>JAWZYV010019719.1:0-1486083 GCA_038373885.1 Cheiracanthium punctorium | reverse complement strand
TGCTTTCTCCCACAGTTTTTTTACAACTTCACAGGGGGGGGGGTTGCAATCCGAAAAACCCGTGACCTCGTCCATTACCGAAATTTTTGGGGATTACCAGATTGCTAAATAATACGTTTAGGTAAAGAAATAGCATGCGCAGAACGATGCGCGAAGCTGTCACTCAGCTGACGTCACAGATACGTCACGTCGAAATGCTCTATATTTCCTTCTTCCGATTGGAAACTACCTCCGTGTTTTGGGCACAGAGTTTTGGATGGAGTTTGGTGCCTCCTTTCCTTTTTCATTTTAGTTGTACTTTATTAATTTTTTTAAAGTTTTCTTTTCAATCTTTCTCTTCCTTCGCCTTTCTTTTTTTTTCTTTTTCTATCTTATTATTTTGTACCATTAGGGTACTGGAACAATTGAGACAGCCACTTGTGGTAAAACTCTCGATATTCATGTTTTGTGTTTGTCCCATAAAGGATCATTAGAGGTATATGCAGGGCTTGTTTGCTATAGCGAAAACCTCAAGAATATTAAAATATAAAATATTGGAGTTTGGTTTGTTTACTTTTTCAGTCGCAGCATGAGTCACGGTCTTCCAGTTTGTGTATGTAGAACTGCCAACGAAGGATGAAATTTCGGACGAATAATTTAGGTTTTCGTTCGATGCGAACACAGCAGTGTCATTCCTAAGTTTATTGGTATTAAGTGCGACATTCATGTTTCTTCTCGAGTCGATAACGCTTTAAACGCTTAAAGAGGTCTAAAGGGGTGTTTTACGTGCTTTCATCCTGGCAGCATTTGTGCAGGGTATGATATACTAGCTGGAATATGATATACTACTGGAAATTCATAAAAAAATCATTTCAAACTTTGGTTTCCAAATTTTAGGACAGTTTTACTTTTTTTCTCTTGATTTTGACATTCCAACATACACACACAAAAAAGATTAGTCAAAGTACTTTATGCATGGAGTGATATCATACACAATACTGTAGTAGTAACTAAAACAGCTATTTTGAACTAGTAAAATACCATATTACAACATGGCTGCCTGCATAAGCAGCCATGTTATAATTTTCATTAATAAATATTTCACAAACACATTTTAAGTGTACATATTTTATGTAGACATAACTTTAAAAATCAATTTAAACTTGCAGAAAATCATAGTTAAGTCTGTGTAAATGTACATATTTTACATAGACTTAACTTTAAAAATTGTTTAAAGCTTGCAAAAAATCATAAATGAATTTAAGTAATTAGATTCAATTAAAAAATATGCAAAATAAAGGTTAATTTTTAATCATTAGGTATTGCAGACTTCAATAAAGGAATGCTCAGTAAAAGATTGCCATTTTAAAAAAGGATGTAGATTGAAAATTTCTCCCTGCCTCTGTAAATAAATTTTGAAGATGGAATAATCGGAGTTTTTTGTTATTATCAGATTTCCAGAGCAAATGAAAAATATCAGAGAAGCTCCACGGGTAGAGAGTGTAAAATTACATTTTTTCTTGGATTACCATGAGAGAAATCGCATACACTTAATGCACATATATTTCAAATGATACTTTCTCTTTGTACAGTGTTTATAGTTAAATTTCCCTTGTAAACAGCAGTCTGCAGCTGAAAAGGATGAGAAGATCGCCTCCAAATTTGCACATGGACACTATATGAGGTGCTTAAGTTTTTTTTCTTTTTAGTTCAGAAATGTCCGCTAAGCAGACTTTGCCTTTGCAGCATGAAATCAACTATAAATATTAGGCCTAACTAGTTATAAATGTGCTCAAAAACTACTGAACAAATGTTGAAATTGTGTATTTTGAATGATCCATCTCCAGTGTTAAATTTACTGTTTTTTCAGTTAAAAAATATATCCCTCTGTTTTATGTATCACTTTATTAAGAATGTTCAAATATAATTTTCCATCCTGTCCCATGCATATTATAGGTAGAACTTTAGTAGTATATAGCCGGATATCCAGCAGAGAAGTTGGATATCCTGTAGTTATGATTTGGATATTGAAAAATCTACCGGATACTTTCCGGATATCCGTTACATCCCTAATATTGACACATTTTAAAGTCTTCTATTGTTTGTGCTATTTTTACAAGGTGTATGTATGTGTGTGTGTGTGATTGAACACGATAGCTCCTAAACTGTGCATTCGATTGAGCTCAAATTTTCATGCATATTATCGGTCCCTATTGCACGGCCAGTATTGATTTTGGAGTGTATAGGACTTAACAGTTTTTTACAGGGCTGTGAAAAAGATTTCTTTTACATTATGGCCACTGGATGGAAATTCTTGAGTGTGCTAGCTTCTAAACGGTTCATTCAATTGAGCACAAATTGGACATGTCTATAAAAGGTCAGTCACATGATTTGCATAGATTTTGGTTTGTGTAGAGTTGATAGTGTTACGAATTTTTGAGGTAACCCACTTTTCTGGGGGCTAAACTTAGTAATTCGTATTCTATGAGTCAAATTAAATTTTGCATTTTGTTGCATCAAAATCGGTTATCATGGAGTTTTGGGTGTCCCCATTGGTTAACGTAGGGTTTTTTAGAAGTCTTGAGAAATATTGATGCTAGAGCTTAGCTGATGTCACTTTCAAGGGCTTACTTTTGGTGCCAGATTTGGCAATATTTTCCCAAAATGTTGCCAAGCTTGGCGACATTTTGGACATTGGTACGATTCTACCAATGGGGATTGTAATATTTGTTTCCGTGCCTTAATTGTGCAATAGCCTAATGATTTAACTGTATTCCTATGACGTAATCAAAATTTGCACTTTAAGGAGAACCTACAAGAAATTTCTCCTAGCTTCTGTGACACCTATAAATACGACAGTGCATTGCCCCGTTGGAGTCAGCCTTGCTGTAGACTGCAAGTGAAACAACTGCATTAGCCTGAGAATTGTGCTATTGTAAGCAATATTTTGCTTATTATAAGCACATTTTGCTTGATTCTAGAAGCTTGTTTTCGAATGCTGTGTATGAATTCTTCATTGAGGAATTGTTTGATTTTCCTCGACTATTTCTACTGAATTTTAGCTTGCGGAAGTGTTTTATTTTGTGTGTGAATTACAACATCTGTGAAAGCTTCTATACTAAGCCGACTGTTATAAGCATGTTACTGGCCATTAGTGCCTGTGAATTTTATACAGCTGATTGTTCGATGAAGTTCTAGAAGTAATAAAGTTCACACATGTTCCGTACTGAAAAGTGGAAGTTTTACTAGAACTTTCTGTGCATACTGGACTTTATAATGACAAACCCAATAATCAAGCAGAGTTTTCTTCAATAGCTTGTTCACGGGATTACAAAAATAATTCTTATACATTACAACCTACGGATGCAAATCATTTGAAATGGGCTAGTGTCAAAAGGGTGCATCCTCTCTCGAAGAAGTTCAAATTGGGTATGTGTATTGTAAGTCGTCATCACACAATTCATCTATAGATTTTCTTGTGTATAGGACTTATAATTTTTTGACAAGGCAACAAATGAATGTTCTTTTACATTATGGCCTATGTATGGATATTATTGAAAGTGTGCTAGTGTCTATAGGTGCATTCAATTGACCTTAAATTGGGTATGTATGTTATAGGTCACGGTCTCATGATCTGCACAGATTTTTGTATGAGTAGAGCTGATAGTTTGTTCAGACTTGCAAGAAATAATTTTTATATATTACGGCTTAAGGACGCAAATCATTTAAAGTGAGCTAGTGTCTAAATAGTGCATTCGATTGACATCCAAATAGGTATGCGTATTATAGGTCACTGTCTTGTATACTGCTTAAATTTTAGTGAGTGTATGCTGTACAGTTTTTTGCAGGGTTACAAAAAAGCATTCTTATACTTTGTTGCCTATACACTCAAATCATTTTAAGTGCACTAGTGCCTGAACACTAGATCCAATTGAGTTGATTGAATTTTATTTAAACGCTTGGTATCAAGTGTTCGGAAAGTCAAGTGGGGTCACTCCAGATTTTTTTTTTTTTGAAAGTTAAGGTGGTGCCTAGTAGCTGGGCTGCATCCCATGATCGGCCACTGGAGTATGTTATACCCTGCACGAGCATTTCCAGGCCCTAATTATTGCATAGGTACTTGGATCACACATACACAGGTAGGTCAAAAAATTAAGTTTAAAGCTATGTACAGAAGCACAAAACTTGAGCCAGCTATATACAGGGCCATAAAATTTTAAAAAGTGCCCTGGGCACAAAAATGGTCCTGTGTATTTCTTCTATTGTTCTGAGCTGATCTGCTTTTTTCTGTGTGCCTTCCTAACTTTTTTTTTTTAAGTAGATGAGCTCTTTTGCAGCTGACTTTAAGGTCATAATCTTCAAGGGGAAAAACTTGTGGTCAAATTCTTCAAATAGGTTTTTGAATACTGTCGCACCATATGTGTCATATCTGCAGGAGTACTTTTGCTGTTATTCTGAGAGAGGTTGTAGTTCTGAGTGTACAGGGGTTAATCCAGGAATTTTTTTCCATGGTCCCATTTTTGTGAAAATTGCTTATTTTTGTGAATTTCAATACTTAATTTTGTGAATTTCAGTTTTTATTTTTGTGAATTTTTATACTAGTTATTAATAAAAGTCACCTTTTTTGTTAAAATAACTAATAAAACAGATTAAAATGTACAGGGTGTCTACCGCTCCTGAAAATCCAAAAAGTCTGGAAAAAGCCGGGAAATTGGAAAATGGGTCCGGAAAGTCTGGAAAAAATTAGGTAATGGGTCCGGAAAATTCACCAAAAGAATCATTTTTTTTTTTCGGTATCCCTTTTTTTTTAACCCTTCCTATTTGTCAGACTGGAAACCGAAAGCAACTGCAACGCATTTTTCGGACCGCGAAAGCATCAAGCCATGTGTTTGCATAAGGAGGGAAAAATGGAGGCCTCATCCATCGTGACGGGAGGGTAAAAAAGCTGTCGTCAGTGTGTGATCATCCGTCTGGTTTGCAATAGAATTTCATTCATTGTTTATTTATTTTAACTCGGTGTTTTGGATTTGAAGTGTAGAAAGACGAAAGTGGCTAAAATTTGTGCTAGAAGTATCGTGGACGGGATTAGTAGATGATCATACGTGGTTTATTCAATCATTTTATTTTCCACATACGTAATTATTTTTATTGCTTAATATTTCTCAATATTTATGTATGCATGCTCGCATATAACATAAGCAATTGGCCCCTTTTTTTCTTAGAAAGTGTGTGCACTTTGGGTTTCGTTTTATTTTTTGAATTTAAAGTATTGGATAGTGTTCAATTTGGAGGACTTATCTCTTCATTAGAATGGTTGCTGAAAGTCTGTCGACCAGGCCTCCCAGCAGATATTTTAAAACATTAATATTAACTCTAATAACAATAACATTTAAAATACCCCCCCCCAGAAATGGAAACTTATATACGCTTCTGTCCTTCTACCTCCCAAAAGTCGGGGGGAAAAGTCAGGAAATTGACTTTCAGAAATTTGATAGACACTCTGATGTAGGGTAAAATGCTATTGAAGGGGGCATTTTAATCGATTGTGATTTTGTGAAGGGGCCGCAAAACGGACCCAATATTCATTTCTATCGACCCCTGGTATATAAACATGTTTCTGTATTGTTCTTCAAGTAGTATTTATAAATGCTTGGTTACAATTGTATTTTTGTATGTATTTTTTAATTTTACCTCTCGTGTATCAATTTAATGCTAAAAAACACCCTTGGGTATACAATATCCTACACAAGTAATTCTATTTGTTTTTGTCATGTGAGTAATCCTGTGTTAACAATAATATAATTAAATTGCTGTGTCCCTATAACAATTTTTTTCAGACTTTTATCTTTTTAATTTTACATTGACCAGATATATATCAATTTTTTGGATGAAAATGTTGTAATGCTTTGTAAGTGTCTCATTGCAAAATTCCCCCCAACTCCAGTTATGAGGGGACTGTTTTCATGTGTCATGGTTTTGATAAGATTAAAGTTCAAAAGTTCATGAAAGGCATTGCACTTTCCATTCTTTGAACTAGTGATAAACCAAGTAGTACTAACAATATACTGAGTACCCAGCAGTTTACTACTTGGCTGAACCAACTTATTGCATAAAAGAATTACTGACATGCAAATTAAGAATTTTTCATGTTTTGGAATGAACATAAAATTGTCTTTTCAGTTAAAATAAATTCTATAAAACCCTAATACATACATGTATAATATATATTAAGTTTGCATATCCATGTATAGCATACAATAGTGTTATTTTAAAGTTTTTGATTATTTTAATTATCTAGTAAAATATTTTCTGGCTTATAGATTATTCATAAACTTGATTATTAAAATTTATTTTTAAAATGTTACAGGCAAGCTGCATACTTTACTGTGAAATGATTCAGGGGATGACTGGCTGGGAGATCTGTCTTACTCTTAAAATCCCATATTTTTTCTTTTACATAAATACAGTTGTAATAGTGTGGCAACACGAGATCGCACCAGTGCAAGCAATACCTCAGCAAATGAAGACCCAGCTAGTGATACGTTTTGCCTGGTCGGAAAATGCCTCAATCTACCATGCAGAATTTGTGGGATCAAAACCTGCTTCCACTGCATGCTCCCTTCATTTAGGCTGTTCTACCTGAAAACTGAGGATTTCGGTTGATTTTCGACCAAGATAGGGAGTAAACTTATAATCACATAACTTTGAGAATTTTCAGAATGTTTCCTCTAAAACTAGAATAAGAACTGACATTGTGATAAAATTTGAAAAGTTTTTATTTTTTTAAAATATTATTAAACTTGACACTTTTTTAGAGAAAACGCTATTTTCTCGAATTTTACCCAAGATTAGAAATAAATTTACGATGATATAATTATGAGAATTTTCAGAATGTTTCCTCAGAAACTAGATTGGGAACTGACATTGAGATAAATTTTGAAAAACAATTTAATTTTTTTTAAATAGTGAAACTTGGCACTTTTTCAGAGGGAAAACGTTTTTGATAGACTTTCACTTAAGATGAGAAATGAACTTATGATGCTAGAACTATGAAAATTTTTAGACTGTTTCTTCAGAAACCATACTGTGAACTGAAACAAATTTCAAATTTGAAAAGTTACTTCATTTTTTGAAAAAAAGTTATTAAACATGCCACTTTTTCGGAGAAGTCTGCTTTTTGGTTAACTTTGACTACAGATTAAAAATAAACTTACATTCCTAGAACAATGAAATTTTTCAGAATATTTCTTCGGGAACTGTACTGTGGACTACTGCAAATTTAAAATCTGAATAACCAGTCAGTTTTCATAAAAAGAAAGAAGGAAAAACATTGTTTTTTAAACTCAAATTCAAAATTGGCTGACTGAAAAATTTTCTTTCAAAAGTAACTTTGAAGTATAAATTTATAGATGTATTTAATAATGTTTTGGGGCCAAAAATGTACTGCATTTTGCTTTTTGCAAATTTTATAATTAAAACTCGTAATTGTTTATGAAACCTAATGAACATGACTTCTGATCAAGATTTAAAATAAAATTACAGTAGAAAAGCTACTGAAAAATTTATAATGGTTCTTCTGAAACTACTTTACGATGCTTTATAAACATTAAGTTTATAGGAGCAATTTAATTTAAAAAATAAGTAAATAAATGAAGATGATATTTCAGACGGAAATTCAAAGAATTTCAGCAGTTTTATCGCGTTTCAATCGAATTTCATTTGAAAAAATCAACTCGTGCTGATCTCTAATACTTACTACAATATTTTACATCAAGAAAAGTCCATTTTATCGTTTTAATTTTAAAGTTATAATTATATTTCTAAAATTTTTCAGAGAAATTCTAAAAAATACAGCTAACAATTGTGTCCATTACATGAATAAAGATGGCGTGACATGTATGCTTGGACCCCCAAACCATCCATATTTCAAGCTTTTCCCCCTAGTCCCCGATTCGACTTTCGCTCGTCAGGTTAAACAGCCTTAATAACACGTAGAACAAACACACATTCTCCCTCTCGCATTCAGAAATAGATGCTGAAAGCACTAACCCCATCCATCTCTCACTTGCTCTTCCAAAGTCTGCAAGGAGTGGCAACGAAGCCGACAGTGGGTGATAGTGCATCTCAACATCCAGAATGAGTGGCAAATTCCATAACTCTTGGAACATCCATCGTTAGCCTCCAACTGACTCTCTAAGGGGGAGTAGTGCGGTGGTGCGAGATCACCTCTACATACGCAACACCTTGGCAATTGAAGGCAAGGCTAGTGGGTGCCTTTTACCTGGTCAGAAGATGCCTCAATGTTCTGCATTGATTTTACGGGATTGAAACCTGCTCCCAGGGCTGTATCCAGAAAATAATTTTGAAGGAGCCCAACATTTCACGGGGGGGGGGGGGGGGCTGACTTATTGAATATCATCATATTATATATAAAAATATACTGTCACACACATATAGATACACATATAATGTGATAATTTCAGGGAGGGGGGGGGGTCTGGACACATAGGACTACTCCCTTGGGTACGGCCTTGCCTGCTCCCACCACTGCTCTCCTTTCAATAGCAATTATACAAATTCCTAAAGCAGTTATTAAATATGCAAATAATCCTATATTTGACTCTATTAATTACAATAACTGTTGAATGCAGGAATTAGAACACTTCCTAACATAATGAAACAAGAATTCAAATAAAGCTGACACATGGATTATAATACACTTTTAATAAATAGTACTGTAGTACCCAATTTAAAATCTGAAAGTAATTCAGATTTATTAGTATGTTTGTGTACTATATATTAACTATCAATGTGATATCAAATACTTAACATGAAATTTTGATTGCGATTTTTTTTCATCACTTTATAGATCTCTGCTGGTTATTAGTGATTTGGTACTAATACACCACTTAACTCTCCCCCAAAAATCATTGTAAAAGAAGAGAAGTAAAGAAAAGCATGTGATTATGCCTGCACTGGATGTGTTACATTATTCACTTGTTAGGGTAAGTTTATCATTTATTAAAAAGTCTTTTAAAGTAAATTTGCATGATGAATTTTTAAATGTTAATTTCTTGATTACATTTGTATAAAGAATATCAATTTTGGCAGATAAACTGATAACTATGCATTTTATGCAGGTGGTCACATTACCATTACATTTCTAAATATAACTTCATAGATTTTTCAATAAAATCCCCAAAATCATCATGTGTACATACTATAACTGATTATTATGAAATGTCACTTGTAAAGAAATACACTACTTATTTTGTTGTTATTAAAAAAAGTTATTTTAAAAGAAAGTTACAAGTGGAGGTTGATATGAAATAGTCGAGCAATATGGAATAGGTGGTTTAAACAGTTGAAAAACTAATTATACCTTATAAAACATAACTATTTTTAACTATGAAACTATATTTTTAAGATTATGTTCAAGTCATTTCTGCTTCGAGTCTATTTACAAAAGTCGCAGACATATATTTTCTTTCTCTGCCCCATTACAGACAACATGAACCTCAAAGAACAGCTGAAGCATTGAAAAAAATCTGAATTTCTCCTCTTTCATCTTTGGAGAATTTTCTGTTACAGAAGATTCATTCAGCATCTTTGATTGAGATGGCATGAAATGCATTAACCCTTTATAAGGCCGCAGTAAGGTACTTACCATCTACGGTCGATTAAACACAGAAATCCATTATCATTAGTGAATTTTCTGATTTTTGTTCAGTTATATTGGATGTATATTTTTTCCATACATATAGAATATAAATTATATTTGGCTTATGAACTTTTCTTTCATTCGCAGTTTTAAAGGAAGCTCGAATAATTACTCGAAAATTTAGCACAAGAATCATCGCTTTTAATTATATATTTTTGCGTTTAATTCCATGTACAAGCAGCAGGTAGTTTTCAGACTTTGATTTTGTGAATAATTAATGTATTCGCCTGCAAAATTTCGATGCTTGTTTAATACTTTTTTCTCCAATTTTCACGTGGGATCTTACAGTAAAGGGAAAATATATGAATTAATCCTAAAAAATGGGCCAGCAAAATCCTAAGTAATTCGACTCTCTGTACATAAACTCGCCCGATAAAGGGTTAAAATATTTCCTAGTATTCCATAATACCCAACACGTCTTCTAGGGAAATTAAACTGATGGGGAAAACACTGTCAGCTCAAAAACAGCCACAGTACAACAAACAATTCTTTTAGTGCATATTATGCATAAGGACAGTGTTCAGGTCACGTTAGTAGGTTAAAATATTTGAAAACTTACTCTGCAAAAAACTGCAAAACTCTGAAACTCTGCAAAAACTCTTGAAAATCACAAAACATACTTCGTTGTATAGCGAGTGGTATAACAAAAATAAACTATCATCTCTTATTGTACTATAACATGGGAATCTTTGTTGAGTAGTTTATGGTGTTCCCACGTGACCCTACTCAACAAAGATCCAAAAACTCAGTATTCCATATTTCCCAACTTTTCTATGATACCCTCCTCTCCTCTACTAGGTATTTTTCTACACATTCTATGTGCTAAAATGAATTTTTACGAAAGTGGTCCTCTAGAGAGAAGGTCTCTTTACCTGGTTTCACTGCCTACCAAGGGGAAATGAATACTGAGGTTTGTATGCTACAGTGTTTATATTTTGCCATTGATTGTTATTTTTGTTATTGATTATTGGTTAGTTTTTATATTTTGTCATTGATTTTCAAAGGCCATTTGACCTGTTTAAAATTGCCTGTGAATTTTTAAATGCTTATTCACACATTCTTCAGGGATCACTCTAGAGCGTTTCAGGGGGGCGGCCCGCCCTGGTGCCCTTTTCCCCGGTAAAATGCCGCCCTCCTTGCCCTTTTTCTTGATAAAATTCTGCCCTCCTTGCCCTTTTCCTTGATAAAATTCCGCTTTTTTTTCCCCAATCAAAATGCCGCTCTCCTTTTCTCCACCCCTCCTTGTATCCCCTTTTCTTTGATTCTTGTTACCATTGCTGGCGCTTGGCTAGACCCCAAAAAAGCCTCTCTCCAACAACAACAAGAAAGTTGATTTGTTTATTCTCTTATCAATGATGTGTGGGGGAGGAGGGGGGGGGCATCTGCTCAGTCGCTGCTCTTCTCCCTCCCGACCTGAGAGGGTTAAAACCGTTTGCTATAGCTTGAGGTCGAGAGAGAGAGATTAGAGAAACAATCTGTCATCCAGGAGAGTAGTCATGACAATAAATTATTTCCTACTGTAAATGGCGCTTTACCGTGTTTAATAAATGCTGTAATTAATAAACGCTACTTGGTTATTGTTTATTTTTTCAGATTTTCAAAACACATTAATCCAAACTTAAGGCTGGTTGCACGGAAAGTTCAAGACAAGGGCAATTCCGGAAGTGTGGGGTGATCCCCCCCCCCCACTACACATATTCCTCCCCGTCGGTGTACTAAAAAGAATAGGAAAAAATTGATTCATTGACAGGGTGTGCAGCAGTCGGGAAATACTACTTGAAAATATCGAATTTCGGGTAGGCATAGCGGCCAAACTGATGGCCAATAATCTGAAGTAGAAAGGCCGTGCAATGATTACACTAAACGCAATCATTAAGAACAACTTGCAAGAGTGCATTACATCCATTTCAAAACAACAGAAGCTGCCCTGATTTATGTGCCTAAGTCTAAGCTTATTGTTTACTAATTCACAGCTGCATACTTATCAAACATAACATCCTTACGGGAAATCATTTTGAACTCCCTTCTGTTCCCCCCAACTGAAAGCGTAAAGTGCCAGATGGCCCTTTTACATTGCTGAAAAACAAACATTCCAGGGGCATCTTTCAGATCACGCAAATGAAAGAAAACAGAAAATATAATTATTTATAAAAGGGCATTTTATCTGGGTGTATTTAAAAAAAAAAAAAAAAAAAAAAAAAAAAAAAAAAAAAGGCTGATTGGAATTTTGTGAAGGAACAGTTATACCTCCTGTTTTGTAAAGGGTCGTTTAAATGTCGATTTTGACTTCATTGTATTGTCTCCTGTATAAGGAAAACTGTATGGTAAGGAAGGAGAAAAAGTTTTGGGAAATAAGAATGGAAAAACGGACCGACATACCAAACCATAGGGGGGAGAAAAAGGGCTGCCAGACGTTAAAGGGTTGCCGGGTGCCGCGCCCTGTTTAATCGGTCGAGAATTCACACTGTGGAATGTGAAATGGGATAAATATAGGTCAATCATTGCTCAAGGCTGGAAAAAAAAGGGGGGGGTAGAAATAGTGTAATACTGCATTTCTTCATTCTTGGGAGTGAACAACAAAGCATAGGAGTGATTTTATTGGGATTTAATGTCTTTTTAAAGAGCGGTCATAGGGGTACACTACAGAGAAATGCTATCGGCATAGGCAGGGCCGTAGCGAGCAAAAAATGATAGAAGACTGAAAATTTATAACTTAATTAAATTTTTTAAACTTAATTAATGTATGGGCACATCTTACAGACTGGGAATTTTCTGTTTGGAGACCATATAAAAATGTACATTTGTATTTATTTAGATTCAATCTTCTAAAAATTATAATCATTACTGTAAAATTCTGTACCCCCCTACCTTTTTTTTAACATAAATTTGTGATTTACTGTAAAATATTTAAGGAATAAAACCCCAGGTCAGTGTTTTTGGGATATTCTGTGTACACTGACAAGTAATTTTTCTTTAATGGTACAAGTTGAAATTAATTTTTAAAAATATAATGTTAGCTAATTTCTCCTATCTATAATTATCTGCAACTTATTTTTGATTTCCTTTCAATTGTTGAAATTTAACTAGATTTAGAAATTGCATTTTTCACATCTTTAGTATTAGAGTATTTTCAGTCAAAACTGACAGACATTGTAAAATCTAAAAATTACTAAAGTTTGAATTTGGGGTGTAAATAAGTGTTCAATACCTGCAATTTAAAATCAAAACTACCATGGCCTACATTTATTAGAAAATCTATTTTTTTTAATCGCTTAAAAGTAAAAGATTTAAAGCTTTATATTTTTAATTTTAATCAATTTTTAAAAGAAAAATATTGTTCCAGGTTATGACTATCCCGGATGTTCGGTGAACAGGAATTATTCAGTTTTGGCTAACTTTTTTTAAGGGAACTAACTATACCCATTTTATTTTTTAAAAAATATTCAATTCTATTTCGTGATTGCTTTTTTGTTCAAAAATGAAATAGAAAATTGGAAGAAGTTCATAAAATAAGGAAAGATTCACAGAAATAGAAAAAATTCAAAAAATTAAGTAAAATTTCACAAAAATAGGACCCTGGGAAAGAAACCTGGACTGAGCCCTGCTAGAGGTCAAGTCGCCCGGGACAAACCTTTGTTTTGGCGCTCCCTTCTTTCCATTTCAATTTTGACGTAACAGCACTATGCCTGGGCAAGTGTCCCGTTTCTCCTCCACTAGTTGCAGACTAGCATATATACAGAGAGAAAAGTTGCAGTGACGCTGAATACGATAAAATTTGAATCTAAAATGGAATGTTTTGTCATTTTCGGGTTTGAAAATTGGCGTAATTATTAAAAATTTGTCAGCAAAACCAGATTCCCGTTATTTTACGATTACAAAATTTATTTTTTTTTATGCTTTTTTTTGTTGAAATAAAGCATAATGGCCGTCTTACACAATTTTTGTAAAAGCGTAGATTTCATTGAATGAAAAAATTTGGTTTTAAAATTTGTTTAATCATTTACTTAAAAAATTGCTATAAAGAAAACACATTTTCGAACATAAAAGTATGTTTATAAAAGCTACCCTTATGTGTTTGTAGACAATAATTAGAAAAGTTGCCCTTTTTCTGTAATGTGCACCCTGCCCTTTTTCATTTCTAGAGTGATCCCTGCATTCTTAGTACAAATCTGTTTTAATTGACTTTTTATTTAGAATTGCAAACTCGAAGAAATACCTTTTTTGATCACATCACTTATTTAGAATTGCAAACGCGAAGAAATATCTTTTTTGATCACATCACTCATTTTATATATACTAGCGGTACCCGTGCGAGCAATTCGCACTAAATAAGTGTGATATCACTTTGCAAAATTACAAAAATTATTTTTTTATTTATTCATTACAAGCTGGCCGGATTCTTGTGTAACGAAATCAATCGCAACAAACAAAACTCTTGCATCCATCTAGCAAGCAGTTCTACATTCACGAGTGATTTCACTTGCAAAGCGTAACACACGAATCCTGCAATAATGTCATATTTCATTAGGTGCGTTGGCCTTGCACTAACTGCGAATTTCACTGGTGAACTAATGCTAAAGTACAAAAACCACTACTCCGTAACTCCTAGAATATCACCTCTTCATGTAAGTTTCTTCGCAAATCGCAATGCTCAACAGCTATGACGTTTCTCTTCATTACAAAGAAAAACGATTAAGGGTTGCTAGAAATGGTGTGTTAACGCCATCATTTGGCATGGGCACCACCTTTACATTCTAACTATTTTACAAAAACAAAAGCAATAACAAATTTTTTAGTTGTTGATGTCGGTAGCGCAAGTAATTCTCTATAAAATGATATAAAATTTATGTGGAGTAATTGTAAGGTTTTTTCTAAAAAGGGAGGCAAACATCTTAACCTTAGCATATTAATATATATGATGAATAAATACCAATTATAAGTCAATGAAATTTTACTGTACATACTATAATAGTGAAGATGAGCTTTTTTGAAAAGTGGATGAAATTTTTTTCATTATTTTTTTTAGTATTAGCTTGTGAGTCACTAAAAAGTGGCACCACTTAAAAAAGGGATAGAGAAAGATAGTTAAAAGCTACTTTTTATCAGGGTTTTGTGCCTGCCCTCAAATCTAAACAACCACAGTGGATTAAAAAAAGTAAATAAAACCCAGGATTAAAAGATTTTTTTTGGTTTTTAAACATTATCAAAAGTTTCTTTTTTAAATCATTTATTTCATTTGACTTCGAATACAGAGTGATTCTACCATTATGGAACAAACTTGTGAAGACAGTAGATTACTTGAAGATGAATCAAACACACTGTGCAAAGTGGGATCATAAATGTCATCTTCATGCATACCTGTTAATAACCATTTTGGAAGAAGTGTGGAACAATTTGTCTGATTTCTTTCTAACAAGGGGAGGCTCAGACGTTGGGGTCACCGATTTTGATGAAATGTTGGTGGGTCATAGGGGACCCATAGTTAAGTAAAATGCTAAAATATTGGCCACCAACTCTCGCTTATTTTCGAGAAAATTCCCTTTAACATTTGACACATTGTTAAATACTAAATATTTGGCAATTCATTTGTGTTCTCAGTGGCGCCGTGGTTCCGTACGGAGATGGAGATCTGAAGGTCCTCAGTTCGAATCCAGCTCGGCGCTCTGGATTTTCCATCTTTTTTCTTTCTCCCTTAAAAATTCCTATAATACAGTTTAAAATGATTAGAAAATTGACGCGATTTATTGAAATAACACTATTTCTATGAAATAGAATTGAATATCCGCAAATGAAAGTGACGAAAATGAGAAACGTTATTTATGAATCACATTTCGAAAAGTATTTTTCTACTTTTACAGATGAGTACATGAGGAAGGGTGATATTTGTCCTGAAAACATGCAAAACAAATTGTCTGTACTTTTGCTACAACATATGAAATAAATATTTTTGTATTCACATGATATTTTCATTTCTGCTTGTGGGGGGGGGGGGTGGAAATTATTTCAGCTTTCATCAGAAAATTATGTGATGTCCGAAAATAACGGTGGTGATAGCAGAAAATACATGACTTAAATGAATTTTTATTGCATTTTCTCAGGTTCCTATTTCCCGTTCATTTAGCATATCAATATGGAGAATTGTGTAGCTTTTAAATATTTTTTGTTGTTGTTGTTGTTTTTGGGGTGGAGTCAGTGAAATTACACATCACAGGTTTGACAAAGCGTTGTACATTTAGGTGGAATTACTTTTAGAGGCAAGGTGAATTACTTTCATCGTCATACAAGTATTTTGTTATGAATTTCTGGATTATTATTATTATTAATTTCGCTATCTACTTCTAGCGAAGTTTGATAAATTTAAAATTAAATGCATTTTACATTCTACATCAAATCATAAATTATTTAATACAAAAAATTTCACTTATCGTTTAAATCGAATATTGGATCTCTAGTTTTAATTATATGTGTGTTATCCGTTTTAGCTGAATGAAAAACTTAAAACAATAATTGCATCATTCAAAACGAAGAAAGAAGCGAATCCTTATCATTCCTCGCGTCCTAAAAGTATTGGTAAATTATCAACTATATACACAAAAACAACTTTATAACTGCAGTTTTTCAAAATAATTCACAATATATAATTATTTTGAATTTTTTAGCGAGAAAAAAATCCATAGCACCGAGCTGGATTCGATCCGGGGACTTTCGGATCTCCGTCTCCGTACAGAACCACGGCGCCACCAAGAACACAAATGAATTGCCAAATAATTGGTATTTAACAATGTGTCAAATGTTTAAATGGAATTTTCTCGAAAATAAGCGAGAGTTGGCGGCCAATATTTTAGCATTTTACTTAACTATGGGTCCCCTATAACCCACCAACATTTCATCAAAATCGGTGACCCTAACGTCTGAGCCTCCCCTTGTAAGTAGGATACATAAGCCGTGAGCTTGTGCCTGAGAATTTCATTAGTGTTATGAAGTAAAATTTCTTAATGACCAGTTTTAGTCAAGTGCTCTGTGTGAAACATATTTTTAGAGAACTAACAGTCAAAAAATTCACTATTACTTCAACACTTTTTTAAAAAAGATTATTAATTTGAAGATGTTTGAGATCACACTTTGCTATGTAATTCTGATTTGTTTTTGTGCAACTAACTGTCCGAAGCAGTTTGTCCCATGATCGTAGAATCATTTTTTAAATACAGTTTGACTGATATGCTTTAATTCTTTAGCTCTAAGAAATGTTACCAGTGGATCATTCTATGTCAAATCAAACATAAAATTGGAAAAAGTTCACCATGGTTAACGTGATAAAATTATTACCGCCATCCTCCAGAGAGATATAATTCGGTTGCACACTCCACAACCATCATCAGTCTGTCCTTTTCGTGGGAATGATGTTACTTCCCGCCTCCTTCTTTCGCGCTGTTCTTTTTGCGCATGATGTCATTCCAGGTCTCGTCCACCGTAGCGTGCGTCATGTCGTTGATGCTGCCCTCTGTTGATAATATTTCTAACGATTCTCGTAAATAGGCATATGTGTGGTTGTTGAAATTGGCTATTTTCGTATTGCTTGGAAATCTATTGTGATAGGTGTGTTTAGTGCGAGGCGGGATAAGGCTGTAGATTCTCTATTGAATTTAATGTCATTAATGTGTTCGGTTTGACGATCTTTAATTTTTCTTTTAGTAACCCCAATGTAGCAGCCGGCTATTTTGTTTTCGTTATTTTTTATGTTAATTTTATAAATACCTGCAGTGTCCGTGGGTTTTATTTGGTCTTTTTCGGATCTGATACGTTGAAAAATGTTTTGATTTGGTTTTATTGGGATTCTGATATTTTTCTTAAGAGCTGAGTGTGATATTTTATTAGCAGCTCCCCTGCAAAAAAGTATAGCTGTAGTGAATTTTAGTTTTGGTTTCTGTCTATTGCTAATTGTATTGAGTTTCTTTTGTCTTTCTTTGATCAATTTATTGAAAATATGCTGCGAGTAATTTGCTTCCTGACATTGTTTCTTAATAATTTGTAGTTCCTCCTGTAAAAGGGTTTCGCTTGAACAAACTGTTAATGCATGATCTATGTAGGACCTAATGGCTACATAATGGCTTAATAACATACATAGATCGTGCATTAACAGTTTGTTCAAGCGAAACCCTTTTACAGGAGGAACTACAAATTATTAAGAAACAATGTCAGGAAGCAAATTACCCGCAGCATATTTTCAATAAATTGATCAAAGAAAGACAAAAGAAACTCATTAGCAATAGACAGAAACCAAAACTAAAATTCACTACAGCTATACCTTTTTGCAGGGGAGCTGCTAATAAAATATCACACTCAGCTCTTAAGAAAAATATCAGAATCCCTATAAAACCAAATCAAAACATTTTTCAACGTATCAGATCCGAAAAAGACCAAATAAAACCCATGGACACCGCTGGTATTTATAAAATTAACATAAAAAATAACGAAAACAAAATAGCCGGCTGCTACATTGGGGTTACTAAAAGAAAAATTATAGATCGTCAAACCGAACACATTAACAACATTAAATTTAATAGAGAATCTACAGCCTTATCCCGCCTCGCACTAAACAAACCTATCACAATAGATTTCCAAGCAATACGAAAAATAGCCAATTTCAACAGCCACACATATGCCTATTTACGAGAATCGTTAGAAATATTATCAGCAGAGGGCAGCATCAACAACATGACGCACGCTATGGTGGACAGACCTGGAATGACATCATGCGCAAAAAGAATGGCACGAAAGAAGAGGAGGCGGGAAGTAACATCATTCCCACGAAAAGGACAGACTGATGATGGTTGTGGAGTGTGCAACCGAAAAATATCTCTCCGGAGGATGGCGGTAATAATTTTATCAAGTTAACTATGGGAATCCCTCCGTATTACATTTTAACCTTTTAATAGTTCACCATGCCTTTCAGATTTTCCTCAAAGTTTGTGTTAATGATTTATAGAATAGGATAATTCCAAATCTCAAATTTGAAGGTTCTATGATAATTACCAAGAAATTAATTTTGAAAATTTTTAAGTTTTCTGCAAGATGCCGTATTTTTTCTGATTTTCTTAACTAGCTCATTACTTGTAGAAGTTACTGAAGTGATAATTTATTTATATGTGTAACTTTTTAAGCTGATTCTAAAAATGTTATCAAAATTTGCATATCTTATATAGTTTATGCACTAGTATTGCATTTGCTAAGAAACATCATGAATATTTTTTGGCATGTTTGATCAGAAACAAATGTGTTAATATATGTTTGTTATTAAGATGGTATGCCACTACATCCCGAAAAAATTTCATCTTTGATTGAAAAATTTCATCTCATTTCTGCTGAGAAGCTGAGCAAAAAAATTATGAAATTTTCATATGACTTTTCATATACTGTGTCTAGTAATAAATTTTAAATACTGTGTCAAAGAAATGAATATGCAATAATACGTTTATTCATCAAAGTCATTCCAGTGAGTGCTGGAAAAAATGGAGTCGTTCATCTCCATTATTTTTCAGCACTCACCACCAACAGTCAGGTAACATGCAGATGCCAGTAGTATAAAAGGATCCATCTTTTGATGCAATGAAGTCATTAATAGATTTTCGTACTTTGTCCACTGTGGGGAAGTGTACAGAAGACAAGGTATTGTTCATTGACCAAACTAGATGATAGTTCAAAGGGGCTATGTCAGGACTATATATATGTCGGGTGCTTCAAAACTTCCCAGCTTCTTTACTAACATGTCATTGGCCAGTTTTTGCAACATGAGGCCTTGCATTGTTATGGAGCAAATTGATGGGCTGCAAACCTTTGCCATTAAATGGACATTTGCGATCACTTTCCTGCTTCATTCACAGCAATTGTTGTTTATAGCATTCAGCTGTTATATTTTCAACGGCCTTCAATGTTTTGTAATACAGTACACCTTTCATATCCCTCCTGACAATGGAAGGCCTCCATTTGCAAAACCTGTCAAGGACACATTAGTAAAGTTTGGCTGGGAAGTTTTGGAACACCCAGCATATAGCACTGACATAGCCCCTTTGGACTATCATTTACTTCAGCCGATGAACAATGCCTTGTCTTCTGTATACTTCCCCACAGTGGACGAAGTATGAAAATCTATTGATGACTTCATAGCATCAAAAGATGAATCCTTCTTTGTTGCTGGAATCAGTGCGCTACCTGACCATTAGCGCTAGGTACTGGAAAATAATGGAGATTACTTTGATGAATATAGGTATTATTGCATATTCATTACTTTGACATGGTCTTTAAAACTTATTACTAGACCCAGTATACAAAAAGTCACATGAAAATTAAATTTTTTTGCTCAGCTTCTGAGTAGAAAGCCAAGATCAAATTTTTTTGGGATGTAGTGGCATACCATCTTAACAACATATAAAAATTTATAAAAAGTGCTTCTGATCAAACATGCCGAAAAAAAACTCATGATTTGTTTTAGCAAATGCAATGCTCATGCATAAACCATAGCTGCCAACTGTTCCGATTTAATCGTACTTGTTAAGATTTTCAAGCCTTGTTACGAAAATACGGTTTTGGGCCATATTATTCCGAATTTCAGCCTACTCTGTTTTGACATATCCTAACTATTTATTTTTCACTATGTTTTTATTTATTAATAAATCACATTATTGTCATGTCTTTAAGAAATTGGCTTTCTAGCCGTTTTCTAATAGGCTAAAAACAATGGAGCATAGACTGGGATTTCGTCCGCGGGTGCGGATTTCGCGTATCTTCTGAAATCAAAGCAGTCTTTCCGGTTGCTATTACTGTGAAGATAAAGTCGGTTTTCTCCAACTTGGCCACTCCCTTTCAGAGGGGAAGCATGGCTGACGGAGCGGAAGCGAGTGACGTCACTGCGATTGCGTTGCGAGGAGCGATACGAAACGGAAGAAAAAATAGCTGTATGTCTCGATTTTAGTAGGAAACTTTGCAGCTACTATTACAATTACTACTACTTCGCATTAATATGCATGTGTGTTGTTACCACGTTGTTGCGTTGTTAGAGTTTAGTATGTTGATGTGATGTAAGAGCGCGCGTCTTAAAAAAATGTCAAAACAGTCGTAGAAAGCAGACTTTTCTCGAGAAATATGCAGAAGAGTTCGATTTTATTCAAAAATCTGATAAAGGAGATCATTTTGCATTTTGCTGTGTTTGCAATGTGAGTGTAAACATAACACACGGTGGTAGAAGCGACATTGTGACGCATTGTAAAACGACAAAACATGCCTCATCTTATAATACGGCAAGAAGTTCTAGCGAGATATCTGATTTTACGTTGACCTCTACAGACCTTCAAGCAGTTAAAGAAGTTTTGTTCACTGGATTTTTATTAGAACATAATATACCATTAGCTGCAGCTGGACATGCATCCAAATTATTCCCAGTGATGTTCCCAAATTCTCCAGAAGTAAATAAATGCGCATGTGGAAGGACAAAAACAGGTTGTATAGTAAAAGAAATGGCAAATAGGTCCCCTCAAAGACTAGTCACTATTTTGAAAAAAAGCCCTTTTTCTATTGCAATGGATAGAAGCAATGACTACAGACAATCAGAAGTACTCTTTAGTCATAACTTTTTTTGATGAAGAGACTGGCAAAATAGATTGTACACTCTTCTCACTACCAATTTTAAGTACTGAGAGTACGGGTAAAAGTATTGCCAAATTGATATGCACGGAGTTTTTGACTCACAACATTACTTGGGATAACTGCTTATCATTATCATGTGATAATGCAAATGTCATGTTAGGAAAAAAATGTTTTGTTGCTGCATATCTCAAGGAAAAGCAACCCAACTTAATTATATTTGGATGTCTTTGCCATCTAATCAACCTAGCTGCTGAAAAGGCAGCTAAAGCAATGCCTCTTTCTTTTGATGACATATTAGTCGATATTTATTATTTTCATAGAAGTGGGAAACGTAAATTGTTTTAAAAAGTTCCAAATAAAGTATAACAGTGAAGAAAAAAAGATTCTGAAACATTGTGCAACTCGATGGTTGTCTCTAGGCAAGGCAATCACACGTATTCTAGAGCAGTGGAGAAGTCTGCTGTTCTATTTTAAAGAAGAGTGCTCTGTTGACAAGCCAAAACTTGAATTTTCCCCAAGACTTTCTAGTTATACTATTCCAAAACTACAAGAGCAGCAGCCACAGGTTCCAGTCAACAATCCACATAAAGAAAAGAAATGCAAGACAGTTGAACTCTCTTCTGGAAAGTCTACGAAAAAATTCAAATTGGAGAAAGGCCAAGAAGCCAGTAATAAAAATCAAAATGTGAAGGAAACAAAAAATGATTCTGTTTTCAGAAGGAATATTTTAAAGAGGGAAGAACGAATTTTCTACTTCTTAAGTTCAAATTTAAATCATGCATTAGCATATTTTTTAAAAAATGCTATCAATGTTTTTGAGAAATATAACCTTATAATGCAGTATGAAGAACCTAAAGTTCACAAATTAAAAAATGACCTTACTAATTTTTTCACAGAATTGTTAACCAGGTTTGTGCAGATATCTGTCATTAATAGCTCTGATTCTGTATTTAGTATACAATATGACAGTTGTGAAAATCAGAAGAAAGATGAAGATTTGACTATTGGTTCCGAGACTGTTGAATTTCTCAAAGAATTATCACACGATGAATTGACAGATTTCTATGGCTATGTTAGAAGTTATTTCACTGCAGCATGTAATTATTTTATAAAAACATTTCCATACAATTCAGAACTGTTGGAACATGCTGAAATTGCTGATATTTCAAATAGAGAGAAGAAAAAATTTTCCTCTTTGAAATATTTTGTGGATAAGTTTCCACCATTGTTGTTCCGCAAGTGTGATGAAACTGTCTTTGATGCAGTTGATGCCCTTGAAGCTGAATTTTTAAAATTTCAAACTGAAGATATTCCAGAGAATATATCTTTAGAAAGAGCAGATAACCAATGGGCAATTCTTTCCAAAGAAAAGGGACCTCTGGGTAACTTAAAATTTCAGAGGCTTTCCAAGGTAATGCTTGGAATTTTAACTTTGCCGCATAGTAATGCAGCTTGTGAAAGGATTTTTAGTCAAGTTTGCCGAAATAAGACTGATTTCAGGAGCTCACTAAATCCTGAAACATTGCAGGCTATATTAATAGCAAAATCACGACTCACCGGTACATGTTATCGCCAGACTTATGATGACAAATTTTTGAAAAAGGCTAAATCAGCCACATATGTAGCACTCAATAATAAAAGTGATTAAAAAATTTTACAAAGTCCTTGTGATTTAACTTAGTTGATTTAAGTTTACTAATTAATTTTATCTTATTGTAGATAAATAGACTTAAACTCAAGTAAGTACAATTTTTTAAAAGTTAATTTAATGATTGCTTGACTGTCATTGTATCGCGCTAATACCAGTAAAATGTCGTGATTTGTATCTCGCGCGCTGTGTTCCTATTTTTTTCCCAGCAGGTTGGCAGCTATGATTAACTACAGAAGATAATGCAAATTTTAATAACATTTTTGGAATCAGCATAAAAGTTACCTGTAGAAACAAATTTTCAGTTCAGTAACCTCTACAGATAGCGAGTTATTTAAGAAATTCAGAGAAAAAATTACAGATCTTGTAGGAAACTTGAAAATTTGCATAATTGTCTCAGTAAGTAATTATAGAACCTGTAAAATTGAGATTAGTGGTTATCATAGCCTATAAATTGTCTATATGAAATTTGAAGAAAATTTAAGTTGTGGTGAACTGCACTGTTTGATCTGATGTGGAATGATCCCAATGTAAATTAAAAGAATGTTTAAAATAACATTGTTGGCACGAACCTTGAAAGTCAGGGAAAATGAAATTGGTCAAGGAATGTCAGGGAAATTTTAAATTTACTGAGGAAAGTCAGGGAAAACTCCAGTTCGGTCAGGGAAAATATATTGAAACTTAACCGTTTGAGTCCAAAACAGTGCGATTGCGCTGTTGAGATTTTATGTTGAGTAAATCCAGTTCATTTCAAGCATTGCGGACAACTGATGATGTGTTACCTATTGTTGAAGTCATGCACTCAGATTTACTGAAGGAAGTACATCACACAGCTCCTTTTAATGTAAATAGTACATTTTACAATAGGTAGGTTTACTATTGGGATTCATCAATGTAAAATAAACAAAGCGCTATCGCGTTGCTTTGTATTTCTCGACATAAAATAAAACAAGCGCCATTGTGCTGCTTAGCTCTTTTCGTACTCATTTAGAGAACACACCATTGCGTTGTTTGGGATTCTTCGACAGTGTTTTTTCAATACCCCGTGGGACTCAAACGGTTAAGAAAGTAAAATTTACTTATTTATGTATGTATTTTCATTGTAAATGTAAAAGAAAAAAAAAAGAGTGTATTGGACAGCTATGGGGACGGTGGAGACCATAATAAAAAGTTTTAAAAATATTTTATCATATAATTTATAGTACTTACTACAATTTAAGTATTATTTTTAATACATTAAGACAGAGAGAGATGTACACTTATATTTTAGAAACATGCATAAAAACTCTTTTAATTTGTAAATTATTATAGTACCATAAATGCATGTAAAATGTATTATTTTAATAACTATAGCCTGTTATTGCAAAGCGGAATGGGTGTGTTGGCATTGTTACATGTATTTTTTAGGACCACGATGGTCAGGGAATTATATAAACTGTGGTCAGTGAAAGTCAGGGAAACTGATTTCAGTTTTTTTGTGGCAACCATGAATAAGGTAGGAAAAGAAACTATATTAAGAAAAAAATTATCTTGTTAATTTTCAAAATGTTACAATTTATAAATTTATATATGCCCCCCACCAAAAGAAATCCTAATTAGTAACATGTGCCTCATGCACTAATGAGATGATGTACAAATCAGCCTTTCATCAAAAAAGTCTGAGATATCTATAAAGACAGTCAGAGGCTATACATGATTTTGAATGTGAACATTTATTGTAAGAGTGCAAAACATTATTTTCTTTCATAATTTTCGTATGACCCTTGATACACGATCATTTAACCTAATTTCTTCCCTTTCAGAGCCATCAAAATGTGGTTTAAGTCAGCCGATATTTATCTTCAAATTTCTGACAATTTTTAGAGTATAATTCTCAAATTTTGTACAACACCTTATGGTGTATGAGGCACATTTTAACTGAGATTTTTTTTGTATGTGGGTTGTATACAAATTTTAAAAATTTAACTTTTTGAAAATCTATTAAGAATTCTTTCTGAATGTAATATTTTTTCCTACCTTATTTTGACATTTTTTTTTTCCAATTTATATTGCCCACTTATCTCTAATAGATAAATAATTAAAGTGTGTTAACATCTTTTTGTGATATCCTGTATATCAGTATCTATATAACATAGTGTACCTTATTAGATAAATATATATATATATACCAGTCTTATTAACTAGAAAATATAACTAAAATTCCTTCTAAAAAGAACCTCCGAAGGCTGTTTCATCTCCATCCTCAGTCTCGTCATCGTGCACTCATGTTTCATTTAAAATCGCTTTCGAAATTGGGTCTATTTGAGCATGCATGGTATCATTGTTTGCACTAACTGTTGTTAGTATTTGAAGTGCTTTCATTTTCAGAGCATATTCATGATTTCTATAGTCTGCTAAGTTTTCTATTTCGAAGCTAATATTTACAGCTCTATTTTGTGTTATTCTGGAAAGTGTTATGCTTAATTTATTGTATTTGATATCAAAAACTTTTGTTTGATTATTATACTATCCCCATTTTCCATAAACTCCATGTCCAAACAATAATATAATAGATCCAGAAGGGATAAACTCCAGGGACGTATCCAGTATGGAGGACGTATCCAGAAAAATATTTTGGAGTCCAAAGTGGAAACAGTCCAAACAGTGGAAAAGGCAGAATTTTTCACAAAAAACTTCATTATTATCATTTTGCTAACAAAATTTGAAATTTTGGAGGGGATTTGGACCCTCCCCTTGAATATGTCAGTCCCCATGTCTTTCATTTTAAAAATGATTTGAAAAAATTTAATGATTTTAAGAGATTGTCTCTAATACATCCGTAATCTTCTTTACATTGTGCTGTATTTAGTCTATAATGCACATTTTTTAAAAATTTAAGGCAAAAAAATCTGAGTGTGCATTATACACTGAATTTTTCTTTTTACTTGTGCATGTAATCCACGGTATACATGTTCAAGAAAATTATTCAGAGTAGATAATAAAAATAGAAAAATTTTCTTAAAATGTATTTAAATGAAATAAACTGGGATCTTTGGCAGAAAATTTAGCTTCTTCTCAATTCAAACCCTTTAAAAATATTACATGTATTTTGAAAATACATGCATTTTGAATTTTTTTTTTTAATTCAGGAAGTATTTTGTCTTTCATTGTGTTTGATTGTATGTATTTTGTATCAAAAATACATTTTTGGCGAATTTTGTGTAACTCTGGCTCTAGAAAGGTCTGAATAGAATCACTAACTATAACCAC
The DNA here is from genome assembly GCA_038373885.1 of Cheiracanthium punctorium. Taxonomy (NCBI): domain Eukaryota; kingdom Metazoa; phylum Arthropoda; class Arachnida; order Araneae; family Cheiracanthiidae; genus Cheiracanthium; species Cheiracanthium punctorium. Next base: position 1,459,846 of record JAWZYV010019719.1, on the reverse strand, counting down.
ACTGGACTATAATGAGGTTTTATGCTTTTTATTTCTTAGTATATTTCAGAGTTTCTTTAAAAAGCATTATTTGTTTTAGTTAAGGCAAAGCTACTCAAGGGCTACACTGCCTAAGGAGGATGGAGGTGTCTTGGGCAGAGGACTTATTAAAAAGCATTAACATTGTACTATTATTAACTTGCAGACTATGAGAATGAAAAAGATAAATTAGATTTTTAAGCACATATCATTATTGTAAATTGTAGATAATATTAAAAACTATACCTGAAATGCTGAAGCAAAGAGTACAGCTACTCCAATGAATGCATACAGTATGGAGTATGTCCGCATGTAGCTCTGAAACATATCAGGGGGAATACTTTCAAAGATGTCTACTTGAGGGTACGCATCTATAATACAAAATATAAAAGTTCTCAGGATAATTTTCATTCCTTAATAATAGAAGAATAGATAAAAAAAAATTCCTATAGAAACTATGAGTATCAGCTACTAGTACTCCAGTACTCCAGATATTCAATTGTGTGTGGACTACCAGATGTGTCAATTGTCTCAACTAGATAATTCTCACCTTTTCTTGTGGATACTACAGCACATAATATTGGTTCATTATGAACATTTGACTGTCCATCTATACTAAAGTTAACAATTTGTCTATTTAGGTGTTTAGAACATTTTTCTTTCTCTTGATCATATATATTATCAAGTAATGCTGCACCTATTTCTACTTCATTTGGAGTAGTATCCCTGGCCTTAAAGCAGAAATCATCTTTTTAAATTGGGGATGATTAACCTGATGAAAAGCAGAATTGGTGGCATAAATATATCTTGCCACTTTCTCATCTAATATTTGCTTTTGAGTTTTAGTGGTCTTTATGGCATAATCATTCATGCTGTTCTTAAGAACACCAACATCATTTTCTATCTCACTGGTTTTTCTTTTCATAGTAGGTTTGGCTGCCTCAGATTTTGTACAAGTTAAATTGTTCTCAATTGTTTCTTGAGGTTGATCATCACTATTAATATCATTTCTATCAGAGGAGAAACATTTATCTACATGTGCTTTAACACCTTTTCCAGAAACTGTCTGCTCTTCATTAAGTACATCCAAATATTATCTTTCTTCCTTTCTGCCATTATCCTTGTACTTTAGCAATAGCTCTCTGAACACGGAATCCTAAACAAGAGTGTTCTAAAATCTGAAATAATTCTAGTGTTGCCAATTTTTCTGATCAAATTTCTTTTGTTCTCACACTGTCACACTCAACAGTCACTCCACCCCCTTACCTTGAAGGATTCCCTAAACCACTGCAGTGCCATCTAATGCTATTATAAGAAATTAATTTCATTTGAGTGTTGAAGATTTTTATTTAGAATACATTCTATCAATACAAAAGTCACTTTTGAAAAATGATTTTAATCACTGATTTAAAAAAAAAAATCCCTTGATTTAAATCGTGATTTTAATCAAGATTTTAATCAAGCTGATTTAAATCAACGAACCCTGCTTCAAAGAATGACTGTTTCGGGTTCTTGTAATGTATTTTAATGGGGAAAGCCCAATTTTTAACATAAAAAACTATTAAATTCAAATTTTGGGATGATTATAATGGATTGAATTGGTTAAGTAAACCTTCGACTTAGACATTTTTATCTTTTGAAGTGATTAAGGATAAAACTGTTTTGAATACCCTTTTTCTCGGTTAAATACTACAGGAAGACAATAGAAGAATCTGCACAGAAAGGATGTGCAGTTGGCTGTCGCTCAAATGATGTGACTGAAATGTCAGGTGAAAATGCTCTATTATCTGTGTGACTAACCTTCATACCATTATTGTAAAGGAAAGCTGAAATTACTCGTCTATTTTTTTTTTAAATTAATCCCAGATTCTATTAAAAAAGTGTTTTCATGCTTTAAAATAGTATTAAAGTTGTGTTCATTTGGTGTTCCTAATTTAAATTATAGATGCCACAATTTGACTTTGTTTTTGTTATTTTTTTTTTTTTTTAGAGTGAATTTTCATATTCACTATTGGCCATTTGGCCAGTGCTTTCAACTTGGAATGAGATGATTGGTAGTTCAAGCCCACCCAGTAGTATGAAAATGTTTTTATATATGCTTCTAGTAAGGAAACAGAAATTTCTTATATTTTTAATTAAATTTATAGTGTCCAATAATTAACAGTTCTTCTTTTATACATATCAAAATGACAAATAGAAACACCATATAAATTTTATTTTCTTATGTGCAAAATCATTCAAGTTAGTGTTTTTGTAGTTCCTGCAATTTTTACTGTTGAACAAAAAAATCATACTTACCAGTAGTTAAAGAGCTATTCTGGGGGATACTTTGCTGTATCGACTGTGTAAGAAACTTGTTTGTCATATCTCCAAACACAACAGCAAGTATAGGCCATCCAACTCCATTTATAAAAGCAAAAACTGTGCCAAGGAACATGAAAAGCACATCAAGTTTTTTGCTGAACTGGAACTGACATTAAATCCATATTAGAAAGTTAAATGCAAACTGAAACAAATTAATTTAAAGCTCTGGCAAACTTTATTACAGTTTAGTTATAATTATATATCAATTTTTCGATAAAATATGCAAGTGATTATGAACAATACAGTCATTAAATAGGAAGAGAATGTGTGAGATAAAACATTAGTAAAAAATATACAAATTGATATTGCTTCTCTCTGAGTGATCTATTCATATGCAAAAATAATACTTTTGTACAGGAATAATAGATCAGTCATTCAGTACAGAAATATACCACAGAAAAATTATTGTTTGTCTTTATGCAGTGACTTTTTTTAAATTTAAAACTGCAATAGCTTTAAAAATATACAGAAGAAACAGGTGCAATTATATTTCTTGAAACATTTTTGTTCAGGAAAAACAAGTAAAGAAAACAAGCTCATCTACTCAAAAATGAAGGGAGGGGGGAAGGAAACATATTTTATAAATACATTTTTAAGAGATATACAGTCGAACTTGGATAATTTGAATGTCTTTAATTGAAATTCGTGGATAATTCGAAGTTTTTTGTGGGTCCCTTGAAACTTGTATTTGGTTAATGCTAAAAAATATTGGTTATTTCAAAGTCCAACTTCTTTAATTTGAAGGTTTTACCTTTTTTAAAATAACAAAATCTGGTTTCAATGCAATTATTTGAAAAGTGGCTGGGTTATTTTCAGCTATTGTGAGAAATTCTTTATGAAAGAGAAGGTGGTGGAAGAATATTCTTATCTGTCCTAGAAAACCGAACAGGGATTAAGGGGAGAGGGAGGTAGACCACCCGTGTACCTGTCATTAGTTACAGGTGGACCTGCTCCTTCCCTTGTAAGCCAGAGTGATAAATCATACATGAAACTTGTTGCAATTCCTTGGAAACCAGGACTATAGTAGATCTCATTTGAGTTTTCTTTGTTGTGCTTTTAGTTTTTGTGGTGCGAGTTCAGTGCAATCATGTCATTGAGTAAGCCCTGTGTCCCATATAAATTTTCGATGAAAAAATTGTTGTGATTTGTGAGATAGAAAGGGGTGTAAAGAAGAAATGCGTAATCACAAAAGAGTATGGTATGGTATAGCACCTAATACTCTTTTGACCTTTTGAAAAATAAAGAAAAAATTTTGAATTCTAATTGGAATCGCAAATGAGCTGGAGAACCCGACAATCCTGATGTGGTTTAAGCAAGCGTGGGACAAAAACATCCCTCTCAGTGGAACTCTTGTTCGTGCAAAAGTGGAAGAATTTGCTGTCAGCTTAGGAAACAACAACTTCAAAGCAAGCTCCAGATGGTTAGACAGATTTAAGGAAAGAAACAGAATTTCCTTCCTGTCTGTATGTGGTGAAAGTTAAAGTGTGAACCAAGATGCAGCAAATGAGTGGAAAGAGAAGTTGCTCAAATCGTTGAGTATACACAGGACAGACATTTTTAACGTCGACGAAACTAGACTTTTTTTCAAATGTATCCCTGCAAAGACTTTGTCTTTTAAAGGAAAAATGCAGTGGTAGAAAACACAATAAAGACCAAATAACCCTACTTGTGGGAGCAAACATGGAAGGTACTGAGAAGTAACTGCCACTGATAATTGGAAAATCAAGAAATGCAAGGTGCTTTAAAAATGTCAAAACAGTCTATAGAATAGTGTTCTAACACGAAAGCATGGATGACATCAATCTTTTTGAAAAATGGCTGCTCAGTCTTAATCGCATTTATGAAAGAAAAAACAGAAAAATCATCCTGTTTATTGATAACTGCACGGCTCATAAATTGATACCGGCTATGAAAAATGCCACTGTTGTTTTTTTCCACCAAACATGACCTCAGTGGTGCAAACAATGGATCAAGGCATCATTAAATTGAAGCATTTCTACAGATGTCTAATCATTCAACATCTGACTGACATCAATCATATTGAATCTTCCCAGAGACTTCCCATTACTATCCTCGATGCATCAAGAATGTGTTTAAATGCATGGTCCAAAGTGAGCCAAAAAATAATATCCAATTGTTTCCGGAAGGCAGGATTTATCAGGAGCACTGTCCTTAGCGAGTTTTTTGATGAAGAAATTTTATCTCCCCCAGTTGCAAGGGAAGCCAGTATACCATTTGATGATTACGTCAACATGGATGAAAACATAGACATTTGTGGAGAGCTATCTGATACTGATATTCTATCCGAAATTCTAAAAAATAAGAACACTGCAGCTGAAGACGATAAAGACATTGAAGATGAAGTGGGAAACAGAGGCCGATTCCAACTTTAAGTGAGGCAGTGTTTCATCTAGCGGAATATCGTCATTATGTAGAAGGACAATGTAACATGAGTCAAGCTGTGTTTCGAGCTGTTGATATTCTAGAAGATTTTGTTTAAAAAAAACAAGCTCTAAAACAAATTGAAATATCGCAATATTTTAAAAAGTTATAGTTTTTTGATTTAAAGTTAAAAATATTTTTTTCCCAATTTTTGTTGAAATTGATTGTTTTATGATGTACCAGTAAAAATACATTTTTTTTTTTTGGATAATTCGAAGTTTTTTAACGGCCCCTTGCACTTTGAATTATCAAAGTTTGACTGTATAAGCATTGAAACTAATGCATTTGTTAAGACAAAACATCACTATTATTGAAGGGTGTAGATGCAAAACTCAACATTATCCACTTAGAATGTGAGTTCATAAAAAAATCACAGAAAGCTCATTAACAAACATGATATAGTGGTGCAATTCTCTTGTGATAAATTATTGTCATAATAACTACATAATAACTACAACTAATAACTTGCACATAGTTCTGAACCTGTAATATTTCTGGTGAAGCTAGAATTTAAATATAAAAATGTGAGTTTTGCATCTATACCCTTCAATTATACATTTTAAAATAAAAATGACAAAAAGTTTAAAAGAAAACACCTGAACAAATGCTGAGAACGAACCAAGAGAAAAAAAAATAGAAAGAAGTACAATGCCATTTAAGATTCAACATTCATAAATGTCTTTCATAAATGTAACATTTTCAAAATGTATTTCTTTATTACTAGAAATAATAGTTTATCAAATTTTGCCAATCAATTTTCTATATTAATAAAAGAAATACTTACAAGCTTCCAAACTGATACTTTAGAGCCTGTAATGTTTTTGTTTTTATCAGCTTCTTTAAGTCTGTAAATCATAAACAGAAATATTTGTTATCAATTTGATATTGCTACACATGCATATTGATACATATTATGCATACATATTGGAGCTCAGTTAAAATATTTATCAAGGTCTGAGTTTTTACAAATATTGAAAAAATTTACTCTTAACCTAAATTCATGGTGAATTTTCTTCATATTTTATTTAAATCCACCCAGAGAAAATTTTGAAATTATTAAAAATGTTGGTACTTATGTTATACTGGCAGTCCACCAAAAAAAGGTAACTGTTCCTACAAAATATCAGATAGTTTAAATGAACTATTCTGAATGATCTAGATTTTTGAACTAGATCATTCAGAACTACAGTTCATTAAGACAAACTAACTAGTCGATGCAGTTCTTTTTAATGAGTAGTTCATATGAACTAGTGTGTGAACTACTCATCTCAACATGTTGTTCACTTACTATCAGTGTATGGCTTTTAAATCATGAAATGAAGTATTTTCATTTCAATTTTTTATTTTTTTTTCTAGTATCAAGTTTGTTTTGCTGTCTTTTTCATAAATTAACCTTTATCCCAAGCAGAGTTTAATTTGGAAATTACAAAATGAATAAACCTTTCAAAGCGAGTATGTAAGTTAGGCCTGGCATGGATTCCTTGTTGTTGAGTATGTATTGATTTTCAAGACATATTTTAAATTATTGAGGATTATTATGCTCTTTTGGTTAATTTAAATGATTTTATAACATTTTACTGTAGGAATAAATGATTTTTTTTCTAACTTACATTTTTTTTTATATTATTGATAAAAATTTATACATTTAAATTAATCAGTGTTATTTGTTGGTATGAAGACACTCATTTGTGGTTTTAATGAATATTTTATTTGAAAATTAAATTGTGAATATTTGCTGTAGTTTTCTTTATTAGTACATTGAATAGATCCCTATGGTTTGTAAATACATTTAGTATTGCTACAAATTGCTCTTCTTGATGATGTATACATAACAACATAAATTTCAATATATAAGAATACAAATGTTACCTTGCTGGGTATACTATTATGCATTTTTATTTTGCCATTTTGCTAACCCCCAAAATATATCATTTAATAATTTAAAGAACTCACTGTTACATGTAACATGATGCTATGCAAATGAACTTGTTCATTTGAAGTAGGGGTGAGCAGGATACAGTGGGTCATTGAAGATATTTGTGCAATAAATATTTAAATTTTAAAGTGAAAATTTCTGATTTTTTATTACTAGTTGAAGCAAATATATATATTGTGAGGATTTAATTTTTACGGTCATGGCAGGCTTGAGAAAATTACAAAAATTAAAGCCTCGTGATAATAAGTGCTTTTGCAAAATTCTGTTTTTAAAATTTTTAGAATTATATTTAGTAATTTAAAAATTGACCCATTGTACCCCCATCTCCCCTATCAATTAAGAACTGTGTGGACCAGTTCAGATTAAATTAGCAAGAATTTGCCAACCTGTTTGGTAGAAAAATGATTTGGTGGGAATGACCACTGTTATAATACCCAAGTACCAAATTGTTTTCTGAAAAATTATTTATGCTGTTTTATCAGAGGGGGCACTTATTGAACTGTTGACATTAGTACTATACCTTTCATTAGAAAAAGTTTTTTAATGACATGCATTTATGCCATATTTTTTTTTAAGAAGTCATAGAAGGAAAAAAAAAACTTTCTGCGGTGACTCTGTAAATAAAAAAAAAATACTATAGGCATGCTAAAATTAAAAAATTTGTAAAATACACAAAGGGAAAGAAAATGCTAAGCAAAATGACAATTTCAGAAGGTATAAAAGGTCCACCCATCTTCAGTCACAATAAAGCTCTTCCATTCACACAAATGCAAAATATTAGAACAGTTACAGGAGCTTTAGTCAAAGTGGTTGGAAGATTGACAAAGCAGCTTTCATCATAAGCCAGAATGACTACATTTGTTTTTCATGGGGTCCAGGGGAGTGTGCATAAAATTTTAAATGTCAAAGATGGAAGTTTATCTTATATATGTATGTATATATATATAAATTTTGAAATGAATAATTTAATAAACTTTTTAAAACAGCTAAAGTGACGTGTGCTCCCTATTCCTTGATGCCTTGTTGTGGGTTATGGTTACAAAAGATGGGTGGTGACTTGTTCTATGATATTTTGATTTCATTTCAGTACTGTCTCAGTGTATCAAGACCTTTAAACCAAGCCGGAGGAGTTATAGAGCATGAACACAGCAGAAGAGAAGCAACACTCGGGGTTTGCATGAACATGAAGATAGCACTCGAGAATATATTTACCTTACGGTAAATTAGGGAGAGTGACCCATGTGCTGTTCCAAATTGAAATTATGGTGTAAATCAAAATATCTAATGCATATGGACAAATTATACACAACCTCTTCAATTATTGTCAACTGTTATATCATAGCAGGCATATTAATGCTATGTAACATTTGTAAACTACAAAAATTCAGAAATTGTACAAAGTAAATTATAATAATCAGATAACCAGCAAAATTCTAACTGGAAACTTTCTTCTTCCTCATAATACCATTGACACCCTTCATCTCTCTAGTTCTGCGTCTCACTGTGTGCATCATGATGCTGTGTAGTGGCCATGCCATAGATGAATTCCATATATCAACCTTCAAGTCTCCTTTAAAGGTATTTTCAGTTTACCAATTTTTATATCTCATTTGGAATTGGTGTCACTTTATGCCAGGGATGGGCAAACTTTTTCGGTTGCGGGCCAAAAATCGAAGAAAAAATGTTTGGCGGGCCAAGATAAAATTTTCTAAAATTTTAAAAACAATATACAAGTATTGCAATTGAGTATGTTAATGAGATAAATGAAATTGCGATTTCATTTTTAAAAGTTCCTTATATTGAGGTTCGAAGTGAGATGTACTGATTCTAAGGAATGAGGCTAAGTGCTCATCTGACAGTCTACTTCTGAAAGAATTCTGTCTAAGGTTCATAGTTGAAAACACTTGTTCACATATGTAAGATGAAGCAAATATAGCACTGATTTTCTGGGATATTAAATTTGGGAAACTTGCTTTCGATAATGATTTTTAAAACTCTTAACTTTGGCATATTTAGAAACAACTGTTTGAGATAATTGTTAGATTGCAACTCAATTAATTCAAGCTGCAAATCTAACCTCACTGCTTTACAATTTACGTTGAAAGGCATGGTAAAAATATCCAATTCTGTTTGAATGGCACTGTAATCTTGAAATCTGCGTTCGAACTCAAAATGCACTTTTTTCAAGCCATCTTACTAATTCTTAATATTGATATATAATATATAAATTTATACTTTCTTTTAATGTCCGTCGGACCGGCAAATTAAAAATCTATCCGTGGGCCGTAGTTTGTCCATCTCTGCTTTATGCTAACGGGTTCTAGCACAGAACTTGTCATTTAAAGTATAATTCTGTAAACTCACACATAATTAGCTGGAATTAATAGGTAGTGATATGCTTATTGAAGCAAATATTAATTTTGCTACAGGAAGGTAGTTTGCATTGTGAGCTTTTTAGTTTTTATTTGCTGTAAATTAATTTGATTTAATTCTATTTATCTGTGTATATTTCAGGTCTAGAATTTAAAATACATTCATGGAAAGATGCAGCAGAGACTTCCCAGATTGGGTTGTTTAATGCTTCAGAGGAGCCCAGCATTAGCTGAACTCATTAATACTAGTTGATGCTCTTTTAAAGGTTAGATATAAATGAAGTCTAATTTTTTAAAGAATATCAGCTGGTTATATTACTCAGTCAAATGGTAGTATTATCTATGCAAGCGTATTTGATTTCATTGTTATGTATAGTCTCTGTAATTACAATGAAAAATAAACTAGGTTTTTGTAATAAAAATCTTGGCTTAGTGTCACAATTGTATCTTGTTTATAAATCAGGCCTCATAACACTCTACTAATCAATTTTTTTATACAAAAGTCAGGAAAATGATCACAGTACTTTTCTTTAGAGAAAATTCCCTTTACAAAGTCAAGGTTCTTGAATGAATAAGTGAAAATTATCAACCATTTTCTTTTTTCTGTAATGCAATTAGAACATTGATTCTGATGATGTCAGAATTATCTTTCCTTCATAAAAAAGTATTGTGGTGATCATTTCCCCAGAAAGTATAAAAGCTCCTCAATATACTAAATCAAGTAGGACAACCAAGAAGCCTATTTATTTAGTCGCGCAAAACAATAAAGAGTTTTCTGCACAGTGGTTTCACCTATGGTAGTGTGAATGTTAAATGTCACGGGACATTACAGTGCATACATACATGTTAAGAGTTCACAGTATTTCCATAAGCTCTAAAAGAGACTTTTTGCATAGCATCTACACTTTTACACTTATTTTAGAGCCATTTATGCCAACTATTAACCCTTTAAATGTTGTACTATGATCCAAGAATAAAAGATATAGTTAATTCATCAAAATTACATTAGAATACATCCATAATGACTATAAAAAAATCTGGAGTGACTCCACTCGACTTTCCGAACACTTACGATTAAGATCATTCCCAAGCACTTAAATAAATTTTAATCGATGAATAATTCAAACATATATACCAAATTGAAACTCAATCGAATGCACCGTTTAAACGCTTGCGCACTTTCAAGAATTTCTCCCCATATGCCATTATGCCATAGCATAAAAGAAAGTTTTGTTGTAGCCCTTTAGGAGAACTATAAGTCCTATACACACCAAAATCAATACCGGTCTTAGGATGGTGGTTTATAACATGTATACCGAATTTGAGCTCAATCGAATGTATCGTTTAAACGCTAGCGCACTTTCAAGAAATTCCCCCCATAGGCCATAATGTAAAAGAAATCTTTGTCGTAGCCCTGTAGAAAAACTATAAGTGCTATACACACCAAAATCAATACCGGTCTTGCGACGGTGGTTTATGACATATATATCCAATTTGAGCTCAATCGAATGCTCCGTTCAGGAGCTATCGTGTTCACTCACATACACACACACACACACATCTCGTAAAAATAGCATAAATGGATTCAGAAGCCCTCAAAACGTGTAAAAACACCAAAATCTCGAAGTCGAATTTTTTCATGATTACAATACTTTCCTTACATGGTACATGTTCGGAAAGTAAAAATGATGAAAAAAAATTTCCTTTGCTGATTTCTTGGATGTTCCATTTTTGGAACAATGGCTTGTAGCATTATCTTTCCTCTTCTCTATTTACTTCATTTAAACAACAAAACACTGTATGATAATCTAAAATTTTTTTCAGTAATAATGGTTTATTTGATAATTTGGTGCAAAATGACTAAAATTTAAACAAAATTAAAAAAAATTTGTAATTTTAAAATTAATATAATATTTTGTAAAAAGAAATGTAATGAAAAAATGTATAAAAGAACAATATAAACAATTTTATGCTTGTATACTCTTGACTAATAATACAGATATGAATAAATGCAATTTTAAAAATGTAAAATACGTTATAAAGAAAGAATAAAATATTTTATTCTTTAGAGGGTGCTTAGTACAACCAGTACTATAAACCATTAACCAGATTTCAACCAGTACTACAAAAATTTTAAAACATACAAAAACATATTACAAAACATACTAATTTCTTTTTATCATTTTTTCTCAATGCCTATGATTTGGTGGGCAGTGTACATGGCAGGGTTGGCAGAAACCCGGGTTTTTGTACAAAAACCCAACCCACCTGGGTTTTTGTTATTTTTTGTATGTTTGTATATTTATACAATGTATCTGTTTACATATGCATGAGCATTAATTAATTGAATTTTTTCATATAAAAATCATTACCAAGAACAATAATGCAAATGTGTGACAAACAAAACTGCAAATCTAAAAATTATTCTTTTATGTTATTTATTTTTGGTCATACATTTACTTAATGCCATTCAAATAGATGAATCCATTCCATAATGAATTTTTCTTATTACTATGGCATCAGTCTACTCAAAAATGTTTTATTTTGGGTTTGAGTTTATGTTTACATCTTTCATTATTAATAAAATTACTTTGCTTTGATATTTGATAAACAATATTTTTTGCTTCTAGCCAGTCATTACTACCATAAAAATATTTTTTTCATGTGGTTATATTTATTGACAACATCATTTTGTAGTTTGTTTCGTTTTGAAATTTTCTTGAATCATCCAATCACAGACAATTACTGAGGCTGACCAATGGAAAGAATCTCAGACACTTCTTTTTCAGTCTCTGCATTCTGTTCCATCTAGCTCTGCTTCCATTGAGAGAATTTTCTCTAGATTTGGATTCATATGGTCTAAGCTGCGGAACAGACTAGGCTCAGAGCAGTGTGAAAAATTAGTAAAGATTTACAAATATTACCACAAAAATCAAAGTGAATGTGATTTTGATTGGTAAACTGTAAAAAAGATCAATTATAATTAATTTGAAATATATTTTTCATTCTACATTTTTAGTTTTTCATTTAACTTTAATTGGGATTATTATTAGACATTAAACACACATGTCATATTTTGCATAGTTTTTTACTAGAATATTATCAACAGTTTATTTTCATTATAATGTGGTATCAAAACTTATTTATAATAATCACTGCATATTTGCTATAAAAAAAATTAAATAAGCAAAAGAATAATAAAAACAGTATAGTAGCAAAAAGTAGTCTTTTTCTTTATATTTCTTAAAGGGAAAATATTATTAGTTATATATATATATATATATAATTACATATATAATTACATATTTCTTAATCAATAATGAATACAAGTAGTAGTTGAAATATGATTAATAATATTTTTTAATTCTTTCAAAGCAGAAAGAAAGCTTGCTTTCTGTGAAGGATCATGACTACCTCTGTCAAAAACACTGTTGTTATACTGTCTAGAAATTTCAAAATTTTCAGTTGATGAAATTAATTTTAGAAAATAAATATTTTGAGGTAAACTTCATCTGATTAACATAAATATGACTTATTTTTATGTAATTTTGATAAGATAAACCACCTAGGTTTCGGGCTTAAAAGGTAAAGTGTATTTCTAAATACTATAGGTGGGATTTGCAGACTCAGAAATGATTTTAAACAAAAACCCAGTTTGAACAAAGACCCAGGCGGGTTTTTGTTGGTGGACCCACCCAGAAAAACCCGTGTGGGTTTTTCTGGGCTGGGTCCACTTTGCCAACCCTGGTACATGGTGCCTTTTCTTGCATTCAAAACACATGTTTATGTTCTTGTAGGATTATGCCAATTATCTACACGTGGGATGCCCTCTGTGAGGGTCTTTCTAAAGAGTCCTAACCCTATTTTGTTTTGGAGGAAACCATGAGCACTCTGAATGGTTAGGTTGGCAGACGCGACCTGGTTTTGAACCAGGCATGCATTCTCCCAGTACAGAGCGCTATGCCTTCAGCTACTGGTCAGGCAAACACATGTTTATAGTTGTTTTTTGTTATACTCAAAATTCCCTTATCATGTAACTATAGAATGTGCATCTGAATTTTTGACAGACTTCGACTGATATTCACAGGGTGCAGGTATAATGTTTATTTTAGGCTTCATCTGAAACAAATTTAAATTAATTTCATTTCTAAAATTCTATTGCCCACAGATTTCTCCAGGTGTAATTGGCTCAAAGCTTTTATCATTTATTTTTTCTCCATCAGTGATGCACCAATTTTCATCAAGGGGCAATTGACAAATATCCGTGATTGACTTATTTCAATCATCCAATAAAGAATTTTTTAAAAATCAACATTGTCCATAGTTAGAAATTTCTTTGACTGCAATATCTACATTGTTGCTACACACATCTATACAAATTTGTAGTGAAATAGTCTCAAAAAATTGCAGAGCATTGAAAGAAAATCAAGCATGTGACCTGATGTCACTTACTCCCACATATTCCCTCTACATAAAAAGGACTTAAAATGAATAAACAAGCCCATGTGAAGCACACGCGTTCATTTCTAACAGAAGAAACAAGAAGTTATCAGAGAGAAATTCAGATTTAACTAACCACATTACTTCTGTTAAAGGGGGTGAGAGAGAAAACTTCCCTCTTACCCCCCCCCTTCCTCCAGTCCTTCACCCTTCAAAAATAAGTACCAGTGTTAATGGCTTTGACAGACTTATGTTTAGCAGATATAAGCACCTTTTTTTTTTCTAAAATGCCCTCTGACAACCGCATGTGGTGACAGATCCCCCAAGTTAGGGAGGCAATGGGCAGAGGGGGGCTCCTTCCATTTTTAGTGGGCCCCAGTGGGAGGAAGTCCGACTTAGCCAGGTGGTCCCTAATTTTGAACCAATTCCAAAGGAGGGACCAACCCCATGAAATCGTTCAACAACTTGGAGGACATTGGAGCCCCGACGGATTTTATGTGCATCAGCTCCCATTAGTGTACACGTTTCCACAGCAGTCAAGCCGAAAGGGAGAAGTCCGTCCCAAGTACTGGCCAAGCCAGATGCTGCTTCACTTGCCATGTTCTTACGGGAACGGAGTTTAGCGCCCAGACCACTGTGGGACAGATATAAGCACTGAATGTATTAAAATCTAACTAAGCAGCACACACTTGTGATACCCCTGATTTCATATATTGTTGCATGCCCATGTTTTTTATTTGGGACATTGCATTTTTATGCAAGAATGAGAAAAGATATCTTGCTATTATTTGAATTTGTCCTTTGGGGATACAAAGAATTTTTTTTTTTCTTGTGTACCATGAAAATTGTAAAAAGAGTTAATTTTTAGGAATTTTTCTCGGCCGAAATTTTTATGTTTGAAAAAATGAATAATATATCAAAAAATCAATCGCACTTTCAGTAATGAGCAGTATTTTCTTTTTTTCAAGCTGATAGGTATAACAGTTTATTAAAAAAATATTAAACATGATGTTCCAAAAAAGGAACATTAGCATGTAAAAGGTTGATGGATATGAAAACATTATTATTTTTTGCAATTAAGATTGTGGAAGCAGTGACCGATCTATACACTTGGGGCCCAGGGCACAGATACTTTTGCCCCCCCCCCCTTGCTGCACAAAAATATTTCGCAGAATATTACTTAATTAAATTAAGTTAAAACCTATTATCATTCCTAAGTTGACCATTTGTAAACATTTACAAATCAGTAAAATGTCACGACAAATACCTCTTTTATGAATTTTTCAGTTTTGAAATGTTTTTATGGATATTTGCAGTCGTCACACAGCTTAGAAACGATAAGAAGGGAAGCCTGCTGAGGTGTTCTATCGAATTTGTGTAAAAAATGTATAATTTTTAACATTTACAAGTTGCATTAAATTAAAAATTTTGAATATTTGTGATGAAATGAAGTAAGCAATCAGAAATTTCACTCCTGAGAGGTAATTTTAGTAGTTATTATAATTACATAAAAGGAAGTTTTGGGGGACCTAGGGCACATGCCCCGCCGTTAATCAGTTCCAGTGTGAAAGTAATTAATAATAGAGTATTAAAATAATTTTTGTGATTAATTAAGGTTAAAATATTTTTTGAAATATTTCTTATTTTGTATGCAGTTTTTTTACTATTCACATTTTATTCTAAAAGTCAAAGCCCGTTGTGGAGACGATTACAACTGGTGCAGGAAAAAACATTTGACGAAAATACGTGTACACTCAATGTATTTCATCTTCGTCCACCTAAAATAAGAAACTTCATATTCAATTTTTATTATATACCCAAATTGAATTTAATGCTCTTCTGGAAACGCGCGGAAACTTTTCGTATTTGAATGATCTCGCAAAGCTTCACGCAGACGATCATTTTAATTAAAAAACTATGCTATTTGGAAAAACTGTTTAAAACGAATTGGAATCGCAATTTTCCCTTCAAAGCCTGATAACCGTGACTTAAATATGACGCCGTTGTCACTTGTGGCGCCTAATTTTGTCAAGCAAATTATTAACTTTTTTTACTCTCAGAGATAAAACGGAGTGTATATAGCGAAAAATCGCTTAAAAATTAGGGAACGGGTGATTTATCAAATTTTTAAAATAGCACAGATTGTATTCTATATTTTTAAACATAATTATGAAAATTTTCAAAGGATTGTACGAACGGTGTAGATGGTATTACGCTTTTTGTGCCTAACTTTGTAATCTTTTTGCAGTAATGGCGGTAAAAGTTTTATCTTCGAGTGGTTGCCCAGAATTGTTGGAGAGTGAGTCAGGGATCAGCGTAACTATATTGTAGGATTTCTAAGGACTGTTTCTTCCTTTATTTTGTTTTTATTACAAAAAAGCATAAAATTTTAATCAAAACAATTGTTAAGATTAATTAAGGCCTATTATTTATAAAAATAAATTAAGCCCTCTGCAAAACCACAGCTGGATGTTAACAAACCTGGATTAAAAAAAAATTTGTTTGTAATTAATTTTCTGAAGATTTTATCTAAATGGATTCTTAGAATTACTAAAAACTTTCATGTGGTATTTTCCTAAAGAAAAAAAAAAAAAAAAACTGCATACAAATGAAAAATCTTTTAATTTTTAATTTGTTTAAAATTAAAAATAAAATAAAATAGCGTTTTTTAAATTATTTTATTTGGATGTTATTAATTCTAAAAAATCATTTATTAAAAATTGTGTATGGTGTTTTTCTAGAGCAATTCAAATACAGACAAAAATGCGAGAGAAAAATACTTGCAAAGTAAACAAATAATAATATCAATAAATTAACAGACTAATTAAAAATCATTTGGAGAAAATAAAATAATACCTCCATTATAATCACAATAAACAACGTTTAATAGACTAACATTTTCTCCCGAAGCTCATTTGTATTTAAAAAATGCTGCAATAATGCTTTCATATTCTATTAACGATGGCAATACCAAAAAAATTGATTGAATACGAGGGCTTGAGATGTGTAGATGAAATTCGATAAATAAAGCCATCAGGGCCCATTTATGACCAACAGGGGCCCCGAGCATTGATGGATTTGGGGCGTCCATCTATAAATTTTGTTTTATTTTTCATAAAATTTTGATATAAAAAAGAATATTTCATAACATCATTCGAGTCAAGGACCCTGGGCAAAGTTCCGATTTGCCCATGCGATAATAAGGCCTTGAAAACCATACAGTATTTTCCTGAGGCTTTTGTTCCGAAAACTTCTGTAGCATTGAAAAATTAACTTTTATAATAAATCTCATTGGTTTTGGGGCTGTATTTATTCATATTATTGTAGCAATGCTAAATCGTATGCGTTTGTCTGCCATCTTTTTTATGGCTATCGTAATATCGTCTCAGCACTCATTAAATTTTGGGGGACTTCCATAAATTACATAACTATAAATATCTGGTAAACATTTTAAATGGCACTAAAAATTTTTAAATTCCTTATAGTAAATTGTGTTTGTTACATATTCATTTACAAAATTAATATAATTTTTAAAATTTTAATAAAGTTTTCAAAATTTATGTAAAATTATTTTTTTAACCGTGTACTGTTTAGAACGATGAATTCAAAAGGTGAATATTTGGCTCTAATTAGGCCGATATTTCTTAAATTCTAAGTTCAAAATAAACTATTCCCGATGAGACTCAGCGTTTACATCAGACAGTAGCGTAGCAAAGGGGGGGGGATAGGGTAACCCCCCCAATGAGGAATTTATGCCATACAAAATGTATATTCTTCACTCCCTTATCACACACTCGTATACATATATGTGAGTTGCAGTAGTTTTAACCCTCCCATGAAAAATTTCTGGCTACGCCACTGACATCAGATATATATTTCGCAGAGCCTTATAATTTCCGTGTACTTTTGTTAAAAATTTAGCGTTACGACAAAGCATTTTTAAATGCATATATATGTTTATTTTGACGGAAAACATTAAGTATTAAGGGACAGTTACCATAAATATAATGCGCTGAGTCACCTGCTTTACCTCAAAAACTGGAATCGTCATCCATTTTACCAATCTTTTTTAAGATATGTGTGGATGTACTTGTGATGCAGAAGTAGTGAGAGATTGAGAGTACCACGCCACCCCAATCCGGGCGGATTGCGGATTGCATTCCAGTGAAGCAGGGGTTACATAATCCACGATGTGCTAAGAGGGGGGTGGAGTTGAGTGACAGCTGATGGAGGAGAATTCGACCGGAGCAGGGGAGACGGAGTGACAGTTAATAGATAATACAGAGGAGTGCATATTTTTTTTTCTTGCATCATTCCTAATAGAGGGGTCTCGGAAAAAAGTTTAATTTTTTTTTCTAATAATTACCGACTACAACTATTTATGCAGAGACCGTCTTGCAAAGTATAAAAGAGATGTGATTATGAAATAGGAAGTAATTGTAAGGATGACTCTCAGAAAAAAATTTTAATTTGTGTTTTTTAGAATTTTGATTGTGAATTTTTCAGACATAGAAAATTATGCTGAGATACGAACTAAGAATATGTAAAAGAAATTACACAAGCTAATGATTTCATTATTGAAGATAAAAATTAAAGTTAGGTTTTAACTAGTTGAATGGTATATGTTTTATGCAAACTTTTACAGAATAGTAGAAAGAATTGTGTTTAATGTTAGGATAACGATAATTTGTGGGTTTTTTTAGGCGTAAAATGGTATATGTTAATTTTTCAGGTATAGAAAATATTGGATTTGTGTTTTTTGAATTTTGATTGCGAATTTTTCAGACATAGACAATTTTGGATTTATGTTTTTTTTTTTTTTTTTTTTTTTTTTTTTTAATTTTTAATGTTAATTTTTAAGACATAGAAAAATTTGCTGTAATACGAACTATTAATATGTAAAAGAAATTACAAGCTAATGATTTCATTATTGAAGATAAAAATTAAAGTTGGGAGTTGAATAGTATATGTTTTATGCAAACTTTTACAGAATAGTAGAAAGAATTGTGTTTAATGTTAGGATAACGATACTTTGTGTTTTTTTTTTTTTTTTTTTTTTTTTTTTTGTCATAAAATGGTATATGTTAATTTTTCAGACGTAGAAAATATTGGAATTCTAAATGTGAATTTTTCAGACACAGAAAATTTTGCACAGATATGAACTAGGACAAATTTTAAAAAAACCATTATGGTAAAATTCTGTTTCATAATGAAACTTAGAAACTATTTTAGCGAAAGCGAAATCTACTGTATGGATTTGCCCCTAAAAGTTAACTTCACAGTACACACGTTGACTTAACAGCTATACTGTAAAGATATAGCTATATTATTCTTATACGTGTAAAAATATCATGTCCCACCCTACAACCGGTACCACATTATCATGTAAACCTTTTACAGAATAATAGAAATAATTATGTTTAATGTTAGGATGAGACTTTGCGAATTTTTTCGTGATAAAATGACATTGGTTATATCTTTAAACCTTTTAAGCAAGTATTAGTATTGATAGATTTTTTTTTAAAAAATCCTACAGTATTGAAAATAAAGTTTAGGTTTATACTCACCGATCAAGAAATCGTGGTTACATGGTAATTTCCTTATATGACTTTAGAACTTTACGATAAAATAAGTTACAAGCAAGTAATTTTTTTTTTTCTAATGGGCAGGCACTGGCCACAAGCCACAAGCAAGTAAATAAAATTGCAGTTTTAGATCTAACTATCAAGATATTATAGTTATAAAGTAATAATATACCAATTCAATAATAGGAATGCTTATATTTTAGGTACAAAAGTAGCATTTATCCAGATACAGACTACACATGTGTTTCATTTTATGTTATAAGATCTCTCATAAACGTTAAGTATTATAAATTTAACTCAGAAAAAATATCATTTTGATGGAAATAGTGTCATCGCATCTTGTTGCTGTATATTTTTACGTTTAATAAGGTATTTGCACAAAGACTGAACCACAAATGTTCAGCAAATATGCTTTCACTAAATAATGATTAACTTTTTTTTTTCTAAATCATGTATCAACAAAGTACAAAACATTAAAAGTAACAAAAAAATTTTGCAAGTTTTACTAAACAAAATACTAAAAGGAATAACTAACACTAATAGTCAATACCATACTTCTAAAAATCTCTACGATTAAGCGAAATGCATTTTAGAAAATAAACATTATCAAGACATATTCAAATATTTACAAATACACTGAAAAAAAGTCTAACATAACTATCAAATAATAGATAATATACTTGCGTATACTACAAAATATTTAAACAGAAATACACTTACTTCATTACTTGAATGATCGATAAAATACGTCATCAGTGTATTTTCATAACATGAACTATTTTAAATTAGGCTTAGTATAAGCGATTGAAAAAATTCATCCTACCACCACCACAGATAGAGTGAGAACAATTTTTTTCATATAAAAATACCTTGTCAAACCAGTTCTGTTAACCTTAATCATGAAGCTTTGACCTTGAACCGGCATAACCTTGAAACGACCTCTTTGATGATCACGTGATTTTTTTTATTTATTTATTTATTTATTTTTTTTTTTTTTAAACCAGTGGGAAGACATTATTTCATCTATGTTAGATAAAGCGGCTGAATGCGAGGCTCACATTGTGCTGTTAGTACCCTCACTTTAGACGTGTATTTCTAGTTTTATGCTTTAATTGATTTTTTTCACCGTTTTAAAAAAAATGTCTTTGCTTGAATTGATCGAAAATACTTTTAACATTGAATACACTCCTGAGTTTTACACTCAAAGTGATGCTGATGTGTTACTTCAAGAATTATCGCAATTACCTTTTGATGCAAAGCCTCTGCAAACTGGTGAAAAGGATAATACTTCGACTCGGAAAGTAATTGCTTTCGCGGATGAGGGGATAAATTACAGTTTCTCTGGAGTGACTGTCTCTGTTTTCCCTTGGTTACCCATTTTGCAAAAACTACGTGAAGATCTACAGAAAACAACGAATTATGAATTTAATTTGGTACAAGTAAACTTATCCTTTGACGGGAAATCTAAAATTGAAGACGGTAACTACGAAGATTTTTCTCTGGACCTATCATCATGTGTATGCATTCTAAGTTTTGGATCTAAACGAACTTTAGATTTTAAACCAGCGAACTGTGAAACCACTACCATTAAATTAGAACATGGTTCAATGAGTAAGATATATCCCCCAACCAACAAACTTTTAACGTATGGTATTCCTTCTGAGCCTCATGTGACAGATCCACACATTAACCTAACATTCGTCAAAATGTGCATTTATGAACCTGCGCCGAAAAGACCAAAGTTGGACGATTGGACGGATCATGCTTACCATAGCTTACATGCTTCTGTAAATAGTACATGGCACTTGGAAAGACTTATCTACGTTTCGCTCCACGATGAAAAAACTGACTTGAAGATTCATATTAGACAATTTATTCAGAACGCTGAATTAGATTATATACCAACCAGTCAGGGAGTCATGATGGACCCTTCAACATGGATTGAATTTATTGTAAAACTATTAGATTTTACTAGATGTCATCACAATAGCTCTTTTATTTGTGATAATCAATTATCCGTATTTAATGACGATGGAAAATGCATCCTACAACAAATTTACAAAACCGGAGATTCATTTACATTAAATCCAATTCCCTTGATACTTTTAAATGATCAAGTATTAAAACTTTGTGAAATGAGAAATGAAATATCAGAATGCATTCTAAAAACATTGTACACAACCACCCTGCCTCATATGACACTAAAATTAAAGCCACAAAAGTGTTACCGTGAACCGCATTGTGAATATGAAATGGCTAAAGATCAATTAATGGATATAGTAGCTCATGAAATTCACAAAAGTTTAAAGAAACAATTTAATTGCATAGACCGAGTTCGGGATAATCCTTCACAAAGGATACATGCTTGTTCGAATAGAACACATGTTGATGAGAGAGATGGTCTTATAAACATTAAAGCATGGTTTATGCTCGACGTACCATATATTGCAAGAGAGATATGCGAGAACAAATGTACTTGTCATTATGACGGAGAATATTTTGCAAACATTTTCTTCGAAGACTACGGAGAGTATTTTCAAAATGTATTTCTTCGTTCATTTTTTCAACCGTTTTTAGATTTTTCTAATCCCAAGAATGCCAAATCATGTGTAATTATGTGATGTTATTGGTGTATAACTAGTATTACAATTGTAAAAAAATTATTAAAACCATTGTGATTATACAGAAAAGGTACGCTTGCTTCTACAGCAGTGAGTTTTAATGACTTATGTATGCTTAGTTATATATTACTCATTGAAAAGTTATTAGTTTCTTTTGTGTTAATAGTTTGTGTAGTTTAAAATACATTTTTTTTTGTAAATAAATCAGTTTATATAAGAAAAAATTATGTGTTTTCTTTATGTGTGCATTGATTACTTGCAAAATAAATACTTCTGAAATTTTACTAAAACAAAAAGTGATAAAGTTAACATACGTAGACAAGATTTCAGATTCTCTTTTATACGTATCTTTTAAATTCTATTACCATAACTTAGACAGTTAGAAATTTGACAAAAACTTATTGAAACTAGTATTATGAAAACATTAAACAACTGTATAGAAATAAAGTGGTCTTCTGATTAAAAGCATAAACCTAAGTACGTTAGGTAAGTTTGTCACATGAGAATTCACAACAGTAGTAATTTTTTGTAAAATGTACTTACATAAAAGAAAAGTATTACCCACAATACTTTTCTTATAAAACGTAGTATTTAAAATTACCAGACATGTTTTAAGTTCAAAAAATCCGAATAAAAAAAAAAACGAATTACCATAATTTTAAAACATCAGAGTATTAACTTAGGTTATTTCTTGTAATTTTTCTAAAGTAATGGACTTGTGTATATTTTTTTGTTTTTGGAAAATATCGACAAAGTGCACGTGTTACATATTTTACAGACTGATCTACTTAGACTTACAAATTTTAAATAAATGTATGTGTTTTTACTTTTTATACATAATACTTGTTCAAACTTAGTACACTTTTGATTTGTGCATTTGCTACACATAATACTTGTTCAAGCTTAGTACACTTTTGATTTGTGCATTTGCTACACATAATACCTGTTCAAACTTACGTACACTTTTGATTTGCGCAATTGTTACCAATGTAAGGAATTTTAGGTATTCTATAATGTAAATCTTGTGTTGTAGGATTAAGAACAATTATCTGCACGAGGGATCTAGACCTATAGGTGGGGAGCCCTCCGTGGGGGTCATTCAAGGGGTCCTAACCCGTATTTACGCTATGTTTAGGAGAAAACCACGGGAAAACTCCGAACGGTTAGGTCGACGGACGCGAGATGGGACTCAAACCGGGGACCTTCACACTTCGCCCGTCTACCATTTCCAGTTACATAACCACTGTGCCATGGTGAGGCCTCTATAATGTAAAAATCTTGGAACATTTTATTTGAAGTAACCGAGTATTTTAAATCAAACACTATAATTTTTAAAACATAGAAGTATTAACTCAGATTATTTTTTATCCAAACTACTTGTTGAAACTTCGTAAACTTTTAATTTGGACATGTTCATGTGTTCTCATATGTTAAGAAATTATTTCCAGTAGTACGTTTAAAATATTTTTGATGTGAACGAACTTCATGTTTTTGTTCTGAAGTAACTGAACACACTACATCTGCTGAAGTTGAGATCTTTTCATTTTACAACTTACAAACATAGGAAAGAAAAGTATTTTTAGATAAGTATAACTTTAGAAAAGAAAAAAAGTAATGCTTCTCTATTTTTTAATTTTTGAGTTATGTGGTCAAACTTAGTATATTTTGAATTAAAATTGTATTTTATGTTCTGGCAGGACATTGAATATTTTCATGAAATGAACTAGCACATCTGTACTTTGTCAATTTCATAGAAGGTATGAGCTTTGATATTTTCTTTAAATCTTAAGAACTTAATATTTTTTTTCTGAAGTGTCAAATATGTAGACATGAATTTTTTAAAACATTGTGTTATTCAACTTAGTACATTTTAGGTAATCTTTCAAGATAATGGACTTATAAATTTTTACCTTTTTAAAATCTCCACGAATGAAAATTAGTACATTTTATGTCTATACGAAATTAGACACTTACAAATTTTTTCAGAAATACCATGTAAAGATTTTTATGAAATATTTTGTAAACTGCTTTAGCTGAACTTGTAATTTTTTTTTTTTTAGAAGTTTTGCACTTAGTATTTGTGTTAGTTATATTTTGTGTTCTTACAAGTTGTTAAATATTTTCATACAATAAACTAACAGATCTACACTTTGAAAATTTCATAGAAGTGATAACTTGACATTTTTTAAATGTAACGACTTAGCGCTTTTTTTTTTAATTTTCTGGAACGCTTGATATGTTGAATCTTTTTTTTTTAAACATTATATAATTTAACTCAGTGCATTTTAGTTATTTTTTTTTATTAAATACCACATGAATAACTTGCTGCATAAGCAAGTTGTAAATATTTTTTTTAAATATTGGTATTAAAAACTGTTAAATGTATATATACTACATAAGTAACTTGTAAATATTTTTTAATATTGATATTAAAAACTGTTAAAAGTATATCTACTAAATAGAAATTAACAAACTAAAATATAAGATACCAAAAACTAAGAAAAACTAATGTTTAGCTACATACCACAAGAAATTGTGAGAATTCATAAAATTAACTGCTTGCATAAATGTTTGGGGTGTAAAATTGATCACCCCTCTCAAATAAGATGCACTTGTTTAACTAACTGCTAGCGATGGTGAAAAATAGTGTGACATTGGGAAAAAAAGGGAAATGCCTTCTAAGATGACTTTCATGTTGGAATATTTCACTAGAAAAAAGCAAACAATCCTATGAAAAGGGTCGGACATTGCTTGAGTCTTGTGAAACAGAGACATCAGGCGCCTACTTATGGCGCCTGATGTCTTACCCCATCTTACGACTTACATATGACTTACATACGACTACCCCATCTTACGACTTACATACGACTTACATACGACTTACATATGACATATGACTTACCCCATCAGGCGCCTACTTTTTTTTTCTTGCATCATTCCTAATAGAGGGGACTCGGAAAAAAGTTTAATTTTTTTTCTAATAATTACCGACTATAACTATTTATGCAGAGACCGTCTTGCAAAGTATAAAAGAGATGTGATTATGAAATAGGAAGTAATTGTAAGGATGACTCTTAGAAAAAAATTTTATTTTGTGTTTTTTAGAATTTTGATTGTGAATTTTTCAGACATAGAAAATTATGCTGAGATACGAACTAAGAATATGTAAAAGAAATTATACAAGCTAATGATTTCATTATTGAAGATAAAAATTAAAGTTAGGTTTTAACTAGTTGAATGGTATATGTTTTATGCAAACTTTTACAGAATAGTAGAAAGAATTGTGTTTAATGGTAGGATAACGATAATTTGTGGGTTTTTTTAGGCGTAAAATGGTATATGTTAATTTTTCAGGTATAGAAAATATTGGATTTGTGTTTTTAGACTTTTGATTGCGAATTTTTCAGACATAGACAATTTTGGATTTATGTTTTTTTTTTTTTTAATGTTAATTTTTAAGACATAGAAAAATTTGCTGTAATACGAACTATTAGTATGTAAAAGAAATTACAAGCTAATGATTTCATTATTGAAGATAAAAAATAAAGTTGGGTGTTGAATAGTATATGTTTTATGCAAACTTTTACAGAATAGTAGAAAGAATTGTGTTTAATGTTAGGATAACGATACTTTGTGGGTTTTTTTTTAGACATAAAATGGTTGATGTTAATTTTTCAGACGTAGAAAATATTGGATTTGTGTTTTTGGAACTCTAAATGTGAATTTCTCAGACACAGAAAATTTTGCACAGATATGAACTAGGACAAATTAAAAAAAAAAATCATTATGGTAAAATTCTGTTTCATATTGAAACTTAGAAACTATTTTAGCGAAAGCGAAATCTACTGTATCACAGTAGGCGCTGTAGTACTGTATCACAGTAGGAGACATAAGTAGGCGCCTGATGTCTCTGTTTCACAAGACTCAAGCAATGTCCGACCCTTTTCATAGGATTGTTTGCTTTTTTCTAGTGAAATATTCCAACATGAAAGTCATCTTAGAAGGCATTTCCCTTTTTTTCCCAATGTCACACTATTTTTCACCATCGCTAGCAGTTAGTTAAACAAGTGCGTCTTATTTGAGAGGGGTGATCAATTTTACACCCCAAACATTTATGCAAGCAGTTAATTTTATGAATTCTCACAATTTCTTGTGGTATGTAGCTAAACATTAGTTTTTCTTAGTTTTTGGTATCTTATATTTTAGTTTGTTAATTTCTATTTAGTAGATATACTTTTAACAGTTTTTAATATCAATATTAAAAAATATTTACAAGTTACTTATGTAGTATATATACATTTAACAGTTTTTAATACCAATATTTAAAAAAAATATTTACAACTTGCTTATGCAGCAAGTTATTCATGTGGTATTTAATAAAAAAAAATAACTAAAATGCACTGAGTTAAATTATATAATGTTTAAAAAAAAAAAGATTCAACATATCAAGCGTTCCAGAAAATTAAAAAAAAAGCGCTAAGTCGTTACATTTAAAAAATGTCAAGTTATCACTTCTATGAAATTTTCAAAGTGTAGATCTGTTAGTTTATTGTATGAAAATATTTAACAACTTGTAAGAACACAAAATATAACTAACACAAATACTAAGTGCAAAACTTCTAAAAAGAAAAAATTACAAGTTCAGCTAAAGCAGTTTACAAAATATTTCATAAAAATCTTTACATGGTATTTCTGAAAAAATTTGTAAGTGTCTAATTTCGTATAGACATAAAATGTACTAATTTTCATTCGTGGAGATTTTAAAAAGGTAAAAATTTATAAGTCCATTATCTTGAAAGATTACCTAAAATGTACTAAGTTGAATAACACAATGTTTTAAAAAATTCATGTCTACATATTTGACACTTCAGAAAAAAAATATTAAGTTCTTAAGATTTAAAGAAAATATCAAAGCTCATACCTTCTATGAAATTGACAAAGTACAGATGTGCTAGTTCATTTCATGAAAATATTCAATGTCCTGCCAGAACATAAAATACAATTTTAATTCAAAATATACTAAGTTTGACCACATAACTCAAAAATTAAAAAATAGAGAAGCATTACTTTTTTTCTTTTCTAAAGTTATACTTATCTAAAAATACTTTTCTTTCCTATGTTTGTAAGTTGTAAAATGAAAAGATCTCAACTTCAGCAGATGTAGTGTGTTCAGTTACTTCAGAACAAAAACATGAAGTTCGTTCACATCAAAAATATTTTAAACGTACTACTGGAAATAATTTCATAACATATGAGAACACATGAACATGTCCAAATTAAAAGTTTACGAAGTTTCAACAAGTAGTTTGGATAAAAAATAATCTGAGTTAATACTTCTATGTTTTAAAAATTATAGTGTTTGATTTAAAATACTCGGTTACTTCAAATAAAATGTTCCAAGATTTTTACATTATAGAGGCCTCACCATGGCACAGTGGTTATGTAACTGGAAATGGTAGACGGGCGAAGTGTGAAGGTCCCCGGTTTGAGTCCCATCTCGCGTCCGTCGACCTAACCGTTCGGAGTTTTCCCGTGGTTTTCTCCTAAACATAGCGTAAATACGGGTTAGGACCCCTTGAATGACCCCCACGGAGGGCTCCCCACCTATAGGTCTAGATCCCTCGTGCAGATAATTGTTCTTAATCCTACAACACAAGATTTACATTATAGAATACCTAAAATTCCTTACATTGGTAACAATTGCGCAAATCAAAAGTGTACGTAAGTTTGAACAGATATTATGTGTAGCAAATGCACAAATCAAAAGTGTACTAAGCTTGAACAAGTATTATGTGTAGCAAATGCACAAATCAAAAGTGTACTAAGTTTGAACAAGTATTATGTATAAAAAGTAAAAACACATACATTTATTTAAAATTTGTAAGTCTAAGTAGATCAGTCTGTAAAATATGTAACACGTGCACTTTGTCGATATTTTCCAAAAACAAAAAAATATACACAAGTCCATTACTTTAGAAAAATTACAAGAAATAACCTAAGTTAATACTCTGATGTTTTAAAATTATGGTAATTCGTTTTTTTTTTATTCGGATTTTTTGAACTTAAAACATGTCTGGTAATTTTAAATACTACGTTTTATAAGAAAAGTATTGTGGGTAATACTTTTCTTTTATGTAAGTACATTTTACAAAAAATTACTACTGTTGTGAATTCTCATGTGACAAACTTACCTAACGTACTTAGGTTTATGCTTTTAATCAGAAGACCACTTTATTTCTATACAGTTGTTTAATGTTTTCATAATACTAGTTTCAATAAGTTTTTGTCAAATTTCTAACTGTCTAAGTTATGGTAATAGAATTTAAAAGATACGTATAAAAGAGAATCTGAAATCTTGTCTACGTATGTTAACTTTATCACTTTTTGTTTTAGTAAAATTTCAGAAGTATTTATTTTGCAAGTAATCAATGCACACATAAAGAAAACACATAATTTTTTCTTATATAAACTGATTTATTTACAAAAAAAATGTATTTTAAACTACACAAACTATTAACACAAAAGAAACTAATAACTTTTCAATGAGTAATATATAACTAAGCATACATAAGTCATTAAAACTCACTGCTGTAGAAGCAAGCGTACCTTTTCTGTATAATCACAATGGTTTTAATAATTTTTTTACAATTGTAATACTAGTTATACACCAATAACATCACATAATTACACATGATTTGGCATTCTTGGGATTAGAAAAATCTAAAAACGGTTGAAAAAATGAACGAAGAAATACATTTTGAAAATACTCTCCGTAGTCTTCGAAGAAAATGTTTGCAAAATATTCTCCGTCATAATGACAAGTACATTTGTTCTCGCATATCTCTCTTGCAATATATGGTACGTCGAGCATAAACCATGCTTTAATGTTTATAAGACCATCTCTCTCATCAACATGTGTTCTATTCGAACAAGCATGTATCCTTTGTGAAGGATTATCCCGAACTCGGTCTATGCAATTAAATTGTTTCTTTAAACTTTTGTGAATTTCATGAGCTACTATATCCATTAATTGATCTTTAGCCATTTCATATTCACAATGCGGTTCACGGTAACACTTTTGTGGCTTTAATTTTAGTGTCATATGAGGCAGGGTGGTTGTGTACAATGTTTTTAGAATGCATTCTGATATTTCATTTCTCATTTCACAAAGTTTTAATACTTGATCATTTAAAAGTATCAAGGGAATTGGATTTAATGTAAATGAATCTCCGGTTTTGTAAATTTGTTGTAGGATGCATTTTCCATCGTCATTAAATACGGATAATTGATTATCACAAATAAAAGAGCTATTGTGATGACATCTAGTAAAATCTAATAGTTTTACAATAAATTCAATCCATGTTGAAGGGTCCATCATGACTCCCTGACTGGTTGGTATATAATCTAATTCAGCGTTCTGAATAAATTGTCTAATATGAATCTTCAAGTCAGTTTTTTCATCGTGGAGCGAAACGTAGATAAGTCTTTCCAAGTGCCATGTACTATTTACAGAAGCATGTAAGCTATGGTAAGCATGATCCGTCCAATCGTCCAACTTTGGTCTTTTCGGCGCAGGTTCATAAATGCACATTTTGACGAATGTTAGGTTAATGTGTGGATCTGTCACATGAGGCTCAGAAGGAATACCATACGTTAAAAGTTTGTTGGTTGGGGGATATATCTTACTCATTGAACCATGTTCTAATTTAATGGTAGTGGTTTCACAGTTCGCTGGTTTAAAATCTAAAGTTCGTTTAGATCCAAAACTTAGAATGCATACACATGATGATAGGTCCAGAGAAAAATCTTCGTAGTTACCGTCTTCAATTTTAGATTTCCCGTCAAAGGATAAGTTTACTTGTACCAAATTAAATTCATAATTCGTTGTTTTCTGTAGATCTTCACGTAGTTTTTGCAAAATGGGTAACCAAGGGAAAACAGAGACAGTCACTCCAGAGAAACTGTAATTTATCCCCTCATCCGCGAAAGCAATTACTTTCCGAGTCGAAGTATTATCCTTTTCACCAGTTTGCAGAGGCTTTGCATCAAAAGGTAATTGCGATAATTCTTGAAGTAACACATCAGCATCACTTTGAGTGTAAAACTCAGGAGTGTATTCAATGTTAAAAGTATTTTCGATCAATTCAAGCAAAGACATTTTTTTTAAAACGGTGAAAAAAATCAATTAAAGCATAAAACTAGAAATACACGTCTAAAGTGAGGGTACTAACAGCACAATGTGAGCCTCGCATTCAGCCGCTTTATCTAACATAGATGAAATAATGTCTTCCCACTGGTTTAAAAAAATAAATAAATAAATAAATAAATAAAAAAAATCACGTGATCATCAAAGAGGTCGTTTCAAGGTTATGCCGGTTCAAGGTCAAAGCTTCATGATTAAGGTTAACAGAACTGGTTTGACAAGGTATTTTTATATGAAAAAAATTGTTCTCACTCTATCTGTGGTGGTGGTAGGATGAATTTTTTCAATCGCTTATACTAAGCCTAATTTAAAATAGTTCATGTTATGAAAATACACTGATGACGTATTTTATCGATCATTCAAGTAATGAAGTAAGTGTATTTCTGTTTAAATATTTTGTAGTATACGCAAGTATATTATCTATTATTTGATAGTTATGTTAGACTTTTTTTCAGTGTATTTGTAAATATTTGAATATGTCTTGATAATGTTTATTTTCTAAAATGCATTTCGCTTAATCGTAGAGATTTTTAGAAGTATGGTATTGACTATTAGTGTTAGTTATTCCTTTTAGTATTTTGTTTAGTAAAACTTGCAAAATTTTTTTGTTACTTTTAATGTTTTGTACTTTGTTGATACATGATTTAGAAAAAAAAAAGTTAATCATTATTTAGTGAAAGCATATTTGCTGAACATTTGTGGTTCAGTCTTTGTGCAAATACCTTATTAAACGTAAAAATATACAGCAACAAGATGCGATGACACTATTTCCATCAAAATGATATTTTTTCTGAGTTAAATTTATAATACTTAACGTTTATGAGAGATCTTATAACATAAAATGAAACACATGTGTAGTCTGTATCTGGATAAATGCTACTTTTGTACCTAAAATATAAGCATTCCTATTATTGAATTGGTATATTATTACTTTATAACTATAATATCTTGATAGTTAGATCTAAAACTGCAATTTTATTTACTTGCTTGTGGCTTGTGGCCAGTGCCTGCCCATTAGAAAAAAAAAAATTACTTGCTTGTAACTTATTTTATCGTAAAGTTCTAAAGTCATATAAGGAAATTACCATGTAACCACGATTTCTTGATCGGTGAGTATAAACCTAAACTTTATTTTCAATACTGTAGGATTTTTTAAAAAAAAATCTATCAATACTAATACTTGCTTAAAAGGTTTAAAGATATAACCAATGTCATTTTATCACGAAAAAATTCGCAAAGTCTCATCCTAACATTAAACATAATTATTTCTATTATTCTGTAAAAGGTTTACATGATAATGTGGTACCGGTTGTAGGGTGGGACATGATATTTTTACACGTATAAGAATAATATAGCTATATCTTTACAGTATAGCTGTTAAGTCAACGTGTGTACTGTGAAGTTAACTTTTAGGGGCAAATCCATACAGTAGATTTCGCTTTCGCTAAAATAGTTTCTAAGTTTCATTATGAAACAGAATTTTACCATAATGGTTTTTTTAAAATTTGTCCTAGTTCATATCTGTGCAAAATTTTCTGTGTCTGAAAAATTCACATTTAGAATTCCAATATTTTCTACGTCTGAAAAATTAACATATACCATTTTATGTCTAAAAAAAAAAAAAAAAAAAAAAAAAAAAAAAAAAAAAACACAAAGTATCGTTATCCTAACATTAAACACAATTCTTTCTACTATTCTGTAAAAGTTTGCATAAAACATATACTATTCAACTCCCAACTTTAATTTTTATCTTCAATA
Organism: Cheiracanthium punctorium; assembly: GCA_038373885.1. Lineage (NCBI taxonomy): Eukaryota > Metazoa > Arthropoda > Arachnida > Araneae > Cheiracanthiidae > Cheiracanthium > Cheiracanthium punctorium. The sequence goes on along the minus strand of JAWZYV010019719.1, from coordinate 1,428,107 downwards.
ATGAAATCATTAGCTTGTAATTTCTTTTACATATTAATAGTTCGTATTACAGCAAATTTTTCTATGTCTTAAAAATTAACATTAAAAATTAAAAAAAAAAAACATAAATCCAAAATTGTCTATGTCTGAAAAATTCGCAATCAAAATTCAAAAAACACAAATCCAATATTTTCTATACCTGAAAAATTAACATATACCATTTTACGCCTAAAAAAACCCACAAATTATCGTTATCCTAACATTAAACACAATTCTTTCTACTATTCTGTAAAAGTTTGCATAAAACATATACCATTCAACTAGTTAAAACCTAACTTTAATTTTTATCTTCAATAATGAAATCATTAGCTTGTGTAATTTCTTTTACATATTCTTAGTTCGTATCTCAGCATAATTTTCTATGTCTGAAAAATTCACAATCAAAATTCTAAAAAACACAAATTAAAATTTTTTTCTGAGAGTCATCCTTACAATTACTTCCTATTTCATAATCACATCTCTTTTATACTTTGCAAGACGGTCTCTGCATAAATAGTTGTAGTCGGTAATTATTAGAAAAAAAAATTAAACTTTTTTCCGAGACCCCTCTATTAGGAATGATGCAAGAAAAAAAAATATGCACTCCTCTGTATTATCTATTAACTGTCACTCCGTCTCCCCTGCTCCGGTCGAATTCTCCTCCATCAGCTGTCACTCAACTCCACCCCCCTCTTAGCACATCGTGGATTATGTAACCCCTGCTTCACTGGAATGCAATCCGCAATCCGCCCGGATTGGGGTGGCGTGATACTCTCAATCTCTCACTACTTGCAGATCATCACATATCGCATTTTAATTCTTAAGTACTTAAATGTTAATTATTTTTAATTTAATCCGTATTCAAAATTTATTCTTTGCACTTTCGATTCGTATTTTCTTCATTTCGCATGTAAAGCTTAAGAAATCTTCCGTTTTCATTTATTTTTCCTTTTTTATTTCACTTTTGCAATTGTAAAGCCTAGCGTATTCTGTGGCAACGCTGTCTGTTATTTACAGGTTAATACATTTTCTTACGTCACGCCACTTTCCTGTTAGGAGAGGGCAGCCAATTTACACCTTTAGCTTTCTGGCGCGTCTGGATTCAAAAATAAATATATAAAAATATGTTAAACCATCTCTGGCGTCACACCTTATTGCAGTTTGTTTGGCGTGCCCTTTGGTGAATTTTTGTTCCCGTTACCTCTCTTTTGGCTCGTGTTTGTCGTCACAGATTAGCCATTGCTCTTGCCTGAGAAAAAACCTTCTTTTGGGGGCTCTGCTAGCCACCGAGGGAAAAGTACTTTTTGAAGTATTCTACAATTTCTATGATGTGTTAATAAATGCTAAGATAACCGCAAAGTGTTTTTTGCTGTCTACTTCCTTTTTGTGAATCATCATCACTCACGGCCTGTTTGAGTTTATTATACGAACCTGGCAAGACTTCTTGATAGTACCCATTCCGAGACATGAGCCATATCTACCTTTTCCCCCGGTGTAATCCAAGTGAACAGTTTTAAAAAAAATAGTATGTATACCGTCCTTTAGTAGTGGAGTGCCACTCTTTTTGCGATTTTTCTATAATTTCCATTTTCATTAAAATATTTATTTTTGAGATGTGTACTAAGTATTTATTTATTGATGGGAAATTCTGCAAACTGGGATTTTTAGGCATTTCGTCAGCTCTCATTTTCTTTCATGCCAACGTGGGCCTTAACCCAAGTCAAAATAACTTTGATTTCCTTGTTTTCTATTAATGTTTGCAATTTTTCAATCATAGTAGAGGTATGTGGGGCAGACATTTCGAACGCAGTCGCAGCAGATTTACTATTATGATTTTTTTTGTAATTATTAATTACTCTCCATTTAAAACCACCTCTAGAGTAGCTGGTTGTTTTGTTTGATATATGGAATTTAAGTCGTTCATTCTCTCATTATATTCAAATGTAATATTAGCCTGATCAACAATAGCAAACGCAAAGGCAGTGCCCGGCTCATCTTGGAACCATCGGTATGTGCGTCTCTAGACTCCTCTTTCTACACTTTTCTGTTATTTTTCCTTTTATTTTAAAATTGGTAGCCTCCCTCGACAAGTTTATTTTACTATTTGCTAGATTTACTGTCTATATCCTTCCTCATTAAATTTTCTTGTTTCATTGTTTGAAACTAATCGGCCTGCATTAAATAAAAATAAAACTTCTTAATCCTTGACACGTTCGTTGACAGTACAGGGCAAGGGGGGGGGCACTTGCCCCCTTTGAATTCTTGTAATCCATTTTTCTTGCTTTTTTGTTTTTCCCGACATGGTAACCATATATTAAAGTAATCTGTACCTCCCCCCCTGGAAAATACTCTGCCGGCGTTCATGATCTCTGACTCCATGTTAAACAGATAGGAGGAACACCAGTTAGTGAATTAAGGGTTGTTGTTGAAGTTTTAAATATTTTAGACATATTCAATAACATAGACCTCTGTATTGAATATAATATTTGTGTTTGTGTATTATTTAAGTCTGGAAACTATATTTCTAAGCAATATTCTATTTATTTTTCAATAATTGTTAGGTACCATATTTTAAGAGGTTGATAATTAATTTCCCGTGAAAAGTGTGAAACATAAACCAAATGCTTAATACAATCCTTTGTTTTTTCCTTGATGTAGTTTATGTTTCAACCAGTTCATTTTATCATCTACGAGGCGTATTCGGAAAGTAAGATCCGTTTTGAAAAATTAGTAATTTCTTTTTTCAAGCCAATTTATTTTTACGTGAAAGAGCATGCCTTAAACTTTATTTTTACATAGTTTCCGCTAATGTTCAAACACTTGTCGTTGCGGGTTACCAGCTTTTATATACCTTCTTCATAGAAACTTCCCGCCAATGACGATGACCACGACGACGACGAAAGAAAACTACGGCGTGCAATTCAAAACAAACGTAGAGGAATGCTCACTATAGGAGTCGTATTGCCTGAGATACTGAACTTCGTAGAGATACGACACGGTCTTAGTGCGCATGCTCAGAAAATCATCCACGATAGAAAAATCATCCAAACTACGGCAACCCGTTTTCCCTCAGTTGGCCGTTACTCGGGAAGCAGGCGAGTTTTATTTTTCGCTGAGCATGCATAATATCGTACAATTATGGATGCAATGAGTACGGAAAATAACTACAGTGCAGCAGATTAAAGTGCTGTCACATAACGATGTATTATTATTCCCTTTACATTTTGTCTGTTTGTTTGTTTTTGTTTATTAATTCATATTTGTAGTACATCATTCATAAAACCCTTACTTTATATGAATAGTGGTATTGGTTGATTTTTAAATAATGGAAAACTGATTTTTTTTTTTTCTTCAAGCATGCTTCCTATAATGTTGTGGTAGAAGTAAATTGTGATTAAGTTCACATGAATAACTTCATTTGTCAGTTTTAAATGTATACAAATACATATATTTGTGCAGAACAATTCTACTTTTCCTTCCTTCTGAATGTTGTTAACCTTTTACAGATCACATTGAGATCCAGGTATATTTTATATCAGTTCTTTAGCATATTTTGTCTTCTAATGCGTTAGTTAAAGCACATTAGTTATTTAAATGGGGGAAATTTTAATACAATTTTCATTCTGTTTCCAATTGGGAGCATGGGTCATTTCTGATTACAATTTACATTGATTTTAAAAACTGATAATACTGATGGATAGTTTAAATGATAGGTGAAATATTAAGAATTAACAGAAGATTTATTTTTAAATTTAATATTTGGTAAGTTTTAATGTTACTTCGTTAAAAAATCTAACTGGGTGAATTAACTGGGTTTTCCTTTTACGGCAGTCAGGAACGTGACTTCTTAAATTAAAAATAGCGTGAGATTAAAACTACCGTGTTTACTCGCGTAGTAGTCGCCCTCGCATTATAATCGCACCCCTGTTTTGAAGCAGAAAAAAATCGTCAAAATATTTTCCCTACATAAAAGTCGCAGCCACGTATTTGATCTTCATTTATGTCTGTAAAAATATTACTGTAAAAAGAAAAATGCCTCTTTTTTGTGTGTAACTGACGAAAGGACTATTTAACATACGGCAGATAATCTGGAAGTATTTGGTAACTTAGTAATTTTATTATAATACCAGTAATGTTTTAAGATTAGAGTGTAGAGTATTGTGTAGTGTATTTCCACGCATAATAGTTTAATTTCTCCAAGAAAAATGGCAAAAAAGTGCGACTATTACGCGAGTAAACACGGCATGCCATAAAATTTACGTCATATCAAAGTAAATTCGCAAAGAAACGAGATTAAAGGAAAATATTTTCTTCTGCCGAAACATGGAGGATTTAAATATTTAAATTGTGCATTTACGGGGAAGAAACGAAGATGAAAGTGATAGGTATTATTAGTAGATTTGTTGCGATAATATGGGTTAAAACACAACATGCCGTTAGAATATACAGAAAGGGGCACGTGCTCCCAATTTTGCGTCAAGATCTTTTTATTTTCAATATTTGCTTTGAAATTCAAAAGGAACCATCGATAGAAGAAAAGTCCCCCCAAATCTTTCCTGTGCCTCCCCCCCCAAAAAAAAACCCCGTAAAAATCAGTCACACTACACCAAAGGACCATTACAAGTACAAAAAGCAAAAATTGAAAAGTAAATAGTAAATATTCAATTACACCTCAATAACACGTACATTTTTGAACAGCTTAATAACTTCTGCATAGAGTGCTTAAAACAACTCATGCCAGTAAATATTTTTCAGAGACTGATATCTAGTGAGCTACGATTTCAGAAAAATATTGCTTTATCTAAATATTTATAACTGATACTGAACATTTTGACTCAAAGCGAAAAACTCGGATGAAACGCGCCGAGTAAAAGGTAGCCAACAGCAGTTTGGCGTCTGTATTCTTTTCGCCAAATGCAGTCCGGCGCAATCATGGAAAAAAGTACAAAATACAAAGCTTTTGAAGGATTTTTTAATTAATTTAAAACATGATATGCGCACATATAACATAAATAAATATTAAAGCAATATTATTGTAAAGTTCAAACAAGGAAAGTGTAAGATAAGACTTAAAATTCAAGTTTCCGATGACAGCTCGAAAGCGAAACTACGTAAATAATCGCTTCAAAATAGTAGTTAATTTCGGATTTCTAGTTAAAAAGTGATTTGTAAGTATTTCAGATTAGGAAAATCAAAAGGAAAAACATAAGACTGATTATTTAATGCTTAGATACAGCAGTTTTTCCGAAGTCACTCCGCTTCACAATGCTAACTCTACGGAAGATTTTCATCCATAGCCCGCGGCGGCTGATTCTCCGCTTCAGCCAATCAGAAATTATTTCACTCGTGTCGGGTCTCTGACGAAGTATAGGGTCTCTAGTATTGCCCCATGAAAATGCTCGGTCTCATACTGCTGGTGACACTCAAAAGATGATTCGACAGTTTCGTTAGGAGCAGTTCGATCACCCGCCGTACAGCCTAGTCTTGGTGCTGTCCGACTGCAACTAGCTCCTGGACATGAAGTGCGAGCTAGGCGGCAAGCTCTTTGAATATGACGATGAAACGAAAAATGCTGTGGAGTTCTGGTTATCGTCATTGGCGGGAGTTTCTATGAAGAAGGTATAGAAAAGCTGGTAACCCGCTACAAGTGTTTGAATATTGGCGGCAACTACGCAGAAAAATAGTTTAAGGTATGCTCTTTCATGTAAAAATAAAATTGGCTTGTAAAAGAATTTTACTAGTTTTTAGTACCAGAGTGCTATTAATTTCAACCTTGCTTTTTGTGTAGACACGATTTTGGTACAATTTTCGCGTCGAGTCACTTTTGAAATGTGTTTGCCAGATAATGTAGAGAGGGGGGGCGTTAATAAACTGTTGAAAGTAGCACAAGGTTTGCAATTTTTGATAATTGATCGCTAAATTTGGCGCCAAACGCGACAATTTATTATAAATATATTTCGAGTATAGTTAGAAAACGCCTGGCGAATATAGTAAAATAGTTTTAGTAGGCAATTTTAATATAGATTTTAATTCCGAAGAAGTGTTTTATAGAACAGAGAAGACAAATACGGTACACTCATAGATTATGATACACTTTCCAAATGGTATTTATAAAGGTGAAGTATGGTTTGACTATGCCTGGCGAAAATTGTTTAATAGTTTTGGTAGGCGATTTCAATGTAGATTTCTAGTGTTTTATGGAACAAGGAATGAAAACACGGTACACTCATGGATTATGATGCCCATTTCAAACGGTATTTAAAATATCTACGGGATATAGTTGGAATATGCCTTCAGAAGATTGTAAAACAGTTTCAGTAGTTGATTTTAAGATAGATTTCGATTCCAAAGATGTGTTTTACGGTACAAGTAAGAGTTGATCCCTATTTTAACGCCCCCGCTATCGGAAACCTAAAAAATCCCGCACTTTGGCGAGCTTTGCAGTCATGGGTGTCTAGGACATATGGACAAGTTTCAACGCTCCCAAAAGAACTATATGAAAACTAAAGTGAACAAATTAGCGATAAACGCACCTGTTAAGGAATTTGAAGACACTTAATTTTTAAAACTACATTAATTGGCAACCCAAAATAAATAAAAATGTAATGGAATGCTTTACTTTCTGTTGTGCTAAATCGCCATTTTAATTCTAAATTACGATTGCCACATAAATATAAAAAATCGTCGTAGTACCTCCATATGTTTAATGAACGCCACCTTGGCGAGAGTAGGGGCGTTAAAGTAGGAATCAACCGGGGCCATCGTGATTCCACCGGGTCTGCTTGTGCACTCCGAAAGAGGCCTACGGACGTTTTTCATTGGTTAGATTCGGCCGTTAGATGACGTATCTAAGTGCTGGAACCAATGAGTGACCATCCGTAGGACTCTTTGGATGACTCATCGGAGTGCACAAGCAGGCCCGGTAGAATCACGATGGCCCCGAATCAACCCAGAAAGAGAAACACGGCACACTCATGGATTCTGATGGACATTCGAAACAATATTTAAGATGGTGAAGTATAGTTGTAATATACTTGGCAACGATTGTAAAATAGTTTAAATAGGCGGTTTTAAGATAGATTTCGATTCCAAAGATGGTCTTTATGAAACAAGGAAGAAAAATACGGCACAGTCATGAACAATGATACACTCTCCAAGTTAATGGAATAAGGAAGAAAAATAGGGACGTTGCATAAACCATGATACGCTTTTAATATATAGCACTTTGGTGCGTATTTAGAATCTGAACGTGTTTTAGATTTTCTTCCTTTTTTTTTTTAACGGAACTTACTTTCCGTATACGCCTCGTAGTATGATGCCGAGGTATTTTAACTATTTTTATTGTTTTGGTGCCTAGTTTAAACAACAGTTGTGTGAGCTGTGCGGTATGAGCTGAACTAACGGGATAACAATGAACCGCAGCAGTTATGTTACTGTCCGTTCAGTTATAGAGTTTCACACACAAAAGAATAGCGTTATAGCAGGCATACTGTCCGTGATGTTATTGTGAATAACGTTATAATGTACAACAGCAGAGTTAATTCATTCAGTAGATTTGGTTTCAGTATGCCCAATGCAATTAATATTGCAACTGACGTATAGCGGAAAGCAAATATTTTTTGATGCGTATAAAAATTGTTCAAAAAACTCTGTTATCGCTGGCATAACTTTTCCCTGTAGTTACATTAAGTTAAAGAGCTCTATTTTTGTAAGTTCTTTCTAGTGCAAAGTCAACCATGTTGCCAGTTTGCAACCATCGTGATAAGCAATTCACACCAGCATTTCGGCAAAAAGAATTGAAAGAATCCCAAAATAGAGAAGGGGCAAAAAGTTAAAAGCCTAAATCAATGCCAATTTGTCGAGATTGAGATTATCTATGACAACGGCTTTTGATCAGTTGACATATGCATTTTTTTTAGTTTTGCTCTGTCATCTTTGATGATTATTACGATATTATATAAGTTCCATTATAAACCTGAATACTGAGATTTTGCATTAATTGTATGGATTTGTAATGCCTAAACGCAGTCAAGATTCGTTAAAGAGAAAAGTATATACCAGTGGTAGGCAAATTGCGGGTCTTTAGCCCTCAGAGTGTGCCTCTGTCGCTTGCCACTAATGACCAGTTTTAATATTTAATATTGCAATTTTCCTGCACCGTTAAACAAAATGCTTTGAAAGACCTGGAGTAGGAAGCAATGATGAATTTAACGGCTGGAACAGTATTCCTGACTCATGATCAGTTGAAAAACCATTGTCTTTCACTGCCATAACTTCATTTTATGGCTTTTTTAACACGCTTTTATTAGCTTCACCTGTATGTATGTTTGTATGTTTGTAACCGACTCCTTTGAACTCGATTTTGACTCACTTTAAACGGTCAGATTTAATTTAAACTTTGTAGATATATCAAGGATCGATGACAATACAATAATTTGATAAGTTTATCCCATTATCCTGATTTTAACACGCTTTTATTTATTAGCTTCACCTGTATGTATGTTTGTAACCGACTCCTTTGAACACAAATTTGGCACACTTTAAAAGGTCAGATTTAATTTAAACTTTGTACATTTATGGAAAACCGGTGACAATACAATAATTTTATAAGTTTATCTCATTATCCTGATCAGGATCGCCAGGATTAAATAATTTAATCATTTCTTATCCTGATTGAAAGTAGAGCACTTCCAAAGATTACAATCTTAAGAAAACATTTTTTACTGTGCCCGTGATCGTATAGTGGTTAGTATATTGCTTTGTGGCCGCAGTAACCCAGGTTCGAATCCTGGGCACGGCAATATTTTCATTTTTACAAAATATCGTGATCCATCACATTATGGAAGAGTTGAGTACAAGAACATGTTAAGGCCATTCTTTTTAACACACTTTTATTTGTTGATTAGAGACCTATTTTTCCTTTTTAGTGAGGAAAGTAGCATTTAACTGCAGGTTGATTAATACTTTGGTGCACATCAGGGTGTAGCAAGAGGGGGGCTGCTCCCCCCGAAATGGGACCCTTTACTTAGCTTACAATTTGATATTTTAGCTTACAATTGAACTTTAGCTTTAAATTTGGTACCCAGCCCACCCCGAAATAAAATCCTGGCTACGCCACTGGTGCACAGTGAAAATAAAGTATCTCACAGTTTGTACTTTTCAACTTAGTGTTCCTTAGTGTCTTATGAGAGATATCGAAAATTAAAAATAAATTTTAAATACATACAGTTTAACAAAAACTAAAAAACACGCTTTTATAGCAAATCAAACTAAAAAGTGAAAAATAAAAGTATAGTTTAAAAAACCAAAAAACACGCTTTAGTGATAAATTGAACTAACTAAAGAGCGAAAAATAATTCTTCATATAGAAATAAATTAATGAACGAAAAATAGTGTTATTGTGAAAAAAGCGTTGGGTGCTCCATATATCAGTTCTTGAGAATATTCGATCGGTACGATTAGTACAAAAATGATACAAAAAATATAACACAAAGCGCCCCACGCTTTTTTCACAATAATACTATTTTTCGTTCATTAATTTATTTCTATATTAAGAATTATTTTTCGCTTTTTAGTTAGTTCAATTTATCACTAAAGCTTGTTTTTGGTTTTTTAAACTATATTTTTTTATAGTTTAATTTCTATAACTAAATAAGATCACCATGAAGAACGTTATCAATTTGATTCCGTTCCGAATCTTATTGTATAATAAGGATTCAAAACTTCATCTAAAATTTATTAAGTTAATAAACCGAGTACCGACCTATATAGTTCAAATTTAAGAAATTAGGTTCTTAATAGAAATGCCAAATATCAATACTGTGTGTTTTATCTTTTAACACCAGTATTTTGAGTGTTTTTCTGTATCAATCGTTGTATTTTTGATGTGTCTCTCTTGGATAAAGAGTTTGCTGGTCACTGGTATACACCAATTCACGTAACAGATTTTATAAAAAATGTTCTGAGAAAACGGGAATTTACGATTGTTTTATGCACTATTCTTAAAGGTAAAATATCGTATAATTTTGTATTTTTAAATAACCCTTAATGATCGTTAATTGTTTTATGATGCACTAATCAAAAACATCTTATTTAAAAGTTATATTAGAAGTTGTTCAAATACCTTTTCTTTTGATGGGTATCATGTACTGTTCCATATCCACTGGATTCGCCAGTTGATTTTCTTAACCTTGTATGCTCATTACTGCTACCCATTATGACATAAAGGTATTGGTTTGCTTGTTCTGCCTTCTGCTAGCTCATAAAGATACTAACACAAAAACTTTACAGCCACAGACAAAATGAAACATTGATAGCTTTATCTCTTGTGTTAAAGAACAGTATCTGTATAATATTTATTAGTTTTGCAAAAAAAAAAAAAAAAGCTTGCTTATCTTTTTCAATTGTTCTTAAAGTGTGAAAGTGATTTCAACATAGTCAATGAATGAGCGAAATCTCATCACATCTGAAGATAAACATGTATTATCTGTAACTTATAAAAGTTAAACGAAGTGATAAATGTAGAGTATTCAAGACAAGTTTGTTCGGAGGGGATGATGATAAATATTTATGTAACTTTTTCTGTTGAGTTTAATAGAAGCAGTTCTAGTTTTATTTTTCTTTCTTTACGCTTATGTAAACGCAAATATTCAAATTCAAGATTTCACTCATGTTATCGATTAAGTCCTTTCGATACAATCTTCATTATAGTGGGGATTATGGTGACTACTCGGTATTTTGATACACAATCAAATGACAAACTAAATACTGCAGTGTATTAAAAATAGGGCATTATGAACTTGACATGATGTCATATATCGAGAAGAGTACAGGACCACAACTAGAGGAAGCAGACGGTACACATGTCCTGGGCGCAAAAATCACTAATGATTCCAAGGAAAAGGACGCCAAAATTAAGATTTTCTCCAAGTGACGTAAACCCTTGCTGCGGCACTGTGAGGGGGACAGAATATAATTTTGATATTTAGAACACGTTTTAAAATAAGACTTTTAGACAAACGAGGTGATTAGTCTAACCTAAAATTGTAAGAAAACAATCTATCAGCCACAGCCCTGAGCAGTCGTGTATTTGGAACAAAACTGCTCTTTTTCTCATAATTATGGTGGCAAATACACACACTTATACACAAGAAAGCTTGCTTATATTGACATTAACTCTGTAGTCTCTATGAGCGAGAACAGAGTTAATGTCGTAAGAAACCCCGGTCACTTTGCTTGTATGGTAATTCTTTGTAGCAGCAGTCTATTGATGGATGTGATTGTATAGGCTCTGTAAAATGTGTGCGCTGTGTATATGATATATATGTCCTTAATATAATATTTTTTCAATTGTTCTCTTTAAAGGGAGTAGCAATCTTTCCATACAAATGACCTCTTAGCAGGGGCGGATGCAGAAAAAACACCTGGGTGGGGGAGCTCCGTTTCCAATTAGAATGATACATTGATTTCTAAAAACTGTTTCTCCCAATTTATATCTAGACATGGTATATCACAACTATGTAAACTCACATATCACATCTCGGCGGTCATTAGCAGTTTCCGAGTAGTGGCGATATTCAGAAGTCCCCTATCTTTCTGATGAGGATCAAAATTGTGGCGGGAAACTCCGGGAAGGACGTACGTAGCTCTGAACGACACATTCAGTGTCATGAGCTGTAGTGACAAGCAAATAAATAATATGTTGTCCGATGCCAGGCCCGTCGAGAGAAAACTCGGGTACGGGGGAAGAAGGAAGTACAGATCTGTCCCCCCCGCTATACTGATCAAGTAAAGCCGATGCTGATAAGTCACGTTTTCTATCTATTTCAATGGACGACGGGGAAAAAATCTTCTGTTGCTCTCTCCATTGTGTGAGGTCGGGGTTTGCGGCTTAACGCATTAATCTTTTGTTGGTAGATCCCGTCTGGTCATTAAAAAGTCCTAAAATTCTCCAGAAGAATGGCGCCTTACTCCCTGTAGTGACGGTAAGACGTGGCTTATCAGCACGGGCCTTCCCTATCAACATTGTAGTGTGTACAGAGTAGAACTGCTGAATGCATTATTAAACCCATTTCACAGCCCCCACGCAATATACAGTGTTCACAGCATACATTTTTGCATTTCAGGATTGCAATAAGTTTTCCAGATTTTCCATTCTTTTCTTAGAGGACTGTAGCAAACCAACCTCAATTACTATTTGTCACTATTACCTGCACTGTTATAAAAAGTTACTGAAATAAACGGTCATTGTCCGGCAGCAATGCTGCTGGACAATAACCGTTTTCCATTTCCGGTGTTAGAGAATACGTTTAATTTCCGTTCACATGTTATAATACTAAACGGTTTCTCTCCGTTATTTTTAGTCACAGAATCAGGTTTTCCCCGTTCCTTTCAGTCACAGAATCAGGTTTTCCCCGTTATTTTCAGGCAAGAAATTCTTTTTCTTTTTTTTTTTTCTTTATTAGAGAAAGGTATTTTCCTTTTTTTCCCGATATCCCAATCCCAAAGAAGAATTTTAAGCATTATTTAAAATTATGGAATCAGGTTTTGCATCCCATTTGAAAGATATTATGCCTTATTTTCTAGTAAGCGACATTATTGGACAGAACCGGGTACCTATATTCTTCCAAAAAATAATTTATTTACCCTAGAATATAGATTTATACATTAAAAAATAGTCATTTCTGAAACCAACGTTCTAATTCACTCAAATACATTGTAATGCATTCAAATAGAAATTGAATATATATATATATATTGAATATATATATAGGTAGATGGATACACAACGTTAACAAAGTTTTTACGCATTCTTAGTTGTTAAAATTTAGAATTAGTTTTTTGTAACTGCGCACCACTAGCCTCAATAATAATATTTATTAATGTTTTTGGGGGTGTGGAGGTGGTCTGGTGGTAAAACACCAGAGTTGTTTTAAAAAAGTGTACATACGTGTACATACAGGGGCGTAGCCAGAAATTTTTCATGGGGGGGTTACGACTACTGCAACTCACATATATGCATACATGTGTGTGATAAAAGAGTGAAGAATATGCATTTTGTATGGCAAAAAATTTCTAATGGGGGGGGGTTATGACCCCCCAACCCCCCCCCCTTGGCTACGCCCCTGTGTACATATGATGTTATAGATAGTGCACAGTTAAAGATATGTTTGAATTATTCGTTTTTTTTTTTTAATCAGAGCTGTAATCCATGATTATTAGCCCGAGAAAATAAATTTTAAATCAAGTCAAATACTTTACATATATCTTAACACACTATACAAAAATATTCTTTTTTAATAAATAGAATATAATTTCACTATAGTCCTAGTTATAAGACGAATTCACAGTGCAGTCGGAATACAGAAATGCAATCATGGTTAAACCAGCTGTGATATATATAGCAGCAAACAAATTTATTTACATGGAAAAGGTAAAATAGTACTTACAGTTCACTTCTTTGAGTGGAGATATCATAACTTCATTTGTTTTACAACAGCTAAGAGATTCTTATAATCCAATCGTAATAAACTGTGTCCATTAAAGCAGAATCACCGAAAGCATCCCCTGCATGTTTAGGTTGAATTTATTTCACAACTCTGAATATGAAAAAGATGCATTTGGTATTCGGATATAAAATGAAATTATCACAAGCGAACACACCGGGAAGTAAGCTTCGTCGTGTCCATTGCATTAACGTAGCTTCCACAGCAAAAAGACTTGGCATTAAGTAAAATACTGTACTCCAATTATCTGAGTCGTCTGTTACATGCGTAATGCGACGATATTTTTGTGCGTTTACACAAACATCTTAACTCCAACTTGAACTGCAGGCAGAATGAGCAACGAGCATCTTGCATTCAAAATTGCTAAAATCAGATTTGCGGGTATTATTTTGATTACGAGCGGAAGTGACTTGGAGACATTTCATTAGTCCTAGCTCGCAGGTTCCAGAAAGAGAACGGAAAATGCCCTTTTAGAACTAGACTTCAGAAGATTCACAGATAATTTACGTATTTTAACAGAACTTCCGTTAAAAAAACAGCAAAAATCCTTTATTCACCAATGAGGGAGATTCTCCCGTGAAAACCCGAGGTTGATATTGTCTGTGAAATTCAGATTTTCTTACAGTGTGCTATTTACAACTTTAACTTTCTTTTAAAAACCTGACCCTCTACTCAATGCCACGTACTCGCTTTGTCTGATTCGTAGAATGTATTTTACTTTTATAATGGGGATTTGTACTCATACGTCTGAGTGATGTGGATAACTTTTGGGAGCAGTTAGAAGAATGAAAGTGCTGTACAAATTGGGGTGTTGGATTGTTCGTCTATGCTTCAGTATCCTATAAGACCGGTGCTGACTGCCGCTGCGTCTAAAAGCCGCCATTCACGTACTAATTCGTCTGTCAAACAATTAGTTACGGGCGATTTTTATGACCGGGGTGGGAGTTTTTTATGACCGGGATAGCAATAAATAACTGACTTTCCACGCCTTCTTCATTTGCCCACACGATCAAACATTTCACAGTTTGCGTTCAGAATTGGCACGGAATGGCGATGGATACAGCGATTGCGTTAGTTGGCATCGTGCTTTCTGAAAAAAATAGCGAGAAAAAGCGAAAAGCTAGAAAAAAAATTTGGGAAAAAAAGTGGCTAAAAGAAAGAGAGAATTTATCCCATATAAAATTATTAGAAAATTTACGATTTTCGCCAGAGGATTTTCACAATTATCTGCGAATGAACGAGGAGACATATATGGAGCTCTTGAAACTTGTTGCGCCCATTATTAAAAGGAGCAACACCCTGATGAGAAAAGCAATTTCTCCTCATGAAAGACTTTCAGCCACACTAAGATTTTTGGCAAAAGCAAACAAAAATTTATTTTGGATATATCTGCAAAACTGACTTTAGCTTTATCTTTCTTAAAAATCTAAGACTTCCTTAATCTAAATTTACCATACTTTTTTAAATCTAAAGGGATACTGACCGAATATTAATTGCTAGAATAAGAAAGCTAAATTGGGGGTGTTGGAGGAAAATACACTGTATACATTTCACGCTGATCCAGTAAATTTGAAGTCACTATGTAAGTTCTTTATTTGATATAATGATTTGGTGATCCTCAATAGGTAGATCACCAAAACTTGAATATTATTTGTGACATGTGTGGATCTCTATTTCTTCCAAATTGGAGAGCTGTAAAACTGTGCACTTTCATATAAAGATAAATTAAAAAATTAAGAACGCAAACATTCTACTCAAACTGTTCGGTAATTGGAAAGGCTTTTTTTTTTTTTTTTTTTGTAAATGCATATTATATACAGATACATAAGTAAAATTATGGCATCATTTTAACTTAACATTTTAACATTTTATGAATAGCAGTGAACAGCATAAAAAAATTTATTTTATTGCACACAAAATCCTGAAGAGAAACTTTCAGTCCTTACAATTTATTTATTTATAAGAATATTCACGTACAATTTTTTTCCCGATTAGTTTTTTATTCTACATTTACCGATTAACATTAGTATAGGCAATAAATTTTAATGCTTGCTGCATATAATTTGAAAGTCTGCTTTTAAGTTACATTATTTTATAAACTTTAAAAAATAAGATAATAGGCCACGTTAAAAAAAAATCGCCACTAAGTCGCTGAATTGCTATATCTGGCTAAACTAGCAACCTTTTAGAGCGGGTGCCTTTGAAGTGTCCGACTGGTCGAACGCAAAATCGTCAAACATCCGATCTGACCCCTTGACCCAAAACATTCCCACTTTAGCCACAAATTGAGATTTATGGCCAAATATCCGCTGCTCCGGTGACGAAAATCCCCCCACCACTAATAGCTTCACGAAGGGTCGTACGATCGGTTTGTACATGAATGTGGCCCATAACGTGACTACAGGGGGTAAGAGTGCATTCTTGTGGCGAATTTTATGACTTTTTAATGACCGTCTGGGATCCACCAACAAGATTTCTGCACTGAACCGCAAAACACGCAGGCACGTGGCCAAAGGGGGGGGGGCTTGAGTCACTTCAACCCCCCCCCCCCGAAGGTTCAAATATGCATGTTTATGTACAGGACCAAATTTGGGAAAGCCTCTCGGCCTCCAAAAGAGAGGGACCCCATCTGTACACCCTCCAAAAAAAGTTTTCGAGTAAGCGATAAATTTCCTATTTCAGATTTGCGAATAATATTTGAGTTTTTGAAAAATGCTCAGCTTGATAGAAATATTTAAAGTCATATTTATAATAGACTAATTCATATTCTATGATAAATAATATACGAAACGAACGTAGGAAATTTATCTCTTACTTGAATACTTCTTTTGGAGGGTGTACATTACCCACAATCTACCCAGTTATACACACTTTCCATGTAATCTTGGAAATATGGGGGCAAAAACGCACCAGAAAATGCTCTTTAAACCATTGATGTTTTTCGTGCATTTAAATTGCCTTAAATAGATGGATGACTTGTATATTAAGGTTTTACGAATTGTGTTGTATTATATTGTGAATAAAGGCAAAGCTACTCGAGAGCTATCTGTCTAAGGAGGGGTGCCTTGGGCGGTTGACTTTTTAGGGGGTTCTAACGCGTATTCACATTACACCTGGAGAAAACAGTCCAAAACTCTAAACCGTTAAATCAATGGCTGGGTGATGGGCCCGAATCTGTTTTCCGAATACAGTGTGCGTAGTATCATATACGCGCCTTTCAATCAACACTATCTACCAATAAGTATTTGGTAACCCATGCAAATGAGGATATCTGCGGTTCCGATCCACATCACGCCTTCTGTACTTAAATAATGTGTAGGAAACAGCCATGGGCGCCCATAGGAATTTTCTAAGGGTGGCAAACTCCAAAAATTTTTTCTAGAGGGGGCAAATTTCAAACTTTTAACAAATGTGGTTCTGTTTTTGCCATTTGTATACATCATGAGACATTAACCTAAAACTCTAGGGGGGGGGGAGTACCCTACCTTGCCCCTCCTTATGGACGCCCATGGAAACAGCATTGGCATTAGCCGTATGCAAGATGCCACGAAATTCAGAGCTGTCTGACTGCGAGAAAGGTGTAATTGTCAGATATCACAGAAATGGCCGATCCTTAAGGGACATACATAGTGAGTTAAATATTCCAAAATCGGCAGAGGATTTCTTGATTAAAAAGTTTAAGGTAAATGGTGACTGTCGGAATGTGCTTCGTCCCGGCAGACCCAGTAAACTAAGCGATAGAGACCGACGAGTACTGTGAAAAGGAGTTCGGAAAAACCGCACCAAACCGATGGTCCAAGTACTCCAGGAATTCTAACAAGCATCCGGAACTGTTGTTTCGATAAATACCATCCGCAAGGAAGCACATTTGCTTGGTTTCCATGGTCGCACTGCCACCCATAAGCCTTTGATTAGAAAATCTAATCGCTCTGCTCCACTGAGGTGGGGTGCATGGCACGTCGAAATTGGACAGTAGAGGAGTGGAAACATGTTCTCTGGAGAGATGAGTCGGGTCGAGGTTCAATATCTACCTGCAAAAAATATGGACTGCCCTCATCTACAGTATCGACAATTCGGAAAAATAGAGAAGCTATTCTATCTGCTTTTGAAAAAAATCTTGTGATCACTAAAAAATTTAAAAAGTGTGAAAAAGAAGACATTGACAAAGCATTGTTGTGTTCGTTTAAAAGTCAGCATGAAGCTGGTTTACAAATAAATGGGCCGATCTTAAAGGTTTAAGCTGAAAAATTTGCAGAGAAATCGGGCTACAATGATTTCTCCTGCAACAATGGATGTCTGGATCGCTTCAAAAACAGACGTAACATTGTTTATGCTCAAATGTCAGGAAAAAAGTCGTCTGTAGACATGGAAAGTGTAAATGACTGGGTTAAAAATGCAGCCAACCTTATTGTCTGAATATGAAGATAATGACATTTTCAATGCAGATGAAGCAGGAATTTTTTACAAATTAACATCTGACAAAACTTAAATTTAAAGGTGAAAAATGCTCGACGGATAATTGTTCAAAGAACGGATAAATGTCTTATCCGTGTGCTCGAAATGAAAGGAGCAGAAAACGGAAATTATTAGTTATTGGAAAATCACTTAAACCCAGATGTTTTAAAAATGCAAATAATATCCCTGTAATTACACAGCAAATCGTAGAGCTTGGATGACTTCTCAATTTTTTCGAATGAACTCAAAAATGGGATCTGGATTTACAAAAAAAAAAAACACAGAAAAGTCTTTTGTTAGTCGATAATTGTCCCGCTCATCCTATTGTACCAAATCTGAAAAATCATTAAGATTGTATTTCTCTCACCGAATGCAACTTCCGTTTTGCAGCCAATGGACCAAGGGGTGATCAGATGTTTTAGCTTGGAAGCTTGGGCGATCTGCCAAGGATGGGGGGTGGGGTGCAGGGCGTCCGAGAAATATTGTATAAATTGGGGCAAAAATCTTCCCCGCCCCTTTCGTTAGGGATAGACGCGAGACAAATTTTGCGAGACGAGACACACATTTTTAACATTACGTTATAGGGATTTTGCGAGACGAGACAAAGTTTTTTGGCTGTTTTGCGAGATGCGAGACGCCTGTTTTCCGTCTCGCGTCTACCTTTCGTAAAGCACAAAAGTTTCGGAAAAACAAAAGGGACGGCAGCAATTTTTTTTTTTTTTGGTGAAACTGCTCTTTTTAATGATTTTCATATAAAATGCTAAAAGGAAAGAGAGTGGGAGGGAAGTTTTTCTGATATGTAATGGTACTTTTAATTCATGTTCGAAGGTTGAAAAAATACTAATATTTAAATGGTAGAATTAACATTTCTGCCATATAAATCATTCTAGAATTATGTATTCAAAATTTAGTCTATTAAAAAAATTAATTATGGATCTATAATTGAAATTCGTAACACCTTCTGAAAAATTCACAGACGCACTTCAGCTAAACACGGGCCCAGTGGCGGCTCCCTGTCTGCCCCCCCTCTCGTTGGGACTGGGGGTTGCCTTGGTAGCAAGGGTGGCTCCAGGCTGAATTTTCGGAGGGGGCCATTGAACTTTTTAGATAGCCTATAAATTGTTTAAAATTCCAATTGAACGTGAGGAATCGTAAAGTATACGAATGTAAAGTTTAAAAACAAAAAGTTCGGAGGGGGCTATGGCTCCTATGGCCCCCTCGCTGGAGCCGCCCTTGCTTGGTAGGAGGACATTCTAAGGGGTTCCAACGCGTATTCACATTACATCAGGAGAAAACCTACCAAACCTCCAGACCGTTATATCGACAGCTGCGTGATGAGACCCGAACAGAAGACCTTCACACTTCGGCCGTCTACCATTTTCAGTGATATAACGACTTTGCCTTGGTGAGGCAATCTTCTGTTGAACTGCATGATCTGTAAAGCTCAGATCTTGAGAACTTGAACGAGATAGTACCGTTTGAGGATTAATTGACTGACTGACTGAAGTACGGTCACACGGGAGCACCTTAGCGTAGATCGCCTTATCTCCAGTGATGAGGGATAGTATCTTGTGGTGAATATCTTGAGGTGTTTCAGAGTGGGCCGAAGGCCCAGATCAGTCATGATCAGTCTTGAGGTAAAGCATAAGCAGAGCGGCTAGGGACGAGGAGCAAAAGTGAACAGAATGGCCTTGGGCATTTTCCTGTTAGGAGCCTCGGGTGGATCATAGTCCGGGTAGGATGCTATGATTTCATTAGGCAAGTTGTTGAGCCGGCTGTAATATCTCACAGCAGTCTTATAAATGAATTGTCTGAGGGTTGTAATTCGTAAGTCCTTCCGGATGACATGATTGAGAACAAGAGGGTGTCCTAGATGGATGGAGCGTAGAATGGCATTTTGTTTTTGTTCAAGACGGTCTATGTTCGATTTTGCGGCATAGGCCCAGATAGGAGAGGCATACGTCGCCGTAGGCCTTATGAACGATTTGTAGAGTAGGGTCTTGTTTGCAACGGATAGATGTCTGCTTCTTATGAGTGGGGAAAGCTTCATGAAGGCTGCAGCCATTTTTCCGCGAGCGTTGTGTGAGTGTTGTTTCCAGCACAGGGTCCGGTCAATGGTGATACCCAGATACTTAACTTGTCGTTCCCAGTCCACAGGGAAACCATTAATTTGGATCCTGGGGGGAGGGCGACGCATAGATAAGTAGAGAGCTTGGCATTTAGGGACATTTAGAAGGAGCTTCCATCTAGAGATCCAGTTGGATATGAGATCCATATGTGTTTGCATGTTGCTGACGAGGGCTTGACCGTGGTGGCATGCCCTACGATGGCAGCATCGTCGGCGTACAAGGCTAGTGTGTTAGCAGTACAGGTAGGAATGTCGTTTATCGAGAGGAGCTAATCACAATAGACCTAGGCCCGAAAAAGTTACAAGCGGAGAGAGCAATTTCATTGGTCCTCGGGTAAACCGGAAACAGCGAAAATCTCGGTAACGATCGTGGCGAGAATCAAAGCTGGCGATACTATTTTCAGTGTTTACCTTTCATTAACAATGATATTAAATAATAAACAATTAATTAGCTTTATGAATTAACAGTGAACAAGAAAATTGGGAAGGAGGGGTATATTGCGTATTGAACAACGTAGCAAGGGCACAGTAATAAGCGATTGATCACAAATAAAAAAAATAGACAAAATAATTGAAATAATAATTAATCAGATTCATTAATTAATAGTTATATTAATAAAAATTACATTGGTAATGATTATGTAATTAACAACGTAGCAAGAGCATAGTAATAACTGAATGATTATAAAGGAAAATTATATACAAAAGAATTGTATTCGTACATAATTAATTAATAAATATACTATAAAAACTTACAACAGGAGAGGGGTGGTGATTGCATAATTAAGAACGCAGCAAGAGCATAGTAGTAAGTTATTATCATAAGTAAAAACAACACACAAAATAATTAAAATAATAAATTATAAATAGTTACATCAATTAATAATTAACTAGAAAACGGGGGGAGGGATGATTAAGTAATTAACAAAGTAACAAGAGCATATTAATAAGGGATTGATCATAAATAAAAATAATTAACTATTCCCCTGAAAAATTCACTGCTGGAGGGGAAGTAATAAAATAATACAAATGACATAAAAAATTAATTATGAGTTTAAGTGAATTAAATATTTTAATAAATATTAGTGCATTATGATTAAATTAGAAATTTATTAAATCTTTCGTTAAACGTAAGACTCCACTACGTTGTATAACCTTAACCAAAATGAATGATTAACGAATTTACCAAACGTTAGCCTCCCTCAATAAAATGCGCCAGACGTTATCTTCAATCTAGCAAGCTACCCTGGAACAGCAGAAACCCTGGGACAATGAAATCGCTCTCTCCAATTGTAACTTTTTCGGGCAAAGCGCTAGTGCGCTATTCTCCAGTATGAAGTTAAGTTCTTGTTTTCTGCAAATCTTGCGTTGATTTGTTAGTGTGATTAGACAACGCTACGCTTGGGCGATCTGCCAAGGATGGAGGAAGCGCCTTGGAAGGAGGACTTTCTAAGGGTTTCTAACGCGTATTCACGTTACATCAGGAGAAAACCTACCAAACCTCTAGACCGTTAGATCGACAGCCGCGCGATGGGACCCGAACCCGAGACCTTCACACTTCGGCCGTCTACCATATTCACTGATATAACCACTGTGCCATGGTGAGGCAATCTTGTTTTGAACTGCATGAGCTGTAGAGCTCAGATCTTGAGAACTTGATGGAGAGAGTACCGTTTGAGGGATTTTAGCTGATAAATCCTAATGCAAATATCTTATTTTAATTTCTGGTGATTGAGTTTACTATCTGATTGCGAGCATCAGTTTTCGTTGCGTAACGACAAAGCTACCGGACTACCAAAGCTGTGTAGTAGGGTTTACCTCTAGAGGAGGACTGATGAATTAGTTTCTGTAGAAAGTGTTAAATGAAAAACGTGGTTTAATTTTAGTCTTTGAAAATATTTAAAATCACATATTTCAAATTGAAAATATTGTAGGTTGACTTATGACTGTTATATATGTTAGCCTTATTTGTTTTTAATAATTTTAATTGGTTAATTCAATAAATGTCTTGTACTTTTAAAAACCCATTTCAATTAATATAGAAAATTCTTCACAATAATAAAAAAAGATCCTGAAAGTTTGAGGTGCTCTAAACACCCCATCAGTAATGACCCGTCTAAAGTGATCCCGGGTTATTGACGGGAAAATTGAATTATAACTATGACTATTGCAAATTTTAATCTTTTCTGTGTGTTCACGGATTACTCAGGTAATCCAAGGTGGCACCATCAGGGAGCTCAGGGGGGCAAGTGCCCCTTGTCGGGGAATTTATAAGATAAGAAACGATCCAATTTTCAGGCCAATTTTAATTTTGAAATATAAAAAAAATTCTTTTGTAGTACTTTCGTTTTTTGAAACATTCGTGAAGTGATGCGTTTACATTTCAGTCAGAAATAAAATGGTTGAGTGTAGGAAAGGAGAGGGGGGGGGAAGATGCCTAGAATCCACTTAAATGTTTGTTGTCAACTAAGGCCGCTCTTTTCTCGGAAGCATTCCTCAGTTGTAACCTCTTACTGCCACCTTTTAAAAATCTATTAATGTCCAATAAAACAACCCTTACTCTTTGTCGTTCCGTTTTTATTATCTTCACAGCGAAAATACAAGTGTGTTTCAATCTATTCATGAAGAAAATTTAGCATTCCTTTTTAAACAAATAAGTAGGGTGGTGTTAACGAAACAGAAGAATGCTCGTTTAACACTACCGGTCTGCTTTTAAAGCTGTTCAAAAGCCCTGCGATGTCTATTAATTTTTAAACGGAACTGTTCTTACACTGGATGCACTTTGTATTCGGGAACTTTCTCTTAGTGTTTACGCCCACTTCTATTCTAAAAAGGAATATCTGTTACGGTTGGTAAGAAACATCCATTTTAAACTTTACAAACAGTAAACAGAAATTTTAAATAATCCATCGTGCCCTTTTGAAACTAATGTTGAATTGTGCTGAAATAATAAAGTCCATATCATGAAGAATTTTGAGAGCAAGCGATTACTCATGTAGGCGGTATACTCTTTCCGATGTGTACATCCCTATCAATTCTAAGAAAGGGTTATAAAATTCGGTGCGTAAGAAACGCAGAATTTTAAGCAAACCAAACAGTAAACAAAATATTTCATTAAAATTTTAAATAATCCATGCTGTTCTTTGAAAGTAATGATGAATTCTGCTGAAATAATAAAATCCGCACCTAAACAATTTGAGCGACCGTTTGTGCATGTAGGCGGAAAATGTCTACGCCCACATAATTTGTAAGAAAATATTATGATTTTCGGTCGGTTAGAAACACAGATTTTTTAACTCCAGGAAAAGTAAACAAAAAATTTAATTAATAATTTAAGTAACACATCGTGATCTTTGAAAGTACCGATAAATTCTGCTGAAATTATAAAATCTGCAGCACGAATAGTAGATCAGCGTATACGCGGAAACCTTTTTCCGATGTTTACGCCCACTTGAATTGTAACGAAATGTTATGACTTTCCATAAGTAAGAAAGACAGAGAGGGCCTCTTTCTAATTTAGCCTACGGTGGCATTTTCTTCGTTCTTTGTTCCTTTTTGCTTCTTTCGTTTTTTTTTCTTTAATAGCAGGCGGAATTACTCTGATGCATACAACCCCCTCCCTTCCTTCTTATTCAAAAGTATTTATCTACGAGTGGATTCATTTCGAGAGAAGTCAATTTCAATGTCATATGTCATAAGCCATATGACTAGGCGATTGACTATGCATGACACTCCCATTTGCCATATATACATGCACATGAATTTTATGCTTTCAAAAATGTACTTTATAAAAACATTAAAGTACTTCCAAAACTTTTTCCTTCTTATTGACCTTGAAATTTAATTTCCAATTCTCTTTAGAATCTTAAAGTAAATAAATTTATAAATGTGTGCTGAAAACGATAACCATTGTAAAACTATATTATCTATCTCTGTTAAGCTATGAACAGTTTTATTAAGACTGCTCATTGTAGTGCGATTCCCAGAGTACGATGAAAAACTAGAAAGAATAAACCGCTATGTTGCTTACATTGCTGTTGTTTTAAAAACAAACCGGGTTCAAGTTCCTTGGACAGAAATTAAAGCTAACTGGGACGTTCAGGGAGTCTGAAAAATGTTGAAAATCTCTCGATAAGCTATGCTACACACTGTAATTGTCAAAAATCTTGTAACGAACATGATTTACATTTGAACATTTAGAGGGCGGAGCAGAACCAGCAACGAGACTTAAAATCGATATTTCTACTACTGTACGGTGTATTTTTAAAGATTAGGAACCTAGATGTTTGTTTCAATGCATTATTTTTATGTATTTACTTTTAATTCGTTCAAAGTTTGATTAGAAATACCGCTTTCTTTTAAATAAAACAAAACGAAGGAAGTGAATTTTGCTTTAAAAGTTCATTGCACTAAATAAAAAATACAACCAACAGTTATTTCTATGTAAATTATGTTTTTCAACAACCAACAGTTAGTTCTAAGCAAATTTTGTTTTTCGAATGAACCATCAGAATATAAGAAAATGATAAGCATACATTATTAAAATTTTAAGCAGAGCTGTTAACTGCTACACCCGATAACACCGGTGAACAACAAGAATTTTTTTTTGGGTGGGGGGTTCTGTTCTCATGCTTAAATTCTGATTCTAGACATTGGATAACACTTAAATTTTCATTTTTACTTCTTAAAGTTTGCGTTTGTCTGATTTACGTCGATAAGTATATTTTAAATTATTTCATAAACGAAAGATGGCAGCACTTTGATTAACCCGAAAGTAAACTGTATTAATGTTTGTAACTCTGTAGTATTGCTTGTAGTATTATTTGTAATTTATTATTAGTTGGTATTATTATTTGCTCATAAGAACATAAAAGAAATACTAAAAATATTCACTTTTAGACATTAATTTCTTAATATTTAAAACTTATATGTTATTGTTTATCACAAATCTTGAATAAAAAAGTCTCTTATATCCAGCAAAAACTTTTCTGATCATAATTAAAGTGGAATTATAAAAAAATATAAAAATCAGTGATTTTTGCCTAAAAATTGAAAAATTGCTTTAATTTCTACAAAAGCAGACTTTCATTAAAAAAAATTATTTTCCTTAGAATTGACGTAGGAGAAACTAAAATTTAAATATAGATTTCAGACCCCCAAATCGTGTTGACTGGTGTAATGTTTCTAAAAGAGGTGAGGCTTCCATTCCGTTCCACTTTGAAATTGAAGGGGACGAGGGTGGCAGTTATATCTCCGCCTTCCTTTGAAAAATCCAAAATCCGGGACTGCATCTCCAAAAAATTGATCGCTAACACCTTAGTATATAGTAACAGTAATTTTTGTTTATTGGTTAATTTATTTTTCAATCTATATCGACTACAAATGTTGATACATTGCTGAAAATGTGGATCAAGTTCTTTTAAATTTTTCTACATAGGAGTCAGGAACACTTTAAAATTTTTCATTGAACTGAGCAGGACATAAAGATGAATATTTTATTTTTATTTATTTAAATTTTTTTCTAGTGAGCGGAAAGCAGAACTTTTATAGGTCGGAAGTTTTATTCAATTTATGTATCTGTTAAATCAAATCAGAAGTGTTTTAGAAATATAAAGTGCATTTTGAAGAAATGTGTAAATAAAGGTATAGCTGCAAGTTCCTAAAAAATGTAAGCTCATCAGACGGAGCTGGTAAAACTTTCATTTTTACACCCCAAAATTTATTTTTTAATTCGCCATTAAAAAAATAATTATAATTAAACTTAACATTTCTATATGGGCCGTATGTTGTACAATCCTTTTTTATAGACACAACATGTTATAGTAATACAGTAAAATTATGTGTTTTTCATATGATGTTAGGAGAAATATGCCTTTACCAAAAGATGATCCAATTGTATCGCATAGATGGAAACGCAGTTTATAACTAACGGTTCCCTTTTTTAAATTAAATTTTATTTGATTTTTAGAAGAGACTAATTATTTACTGCCTAGTTAGATTTTTGCTCAAACAAATGTTGAGTCCAGTAGTGTACGAAGGATTTGTCCTTCCCCTCAACCTTTCGAACCCAAGCCTGCATTCAGAAACCCAACCCGCATATCCTCTGTACCCGCTTGTAGGTTGTATGAGTCTACCGGAGTGAACGTGGTTATCCCGCCAAAATACTTCACGAACTTTTCCGACCTGCACCCTACACTGAGATCGGCTAACAAGAATCTGCGTAATGTCGAGTGTCAGACGAGTAATCGTACTGACTGACTAAGGGCCATTTAGTGGAGGACCTGCTCGAGAGGAGCTAATCACTATAGACCTCGGCCCGAAAAAGTTACAATCGGAGAGAGCAATTTCATTGATCCTCGGGTAAACCGGAAACAGCGAAAATCTCGGTAACGATCGTGGCGAGAATCAAAGCTGGCGATACTATTTTCAGTGATTATTTTTCATTAACAATGATATTAAATAATAAACAATTAATTAGCTTTATGAATTAACAGTGAACAAGAAAATTGGGAAGGAGGGGTATATTGCGTATTGAACAACGTAGCAAGGGCACAGTAATAAGCGATTGATCACAAATAAAAAATAGACAAAATAATTGAAATAATAATTAATCAGATTCATTAATTAATAGTTATATTAATAAAAATTACATTGGTAATGATTATGTAATTAACAACGTAGCAAGAGCATAGTAATAACTGAATGATTATAAAGGAAAATTATATACAAAAGAATTGTATTCGTACATAATTAATTAATAAATATACTATAAAAACTTACAACAGGAGAGGGGTGGTGATTGCATAATTAAGAACGCAGCAAGAGCATAGTAGTAAGTTATTATCATAAGTAAAAACAACACACAAAATAATTAAAATAATAAATTATAAATAGTTACATCAATTAATAATTAACTAGAAAACGGGGGGAGGGATGATTAAGTAATTAACAAAGTAACAAGAGCATATTAATAAGGGATTGATCATAAATAAAAATAATTAACTATTCCCCTGAAAAATTCACTGCTGGAGGGGAAGTAATAAAATAATACAAATGACATAAAAAATTAATTATGAGTTTAAGTGAATTAAATATTTTAATAAATATTAGTGCATTATGATTAAATTAGAAATTTATTAAATCTTTCGTTAAACGTAAGACTCCACTACGTTGTATAACCTTAACCAAAATGAATGATTAACGAATTTACCAAACGTTAGCCTCCCTCAATAAAATGCGCCAGACGTTATCTTCAATCTAGCAAGCTACCCTGGAACAGCAGAAACCCTGGGACAATGAAATCGCTCTCTCCAATTGTAACTTTTTCGGGCAAAGCGCTAGTGCGCTATTCTCCAGTATGAAGTTAAGTTCTTGTTTTCTGCAAATCTTGCGTTGATTTGTTAGTGTGATTAGACAACGCTACGCTTGGGCGATCTGCCAAGGATGGAGGAAGCGCCTTGGAAGGAGGACTTTCTAAGGGTTTCTAACGCGTATTCACGTTACATCAGGAGAAAACCTACCAAACCTCTAGACCGTTAGATCGACAGCCGCGCGATGGGACCCGAACCCGAGACCTTCACACTTCGGCCGTCTACCATATTCACTGATATAACCACTGTGCCATGGTGAGGCAATCTTGTTTTGAACTGCATGAGCTGTAGAGCTCAGATCTTGAGAACTTGATGGAGAGAGTACCGTTTGAGGGATTTTAGCTGATAAATCCTAATGCAAATATCTTATTTTAATTTCTGGTGATTGAGTTTACTATCTGATTGCGAGCATCAGTTTTCGTTGCGTAACGACAAAGCTACCGGACTACCAAAGCTGTGTAGTAGGGTTTACCTCTAGAGGAGGACTGATGAATTAGTTTCTGTAGAAAGTGTTAAATGAAAAAGTGGTTTAATTTTAGTCTTTGAAAATATTTAAAATCACATATTTCAAATTGAAAATATTGTAGGTTGACTTATGACTGTTATATATGTTAGCCTTATTTGTTTTTAATAATTTTAATTGGTTAATTCAATAAATGTCTTGTACTTTTAAAAACCCATTTCAATTAATATAGAAAATTCTTCACAATAATAAAAAAAGATCCTGAAAGTTTGAGGTGCTCTAAACACCCCATCAGTAATGACCCGTCTAAAGTGATCCCGGGTTATTGACGGGAAAATTGTATTATAACTATGACTATTGCAAATTTTAATCTTTTCTGTGTGTTCACGGATTACTCAGGTAATCCAAGGTGGCACCATCAGGGAGCATAGATTTTTGATGGGGGGGAGGGCTTGGAAGGCTTTCAAAGGTTCTATTCCGGAAAAGGAAAGATGGGAAAGTTCCAGATAAAAGGTTACCATCTTTGGTGATAAACTCCGTTCGGCAATTGGGGAGAATTTTATAGTCATCAATCATCAGGATTTCCTATTTGGCTACAGCTGGTCATTGCACCATTTTTCATGCACAGTACAACACATTTGTCTTTTCTACTTCTGTTGTCTGTAAAAATATCGCCATATAATTACGATTTAAATGCAATAGAAATGTCTGGGATCCCATCGAAAGGTATATTAGTAACAACAGTAATATCTCAGCTGACTTAATAAATCTCACTAATATGACGAATTTGACAAAGCATTTTCTTCCATTACAAAAGACCAGTGGTTATTTTAGCTTTCTTTTAACAAGGTAATATGTTTTTTGTATATGCAATCTACGGACGCATTACAGTATAATCTCGATGTATAAAACACTGGAAAATTTCAAAACATGGAGTTTTTGAGATAAAGAGTTGAAATAACAGGGAATTAGTTTGTAAATGGATATGTAGGTTACGGCCAATTATCTACACTAGGGATCTAGGCCGGGGGTGGGATTGCCCTCCGTGGGGGATTTTCTAAGGGGTCCTAACCCGTATTTACGCGAAGTTTCGGAAAAAACTACGGAAAACTCCGAACGGTTAGGTCGGCGGACTTAGTTTCGAACCAGGCACCTTCCGTCTCCGAGTTCAAAGTGCTAGCGCTATGCCACTGGTGGGGCGGGAGTCAGTTTGTAAGGGAAAACACATTTATTCGAGATATCAAGAATTTCGATGTTCGAGATATCCAAGTTAAACTATAATTAAATTTGCATATATCTCTTAATTTTATGAGAAAAACTGCAATTTGTGTAAAAGCGTACAAATGTAATCATGCTTAATTTATAAAATAAATTTTCAGTGAATTTACAGCAATATTCTTGCACAAAACACTTTTGTTTCTGATATTTTTTATGCGGAAAAAAAATGCGTAGAACTTTCTTCGCTGAACTTTTTTCAAGGAATTTCATTCTTATGAATTATTTTAAGCGTTAACCTGAAGAAGTCTTAAAAGTGGCTTTCGAGATTGTATAGAAACGTGGAAGGCCGTAACCAGGGAGGGGGGGGGGATCATGTGGGTTTGACTCCCCACCAAAACTTCAGTAAATGCATTAACAGTTTATTTGCGTTGATTCTAGAGATCAGTTAGTTTAATTTTAGCACTAAAGATCCCCTTCACCCACCGAAAATTTTCGCTTGCTGAGGCCTTGGGGAAATATTTGTGTAATGTAAAAGGAGTTTGAGATACGTTAATTACTGTCAGTTTAAATAATAATCTACCAGGAAAGATTGTGCAGTAGTTTTTTAAAATATCCGGGGCCTGGGTGTCTGATTATGTATGTCGATCCGATTTCTGGAAATATTTCACAATACATTAAAACCCCCTCTTGGATACGCCACTCAGCAAATGTACATGTTTATTTGTGCCCCTCGTCTGGGAAAGTCTAGCGCCACCACTGGTCAACCGCATTAATTTATTAACCGTACTGTGAGAATAACGACGCTTGGAAGATATAAGCCCTTTTCATAAGCGTTTCGAGCTGGTGCGTAGCCAAGTAGGGGGGTGATAGAGGGGTCACAACCCATCCATGAGGAATTTTTCGCCATACGAAATGTATATTCTTCACTCCCTTACCACATACACGTACACATATATATGAGCTGCAGTAATCGTAACCCCCCCCCTCATGAAAAATTTCTGGCTACGCCACTGGTTTCGAGTACCGGTATTCTTGTAGTACTGTTGATAAATTACAGCATTTTGATTAAAAACAATATTAATGATTGTACGGCTAGGACTGCTGGCTTTTATAAAATGCTCCAAACTTCCTTCGACGTTAAAGTGCTATTTATCGGTCGAAATTTGAACTAATTTTTTAATTGCAGATTTCTTTTCTCCGCGGTCCATATAACGTATTTACTAAATTTCAACGAAATACGTTCACAAGAATGGGCTCTATATAGGTATAAGCAGGGTAGCATTTATTATAACCAGTGATGTAGCCAGGTTTAATGAGCAGGGGTAGCGATATGAAGGTTCGAAGGCGTACGCCCGAAGGTTCGCGATGTAAGGAAAGACGCCAAATAGCGAATTAAAGTCTTGGGAGGAACAATTTTTCCCTCTGCCACCCTCGAGCTAATTATAACCACCCTGCATGTCATCATTATCAGAAAGCCCGGGGAAGGGGCTCGCCCGATAGATTTATATCGGAGTTGACGGGCTCGCCCTCTCTCCTGGATCCGCTTTTGGTGCACAAATAACTTATTTATTAAAAAAAGTTTAAAAGATTAAATAAAATCTTTTTAATTATTAGTGCCTGAAGAACTAAAGAATTACTTCTGGTTCTGGAGCAGGAAAATATAACTAATTCTATGGTTTATGAAAAAAGCAAAGATTAAAAAAAAAATCCCTATTCTCACCATGTAACCAGCTGAATAAAAAGAAAAAAAAGTGATGCCACATCCAATTTACTAAGAAAAAGAACTTAGTTCAAGTATTACTAGCTTTTGCTACATTATTTAAAAATATCATAGCTGAGTTAATTGCAATAACTTTAACATATTATGTGGCCTCCACCTGTGGCTGCCTCACCATGGCACAGTGGCTATGTCACTGAAAATGGTAGACAACCGAAGTGTGAAGGTCTCTGGTTCGGGTCCCATAGAGCGGCTGTCGATCAAGCGGTCTGGAGTGTTGGTAGGTTTTCTCCAGATGTAACATGAATACGCGTTAGAATCCCTCAGAAAGTTCTCCTACCAATGTACCCCCATCCTTGGCAGACCACCCTAGCGTAGCTTTGGCATATAATCAAACAAACAAATAAACAAATCCACCAGTGGCTGGGAGGTCCTGCTCTCGAACGTGAAGGCGGGAGGTGCCAGTTTCATAGGAGGCGCCTGTCGATCTAGCCGTTCGGAATTTTCCGTGGTTTTCTTCGAAACCTCGCGTAAATACGGGCTAGGATTCCTTAGAAAGACCCTCACAGGGGGTATTCCCCTTATTGTCCCAGGAGCCTAATGCAGTCAATCGGCCTTAATAGACAAATGAACATATCATGTGACATTTTAAGTTTGCAAAAATACATCCTATTTCTGAAGTCTGGAATGAAATGTTGGTACTTTTATTTTAAAGTAAATTATTTCGGAGTGTGGAGGGGATTTTTTATTTATTTTTTATTTTTTATGATTTCAATCAATTCGGTGGAAATTTTCTGCTTATACGAAAAATTTATGAGTTAATTCTGACCATAGAAATAAATCGCTGCCTGTCACGTGATAACGCGAAGCCTTGCGATGAATTGTGTTCCTGTAGAATGTACGTGGCGTGGAAGAGAATTTTCTAAAATTATATATCAATTCTCAGATTTAGAACAGTTTAAAATAAAAAGTGAGATAATTCCGTTTTATGGTGGATTTGAAATTTGAAAATACAGCTAATCTCTATAAAGAGAGTTCTAAGATTCCATAAAAAGAATTCTCTTATTAAAATAAATAAATGAATAAAAATTAGTAAATAAAATGAATAAGATAATTTTCTCAGTAGTTTTTTAATTTATAATTATTGAAAATATAATATTTCCTAAATCCTTAAAAATGAAATAAATATTTG
This sequence comes from Cheiracanthium punctorium, assembly GCA_038373885.1. Lineage (NCBI taxonomy): Eukaryota > Metazoa > Arthropoda > Arachnida > Araneae > Cheiracanthiidae > Cheiracanthium > Cheiracanthium punctorium. Next base: position 1,396,041 of record JAWZYV010019719.1, on the reverse strand, counting down.
TGTCTTAAATATATCTATTAATAAAAGAAAGCAAGCATAGTTTCAGAATTTTGAGGTCAAAATAAAATATTGAGAATCGTATAAAACCGATGACTGAAACTTCCAATATTTGAAATATAATGTTTATTACACTGTTATAAAAATTTACTGAAACAAACGGTCATTGTCTGGCAGCAATGCTTCCAGGCAATGACCGTTTTCCCATTTCCGGTGTCGGAGAAAACGGTTAATTTCCGTTCACATGTTTTCTTACGAAACGATTTCTCTCTGTTATTTTCAGTCGCAGAATCAGGCTTTTCTGCTTTCAAAAAACAACATTCTTACCCTTATTTTCAGGCGGGAAATTCTTTATTTTTTCCCTATTAGAGAAAGGTATCCCCCCCCCCCTATATCCCAAAGAAGGATTTTAAGCATTATTTAAAATTATGGAATCAGGATTTGTGTCACATTTCAAAGATATTATGCTTTATTTTCTAATAAGTAACGTATGGACAAAACCGGGTACGCATATACTTCCAAAAAAATTATTTATTTACCCTAGAATATAGTTTTTATACATTGAAATATATTCATTTTTGAAACTAATGTTCTAATTTCTTCAGATACATTGTAATACATTCAAATAGAAATTGAAGCATACATTCAAATAGAAATTGTATTCATGTACTTATTTTTACACGTGAGAAAAAGCTTTCCTAGTTCAACTTTTCGCTATATATGTATATATGTATGTAGTAGTCGGATACACAACATTAAAATTTTTATGCATTCTTAGTTGTTAAAATATAGAACTATTTTTTTTTTTTTTGTAACTGCACCACCATCTTCAGTAATAATAATTTTTTTTTTTTTTTTTGGGGGGGGGGGAGTGGACTGTTGCTAGAATACCAGAGTTGTTTTAAAAAAGTATAGATACATATAATGTTATAAATAGTGCAAAATTAAAAATATGTTTAAATTATTCGTTTTCTTTCTTTTTTTTATCAGATCTGTAATCCATGATTATTGATCTGATTACAGATTGTATCTGATTACAGTTTGTTGTTGTGTGTGATTATGGCAACGCTACACTAGGGCGATCTGCCAAGGGGGGTGCCTCGGTAGGAGGACTTTCTAAGGGGTTCTAACGTGTATTCACGTTACATCTGGAGAAAATCTACCAAAACTATAGACCGAATCCATGATTATTAGCCCGAGAAAATAAATTTTAAATCAAGTCAAATACTTTACATATATCTTAACACACTATACAAAAATATTTTTTTTAATAAAATAGAATCTAATTTCACTATAGTCTCTAGTTATAAAACGAATTCACAGTGCAGTCAGAATACAGAAATGCAATCATGGTTAAACCAGCTGTGATATATAAAGCAGCAAACAAATTTATTTACACCCTCCAAAAAAAGTATTCGAGCAAGAGAGAAATTTCCTACGTTGGTTTCTTATATTAGAAATTATTTATCATAGAATATGAATTAGGCTATGCATAAATATGACTTTGCATATTTCTATCAAGTTGTGCGTTTTTCGAAAACTCAATTATTATTCGCAAACCTAAAATAGGAAATTTCTCTCTTGCTCGAATACTTTTTTTTTAGGGTATACATGAAAAAGGTAAAATAGTACTTACAGTTCACTTCTTTGAGTGGAGATATAAAAACTTCATTTCTTTTACAACAGCTACGAGATTTTTGCATTTCAGGATTGCAATAAGTTTTCCAGATTTTCCATTCTTTTCTTAGAGGACTGTAGCAAACCAACCTCAATTACTATTTGTCACTATTACCTGCACTGTTATAAAAAGTTACTGAAATAAACAGTCATTGTCCGGCAGCAATGCTGCTGGACAATAACCGTTTTCCATTTCCGGTGTTAGTGAATACGTTTAATTTCCGTTCACATGTTATAATACTAAACGGTTTCTCTCCGTTATTTTCAGTCACAGAATCAGGTTTTCCCCGTTATTTTCAGGCAGGAAATTCTTTTTCTTTTTTTTCTTTATTAGAGAAAGGTATTTTCCTTTTTTCCCTATATCCCAATCCCAAAGAAGAATTTTAAGCATTATTTAAAATTATGGAATCAGGTTTTACATCCCATTTGAAAGATATTATGCCTTATTTTCTAGTAAGCGACATTATTGGACACAACCGGGTACCTATATTCTTAAAAAATAGTCATTTCATTAAAAAATAGTCATTTCTGAAACCAACGTTCTAATTCACTCAAATACATTGTAATGCATTCAAATAGAAATTGAAGTACTTTATTCATGTAGTTATTTTGCACGTGAGAAAAAGCTGTCCTAGTCCAACTTTTCCATCCAAAACCTACCAAAACTCCAGACCGAATCCACGATTATTAAGCCCGAGAAAATAAATTTTAAATCAAGTCAAATACTTTACATATATCTTAACACACTATACAAAAATATTTTTTTTTTAATAAATGGAATATAATTTCAATATAGTCCTAGTTATAAAACGAATTCACAGTGCAGTCGGAATACAGAAATGCAATCATGGTTAAACCAGCTGTGATATATAGAGCAGCAAACAAATTTATTTACATGAAAAAGGTAAAAAAGTACTTACAGTTTACTTCTTTGAGTGGAGATATCATAACTTCATTTGTTTTACAACAGCTACGAGATTCTTATAATCCAATCGTAATAAACTGTGTCCATTAAAGCAGAATCATCGAAAACACCCCCTCCATATTTAGGTTGAATTTATTTCACAACTCTGAATATGAAAAAGATGCATTTGGTATTCGGATATAAAATAAATTTATCACAAGCGAATATACCAAGAAGTAATCTTCGTCGTGCCCACTGCATTAACGTAGCTTCCACAGCAAAAGGACTTAGCTTTAAGTAAAATACTATACTCCATTTTCTGCGGTCGTCTGTTACATCAATAATACGACAATATTTGTGTACGTTTAAGGGATCTTAACTCTAACTTGAACCAGGGACGTACCCAGAAAAAAATTTCGGATGGGGTTCAAACGGTGAAAAAGGCAGAATTTTATACAACAAAACGTCATCATTATTATTTTCTTTACAAAAACTGAAATTTCGGAGGGGGTCCGGACCGCCTGTTCCACCTCCCCTGGGTACGTCCTTGACTTGAACTATCATTCTTATTCATAAACTGCAGATGTTTTAATCTTCTTACATTCATCGTTTAGCCGCTGTATGCTACTGCCGATAGTACTTCAAAAAAAAGTAATAACACCTTTCCCCTCTTTCTGTACCGAATCTTACAGAAAAATTAATCACCTCCTAACGCTTTAATCTTAGAATGTAAGGGCGGTAAACTGAAGCTCCGCCTCGGGCGCCAATAACCCTCGCTAAGCCACTGCGTCTGTTACATGCGTAATGCGACGATATTTTTATGCGTTTACACAAACATCTTAACTCCAACTTGAACTGCAGGCAGAATGATCAATGAAGATATTGCATTCAAAATTGCTAAAATCAGCGTTGCGGGTATTATTTTGATTACGAGCGGAAGTGATTGGGACACATTTCAATAATCCAAGTTCGCAGGTAATGAAGCAGAACGGAAAATGAGCCTTTTAGAAATAGATGTCAGAAAATACACAGGTAATTTTCGTTTTTTTAAACAGAACATCCGTTAAAAAATAGCAAAAATGCTTTACTCACCAATAAGGGAGGTTCTCCCGTGAAAACCAGGTTGATATTGTCTATGAAATTCAGATTTTTTATAGCAGTGTACCTTAAAAAGTGATACAATAGGGGAAAAGTGCTACTTTTGAACTTTTTAATAAAACAATAAATATGCGCATTGGTTAACCGTTTATATCTGAGTGCCGACCGTATTATATGGTGGGTAAAGCACCGTACACGGTTTCGAGTTCAACTCCCGACGGTCGAGACATCCCCGACTGGGCGTGGTTGTCGTTTGTCCGTCACTTCATTGGGGGCAACGTTGGTCCACATACTAGGTGCTCCCATAATAAAGTGACCAACAATTCCGGCCCGTTGTGGCCAAAGCTTTCCAAGGCAGTTGCTGGCCATTGGGAAAAAAAAAATAAAAATCTGTGTAAAAATGTGACTTGAGTAACAGGTTAAGTCTGTGTACACTGTGTAAATCAGAATAGTCATGGCAGTAAGTGCTTATCTTTATTAGCATGCTTGGAGTGTAAAAATTGTAATCACTAACTATTGATATATATCCCGATATTGTGTGGACCTATATTTATTCCGCGTTGTACTTGAAATCTATTATTCTTTGTAGACTTCTAAATGCCAATTTCATTAGATGATTATGCAAAATTTGTATATTTAAAAATGTCATTTTTAATCAACATATTAATCTTGATTAACAAGCAGTGGCACCAATTTTTGAAAAGTATTGGATTAGTTCAAATGTTAAGAAGTAATATTGGGCATATTTGCTTCTGCTCTGTTGTGCGAAGCCCGAACTAACAAAATTTTGAATAAAATAAAAATCAAACTGAACAAATTTCAAACCATTGATATATATGCTAAGCTGGATTGCTGACTCGACGGGTTTTTGCGAGCTGTCCGCCTGGCTCTTTAAATGACCAGCTGGTGAAAAAAGTGGCAAAAAGGTCTTTCCGCCCGTATTAATGCTATGTGTTCGCAAGTTTATAAGTTAATATTTCCATTGGCTTTATATATAATAAACTAATTTTTTCAGAAAACGATAGGACTTATTTAGATATTTCGTGTTGTAGTATCGCAAAAAGAGTTTAAAAAATATATAGATTTCATTTTGAATTATCTTAAACAGAAACATACATAAAACCCCCAGTGATAATCTCAGCAATGCTGCATTTTTCAGTAAAGAAATAATATGCACAGGCGCGGATCCAGAAATCACTCAAGGGGGGGGGGCGATTTGTGACTGAACTTATAAAAATGGCGTTTAAGTTGGGGAAAGTGGAGTACCCCTCTATTAAAAAGTCTCTATATGGGCAGTGATTAGGAAGGGGGGGGGGTAGTGCCCCCAAACATGGACGCAGGTAAGGGGAAATAGGGAGGGGCAGTTTCCCTCCTAAATGTAGCCAGCTTATGGCCAACTGTAGCCCTCAGCATGTCGACTTTGGTCCTGATCGGGCACCTCCCTCATTGCAAATTTTTGTTACGGCCCTATCTCCACATCTTAATTAGCATAGTAATTTAAGTTATTTGATATAAATATTTTACACACTTCTGCTCTCCTCATCCTGAATTAGTTCAAAATTGGGGAACCTTCCATGTACAGTCAGTGGCTGCAAAGCCGATAGGGTCGGCTTCCTCCTGCGGCTGACGATAACAATATATACATCTCCTATCCCTAATTATATCAGCAGAGACCGCTCTAGAGCGGACAACGGGAAAATCTGTTTGAGCCGCCAATATTTGAGGGAAGCTATTTGGCAGTGAGTGTGAAAAAAATATTGATATGGTAAATACCCAAATAAGAATTCATAGACATCGATTTTTTTTTTAAATTTACAGTTTGTATTGTCTGGGCTGCATTTTGGCTCTAATTCGTAAAATACCTTTTATTAGCAAAAAAAGGGCCGGGGCAACAAAACTGCTGGAGCGGGTCTTGCTCCCAGTTTTAACATCCGAACGCCATTACTCTACGGCGGAGTTAGTAGAGTTCTAGCAAATTAGATTCAATAAATAGTAATTTGAGTCGTACGACTTTTTGCCTAGTATTTTTCAAATATTTGAAGGATACATGAAATATATTTGCGTACAAATTCATATTCATCAAATACATGGATTCTTTCGTGTTGACTTTCTCATGCAAATACTTATACATGTACATTGATGTACATTCAAATAAAGCTGCTTGAATAAATTGATGTGTATGTGAAAAACCAAAAAATGCTTACTGATAATAACCTAGTATAAACTAATTAAACGTACACACAAAAAAATTCTGATAAGAATGTATAACTAACACCATATTTATTAGTGGCTTAAATCTTTTACGTACAATTAATTTTTATACACAATATTTTCATTCGAACACATTATACGAATGCATTAATTATATAACAAATTAGTATTTTAAACAATGCCTTCGGGCATATTTCTCACTAGATTTAAACAAAATATATATACATTCTTTTTTTTCATATTTATCACCAGATTAAAATAAAATGTTTGCAAAAATCATTTACATGAGCACATTACAAATACAGAAATTATAAAACAACTTCATTTTTAAACAAGGTCAAAATATATTTATTACTAAATTAAAATAAGTAAAATTATGCATCAATGAACAGAATAAAATTTCAAATGTGAAACATTATACGAATACTCAAATTAAAAATATTAATATTTAAAAAAAACCAAAAATATTAAATATAATACGTGAACACACTAGAAATACACTTATTATAAAATCAGTTGAGCCTTTCGTTTTACTGATTTAGAAAATCTAGTAATAACTTTTTCTACATCTATGGGAATGTGTCTATGTACATGCATAAGTGCTAATCCTGATAATCGTTCTTCCGTCATTCTGTTTCGTAGCCAAGTTTTTAGTCGCCTTAATGCGGAAAAACTTCTTTCAGCACTTGCGACACTCACAGGCAATGTCACTAATATTTTCAAAAGATTTTTTATGTTTGGAAAAATGTCTTCATCACAATGTTTTAAGATATCAAAAATTGAATTTGTTGAAATTTCATTCTTTTCATTGATACATTTTTCCTTCCATAATTTTAATTCTCCGATGAAATTCGCCTCCGAATTGTACCCAATAATATCGGATAGCAAATTTTTATACATTTTCCATATAACCTTCACTCCCTTTTGCAGTTCTTCTTCAGTCCAAGAACATATGTTGCTTGGAAGAAGGAGAGAAAGGTTCAATGCATCTATCATCTCTGAATTAAAACGGGTTTCGATTTCTGCTATCAAACTGTCAATGTATGGGACATATAGGCTTCGTCTGTAATACTCCTCTGCTGTACTAGATGGGTGATTCTCCCTGTGAGTTTGCTTGCCGACTTTTCTTGGAATGCCTACATTAATATCTAGTTGACTGGCTAACTCACAGTTTTTAACTCAAATTTCGTTAAACTCTTTCGTAGCATTTTCTCTTTCTCTTTTTAAAATGTTTAACAACCATTTAATTGAATTATTAGCTGCATTAATATCAAGTGTTTCTTTTTGAAATAACTTGCTTAGAGGAAGAGTTAAAGAAAAAAAGTGAGTCATTATGCTCACTGAAATTAAAAAATCAAAGGACAAAAGAGATTTCAGCAAAATGTTTGCTTTCAGAGAGGAAGTGGTATCGTTCCATGAACTTATGCTTTCTAAAACTTCTACAATGAATGGAAGATACTTTTGGAATTCCGTAATGGTTTCATATTTTTCCACCCATCTAGTTTCACATAGTGTGCTAAGGGATTTCCCCATTATATTTTTTAGTGAGAAATGCCTTTTTGCCGATGCGTGGAAAAAAGAAACTACTTCTTTCATGACACCAATGCAGTTTCTGATAACTTTTAAATCTGAATTTTTGCTTAAAGCTAAATTCAAGCAATGATTCTTACATGGTAGCCATTTTGCATTTTTTGCCTCTTTTAGTATTACTGAAACTGCTCCTTTCTTTTCTGAGGCAAAGACGCTGCAGTTATCTGTACCAATTCCTATACAGTAGCGCAGATCGAACCCACTACTTTTTAAGATCCTCATAACCGAATTGCCTATTTTTTCCCCATTAAGAACAGGTTCAGATTTTTCGTCATTAAAAGAATAGTTCATTTCATGGAGATCAAAAAACCCTATGAAATTTTCCTCGACAGTTTCATTCATCATATGACGAATTATCACACTTAATTGTGACTTATGAGAAATATCTGTTGTTTCATCGAAAATTACGGAGTAAAACTTCTCATTTATAACAGAATTTCGGATTTGTTCTAATATTTCTTGTCCGCAGCATTCTATTAATTCGTTTTGTGTGACTTTGGATATATAAGTGGCATTCGAAGATGCCTTTTCCAAATGTTCTTTTAATAATTCATCTCCACTGAGGATTCGAAATCTTAACATCTCCCTAAAATTACCTTCATTAACTATGCTGTGGTAATTAGACGACTCATCAGTTAGTGGGCCGTCATCTCTGTGCCCCCTGAGTGGTATATTTTGCTTCCCCAAAAAAATTATAGTCTCGACAATGGGCTTTAATCGTTTCCTGTTTTCTTGAATCTGTTTCATTCTTTCAGCATTTAGGATATTGTTTCTTTCTTTCTCTGGTTTATCAAAATAATTCATAAAATTTTTAGCGTCTTGTATGGCATTTTTGTAATAGCTCTTTCTTTGATGCTCCTCCAAGGTATTAGAACTGCCTCGAAGTTTGGCAAAACAGGCTAACGCTTTACGAACAAGCACATTAGGTGTGGTCTGACAGTTTGTTGCACCAACTTTAGATGGGGCAAAAAGAGCACAATATTTACAGAATAAACCTTTTTCACTTGGAGAATACACTAGCCAATCGTACTGGTCCAATATGTACTGATTCATGTATCGTTTTTCGATTTTCCCCTTTTTACGGTATTCTGAATATGGAAATTTGAAGCCTACTGGTGACTTAAAATGATTTTCTAAAAGTTCCTTTTTTTTCTTTTCGCTAACGTCAGATTTATTTGCATATAGCCCAATATCATTTGAAAACTCACAGGCAGCACGCACTTCTTTTTCTGAATTATGGTTTTCAGAGTCCAATATAACTGTTTCATCTCCACAGCCAGAAATTTTTGATCGTTTTGTATTTTTTATTGTTGCATCTGAAACAGTAAATCGAAATCAGTTTTAAAATCTGGTTTAAAAAATTAAGAATTTATAAACTATCAAGTGATATATTTAATTACTAAATTGTACTGACTTATTAGCGTTAAATTGATGATTAATATCTGAGCAATACCTTTCATTTTAGTTATCTATTTTAATAATTTTGAACAGTACTATACCAGCCAGAATGTCACCGGTTATACGATTTAAACGCAAAAAGATTAAATTTTTTAAGTTTGAAAGAACTGTAAAATTTTTTGCTTAAATTAGAAAAAAAATATAAAATAAATTAAAAATAAATCAATAAGTCGTAATAACGATTAGTCACGTAGATTTTTAAGAAGTGATAACTTTATGAGCTTATTTTGTAGAAGTGAAGCACAACGCATATACGTATATTATCTTTTGATTTATTGTATATCAGAGTTGGGCAGTATCGCAAATACATATATTTGAAATACATTTGTATCTTACATTTTGTATTTTCACTAGTAAAAACAAAGTATTTTGAAAATGTATTTTAAAATACAATTTTAATATATTTTGCATTTTCAAAAACCGGAAAATGCATTTTATATTCTGACATTAAATTAATCGCAACCCCACAAATTTATCAGATAGCATGTGTGAATTAAAATCATAAAACAGCTGTTATTCACTTTCCACCTCTCTTGATGCAATTTGTAATCTGCACCACAACTACACATGGTATTGTAACTGAAGAAGTGTTGGGATCTTTCGTGATCTTTAAATTTAACTAAACAGGAAAGAGAGGGAAAGGAAAGCCTCATATTTAAAACAGTATATTTGGTCTGGGAATATTTCTAGATTTACTATGTAAATGAAGGCATCAAAAACATATTTGAGTAGTATTTATAGGATTTTTTAAGGGAATTTATAAACAATTTGAAAAGTGTTGCTAAATTCCAGAAAAAGTAAGATTGTCAGCATTTCTGCAGTAGTATAATGAGTTATTGGTTATTGTGATAAAGAGACAAAACTATACGACGGCTATCTGCCTAAGGGGAGAGATACCTGGGATGATGGACTTTTTTAAGGCTATTCGCGTTACTTCTGAAGTAAAACGCCCAAACTCCGAACCATTAGATCGACAGCATTGCATAATAGGATGAGGTGAAACAAAGTTCCATTCTAGATGATTTTGAAACATGTTGTGCAATTCCAAATGGAAAATGTTTCTACATTTTGTCATTAGATGGAAAAGAACAAGTTAAGGCGCAATACCATTTATGGAAGCTCAAAATTTAGGTAATATGCATATACTTAAATGTATGATAAAGTTTAAAACTCACTTAAAACTGAAACTTTTTAATAGGTTGAGATTTAGCTGAGTATTTTTATATTCAAACCTTTAACTGAAATCAATAAATGATAGCTGTTACATGTACTAAGTGGACCGAAATACTTTTTTGCCTAAAAAGAATTTTGTCTTAAATGATGCAGGCGAAAATATTCACTAATATTTTGCATGTTGTCCAATTTTGTTAATTTGATTAACTGCTTTTAATATCTGCCGAGAAATCTCAGATTAACAAAAGAAATATCAATATTTTCTATGTTAGATTCATATAATCTCAGCGAAAGTTTTTCGAAAAAACACGTAACTTAAAAAAAATATGAGAGGCTAGTATATGCACTATATGAAGGCTTCATATATTTATAAAGACAATATGTATGAAACCAACAGTATATAGAGAACTAGAATACTTCTTGAGGGGTTGTACAAAATATTTAAGAGTACGCGGCATCTCCTTATAAAAAGCTCATATATTACTTATACTGCCCGACGCATCGTATTTAACGCATTGTATTTACACAGTACTTATCTAATAATAATATATTTACACATAATCAATAAAATACACCAAATATTTTTTAATAAGCGTTTACGCCCCACTGTCTGTCGAAATGCAGACACAGCGTTTTTATAAATGAGTTTTTCTTTCATGTATTGTATAAAAAAGAAAGTATTTTTACTTCACCGTGTAATTTTGTATTTATGTTTTTCTTTTATTAAAAATTGCTAGATCTGTTGTTTTTACTAAAATATTCTCTTAAAATAGGTTTTAAATAAGCTTTTAATACAATTAATCGGGAAAATTACTTTACTTTTTAGACGACAATAACACCGTGATTTAGTGTTCTAAATTCCTAAAAAGTCACATTTGCTAATTGAATATAAATTTTAATCAATTATTTTAATGCTAGTTGAGTCTAATATTGGCAATAGTTTGTTATAAAGCTTGCATTAATAAATTTATTTGCAAAGTTAATAAATTTAATCGAAATTAGTTTCAAATTTTTATCATTTTGTCAATCATAATCAATTTGTCAATGCATTTTGTCAATCATATCATTTTGTCATAGAGAGGTGATATATGACCTCACCTCTCTATAAAGATCACCTCTCATATATGCATTATCCTCTCTCATATCACCTCTCTATAAAGAACAACGAAAGAACGGCTTGTAACGGACACCGCCAAGAAAGTAAAAAGTTACTGGCAACCCCCAAAGAGAGGGAGAGTCCCTCTCGAGCAGCAGAGAGAAAAGGACGCTGACAGGATGGGCTCCGAGAAAATTTTCCCTTGTGATACCGAAGGCGTTCGCTCGGTTATTGAAATTGTAAATATGTGTATTTTTGTGTCGTCTGTGTGTAAAATTCATCCATATTAACCAAGAATATAACCTAAATAAAGTTAAGCAAACCACATGGTTGTGTGCGGCTGCCTTCCTTCAGCTTCTGAACGGGGCGATACGTTACAGACGATGAAAAATTGGAGGTTCCACCGAGATACCATGAATGCAAGGGTATCAAGGTCAGGTATGTTCTCCACCAAAAGGTGGAGCCATAGCCAGGCCAAAGGGAAAAATTAAAAATTTCTATAAGAGTATCTTGTAGTTCTCACCCTGAGAATACAGGTTCTGTTGTTTTATAATTTGCATCCTGTATTGTATTATACATGCGGAATATTGCTTTTCAATAGCTCTAATGTTATTAAAAGTAACTTCTAACCATTAGAAGTGTATTAAGTCCATATACTCACCAGAGTATAATATTTTACTGTGAATTATTTTATTTATGTACACGCCAGTGTACGAGCATCGAATTTCTCATCCTGAGGAAAATAATTTTTATGGAATTAAAACTTTCGTCCTGAAAGTATAGGTTTTGCTGACTTAATAGATTAAGTACATTAGTAAGATATGCTTCCAACCATTGGAAAGGCATGAGAACATTTCTCACCGAAGTTTATTATGTACTTGAAATATTATTTTTTTATGCACACCAGTGTTAATATTATTAATTCTGTTTATTTCAAACTTTCGTCCTGAAAGTATACGTTTATATATTTCCAGCCATTGGAAATTCATGAGAACAATTCTCACCAGAGTTTATTGTGTCTTTGAAATATTATTTTATGCACAACAGTGTTAGTATTATTAAATTATTAATTTCAAACTTTCGTCCTGAAAGTATATGTTTTATATATTTCCATCCATGGGAAATTCATGAGAACAATTCTCAAGAGAGTTTATTGTGAATTTGAAATATTATTATTTTATGTGCACCAGTGTTAGTATTATTAATTTTGTTGGTTTCAAACTTTCGCCGTGAAAGTATATGTTTATATATTTCCAGCCATTGGAAAATTCATAGTATTTTTCTCATCAGAGTTAAATAACTAGAAGTATTATATATTATGCATAACAGTGTTTTTAAATACTCATCAGAGATAATATTAGTGTAAATCCCTTATTTTTATGTGCACAAAACATATAACTTCCTAGTATTTGCACCAGCGAACAGTTTTATAGTACGTGTGTTTATATTTTGTTTTGAACTACTTCTCCCTCTGTGAACGGAGATAAGAGGGCATTGCAGGATTCCCCGCTTCACACTGTGCAGGTGTCCGAGCGGACATTTGAGCCTGACTCATTTGTTGTTTATGTTGTTTCTTCGCTTTTTCCCTGAATCTGCGAAGCTTTCAGAAAAAAAAAAAAAGTGCTATGAGTCATTGCTGTGTTTTGATGGTATGGTAGAAGAATTTAACGAGCTTGCTTTTCCTCTTTTATTATTTTTTTTATCGCACTGTAGAAATTTGCTTTAGTGAATAGGTGTTAGACATTTTTTTTTATCCCTTATATTTATTGTATGTTCTTTTGCTTTGAGCTGTTACTTAGATATTTTTTTTGAAAATGTCCTATTTAGGGAAGGGATTAAAATCGGATTTAATTTCGGTAGCCTTAGAACTTGGTGAACAGGCTACTGAAGATCTACGTGTAATCGAATTAAAACAATTAATCCTTGGTAGTAAAAACTATGAGGAAGAATTTGTGAGAAATCTATTAGATAGCACGATGAAAGAAAGATTAGACAAAGAGGAAATGGAAAAACAAAATAGGAATAGAGAATATGAATTGCAGAGGCAAAAATTAGAAATGGAAAAGCAAATTAAAGACGGAGAAATTCAATTGGAAAGGCAAAAATTAGAACTTGAGTGTTTAAAAGCAAAACAGGGGGTCGAAACAACAGTATCCGCGGCTGTGGTAGATTCCAATTATAGTCAAAATTTTCAAAAACTAATGCCAAAATTTAATTTAAAAACCGATGATATAAGTTTATTCCTGGAACTTTTTGAGAGGCAAGCTAAATTGATGCAGATACCTAAAGAGAGATGGGTTTCTTACTTAATTAGTACCTTACCAGCGGAGATAAATAATGTAATAGCGCGAGAACCGGAGAAAGAAACTCAGGATTACCAATATGTTAGAACGTTGTTGCTTAACAGATTTAAACTCAGCGCGGAAAAATTTCGGCAAATGCTGGTAAAATCTCAAAAAAATCCCGATTCCACTTGGCAAGATTTTTATCACGAGTTAAACACTTTTTTAGAGGGGTGGCTAACAGGCCTTGAAATTAAAACATTCGAACAACTCAAAGATCTAATGTTGGTAGACCAGATTAAAAGGCGAGTGCCAAACGATTTTAAGGAACACTTTTTGGATGAGTGGTCTACAATTACTTCCCCTAAAGAACTGGTAAGGAAAGTTGAGGAATTTGAGGATGCTAAGAAAACCATAATGGGAAAGAGTAAGTTAGGAGAATCTTCAGTTAAGGGAAATAGTAAACCAGTAAAGAATTTCTACAATGGTAATGTTAACAAAAAGCCCTCAAACGGAATTTCTAAGAAAGAACATGACGGGCGTACCTTTGCAAGGAAAACGGGTGTAAACTTTGAGCATAAGAAAAAGCTCAGCTGTTTTGAATGTGGCTCTTACGACCACTTACGACCTCAGTGCCCCAATTTAAGAATTCAAAAATCGGAAGCATATAGAATTGGACAAAAATCTGAAAAAAATTTATTAGATCCCTTCACTGTAAACGGGAAAGTTAATGGATTTGAGATGCCCATTCTCCGCGATACCGGAGCCACAGTAGACGTTGTCTGTCAAAAATATGTTGACAAAGACAGAATGACCGGGGAACACGTTTGGGTTCAGCATATTTTCGATGACCATATGACTTGTTTACCCGTTGCTGAAGTAGACGTAGAATGCGAATTAGGTACAATAACCACCAAGGCAGTTGTAATTGCGAACAAGTTGGATCAAGGGCGGTATATTTTAGGGAATCAAACTTCGGCTCTCTTAGAGCAAAGTAGAGAAAATGTCCCATTAAGTACTGAGAGTGTAAATGCTGTCTTGACTCGGTCTCAAAGGCGACAGCTGAAAGATGATAAAAATTCATCAGACGAAAAGTTAGTCATTGAGGAGCCTGACGTTCCATTGGAGGGAAATAATGAGGACGATAACTTAGAGAATATCGACATTTTACCTCAGGTAGATTCCAATACTACCCTAGATAATATATTTCAAATGGATTCTCAGTCTTTTATTAATGAGCAGAGGAAGAGTAAAGAATTAGTACCGTTATTTGAGTCAGTAAAACGGGAGGGTGACAAGGCTGATTTTAAAATCCAAAATGGAATTTTAGTTAAGACGAAATTAAATAAATTTGGTGATGAGCAAAACCTGATTGTTGTTCCGGAAACTCTCAGGGAGCAAATTAAAAATTTATGCCATGATGACATTTCAGGCCACTTAGGAATTCTTAAGACAAAAGATAAGTTAGTGAGGCACTTCTACTGGCCAAATTGTTATAAAGAAATAGAAGAATATGTGAAAACTTGTGATCCATGTCAGCGTGTTGGAAAGGCGACTGACAAAAAGAAAGCACCGCTAATGAGTGTACCCATTATTTCGGAAGTTTTTAGCAAAATAAATGTTGATGCTTGTGGTCCTTTGCCAACATCAACTCAAGGGAATAGATACCTCATAACTGTAATTTGTTTAGGGTCTAAATTTCCTGACGCTATCCCTGTCCCAGATATAACTTCTAAATCGGTGGTCGATGCACTTTTGTTGATTTTCAGCAGGATGGGTTTCCCAAAAGAAATTCAGACGGACCAAGGGAGATCCTTTATGAGTGTTCTAACGGTTGAATTTTTAGAGAAATTTGGGATAAAAATCCTTCGAAGTTCTATTTATCACCCACAGACTAATCCAGTTGAAAGGTTTCACCGATCTGTGAAAAGGATATTGAAAGTTTTATGCATCGAAGCTGCTCCTAATTGGGAAACTCAAATACCAATTGCTCTTTTTGCTTTAAGGACTGTCACTCACGAAAGTACAGGCTTCAGTCCTGCAGAACTTGTATATGGCAATAACCTTAGAACCCCTAATGTGTTATTATACGAAAAATGGTTAGAGCCCCCAGAGGAAGGGAATACTGTAGTTGAGTATGTGTTCGAACTGATAAATCGATTAAAAAAGAGTAAGGAGCTAGCAAAAGAAAAAATGGAAGAGATGCGAGACAAAAGAAAGAAATGGTATGACCGTAATGCCATAAAAAGAGAATTTCACGAAGGAGATTCCGTGTTAGTTCTAACAATAAATCAGGCCCATAAATTAGCACCTCAATGGAAGGGACCAGGTAAAATTGAAAAGAAATTATCCGAGACAAATTATGTCGTCAGTTTCGAAGGGAACCAAGAGATAAACAAGGTTTATCATGTAAACATGATGAAACCGTATTACAGAAGGCCCGAAATTTTAAATTTAGTGACATTAGGCGAAAATAATGAGTCCTTAGACACACCAGAGTTAGACGGGGATTTTCCTTACATGTTAGTTGATCCTAAAGTCTTTGATTTTAACGAAATAGTAGAAATAAATCATTTGAAAGAAAGACTCAACGATGACCAAATTATCGAGTTAAGAAATTTGTTACTAAAATATATTAATATCTTTTCAAACATCCCCGGCAAGACACACTTAGTTCAACATGATATTGAATTAACCAGTGATAAGCCTATTCAGCAAAATCCTTATAGAATGACAATTAGACAAAACGAGTTGTTAAAAGCAGAAATTAAAAAAATGATACAATATAATGTAATTGAACCGGGAGACTCCGAATACGTTTCTCCAATGATCCTCGTAGAGACGCCAAATAGGGACCCTAGGCCCTGCATTGATTACAGAAAATTAAATGAAATAACACGCACTCAGTTTTATCCCATTCCGAATATAGAACAGCGAGTTGAAACAGTTGCAGCAGCTACATATATCACTTTAATCGATTTGACAAAGGGCTACTGGCAGATTCCGTTGAGCCCAAGAGCTCAGAAAATTGCGGCTTTTGCCACAAACTTTGGCGTATATAGACCACTACGTATGCCATTTGGTCTTAAAAATGCACCGTATTACTTTAGTAAATTGATGAGTGAAATTTTGAAAGGGTGCGACAGTTATGCGATTCCATATTTAGATGACATCGCGATCTTTTCTCAGACCTGGGATGAACATTTAGGACATTTGCAGGAGGTTTTGGAACGGATAAAAAGGGCTAATTTAACTATAAAACCTGCCAAGTGTAGATTTGCTCAAGAAGAGGTACAATACCTTGGACACGTTGTAGGACGCGGAAAACGTTCACCAGCTGAACTCAAAATAAAGGCTATACAATCTTTTCCGGTCCCAACAACAAAAACTGAAATCAGAGCTTTCTTGGGATTAGCAGGCTATTACAGACAATATATTCCAATGTTTTCTGTAATAACTGCGCCTCTAACAGATTTGTTGAAAGGGAAAAACAAGAAAGGTAAAATTACCTGGAATGAGGAATGCGCTGCTTCATTTAATTTACTTAAAGAAAAACTCACTAATAAACCTCTCTTGCACGCGCCAAACTTTTCAAAACCATTCATATTGCAAACAGATGCATCGGATTTAGGATACGGGGTTATTTTGTCACAAACGGATGAAAATGGGGAGGAACATCCAATATTGTACCTTAGCAAAAAATTTACTCCAACTGAAAAGAAGTACTCTACCACTGAAAAAGAGTGTGCGGCCATCTTATATGGCATTAAGAAGCTTAAAGGGTATATAGATGGACAGACAGAATTTTGTATCCAGACGGATCACAACCCACTTGTGTGGTTGCAAAGAAATTCCGGCAATAATCCACGATTAATTCGCTGGGCGTTAGCCTTGCAAGCTTTTAATTTTTCAATTAAACATAAAAGAGGAAAAGAAAACTCAAATGTTGACTGTTTAAGTCGAAATCCCAAATATGCCACTTAGAAAACCAAGGTCATAAAAATGTTTTTGATTTTAAGAGTGTAATTATTGTGTTTAAAGTTGTGTAATTATTGTGTCTAACGTTGTGTAACTATTGTGTGTTAAATTTGTGCTTTATTCAAATTTTGGTGAGAAAAAGAAAAGAAATGTTTTCAGTATAACAAATACCATTTAACTGGGTGGATATTTTTATATCATCCTCATTGATTGTACTATTATATGTGTGAACTTATCTGTATATTTACCTAAAATTATTATGGCCTGGTAATGGGTGGAGGACTCGTTAAGGTATCTACACTGAAATGAGAACTCAATTACAGTTATTTTCAAACTTGAACTGTGAACTCTTTAACGTATCTCCACTGAAATGAGAACTCGATATAACGTTCTCAGATTTGAAGTGCGAACTTAATTACAGTTTTTTTTCAAACTTGAACTGTGAAGTATAACGTACTAAACTGTGAACTATAAAGTGTGAAAGTATAATGTGCACACGAACTAAGAACGAATTATTACATACTGTACATAAACTTTTTTTCGTTGTTTTCCCTTGGATATCGGGAAAGCCAACCTTTTGTGGAAGGAGGGGTTGTAACGGACACCGCCAAGAAAGTAAAAAGTTACTGGCAACCCCCAAAGAGAGGGAGAGTCCCTCTCGAGCAGCAGAGAGAAAAGGACGCTGACAGGATGGGCTCCGAGAAAATTTTCCCTTGTGATACCGAAGGCGTTCGCTCGGTTATTGAAATTGTAAATATGTGTATTTTTGTGTCGTCTGTGTGTAAAATTCATCCATGTTAACCAAGAATATAACCTAAATAAAGTTAAGCAAACCACATGGTTGTGTGCGGCTGCCTTCCTTCAGTTTCTGAACGGGGCGATACGTTACAGGCTTATTATTTCTCCCACCGCTCTTTCTTTCTCTCTCACTTTCATAAAAACGGGGGCAAAATAATAATAATAATTTTAAGTTAAAAGAAAAAAAATATATAATTCTGAATTTAAAATATTTTGCTGATTCAGAGGTAATTAAAAAATTAGCTTATTGCAATTGCAAAAAGAAAAAAAAAACACTGCCTTTCTGATAGATGAATGGACATGCCAGGCTTTATGATATAAAATAGATCCTAGTCATTATACTGGCCAAAAGATTGATTTAACAATTTATCCATACTAATTATTTTTGATGGCATTGCCATCGAAAATAAAATATATATAAAGGTAATAATAATAAAAAAAAGGTTCGTCGAAATGTATTCGTTAATGTTCGTTGAATTGTAAATCTCGGATAGAATTAATCAAAACGTAAAGGAAATAAATAAATAAATAAAACGAAGAAAGAAAAGACCGTTTACTGTTGATTAAAAAAAAGGTTTATGACATCATGCTCAAGCATAGATTAGTAGCACTTATCCAACACAATTGTTTTTCCAATTAAACACCATGATATTGAAATTAAATTTTTTAGCAAGTCTATCATTTAATTTGACGCGACATAAAAATTTAGAGTAGATTGGACAAGTTTTAAAAGGTTTTAAAAAATGAAATATTAAGTCCCATAGATATTTACAATTTTTAAAAAAATTTCAACAAAGATTAAAAAATAAAATTGACTGATGACATTCAATTTTTTTCCCCCTAGATCTCCAATTGACTCTTTAAAACAACATACTAAAGTGTCATGTCAAAATAGTAATTTGTTTGTTAATTAACGCGAGCACGGAGAAACAGGACTTCCAATGCATAAACACTTTCAACTCCACTGGAAAGTATTAAAAAAGGCAAGAGAGAGAAAGAGAGATAATACTATTTATATATGACACATAAAAAGTAAAACAAACAAAACAACATTTTATTTTAAAAAACTTACCTTTGAGTTCATCCGAGGACTCTTTACCATCGTGAAGAACAGCATTGGAGCTACTTTTAAAAAATCCAAGTAGCGTGCTCTGTTTTCTTTTTGACATAATCGGGCCCGAATCATCCGCTTAATATTTTTGAGAGGACTCTTCTCTATTCACTTACAAATTCTGACTGACCCCTTGATGTAAGCAAAGTGTCTACTGGTTTGTCGTTGCTGCTCTGCTATTCTGTTATTCTAACATTCTTTCTTTCTTTCTTTATTTTTGGGGGGGGGGTGGGGGGGTTGTTATTTTGAAGTCAGTTAGAGATGACCAAGACACCTGCAACCCATCTTTTCCGGAACACTAGTTTGTATAAATTTCAAATTTATAGTAGAGAACTGTCAACGTTGAAGCTGGCCATGCAAACAGTCTGCAGTTCCTTTTCACGCCCCTACTTTGAAAAAGCAATCCGAAGCTTTAAATTGCTTGGGTGCGGGTGTATATGTGATTATTTATTACAAGGGAAATTGGTTCCCCTTTGAAGAAGGTGTTAATGGCAGATAGTATGTCTTCTTCCTGCATCCCCTTCCCGAGTGTTTTATGGCAATTCCAGATTTCGTTCGAGCAACAGACCTCTCCAATTACCGTACTGACCCCTTACAGAACACAGAGGGTGGGGGTTGCTTATGCACTTTATCTCTCTTCCAGATATAACGTAAAACTACTCTTGTCTGAAGAAAAGAGCTATGAAATATTTTCAAAGTGGGAAAAAAAAGTTTCGTCTTGAACAAAATATATCTTAATTAGAAGCTTATAATCATGAAGGATGAGGATTTTAAAACTTCCCCATATGAGTGAGCCCGTAACGGGATATTCGTCCCCCCATTACCCCTCCTAACTATATATTTTACGACCTTGTAGCATTTGTGCACGTGCAGTGCAGTGGTGGATCCAAACATCCAAAGAAGGGGTGATTGGGCTCTTGAGACTAACTGCTTTTCTTTGAATTACTTTGAATAAGCCCCAAGTGTTCCTGAAAGACTCAAAAGGGGATGAGTGTCGCTGTCTCTAAATGCATTGTGTAATTCATCTTTTGATTTGTGATCTGAAATGTTAAGTTTCTTCACTAGGTGTAATGATTCCTTTAGATTCTTTCAACTGATACATGTAGTTTTCACTTATTTTTAACACATCGGTCTGCTCCAGGGAGGGGGCGATCGCCCCCATCGCCCCCCCCCCCTTGGATCCGCGCCTGAATATGCATTTGCAAGATTTTTTAAGAAAATTAATTCTTATTTAGGTAGGCATAAAAAGCAAGCTCCTTATCTTTATTTTGAAAATTGTGTAAGATATTCTAAGAGGGATATTCACATGGTTATACGTGAAAAGCAACTAGTTTCCAAGCTTTATAATTAATTAAACTTTAAAAAAGTTAAAGTTCTGTATCGTATTCAAAAGATTTGTAAACTATAGTTTAATAACCACAATCTGGAGAAGGTTAACACCATTGATATAAAAAAAAATCAAATACATTTTTAAACATCTAATGTACTGATAATTTATTTTCTCGCTAAAACACTTCAAATAATGCTTTGTAATTTATGTCAACTAAAAAGGAATTTTTTTTTTCTCAATACCTTTTCTGTTTGTTCGTTCAATAAATTTAACAAATATGGTGAAACCTGCATCTGATGATACTGTAGGGATCTAAAAAATGTTGTTATATAAACTCTGAGATTTTGTGCATTATTTATGTACTGAATGTGCTTCATAATTATGAAAATAATGATAAAATGTCATTAGCATGCAGTGCAGAGTAACCCTGTGAAGGGGCATGTCTTGTACACTGAATTTAAAGAAGTCAATTTGAAAAAAGAAACATTTTTATACATTCCTTAACTATAATATAAAAATAACAATGTATCAGACAACTGAAAAAATCATAATGTTTATTCATGAACAGCACTATACACTCATTCAAATAATAAACTTATGTAAATTGTAGTTAACTCAAATAAACAAAGCTATGTAAAAATATTTAACTAAAGATTCTTATTTATTTTCATCTTAGTGTAGATTGACTTTAAAAATATTAAACTGTTGAGCAATTCACAAAATATAGCATATAAAAATTATTCAGAGGATAAACTGAGGAAAAATAAAAATAAATAACTAGTTAAATTCAGTACTTTTAAATATAATAATTATACTAATTAATTCTTGTTTAAAACAAATATTTCAATAATTTATAACAGATTATAAAATTAATAAATTTTAGAAAAAAATAAAAATTTTTGATAAAAATCGTGATTGTTTTAAAACTGATTTAAATCACTGAATCCTGATTATATCTAATGTAAATATAATGCTATTAGTGGTGAAAAACTGATAAAAGCATTTTTAATTTCTGGAAATTTCATGCTTATATTCTCATACATTATTGAATAAAATTATCTTTGATAGTTTCTGTCGCATTGTAGTAGAATTTTTATGCACTGTCTTTAGTGTTAAACTTTTCGCATACGCATTTAATCTTATTTTCAGATACAATTCCATAATTTTCCTGATCATTTGTGATTCATGCAGACTTTCGCAACCAATTTCGTTTTCAATTGGGTGATTAAATCTAACACCATTGGTTGATAAATATTCATTGGCAATTTTCATAATCGAAACACTTAAATTAAGTTTGTTAATATTATTTTCTTTTATCACAAATAATTTGAAAGATTTTTCTGCAGTACATACAATTTTAAACACTGTTTGAGAACACAAAAAGTTTCCCGCGGGTAAGAACCTTAGAAGTAAAGGCTGTAGGATTTCTTACTGGAAGTACACTATATGGATAGTCATTCTTACTATTTAATATTAACATTTTTAAACATGCTTTATATGATAAATTTTCACATATTCTTTTTACGATATACCCACCTATATAATATAAAATATTACTTTGGTATGCACATAAATTTTCATTTTCTAAGCTGTCAGAATAATCTTTAATTAATAACGATAGATTTGGTTTGTGTAGCAGAACAAAAAATGTAATAAAGTAACACAACAAGCGAAATGCAGTATTAAGAGTTATGTTCGAAAATATCCGAAATAAAAGTACTAACCTGTGAAATTTATTTTCCTTCCAGATGCATCAATTGCTCCAAACCTATTGAAACAATTATAGGAGCAACAAGATTTCCCCATTGTTATTGTATTGTTTATACCAACGTTATAAATTTGAACATCATATAAAAGTATAATATTTTGCCACTTTTTTTCTGTTTGCACGTGACTCTGTTTACGCTACGGGAAGGCTCGAAATCTCGGAAGAGAAAAACCGGTCAGACAGCAATCCAGTTTATATATATCAATGTTTCAAACTCGGATGTGTAAAATCGGCCAAATATTAGGTTGGTTCGATCGCCACGGACCCATAAAATTTGACGTCATTGTTAATGATAATTATTTTTATTATCAAAACGTTAATGTAAATTATTTACTCGTGTATATGGGAATACTGTGGCAATATTTCTTGGGAAACCAATATAGGGTGTAAAGTAATTAAAAAACTTTGTAAAAAACACACCTTATGTGTGTTTTTTA
The DNA here is from genome assembly GCA_038373885.1 of Cheiracanthium punctorium. NCBI lineage: Eukaryota > Metazoa > Arthropoda > Arachnida > Araneae > Cheiracanthiidae > Cheiracanthium > Cheiracanthium punctorium. The sequence continues at coordinate 1,373,133 of JAWZYV010019719.1, read as the reverse complement.
CAAAGTTTTTTAATTACTTTATCGTTTAACACCAGTATTTTGAGTGTTTTTTCAGCAATATAGGGTGTTTCTGAAATATCTTCAAAAAAGGAAGAGGCCAATAAAATGCACCGAAACATGTATATTTTGTAACATAAGAGAGTACACAAATGTCATATTGAGGTTTGGTGTCAGCATGCTTGAGGTCAATTTTGTAGAGATGTCGGAAATTGCTCACTTTACAGGATGCATTCGATCAGAAAATGTTGGTAGAGCTGTTCGTTGACTAGATCGGCCACGGTTTCATAATCAAAATCTTTTTTTCGCCTCTTATTTCTTTAAGTGCTACCATCTTAATGTGTAATTTTGTGCATCTGCTTAACCAATAAGATAATTTACAAAATAATATGAAACTATTTGATCACTTTCTTTTTTAAACTGTAAATATTTTCGATGCATACGCCCTATTAAGTAAGTACATGCGTTTAATTGCAAATGTATCAAATGTATTACAAAAATATTTAAATATATCAGTATCCAAATGAGGATTTGTGTCTGCATACTGCATGCCAATACTGGAATGCTGATATTTAAAATGTAGGGGAGAGCGGGGTACAGTGGGTTATTGAACATATTTGTGGTTCAGTGAATAGTTTTCAAATGAGAAAATTACTTAAAGTAGGTATCAAACAACTTTCTGCGAAAAGTTAAACATCTGACTTCGAGGTGAAAAATAGTACTCTGGTTCATATGGGGTACGCTGGGTCACTTGAAATAGGGTTCAGCGGTCAATAACCCATTGTGTCCCCATTCATATATTTATTGTCTTTCTGCAGGTTTCTTACTTTTTAATGTTTGAATGATCTAAATTTATCTAAATAAGTCTTCCAAGTCAGCCAAAGAGTCTTCAGTTTCACAGGAAAATTATGTAAAACAAAAATGACACCAGAGATAGTATAAGTCTTTTCCTAACTCTTATGCAAAAGGAAAAAAAAAACCCTGAGAGGCAACCTAAAAAAATCAGAAATTCTTACAGATACACCTACGAAAATCCCGATCCAAAATGAGATGATTGAAAGAAAGAAGAGTGAAAGACCTAGTGATATGTGGCAAGAGAGAAAAAAATCGCAAACAATTACATGAATAGCTCAACTGAAGAAGAGTAAGATTGAAAAGAATCTTCTAGTGAATCTGACTTTGAGGACTTGGCATTTGAAGATGTAGAAGATTTGAATGTTGACGGTGGAGATTTCGTATTATTTAAAATCTACGGCAAAAAAAATGCAGTTTCAAACACTATGTTTCTGAAAGTGTAGGCAAAAGAGAAAATGAATCTGAAGAGCACTCTATGAAAGGAATTCAGCCAGGTTATGCACTTATCTTTGATGAGGCTGACATTTATTCAGCAAACAGTAAAGATATTGTGAGGAAATTGCCAAAATCAAGGAACTTAGAGAACAGAGATGAAGTTGACTTTTGCTATAGATTTTCAGTTATGTAATGTCAAATAGTTATTGTAAAATAACAGTTTTATATTTAATGTCTTAAAATTAACTATAAAACTAAAATTTTGTAGCTCACCCACTGTACCCCATTTGTTGACACAGTGGAGCCCTTTATGGGTTACAGTGGTTCAGCAAAAAGTACTTAAGAAAAATGGTTTTTTTATTGTACAAAAACTTTTCTTCGAATTGAACTAAAATTAATTAGGATAGAAAAAAGATCAGAAAACGTAATACATTAGTTTGATACCGTAAAAGCACTTATTTTTGCGAGCCGTAATTTTTGCAAAAATGAAGATATCAGTGATTTTATGAGCAGAAAATAGTTTGATATTCTGTTTTTAAAATAATTTTACAATTATATTTAAAAATCTGAAAATCGACCCACTGCACCCCCGTCTCCCCTACTCCTAATATTGGGCTTAGATTGGAATTATTTCGAATGTAAAAGCAAATGCTCCCGAGCGAAACATTCGATCGCAATAATATGTTCATTTAGTTTTTTTTATTGGAATTAGTTACAATATGCATAATCCTAATGTGAAATAAATATTGGAGGCATACTGGAAGTATTTCCAGCGCATCCTTAGTACTAGGCACATGTTTAAATTTTATTGGTAATACTGGAAACTAATATCGGTTTTCTATAAGGGAACTGTCACATCCCGTTCAAATATCTCCGGCATCTAATTCTTTCTGTTAAAAATCATTTTTGAGATAACATAAAGACAACGTTGGAATTCGTGTGACCTCTTCAGGAGGTTTCTGCCACCCTCCAGTAAGCGGTAGTGATTAATAATTTCCTTTCTCTTTCGTTTCTGCACGAATGTAAGAAAGATTAAACAAGAGTGGCTGGTTTGGAGATCTCAAGGTTAAACGAGTACGAATGGTAGTTTGAAATTACTTTCGTTTCAGATTCTCATATAACGACATGGTATTAATGTTTTCTAAATAGCATTTTAGGATACTTCACCAAAAAAGTGTATTAAAAATCCTTTTATTGCTCGAATTATTAATCCTTTTCTAAAGCTACACAGTATAACACGAGCAGTCATATATTCATTTGTCTCCAGTTTTTAAACTTTTATGTTATTAATTATTGATTGTAATGCAAAACAAAATATAGTTTCAAACTGATGAATAAATTAGGAATGATTGAATTTATGGGATTTGAATGATTGAATTTAGCGGATGTTTGGCTTTGACTTCGTGAAAGGCTTTAAAAATTGTGTTTGAAATTTTAGTTGCAAATACTATTTCTGAAACTTTTCTTTTTATTCTTGTAAAATGTTTTAAGTGCTAATTTTTTTTGCGGAATTTTTGAATAGTTTTGAATTCAAATGATTTTTGCTATAGTAGATGTGAATTTCAATTTGCCAATTTGGTTCTCGGGTGCACTGAAAAGTGTTTTGTTGAATCAACAAAAATTTCGTTAAATCAATTTGCTAGATAATCAGTATTTGTCTTTTCAGTCAGAAATTGATTAATCTCAGGTTATTGCTGAAGGAAATAATTTTAAAACATAATTTCCCCCCGTACAGTGGCCCAGCACATATCGCTCTGAACTGGGAGATAGGTGTCTGGTTCAAAACCAGGTCGCGTCCGCCAACCTAACCATTCGGAGTTTTCCTTGGTTTCCTCTTAAACTTAGCATAAATTCGGGTTAGGACCCCTTAGAAAGACTCCTACGGAGGGCACCCCACCCATCGGCCTATATCCAACGTGTAGATAATTGGCCGTAATCGTACATATTAAAATATAATTTACTGCTACCATATAATTAATTTGTTGTTATCTCACGATACTTGATCTGGAAAATTTCATTCTTGTTGAAAATATCTATATAAAATGCATTTTGTTCATATCTGAAAGTCCAAGATAACATATGCTTTGGAATTATGCACTAATTTAAATATCCGAATTTGCATTTTTATTATGAATGTGGTCAGTTTTGCTTTCTCTCGATTGAATTAAAGGACGGACCAAAATTTTTTTAATAATTTATTCGACAAATTGGTTTCTCCGCTAACGGGAGTCAATCAGCTATCGTCTGTTGTATAGCGGAGCTTCCATGCTACTGTACGATCACAGAATTCTGGCCACTTGAGGGCTCTTACTCTGTGGCTAGGGTAAGACGTTACCATAATGAAAATCTTCTATCCCGTTAGAAAGTCTAAATCCACTTAACTCAAATACCATAAGGATAGAGTGATAGAACCGATCTTGTAATGTTCCTCCTCTGTCAAGACGGAGACATTTAGTAGGTAGTTGAAAACAGGCGTCTGTTAGCAGGGTCTTGGATTTCCGGTATAGGAAGGATTTTGATAAACGTTACTGCGATTGTAAGAGGAGCAAAGTGTATTAAATGGGTATTCATTTTAAGCAGAATTTAATGCTCAACAACTCAAAAACTATATATCTGCTAATTTTTTTGCGCCGTTTTCGAAAAGTCTCAGAAAAATCGAAAAAACACCCCATATTTGTTTACATCTTTCACCTTAGGAGCCGACGCTCACCTCGGCGGAGTGGAAAATCCTAGGACAGTCATATTGGGACATAACTAAAGCTATTAAAACAAAATCTTTGCCAACAATTTTTTCCGAATGGAGCTTTTTTTTTTCTTCCTAGCAACTTTCATGGGTTTCTAACGCGTGTTTATATTAGATCTGGAGAATACTGTCCAAAACAGACCCGTGGTAGATCAGAACCATGAACTTTTCACACTTCAACCATCTATCAACGTCCAGTGTCTATACTTATACTAACTAGCTTAAAAAAGTTAGGGGAGCAAGCAAAAAAGTAAAGAAACATTTACATGACAGTCATTCATGGGCATTGTTGCGATACGAAAAAAGTGGACTGTAAGGCGAATGATCAACAATTAATTTCTTTATTCTGTGACTATTTAAAATTAAATGAGTCAAGAGGGTACAACGATGCCGTGCTTACGGCTTACAAAACGAGACGACTACTGGCGACTGGCGAAAATCACAGCTACCACCCAGAACCCATAGATAGGGTTGCCAGGATCGAGTTGGCGACAAGATACAATTATGAATGAAGGAATACAAGCAATAACATTTCTCCCCCGCCTTGCAACGACGGAGGCGTTCAAATTAAAGATACAGGTTATATTATCAAAATAACAATCAAATTGGTAAATGAGATTAAATGCCATCACAATGATATTAAATAAAAATACAAATATTTTCAGTTTTCAAGAAGAATAAAGTGAAGAAAAAAAAACATACATACATATTGAAATTTTAAAATACACTTCCAAATAGACCAAGATGTAAATAAGTAAATTTTAATTGTATTCAATTCAAACAGATTAATTTATGAAAGGTAAATTAGCTATCTTGGTGACTGGTCTTTTGAATATTCCGCTTTTACTTCTTAAAGTTACTACTCTAACTATTCCATCTTTACCCGGGTGAACCTTTATTATTCTAGCAAGATGCCATCTTAAAGTCCATGCATTTTCTTGAGGTTTGACCAGCACCAAGTCTCCTTCCTTGAAATTTTCTGTAACCTTATGCCATTTTGGCCTTTGTTGCAGTCGGTTTAAGTATTCAGAAGACCATTTTTTCCAAAACGTTTGATTCAATTTTTCTATCAATTGCCAATGATTTAATCTATTTTGAGGTACCTGTGAGTAATCCGGATCAGGCATAGCAAGCATAGAAGATCCAATCAAAAAATGGCCAGGAGTTAATGCAACTAGATCATTAGGATCATCAGAGAGCGGGCATAAGGGTCGAGAATTAAGGACTGCTTCAACTTGCACAACAAGGGTTAAAAATTCTTCAAAACTTAATATCACACTACCTACAACTCTACGTAAATGGAATTTTAACGACTTAACCCCTGCTTCCCACAAGCCTCCAAAGTGTGGAGCAGATGGTGGGTTGAAGTGCCATTTTATACCTTCACTGGCCAGGTAATTTTCTAATTCCTCATTGCTTTTAAATAAAGTTTTAAGAAATTTGTTATACTCATTATAAGTGCCAACAAAATTGGTACCGTTATCGGTATATATCTCAACTGGACGACCACGCCTAGCAATGAATCGTTTTAGAGCTGCAACAAAGGCTTCAGTTGATAAGCTATACACTAATTCTAAATGAATCGCCTTAACAGAAAAACATACAAAAATTGCAATAAAACATTTCCTTACAGTTTTACATCTTCCTTGCAAGGGTTTTAACTGAAATGGTCCACAAAAGTCAATACCTACCTTGCTAAATACTCTCGCAACATTAACTCTTGCAGCTGGCAAGTCTGCCATTAATTGCTGCGAGCCCCTTGCACTTACCTTCCGACAAGTGATGCAGCTATGCAGAATTCTTTTAACAATATTTCTAGCACCCACTATCCAAAACTTCAATCTAATATTAGCTAACGTAGCTTCTACACCTGTATGGAAATACACTGCTGGCCATCGTAAATGCAACACCCTGAAGGAAGCATGCAAATAATATGAAATTTACAACATGCATTAGCTGAGGTGAGATATGCAAATGATTAGAATTTCAGCGCAGACGCACATCAAGCGCGCCTGTGGCGCCACCTCAAAGCGCTATTTAAGGCTTGGAGATTTCGACGGTTTCAAGTACAGCAATTGTGTTTTTCTTGCTTTTTTTTCAAAAAAACGATAAATTATGCCTCGTAGGAAACAACGATCATCTTTTGATCAAGTATCCGAGTTTGACAGAGGAAGGATAGTGGCATACCGAGATTGTGGGTTATCTTTCAGGGAAATCGGTCGTCGTATTGGACGAAACCAAACAACTGTGATGCGGATATGTGATCGTTGGGTGCAGGAGGGTACGACGGACAGACGTGATCGACCGCATCGACCTCAGTGCACCACGTCACGTGATGACAGGCAGATTGTACGCATGGCAGTGACGGACCGCTCAGTCACATCACGAACCATATCACAGCAGATTCAGTCTGTAACGCATCATCCAGTGTCTGCGCGTACCATTCGACGTCGTTTACAGCAGAATGGTCTGTCCGCAAGACGTCCGTTGCTTTGTCTACCTCTGACGCGGAACCACAGACGTCTCCGCCGCCAATGGTGCGATGAAAGAAGGATGTGGACGACAGAATGGAATGAAATTCTCTTTACTGACGAGTCACGCTTCTGTATGCAACACCACGACGGTCGGATTCGAGTCTGGAGACACCGTGGAGAGAGGATGCTGAACAGCTGCATTATGCACCGTCACACTGGTCCTGCACCGGGTATTATGGTATGGGGCGGTATCGGATATCTCTCTCGCACTCCTCTAGTACGCATTGCCGGTACTTTAACCAGCCAGCGCTACATCTCCGAGGTGTTGGAGCCAGTTGTCCTTTCTTACCTTCAGGGCTTGCCAACAGCCATATTTCAGCAGGATAATGCACGGCCACACGTGGCACGCATTGTCCAAGGGTTCTTCGTCAATCACCAGATTGAATTGCTTCCCTGGCCGGCGCGCTCTCCGGATCTTTCGCCGATAGAAAACATGTGGTCCATGGTTGCTCAACGACTGACCCAGAGTTCATCCCCAGCTGTCACACCAGATCAACTTTGGCAACGTGTGGAAGCTGCTTGGTCTGCTGTACCCCAAGAACACATTCAAAGTCTCTTTGAATCAATGCCGAGGCGTGTGGCAGCTGTGATCTCCAACAACGGCGGCTACTCTGGGTACTGATTTTGGCAGGAACCACGCTTCATAGAATGCTGTAAATTTAATCATTTGTTACTTGGTCAACATGTTATCTACACAATAAATTTTGTTGTGATATCTCTTGTTTTTCTTGGTGTTGCAATTTGGGTGGCCAGCAGTGTATAAGGTATGAAAATACTTAATTACAACACAAGTAAAATGATGGTGAGAAGGAAGCAATATTGGGTGCCTTTGAGAAACAGGCAAGTTAGCGTTTTTAAGTCGTCCTCCAACGCGGAGGATATCATTACTATCTAAGAAAGGGTTTAAACTTAAAAGTTTACTAGATTTTGGAATCGGAGTCCCTTTGCTTAAGCACTGTATTTCATTAGCAAAGTTAGTTCCTTGAATGTTTTTCACTATTGTCCACAAGGATTGACTAAGTTCATAACTCTTAGTCAATTAAGGCATCCAGTCTCTCGTTGGCATCCAGTAAGGCATCCAGTCTCTCGTTGTAAAGGGTTTCTTGCGTTGTTTACAAATATTTTGCACCAAGCAAGCACTCTCTGTAATTTGGTGTACGAAGAACAGCTACTGATAAGATCTAGTGGTTCGACTGTCTCCAGCAGCCCACACATTTCACTGGTTGGCGTTTCTTTTATTTCTCGCGAAAAGAGGTCATTGTTCTCAATTGAAGTAGGGTTAGAGAATTCACTTATTTCGACTTGACGTAGAAATGGCGGCCCAAGCCACCACAGATCGCATTCCTGAATTTTGTCAGGATTTACGCCTCTCGAAAGGATATCGGCTGGATTTTCTTTGGAGCTGACGTGGTGCCAGCATTCAATTTTGGTAAGCGCTTGAATGATACTCACACGATTTCTAACGAATGGCTTGAGATGAGAAGGTGGCCTCTTAATCCACGCTAACACTATGCTGCTGTCAGACCAAAAGTAAATGTGATCAATTTGGATTTTTATGGCTTGCAGAGATCTTTTAACCAATTTGGAAAGAAGAACTGCAGCGTTCAGCTCTAACCGAGGAATGGTGATTGTCCTTAGAGGAGCAACTTTAGATTTAGAGCACAACAGATTAACAATGATCTGCCCATTTGCGTCAACACAACGAATGTAGATTACGGCTCCGAAAGCCTTCTCTGAAGAATCTGCAAAGCCATGAATTTCTGTTCGAATGGAATGATGTTGAAGACAATAACGAGGAATAACCAAAAGGTTTATAGATGACAGAGCGGTAACAAAGGAATTCCACTCAGATTTTAAGTTTGGAGGCAAGCAATCATTCCAGTCTAAGTTTAACTGCCACAGAGTTTGCATTAGAATTTTAGCCCTCGCTATTATGGGCCCTAATAGCCCGAGTGGATCGAACAATTTCGCAATTGTGGAGAGCACAGTTCTTTTGGTGAATTCACAATTATTTCCTCCTTCATCCTTACTAGATACCTTGAAGGAGAAGGAACCTGTCTGTGGCTTCCATAAAAGCCCGAGTGTCTTCGTCTCATTTTGATTGGAAAAAGATAAGTCTTTATCTTCATTTAATTCATCTGGCAATAGGTAAGGATTACTAGCTGCCCATTTATGCAATTGCATGCAAGCACCTTGTAACAGTGAGACAAGCTGAGCTTGGAGTTCCTTCCCTAATTCCAGATCATCGCTGCCTGTTAAGATATCATCCATATACGTGTCAGAAAGCAAAACTTCAGCAGCTAATGGATAATCCTTGCCATCGTCTATTGCAAGTTGTTTCAACGACCTAGTGGCTAGATACGGAGCGCTACTAGTACCATAGGTTACGGTGGTTAATTTATATTTCTTCACTGGATCTTCAAAATTATGTTTCCAAACGATTCGTAGCAAATCGCGCTGAGATTCATCTATAGCAACCATCCTAAACATTTTCCTTATGTCTGCAGTTAACGCGTACTTGTGAATTCTGAATCGAAGTAGAATTGAAAATAAGTCTTCTTGTATTATACCACCATTCATTTGCAATGAATTTAGAGATTCACCAGTGGAAGTAACAGACGAAGCATTAAAAACTACGCGAAGTGGAGTTGTACTATTAGTAGGGCGATAAACACCGTGGTGTGGTAGATAATACGTCACCGCTGGCTCTTCTTCTTCAATTATCTCTACCATGTGACCCATTGTCTGGTATTCTCGAATAAAATTACGATATAAAATCAGCATTTCCGGATTTTTGACTAACCTTTTCCATAAGGCCTCGAGTCTATTCAAAGCTGTCTGTTTGGAGTCCCCTAAACAACTGGGATCCTTAGCTAAAGGCATCTGTACTATAAAGCGACCAGATTCATCCCTTTTGAAGGTATTTAAGAAATGCTGTTCACAAAATCGTTCTTCTTCAGATTTAACGACCGGATTTTCCACGTCCGTTAAATTTTCTATTTCCCAAAATAATCTAATATTTTTGTCTAATTCATCAAGGGTTGAAATAAGACCACAATGAAAGTCAGGACTAGTGTTTTCATGACGCATAATACCACTAGCAGTGAAGCCGAACACAGTATCTTGTAATATCAAATTACCTCCAGCTAATTTCAATTTTTCAGGTTTTAATAAATCAAAAATTAACTGATTTCCAAGCAACATATGTATTTTACTTGGTAAATGAAAGGATTTATCTGATAGATTAATGCCGTCAGGAATTTTTATCCCCTTCATATCAAGTTTACACGTTGGTGTAAAATCTGTAATACTTTCGACAACCAAACAATCAATTATTCTTCTAAACTGACCTTCCTTATTTGAAATTGCAAATGAAACCTCATGCTTTATTTTATGAGATGCACCTCCAATACCCGAAACTAAGGTGTTTATTTTTCGAAGCCTTAATCCTAAAGCTAACGCAGTATCCAATGTGATAATATTCACCATAGAACCGCAATCAAGAATTGCCTTTATCGGGAACTTATTTCCAACGTTATTTTCACCAAAAACAAGAACAGTACTCAAAACCACGCTTTGTTTATTTTTTCCCGATACGAAACTCGAACCAATAAATCCTTCCTCTTTCCCAGCTGGTAATGCAGACTGACTGACACCTTCGTACGGAGGCGAAAAGGGTGGAGAATTCACATTTAACTCTGAATTTACTGCTTCCGTCAGCGTTGCCAGGTTTGGCTAATATTAGCCAATTTGGCTATTTTTGATCACGCTTGGCTAGAAAATTTATAAGGAAATTAGCCAACCCGGTTTTGGCTAATTTTTGGCTATTTTTATCGAGGTTGCAAGACATTGGCTAATATTATCTACTTTGGTTATTTTTTTTTAGCATTTTTGACTTGATAAGTTTTTGGCAGAAATTTTCAATTCAAACTTTTCAGCCTTAGCAGGAAAGAAAATCAGTTAGCACAACCAACTCCAACACTGACACTGAGAGAAAAGCAGTGGCGTAGCGTAGGTTTTTCCCGCTCGAGGTAGATGCCAAATATGCCTCTTTCCACGCAGTGGTGGGAAAAACGACTTTTTTTTTCTTTTGTTGTGAGCTACAACTTCTGCTACTTTTCGAAAAATGTATATAACTACAAATACAACTACTTTTTGATGTGGTTAGTTACAACTACTTTTGAAATGGAGTCATGATGTGTATTGCGTATACTTTTAGATTTTATTATTTATTTTTAATAATTATATATATATGTGTATATTTAAAAGAAACATTTATACATACCGTGTTTACTCGCGTAATAGTTGCCCTCCCATAATCGTCGCATCCCCGTTTTGAAGAAGAAATAGCTTTAGAGTTACAATATTATGTAGTAGATTCTCCCCGCATAATAGTCGCTCCTAGACTTTCACCATGAAAAATTTGCCCCAAAATATGTGCGACTACTACACGAGTAAACAAGTTGTATATGTATATCGTAACCAGCAAATTCATGAAACAAACGGCAATATTACCAACTGCAATACTCCACAGAACTGAAAATCACCATAGTCAATTACATGATATAAGCAAGATAATGAAGATCATCCATCATTTTTGAAGTGCGAAAAACACAAAAAAGCGATAGAATAGAATTTATTTATTTAATACAAATATAAATAAATTATTGTCTATTTTATCTTTTATTGAAAAGATTAAAACTATATGTTAATGAGAAAAATACTTCTAAAAATTATCGTTAATGAGAAATAAAAGTAAAACTTCTTTAATTTAATGTAAAATTTTATTATCTTAGTTTTCCACATGGCAAAATCTTTAATAATACTATCATCAATATAAATTGCATCAGTTGTTTTATGCTCTGTAGCCAGATTGGTTAATCTTAGAGTACTCATTGAGGATCGTAAGTATTTTTTCTTTTAAACTTAAGTTTGAAGAAGTTTATCTCACGTCACGGTTGGCAATGCTTATAGCTATCGCAAGAAATAAAGATAATTTCAAGAGCTTAAATTGCATAATGAATTTTAAGAAATCGTATGGACTTGAATTCATTACATCATTTTCATTCCCCGTAGCAAAGAATTATTCAAAGAATCTTCGAATTTTACAGGCGTGGACAACAGAATTTTCTTAATCTAGTATCATAAATTCTCTATTATTATAATTCATTTTTGTGTTCTATATTGTAAAACTAAAAATATTGAACAAAACATCTAATAACTTAAAATAGTTCTCTGAAGTTTTCTACAAATTTCAAATTGAGAACGAAACTGGGGAATTACATAAAATGTTATTTACAGAAAAAAGGGGAGGACTAGGGTACTTGGTGCTATCCCTGCAAACGTAAAAAGGCGCTCCCCTTTTCTTCGCCCAAAGAAAATCCTTTCGAAGACGGCGCCCCGATGCAATGGTTACCTTGCTTACAGTATCAGTCCGTCCCTGCTTTACAGACGAAAACGAAACCATAATAGCCCTAATGTATATCCAGCGTTAATATAAAAAGAAAATGACGAAGATAATTTTAAAATAGAAACGCAGGTGCTAGGTAAAATGACAGGGGAAAAAAAAGTCATAAGTTTTGATAGCCGAAATAAGAAAAACATGATAATATAAACAAAAGCGGAAATAGTTTTATTTAAAAAATTGCTTGAATTTATGTTTGTCCGATAATAAGTAGATTTAATCTCTTAACCCTCTCGTCACCGAATTATAAAAATCCAAGAAAAAAATTCCTGACCAATGCAATTTACTTTGGGAAATTGCACAATGCCCCTCTCTTGTCTTTATATATGCATATTTTGTACAACTTCTTGAAATCAATTTTAACTGAGCTATACAGGATTAAGCTTTCATCATTTGAGAAACAGAAGCAGTCACACTTTCTGATAGAATTAACTAACTGTTCTTGAAAATACGGTCCTAAGCTATAAGTTACCAAGTAAGCTAATTTGTCTTTTACTCTTCCCTCACGATGGATGAGCCCCCATTTTCCCATCCTTATACAAACACATCGCTTGATGCTTTCGCGGTCCCAAAAATGCGTTGCAGTTGCTTCCGGTTTCAGTCTGACAATTAGTGAGAAAGGGTTAAAAAAAAAAAATTGATCCCATTATCCAATTTCCCGTTTTTTTCCAGACTTTCCGGACCCATTTTCCAATTTCCCGGCTTTTTCCAGACTTTCCGGAGCGGTAGACACCCTGTTATTGTATTGTATGAGAGATTCTTGAGTAATTAATAGGTACCTGTTTTGCTCGTTTGCCTTACCGCATGACCGATTTTGTTTTTATTTGAGGGTTGAGCATGTGCGGAATTCAAGAGCAGAAAATATAAGTTTCTCTTTAAATTTTTAAACAATTGTTTTAAATCAATAGATTTTGAGAGAAAGTCGCCTCTCCCCTCCTCTTATGTAAAAAAAAACTCATCATACTCTAATCTAATTTCATATTCAGCAAAGCTTTATTAAAAATCCGAAAGATGGCGCTGCAATCGCCGGTTTGGCTATTTTTGGCTAATTTTCAGAAGCCGTTTGGCTATTTTCGTAGATTTTGATCTGGCAACCCTGGCTTCCGTTTTCAAGTGGTTAGTAGTTTCTTGTGGCGAATGCTTATGATTATCGACACTCTTATTCAAACTTCTACACAATAAGGAATTATGCCGTTTAGAGCAGAAACAATTTCGAACACTAGGGCAATTCGATAATTTATGCAATGGAGATAAACAATTTATACAAAGATTATGACTTTTTACTACATCAAATCTTTCATTAACTTTCATTGAATTGAAGCGTTTACATTTAAATAAACTGTGTGCTTGTTTGCATAAAGCACAATTATTAGGCTGAGATTTCGAAAGAAGCACCTTTGGTTTAGAATGGAGGGGAATGTTCTTTTGCTTGTTTTGGTTATGAAAAGAAGCATTTAAACTTTCTAAAATTTGACATCTTTTTGACAAAAAGGAGAGAAAGTCTTCCCAATCGGGAAATTCAGTACTGTCCAAGGTCATTTCGTATTGCCTACGAGTCTCATGATCTAGTTTGTTTAACACAATATTAACCAACATTTGCTGAGAAAGTTTGTCGGGTTTCAAATCAAACAATTCTAAAGAACGAATATGCTTCTGAATGTTATCAAGTAGGGTTCTTAGATCCCTTGCCGATTCATTATTTAATTTATTCAAGGACAAAATAGAATTGATGTGAGATGATGCAATAACACGTTTATTCTCAAATCTTTGTTGCAAAGCGCCTAAGAGGGAATCGAATGTATCATTCGGCGTTTGCAAATGTTTAGCTTCTCCCTTTAACGAAGCTTGCAAATGGTGCAGTTTTTGTTGATCTGTTAAACTTTCATTAGATGTGATAAGGGAGTCAAATTTTGATTTAAAGAGTCCCCATTCTTGATACGATCCGAAAAATTCTGGTAAATTTATTTGGGGTAATTTCACCTTTACATTTGTGCATACATTATTCGAAATAGAATGCTCTATGTTCTTGCCAGAAATATCAACAACTTTACTAATAGAAGAGAGGAAAGATCTAATTCTTACCTCCTGTTCTTGCAATGCGTCATCGAGGATATCCAAATCATGTTCTTTATCGGCAATATTTATTTCTTCGGGTAACTTATAATATTGGAGTCTTAATTCATCACAATCGCTTTGTGTTTTTTTTAAAGCGTTCAATTTCAAGTCGAGTTCAATGGCTTTATCCGATGACGGAACAAAATCATCTAAATACTTGGTAAGGTTCGTTACCTTTGTTTTCAGGCTGCCTAATTGCCTGTTCAACGTTACGAGAGTTTGTTTATCCATAGGTCCTCCGGCGATGATTAAGGACCAGAAATGTTGCGATACGAAAAAAGTGGACTGCAAGGCGAATGATCAACAATTAATTTCTTTATTCTGTGACTATTTAAAATTAAATGAGTCAAGAGGGTACAACGATGCCGTGCTTACGGCTTACAAAACGAGACGACTACTGGCGACTGGCGAAAATCACAGCTACCACCCAGAACCCATAGATAGGGTTGCCAGGATCGAGTTGGCGACAAGATACAATTATGAATGAAGGAATACAAGCAATAACAGGCATAAAATGAAAAATACACGTGTAACAAAAAAAAAAAAAAAAAAAAAAAAAAAAACCAGAAAAATAAGCAAAAAGAAATTGTATGAAAACTTTAATTTTTTGGAATGGTGGGTGGTAAAATGAAGAGATGCTTCAGGGCAACAATTTGGCTATGTGTATATGCCAAAAAATTTATTTTTTGGGGAATGATACGATATGTTTAATGTGGCGTGTGATCCCCACGAACTGCTAAGACTTCCGCACACCTGTTTTGCATGGATGCGATGAGCTTATAGATAAGATTTGGGGAATATTATCCCACTCTTAAAGAAGTGCGATCTCCAAGTCTTGGACAGTATAAGGATGCCTTGGCCTTGCAGCAACGCATCCTTCGAGTGTATCCCGCAAACATGCTCGATCGAATCAAGATCAGGGGAGCATGCTGGCCAATCCAAACGCTGTGTATTGTTTCAGTTCCAAGAATGTTCTCCACAAGACGAGCTGTATAGGGTTTGGCATTATCATGCATTAAAAGAAAGGAACTACCAATTGCTGCAGCGTAAGGTACGATTTGAGGTCTCAGTCTCGTCTGCATACTTTTAAGCTGTAAAACTGTTGTTTTGAATGACATGCAGGTCCGTCAGTCCGCCTATGATGATTCCAATCTACACCGTCAAACCACCTCTTTTGTAATATGATCTTTTCCGAACGAATATAGGGTTATTTCGACAGCACTTGACTTCCATCACTTTGCGTCCAATCTCTCTCTAGGTTCAGCAGCCAGATCCACACTGTGTCTTTCTGTTAACGGAATACATACCATAAGCTTAGGTGCATAGAGACCACCCTTATGAAGTCTATTTTGGATTGTTAAGCTTGAGACCCCTTTTCCTGTTGCAAGAAGAAACTCTCTTTGCAGATAAGTAGCATTGCCTGTTCTGTCTCGACGAACTGTTAACAAGATATATCGATCATATTTTGCTCTGGTAGGACGGGGACTACCTTGTCCTGGTCGATGTCTAATAATTCTTGTTTCTTGGAATTGATTCCAATCTTGAAATGACACTTCTTGTCACTTCAACAGCGTACGCTAAACTTCTTTGTATCTGCCTGATTAAAGTCTCCCGATGATATCCAAGCCATTGATTTATGTAGATGACTTTGACCTGACATTTTCAAGTCATCTTTTCTCGAAACGAAAGCTAAAAAGTTGAATTTCACCACTGAGACACTAAACAAAAAAGTTTCTGCGCTTACATGCTTTTTCTGGTTTTTGATGTCATGAACGTTGATTTGCATATGAAGTTTTTTTGAGTAGTGTATTTGCTTAACATTTCGTTCATTATATTTTGTCCTTTATCAGTGGCATTTTGCAGGTATGATGCAACATCAAGTCCCTCTGATAATTTAGTGTTAGTAATTACTTAAATCACCAAGCAGAAATGCTTTATTTTAGTTGCATAGTGTATCCAAGGAGATTTGATGAAGAAAACACACCGTGCAAGTAATTTTTTCCTGATTTCCATTGTTTTTACAACTTTTGTAATTTGTACAATTATTGCAGGTTATGTGGTAGTGATGTGCAGTGCATACGTAATATAAGATATTCGGTTCGAGAATTTCCCCATTCATTTATTGAGACTTTGATTTAAACGAATGCACGATGTCTTAGTGTATGAAAAATCATGATCAGGTAAAAATGACAAGAACAAGTATATTTACGCTATAGGAAAGAGAAAAAAGGTTACACAGTCGAATCCCGCTTTACCGAAGTCGAAGGGATCAGAGAAATCATTTCGCTCAAACGAAATTTCGTTCTACCGATATTGTAGCTCCATATTGTAATTTGATTTGGGGATTACCTAAGTCTTCGCTATAGCGAGATTTTAGCAATAACGGACTTCGCTAAAACGGGATTTATCGGATCTCCGAATGGCAAAAAGGACTTTTAAAATGATTATTAATGTATTAATAAGCAAATTAAACCTTTCAAAATATTTAAAAATTTCCTCTTAACCCAATAAATATGTCTCCTATATCAACCCCAATAAAATTTAATAAATGGTCCCACTTAGTACAACTTTTCCAAAGCTTTATTTCATCGTCTTTGGCTCCCTTTTTTCCCCTGTATCATATCATACCGATAAGTGTAGCTTATGTTCTACTCACCTTTTTAACTACTAAAACGGCACTCCAGCAAGTCATTCATAATTTGGCGAAAAAACGACCACTTTGAACTCATTTTGGCGTATGAAAGCGGTGGTATCTATGGTTACGCTTCTCAGAAATTCCGTGCCAGTTATTTGAACTATTTGACTGTCTAGAGCTCAGGTTGTCGCAATTACCTGGTTTTAGAATGAGCGAAGGATCATATCTTAGTGGTTTGTTTATGAGATTTTATTAGACACATGTGCATTTTCTTCGTGTTTACTTTCTTCGTGTTTAATTGTCATTCACTTTTTTCATCTCAGGAATACGTAAGTGATTTATAATACTTCCTTCTAAATAAATTATGATGATTTTAAACAGATTTCAACTTTATCAAAATTTGATAACAGTACTGAATAACTTGATATAAACAAGATATATGCTATCTGTTCATTGTAATTTTCGAGCCAAAATTTTTTAAACAAGCATTGTAAATAAAAGCTATATTTACTTTTTGTTTCAAAAGGAAATAATCCGACAGATTAAAAATATTTATTACAAAAAACTTATTCTTTTTTTTTCTACACCTTTCAACGTCATTATATTTAATACAGAATTTTGTTAATCTGTTTAATGTTGCTTGTTCTGTTTATTTAAAGATGACAAACTGGGACGCACATTTATTTTCTTTCAATAATATCTTAAATTAATTAGCACACTAGTGACAAAATATAAAATTTAAATAAAATGTTGCAAAAGTAGTACAACCATTTAAGAGACATATATTGTACAATGAAGCAACAGCTGTAAGGTAAGGTATGATAGTACTTTCTGTAAGGTATTCCTGAATGTCAAACATGTGTAACAGCAGTTTGCTGTTGCGTGACTAATTTTTACAAAAGGTAACCGAGCTCATGTTTTTTCCCTTTTTTTAATGTTTCATAAATTTTACTTTTTATTCTATTGGAAGAGTGTATACAACTATACTAACACTAGAAAAGTAGTAGAGTAATGCACCCATAAGCCTTTTTAGATGTATTAGCAGTTAGAATTATCATTTAATATTAAAGCAGTAATTACTCCACAAAGTGGCGTTAAAAACTGATTAAAAATTAAAAGTACACAAAATAAAAATATGACAGTGCATGGTTAGATTTGTTTTATGAATGTATTAAAAGTAAATTATCTTAGAAACCTTGGACTTAAAAGTTTGAACGTGATCGACAAGATTTAAAAAAAATGATACAAAAATTTAATGAAATATTGCCATTGAAAAAGAAAACCCTTGAAAGGAGTAAAATTCTCCATAAGCTGTTCGGTCTTTTACATAGCTTTAAAAAATGAATAGTTCAAAATATTTATGGTCATTAGAGTAAAATTTAATTGTAATTTTGTAAATGTTTCTTACTTTGTAGAAATAAATGAAATACTACAAACGTCTGATAAATTGTGTGATGAAATCTTTATTATAATATTTCAGCAATAAGTTCTCATAAATTATGAAATAATCTTAAAAGATTACTTTTTTATTTTATTTTAAATAAGAAAAATAAAATTTTTGGTAACTATGAGAAGCTTCAGACTCTGAGTTCTTGCGTTCAGTTCCTTATCAAGGAATATTAAATAAATGGTCTAGACATTAATAACAAATGGCAATGCTAGAATTATATAACTTTTCTTTGATTCTACCACTGTGTGCCACATTATTGTAACTTTTTTATTTCTTATAAATTTCTGCTAAAATGTCGCTTTCTTTGATTTAGTATATTTCAAATAACACTGGGAGAAAAATGACACTTTTTTGCCTTATACCCCCCCCCCTTTTTTTTTACTGAGCTTACCTGACCTAAAACAATGTTCTTTTGGGGAGGGATTTCATTTAAATTATTCAACGTGGAATAGAAAATTATGCCAAGTATTTAAAAAAATTTACATTTTTTTTCACAAAAGTTTCTATCATATATCTTTCTGACTTACATTATCTATCTTATTATCGATACGACAAAGTGACTTATGGAACTTTAACTAAAGAGTTTTTCTTACAAAATGGAGAAGAGTTTGCTGGATGGCAACGTATTCAAAGAAATGAATTGAATATTGTACTTCTAGGAATTTGTTTTTCCTAAATGTTTCAGGATTCTTAAAAGTTTGTGATTTATAAGAATGTAAGAATGCATAGTAGAGCTTGTGAAGAGATATTCGGATACTTTGATGCTACTAACGTATTCTTTTTTATAATTCTGTTCAAAACATATGTGCTTCTTTAAAAAGAGGGTATTTAAGCATATTTTATCAAATTACAGTACCAAAATAAATTGTATGCTTTAATATAAAGTTTTAAAGTTTATTGAAAGCTGTGTTATAAAAATTTTGCAGTATTTAAATTTCTTCCATATGCAAAGCAGCTTCCATATGCATACCAATACAGTTTCACACTAAACATGATTTTTCATTTAAAAAACACTGCACTGACGAAATTTTTTAAAGTTTCATTAAGATTAGCTACCATCATCTAATATTAATTATCATAAGCTAATCATGGTGTTAATAATCATAATCTAATCATGATGTATGTCGTGTAATCATTAATTAATAATCAAAAGCTATTACAATAAGATTAGCTATCATCAAATTGAATTATTATTTCAACTGTTCATTACACTTTCAACTTAATGATGTTAAAATCCAAAAATAATTATTATACGTTTAAATATTAATTTCATATTAAAAGTAAAAAACCATTTCAAATTCACGAACTGCTTATAATATAGATAATTATTATTACTTTTGTATTATAATTTATACAGTTGTTTCCATATTATAGTTTTAAACCATGCATAACAGGTGTTTTCAAACTGTGGTACACGTACACTAAAGGGCATAGTTGTTCTTCTTTCAGTATAAATTACGATGCTTCATTTCCGACGGATTTTTTTATCATATAGCAATTTATAATTTTTTTTAACCGAAAATATTGTTATTTCAGAATAAAATAAAGATATCCATGTGAAAATGAAATGTATATCACGTTATCTATTATATAATATGCCCTCATTACTGTCTGGAAACAAATTTGAGCATCGCTGAGCAAATTACCTCCCACAAACAGCACACATAGGCTATTTTGAATAAAGGTGAAATTTGGAAACACTATATTTTATCTGCTCACTCTTTTTCTCTCACTTTAATACTTTTAGAAATATCTGCACTTGAATTTGGCCGAAATCTTCGAAAAATATAAACAATCAGCTACGGGACATCTTGAGTGGCATTAAAAATTATTTTTTCATTCGATTTAAATATTACACAAGTAGAAAAGTGTTAGAGATTGAATATTTTATATGTGTACTCATTCTCTTTTCTTTTAAAGCTGAACGAAATATCTGCACCCGGAAATTTTTCAAAAATGCCACAAAAATAATTTGAGAAGTTCATTTAAGAAAAAAATAAGTAATTGTCACGAGAATTTGTGCAATAAACTTTGTGAATATTCTGTGTCTTATAGAATTTCTTTTTAATCGTTTACACTTTATAAAAATTAAATTTATATTCATTCGGTGATTCAAAATAAATGTTACGGCGACTATCTGATTATCTCTAAAACTATATATATATATATATGCGCAACATTAAATTATTATACGTTCTCTCAATAGTTATCACTGGCTAAATACTGTTCTGTGACGAAGAAGTTTAAAAAAAATGTCCTTGAGTGGAACAGTTATTGAGATGATTAATGTTAAAATGACGACTTACAGCACTTCTTTACGTTCTGTGTTGGCGTCCTTTATGAGGCGAAAAAAAATATTTACTTTAGGGGACCAACTGAGTTGATGAGAGTTAAATAATATTCTCTTTGTTGGACAATGACAATGTTGACATATGACAGTTCTTTTACTAGTGGTTGTATAAAGATTAAAATACAAGATTAAATTTTCATACGATCCCTTATTTCCTATCACTTATATTTAGAAAAATATTGCCCTGTGTTTAAGAAAATTAATAAAACAATTCCATGTTTCTAAGTGAAATAGCGAGATATTTAATTTTAAAATTGGCAAATTACACCACTTTTCCTGCTATGTTGGCGTTAGTTCATAGGCGAAAAAATTTCTACTTTAGGGGAACAAATATGCGTCGATAAAAGTTAAATGATGATCCCTTTGCTCGAGCATGGCAATTAAATGCATTCAAACGCGTGAAAATGACACTCAGTTTTACCTGCACTGATGGGTACTACGATATGAAATTATAGACACTATAGCCTTTCGTTTGGAGGGGGGGGGGGAGGTCATCCACTAATTACGTCTCGCTTCTAGAGAAGGAATTTCAAAGGTTAATGAAGAATGACAAAGTAATGGTGTGGGTTAACTTTCACTAGATTTGCCAAACATGTCTTATACGAAAATTATAGCTAAAATAGAATTTCCCGAAGTCAAATGTAGCTGCCTAATGGCCACTAACGTGAATTAATGTCAACTGAAAGTAATTTTATTTTCCCCACTTTTGAGACATTCCCTTAATATTCGGCGACAGATGATAAAATTTTAACTAGCGATGTCTTGGTAACTATTTCACTCTGAAATATGAGCTTTTTTTTTAAATTTATGTTCTTACACATGTAACAATATGTTCCTGAATATACAAGATGGAAAATGAGGGACCGTATAAAAATAAATACAGCCCTTTGTAAAAAAAATTGCCATAGAATTTCCCGAAGTCAAATGTAGCTGCCTAATGACCACTAACGTGAATTAATGTCAACTGAAAGTAATTTATTTTCCCCACTTTTGAGACATTCCCTTAATATTCGGCGACGGATGATAAAATTTTAACTAGCGATGTCTTGGTAACTATTGCACTCTGAAATATGAGCTTTTTTTTTTAAATTTATTTTCTTACACATATAACAATATGTTCCTGAATATACACGATGGAAAATGAGGGACCGTATAAAAAATAAATTTTGTAATTTAATTTAAATACAGCCCTTTGTAAAAAAAATTGCCATATTTGAAAGCTGCTCTAAATGTGACAAAGTTTTCTGAGTGAAAGTATGTTTCGATCACTTACAGTTTAAGATATAAACGCTGTAACGTCTATTTTGAATCACCCCTATATTAAATCTTGAAGACCAAAGTCTACTAATTTGAGTTTGCGCGGCTCTTGAATCATGCTATGTATTTCATTTTCCTCAGTTATCGTTTGTATCCAAATCGGACAGCTGATGTTTTAAGGTTTTATAATAATCTATTTCCTCCTCCCCTTTTTAAGTATATTCAAATGACTTTTGTTCTGTGAACATTAGGTTGAGGGTGACTTTTAAATTCTGCACTACTGTTCAAAGGGTAAGGATATCTGCCTAAGACTTCCTAAAAAAAAATCTGAGTCACCATTCGTTGACGTGCTAAGTAAGTTAGTGTACTTATATATAGATGAATGAATATAAAATACATTATGATAGAGATGGAAGCCAAATTCATACCATATTTAATATTTCTAGGTTATTATCAGTGATACATATAAAGAAAGCGGAAGTAACTGGCCCCTACATTGAAAAGAATTCATTCAAAAAAATTATTTGGTGCTATTTCACATAGTAATTTTGTTGAATGATTGTCATTGGATTAACAAAATTTTTTTAATACAATGAAATATTTTGCGCATTCAACTTAAATTTCGTTCATCCGACAAAATTATTTGTTTAAAATGGCGACAAAGATGTTTTTGTTGAATCAGCAATTTGTTTTTTAAATTAAACAAAACATTTTTTCATGGATGTGTTTGCATGACACCCCCCTTCCCTCCTTTATCTCTAGACTTATATCTTTGGATTTTATCCTGCTGGATTTCAATCTTGAATGTCATGAGTTAGCATGAAGCTTAAGGCATGGAAAAAAAGGAATTCATTTTTGTTTTCTTTCTCTTTTATACTTTTTACAAGAAATTTTTTGCAGGAAAAGTTGAAACAAATAAAAAAGCGGCACTTTTCTTAATACTTAAAATTGTTAGAATTATGCTGCTTTTATCGACATCAGATGCTGAAAGTATTTTTCCCACCGTCGTTCACAAAGCTGGTTATAAACGTAGGAGAATTTTAACTTTTACTAGCAAATATTTTGAAAAGTTATGAATTTTCAGTGACTACGGGCACCTTTTTTCTGTAGAATTATCAAGTTTTGTCGGGTATCATGCAGTTCAATGGTAGCCTTCTTAGTTTTATTTAAACATATATGGTTAGTACGGAAATGCAGTGGGCAACTACGATAGAATATGCATTTGAAATTACATGCGATATTTATATTCGATTAAAATTCAGCATCATGTAATTTTTAAGGATATATAATTTTTTTAATTTAAAACTATCATTTAAAATATCTTAATATAGATTAAGTATTTTAGTAAACTTCAAATGTAGCCAAAATGTTCTTAAAAACATATCATTCAGGGAAATCTGAAAGAGATGAACTATAATTTCTTTTTTTCAACTCACCTCTTCTGGAAGGGAGTACTACCAAAAAATATTTGAGAACCTTTTTTCGAATAAAACTTTTCTACACTTGTAATATTAACGTGCTGGAATATTTTAAAATAGAAATCGTACTATTTCTTCTTACGGATTTTTAATTTAATGCATTATTTTGCAATGCTTTACGAAATTAGTATTAACTTGAGTGCCTGAATAACTTTTTTATATAACTTACTTCGTAGCTTACATTTTGTCTTAACTAACTTGTAAGTAATTTTTATTAAGTTAAGATTAATTAAGTTTATATTAATTGGGTGAATTTATAAATTTATTTAGTTCTATGAAAGGTTGTCGACTTTTTCTTTCATGATGTTTTAGCCGCGTTTCAACCATTTTAAATACTACAGAAAACAGCTCAGAAACGAATGTCCCCAGAACTGTCAAAACTAATTCAAGTTATAATTTAAAATATATTGAAACTAAATTTAAAAATTGTTCAATGAATAATGGAAGTTTGCACGAGTTTTACTATATTACTTTTATGCTTGTCATTTAGATTTACAACATTCTCTTTTTGGGAATTTTATGAATATAATTTAGCAATCTTTTATACTTAAACTCTTTTATACTTATATACTAAAACATTAAAAGCGCTTAAGATTTACAATCTTGTTTTCAAGTCTACTCGTAAAATAAATTTTGAAAATGTACTAGGGCATTAATTTTATAAGACTTTCTATTTTTATTTCATAGCTATAGTTTTATGGTATTTTAAAAATATTACAGTTTTTTAACGACTAGATAAAAAAATATGGGTTAATCCAAGTTTTTAGGTATCATTACCTGATCTCTTTTACCCCTGTTTCGTGATTAATTAATACACATTTTACACACAAAAACCTCCAAAGTCTAATAAAGTATGTTCTGACACGCAGAAACGCTTTTTATGACCATACTTGAAGTCGTTACTTAGTTAATGCAAAATCTGATGTTATCGCCATCAACCTGAGTTTTATTGTAGTAATTTCGCTCAGAATAAAGTTGACTTAATGCAATAGTTGACTTAATGTTAGCATGAATATGAAAAATCGACTTTATCATTCTTTCTAGATTAAAAGAAAGGATGATGAAACGTAGAGTTTATTTTTTAATGAATGTATCGTGCCAAAAACTTGTTATAAACGTAAAAATAAATTAAAAAGTTATTGATTCCATCTATAAAAATATTTTGGCTACTTTTGAAATATTTTAGTTTCTTTAAATTTAAATCATGGGGCAAAGAATACGCATGAGACTGGTATCTAAATTTTGTTTCCTTTTAAAATGCATTAAAAATGGGCTCGATAGTTTTGTTGCAGCCTTGTCGTATTTTCAGGAATTTTTAAAGCTTTTCACGATGCAGGAGGAATTGTTTTACTCAACAACTAGATAGTGATCTTTCAAAAGTTTCCCTAAACCTGCAAATAGACTTAAGGCTAATTTATGTACTTAGGGCACGTTGATATTCAATGACTAAAAATAATTTTATAATAATTAATTGTATTCTATATGAAATAAATTCCAAAATGCTCACGCTTATGTGTTAAACATACTTTATTTCGATATAAACTGGAAATGATGCCAGTTTCATTAATGATATGAAGTCCAATCGCTGGCAATTTTACCAATATGCCGGGAAGTCTCGTTTCTCTCTGTTAAACTTAACTTATCATTGTGTTACTTTTAACTACACCAGATACTGAATGTACAGTGGTGGCCAATTTTTGGACACTTTTGGAAACAAATTTTTCTTTTCTAAGTTCGTATACGTATAAAAAATGTTATGTTTCACAAAATGCAAATTCTTTTACATCATTTTAAAGATAATTTAATACTAATTTTAATACAAAACAAAAAATTAAAATATTATTAATACAGAAAAAGTTAAACGACAATAATTATCCAGATGCATTAGTTATTGAGGATTGCAGTGAGTTATCAGCAGTTTGTAGGGTAGCCTTAAATTTTTATTACAGCTTCACTTCGATGTTTCCTTGAGCTGACCAGAGTTTTAATCTAAGAAAAATAACAGTGGTTGACCTGGAAAGTTAGAAATTACAATCCACTTCATCACAGAATTTGTTTATCAGATTAAAGTAATTATAACTTTTATTCTATTGCACATATTTAAATTTAGTTGTGCGTATTGAAATCAGTATTAAATTTTCTTTAAAGTGATATATGAGTTTGCATTTTGTGAAACGTAGCACTTCTATAAGCATGCAAAGTTAGAAAACCTAAACATTTCCAAAACTGTCCACAATTTTAGCCACCACTGTATTTCCCTCAGCATCTTTCGAAAACAGTACAAAACAGCGCAGAATAAACAATTTCAATCGTCAATCACATTGCTCTTTCAGTATTTAATTATGAACATTCAGTGTTAAGAAATTTTTGATATGTTGTTTGTACGCGTCTACTTGAAGTATAATACAGGCATTTGCCGATAGAGACATATATAGTGTCGATCTAGACATATATAGTGTCGATATAGGCATAATATGATGCAGGGTTTGTCGATATTGGCATTGGTCTCCACAAAGACCGGAAGTGTTGTTCTCTTTATTATGGACGTACCCAGTAGGTTTTCTAACATCGCCCCCTTTGGAATCTCATAATTTTGAAACAATTCACATGAGGTCTTGTACTTTCATTGTCACCCGCAAAGGTATAGTTTCAACTTGGAGGACGTAGGAGCCACGACAGATCTTATGTGCATCAGCTCCCGTTAACTTACATGGTCCCACAGCATAAAATAATAAAAATTTGTAAAACAACACTATAAAGGTTACTCGAACGTCCATACAGCTGTTTTGAACCAAAACCTTTTGTTCTTTATTAGTGGTAAACATTCACTTGAAGCCAGAAACGGGGAACAGCAAAGAAAGTAGTCCAATCGAGAGAGGTTGTCTCCCTCCCATATGTGATCAAGGTCTGCGTTGTTTGACTTTCGGTTTCTGATGGAAACCAAACTTCAACAGACTGGACCACTGTGGGGCTATGTCTAATTTACCGACGCATATAAATTATCTGGTTGGTATGGGAATTGACTTGGACGCCAATCAAAACGTACTTGTTTTTTACACACGTACTATGAATTAGAGACGTGCCGGATAGTTAAAAAGTTAGATTCGCGGTACGGATCTGAAAACGGATAACCTGTTGTTATATCCGCTGATACGGATATGAAAACGGATCATTTGTTTCTTATATCCACGGATACGGATACGAGTCTTATTGTTTAGAAATTATTTTGAAGAATACATCATCTTGAAGGGATAATTTCATACACAACGTGTGAAAAAAACTACCATAGTGATAACTTGCTGATCATGTGTATTACATGGATTAAAAAATTAATGCAGTGCTTAAAAATCACATTTTTTATAATTTTAACAGGGTTTTATGAGCATTAAATTATCGAAACGATACTACCAAACCAAGTAGCTTTTCAAATTTTTGTAGTCTTATTAAGACAGTAGTTCGAAAAAACTATGTGGTTTTGGTACAAAAATATGACAAAGTATGTCAGACACTTGAAAATTTTTAGAATGTCTCTTCACAAGCTGTATTAGATACTGTAGTGAACGGTAAACATCTTCCGGTTAAGAAACTTTTAGAAAAAATTTCGTATCGTAACATGATGGTGCTCTTGTACTGTAACACTATTAAAAATTATGAATAATTATATGTAAATACCATAGCCTAAGGGAGGGGGTGTCTCTCTAGAAAGATTTTAGCTCCCTGTATGAAAATTACACTTTCTATAGTAAGAATAAGATATGGAGCTCTTTAGTGTTTTGTAAGCAAATGAAGCCCGCCACGCAGAAATATTCAGAAAGGTCACCAAGTTATGCCAATAGTAAATAGGTGCAATAGCTTTAAATTTCTAATACTAATTTAAATGAGGGATTTTTGTGCTAAACAAGAATATTAAAGTTAAAATTATAAACAGTAATTAAGCAATAAAATTTATGTTTAATTAAAAAAATAATTAATATTATAGAATAATTTCATTTTTTTCATTTCTTTGACTTATCCTAAAAAAAAAAATATTAAAAGATCCGTGGAAAATCCGCTGAAAGAAAGTGGACCCGGATACGGATAATGCTTATTTGCCCAGATGGATCCGTATACGGATCCGGATCTTTTTATCTTCAAATATCCGCGGATACGGATACGGATAACCCGCACACCTCTACTATGAATACAAGTCTACCTCTGAAGATGGGTGCGTCTGGCTTGCACACTGCAACATCAAGCCATGGCTGGGGGTCGCCGAACGTGACGGCTGTTTGTGAAGGAGCACCCATTGGGTGGCCATCATTACCCCTAATAAGGACATCACAAATACCTAAGCCCGTTTGGGGAATCGAGCCGGTCCGGGATCCAAGGTGTGTTAGAATGATGCCTTAGCCACTACATCACACACATACTACATACTAAAGTTTGGGGAAAATTGTCAGAAGATAAAATGTTCGTTTTCTAACGATACAGGTCGATATACACTGCGTAAAAAAAGTAGAAGGACATTTGGATTTTTTTAGAAAAATAAGGAACCTTTTATTTTTACTGATTTTTTTTTGTAAGCAACATTTTGCAGATCATTTAATAAGAAAATATCAATATCATAACCATGATATTCAAAAATAGACCATTAAGGACAACAGAAATAATTTCCACCATTTGAAATTCTGTAAAAAAAGTAGAAGGACAGTAACCCAATGAATAAAATACAAGCGATGTTAGTAAGGAATACACTTCCCATTAGATTTTATAATTTCGAATATTTTATTTGGCAGTGAATCATACAAAGATTGGATGTCTGTTTGGCAAAAAAGATCCCATGAGCTATTCAATGCTTCTCTAAGCTCAGTGATGGATTCAAACTGTTTTCCACCAGCATATGCACGACGAACAAGCATTGCCCAGATGTTTTCTACTGTGTTAAGATCAGGGCTTTTAGCTGGCCAGGGTAAAACCTGCACATTATTTGAAACGAACCAGTTTTTATCTCCATTAGCGGTGTGAATGGAGGCTCCGTCTTGCTGAAAGATCCACTCTTCTCCTCCTAATTCGGAGCCATAAGGAAGAAGCTCAGAATTTAGCAGCTGAATATAGTCTGTATGCTTCTGCCTACCACTCAGAAAGACCAGACTTGTTCTTCCTCCATATCCAACTCCTAACCAGACCATCAAACTTCCTCCCCCCATTTGTCGAATTGAATAAAATTGTTCTTCGTTCTTCAGGCAATGCCAGTAGTACTGGTAACCATCTGGACCGCCTAAATTGAATTTCTTCTCATCTGAAAATATCACAGAAGTCCATTCTGTAGTCCATGCCATGTGTTCCTTTGCCCAAGATAAACGGTTATCAATATGTGCTTGTTTCCACTTTGGATGATGCTTCCGCTTTTTGAAAATGAATTTTTTGGATCTTTTAATGTAGTTGTAAACTGTTTGCCTTGACACATAAGTAAGTCCTGCTTGAATTCGAGCCTTTGCAATACTTCAATTGCACTTTTTAAGCTCGTGAGAAACTTTTCTTTCATCGCGAGGCGTTAATGTTTTAGGTCTGCCAGTCTCCTTTCTCTTTCCGTTTCTGTCTTGATTTCTGATAAAGTTAGAAACTGTATTGGGGCTGACGTGCAGTATACGAGCAATCTCTCTAAAACCGTTACCATCATTTTGATATATATATTATATTACCTTGAATGGTAGTGTACCTTGGACCAGTCCGAGGTACGCCCGAAATAGATCATTTTTGCCAAACAGACATTGTATGATTCACTGCCAAATAGAATATCCGAAATTATAAAATCTAGTGGGAAGAGTATTCCTTACTAACAACGCTTGTATTTTATTCATCGGGTTACTGTCCTTCTACTTTTTTTACAGAGTTTCAAATGGTAAAAATTATTTCTGTTGTTATTTATGTTTTATTTTTAAATATCATGGTTATGATATTGATATTTTTTTATTAAATGATCTGTAAAATGTTGTTTACAAAAAACTTCAGTAAAAATAAAAGGTTCCTTATTTTTCTAAAAAAATCGAAATATCCTTTTACTTTTTTTACGCGGTGTATGCCAGCATAGTCAGAAATAAGTAAATTAGTTGGACAGACTCATAAATGTCGAAATCGGTCTGAAATTTTTGCTTAGACTTTTAATATATATGACTTAATTATGTATTAAATATTTAATAATTATTAATATAGATATATGATACATAATATCTTAATACACATAATTAATATAATTTATAATAGCATAGATTTTCTACCTTAATTTGCAAAATACTTTGTTGCTTAATAGGCATTAATAAGGTACATATAGTTATTTTGTAAAAACGAAAGACAAATAAGAACCATGCATAAGTTGTTCAATATTTCTATAGAAAAAAATACACCCTTACAAATGTAGAAAAACATTCATGTTTCTCTGTGGATTACACTATTTTACACGTTATTCAGTGAAGGAGAATCAATATTTATTGGATATGTTCGGTCTGTTATAAGTACGAACGACACACTTTCACGTTGATTTTAACAAGTATACGCCCCACCTGCGGCATAGCGCTCTGAACTGGAAGACGAAAGGCACCTGGTTCGTAACCAGGTTGCGCCCGCCGACCTAACTGTTTGGAGTTTTCCGTCGTTTTCTTCGAAACTTAGCGTAAATACGGGTTGGGACCCCTTAGAAAGACCCCCACGACGTCACACCACCCATCAGCCTAGAGCGCATGTGTAGCTAATCGCCCGTAATCCCACAAACAAATAAACAAGTATACACAGAATTTTTACTTTTATTTAGGACCTCTCTATAACGATTATAGTAGATAATGAAGAACGAGGGGAAAATATTTGATCTAAATTCTTATTTTGTATCTGATGAGCTGTTTAAAATAGTGTGTTTTATGTCCTAAAAAACCCGCGAACTGATCAATTGAACTCAATCTGTATCACCCAGTCAGACACAAAGACTGTCACGTACAAGTTTTGTTATTTGCTGAACTGACATTACCTCGATAGGGTAATGAAACAATTTCCCTTTCTTTCCTCCCCGCAGTTTTTGACCATGAGTATGAAAGAAAAAGAATGTGATTAGAAATATTATTTTTCATTTTCTTCACAGTGTTCAAGGAAATCCGAACATTTTTCATGAAGACAGCACTTTCGTTTTCAGAGCAGAAACTTCCACTAATTTTATTTCACTAAGTCATAAGTTCATTATTTTTGGTATATGTATGGAAAGGTTATTTGGATTAATGTTTCAATAATAAACAGACAAATTATTCATACGTTGTTATTATCATAGTTTATGTGTTATTTTTTAAACTGATGTGTGTTTTTTTTTGTCCCAGTCTTTTCCTCACATTGCTTTTCAAATATTATTTCTTATACTGTCAAATTTTATTCAAATATCATAAATGCTTACAGATTTAAATTTAAATATTGCTTGTATTATATTTATATATTTTAAGAGATTATATTTATATGTTTTAAGCGTTTATTGAAGATCAAATTTTGATGTAAAAGATGCATAACAGATAATATTATAGTTTGAATAACTTTTTCACAAAATAATCATTTTTTTTCTGATGTCTAAGTTTATCTGATTATTGATATTATAATTAATTCCATAAAAAAGTCACAAAAATGGCATCATAGTCGATCAGCGAGATTTTTTTCTCGATGGTAAAATTTTACATTTTACTAATGTTTACTAAGGAATTCATACACCTTCAGGAAATAACAAAACACTTGTGCTTAAATGCAATATAATATTTAATAGAAGACAATTATGCAGTAGAATTATTTCAGGGTGCTTATACCTTTAAGAACAGACCATTCGGTCTACCTTCATATTATCCTCATATTCCTCATTTCGAAACTCCGCACACATCATAATATTTAATAATAACATAACACATTCTCTTTCTTTAAAGAAAAATAATACAGTCTTCGTCAATATTACAACAAATAATGAAGTAATATCAATTGGTAGTATCTATAGATGACTATAGATTCTTGCTTTACAGATGACTTACACGAATGGGAGACTCTCCCACCAATTATTAAAAATGTTCTAATCGGAGGGGATTTCAACGCACATCCAGGGGAAATCCAGGGAAAATAATAGAGCTGGAGATTTGCTAAACTTAAGACTTATTGTTATAAATAATCCTTATTCAAAACCAACATATGAACATACTATAAGCTGTGGTTGGCCCGATGTTTCGCTGACATCATTTTCATTTTTTAAAGACATCTTTTTGTGGGAGGAGTCTACAAATTTACACTTCGAGGACCATAGACTAATAATGATAACAATAGAAAAAAATATTCCGGAATTACCAATACGAAAGTATAGAAAGAACACACCACAAATTTTTAAATTTTTAAAATCACTACTAAAAAATAAAACCTTTAAAGACGCGTCTTTTAATGATTGTAGAACCATAGACGATTTTAATGAAAAATATAATAATATCCTAAAAATCATACAAAATGAACTAGAAAAAAACCTTGGCAAAAAATCATCAACAAAAAACCCACAAATCCACTGGTGGAATGATGACCTCAGAATAAAGAGAAACCAGCTGACAGCATTATATCGTAAACACATATCACTCATACCCTCATAACCCACAAATTAGACAGAAATATTTAAAATTTAGAGCCCTGTATAAAAAAAAAAATTCTGACAGCAAAAGCTAGACTTCTTTTGAAATTTAAGCTGCAGGATGAGAAAATGAAGTCAGTCTATTTCATTTGTTTTAAACACTGTGTAAAAAAATGAATTTCACTGAACTGAAATTCTACATAGTTTATTCTGTAGAGGGGAATTACGGAAATGAATCCGAACGGTTTAAACAAACTTGATCCCAGGGTTTGTAAATACGGCACTTGTTGAACCTACGGCTGCTTTTCTATTTTCAAATTTTCAGTTATAAGTTTTATATTAATAACTAGTTGTGAGAATGTAACAAGTGCAAATGTTTGCAAACGCAGGCAATACTAGTGAAGTAAAACAGAAATTCCTTGTTACACGCTTACATACTTAGTTACCTAATATGTTTCCTTCTCTTATAAATCTAAAGTTTTAAAGCATTTAAAAAAGCATTAAAAACCTTAGGAAGAATAGCATATTAAAAAAAACGAATATCGTAAAATTCAGTTATTTATTTGAAAATTGAACGTGCACACACACTTAAAAAATAAAAATTAATTAAAGTAAGCGACAAAAACTGAAATTGAAAACGACAATAATCTTATGTCGTACTCGTTAAAGCATGTTCAAGAAAAAATTCAATGAAATTGGTTTTCCATCCTTTATGAAGTAACATTAACATATATATACAAAAGACCGATATTCTTACGTATACGTAGATGGCATGTGCACCGATAAATGTTTGTAGGTGGGGGAGGGCAAGTCAGGGGTCCTGCCTCAGATATATACTATATTTTAGTGTTGAACCACTTCTACGTTATTACGCAAATCATTATGGTAATACAGTGATTGCAAAAGTGACCACCGTGGTAAAGAAACAAACTGTACCACTTTTGTACAGTTTCACTTTACAACCACCACACTTTACCGCCTTCGTTAGGTGATCGCCTTCATAAAATGACAGTTTTCTTTTTCCCGAAGGCTTTTACATTAGGCAGGTTTCCCTGTATAGATATTTCCTGGAATCTATGGGCAGGGGCATGGTCCGTCCCTGCCCATATGTATGTTTACATATGGTAGGTGGTTCAAAAAGAATGGCATGAAGATGTGTATCTCTGAAGGATGCACAGATATTCCCGGAACGAATGAGATTTACTGTCTAGGTACAAAAGACGATCACGGTAATCAAACGTCACCCATAACTGGCCACGGTTACACGTGGTTAGCTACAGCGCTTTCGATGGAATGTATTTTAACATTCTTCCTACAGCCTGGATCTCATACCCAGTGATTTCCATCCTTTCGCACTGTTGAAGAAGCATATCTGGTAAGACGTCATTTCCAAACTGATGCTGCACTTCGGGTAGCCGTGGTTAAGTGGCCGAGCGATCAAGGCCCTGATTTCTTCACCACCTGCTTCGAAAGATTGGGATGTAGATAAAACAAATGCTTTGATGCCTAAGAAAACTGTTTTGAAAAATAATCGAAGCCTTACCATTTCAGTGTATCTCAGATTTCGTGTATGAACTTTTTGGTTAAAGGACTTCTTACCTTTCTTTTTGAATCAACCTCATATTAGTACTGAACACTGATACAGTTTATTGGAGGCTCATTCGAAAGCTGTAGGAATGTGTGAATTGTAATGTAGGGATCTAGAAATAAGACTTATAAAACCCGCAAATTTTACGATACCTTACATTTGTATATAAGTATAACAGTAAAAATTGACAAAATATCATAAATCAGTAAGTAGTTACGCGTAGCAGTTCAGGCAACGACTGGAAAACCTCAAATTACTTTAAAATAAGAAATATCAGGTTGTAACGAAATTTTTCCGCCAAATCTGCTTGAAGAACTAGCTTCTAACTCCTTAGATAACTGTCGAGTGGTTAATTACTGATCTTCCACAAGTTCTCGCAGGCTGGCCTCATCAACATCAATGGACCAGCCAAATCTCTCTGCTTCTTGAATGTCATAGTCCTTGCTTTTGAACTTTCGGTACCAAACCTGCACAGTGTCAGATGATACAACAATAGTACTTAAAGCTGTACAATAATTCGTTGATATTCTGTAGCTGACTTTTTGCAACAGAACTGGAAGTAAATGATGGTTCTAATCCGCTAGAGTGATAGTTCCATTTCAGACACCTTGTACTAAATGATAACTATAGTTTTTAAAGATTTCACATCAGAGTGTTATAAAGTAAGTCTCTTTCTTTCAAATGCCAAAAATCGTTTGACAAAATATAAGCAAATACGCCAATACGAACTATGTGCTGACGATGTTTGCAGTGGCCGGAAACTTTCGCTACAACCTAATAAAATAAGTTTACAAACCAGTCATAGTTGAAATTTCTAACACTGACAAGTGTAAAGAACGGGCCGTGGTAGTCTAGAAGTTAAGGCATCGGACTGGCGCTGAAGACCACCGTACACATGCGGTGTTAGTGCGCATTAAATCCGTGGTTCCAAGTGTTCTTTAGGTGGTAGCCTGCAGTTCCCAAGATTCCAATATTAAGTGGTCCCTCACCTTCTTATGAGAATCCAATGTCTGGGGGGAAATTAGAGGAAAGTTACAAGTTATTTCTCAATGACAGAGTCGGTGATATGAGCTGCTATCAAACAAATGTAGGAAAACTTCCTTAAGCGAACAATACTATTTATAGAAACAATATATTTCATACATTTCTTTTATTTTAGTGAAATAATTAAGTTTCAATTAAAAAGTCATACAAAACCTTCAAATTTTCTCTACCACGGCAAGCCTGAAAATTTATTAAGGAAAAACAAATTTTGTTTGCTCCATCACAATCAGTAATTATGGCCACTGATAATATTTCATAAATACACCGTTATAGAAGAATATATTCCTGGATCAGACAATTTATTATAAACTTGTTTGTGCGATATCGAGCAACATTTATCGATTAGCTACTAATTCGCAGACTTGGCCGAAAAGCAAAATTACTATGGACACTTTCCAGTAAAGAGACATGGTTATGCTTCACAGACTGACATTACTGCAGTTCAAGATTATTGGAAATTTGGATTAATCATTTTTCTTAGTGGGTATTTAAAAAAAGAGCTATTAGTTCGTGCATTTTCCATGTGATATATTTCGTTTGAATACATTAAAAAAATATCTCATTTAACAGTGAATAAATAATTAGTGCAAATGAAATCAGAAGATTAATGTGTTTAATTACTGGAATATTCTTGGTTCATGGAGAATGTTTTCGACATAAAATTTGTTTGCTTAAGAGTTAAATTTAATAATTAGAAATAATACAATGGGTTAATTCCTAAATATTCGTAAATAAAAATTTGATTTTTCATTTATATAACAAAAGGAAAATATGAGAATCATGGAGAACAAATAAAACCAAGGGAAAAGAATTCGCTATTCAATTTGACGGTGAAATACTTTTTAGGTGATAGTGGATATATAAAATATATATTCTTACGGTAATATCCCAATAATTTCAATTTTTTGAAGAGAAAGGAGGCTGCAACACATTCAAAGTATCTACAGCTGAGTTAAAAATTGGAAGATCTCAAAAACTTTTTTTAAGAGGAACTGATCACTGCAGTGCTTTTATAAGAAGAAAATGGCTGTTTTCTCCATATCATTTTTCTCCGAAGAATTCCACCAGAATTAATAATTTTCTAACTGCATTAGATAAATTTTGTGTCATAATAGATTTATATAGGGTAAGTGAACCAGTAATTGACACTTTAAGAGCAATAAAAAGAATTAGTTAGTAATTGACTATTGCTAAAACTATAGAAACAAAATTTTTGTTTTCGAAACTTAATTGAACTTTGAAAATTCATATAAGGTATAATTTATTACAGAATATTGGAAATTTCTATTTTTTCTATATTTCATATGTTGTTATGGTGGCGACACCAGTAATTGACACCGAGAATAAACTTTTGGCTACAGTGATTGACACTTCCTGCTGCAGTAATCGATACCTAAGAAAGGATTATAGAAAAACAGACTGATTTATTTTTTAATGCAATGGCATAAAAATGACTCAAGGAAATGAAATAAAATTCGGTGACATGATAGGTGGTCACTCATCTTAAACTACAGGCGTCGAATGATTTCGAAATTTTGAGAAAATTGTTTCAAAATGCGTAAATATTTGTTTTCGCATGACGTAAGAACGACTAATGCGAATGAAATGAATTGGGTGACATGATAGTTAATCACTCAGTTTAAACTATAACGTCAAATTTTTGAAAAAAATTGATCAAATTTTGAGATTTTCGAAAATTGTTTCAAATTGTGCAAACGTTTGTTCGCGCATCACGTAATAACGACTAGGAAAATGAAATGAAGGTTGGTGATATGATAGGTGATCGCTTTAGTTAAACTATAACGTCCAATATTTTGTAAATTTTGATTAGATTTTGTGGGGAAATCCTTTCAAACTGCTATATTTGTTCACAGATCGTGTAATAACAACTAAAGCGAATTCAATGAAACTTGGTGGCATGATAGGGGGTCTCTAAAACTATAGGAAGAAATTTTATTTAAAAGCTTTATTAGATTTTGAGATTTTTCGAAAATATTTTTTAAATGCGTATATTTCTGTTCCCATATCATTTAAGAACGATTAAAGCGAATGAAATTAAATTCTGTGACATAGTAGGTGAACGTGCAACTTAAAATATAGTCGTCGAATTTTTTAAAAAATTGGATTAGATTTTGAGATTTTGCATAAATTTATTCAAACTATGTAAATATTTGTTTGCTTATCATATATAAACCACCAAAGGGAATGAAATAAAACTTAAACTATAGACGTCAAGGTACTTCCAATTTTTAATAGATTTTGAGATTTTGTGAAAATTGAGAAAATGTTTGTTCCATTCTTGAAAAATGATAATGGAATGGAGTGAAATTTGAAGTTATCTTATGTGGCAAGTTAATGCAAACTGTAGATGCCAAAATTGTTCTAAATGTTTCATAAATATTGAGTTTTTGGAAAATTGCTTAAATGTTTGCTCTCGCATCCCTTAAAAACGTCTTTAGAGAATAGAATGAAATTTATAACCGGGAGGATCAATAACGACTAAAACGATAAATGCCAGATTTATTTATTTTGAATTTGAATAAATTTTAAAACTGTGCAAAAATTGTATTTTTTATGGAATCACTTTAACGCGTTTGAAGTTAATATATTAGTTATCTATTTAATTTTTTTTTTAAACCGTCTATTTTTTAAAACTATTTATTTGCATTTTTATATTTTTTGAAATTTATGCAAAGTTTTTTGGAGGCATAATATTAAAATATCTGTAGTGAATCAAACAAAATTTAGTTACAGGCGAGGAACGACATTAAAAGCTCTTTCCACTAAAGTAAAACGTTAATTTTGTAAATGTTTCCTCTATTGGCAATTTCACTGAGCACTCATAGTTACTCGCTGACGTGTAATCTTTTAACAATACATTAAAGTTATAACTTTGCTTTCAATAACTTTTGTCAATACGCTATTTCCATTCTTTGTTCTCCTATAATGCTGATAAAAATTCAGATTTTTTGGAAATCTGTTTTGCATACTAATCCGTCAAGGCCGTATACTTAATCTAGTTATCTGATACAGCTCAATTTAAATTCATTTCTAAAAGAAATATGCTTCAAACTGAAACAAGTTGATAATGAACTTAATTTCAGCATTAAGTCAGCTGCAGAGAATCAGAATTTTTTTTTTTTTTTCGCTAACTTTAAAATCTCAATTTTTGATACCTAGAGCTCCTGGAGGAAAGAAAATGTTGCATAAAATTGAAGATAAATGTCTAAGTTGGTACTAAGTAGCACCGTTTGCTAAAAGTTTGGAAATAAAAGCTCATTATAATAAATTATCTCGTAAGGTTTTAGTTAGAGGTGCACCTAACTTAGTACTTATTCCTACCTTTACATTATCCACTTAACTATAATTGATAAAGAATTAAAGCGTGTTACCATCTTTTTGAGGCAGCCTGTATACTCAAAAATTTGCTGAAGGTAACCTTCTGAATAGCTATTAGCTGCATTTCCTAAAAATTTTATGCAATTATCATGAATTTGACTGGAACACCTACAACTAATAAAGTGTTAGTTACTGGTGAAATCTATTTTTTTTTACTAAGTAATTGACACCCATCTGAAATAAATAAATTTATTTATTAAAAATAAACTGCACAAACTTAATGTACTGTTATCTCATACAATTCAGTTTATTGCAATATCTAAAAAAAAAAAAAGTCTTCAAATAGAAACAGATTAATAATGAACGTATCAAATTTTTTTTTTAGCAGTGAGTTTAAAATCTCAATTTCTGATACTAGAACCCTCAGGAGGCCAAAGAAAAAAAAAAAAAGCATAAAATTGAAGACAAATCTCTAAACTGGTACTATATAGCACCAGATGATAACAGTTGAGTTTAACCATTTCTTCATCTTCGTCAAAATCACGACAGTAAATTATTTTTAAAAAATGTGTGTAGCTTATAACAAAACAAATGAAATTATTAAATATTACGCAAATGTACATTTAGGAAAATCATAAAATTCTATTATTTACAATAATCCAATTGGTGGCTTATAATACACAGATTTATTTATTTTTGTAATTATGTAATACCGATTTTTTAAAAGTTCAAAACGATGAAAAAATTCCCTATTACTTTTTTTATACATGCTTTATTGGTTCACAGCAGATTAAACTTTCCCGGCTACTTTAAATCCTCTTTACGGAGATTTACGATACTGACCTATCAGGTCACAAATATACTGCACCTAGTTTTCCTAGCTATATATAACAATATTCAAGGACGTCTGCAGAAAATAAGCTTTTTTCCGGTCGTATAAAAATCTAATCGATATTGTTGATGTATGAAAATGCTCGTCTCTTTCTACTATAGTCAAATTATACCATTGCGTGCGAAATTTCGCTTAGAAATAATGTACTTATATCGCTTGTTTTATTTAAACACGAAGTAATAAGCAATTTAGCAATAAGTCCTACGATTGCAAATGATATCCCGGGTACATTTAAATAACGTTTCTATCAGTTTGTAGGAATTTGTGTTAGTGTAGCACCTGTATTTCTAAGACACACTTATTAAAAATTAAACCTCTGTTGTTGATTTATTGTTTAATAATGTAACGATTGTTAAAGTATGAGCATATTTTGAAATTACGAATGCTGTACCGATTCCTAGATAGAGTTTTGTTTTTATGATTTTTTAAAAATATAAGTTTTTTACAGTTTTACTCCTGCACAAGGGCGGATCCAGAGAAATAGTCTGGGGGGGCTCCATTTTTCATTAGGATGATACATTGATTTCCCAATACTTTTTCTCCCAATGTATAACCAAACATGGTATATCAGAACTAAATAAGTATGCTGTCTGCTGCAATAATCGTCGAAAGAAAACTGGGAGGGGGGGGGGCAGAGCTATCGTGCGCCTTATACCGATCAAGTTAAGGTCGATGCTCATAAGCCACGTGTTTTATGCGTTTCAATGGACGACGGGACTGATACGGGGAAAAAATGTTCCATTGCTCTCTCCATTGTGTGGGGGGACAGGTTTTTCAGTTTAAAACATTAATCTTTTCTTGGTAGTTCGCGACTGGTCATTGAAAGTCGTAAATTTTGACTGAAAAATGTCGCCTTAACCCCTGTAGTGACGACAAGACGTGGCTAATCGGCAACAACCTTTATGATTAGCCACGTGATTAGCTTTCCAACGTTTTGTTGTTCGCGGGCCCTACCCATTAACATTTTAGTGTGTACAGAGTATAATTGCTGAATGCATTATTGAACACATTTCACAGCCACTGTGCAATATACAGTGTACACAGCATGCATTTTAGCATTTTAGGATGGCATTAAGTTTTCCAGATTAAGTAATTCCCATCTTTTTCTGTGAGGACTGTAGTAAACAAACCTCAATTGCTATTTACAACTATTATCACTATTACCTGCTATTTACAATTTGAGCTTCCTTTATTAAAACCAGACCAGCTAAACATTGCCAGGTACTCGCTTTGTCTGATATCTTAGAATATGTTTTACTTTTATAATGAGGATTTGTACCCATACGTCTGGGTGGTGTGGACAACTTATGAGAGCAGTTGAAAGAATGAAATCTGTACAAATTGCGGAGGGTTGGATTGTTCGTCTATGCTTCAGCATCACTTAAGGCCGATGCTGATTGCTGCTGCGTCTAACGTGACTGCAGTGGGTAAGAGGGTCATTCTCGTAGCGAATTTTACGACTTTTTAATAGCATTTCGGTGTTTACCGATAAAAGATTTCCGCACTAAACCGCAAACTCCGTCCCCTATAAAATGGAGAGAGCAACGGAAGATTTTTTCCCCCGTATCAGTGTGCCGTCGTACATTCAAATATGGTGGAACCTGCTAA
This sequence comes from Cheiracanthium punctorium, assembly GCA_038373885.1. Classification (NCBI taxonomy): domain Eukaryota; kingdom Metazoa; phylum Arthropoda; class Arachnida; order Araneae; family Cheiracanthiidae; genus Cheiracanthium; species Cheiracanthium punctorium. The sequence goes on along the minus strand of JAWZYV010019719.1, from coordinate 1,332,750 downwards.
AATGACCACTTTGGTAAAGAGATAGTCTGTCTATAGTGACAACTTTAATGCAATTTCGCTTTACTACCATCACACTTTACCACCTTTATAAGGTGACCAGTTTTGTTCTTCGTAAGGTAGTTGTTGCATTAGACAGGTTCCACTGTACAAATAAAACTTGGAACTGTGCTCCAGCCACTGTAGCGATTGCGAGTCAATAAAATTTGCCCTCCTTCTGTTTAAAAAGAAAAGCTCTATCATTTTTGTAAATAGAGAAATTATGTTAAATCCACAAGGATTCAATAAGTATTGGTGCACATATTCTTAGCATATATATATATGTATGTATATATATGTATGTATATGTATGTATATATATATAATATATATATATATAATATATATATATATGTATGTATATATATGTATGTATATATATGTATGTATATATATGTATATATATGTATATATATATATATATATATATATATATATATATATATATATATATATATATATATATATATATACAGAGAGAGAGAGATAGTTGGCTCTCTGTTTAACGACTTTCAAGGAACCGTGAAAATGTGAAAAATCATCCTTATATAGAGATCTTCCATAAACAGAATTAATAAAAGAAACCTTAAAAAAAGGTAGTAAAAACAAGTGATACAATAAAATTAGGTTTCAAAAAAATCAAAATGAGTCAGTCGTTTCATTTTTCGCCTTCCCGTTATTCTTTCTTTCAGATTTTATCAAATGTCAAATGCGTCAGCTTCCATTTTATGAATTTTTCTAGCTAACCAGCCGAATCCTGAAAATTTTGCATTCCAAATTTTTCTGCCAGAATAACAGCCCTGCAATAATTGCTTCATTTTATTTTATTTTGATAATACGAACAATATATATTATCTACATGAGGGATCTAGGTCGAGTAAGGGTTGCCCTACGTGGGGGTTTTCTAAGGGGTGTTAATTCGTATTTATGAAAAGTTTTGGAGAAAACTGTGTAAGACTCTGAACTGCTAGATTGACGAACGCGACCTGAATTTGAACGAGACACATTTCTTCTCCCAGTTGCGAGCTCTATGCGCTCAGCCACTCGTCGGGCCTCCAGAAATTGGAGTTATGTGTTATGTGATGTTATGTGGAAAGCCTATACTAGAGGCATCTGCATTTTGGGGCGGTTGCCTTGGTCGGAGGATTTTTACAGAGGTTCTAACGCGTATTCACGTTAAATCTGGATAAAACCATCTGGAAAAAATCCAGATAGTTAACTTAGATCGACAGCCACGCGGTAGGCCCACAAATGCGGGACCTTCACACTTCAGCCGTCTATCATGTCGAGTGTCTTATCCACTCGGCCATGGTGGGGCCCAGAAATTAGAATGTTGGATGCCCTTGCTTTATGCAACCATTTGCATGCAGAAGTGCCTTAGCAAACTCTTCCAATCGGCCACATTGACTTTCCGGCCGTTTGGATTTGGATCCCGAACTAAATTTTTGTGCTGCTTCAAGAATTTTCTCTTTGCTTTTAAAGTACCTTTGAGAATGCACTCAGGTAGTTGAGATTGTCTTGCGAATGGCACTTTTGACATTCCCCGACACTTTTTTCCCACTCTTAAAAAATTTTTCCCCTGTTCCTGTAGCGTAAGATGAAAAAAAAAAAAATCGTTGTTAAACAGAAACGACGTCGTCTTTGAATAGAAATTTTTTACGTTGGAGTTGCTGGGACTTTGAAATATCGTTTTTGGGAGGAGATCGTCGTTAAACGGAGAGCCAACTGTATCCCAGACAGCACAGCAAACTTGCATCAAACTTGCAGCAAGCTTGATTTATCAAGTCAATAAGCTTGAACTAAGCTTGAAAATTTCAAGTGTAAGCTTAATGCAAGCTTGAATCAAGTGTTCTAGATTTCACTTACCCAGCTTGCATTAAGCTTTTCATTTCAAGCTTGAATCAAGCTTGACATAGCAAGCTTAGTTTCAAGCTTTAAAAAAATTCCTAAATACACGGGGCGCCGGTCGTCGAACTCGCCCCACATATTTTACTTTGCCACGCATTTTCCCCCTCTAGGCTGAAATTTCAATTTAATTTAATCTGTTTCCATCAAGTGTTCGTGGCAAGAACAGAACCCGGGACCTTTCGGTAGGGAGGCGAGCGCGCTATCCGTTCAGCTACCAAGCTTCGAGCAGCTATGACTAACACGCCGTTTTCTGGCCAGATTGATAAGTGAGCGATATGTTACTTGTTTTTTTTTTTTCCATGGGATGCATCAAAATTAAAATAATGTTATGTGTGATTTAGAGACTCTACTAATAGGGAAATAAACATTATATAAACTTAAGAGCAGCACACGTTTTAAAACTTTCAGTACCGCAACACTCATGAGCAATACTGCTGGCCAAAATCGAGACAAACGACTGATTTTGAAATCAATTTCGTAGTATAATTGTATTTTATTTTGAAGAATTTCCATATTTGGAAATATAGAATCTTTTTTTAAAATTCTATGGTGAACCTCCCATAAAGTGAACCTCCCATTAACTAACTAAATTGTGTTAATTATATTAAAATTTATTTTTAGGGCTAATTAATTAGTTAATGGAATTACTAATGTTAATTAGATGTAAATAAAACTAAAACTCCCCTCGTGTTACACTTCACAGGAGCTTATCCCATTCATTCCTTCCCCTTGCGTGTTCTAATGTCCAGGTTTTGTGCGTAATAAACAGAGCCCGATCAAGACAACTGTGGGGCCTGGGCAGAAGAAAAAAATTGCGCCCCTTGCAATAACCCCCCCCCCCTCCAAAAAAAAAAAGATTATGATCGGTTCATACTGAAAGTTTTTTAAATATCTTACCCATTCTTAACACAAATTTTGTGTTAAATAATCTGAAATCAAAGAAACATAGTTAAACGTTACTTCGAAATGCTATATCACAGTTGCTAACATGTATGGAATACAAACACTTTAGTCATTTTTGTAAATATTTCTTAAAATAACAAATAGCAGAAAAATTTTGCTATTTTTTAACGCTAAAAATTCTCTTTACAAATGTGGTTAGTTATTTTCGTACATTTTGGTATGCTATATCGATATAGAGCATTTCGAAGAATTAAAAATAAGTTTAAATTAATCTATACACATGTAAATTTGAATTATTTTCATTGTTCATACTTTATAATTAAAAAAATTATTTAACTTCTGAATTTTTTTTTATCCTTTGTAATTTTATTTTAAAACTACAAAAGTGTAAGATGTAAGATTTTTGGGCCCTAAAATCTGTAGGCCCTGGGCAGTTGCCCCGTTTGCCCTGCCGATAATATGGCACTGGTAATAAAATAAAACACATCTTTTACGAACTTTCAGCAAATTTGAAGAACGCTAGACAATTAATGTCCATTCCCTTTCACAGATGGCGCCATCAGCGCACTTTCGAAAGCTAAAATCAAGCTAAAGTCAAGCTTGTATTAATAAGTCAAATTCAAGGAAATGTCAAGCTTGATTTAAGCTTATGTGCTGTCTGGGATATACAGTGCTACTTTTTCAAAATTCAGTTCATGTGAAAATTTGCAATTTTTTTTAAAACTTCCCTAATCCATAGTGTTTTCTAGCTCTAGGGGGCGCTCGAGCCCCCAGAGCCCCCCCCCCCCTCGTGGATCCGCCACTGCTCCTGCATAATGCATCTTAAATTTTTGAAGAAAGCTTGGTGACATTACATGACATTTGAAAAACGTTAGAATATATATCTATATAAATAAAATTAGACTTTTGTCTGTACATTTCTTGGAATTCAAAAATTTTGCGATTTCTATCCGTTTCAAGCACCCGGGAATCCGATGCGACCCTCAAAAAAAAGTTTGTCTGTCTGTCATTCTGTCATTCTGTCCGTGACGCTTTTTTTGTTTAAGCATCACGTAAAAACGACTGAAGCGAATGATATGAAATTGGGTGTCATGATAGGTGGTCACTCAACTTAAAACATAGGTGTCCAATTTTTAAAAAATCTTGATTGGATTTTGAGATTTTGCGAAAGTCCTTTCAAACTGCGTAAATTTGTGTTCAAGCATCACGTAAAAACGACTGAAGCGAATGATATGAAATTGGGTGTCATGATAGGTGGTCACTCAACTTAAAACATAGGCGTCCAATTTTTAAAAAATTCTGATTGGATTTTGAGATTTTTCGAAAATCCCTTCAAACTGCGTAAATATGTGTTCAAGCATCACGTAAAAACGACCGAAGCGAATGATATGAAATTGAGTGACATGATAGGTGGTCACTCAACTTAAAACATAGGCGTCGAACTTTAAAAAAATCTTGATTGGATTTTGAGATTTTGCGAAAATCGTTTCAAACTGCGTAAATTTGTGTTCAAGCATCACGCAAAAACGACTGAAGCGAATGATATGAAATTGGGTGTCATGATAGGTGGTCACTCAACTTAAAACATAAGCGTCCAAGTTTTAAGAAATTCCGATTGGATTTTGAAATTTTGCGAAAATCATTTCAAACTGCGTAAATTTGTGTTCGCACATCACGTAATAACTGCAAAGGTGAAAAAATGATATATGGTGAAATGATAGGTGGTCACTCACCTTAAACTATAAGCATCTAATTAAAAAAAATCCATCAGATTTCGAGATTTTGTGAAAATCGTTTAAAACTGAGTGAATCTTTGTTCCCGTATTACGTAATAACGACTAAAGCGAATGACATGAAATTTGGTCACACGATAGATGGTTGCTCAACATAAACTATAGGAGTCCAATTTTTTAAACATTTTTATTAGATTTTGAGATTTTGTGAAAATTCTCTCAAAATACGTTTATATTTCTTCAAAAATCACGTAATAACGACTAATACGAATGATACGAAATTGAGTGATATGATAGGTAGTTGCTAATCTTAATTTATAGGCGTTGAGAGAGAGAGAGAATTTTTAAAATATTTTGCTTACATTTTGAGATTTTTCGAAAATCGTTTTAAAATGTTGAAAATTTGTTCCAGCATCACGAAATAAAGACTGCAGGGAATGAAACGAATTTGGGTGACAGGATAGGTTGTCCCTCAATTTAAATTCTAGGCTTCAAATTTTTCAAAAATGTTGATTAAATTTTGAGATTTTGCGAAAATTATTTCAATATGCGTAAATATTCGTTCGCGCATCACATAATTACGACTAAAGCGAATGAAATGATATTACTTAGTTACTCTCTAACCTGTAATATTTTAACAATACATGAAAATTATAGCTTCGCTTTCTTTACTTTGGCAACATACTACATCCATTCTGTGTACTCCTACAATGGTGACGAAAGTTCTTGCTTTTTGGAAATTTTCATTCACTAACCCGTCGAGGACGGGTACTTCAGCTAGTTAATAAATATAAGTAAGAAAAAGTATTTTTTTAATGCAGCTTTTTCTTCCAAGATGGACTAAAAGGTATAAAATAATTTCTGATAGAATTTTCAAGCTCGGACCCTTATTGAACAGTACAAATCAATCTTAGCTCACAGATGAGTGACGGGGGTACTTGGAAAATTCACTGAATATTACTTTTCTTTAAAAAAATGTATAATAATACATAACTTAGAAAAGCTTGAGGCTCTTAACTACTTACTTTTTACCTGAGGTCAAAATATGTGTTAACGTCCCAAGTTTTTTTTATTAATTATATATGTATATCTTGCATTGTATAGATGATATGACGACACGTATGACGAAGATTGGCGTTTTGAAACATTAAAAAAATGTACTTTAAAAGACCAAAAACAAGACAGAGAAAAGGTGCATTGACACAATTTGCTTAATTCACAGGGATATAGATAATAACAATGTTAAACTAACCGGAGGAAACTTTGAAAACTGGTATAATTAGAATAAAAAAAATCCCTCAATTTCCTCTTCTTGTGCTGTCACTGTTCTTTCACAATGCTCTTCTTTGCAAATGTTTTACGCCGCCGATTTTTGTTATACGCGTATCGTTCTGCATTTATGTTTAACAATGTGCTGATCAATTTTAGGTGGAATAAAGTGAGCTTTGCCATTGTTAAATTTTAAAATTTGTTCACTGTAATAGTAACCACGAGAGCTCCATTGCTTTAAATAATCACAATCTCGAACGCATAACTTCGAAAAACAATATCTGATGTTTCCTTTAAATTTGTAAGGCTCTTAAGGGTTAATATGAGGATTTTTTTAATAATCACACTGTATATTAAAGCAAAACAATTACGAAGAGCTAAGAGTTCTACGAAAATAAAAGCTGAGTGTGCGATAAAACAATAAAATTCTAATTATTTCTCTGAGTAAAAATGGAATCTTTAAAAGACAAAATTTGTTTGATAATTAATAGTGTACTAATAGCAACTTTCGATTTAATTTGCATCCTGCTTTATAAATTCAAAGAACCTAAAGCAGTAAATATGGCTTTCAATTCTAGTCTAAAATCTCTATTTCCGCTTTCCTCTATAAGCGACATGGAACATTCGTTTCACAGTGGTAGAGCTAAATTTATAGCACTTATCGAGATAACGTCATTACGCTGCTCGTACACATTAGTCTAATTTTATCATGCTGAGAGTCATCGTCCACCATTCTGTAAACAAAAAGGTTATTTCTTTGTTATTTGAAAGCCCTGAAGCAGCTGGTATAGTAAAACTTATTCACGTAGATTCAGGACCCAATGTTACGAGTACTTGATACCTAAAAAGCGATGAAAATTTTGATTTGGCTAAAAATGTTCCCATTTCGTTCACGCAAAATTTTAAATGGTGTGATTGTTACGTTATCAGTACAGTTAAAAGAATTTTAAATAATTTAAAGGCCGTTTAAATGCGACGGGCGTGTTCACTCCAATATTTAAATTGAATTTTTTTCCCATCATAATTTTTCTTTCTCATTAAAATGCCAACGATTCCACGAATTTCATGCAAGTTTCCTGGTATTGTTTTTAGAAACTACAGCTTTTAGACTGATTAAGTGATTATCGGTTTCTTGTTGTCTTTTAGATGAATTTGAAAATGTAATTTTTTCTGGGTACATTTACAAATATTTTTTTAATGTGATTATGATGATAAAGAATGTATAGGTATGATTAAAATTCGAAAAACGTCGGAAATTTTGAAGCGCACCGAAGTAAAACTGTTTCCCTTTGAAATTTTTGAAAAAGATAAAAGTTTGCTTTTTTCCTTTCGTTTTGGTATGAATAATAATTAAAATTATGAACTAAGCAGCTTTTAAAGGAATAATGAAATTCACTTATTGAATTAAAATACAAAACAGACAATTTTTATTTATTTTATAAGCACGTTGTTACGTTATGAGGACAGATGCTACTGTGTTCTTCCCTCATAAAAAAAAAAAGCTCGGAAATGTTAATTGTACTGAAGATCTGACCACCTGCCAATATTTCCCGAGCGCTCAAAAGCAGAGTTATTTTTTTTTTCTCAAATCTGAGTGTCAGAGAAGACATTTTTATGTAGTTAACTGATAGTTTCTTAACTTTCAGTTTTTAAAGTCTTTACTTAAAGGCAGCAAAACTAGATGGCTCAAATGTAAAGTTTTAAAATATTTATGTAGTTATGGCTTCCCATATTTATCGATTAGAACATATTTAGGTACTGAGGATAGTTGTTTTACAGGAATTGATAAAAGTCTGCATTTAGCGAAATTCTCTAAGATATTTCGCTACACAACTAGATAATGCATATTACATTTCATACATTAAAATTAATATTCTTCGAAACAATTTGCCGAAAGTTTGGTTAATCAAATTGTTCTAAAATTGGAATAGTTTCACAATGAAAGCTTTATTACACCCAGAAAAGTGTTTTTCTGAAAAAACAAATTATTTTGTGGATATAACTACAAAATAATTTTTTGTTAGCATTACCATACAGTTAGCTCGATTGATTGAAATTAATACGATCAATTTTCTTCATTTCGTCATAGAGCGTAATATATATAATTTGCTTTATTTTTCAGTGGAACAAAAGCCCCTGTTAATTAAAAGAGATTTAATTGAAGATGTTTTTCAAAAGTGTTCTAACTTTTCTCTAAATGCATTTTTCAGCTGCCAGGGTCGTAATTAAATTTTAGCAGTCATGGCGAAACAGATTTAGCGGCCCTGGACAAAAAATAATTGTCTTTTAAATTTGTCGACTTGCTAAATTGTGGATCTTGACCTGACCCCCCCCCTCTTCCGAAGTAAAAACCCGCTGCTAATTAAGTAAATTTGATTAATTAATATTTCAATGCAGTACTTTTCCATAGTGTAAAAGCTGCATTATAGTTACTTTCTGTGCTGTAAATTTAAAGAAAAAAAAAAGCTATACACGAAATTACAAATTTTGTACTTGTTCTCGGCTATGCTTACTGATGTGCAGTTTTCCGTTCTAAGTCAAGAAGTTCATTTGACTACTTGATATGCATGAATTCAACGGATTTTTAAGTGGCCCTGGGCTGTCGCCCAGTTTCGCAACTTCTAAGCACGGCTGTGCCGGCTGCTGTTAACCGAAATGCAACATTTATGTATGTTAAATTTATCATTAATATAACTTTCATTCTGAAGTCGAAGAAAAACTCGAATTACAAAAAATACACAATGTTTACGTTTATTAGTAAAAAAATATAACAAGCTATCAAGTAAAAATTTCTTTGTCACACGGCGCATCTTAAAACACAACGAAAGCGTTTGAAAAATTAAGATTGCCAAAAAGAAATCTATTTTCTAATAAATACTGTCATTAGGATTAGAAATAACATAGGTTAAATTATCTGTTAAGCGGCAGCAATACGAATAAATTACAGTGATATTTCTCAAAAGCATTAAACCAAGTTTAGTGGATCTAAAAAATCTGCCCGCAATTTTGTGGTGCCTTTACGCATTCGAACTTCGTGCTAGTCTTTGTCCTCTACTGTTCAGCGTAGGGCGTTTCCCGGAAGCATGTGCGAAAACAGCTGATATTTCACTCCGTGACACTTGTTTAATTAAAAGAAACGTTTACAGAATCACCTCGCAAATAGTTTTGTAAGATCATTCTTCAACTTCAGTTTTGTAAACACTAGTATTGTTTAAAGGAACTCCGAATTATTTACATTAAGTTGCATATAACGACATTTTTGTAAAATTTGAACAAGATCCGTATAATTGTCAAGTTCAGTCTATGGTTTATGCATTTTCCGGAAGGAGGTTTGTGTTAGAAATGTAAATAGGATACATCCTTTATATGTACTAGAGAATTCAGATTCACTTTGGAAGTCCTGAAACCAACATTTAAGCTTTTTAAAAAATCGAAGCGGTTCATTTTGCTGAAATGAAAAAAAAAAAAAAAAAGATTTCGGCTAAGGGCATTTGATTGATTAGACTGATTGATTGATGACCTTAGACATTTTTGGAAAGTTACTTTACTTTATGCATTAACAGTATATTAAATTACTAAGTAGTGCAGTTTAAACAAATTTTCAAAAATTTTAAATTTGTCATTGAGTAATGTTAGTTTTAAAGCTATGTGTTAAACTTTGTTAAAATGAATGAAAAAGATTTCTAAATCTAATGTCAGTTAATGTAAAACTTAACATATTTACGATATTAATGAGTTTAAGCGAGGCATTCATTTAATAGTTTACATAATAAAAAGCTTATTTCATTCAATCTCAGATTATCAGCAATCTTATGTAGTTACACAGGCCCTACGAGAGGAGGGGGCAGACGGGGCGCCGCCCTTGGGCCCGTGCGAGTTAGAGTGGGCCCGTGTTCAGCTAAAGTGCGTCCGTGAATTTTTCAGAATGTGTTACGAATTTCATTTATAGATCCGTAATTAAAATCTTTTTTTTTTTAAATAGACTAAATTTTGAATACATAATTCTAGAATGATTTAGATGGCAGAAATGTTAATTCTACCATTTAAATATTAGTATTTTTTCAACCTTTGAACATGAATTAAAAGTGCATTACATATAAGAAAAACTTCACCCCCCCCCCACTCTCTTTCTTTTTAGCATTTTATATGAAAACCATTAAAAAGAGCAGTTTTACAAAAAAAAAAAAAAAAAAAAAAAATTCCTTCCATCCGTCCTGTTTTTTCGAAACTTTTGTGCTTTACGAAAGGGGCCGGGAAGATCTTCGCCCCGCCTCATAAAATTTCTCTCGGAGGCCCTGTAGTTACAGATGGTTTATATACCGGGTAATTCAGAATTCATCATCAATATTTGGTGGGGTTTTTCTCCAAAGTCACCTTGTCGAATGACGACTGACTTGCACGCGTCAAACAGCTGTGCTTATGTATGGGAGTTGTGTACACACAGCGCCCTCTACACTACCATGCGTTCGTCTGCGCCCACGCTTTTCTATGTGAAATCTTCTTTTCCTATTCCCTACCTCCCCACGAAATATTGATGATGAATTCTGAATCACCCTGTATAAATTTATGGTTTTAAAACAAGAGGACGAATTTTTTATTGGGTAATATAATTCTGTCATGTTCTTATATACCTTAGTTATGCTATTAAGCTAACAATTATGTTATTTTATTTCTCGGTTATGTTATTTCTCTGAAGTTATCAAGTTCCTCTTATGCAAAAAGCTAAAGAGATTCTTTGTTCGTGAGAACATCAGTTGGAATTTGCTGGTTGTTAGGAGTTTTAAAAGCTTTCTTTAGATGTATGGCTTGAATACAAGTCAAATCCTCCATCAAGGATTATCTTATCTAGGTATGCAGTAAGTCGATAATCGGGTTTTCACGAACAGTATCAATTTTTATATTAGTAGGCCTATTTGAAGAATAAATTGAATATCTTTTTCAGCGAACAATAATTGCAACTGGAATTGTGCTTAAAAACTACAAATTTTTTGACTTATTATTCTTTCTTTTTTGTTATAAAAAACTATGCTTAAAACAAACAATTAGAAGAAATTTAATCTTCTTTGAGGCATATAAACTAATATAAACACTAAACACTCCTGTCTGAAATTTTAGCAAAGAGTCAAATATGAAATAACAAGTTGTAGAGTTAAATAGTAATGAAGATAGAAGGAAAAAAAAAATGGATGTCATAGTTTTGAACATAAGTGAACTTCTTCAAAAGTATAGTTTCAATATAAATCATCATTTTTACAACTCATTCTTCTTTAACTCGTTTTGTAAATTGCAAAAATATTTCTATTAGTCACAGGGGCGGATCCACAGAAATCATCTAGGGGGGGCTCCATATTTCATTAGGATGATACATTGATTTCCCAATACTTTTTCTCCCAATGTGTAATTAGACATGGTATATCAAAACTAAATAAGTATGTTGCCTGCTGCAAGAACCGTCGAAGAAAACTCGGAAAGGGGAGGGGGTGGGGCAGAGCTATCGTGCGCCCTATACCGATCAAGTTACGACCGATGCTCATGAGCTACGTGTTTTATGCGTTTCAATGGACGACGGGACTGATACGGGAAAAAAAAAATGTTCCGTTGCTCTCTCCATTGTGTTGGGGGACATTGTTTTAAGTTTAACACATTAATCTTTTGTTGTTAGATCCCGACTGGCCATTAAAAGTCGCCTTAACCCCTGTAGTGACGACAGTAGTAAGGAAACGACAGTTAACCTCAGGGTGTGCCATGTTAATTGTGGGGTGCCGTGGGACACCATGTTAACTGCTGTCCCTGGGTCGAGAGAGAGAGAGGGGGCGTGGTCGGAACGGATGTGGGGAGCGGATGTTGGAAGGATTGATAAGAATTTTTTCCTTTTTTTTTTCAAATAAGGGGACTTGTAATTTTTTCAGACATTAAGATATTTTACAAATAAGGGGACTTGTAATGTTTTCAGACATTAAGATATTTTTAAAATAAGGGGACTTGGAAAAATTTTCAAATTTGAACGCGCAACCTACAAAAGAATTCACAGGCTAATGATTGTTGGCTTAAACCATTAGGTCGAGAAACCTTCAGGTATAAAATTGTAGGTGTATTGTGTTATACTTTAGTTTTGAAAATGAATTGGGACTTTGATTAATTTTTCGAAGTTTATTTTTTATTTATTTAGTTTTCTTTACCATTTAGTAATAGAACCAATGCAAATTGAATAAATGTTGCTTAATACATACTTCTAATGTTTAGCTAATTTTTGTATACCGTTTAAGATTGTAGCATATATGTAATAAGTAACAGTTTACTAGAATATTAAAGTAGGGTTTAGGATACCCATACATTTTCTACAAATTTCTTGTACTGTTAGGGAAGTGAGAAAATTATACCATAGAACGATTTTAGTACCTATAGTTTTTACAAATAATGATTTAGATAGTGTATGAACTTTTTTATCTAAACATTTTTTTTTCTTAAGAGATTTTTACCCAAGTTTTAATTTTAAGTTAAATAATGTTACAACAAATATTTTTCTAAATCTACTTTTAACCAAGTTTTAATTTTAAGTTAAATAATTTTACAACAAATATTTTTCTAAATCTAGTTTTAACCAAGTTTTAATTTTAAGTTAAATAATGTTACAACAAATATTTTTCTAAATCTACTTTTAACCAAGTTTTAATTTTAAGTTAAGTAATTTTACAACAAATATTTTTCTAAATCTAGTTTTAACCAAGTTTTAATTTTAAGTTAAATAATTTTACAACAAATGTTTTTTTTAATCAAGAGTTAATTTTTTTTAACCAAGTATTAATTTTAAGTTAAATAATTTTACAACAAATATTTTTTATATTTTCTATAGATACATTAGAGAAAAAATTACATTTTTAATAATCCTACAAAACTTTTTTATTGTATATCACAAGTAGAGTAACATGATTTATAGAATTTCAATAGGATACGAGTTAGATTGTTTATGTGCAACACTAATTTCAGTTTTACTATGAAAGCATAATTTTATACATGAATCACCCTTTTGAGTGGTATTTTATCTATGCACTTAACATATTTTATAGAAAGGTGGGTTTAACTAGCACAAACCTTTAGACTGGATAGTACTATCGTTAGAAAGTTGAACTATTGGAAATAAAAATTGAAGATTCGTTTTAGCACAGTTGTATACTGCATGTACATAAAATATCTTTCAACTACTTAGATAAAATGATAGTTTAAATCGCAAATCATTACTTGAACTAAAAAAATACAAGGTTTTTACTTACTTGAAGCCACGTCTTGCGAAATCTTCTTTACTGTAAAGTACTTCTTACGGTAAAAAAATCCCGGTAAATTTCTTGACGGATGCAAAGCAAGCTAGCAGATCAGGAAAATAGAGTAATGATTTAAAATACATTAGCTCTACTCCCCCTCTCAGCTACATATTTCAGGGCATCATCTTGATTAATTTTTATCCTCATATGCTGAAAATAGACATAACATTTAGAAACTAAAAACAAAATAACACATTTGGAGATATTAAAAGCTTTAAAAGTAATTTTTTTCTTATAACAATTTATCAGATTCACAATACCATTTTATGTAGGATAAAATTAGTTAGCAAGCGAAAATTTAATCTTAATTAGAATTTACTGAAATATAGATACCATGCATGCCTTATTTTCTATTAGGAGAAAGCCCTCAAACCCCAGTTTTTGTATACAAACTGCTTAAAGTACTTCTACCGATAATGGTATTAATATTAATTACACTGGATTACCAACTTAAAATTTTGCAAAACACCAAAATACAGAAAAACATGCATTAACAAAAAAAATCACAGTACAACACATCAAAAGTGCAAACTATAAGAACCACATAATTATTTTTAATTAGAATTACGGTCTCAACTTTTATGTAACTAAAATAATAGAAAATATTACACTTACCCTGTACTTGTACACGCGAGAGGTGAAAATAACAAAAATACTTAAATAATTCACAAAAGAATGATTGAAGTAAAATCCACGTGCACGCCATATTGCAAACTCATTCGGCACATTACTGATAACAGAAATTGAGAGATAAGAAAGTGCCTTGAGGCCCTACAGAGTCGGCTAAATAACAGTGGGCCAGTTTGCCGATAAGATAAAACCAGGGAGGGTGCTAGGGGTATGCAATTGGGGACACGTGTTTCATTCTACGTTCAAAAATGGGGACTTATGGATTAAGATGTTTACTACTTAAAAACATGATCTAATTTTTACAAACGCATTGGAACTTTGTATAGGATATCTATTGAACACGTATTAAATACATTATGATTATTCTTCTGATCGACATTATATCCTAAATTAAAATATCAAAGTTAAGCTGCAGCGATTAATATATTTTATATAGTTTATGAAAATAATGAATCATTAAATTAATTTCTGTGAAACAATTAGCAAAGATCATTGTACTAATGCAAATTATTTTTGTTAAGTTTTGATAAATAACAGTAATAAATTATAGGCATTGCAGATGAATGAGTATTCACGTATAAAATAGGTATTTACTATTAAAAAACAGGATCTAATTTTAACAAATGCATTGGAATTTTGTATAGGATATCTCTTGAACACGTATTAAATATATTATGATTAATCTAATATGAAAAACGGGGTTAAGATTCTTTACTTGCGATGAAAGGCACTCAATTTTTTATATACTTAAATTTTACATAGACATCCTTTTAATAAATTCATAAACTAAAACAATTTTTACAATAATAAACAAAAATATTTATTTAATAAAGTCATAAACTACAATTATTAATGAAAACTTGCTAATAAATTAAACTTATTACTCTAAAAGATAGCAAATCACAACATATATCAGAAAAAATATAAGCAATTATAATACCTGGAAAATACCGGACAACACTCTTGTTACATGCGGGCAAAACATCGGTCTGCTCGGCTAAAGAATTCTTAGGTATCCGTTGCAGGGGACCTTACCTACGCCCAACCTACAAACTCTACAAATTTAACGGCAACTGGTTTTCTCTTATCAGGTATCACAGATCAGATAAGAGATAAGGAAGTGGCATGCGCAGAAGACACGTGATAGTGACGTGTGCAAATCTGTGTTGATTTAATATCCGCTAGGTTCGTTGGCAGGATGTGCTATTTACATTGAGTGGCAACTCTCTGTAACAGGCTAAGACAAGTTAGATGATGCAGTATCTACAGGGTTGAAGAAGTTTTAAGGTAGAGGGCGCTTGGGTAATCACGTGATTTTTTAAAGAACCAGTATAGAGACATTTTAGTTAGATAAAGTGGCCAGGTGTGTGTTGCGAGACTCCCTTTGCACTGTGTGTGCCTATACTTAAGACGTGTGTTTTAATTGACTTTTCGCCGAGTTTCAAAAATGTCCTTGCTTGAATCGATCGAAAATATCTTTAACATTGAATACACTCCCGAGTTTTATACTCAAAGTGATGCGGATGTGTTGCTGCAAGAAATAATACAATTGCCTTTAGATGTAAAGCCTCCGCAAAGTATTGAAAAGAAAATTTCCCCCGAGTTTTATACTGAAAGTGATGTTGACGTGCTACAGCAAGAATTGTTTCAATTACCCCTGCAAAGTAGTGAAAAGAAAATTTCCTCGACCCGTAAAGTAATTACTTTTGCTGATGAAGGAATCAATTACAGTTTACCTGGAGCAACAGTCTCTGTTTACTCTTGGATACCCATTTTGCAAAAAAAAACGTGAAGATCTACAGAAAGTGACAAATTATGAATTTAATATGGTGCAAGTGAACTTAGGCTCTGAAGAACAACCTAAAATTGAAGACGGCAACTACGAAGATTTTAATCTAGACCTATCATCAGGTGTATGCATTCTAAGTTTTGGATCTAAACGAACTTTGGATTTTAAACCAGCGAACTGTGAAACCGCTGCCATTAAATTAAAACATGGCTCAATGTGTAAGATATATCCCCCAACCAACAAACTTTTAACGCATAGTATTCCTTCTGAACCTTATGTGACAGACCCGCACATTAACCTTACATTTGCCAAAATGTACATTTATGAGCCTTCCCCGAAAAGGGCAAAGTTGGACAATTGGACGGACGATCTTTACCATAGCTTATATGCTTCTGTAAATAGTACATGGCACTTGCAGGGGCGGCCCTAGGGCCGGACAAACCGGACCCCTGTCCGGGGCGGCAAATTTTAGGGGCGGCGTTTTGTCTCGAATTTGAAAAATACATTTCATATTAGTAAAAGAATTGTTAAAAAATATTCCGAAGAATATCATTCTATATCACTTTACTAGCTGATGTACCCATCCGTCATTGATGGGTTTTTACTAACCGCGCAAAATTTCGTTTGCATTGTAGTAGTACAAAAAATGGAATTAACATACTGGCAGAAATATAGAAAGCAAAGTTATAACTCTTGTGTATTGTTCAAAAATTACAGGTTAGAGATTAGCAAATTACTGAGACAAACTGTCAATAGAGAAAATATTTTACATTCAAAATTAACGTTTTCTTTTAGTGGATGAGCTTCCTACATCAAGAAGCATCCTACATAAAGTTGCAAAAGAAGATGCTAGTAATGAATATTAAACTGAAAACAGAATATCTGGAAAATCCTTTGTAATAGCAAGTAGCCGATATTTAACACTGCAACGTCCGATTGAATAACATTTTGATGATTTTACTTGATGCGCGAAAAACTTTATCAAAGTTTACGTCATACCTCAGAAATAATTCAAATTTGTAGAAAATCAAAAACCTGAAATTTTAATTTACTAACCGCCTACTATTTAACAAAATTTCATTTCATTCCCTTTTATCTGACCACTAGTTATTTTCACGAAGTGGACACACAAAATTTTCTCAAAATTATATATATATATATATATATATATATATATATATATATATATATATATATATATATATATATGTATATATATATAGTAAATGAATTTTTTTCTATTAACTTTAGAAATTTTAAAATTATGCCTGTAAAATTTTTTGCACAATTTTCTCAAATAAAAAAAAATAATAATAATAAAAGAAACCGACGTAATTTGTCGTAACTGTTCGACGTAAGTTGAACAGCCACCTATTGTATTACCTCCAGACGCCTTAAAGTGACGCTCTCCAGAGACGGCCCGAGGGGCGTGCGGGGCCCCAGGCGAAGCGCAATAGCTGGGCCTCTTCTCTATCATGTCTTATGAGATAGCAATAAAATGTCCCAGGAGCGGGGCCTTAGGCGATCGCCTATATTCGCACCCCCCTTGGGCCGACCCTGCGCCCTCCCCTCTCTCCCCGCCCCCTCAAAAAGAAAAGAAAAAGTACAATGCAACTTTTGCAAACCCTTTCAATTTATTCAAATCTTTTAAAAAATTTCGATGATACTTTGTTACCCATCATATGGCCTAATTTCATTCTGTTCTCTTAATCCGATTTTGATGGATGCCAGAACAAACTTTTAAAGCGATTTTTACAAACTTTCAAAGCCTATGAATTATTTTAAACAATTTTGGTATCTATTGTTTCAATTATCTTACCATTTATTATAATTCCAAATTTCAGTCTATTCCATTGAGCCATTTTTTAACAATGGGCGAACATACATTTACACAACAAGTTTTCAAACAACAGTTTTAAATCTCAAAACTTTTAAACGAATTAGAAATATTTTAGCAACTGCAGTTTAAATTAAGTTGCCACTTTTGGTGTTGCTATAAATTTCATTTCATTCGCTTCAGTTGCATAGGCGTAGCCAGCGGGAGGCAGAAGAGCAGCTGCCCTCCGCTGGCTTTCCTTGTCTTCCCCCCCCCCCCTAATGAAAATCCTGGCTACGCTCTTGTTCAATTGTTTATATTTGATGTTGAAACAAATATTTACACATTTTGCATAGATTTTTGACAAGATTTCCAGTTGGATTCAAATTACTGTTTGTTAATGAATTTCAACAAGCCAAATATTATCCCATATTTCTAGATTGCATTCCTGATGCCAAAAAAATTGAACAGATCGCATTCTTGGTAAGGTATAAAGGTATTGACAAATCTAATTCCAATGGGGCTAGGATTACTTAACTCTCTCAAACAGTTCATGTTCCTATGCTCTATTATTATTTGGTACAAAATCTTCAATTGCGTGAATCCATTAAGAAAGCTTTTGCAGTCAAAAGACAACGATTTACTACCTGCTCTATAACTCTTAAGAAACTGTAAAGATTTTTTGAAAGGTACTTCGATTGAATGTGATTTTAAATGAAATGTTCTGTTATGCAAGAGAACTGACCGACGACATAGTATTCTGGCTAACACTGAGTTTAAGCAGCCACGTAACATATTAATTTTGATTGCGAATCACGAGACGATCTGGTGAAAGATCCTAAATTAAAATTTAAGGTGGTTTTATTTTTTTACAGTAAACAAAGCGATTAATACCTTTAAGTGCAGATTTAATTTAATAAGTACCCAATGTCATTATTTTAAATTCTTGCACGACATAAATGAGTTAAAAGACACTCCTAAAAAGTGCTAATTAAACAGTGTAACAGTGTTAACACTGTTTATAGTGTAAACAATTGGAGTTAATGCTGACAGATGGGGAATCGGGGAATATAAACGCGCTTGATCTAGTAAATGAAATAGTGTCAGTTACGGCCTTATTAGGCAAAAAGGAAAGCCCAATTGAAATTTTAAAGCTAATTTCAACTATCGATTTTACTCCACATCTTGCTATTGCTTCGAGAATTTCACTTTCTTTGCCAATAATTGTGGCAAGTACTAGTACAGAGAAGGGTTTCTTAAAATTAAAGTTAAAAATTTCTTATGTTCCATAACTCTTCCAGATAGATTTAATAATTTAACTACATTGGCTATCGAACATGAATTAGTTGAAAAATTGATTTAAGAGAAAAAGTCAGAAATTTTGCGGAATTAAAAGACAGAAAAAAAAGAAACTCTTTAGTTTTCTCTCTTTCTTTTGGTTTTTAGCTTAATGTGTGGTTTTTAATAAATATGGTTTTTCTTATGCTGTGTTATGTTTAAAGAGGTATTCCAGTTTCATAGGCATGAAAACAGTATCTGTGAAAAATTTGTTTCTTATAATAGTAATTTTACTGTGGGGGGCGGCATTTTATATTTTTGTCCGGGGCGGCAAAACTGCTAGGGCCGGCACTGGGCACTTGGAAAGACTTATCTACGTTTCACTTCACGATGAAAGAATTCACTTGAAGATCCATATTAGACAATTTATTCAGAACGCCCAATTAGACTATATACCAACCGGTCAGGGAGTCGTGATGAACCCTTCCACATGGATCGAATTTATTGTAAAACTATTAGATTTTAATATAGGTCATAGCAATAGCTCTTTGTAATAATCAATTATCTGTATTTAATGATGATGGAAAATGCATCTTACAACAAATTTACAAAACCGGAGATTCATTCACGTTAAATCCAATTTCCTTAATACTTTTAAATGATCAAGTAAAAAAACTTTGCGAAATGAGAAATGAAATATCGGAATGCATTTTAAAAACGCTATATACGACGACCCTACCCCATTTAATTTTAAAATTAAAGCCGCAAAAATGTAACCGCGAACCCCATTGTACTTATGATGAAGCTAAACAACAATTAATGGATATAGTACATCAGGAAATTTTTAAAAACATAGGCCGGGTTCAAGATCATCCTTCGCAAAGGATACATGCTTGCTCGAATAGAACACATGTTGATGAGAGAGAGGGTCTTATAAGTAGTAAAGCATGGTTTATGGTCGACATGTCGTATATTGCAAGAGAGATATGCGAGAACAAATGTACTTGTCATTATGACGGAGAATTTTTTTCAAACATTTTCATTGAAGACTATATGAAGTATCTTCAAAATGTGCTATTTAATACATTTTTTCAACCGTTTTCAGATTTTGATAATTTTAAGGATGGCAAAACATGTGTAATTATGTGATGTTATTGGTGTATAACTAGTATTGTGATTGTAAAAAATATATTAAAACCTTTGTGATTATGTAGAAAAGACATGCTTGCTTCTTCAACAGTAAGATTTTACTGACTTGTGCATGCTCAGTTAAAGAATACTCATTGAAAAGTTATTATTTTCTTAATTGTGTAAATAGTTTTTGTAATTTAAAATATATTTTTGTAAATAAATAAGTTTAAATACGAAAACTTTTCTGTGTTTTCTTTATGTGTATGTGTGTTGATTACTTGCAAAATAAAAATCTATAAAATTTTACTGAAGCAAAAAGTGCTAAAGTTAACATACTTGGTCAAGATTTAAGGTTCTCGTGTTGTGTTTTATACTTATCTTTTATACACTACAAGGTAAAAAGTTACAAATTTAACAAAATTTATTGAAGCATGTACTATGGAAACATTAATCTACTACATAGAAATAAATAAATACTTAATTTATTATATTTTAATTTGTTTATTTCTTTTTAGTAGTTACAACTTTGATAATTTTTAAGAACGGTATTTAAAACTATTTGCAAGAAGCACGTTTAGCAAGTTACTAGCTTGCTATTTGTAAAAAATTCTAAGTCCGTTATCTTGAAAGAGTAACTGAAATGTACTAAGTTGAATAATTCAATGTTTCTAAAAAGACAATTTCACATATCTAGCACTTCAGAAAAAATGTATCAAGTTCGTAACATTCGAAAAATACCAAAGTTCAACACTTCAATAAAATTTTCAAAGTACAGATCTGTTAGTTTATTTAAAGAACATATTCAACGACTTATCAGAACATAAAATATACCAATGTGCAAAACTTCTAAAAGAAAAAAAAATTACAACTTACAATCGATTAATGCAGTTTACTAAGTATTTTGTAAAATCCTTTACTTGATAATTCTGAAAAATAGTTTAAGTCCCTCACTTTGTATAGACATAAATTATATTACTTTTAGTTAGTTATGGTTTACATAAAGATAAGTTTATACATCTATGCTAAAATAACTGATTATTTCTATACCAAATTTAAATCCATTTCATCAAAAACATAATAAGCATACTACTTCTACGAAATTTACAAAGTTCTAATAGCTAAGTTCCTTTCGAGAAATAATTTCATAACTTATGAGAACTCATAAATGTATACAAATCAAAAGTACACTTAGTTTGAACAAGTAACATGTATAAAAGTAAGAGCATATTTATTTAAAATTTGTAAGCATAACCATCTTAATCAGTAAGATGTGTAATATGTGCACTTAGTTGATATTTCTTATAAAAATATTCAAGCCCATTACTTAATAAAAATTATAAAAATATGCTAAGTTAATACTCTGATGTTTTAAAAACATAGTGTCTGATTTAAAATATTCTGTTACTTCAAGTAAAATGTGGTAAGATCTTTACATTAAAGAATACTTCAAAAAATCTTTATTTAAAAATAATAAGTTTCTTTATCTCACTTAACTTTATTTTTGAAAAACCTGTAAAATTGATTAAGTTATAAAATTATGGAAACTTACTTTTTTTAGCCAAGTTCATTTTATAAAACAATTAATACTTTGTGAATTCTCATGTAACCCAATTTACCTATTACACTTAAGTTTATGATTTTAATCAGAACATTTTATTTCTATGTAGTAGATTAATGTTTCCATAGTACATGCTTCAATAAATTTTGTTAAATTTGTAACTTTTTACCTTGTAGTGTATAAAAGATAAGTATAAAACACAACACGAGAACCTTAAATCTTGACCAAGTATGTTAACTTTAGCACTTTTTGCTTCAGTAAAATTTTATAGATTTTTATTTTGCAAGTAATCAACACACATACACATAAAGAAAACACAGAAAAGTTTTCGTATTTAAACTTATTTATTTACAAAAATATATTTTAAATTACAATAACTATTTACACAATTAAGAAAATAATAACTTTTCAATGAGTATTCTTTAACTGAGCATGCACAAGTCAGTAAAATCTTACTGTTGAAGAAGCAAGCATGTCTTTTCTACATAATCACAATGGTTTTAATATATTTTTTACAATCACAATACTAGTTATACACCAATAACATCACATAATTACACATGTTTTGCCATCCTTAGAATTATCAAAATCTGAAAACGGTTGAAAAAATGTATTAAATAGCACATTTTGAAGATACTTCATATAGTCTTCAATGAAAATGTTTGAAAACAATTCTCCGTCATAATGACAAGTACATTTGTTCTCGCATATCTCTCTTGCAATATACGACATGTCGACCATAAACCATGCTTTACTACTTATAAGACCCTCTCTCTCATCAACATGTGTTCTATTCGAGCAAGCATGTATCCTTTGCGAAGGATGATCTTGAACCCGGCCTATGTTTTTAAAAATTTCCTGATGTACTATATCCATTAATTGTTGTTTAGCCTCATCATAAGTACAATGGGGTTCGCGGTTACATTTTTGCGGCTTTAATTTTAAAATTAAATGAGGTAGGGTCGTCGTATATAGCGTTTTTAAAATGCATTCCAATATTTCATTTCTCATTTCGCAAAGTTTTTTTACTTGATCATTTAAAAGTATTAAGGAAATTGGATTTAACGTGAATGAATCTCCGGTTTTGTAAATTTGTTGTAAGATGCGTTTTCCATCATCATTAAATACAGATAATTGATTATTACAAAGAGCTATTGCTATGACCTATATTAAAATCTAATAGTTTTACAATAAATTCGATCCATGTGGAAGGGTTCATCACGACTCCCTGACCGGTTGGTATATAGTCTAATTGGGCGTTCTGAATAAATTGTCTAATATGGATCTTCAAGTCAATTCTTTCATCGTGAAGTGAAACGTAGATAAGTCTTTCCAAGTGCCATGTACTACTTACAGAAGCATATAAGCTATGGTAAAGATCGTCCGTCCAATTGTCCAACTTTGCCCTTTTCGGGGAAGGCTCATAAATGTACATTTTGGCAAATGTAAGGTTAATGTGCGGGTCTGTCACATAAGGTTCAGAAGGAATACTATGCGTTAAAAGTTTGTTGGTTGGGGGATATATCTTACACATTGCGCCATGTTTTAATTTAATGGTAGCGGTTTCACAGTTCGCTGGTTTAAAATCCAAAGTTCGTTTAGATCCAAAACTTAGAATGCATAAACCTGATGATAGGTCTAGATTAAAATCTTCGTAGTTGCCGTCTTCAATTGTAGGTTGTTCTTCAGAGCCTAAGTTCACTTGCACCATATTAAATTCATAATTTGTCACTTTCTGTAGATCTTCACGTATTTTTTGCAAAATGGGTATCCAAGAGTAAACAGAGACTGTTGCTCCAGGTAAACTGTAATTGATTCCTTCATCAGCAAAAGTAATTACTTTACGGGTCGAGGAAATTTTCTTTTCACTACTTTGCAGGGGTAATTGAAACAATTCTTGCTGTAGCACGTCAACATCACTTTCAGTATAAAACTCGGGGGAAATTTTCTTTTCAATACTTTGCGGAGGCTTTACATCTAAAGGCAATTGTATTATTTCTTGCAGCAACACATCCGCATCAATTTGAGTATAAAACTCGGGAGTGTATTCAATGTTAAAGTTATTTTCGATCGATTCAAGCAAGGACATTTTTGAAACTCGGCGAAAAGTCAATTAAAACACACATCTTAAGTATAGGTGCACACAGTGCAAAGGGAGTCTCGCAACACACACCTGGCCACTTTATCTAACTAAAATGTCTCTATACTGGTTCTTTAAAAAATCACGTGATTACCCAAGCGCCCTCTACCTTAAAACTTCTTCAACCCTGTAGATATTGCATCATCTAACTTGTCTTAGCCTGTTACAGAGAGTTGCCACTCAATGTAAATAGCACATCCTGCCAACGAACCTAGCGGATATTAAATCAACACAGATTTGCACACGTCACTATCACGTGTCTTCTGCGCATGTCACTTCCTTATCTCTTATCTGATCTGTGATACCTGATAAGAGAAAACCAGTTGCCGTTAAATTTGTAGAGTTTGTAGGTTGGGCGTAGGTAAGGTCCCCTGCAACGGATACCTAAGAATTCTTTAGCCGAGCAGACCGATGTTTTGCCCGCATGTAACAAGAGTGTTGTCCGGTATTTTCCAGGTATTATAATTGCTTATATTTTTTCTGATGTATGTTGTGATTTGCTATCTTTTAGAGTAATAAGTTTAATTTATTAGCAAGTTTTCATTAATAATTGTAGTTTATGACTTTATTAAATAAATATTTTTGTTTATTATTGTAAAAATTGTTTTAGTTTATGAATTTATTAAAAGGATGTCTATGTAAAATTTAAGTATATAAAAAATTGAGTGCCTTTCATCGCAAGTAAAGAATCTTAACCCCGTTTTTCATATTAGATTAATCATAATGTATTTAATACGTGTTCAAGAGATATCCTATACAAAATTCCAATGCATTTGTTAAAATTAGATCCTGTTTTTTAATAGTAAATACCTATTTTATACGTGAATACTCATTCATCTGCAATGCCTATAATTTATTACTGTTATTTATCAAAACTTAACAAAAATAATTTGCATTAGTACAATGATCTTTGCTAATTGTTTCACAGAAATTAATTTAATGATTCATTATTTTCATAAACTATATAAAATATATTAATCGTTGCAGCTTAACTTTGATATTTTAATTTAGGATATAATGTCGATCAGAAGAATAATCATAATGTATTTAATACGTGTTCAATAGATATCCTATACAAAGTTCCAATGCGTTTGTAAAAATTAGATCATGTTTTTAAGTAGTAAACATCTTAATCCATAAGTCCCCATTTTTGAACGTAGAATGAAACACGTGTCCCCAATTGCATACCCCTAGCACCCTCCCTGGTTTTATCTTATCGGCAAACTGGCCCACTGTTATTTAGCCGACTCTGTAGGGCCTCAAGGCACTTTCTTATCTCTGAATTTCTGTTATCAGTAATGTGCCGAATAAGTTTGCAATATGGCGTGCACGTGGATTTTACTTCAATCATTCTTTTGCTAATTATTTAAGTATTTTTGTTATTTTCACCTCTCGCGTGTACAAGTACAGGGTAAGTGTAATATTTTCTATTATTTTAGTTACATAAAAGTTGAGACCGTAATTCTAATTAAAAATAATTATGTGGTTCTTATAGTTTGCACTTTTGATGTGTTGTACTGTGATTTTTTTTGTTAATGCATGTTTTTCTGTATTTTGGTGTTTTGCAAAATTTTAAGTTGGTAATCCAGTGTAATTAATATTAATACCATTATCGGTAGAAGTACTTTAAGCAGTTTGTATACAAAAACTGGGGTTTGAGGGCTTTCTCCTAATAGAAAATAAGGCATGCATGGTATCTATATTTCAGTAAATTCTAATTAAGATTAAATTTTCGCTTGCTAACTAATTTTATCCTACATAAAATGGTATTGTGAATCTGATAAATTGTTATAAGAAAAAAATTACTTTTAAAGCTTTTAATATCTCCAAATGTGTTATTTTGTTTTTAGTTTCTAAATGTTATGTCTATTTTCAGCATATGAGGATAAAAATTAATCAAGATGATGCCCTGAAATATGTAGCTGAGAGGGGGAGTAGAGCCAGTGGCGCAGAGAGGGAGGGGGAGCAGGGGAAAAATCCCCAGGGCCTCAGCTTGTGAAGGGGCCCCGCTTTTGCTGTTTATATGATACTTAATTGTGTGTTGTCAATTTTGTACAAAAAAAAAAAAAAAAAAAGTCCAAATTCAGATTATGTCCCTGGATGTTTCAAATTAATTTTTCAATGAAATTGCAAAAAGCCAGTTAGAGCATAAACCCCCAACTTGACAAAAACGAGGAGTGTTTCTGATTGAGTCTTCTTTTGCAAGAAAAGTAGACTTTACGGTGTTATTCAACGGTTTGACATAGCTACAAGTAGAAAAGATTTATTTAACAAGAAATCATTTTTTTCCGAGACACATTGTTAAATAGTGGAAGAAAGTATATAGCCGGAGGACAGACTATGGGCCCACCCAACCTCCGAAATTTTGAATTTTCTTTAACAAAATATTAAAGATCAAGAATTTCTATGGGGAATTTTGAAAGTTCCACTTTTTTGGCCTTCTGAAATTTTTTTGGCTGCCTACTTGCATGGAAGTATGAATAGAAATATTAATTTTTTCAATACTGAGGAAATATGCCATGCAAAAATGTCAACGTTTCAAATACAGTTTTTCTATGGAGGTGACGAAACCTTCAAAGCAAAATGTTGGTATTTTTTAGAGCATGGATGTTTGTTACAGTATAATACTCTTTTAAATTAATGATTTTAATTCTATTAATTATTTTCCAATTACTATTAATTTAAAGTTTCTGTAAATTGTTAATAATTTTAATAAGGAATAAATGATTCATTTAATACGATATCAAAAGCATTTCTGGATAGCAAAGGGACCCCAAAGATTTTATCCCCGGGGCCCCAACTTGGCTCTCTGCGCCTCTAAGTAGAGCTAATGTATTTTAAATCATTACTCTATTTTCCTGATCTGCTAGCTTGCTTTGCATCCGTCAAGAAATTTACCGGGTTTTTTTTTTACCGTAAGAAGTACTTTACAGTAAAGAAGATTTCGCAAGACGTGGCTTCAAGTAAGTAAAAACCTTGTATTTTTTTAGTTCAAGTAATGATTTGCGATTTAAACTATCATTTTATCTAAATAGTTGAAAGATATTTTATGTACATGCCGTATCAGGGTGTCAGTAGTGTAATAGTGAGAGTACCACGACACTCGAATCCGGGCGGAGCAGCGGAGCAGGGGAGCAGGTATTACGCAACGGGCGGAGCAGAGGTTACATAATCCACGATGTGCTAAGAGGGGGTGGAGTTGAGTGACAGCTGATGGAGGAGAATTCGGTTGGAGCAGGGGAGACGGAGTTGAGTGGCAGTTGGTAGATAAGACAGAAGGGTACAGATTTTTTTTTCTTGCATCATTCCTAATAGAGGGGACTCGGAAAAAAGTTTAATTTTTTTTCTAATAATTACCGACTATAACTATTTATGCAGAGACCGTCTTGCAAAGTATAAAAGAGATGTGATTATGAAATAGGAAGTAATTGTAAGGATGACTCTTAGAAAAAAATTTTATTTTGTGTTTTTTAGAATTTTGATTGTGAATTTTTCAGACATAGAAAATTATGCTGAGATACGAACTAAGAATATGTAAAAGAAATTATACAAGCTAATGATTTCATTATTGAAGATAAAAATTAAAGTTAGGTTTTAACTAGTTGAATGGTATATGTTTTATGCAAACTTTTACAGAATAGTAGAAAGAATTGTGTTTAATGGTAGGATAACGATAATTTGTGGGTTTTTTTAGGCGTAAAATGGTATATGTTAATTTTTCAGGTATAGAAAATATTGGATTTGTGTTTTTAGACTTTTGATTGCGAATTTTTCAGACATAGACAATTTTGGATTTATGTTTTTTTTTTTTTTTTTAATGTTAATTTTTAAGACATAGAAAAATTTGCTGTAATACGAACTATTAGTATGTAAAAGAAATTACAAGCTAATGATTTCATTATTGAAGATAAAAAATAAAGTTGGGTGTTGAATAGTATATGTTTTATGCAAACTTTTACAGAATAGTAGAAAGAATTGTGTTTAATGTTAGGATAACGATACTTTGTGGGTTTTTTTTTTAGACATAAAATGGTTGATGTTAATTTTTCAGACGTAGAAAATATTGGATTTGTGTTTTTGGAACTCTAAATGTGAATTTCTCAGACACAGAAAATTTTGCACAGATATGAACTAGGACAAATTAAAAAAAAAAATCATTATGGTAAAATTCTGTTTCATATTGAAACTTAGAAACTATTTTAGCGAAAGCGAAATCTACTGTATCACAGTAGGCGCTGTAGTACTGTATCACAGTAGGAGACATAAGTAGGCGCCTGATGTCTCTGTTTCACAAGACTCAAGCAATGTCCGACCCTTTTCATAGGATTGTTTGCTTTTTTCTAGTGAAATATTCCAACATGAAAGTCATCCACCATCGCTAGCAGTTAGTTAAACAAGTGCGTCTTATTTGAGAGGGGTGATCAATTTTACATCCCAAACATTTATGCAAGCAGTTAATTTTATGAATTCTCACAATTTCTTGTGGTATGTAGCTAAACATTAGTTTTTCTTAGTTTTTGGTATCTTATATTTTAGTTTGTTAATTTCTATTTAGTAGATATACTTTTAACAATTTTTAATATCAATATTAAAAAAAATATTTACAAGTTGCTTATGCAGCAAGTTTTTCATGTGGTATTTAATAAAAAAATAACTAAAATGCACTGAGTTAAATTATATAATGTTTAAAAAAAAGCGCTAAGTCGTTACATTTAAAAAATGTCAAAGTTATCATTTCTATGAAATTTTCAAAGTGTAGATCTGTTAGTTTATTGTATGAAAATATTTAACAACTTGTAAGAACACAAAATATAACTAACACAAATACTAAGTGCAAAACTTCTAAAAAGAAAAATTACAAGTTCAGCTAAAGCAGTTTACAAAATATTTCATAAAAATCTTTACATGGTATTTCTGAAAAAATTTGCAAGTGTCTAATTTCGTATAGACATAAAATGTACTAATTTTCATTCGTGGAGATTTTAAAAAGGTAAAAATTTATAAGTCCATTATCTTGAAAGATTACCTAAAATGTACTAAGTTGAATAACACAATGTTTTAAAAAAATTCATGTCTACATATTTGACACTTCAGAAAAAAAATATTAAGTTCTTAAGATTTAAAGAAAATATCAAATTCATACCTTCTATGAAATTAACAAAGTACAGATGTGCTAGTTCATTTCATGAAAATATTCAATGTCCTGCCAGAACATAAAATACAATTTTAATTCAAAATATACTAAGTTTGACCACATAACTCAAAAAATAAAAAATAGAGAAGCATTACTTTTTTTCTTTTCTAAAGTTATACTTATCTAAAAATACTTTTCTTTCCTATGTTTGTAAGTTGTAAAATGAAAAGATCTCAACTTCAGCAGATGTAGTGTGTTCAGTTACTTCAGAACAAAAACATGAAGTTCGTTCACATCAAAAATATTTTAAACGTACTACTGGAAATAATTTCATAACATATGAGAACACATGAACATGTCCAAATTAAAAGTTTACGAAGTTTCAACAAGTAGTTTGGATAAAAAATAATCTGAGTTAATACTTCGATGTTTTAAAAATTATAGTGTTTGATTTAAAATACTCGGTTACTTCAAATAAAATGTACCAAGATTTTTACATTATAGAGGCCTCACCATGGCACAGTGGTTATGTCACTGGAAATGGTAGACGGGCGAAGTGTGAAGGTCCCCGGTTTGAGTCCCATCTCGCGTCCGTCGACCTAACCGTTCGGAGTTTTCCCGTGGTTTTCTCCGAAGCATAGCGTAAATACGGGTAAGGACCCCTTGAATGACCCCCATGGAGGGTTTCCCACCTATAGGTCTAGATCCCTCGTGCAGATAATTGGTCTTAATCCTACAACACAAGATTTACATTATAGAATACCTAAAATTCCTTACATTGGTAACGATTGCGCAAATGAAAAGTGTACGTAAGTTTGAAGAGGTATTATGTATAGAAAATGCACAAATCAAAAGTGTACTAAGCTTGAACAAGTATTATGTGTAGCAAATGCACAAATCAAAAGTGTACTAAGTTTGAACAAGTATTATGTATAAAAAGTAAAAACACACACATTTATTTAAAATTTGTAAGTCTAAGTAGATCAGTCTGTAAAATATGTACCACGTGCACTTTGTCGATATTTTCCAAAAACAAAAAAATATACACAAGTCCATTACTTTAGAAAAATTACAAGAAATAACCTAAGTTAATACTCTGATGTTTTAAAATGATGGTAATTCGTTTTTTTTTTATTCGGATTTTTTGAACTTAAAACATGTCTGGTAATTTTAAATACTTCGTTTTATACTAAGTATTGTGGGAAATACTTTTCTTTTATGTAAGTACATTTTACAAAAAATTACTACTGTTGTGAATTCTCATGTGACAAACTTACCTAACGTACTTAGGTTTATGCTTTTAATCAGAAGACAACTTTATTTCTATGCAGTTGTTTAATGTTTTCATAATACTAGTTTCAATAAGTTTTTGTCAAATTTCTAACTGTCTAAGTTATGGTTATAGAATTTAAAAGATAAGTATAAAAGAGAATCTGAAATCCTGTCTACGTATGTTAACTTTATCACTTTTTGTTTTAGTAAAATTTCAGAAGTATTTATTTTGCAAGTAATCAATGCACACATAAAGTAAACACATAATTTTTTCTTATATAAACTGATTTATTTACAAAAAAATGTATTTTAAACTACACAAAATATTAACACAAAAGAAAATAATAACTTTTCAATGAGTAATATATAACTAAGCATACATAAGTCAGTAAAAACTCACTGCTGTAGAAGCAAGCGTACCTTTTCTGTATAATCGCAATGATTTTTAATAAATTTTTTACAATTGTAATACTAGTTATACACCAATAACATCACATAATTACACATGATTTGGCATTCTTGGGATTGGAAAAATCTAAAAACGGTTGAAAAAATTAACGAAGAAATACATTTTGAAAATACTCTCCGTAGTCTTCGAAGAAAATGTTTGCAAAATATTCTCCGTCATAATGACAAGTACATTTGTTCTCGCATATCTCTCTTGCAATATATGGTACGTCGAGCATAAACCATGCTTTAATGTTTATAAGACCATCTCTCTCATCAACATGTGTTCTATTCGAACAAGCATGTATCCTTTGTGAAGGATTATCCCGAACTCGGTCTATGCAATTAAATTGTTTCTTTAAACTTTTGTGAATTTCATGAGCTACTATATCCATTAATTGATCTTTAGCCATTTCATATTCACAATGCGGTTCACGGTAACACTTTTGTGGCTTTAATTTTAGTGTCATATGAGGCAGGGTGGTTGTGTACAATGTTTTTAGAATGCATTCTGATATTTCATTTCTCATTTCACAAAGTTTTAATACTTGATCATTTAAAAGTATCAAGGGAATTGGATTTAATGTAAATGAATCTCCGGTTTTGTAAATTTGTTGTAGGATGCATTTTCCATCGTCATTAAATACGGATAATTGATTATCACAAATAAAAGAGCTATTGTGATGACATCTAGTAAAATCTAATAGTTTTACAATAAATTCAATCCATGTTGAAGGGTCCATCATGACTCCCTGACTGGTTGGTATATAATCTAATTCAGCGTTCTGAATAAATTGTCTAATATGAATCTTCAAGTCAGTTTTTTCATCGTGGAGCGAAACGTAGATAAGTCTTTCCAAGTGCCATGTACTATTTACAGAAGCATGTAAGCTATGGTAAGCATGATCCGCCCAATCGTCCAACTTTGGTCTTTTCGGCGCAGGTTCATAAATGCACATTTTGACGAATGTTAGGTTAATGTGTGGATCTGTCACATGAGGCTCAGAAGGAATACCATACGTTAAAAGTTTGTTGGTTGGGGAATATATCTTACTCATTGAACCATGTTCTAATTTACTGGTAGTGGTTTCACAGTTCGCTGGTTTAAAATTTTAAAGTTCGTTTAGATCCAAAACTTAGAATGCATACACATGATGATAGGTCCAGAGAAAAATCTTCGTAGTTACCGTCTTCAATTTTAGATTTCCCGTCAAAGGATAAGTTTACTTGTACCAAATTAAATTCATAATTCGTTGTTTTCTGTAGATCTTCACGTAGTTTTTGCAAAATGGGTAACCAAGGGAAAACAGAGACAGTCACTCCAGAGAAACTGTAATTTATCCCCTCATCCGCGAAAGCAATTACTTTCCGAGTCGAAGTATTATCTTTTTCACCAGTTTGCAGAGGCTTTGCATCAAAAGGTAATTGCGACAATTCTTGAAGTAACACATCAGCATCACTTTGAGTGTAAAACTCAGGAGTGTATTCAATGTTAAAAGTATTTTCGATCAATTCAAGCAAAGACATTTTTTTAAACACGGTGAAAAAAATCAATTAAAGCATAAAACTAGAAATACACGTCTAAAGTGAAGGTACTAACAGCATAATGTGAGCCCCGCATTCAGCCGCTTTATCTAACATAGATGAAATAATGTCTTCCCACTGGTTAAAAAAAAAAAAAAAAAAAAAAAAAAAAAAAAAAATCACGTGATCATCAAAGAGGTCGTTTCAAGGTTATGCCGGTTCAAGGTCAAAGCTTCACCATTAAGGTTAACAGAACTGGTTTGACAAGGTATTTTTATATGAAAAAAATTGTTCTCCCTCTATCTGTGGTGGTGGTAGGATGCATTTTTTCAATCGCTTATACTAAGCCTAATTTAAAATAGTTCATTTTATGAAAATACAGTGATGACGTATTTTATCGATCATTCAAGTAATGAAGTAAGTGTATTTCTGTTTAAATATTTTGTAGTATACGCAAGTATATTATCTATTATTTGATAGTTATGTTAGACTTTTTTTCAGTGTATTTGTAAATATTTGAATATGATGTCTTGATAATGTTTATTTTCTAAAATGCATTTCGCTTAATCGTAGAGATTTTTACAAGTATGGTATTGACTATTAGTGTTAGTTATTCCTTTTAGTATTTTGTTTACTAAAACTACAAAAATTTTTTGTTACTTTTAATGTTTTGTACTTTGTTGATACATGATTTAGAAAAAAAAAAAAGTTAATCATTATTTAGTGAAAGCATGTTTGCTGAACATTTGTGGTTCAATCTTTGTTCAAATACCTTATTAAACGTAAAAATATACAGCAACAAGATGCGATGACACTATTTCCATCAAAATGATATTTTTTCTGAGTTAAATTTATAATACTTAACGTTTATGAGAGATCTTATAAAATAAAGTGAAACACATGTGTAGTCTGTATCTGTATAAATGCTACTTTTGTACCTAAAATATAAGCATTCCTATTATTGAATTGGTATATTATTACATTATAACTATAATATCTTGATAGTTAGATCTAAAACTGCAATTTTATTTACTTGCTTGTGGCTTGTGGCCAGTGCCTGCCCATTAGAAAAAAAAATTACTTGCTTGTAACTTATTTTATCGTAAAGCTCTAAAGTCATATAAGAAATTACCATTTAACCACGATTTCCTGATCGGTGAGTATAAACCTAAACTTTATTTTCAATACAGTAGGATTTAAAAAAAAAATCTATCAATACTAATACTTGCTTAAAAGGTTTAAAGATATAACCAATGTCATTTTATCACGAAAAAATTCGCAAAGTCTCATCCTAACATTAAACATAATTATTTCTATTATTCTGTAAAAGGTTTACATGATAATGTGTTACCGGTTGTAGGGTGGGGCATGATATTTTTACACGTATAAGAATAATATAGCTATATCTTTACAGTACAGCTGTTAAGTCAACGGGTGTACTCTGAAGTTAACTTTTAGGGGCCTAATTTGTCCTAGTTCATATCTGTGCAAAATTTTCTGTGTCTGAGAAATTCACATTTAGAGTTCCAAAAACACAAATCCAATATTTTCTAAGTCTGAAAAATTAACATCAACCATTTTATGTCTAAAAAAAACCCCACAAAGTATCGTTATCCTAACATTAAACACAATTCTTTCTACTATTCTGTAAAAGTTTGCATAAAACATATACTATTCAACACCCAACTTTAATTTTTATCTTCAATAATGAAATCATTAGCTTGTAATTTCTTTTACATACTAATAGTTCGTATTACAGCAAATTTTTCTATGTCTTAAAAATTAACATTAAAAAAAAAAAAAAAAAAACGTAAATCCAAAATTGTCTATGTCTGAAAAATTCGCAATCAAAAGTCTAAAAACACAAATCCAATATTTTCTATACCTGAAAAATTAACATATACCATTTTACGCCTAAAAAAACCCACAAATTATCGTTATCCTACCATTAAACACAATTCTTTCTACTATTCTGTAAAAGTTTGCATAAAACATATACCATTCAACTAGTTAAAACCTAACTTTAATTTTTATCTTCAATAATGAAATCATTAGCTTGTATAATTTCTTTTACATATTCTTAGTTCGTATCTCAGCATAATTTTCTATGTCTGAAAAATTCACAATCAAAATTCTAAAAAACACAAAATAAAATTTTTTTCTAAGAGTCATCCTTACAATTACTTCCTATTTCATAATCACATCTCTTTTATACTTTGCAAGACGGTCTCTGCATAAATAGTTATAGTCGGTAATTATTAGAAAAAAAATTAAACTTTTTTCCGAGTCCCCTCTATTAGGAATGATGCAAGAAAAAAAAATCTGTACCCTTCTGTCTTATCTACCAACTGCCACTCAACTCCGTCTCCCCTGCTCCAACCGAATTCTCCTCCATCAGCTGTCACTCAACTCCACCCCCTCTTAGCACATCGTGGATTATGTAACCTCTGCTCCGCCCGTTGCGTAATACCTGCTCCCCTGCTCCGCCCGGATTCGAGTGTCGTGGTACTCTCACTATTACACTACTGGTGTCTACCATCATGGAAAGGTCACGAAAGTCACGGAAAAGTCAAGAACTGGTAAAAAGGTCACGAAAGTCAAGAAAAGGTCAAGAAATGAAGCACTAGGTCACGATTAGCGACTCAACTCCCTTTTTCCATTTCATTCAAATTCTTAGTTGACGATTTTCGTAACTAAATTTTCTAACCTTTTGTGCACCATTTTTACAGTTTTGCTAATAAACGTACAGTTTACCGCATAATTCTATCGATCTTTGTTGTAAAGATATTTAATTTTGAAATCAGGGCTTATTCGCTGATCACCCTGTATATTAATAGTGTTAAATTTAAAAGTATAATTTTTCTTCATTCTATAAGTATGATGCAGGGGTGCAGAAATTGTTTTTATTCTCAACATTTCCCTCAAACCATATGCAAATTTCCCCAAAAGTCTACGATATGTTTATTGACTTGCATAAGTTCTGTATTACCATAAGTGTAAAAATATTTGTAATGTCCAAGCTACATACATGTTTACTAAATAGCAATTGGTCCAAGTTAAGAGAAAGAGAACTGCTGATCGGTGAAAAAGTTGAAAAAAAAATCGCTTTAAAAATAGGAATGGGAAAGAATAACTCGAAGAATTTTGTAATTCATTGTTAAAATCGAAATCAGTTGTATATTTTCTGCAAAATTTCCCCCTATCCTAGATTGCCGGATAATAGATATTCTGCATCCCTGGCAAAAATGTATTTTTGATATTAGTGTTTCGTATTTGTTATGGTCAAGAAAAAGTCATGAAAAGGTCAAGAAATCAAGCTTACTTTATATGGTAGACACCCTGAGTATACAAGTGTGCTAAAACGAATCTTCAATTTTTATTTCCAATAGTTCAACTTTCTAACGATAGTACTATCCAGTCTAAAGGTTTGTGCTAGTTAAACCCACCTTTCTATAAAATATGTTAAGTGCATAAATAAAATACCACTCAAAAGGTTGATTCATGTATAAAATTATGCTTTCATAGTAAAACTGAAATTAGTGTTGCACATAAACAATCTAACTCGTATCCTATTGAAATTCTATAAATCATGTTACTCTACTTGTGATATACAATTCGTATCGTATTCAAACTCTATAAATCATGTTACTCTACTTGTGATATACAATAAAAAATTTTTGTAGGATTATTAAAAATGTAATTTTTTCTCTAATTGATCTATAGAAAATATAAAAAATATTTGTTGTAAAATTATTTAACTTAAAATTAATACTTGGTTAAAAAAAATTAACTCTTGATTAAAAAAAAACATTTGTTGTAAAATTATTCAACTTAAAATTAAAACTTGGTTAAAACTAGATTTAGAAAAATATTTGTTGTAAAATTATTTAACTTAAAATTAAAACTTGGTTAAAAGTAGATTTAGAAAAATATTTGTTGTAACATTATTTAACTTAAAATTAAAACTTGGGTAAAAATCTCTTAAGAAAAGAAAATGTTTAGATAAAAAAGTTCATACACTATCTAAATCATTATTTGTAAAAACTATAGGTACTAAAATCGTTCTATGGTATAATTTTCTCACTTCCCTAACAGTACAAGAAATTTGTAGAAAATGTATGGGTATCCTAAACCCTACTTTAATATTCTAGTAAACTGTTACTTATTACATATATGCTATAATCTTAAACGGTATACAAAAATTAGCTAAACATTAGAAGTATGTATTAAGCAACATTTATTCAATTTGCATTGGTTCTATTACTAAATGGTAAAGAAAACTAAATAAATAAAAAATAAACTTCGAAAAATTAATCAAAGTCCCAATTCATTTTCAAAACTAAAGTATAACACAATACACCTACAATTTTATACCTGAAGGTTTCTCGACCTAATGGTTTAAGCCAACAATCATTAGCCTGTGAATTCTTTTGTAGGTTGCGCGTTCAAATTTGAAAATTTTTCCAAGTCCCCTTATTTTAAAAATATCTTAATGTCTGAAAACATTACAAGTCCCCTTATTTTAAAAATATCTTAATGTCTGAAAACATTACAAGTTCCCTTATTTGTAAAATATCTTAATGTCTGAAAAAATTACAAGTCCCGTTATTTGAAAAAAAAAAAGGAAAAAATTTTTATCAATCCTTCCAACATCCGCTCCCCACATCCGTTCCGACCACGCCCCCTCTCTCTCTCTCGACCCAGGGACAGCAGTTAACATGGTGTCCCACGGCACCCAACAATTAACATGGCACCCCCTGAGGTGAACTGTCGTTTCCTTACTACTGACGACAAGACGTGGCTAATCAGCAACGGCAATTATTCATTTTGTTGTTCGCGGGCCCTACCCATTAACATTTTAGTGTGTACAGGGTACAACTGCTGAATGCAATTTTGAACCCATTTCACAGCCACCGTGCAATATACAGTGTTCACAGCATACATTTTCGCATTTTAGGATTAAGTTTTCCAGTTTAAGTAATTCCCATCCTTTTCAGTGAGGACTGTAGTAAACAAACCTCAATTG
Organism: Cheiracanthium punctorium; assembly: GCA_038373885.1. Taxonomy (NCBI): domain Eukaryota; kingdom Metazoa; phylum Arthropoda; class Arachnida; order Araneae; family Cheiracanthiidae; genus Cheiracanthium; species Cheiracanthium punctorium. The sequence goes on along the minus strand of JAWZYV010019719.1, from coordinate 1,295,837 downwards.
CTATTTACAACTATTATCACTATTACCTGCTAATTTACAATTTGAGCTTTCTTTTTTAAAACCAGACCAGCTATACATTGCCATGTACTCGCTTTGTCTGATATCTTAGAATATGTTTTACTTTTATAATGAGGATTTGTACCCATACGTCTGGGTGGCGTGGACAACTTATGAGAGCAGTTGAAAGAATGAAATCTGTACAAATTGCGGAGGGTTGGATTGTTCGTCTATGCTTTAGCATCACTTAAGGCCGATGCTGATTGCTGCTGCGTCTAACGTGACTGCAGTGGGTAAGAGGGTCATTCTCGTAGCGAATTTTACGACTTTTTAATAGCAATTCGGGGTTTACCGATAAAAGATTTCCGCACTAAACCGCAAACTCCGTCTCCTATAAAATGGAGAGAGAAACGGAAGATTTTTTTTCCCGTATCAGTGTGCCGTCGTACATTCAAATATGGTGGAACCTGCTAAAATGACCACTTTGGTAAAGAGATAGTCTGTCTATAGTGACAACTTTAATGCAATTTCGCTTTACTACCATCACACTGTACCACCTTTGTAAGGTGACCAGTTTTGTTCTTCCCAAGGGTAGTCCCATTAGACAGGTTTAACTGTACAAATAAAACTGGGAACACTGCTCCAGCCACTGTGGCGATAGCGAGCCAAGAAAATGTGCCTCTCCTTCTGTTTAAAAATAAAAGCTCTATATCATTTTTGTAAATAGATAAATTACGTTTAGTCCACAAGGATTCAATTTGTATTGGTATAAATATTCTAGGTATATATATATATATATATATATATATATATATATATATATATATTATTAGCAATGCAAAAATGGCATATAAAGTCAAATCAAACATCCATAATTAATTATTTAGAAGATATCCTATTTGTAACGCGCAATTGCAGCTATGACAAACAGAATAGAATATAACTAACAAGTAAAACACAAAACATACTACAAATAAGACATATCTCGCATAAAAATATAACAGCTATTAGCAAGAATTAGAAACCAGAATTTGAAGCCAAATAAAGTGCAAGAATTATTGTGATAATATAATGGAACGGAAATTATAACCACTGTCACCATCTTCAGGGGCCACAAACAGTGGATTATAATTTACAGCAAACCAAATAGTAGGGTTTCGGTTGTGTGGCATATCAGAAGAGATATTAACTCCACACATCTGGGCCCTACCCTACTATATAAAGGAAAGAAGAAATCAAAAAGATAACAAAAATTAGAAATAGGAATATAATTTTTGCATACCAGACCTTGAGCACATGGAAATTTCATTTGAACAATTGATATGTGTTGCCAATGTTAAGAATTGTAAAAAGTGAAAAATGGTGTTGCCACTAAATAAAAGTGTAAAAGTGGAAAGAAGAAAGTATAGGAGTTGCCAAATACTAAAAGGTAATATTATTAAATTTTAAGAATATCCAGGTATATTAATATAATAAATATATATTGAATAATAATAAATTAAAATGATTGAATAAACTAAATAGTATAGTAAAATTAAATATAACATATTGTTTAAAAAATATAATGATTATTATTATTGACAAAGTATGTATAATAAGTTATTGTATGACAGAAGATTAATCTAGTAAATAAGAAAAAAATAAAAAATAATGTTTAGGACAGAATAATCACAGTATAGGAACCCCGTTTTTTTTTTTAATCCCTCCAGATATATATATGCATGCATATACACATCCAAATTGTTTTTAAACATATTACTTTTTTTTATGAGAAAAACTTCCTCCGCCCGACCCAACCATCCAATTACAACTTTAAAACCAAAACCACACCCAACCTCCAGTAAATTAACAAAGACATTAGACACATCATTATCAAGAATTGTATATAATAGATTTTAGGAACTTAGTGGGATAGTTGTATTGTCTAGCTGACAGAAATAGAGATTTAAAATTGGAGACTTTAAAATCATCAGAACACAGAAACTTGATTCTACAGCAGTGATTATAGATGATATTGCGAAATACAGATTTATGTAAGCAGGAGGAAAAATGAGTAAAGCTATTTACTATAAAGCTAAAATCTTTACGCTTATCATATATATTGAAACTAAGGCTATTTCTAGGAGTGATGGAGATACTTAGATCTAGAAAACTAACAGAATTGTTAAGCATATCATTTTTAATTAATTCCAGAGCAGATGGATATTTTATGGGGAAGATAATGTTATTATTATTAGTAGTGTTTACAAGTAAGATATCATCTATATATCGTTTAAGAATGATGTGTGTATTAGTATATTCTTTTTCATAGTAATATAAGTAAAGATCTGCAAGGTAACTAGATGCTGAACCACCTTGTGGTATACCATGATTTTGTAGATATATTTTATTGTTATGTAGAATAAAATTATTATAGATAATAAATTTAGATAGACAACTGAAATAAGTTACATCAACATGGGAGGGGAGCTGAATATGGTTAACACAAGTTTCAAATAATTCATTAATTACATTGTAAAGGTCGTCAAGAGGAATATTGTTAAATAGATCTTTATAATCATAGGTATATAAAGAGGTAATATTACTAATAGTACATATTGTATTGCGTAGATCATAACTATTTCCTAAAGAGATAGAGTAATCATTACGTTTTATATAATACTCATGCATAACAGACAGTATCTTTAATAGAAGTTTACTTGCTACATTGTTATATGTGTTACATCCTATTGTAACAGTTCGAAACTTTAAAGGCGATTTATGAAATTTAGGGATTAGTACAATATATTATAAGGATAGTTTAGATTATTATGTTGTAGGTTGATAAGTTTATAGAAAGCCAGAATTTTTTTGTTACAAACTACAGTAGACAAATTAGTAGAGGAATAGATACTGTTATTTACGATTGTAGAGGCTAACAAGCTATGATATAACTGTTTACAAATAAAAGCATAGTTATTGGATGATTTATCTACATAAGTAATTATGAAATACTGCTTTATAAAGTCTATGTGAGTATGAAATTGACTATTGACAGGAGAACTATATTTTACATATTTAGCAATATGTTGCTTAAAGATTGAAAGTACTTTTACTTTCCAGGTAGTGAAGGCTTCAATAGGAGTGCTGTATTTTAAGGCAGTATTATATATGTAAAAATCTAAATCATAAGTGAATTGTGTTACAATGCCACTAAGAGAGTGTTTTGAAGGAATACGGTGTTTAGAGCCCTTCTGCATGAGTTTTTTTAACCTAATATCTTTTATGATAGCTAGATCCCCAGTAATGATGTGTCCATAATCCCTATTAATGAAGTTCCTATAGTGATTGTCATTGCATATACAGGGTGGTGTATCAGAAGGGTTATATGTTTTCGAAAAGGAGTTATAGTTAAATAGTTTCCTACCAAAGGGTAGGGGATATTTAAAGGACTTTTTAATAATGACATTTTTGATGGGAAAGTAAGTGTTATTAGTAGAAAATATTGTATTGAAGTTTAAGTTATTGATTGCAGGATTTGTGAAAGTAATTAATAAGTTGGAATTAGAAGGTGTATTATTAATGTTATTGGTTAGGTTTACGGTAAGTGCAGTGGCTCGTGCAACAATGAGATCGAAGAATAGGTGAGAAAAATGTCCAGAAATGTTAAGATTTGAAAAAATAGAAAAATACTTAACTAAAAGTTTCTTTTTAATGGAGTAAATGAAAGTACGTATATTAATCCAATTATAAGTACTGGTATAGTAACTATATAATTTTAAAATAGCAGATTTTATATAACTATTAGAATACTTAGGACTGTTACTCTTTTTACGTTTACCTCTAGAAGTTCTAAGTGTTTTATTATATATATAGACAAGTTTAAAGTATGATAGATTGGAGAATATTTATTTATGTTAGTAGTGCTAGTATAATATATTAATTGTTTATCAAGAACTAATTGGTTTAGACCATACGGATAACTAGTATTATGAAATTGGATGAAGTAGTTTTCTAAAAATAAACGTTCATTATGGTTCTTCTTTATAGATAGAATAGTGAAATTAATATTATTGAACCCATGCATATGAAAATGTTCATACTCAAAGTTATTACCAGAAAGATTACTAGGATAGTTCTTAACATGATTTCGATGTAGATTAATACGAAGGTGTAAAGGATTACTAGTTTGGCCAATATAAGCTATTTTACATTGATTACAGGTTAACATATAGATACAGTTGTATACTTTGCAAAACGTGCTTAAATTAGACCCACTATTACAACCATCCCACTAAGTTCCTAAAATCTATTATATACAATTCTTGATAATGATGTGTCTAATGTCTTTGTTAATTTACTGGAGGTTGGGTGTGGTTTTGGTTTTAAAGTTGTAATTGGATGGTTGGGTCGGGCGGAGGAAGTTTTTCTCATAAAAAAAAGTAATATGTTTAAAAACAATTTGGATGTGTATATGCATGCATATATATATCTGGAGGGATTTAAAAAAAAAAAAAAAAAAAAAAAAAAAAAAAAAAAAAAAACGGGGTTCCTATACTGTGATTATTCTGTCCTAAACATTATTTTTTTTTCTTATTTACTAGATTAATCTTCTGTCATACAATAACTTATTATACATACTTTGCCAATAATAATAATCATTATATTTTTTAAACAATATGTTATATTTAATTTTGCTATACTATTTATTTTATTCAATCATTTTAATTTATTATTATTCAATATATATTTATTATATTAATATACCTGGATATTCTTAAAATTTAATAACATTACCTTTTAGTATTTGGCAACTCCTATACTTTCTTCTTTCCACTTTTACACTTTTATTTAGTGGCAACACCATTTTTCACTTTTTACAATTCTTAACATTGGCAACACATATCAATTGTTCAAATGAAATTTCCATGTGCTCAAGGTCTGGTTTGTAAAATTATATTCCTATTTCTAATTTTTGTTATCTTTTTGATTTCTTCTTTCCTTTATATAGTAGGGTAGGGCCCAGATGTGTGGAGTTAATATCTCTTCTGATATGCCACACTACCGAAACCCTACTATTTGGTTTGCTGTTTGTGGCCCCTGAAGATGGTGACAGTGGTTATAATTTCCGTTCCATTATATTATCAGAATAATTCTTGCACTTTATTTGGCTTCAAATTCTGGTTTCTAATTCTTGCTAATAGCTGTTATATTTTTATGCGAGATATGTCTTATTTGTAGTATGTTTTGTGTTTTACTTGTTAGTTAGATATATATATATATATATATATATATATACATACATACATATATATATGTAACATTACAAGTCAAAAGCCTATGAAAATCCCATATTTCTGGAACTACGCAGTTTAATTCAGTTGGAACAAAGAAATCCGCGTTCAAAAACTGCAATTAATACACGGCCCCTTGCAACTCCTTTGTAATTTTGTGGACGGTCCCGGCAGCCAGCCACATAGGCGCCTTAAAAGTCATAACAAACCCTGGGAAAACAGCTGCCCAGTTTTAGCTTTTGGCCAATGGTTGCAACGCGTTCGAAGTCATGTGACACGACATTGAAATCTTTTAAAAGGACCTGCAAGAGGTCAGGAGCAGATTTCCCCGTGACGCAACTGCTAAGATAAGATGTACCCAGTCGTCAAATAAAATCATGTAATCGTAGTTTGACTCCGTCTCATTCTCTTCCATCGACGGCCGCTATGGCCCAAGGATTTCCGCCGAACGCTCCCGGCCAGCGACGATCGGCCGACACAACCCATCCGGCCCGGATTCCGCAATGGTGACTCTAAGCCAGAGTCCCGAGTCAGCCAGGAGACCTCAACACCCTCGGCTTACCACCGGTTCCGCGACACAACTATCCCGTAACGCCTAATGTTGCATATCTATATATATATAACATTGCAAATCAGAAGCCCGCTAAAATCCCACATTTCTAGAACTACACAGTTTTAATTCAGTTGGAACAAAGGAATCTGCTTTCAAAAGCTGCAATTACTACACGGTCCCTTGCAATTCCTTTGTAATTTTGTAGACGGTCCCCGCGTCCAGTCAATCTGGCTTCTTAAAAGCCATAACAAACCTTGAAAAACAGCTGCCCAGATTTTGGGATCTGTCAATAATTGCATGGATCATGTGACACGATCTCAAAAGTTAATAAAAGGGGCTGATGCAGCCCAGCAGCGACTTTTTTGGGTGACAGCAACTGCCAAGGAAAGATGTATCGACTCACCCAATAAAATAATGTAACCGCAGTTCGACCGATCTTCCACTGACGTCATAGCGGCCCAAGGATTTTCACAGCTCGCTCCAGGGCTTTGCCGGCTAGCGAAGACCGGCCAGGATCCCACAATAACGGTCCTAAGCCAGAGTCCTGAGCCGCCTCGCCTAATGCCCAACCCCGAGAATGGGTCTCAAACAGCCTCGCGTCCTCCGGCACACGACTACACCTTCCCGTAGCCGTTTAATGCTACACACAAGAATAACATTTCCCTTTACACTTTGGAAGGTGCCGGGTTCAAAACCAGTTCGCGTCCGCCGACCTAACTGTTCGGAGTTTTCCGTGCTTTCCTCCGAAATTTAAGAGTAAATAGGGTTAGGCCCCTTAGAAAGACACCCACGGAGTGCACCCCACCCATCGGCTTAGATTCCATGTGCAGATAATTGGCCGTAATCCTACAGCACGAAAACCAACCCTTTACACTTTACATTCTTAAGACTGTGAATATATTTCTTGATATATTGGCGTGTTTAAAGATGTTACCCCTATTATCATTATATTATTTTATTATCCACAAAAAAATATTTTAAGTTACCTTAAAGAAAGCTAGTAAAAACAAGCAATACAATAAAATTAGGTTTCATGAAAATCAAAATGAGTCAGTTGTTTCATTTTTCGCCTTCCCGTTATTCTTTCTTCAGGATTTTCTCAAATGTGAAATGCGTCAGCTTCCATTTTATGAATTTTTCTAGCTAACCAGCCGAAGCCTGAAAATTTTGCATTCCAAATTTTTCTACCAGAATAACAGCACTGCAGTAATTGCTTGATTTTATTTTATTTTGGTAATACGAACAATTATCTACATGAGGGATCTAGGCCGAGTACGGGGTGCCCTACGGGAAGGGGGGGGGGTTCTAAGGGATCTTAATCTGTATGTATGAGAAGTTTCGGAGAAAACTGTATAAGACTCCGAACAGCTTGACGGACGTGCCCTGAGTTTGAACCAGGCACTTTTCTTCTCCCATTTGCGAGCGCTATGCGCTCAGCCACTCGTCGGGCCTCCAGAAATTGGAGTTACGTGATATGTGATGTTATGTGGCAAGCCTATACTAGAGGCATCTGCATTCTGGGGCGGTTGCCTTGGTCTGAGGATTTTTTCAGAGGTTCTGACGCGTATTCACGTTAAATCTGGAGAAAACCATCTGGAAAAACTCTTGTTGAGTGTCTTATCAACTCGGCCATGGTGGAGCCCAGAAATTAGAATGTTGGATGCTCTTGCTTCATGCAACCATTGACATGCATGCAGAAGTGCCTTGGCAAACTCTTCCAATCGGCCACATTGACTTTTCGGCCGTTTGGATTTGGATCCCAAACTAAATTTTTGCGCTGCTTCTAGAATTTTATCTTTGCTTCTAAAATACCTTTGAGAATACACTCAGGTAGTTCAGATTGTCTTGCGAATTGCACTTTTGACATTCCCCGACACTTTTTTCCCCACTCTTAAAAGAAATTTCCCTTGTTCCTGTAGCGTAAGATGAAAAAAAAATCGTTGTTAAACAGAAACGACCTCGTCTTTGAATAGAAATTTTTTACGTTGGAGTTGCTGAGACTTTGAAATATCGTCTTTAGAAAGAGATTCTCGTTAAACAGAGAGTCAACTGTATATACAGTGCTACTTTTTTAAATTTCAGTTCATGTGAAAATTTACAATTTTTTTAAAACTTCCTTAATCCATAGTGTATTTCTAGCTGTGGGGGGGGGCTCGAGCCCCCAGAGACCCCAGTGGATCCGCCACTGTATACAGTGCTACTTTTTAAAATTTCAGTTCATGTGAAAATTTACAATTTTTTTAAAACTTCTTTAATCCATAGTGTATTTCTAGCTCTGGGGGGGGGCTCGAGCCCCCAGAGCCCCCCCCCGTGGATCCGCCACTGATTAGTCATAAGGTGACGCTAATTGAGATGTTATTATTATTTGAAATATATTTTGTTCATGAAACTACCCAGCAAACACACACAGGTTTTCTGAACGTCTATTAAAGTTCAGAATACATTTTCTGAACGTTAATAGACGTTCAGAGAACCTGTGTGTGTTTGCTGGGTATACTTAGTAGGAAGAAAGTCATAAGTGTTAGAAAATTTACCAAAAATGCACAATTATAATAATTCCTTTGGCAAACATATAAAATAATCATCCAATGATATACAGGGTGAGTACAAAACTGATGGAATTGATTTTAAAAATTCATCTTTTCAAATTACTGCACATATTACAGGAAGCGATACAAGAATGTAAAGAGAAATGTTCCATTTTTTTCCCACAATGTTCAACGTATGGCAGCACATTCAAAATCGGTGTGATTATCCAAACATGGTGACAATGACAATGAAGAGTTTTGCGGATTAGTGTTTTTTCGGTTACAGTGAAGAGTTTTTGCGGCACGTGTTTTTTTCAGTTATTTCGGTGCAACGTGCATTTAGAAAGTGCTACGGAAAAGAAGCACTAACCAACAAGACCATTCTGCAATGGTATCATCAATTTAAGGAAAGAGATTTACCCTTAAAACCCTTTGACGCAGATGGGACACCGGTGTCATTATTACTTATGTATATTTTGACGCTCTTATTACAAATATTATTGTTATATGATAATTTTGTATTATGAAAGATAGTCTAATAGTTACTGTAAAAAATCTGTTAGATTATCGGAGTAAAATTTTTGCTAAAATGAAAAAGTTAAAAATAGCAGTTTAAAAAAAATCTTATCAAGCCAATTTCAAAATATTTTCTATAATTTAATTTGATAATTAAAAAAATCAATAATGAATTTTTATTTCTGTTATATCTATGGAGATAAGTGCAATTTGTAAATATATTTATTCCTAAGTGAGCCGTAAGGTCTTATATCTCAAAGGACACATTCTGCGATAGGCTTCCTCAACCCCGCCCTCCTTGAACACAGATTATTTGAGAGTGAGAGAATGTTGAAAAATTGCTGTCTTATCTTTCGCCTAAAGTTACAATAGTCAATAGCTATCTATATGTATAGCATGTATACATGTATAGCACATAATTTGCACACATGTGCTATACATGTACTACAAAAAGATTAGTTGGAAATTTCAAGGATATTCGTAGTGTGCGATTTTTATTTCAGATAGTACGTGCTATTTCTTAGGCTGGTCAAAACTCTGTTTGCAACAATTTTGTGACAGTGAAAATGGCATGTAATAAAAACCATCGATCAAGGGATTTTGAATTAACAGAAGAGCAAATTAATGCAATATTATTTGCTGTAAAGGATGCACAGAAAAGAAAAAGGTTACTTGTCCAACAGTTATTCAAGAATATAACAACTTCATGGGGGGTGTTGACATCATGGACCAGAAGAAAGGTTCATATGGAATTGATAGAGGATCTAAAATTAAATATTATTTACGTCCATTTCACGACTTACTTGACAGTGAATAATGCTTACGTCCAGTGCTATATTACCGGCAGGGCAAACGGGGCAACTGCCCATGGCCCACATATTTTAGGGCCCAAAAATCTTACATCTTACACTTTTATAGTTTACAATAAAATTACAAAGGCATATTAAAATTAATGAATATTAAAATTATAAATAATAAAAAAATGGGTATACATTAGTGAAATGTACAATAATTATTTCGAGAAAGAACGGATTTATTTAACAAATTTTGAAGGGTCAAATTTCAACCTGGACAAGCCTCTGGTTATGTAGATCGTTACTTGAAATTTTCACTGAAGAAAGAATATTTACAACTTTCGATGAAGTACGAATATTTACATATGTTTTTTCATAAAAATTAAAACAAATTTCTTTGCTATTTTGCCATCTCTCGATTCGTGCAATTGACATGATACATAACTTATTGCATGTATCCAGCCATTTTCAAGTTTTATATGGTATCTTCCTATTTACAGCATTATGAAAAAAATTCAAAAGTTAAATGATTTTTTAATTATAACGCATGAACAATGAAAATAATTCAAATTTCCATTTCTATAAATTATTTTTAAACTTATTTTTAATTCTTCGAAATGCTCTATAGTCGATATAGCATACCAATATGTGGGAAAATAACTAACCACATTTTGTAAAGAGTATTTTAATGTTAAAAAATAGCAAAATTTTTGAATTATTTGTTATTTAAAGAAATATTTACAAAAATGACTGTTTACAAAAATTGTTTGTATTCCATACATGTTAGCAACTGTGATATTGTATTTCGAAGCAACGTCTATTTCTTTGACATCATGTAACTATATTCATTTATTTCAGATTACTTAAAACAAAATTTGTGTTTGGAAGGGTTGTGGGTGGGGGTTATTGCAAGGAGCCAAATTTTTTTCTTCTGCCCACCCTAGTAGCACAATTAGTCCAAAAGACGTTTAAAACACGTTTTTTAACGTCAAAAAACGTGTTTCCAACGTAATTTTTATTCGTTTGAACTATTTGTGCTACTAGGGCGGGGCCCACAGTTGTCTTGATCGGGCTCTGCTTACGTCGTCTTTCAAAAATTGAATCCATCTTCAAAAGTGAAGAGTATCACTTTTAGGAGAAAAATTGCAGTTTCTTCGATTGGTGATTATTCCAGCAGGAAGCACCCTATATATTGTTTAAACAGGCATCGTGCAATACAAATTTATGCCAATGATGATAATTCAAAGAGACACTTACCGATACATCAGAGACTAGGAAGAGATGCAAGAACTGTTTAGAAAAAAAGAAAAAAAAACTGGAAAATCGAACAAACATAATTTGCACACAATGTAACATGCATTTCTGTCTCACAAATAATTTTAATTGTTTCAAGGAAGTTCATGAAAAATAAACGGTATGTATTAAAATTATTTACGCCATTCATTTTATCTTAAAACTTAGCCAAAATAATATTTTCTTTATTTTCCTTTTTTTCCTTAACGCAGATTGGGACACCCGTGTCCCACGCTATATTTTAGAACCATAATTAATTAAAAAATTAAATATAACATTTTCCACTTATTTAGATTTAAAATAATATAAAATAATGGGGAAAAGGACAAATATCATGTTTAATGAGAAATCTGCCTCAAAGGGTTAAATAGATGTCTAACCCTTTGAGACCAAGATCCTCAGACCTACCACCATTTGATGTCTTTTTCTGACGTTACGTCAATGGCACTGTTTATGTACCACCTATGCGGAAAACATTGGCAGAGCTTTAAGATCGCATTTGTGAAGCATTACGAACTATTGATAAACTGGTGTTACAAAATGTATGGAAAGAACTGGATTACAGGTAGGACGTATGGCATGTAACTATAGGGTCACACATCAAATATTTGTTACTTAAAATAAATAAATAAATAAATAAATAAACTTGGTTTATTTCTCTTTACATTCATGCATCACTTATTGTAATAGGTGCAGTATTTTCAAAAATATGATTTTTTAAAAAACGTGTCCATCATTTGTACTCACCCTGTACTATACACGACTGCCTAATCAGATACTAGAATGAAAATTACCATAGCTTTCGCTTGGCATACTTTATATTTTAAACCAAATTTTTAAAAATGCTTCCTTAATTGCAAGAGTTGGAATTAGTATTCGATGCGATAATAACTCAAAAATTTTAGTTTTAGCGCTTGTGGCGCTTGTAGCAAACCAGTAGCCACAATTATGCAGTACTCCACCCATATTGATTCTATATTCATGGCTTTAAGCACCCAACTTTTTGACCTATTTAGCTACTTTTGTTGTTTCCCTTTCGTTTAATAGTGCTCATGTAGATTAAAGCTTCATGGATAGTAATTTGGTTAAGTAATTATGCGTATAGATCATCTCCAATTTGACTCTTCAGAGTACTGACAGTTCAAGTATATTTAGCTGAAATAGACATGTTAAAGCCTCCCATGGGATTTCTCGAGGTTCTTTATATATCAAAATGAATAATTTTTCTATAACTTGACTATTTGACATTTTAGTCGTCAGTTTATTTTAATTTTTCCTTTATCTGGATAAAATATTTATGATGAAGAATAAAATTCTGCAGGACATTTTTAAAAATTTATATTAAAAAATATAATAATTTCTTGAAATTAACCAATCTAATTTTCCTTTCTAAATAGTTTATGTCGTTTCCTATTTGTATTATTTTTGAAAAAAATATTACATTCATCGTGATATTTAGCTTAATTTGGACTAAAAAGAGGTTAGTAGTCAGCAATGTTTAGAAAATCTTAGGTAGTTTTAAAGGGGTAAGAAAAATTTTTCAATTTTCATTTTTAATATTTTACTTTAAATTTTTAAAAGTAAAAAATTCATCACAGAATATTACCTAGAAAAAAATATATTATTGATACTTGAAAATGCTCTTCAATAAAAGTTAATTTCGAAATTGCAAATCAATTGAACAATTTTTGGAATCAGTTTTGAAACAAATTTCAGTTTTTGAGAAAAATTTCAGTTTTTGAGAATTTCTACTTCTTTATATTTTCAGTTGTTATACTTAGGAAAGTACATATTTGCGGGTAATTGTAAACATCAAACTGTAGGACGATAAATATTTTCGGCGGCAAAGATCAACGATTTTCTGTTTAACTACCTTATAGAAGATTTTAAAGATTGGGAACGTCTTATCTTTTACTTGATTAAAAAAATCAGGACAAATACACACAATAAAATTTTAGAAAACAGAATTTCAACAGAGTATTTATTAAACTGATAAGATAAGTGCAATGTGTTGCATTCCAAAGCGTGGTATCATCACAGTCTGTTCTCCACGTAAACATTTTTTAGACGTTTCTTTTCACGAAATTTCTCGTGACAGCTAAATTGGATTGTTTACAATTACATCGATTGGCCAGCATTCATTCCATTACACTTATTAGTTCATAAAAAAGGAAAATTAGTTAGGCCATAAAATTAGGTCCTTCAATGTGTTGTTCCTAACAACTATGTTTGAAAATGATTTTTAAAAGAATTAAATTCAAGTACCATCATACTCTGAGAAAGTAAAATAAGTAGTAAAATGAGAAAACTTTCGAAAAATTGTGCAAGGACGCAGATACTATGCTAATCTAAGCGTGAGAATGAAGATTTAATGACATAAAAACACGAAAATTATAGTACGGCACGAAATAAATGTCACTTACAACACCGTGTGAAATTTCCTCGATAAAAATGACGTCATAGTTATTACTTTTAGTGTGTTTTTGTGAATTCAATGTAATAATTTATTTATAAAAGAAGATAAAATTGTAGCAAAAACCAAAATAATCTGTATGTTCTTTCAAGCTATATATAAAATCATAAGATGTGGAAGTTTTCCGTTAGCATATCACACTGCCATTAGTATCGTTATTCTTAATTTTTTCCGCATCACAGAAGTAGAGTAGAACTTTGCAATCTTAAATTTTTGTTTCGCGATATTCTACATGAATTGAACATGTAACACTGAATTTGGAATCCGCTTAGTGTGACTTGAACTAGATTGCTTCGGACATCGATTTCAAATGTTTTGTGAATTTTACAGTAGGTCTTAGATCTTTTATAAGGACTCCCCACTCCCCACCCCCCGAAAAAAGGAGCATTCCTTTGCATTATCAAGGTAACGCTGAGAAGAAATAGTCCTATTTTATGAACAAACTACAAAAGAATCGCTTTTGACTTGGGCGTTTGTTAAAGTAAGGATGTTCTTTACATTTACTGCTATTGCTTTAACCCTTTGTTCTAGTTTCTAAGTTTCAAATAGCCCAAGATATGGTTTTCAGCAAGAAAGTGATGAATTTTGAAATCATATTGCAGTCATAAGCATCAGTGAGGCTTCAAGAAGATGGGATGAGAGTTTCTCATGTGGCTCCAACTTCAACCACTATAGGTTTTGGACATCTGCGTGAACAGATGATGGTTTCCAACTGTGTGAACAGAATTTCAGTTGGAAAATGGCCAGTTTTTTACTTTGCAGAGATTAAATGGATGTTTTAACATTCTCATATCACATCTTATCTTCATACAAACTAAACTTCTATCTGATCTAATGTTTAGAAAAATACTGATAGTTGTATGACCTCAAGATTTTAAGTGCAGTCTCCTATATGCTTCGACGTACCCAACAATGACTGTGATGTGCTAAGCTCCATTGCAAATACTTTGAAAAACAAAAAGTACTTGGATGTAATAAATTATAGCGCTCATGCTACAAAAATTTGTCAGCTGAATTATGGCCTACAAGATCTGTAATGAATTGAAAGAAGACTGGTTTGCGATCATAGCTGCTCTAAAATACCTAATTTACGAAACCAAAGTTGAAAAGTTAGTAAAAGTTAGAAGTATACTCATCAAGCTGAAGATATGAAATCGCGTTCATGACAGAGTTTTGCCAAGTGAAGGTGTACCTGAAAAGAGGGGAAATTGATGTTTGAGCGTTTTCAAGTTCTTGAATCACCAGTACAGTTCTTACTAGAATAGCTTGAACTGTTTTATTTGCATGCTTTTATGATTTCGAAATAAATTAATGTATGAGTGTGAAGAAAACTTAAGTACATATTTGCGGATATTTAGGAATTTTCAGTCTGATAACACAAGTTTATTTAAGCATGGTTGACAATATTTTCGAATCAGATTTATCATACAGTAGTTGATAATCAGCAAATAAGAACTTTAGAAAATTTCAGTTCCTTATAAAAATTTTTAACGAAAGATTTGAAGCAATTGCACCATTCTGATCTCTGGCTTCTTAAGTACTTAAAAGAGGGAAAAACCTGCTTTTGATTTTTCAAGGTCATCTTGTAAGGAGAACTTGTAACCCAGTCTACATGAAGAACTAGTACATACAAAATCTCATTTAGCTTTAATGTTCGTGGTGAAAATTTTAAATATTTTTAGTCCATTATTTTATTTTAATCGACTAACTAATAAAACTACAAAAACTGATGAAACAAAGGAACATTCTTGACAGTGTAGAGTAAATAATTGTTGTACTTTTTGTTTTAATCTCTACCTGTTCGAAGGAAGAAAGTTATCGATCGCTTTGCATATTCGGTACAAAGAATTATTGACAGCTGAAAATTATTATTGACTGGGTTAAAAATAATTCTTTTAAATGAAGGATACAAAAGTAATAGTTTCTGGAAAGAAACTTTGGCATACGTAAAAAGAATTTTTAATACTGCTGTTACACTAGTAGTAGAGGATATATAGGGATTTAGGTTAACTAATTCCCACAAGAACGGTGTTTGAATTTTTTAGTTCGTTGTTGGTGCCTTTTTGACATACTAAAAGTCTAGAAAAAACTGAGTACGCAAAATGCGATTTTGGGCCACCATCTCGAAAAAATTTGATAAATCATAAAAATCATGCGCGGTATTAAATCAAGCAAATGTTCATTCTGAAAATGATTATAATATTAGTTTAAACTCTAAAAATAAATAACAAAATAGTGGCATAAAACTGATTGCTTATGCAGTGTTAAAAATCATATTTTTGTTAATCAAAATGCATTTTATATAGTACAAATACATAATGTATTTCAACAATCTAGCATATTACATTGAAGAAAAGATAGATATAATTCTAAAATTAATAAAAGCTATGTAAACACACACACACAGAATGATACTTATGAACAAGATGATAGTTTCGGGTGGTACAAAAGGTCTACCCTTCATCAGTTCTAAAAAATTTACGCTTTCAACGATTGAGCTTTTTTGCAATTAATGAAGGGCGGAGACCTTCTGTAGACCCAAAACGATCCTCTTGTTGATAAGTACTATTTTATGTGTGCTATTTTATAAGGTTTTTACTAAATTTACCATTTAACACCAGTTTTGTCGAGTGTTCTTGTTAGATCTAATAATCTTCTTCAATTTCTTCTAAATCACTATCTTTCAGGATACTATTATTACATTCTGTACCTACAGCATATTTCAGTAGATTTCACACCATAACGCCGACAAGTACATTTACCAGTAACACACGGGTCATTTGTTTCCCCTTTGCAAGTACAGCGGATCATGTTTAGTATTAAGTCTGGTGCAGGGTTCATTTCACATGTTATGGGCAGTAATTGCTCCTACCAAAATACCAGATTTTACCATCACATAAAAATTTTCAATATCGTTTAAATTGCTGAAAAAACATTTGTTAACATCAACAGGAAAGGTGGAAAAGATAAACGCCACACACACACAAAAACAAAGTTTGATTTTGAATTGTAACTGACTAAATAAAAGTATCGCTGTACTTCGGTTAATTTCTCTGCTATTCTTCTGTGTAGCAATTTTTGAATGTTTTTCCTGAGCATAGCCGAAGGTGGTTTGAAGCTTGATGATTGTGATGATTGCATGTGAGATCTGTTCATTAACCTGCCCGAGACTGACTCAATGACTAAATGTGACTGCCCATGACTAAATTTGAAATAGTGATAGTGGCCATGGCGTAGATGGTACAAAGCGGCGAGATGGCACTGATCGGTCATGTCGTTGAACAATAATCCCTGAAAACATTTTCAACCAAGACTTAGCTGTCTTGTTGTTTTGCATTATTGAGGACCGACGCACGACTTTTTTTCTGTCATACTGCGAAAATAATGCTTGATTCACCTAATGGAATAAGCAAATAATGTAGTTATTCTTGCCAATTCCTGATTTCTCTCCGTCCGCCGTTGAGTCCTCCCAAGTAGTTCTAATATTTATTTAGTTCTAATATAGTGTATTATATCCCATATAATTATTTATTTACAGTTTATTATTTACACATATAACTAAAAAATATATTTCAGTTAAAATAAGTGATTTTTAAACATAAATATACGTATATCTCAGAAACTATTGGTCATATCAGGTTGGTTCTTAAATTCAAATGATTCAACAAGTAATAGTAAAAATTTAAACACCACTTGCTTGTACAGCTAAATTAGTATACTTTTCACCGCTCTATCTCAAAATAAATAAATAAATAAATAAAAGCGAGAGAGAGAGAAGGTGGGAGAGGAATAGAGAGAGCGAAAGAGAGGCAGAGGGTGTGGGGTAGGAACATTTCGAAAAGCTCTCTTTTAACATGATACAACAAAGTTATTAAAAAATAGCCTAAAACTATGTTGAATTATAGTGTTCAAATCATTAAACTATGAAGTTCGCCATAAGTCACTTGGGCTGGTTATTGAATTTTCATGGTTTTCTATAAATAGCGTGAACACAAAACAATTAAACAATTTTCTTAAAAACGATTTCCACCGAGACATTTCATCTTCAGGGTTATTTTGTTTAATAAATGGCATTCCGTCGTAATCAATATTTATTTCATGCAACATTAGATTTGAGAGTTGGCCTTCATGTAAACTGTTTGCAGAAGTTCGAAATTTACTTTAAACTGAAGTGTTCGGCCAATGTAATCGTCATAAATGAGAAAAGAGAATTTTGAATATGTAGTATGTAGAATTTTGTCTTGTTAAATTAGGCACTATATCTTCACGAAAAATACTCTCATATTTTTTTATTGCAAATTAAAATGCGTTAGTCGTTAATATTTTCTTATTTTCCCAATGAAACGGAATAAAATATAACTAGGTTACTAGTTAAGAAATAGTAAAACGTATATTACTGAGGTGTGATTTGAATTGCCTAAGAATAAATGCCCCGCCCGTGGATGGTAGCCAAATATTTTTAGCGAAAATATCACAAATTTTGCACGTACTTTTAATCTGTTGAGGGACGTAAATGAAAAAAGAATTATAAAAAGTATAGTTATTTAGATTTTTTTACTCACGACGCAATTTTATATTTCTTTTGAAAAACATTAACCCATGAAATTGTACAATCGTAACTTTCAACAGTACTCGTTTAGAGAACGTGTTCGAAATTCAAAACAGAATATCAATCATCAGAATATGTCTAAAATCAATATCAAATTGATTAATAATTGGTGGAATAATTGGTATGATGCGAAAAATTGATTATTATTTGCAGCAGAATAAATTAAATCAATAAGAATGATTAAAAAACTCATTCAATAAACAGTTTATTTCAGATGACCCAGAACTAAAATTAAGAGTAAAGATACAAATTAACGACAGACTTGATAAAATTTAGAATATTTTTTTCCAAAATTATGGTATGTAATGTAACAATTATTAAACTAATTCTGTCTAAAATTTGATAAAAAGAATTAAATTCAGAATTGGTCAACATAATTCGATGAAACTTAAACAATTTAGTAAAACAATGCACTTTTATGAGTACTTTTTTCCATAAATTTTGGAATTTTAACATTTTCTAAACATCAGAATTCATCTTTATGAGGCAATTTGAACTCAATCAGGAGAAGGTCTGTCATAACATTTCTAGAACTTCTACAGGGTCTCGCAAAATTAGGCTAACAGACATAATGGAAGGTAAATAACGGTTCATGTGTTCTATTGAAGACGTGGTTTTAATAAAATATATATATATATTATACATGGATTAGACCATATACAAATTGTACATAATTTTCAATAAATATAGAATACAAGAAATAGACATTTTGGTAAGATATAACAAGTAAAGATGGAAGCCATTAGATTTAGAAAACTGAGAATGTATTGAATCAACCAATTTAGAAAGCTCTTATCTTTTCAGGACATGGTAACAACTTACAGCACACAAATATATGGCCTTGTGGGGGTTTATTGTGGAGATTAGGCTTTAATGTTTGTAATACTTATACATTATTAAAGTTGGCATAAAAACTATGGTATTTGACTGCGTTTGGAATAATAATGACCTGTGATTTTTGAAATGATCGATTTTTATCTAAAAACAAACAGAAAGAATCTTCAATTTGGATTGCAGACAATTTGGATGCAGTTACAAGTTTCTTATCCTGTTGCCAAAAAGTAAAATACAATATATATGTAAAGCGGTGTACAAACTGATAATGAACATTCAAAGTTCGCTAACTGCATAAGAGTACTTTAGCAATCACTAATAGCAAACATTGCATGTAAACTTAAATCAGGCAATAAAAATATGAGGAAATTATGTTTATCACTTCTATCAGTAACTAATGCATTGAAAGCACTAATAGACAGAAGTATGTAAATGTATTATTTTAATGAATATTAGGTTATAATTTTAACGATTTTTCTCAGTGTAAACTATTGGGTTTGGTGACATTCTCGCTGTGATGCAAAATTAGCATGCAGTTGAGCATGCAGATAGCATAAAATTACGTATGTGCTCACTGTAGCACAAAATTACACACAAAGAAAAATCTCAACTTTGAAAGGAATTTTACATATTTACTCTAATATCCCGAGAGCACATGTTTTAAAAGCCTGCTGCGGAAAATTCTGACTTTCAACTTTCCATTAAAACAAACAACAACAACAATAACAACAACAATAAAAGCTTGAGTATTCCGACAAACTTTTTCATGTTTTAATATAATAAAACTTTCGACTTCAAATTAATTTTAGTAACAGACACATTTTTAACAAATTCAAACATTTTATAACAGCTGTTTTTAAAAAATTACAACATTTTTTCATGTATGTCACAGCACAAGTAATAAGTGAATGCAATGTAACCTTTCGCTAAAATTAGATTTTTAAACGTAATCGAACACCATGATAAAGAAAAGATAAATAAAAAATAAATTTCTATTCTCATGAAGCTTATGTCACTAAAATAATCTCTCTTTCAAAGGTAGAGGAATCATATTTATTATTCAATAAGTACCTTCTGCCGGAATCATTCTGAATGAAAAAAAAGTAAACGTAATGACAAGTAAAATCGATATATTTTATGAAGCGAAGTGCTATTTGTTCAGTATCTAACAAGTTTTGGTAAAAAGAAAGTAATAGTTGCTACTTTGACGTCACGCTAACTATCATTAGTAAATTCGTCTTTCTTTTTTATTTCTAAAAGATATACTATATATATAGTTAATAGATGAATTGGGAAAAAAATATTGGAAAGTAAAGAAAAAGTTTGCTCGTTATATATCATTTACCGTTTATTGAGTTTGAGACGTATCGTTTGAGAAGAAAATGATAGATTTAATAAAAAGTGTCTTCAACAAATAAAATGTGCTTCTCGGAAAGTTTAGATAAGTAATTTAGAAATTATTTTTCGTAATTTACAGGGAATATGGAAATAATCATTTATAGAATTGGCTTTACATATTATTATTATTATTATTATTTTACTTCTGTCTTTAAAATGTGAGGATTGTCATTTGACTACTTTGAATTAATTGATTGTTTGACGGATTTTAAGCAGGAGTGACAGGGTTCAAAAGTAACTCGTATCATTTATAGCATTTAAAATTCCATGCATGATATGGCTCTTAAAGCTGTCAAGTGATGGCTGTGTGGTACAGCACCCTCTAATAAATCAAGAACAAAAACTGCGAAGAAATCATTTAAGATATCTGCATGCGATGGTGGAATTGTTTTTTCTTTAGAATAAAAATTTGTTTTGATTTTTGATGATTTTTGTTTTGCTTTTAGTAACCTACAGGGCAAGTATAATTACTTAAATGACTTATCAATGCCTTATACTTTTACCTTTATTTCACATTGTAGCCTGAAGTTTATACTACCACGCATTAAAGTGTTTCAGCGTAATCGATTGATAGCTTGATCGTTGATGTCAATAATTATCAATAATTATTGACATTATTAAAAAAGCAATGATTATTAATGCTATATAATCAATTATTATTAGTGTTATATAATCAATAATAACTTTTAATTTTTTTTTACTAATCTTCGGTTTAAGAATAATTTATTTCTTTATCATAGTATATAAATTCTACGTTTACTTAGCAATCTATCTATTATGTAATTCATTGGATAGTATTTTTCTGTAGCATACTAGCTTTAAGAAATACAATTCGCGATGATATGCCAAATAAATTTGTATCTTTAATAAAATCTGATATGCTACAATTGCCCCATGAAGCTGTTATAATTGACCTAGGAGTCTGGACAATTTTTAACACTGTGAACTGAGGTATATCCATTAAAATTCTACTCACGTGCCGACTGTTATTCCAAAATTGCCTTTAAGCAAATGCTTGCAAAGGTTTGTGATGTCTAGCTCAAACTTCTATCATGCTCTTCATTAAATTATGTAAATATTGATAAAAAGTGCAAAACGTTACAATTGACACGTTGTCATCGAAAGGACGCCCATTTCACTTACGATATGTTACTTTTTTACTCTATCCGATATTAAAAAAGCTTTCTGAAACCGAAAATTATGAAAAATGCTAGAAATCGGGAAACGGATTTATTTTCTGTATGAATGTACTAATGTTTTTTCTCCTATGTTTGTCTGCATATGTGTACAAAATTTCAGACCGATCAACTGAATTAGGAGTAAACATCAAATATACATAAGTACACGCATACATTCATTTTTTATATCGATAATAGATAATAATGCATTTGCAACAATTTTCAATGCAAACCGTTATTGGATCCAGCTCCGACGAACGGTCGTGGCGGCTGAAGCGAATACACGCGCAGATAGATAGACAGACATGAAAGCTTTTTTTTTACGTTGATTTACGAAGTAAAACCACTTTCTTTTGAGTGCATGTCAATTAAAGCCCAATACACCCTTCTGACTCTTTTTTTTTTTTTTCGTATAGTAATTATGACAGCTGTCGTCTTCCTTCACTTTGCTTACTCCACCCTTAAGGTGAATGACTCTTTTGTTCACAGTCCTGCAGAACTCTTAAAGTGCAATTTGTTAATAAACTGCAATTCAAGCATATATCTTTTTACCTGTTTGAATTACAATTTGTTAATAAACTGCAATTCAAGCATATATCTTTTTACCTGTTTGAATTCAGCGCGTTCGAGAATCAAGAATTTTATCTTTTGTGGCATCGTAAGGAAATCTGTGAACGTGTAGCATCGACTTACAAAACGGTTATAAAAATAAAAACTTTTAAGGCCATTGGAGAAAAATCTGAATTTTAAAATTAGCTGTGTGAAATAAACAGTGAATTGATGAAATATAATTTTTGAAGTACTGTCCTCTACACAGTGCAGTGAATTTAGGGATTGAGGTCAACATCCAAAAAAGAAGTTTGAAACTTGTTGCAAATTGTTTATTACCCTTCCTTCAATGCATATAAAAAAGTCCAAGAGTTTCCCGCTTCGGGTTTAGGCAGAGGAGGGGGAGAAAGAGGAGAGGAATTCCTTCTTTTAGAGTTTTTCCTAAATATTTCAAAAACTATCAACTCTGTCGTAAACATAATAGTTGCAAAATTAAAGTACGTAAAATTTCGCATAATAATGGTCACATACGAGTTTTTTTTTTTTTTTTTTTTTTTTTTTTTTTTTTTTTTTTGCTTAAGTCTATTGTTGGGAAGAACGTGGGGAAAAGGGAGGGGAACGTGGTAAAAAAATGAAATAGATTTTTCAAATATTTCAGATTTATCGCATACATATTTAGAAAAATAAAATACATGCAATATTCTCTACAATAATGGCCTGATTCGCCTTTTTCTCTTACGTTAATAATTTGGTAGAGGAAGGAGGAAAATAGGTAAAATTGATTTGTTTCTAAGAATAATAAACAAAGCTCATCGCTCGTGAAAAAAATTTTAACCAAGCATTTTTTTTAAATTGTAAACGAAA
This sequence comes from Cheiracanthium punctorium, assembly GCA_038373885.1. NCBI lineage: Eukaryota > Metazoa > Arthropoda > Arachnida > Araneae > Cheiracanthiidae > Cheiracanthium > Cheiracanthium punctorium. The sequence continues at coordinate 1,272,978 of JAWZYV010019719.1, read as the reverse complement.
GTTTATTTTCTAGTGCTCAACTTTATGAACGCTTTTAATAACACTTTATAACACACTAGCATTTTTAATATCTATAAGCTATTTTGTGATGATATAAAAAAGTGTGTTATATAATATGTATAGAGTATATTCTTAAAAGTGTGCTGATTTAAGAAGAACATTCCGAACATTTTGGCCTCTGAAATTTGATTTCATTTTTAATAGTATATGAGAGGTACATTGGTGCCGCTCATGTTTAAATAATGGAAGGTACAATCTGCTCGTGCCTTACATTAGGAGGCACATTTTTAAGAGTGTAGTATTACATACATGAACAGCTACACTAGCTCATAAAACTTTTAGTCGAAAAATATACGCGAGAACAATTAGTTCATCAGTGCTCCCCCAGATAAACTCAACTACAAAAGCTAATTTATTCTGCTGTGCACGTAATATCCAGGGTTCATTGCTTTGTTGTGACCGCAATATAACAAATGACTACCGGGTAGGTTCCAGCATTTTCGTTGAATTCCGCTGTTAAAGCCTACTTACTGACCACGTTTGACCCTGGTATCGATTTTCGTTGCAAGTGGTTTTTCATTCCCATTTCTGTGTGTGTCTATCTTTTTCAATTACAAAATGATTTTCGAATTGTCAAGTTGATATGTCACATGAACAAATTTCTCCTTTCGATTTATTACTCTGCACTGCTGTCTGTCAATAGTAATAAACGAAAAAAAAATTCTCATCTTCCTAGTTTGCAACAAGTATTTATTTATTATTTTTTAATATAAAAATATGTGTTACTTTATCTGCAAGAGAAAATATTAAAAGCTAGAATAATGTGCTTAACACACACACACATATTATGCATATATTTAAATTAATAAAAGTATTTTGTCTGTAAGGAAATTTTGGATATAAGATAAAAAAGAAGTTTTTAAAATCAGGCTTCTTATTCAAAAGTTCACTAAAATGTATAAAATAATAGTTAAAGAGTCAAGAGTTCGTTCTCCAAAGTATATTAGACTTGCGCTGTACAAACAATCCGATATTCGCTACAAACAACAAAGGAACAACTGCAAAAAATAGTCTACGCTTATAGACATACTACTCTAGACGTTTCTGCGAATCGAGAATAGATTTCTAATCCAGGGAATTTCAAGCAGTCCAAAAATGACGATCCGGCTAAATTTCCGAACGCAGTAGTGTCATCGGAGTTATACGTGAATTACTTCGTATCAGCTCGATCGGACGATTAGAAGTGGATCAAAATTCCTACCCAAACTTTGAAATCGAGCTGAATAATAACAAACTAAACTTGTAAAAAGCTTGGGAAAAAAAAATTCAAATTCAGTTTTTTAGTAGAAGAAAAATTGTTTACAGAACTTAAAGGACATGCATATAACTTTTTTAAATCTTGAAGCCCCCCTATATTACTGAGAAAAAGATGTTCATGACGCCTCAAGTCAAAGAGAGAGTGATGTAATTTGTAGTGACGTAATTGGAGGATTTTCTTCAAAATAGGAGGAAAGTGATTCAGCTGGTTCTGTTTTCGATGAAAAATTCGTTAAAAATGAAATACTATATATTTTTTGATGGTATTTCTTTTAAACGATTTGTAAAGAAAGATATCCGCATTTAGTGAAATTTTCGAATAGGTAGACTGTATAATTTTTTGGGTGCCCCGATGTGAAGATATTTAAGACAGTAATTGATCATTCTTTTGAAAAATCACTAAAAATTAAAAAATTAGGCTAGAGAAATGAAACTGATTTAATCTTTTTCAGAATCGAAAGAACTTTCCCTTAATGTAAAGGTAAAAATATGCTCAATCAATATTAGTGGATACGAACTCATAAGTGAGAAGAAACGCAATTTTTGGCACAAAATATTTAATAAAAAATAAAAGGAAAAGGATATTGAAAAATTAAAAAGAGCTGTACTCAGTGTCGTCGGTCTTATATAAAAAGTTTAGCTCGATCCAACTATAAGAAGTGGGTTAAAATTTGCATATAAATATAAAACTGGAACGCCATACGCAGACGAAGCTAATAAAAAGTTTTAAAAAATTTTTCATATTGATGGTAGAAATATTTCAAAAGCGTAATATTTTCCAGAATTTCACGAAGGTTTTTTAAAAACCATTTTCTGATTTCATTTTTTCAATTGTTGTAAATTATTCAAATCAGTGTGCTAAATTACTTGTTGACCATTTTGTCCTGTTTCTTTAACCGTTTGACCGTACGACTTATCCACATTTAAAGGATTGGAAGCTGACCAAGTAGGCGATCGCCGAAGAATTCATCAGCGAAAAGCGGCACTTGACTTAAACTCAAATCTGAGAATGATCATCCAGAAACATATGCAGTAGCATGTCCATAATGAAAGCTGTAATTGTATCAAAGGGTGGAATTAGCAAGCAAAGCAATAAGATCAAGTTTTAACATTTTCATAGATTTGCATTCAATGTAAATATTACTTTTATCCAAAAAATAAAATATATATACGTAATATGTCTTTTTAATGATAGAAATAGAATACTCTCTCATACTTAAAAATACACCTACAAAACCTAAAACCAGGATTTTACTCAAAAAATTAAAGTAAACTAGAAATACAAAGATATGAGCACTGTCTCTAATAATTTGTCCACCTACTTTATGTTCTAAGTTCTAAATTATTATTTACCATTGGAAACCAGTGTGAAACACACTGAGTAATTGTTGATTGCACTCAAAGTGATAAATTCAGTGTTTACGAATAGTGATTCAAAAATAAATAGATATCACAGTCAATTTTATCATGCATGAATTGTTCTTTAATAGCGAATTTATCTGCATTTTTTTTTCCCTTTTGTCGAAATAAAACGTCATATATGTTGAAACTGTTCGTAATCGTCTGGCGGCAGTGGCTGACAACAAAGTAATGAAATATTTGCTTTGCTTAAGAACACTTGAACTTCAAAGATTAAATTTTTTTTCACAATTTTCGTCATATGCTTTCCTTCAAGACTGAGCAATCGTAGCTGCGTGCACATATTAAATTCAAAGAATAGGATTTTTTGTTTTGTTTTGTTTTGTTTTGATGTGAGTGCTCTAAAGTTTTGAAAAGCACGAAATCCTTTGATGACTGTATTAATATGCTAGTCAAGGATTCATATACCTCTCACTCACACTTTTATAATGACCTTAATTGCGCACTTGCAAAAATTTTCTTAATATTAGTGGTAGTAATAAAGTCTAATGTGAATTGAAGGCAGTTAAAAGAGTTTTTTTTAAGAAAAATTGTTAGAAACAAAACTTAAGCTATGATAAAGTGATGGAGGAAAAATGAAATATCCACAAATACTTTTTATAAGTACATATGTGTACATGTGGATGGATGTTATTGAACGAGTAATGCCATTTTGCAATTCAGGTCTTTTATCTTTTCCTTTCATTCTTTCTTTTTTATTTATTTATTGTAAAATTGTTACAAAACTGTAATGTAGCTTCCCTCTCATACTGAGTCTATGGTGGCAAAAGGAGATTAACAGCAATGTTACGGATCTAGCAAACCCATACCCCTTGATCAATGCGACCGACGTGGCGACTGTTTGGTGATTTAGAAACAAATTTGGCGAGTTTGGGAACAAATTCAATTTTCTTTTTATCGTGATTAGGAAAAAAGTTAACGAAGAACCATCCAAAAATTTCTTGTCATACTTGTCAAGAAACCTATAAACAGAGGGATCTCACCCTTGTGAGTCATTTGAATTGATATTGCAAGTGAATAAGCTGTTAGAAGCTGAGAGGTTTTCTTTGAGCTATTGCTGTTGTTGTTAGCTATTTACTGACTGCTTGTGTAACTAATCTGTGCGAACATTGTACTTTTAGTGGTACCGGTTGCAGGATTTTTTGGAATATTCACTGAAGCTTCTTTTCTAGAAATCTAGTATTTTGAGCTGTATAATCAACAGTCATTTAGAGATTTTTGTAACATACATATATTTACAGGTTGCAACAAAAATATTAACCTAGGCTTCTATTACTTAAATATTGATCATAGATATATAGAATAAATTACGAAGTTAAGTAAAAAAGATACACCATTTTATGGTATTAATTAAACTTTTCAGGAGGTTAAATCTAAAGAAATTAAAAATTAAAATTTTTTGATACGGCCAACGTACAAAAATTTCCTTTAAAGTGAAATGTACCCATACTTTAATTAGGTGGTGGACAAAATTTAAGCTTTTCATGATAAAAAGGCTCAGAGATATGTTTAAACAAAATTAATAAGGGGCTACATAATACCAGTGATAGCAAAATAATTACGTAATTACACAATCATTGTTTTCTTTCGTAATTTCTGTTCAGCTCCTAAAACGCGATCTCCCGGCGTATTTTTTCTTCTTCGAGAGACATTGTAAGGCAGTTTAAATCAACAAATGTTAAATTTCATGCTTCTGATCCTTTTTCTGATGAAAGTCTGAAATTTTTTACATTAACTAATTAATATATGAAGTATATTTTACTAAGTGGGAATATTTTGTATTCTGGCCATATAGTAATTTAAATTTTGAATTTATTTAGACTAATTCGCCTTAAAATTTTAATCAATACCATAAAATTCCGTACATTTCTTACGTAATTTTGTAATTTATTGTACAGCTGCGGGAAGAAAAAGGCCCACTTGTACTTTTTTCGGCCGTCATTAGTCGTACAGCAAAGTTACAGATACCAATCGTCTACGACTGACATACACTTTAATTTGCAATAAAAATTGTATAAGGGGCCATCTACATATTAAAATTCGCAAACTTTTTTTTCCCAATAGCAACCCCTAGATTTCACTTCATATTTCAAAAATTTAGCTCCTTTTAACCCCGAATACCCGAAACTGAGTTTAACCCCGTATTTCATAAATTTGAACTGAAAATGGGTGAGTTATGAGCTTCCAAAATCCCCCGCCCCCTACGTTAAAATATTTTTTCATACTTTAATTCATATCTCATATAATATTGATAATAAGAGGCTGATTATTATTCGTACTATTAGAACTAAACAACGCACTCATAATTTAGCGTTATTATGATTTTTAATAAAATATTTATATGCATTATGAATTATTAAATTAATATTCAAAAAAAATTATGAATAGCGACCTAGCCAAATTTCGATGGAAATAGATGGAGAAAGTAATATTACATGTCAGTTTTCACACACACATGTCAGTTATCACATTTTCAGTTAGCTCATAATTTCGAAGCATCTGTTAATGTTTCTGATATACATTATTTGTTTCTATAATTTCATAGAAATTGTGCACTTTATGAGATAAATATTGAAACTCAATGCAATCTCTCTGGTCAATACCTTAAAAACTTGGTTAAAGCCAAGTGTATAGAAGTGCGATTATAAAAAATGAATTAAAAATTGCTTAATGAATTAAAAAACATTTAAATGGTATCAGTAAATTAATATTTGTAAATCATTTTCAGTAGAACTAATCTGTGTTTAATGCGAATTAAATTGTTGATTAAAATTCTGAATTTTTATCAACATTTTTTTATCAACATTTATTCGTATTTGGATCTTAAAGTTTCTGTAATGCAACTCTTTGCGATTTAAACAAAGCGGTTTTCTGGTTTTATCTGATCGAATTTCTGTAAAAACTTCGAATGTTGTGGTAGGAATACTGACGGACGTCTGACGTGTCCAAAAATCGCACGAAGTTTACAATGCAATCCTCTGTTTTGCGATGACTTTTCATAAGTTTCTTAAAACTGAAATGTTTCGTGGCTTTAAATGATAAAATCGAGGGTGTTCCTATCGAAATGATAATAGATAATGTAAATTATCTGGCAATCAAAAAAAAACAAGTGTACTTTACAAAAGACTTTTTTACGTGACATATAGTGCTGATGAGAAAAAACGAATTACTATGCATATTAAATTGGAATTATTGATCCATTTTTCGAGGGGGGGGAGGCAATTATGGCCTTTGGCCTAGGGCGCAAAAAATGTGCAAATCCGGCCCTGGTAATAGAATAGAATGAAATTTGAGATTATTTTATGTGGCAAGTTTATCTGTGAACTATAGATGTCAAAATTGTTTCAAATATTTTGAGATTTTGTAAAAATCGTGTAAATGTTTGTTCTCGTATCCCTCAAAAACAGCTTTAGAGAGTAGAATGAAATTTAGTAACATTATGATCAGTAACAACTAAAACAATAAATGCCTGATTTTATTTTATCTTGAGTTTGAATAAATTTTAAAACTTTACAAAATTTCATTTTTTTTAAAGGAATCACTATAAGGCGTCCGGCGTTAATATATTAGTTAGCTATTTAATTTTTAAAAAATTCTTGGATTTTTTAAATGTTTATTTGCCGTTTTAGTTTTTCTAAAACTTTTGAGTTTTCTGGAGGCATAATATTTAAAATCCGTAGTGAATCAAACAAAATTTAGTTATAGGAGAGGAATGACTTCTTGACATTCAAAACTTTTCCACTAAAACAAAACGTTAAGTTTGAATAGAAATACCTTCTCTCTTGAGAATTTCACTCAGCACTTACTATCTAACATGGAATCATTTAACAATAGACAGAAGTTATATCGTTACTTTCAAGAATTTTGCCAATAATCTACTTCCATTCCTTGTACTCCTATAATGCTGACGATAAGTCAGGCTTTTTGGAAATCTGCATTACATACTAATTGAAGACAGGCAACTTCATCTAATTATTTGATACAATTAAATTTAAAGTAATTTCTAAAAATAAATATGCTTTAAATAGAAACAGGTTGATAATGAATTTATCTTAATTTCAGCATTAAGCTAGCTACTGAGAATCATAATATTTTTAACACTATGTTTAAAATTTCAAATTTTGATACCTAGAACCTCTGGAGATTAAAAAAAAAAAAAGCTGCAAAAATGAAGATAAATGCCTAAATTGTTACTAGATAGCAACATTTGATAAAAGGTTCTATTATGTAAAGAATTAAAGCGTGACCTATTTGGGATACCCTGTATATTAAAACTTATCTAAAGATAACCATCTCAATAGCTATTTTCTGCATTTACTAGAAATTGTATGCAATTATCATGTGAACTTGGCTAAAACACCAATAACTAACATGAGAGTCAATAACTAGTGAAATCCATTTTTTCTTACCCAATAATTGACACCCAATCTTTTTATTACCCAATAATTGAACCCAATCGTTGTCTTACCCAATAATTGATAAATAAATAAATTTGTTTATTAAAATGATCTCTCCGTATTTACTTTATGTACTATTATCTAATACGAATGTAGGAAAAAAACGACGACACCAGGAAGAAATGCCCCCCCCACACACACACACACAGAATTGTAATTTTCACAGGGGCATGGGGGATGTACGTGCACTCACATGACAAATCAAATGACAAATCAAATGTATAAAGACATGACAAGTCAAATGTATAAAAGATTCTTTTGTAAATTGAAATGCATTTATAAGAGAAAGGAGTAAAAACAATTGTGACCCCGCCCCCGGCTGAATTTTTTATGAGTCGGCCCCTGATTTTTTTAAATAGTCGACAAAAACTTACTTTGATTTGCTTTTAATGAGGCTCTTGAATTTGCAAAGTGGGGGAGTGGTCGTCAAGCACCCACCTGCCCCCCTATATGGGCTCAGAGTAAGTGTGAAAATGCTATTTAAAATGCTATTGTAAAATTCTGTTGTATTTTGATATCAATAGAAATAATTATAACAATACTATAGTTCAAAAGAGGCTTTTTTTAACTCCATTAATTTTCTATTTTTATTTATTTATTTATTTAGGTTTTTTGTGCGTGTGTGTGAGGGGAGTTATGCAAAAAACGGATAAGAAGTATAATGATGACTTATCTAGAAGCATTTAATATTTATTAAAATAAATAAAATAAGATGCATCAGATATTTAAAAAGGCGCTTAAAGTGATACACATCGCTAAAAATAAAATAATTTTCAGATTTAATTTTACAGCTAAGCCAAAGTAATATTAGAAAAACCAAACAGATGGCTAAAAGATTAGTTTTTTTTTAAACTTATGTTACTGTGAAAGTGAATAAAGCATGAATGTGACACAATTTATATAAGGTGATTTAATCATTAAAAACTGGACGGTTTGTAGATATATTTCTCATTAATTAATACATATTTAATCATGTTCTTCTGCTATGAGCCTTGATTTCCCTTTTTTATATGAAAATAATACTATTTAGTTTTATATATCGGTAAACAAGTTATGTTTGTTCTCGTTTTTATAAAAACTTTTCAAAAAGAAACAGACATGCAGTGGAACTTCTTTTTGCATATCTAACCGACCCCTTATTGCGATCAAGATCGCGCCGAAACCCATTACAGGAAATTTATGACTCTTCTGACCTTCTGACAGACCTCTAGCGAAGAGAGAATACCTGCGTTTGACCATCGGTGCGCCTGACCTAGGAAAGACAAGTCAATTATCTTTTAGATGGTCCCTCTTTTGAACCCCAACATCCCGGCTAAGTTAAATCATTTTTCTGTAAACTGGGATACCACGCAATAGGCTGTCACACCGGTGTGACTTTTAAGCGTTTTTGTGTTGAGTCCGGTGGCGGGATAGTCGTCATGACAAAAAAAAAGTACATCATCATCAGACTGCCGACGGTTGTTATTAAAAATCTAATGGTTTCTGTATTTAGTACAAGGTTCTTTTTTGTTGCATTCATCTTAGTTTTAAAATCTCGGATGGAATTATGAATAGCCCGTATATATAGCTTCTTTTAGCGTCATGCGCTTTTTTCCCCCTTGTGTTCAACTGTTTATCGTGCCGTAATGTCTTCGTTTATTCACCAAGAGAAAACATACTGGGAATCTCCTATTCACCGTTTCTCATAGACATATTTCATCCTCATGAACTGCAACTTTTTCAGACTGAATGATAAAAATCAGTGGTATCCACATCTGAAAATAAATTTCACCAGCACCTTTTTAACATTCCTCCACCATTATCCTTTTTTATTTTTTTAAAACCACTTTACGAAATATTATACTATTTTCAACGGCTGATCTCTCTATAGGATAGTCATATTAAGAGAAATTATTCAAAAGTTAGGGTAATTTTAAATTTCAGTTTTCCAAGTTATTTTTATTTTCGCAAAGCATTCCCAGAAAAGTGTTTTGCTCCACGAGTGGCATTTACTGTTTTCCATTGCTCATTTGTAACATACCGCGAATAAAACAAGCTATTTGCTCGTGTTGCAAATAGAGTTTGACATGATAAAAACCAATAAGACCTTTAAAAAATGCCCATTGCTCTTACGCGAAAGCTCATCTACTCAAACAGCTCGCTTTATCGAAAAATTATTTGGAAATACACTCCCCTCCCCTGCAGTTCTATTGTTTTATGACTTTCGGTCACGCGCTTGAAATGTATTATTGCAGAGCTGCTCAATACTACTTTTCTAATGAAACTCTTTTTTGCTATTCATATGACATATATTAATCAAGAAATGTTTGTGGAATCATTTTCTCTTTTTTGAAGAATTAATTTTTGGGAGGTTTTCAAAATTTGATTTTGACACACATTCGCAAATATTAATGAAAATTGTATTTTCAGATATTTAAAGTAGTATTTGAGATGGAAATGATACCTGTGACAACTGTAACTTTTCTTTTCAGGTAGTGAAATGTAACATATTTTGCGACAAGTATAAACTACTGTGTTTCCTCTTTCAGTGATACTGAAAAACAGTGAATAAATATCTAGAGGTATCTACAACTTTGATGTAATCCTTTCTGTATATATAAGGTAATATGGAAAGCCTCTGTACAGTGATGCATGAATAAATAAGAAATTACCCCTATATAATTTTCCAAGTGCCAAAATTCAGACAACTGTTTCGATTTTCAGACTCAACATCAGAGATCTGTGAACTCAATAAGCCACTGAATGATTAGTGAGAAAATGATTAGTCCGAAAAGTCGAACCAGTATTTATGATATGCTAGAAGTACTGAATTAGTAGAGGCATGTGATGACCAAAATGGAAAGGATAATAAAATGGAACTAAATGAAAATCACACAAACTCTACACAAAGGGATGATAGCAGAATTTTTTAAGTTATGGAAATCCTACCAGAAATTTAAGTCAAAAGGACAGGTGTAAGTTTGGATAACTGAAATGGAAAATAATCAAATTGTGGGTGAGAACTGAAGAGTGTTTAACTACTGGTCTTTTGGTTGTCCTTTGGTTATCATATTTCTTGAGTCAAAATTTTAGAGCACGTTTTGTTTGGCCAATACAAGACAAGCTGCAATTACACCAAATACGGGAATTATGACAAATATAAGGATTTTGAATGGGTTACTTAAGACAAGAAAATTTTATTTTATCAAAAGAGAAACCAAGATGACGCTTATATTGAAACTTATGATAGCAATTTCATGACTAACACTAGGGGAAAATGATGAAAACAAACGAATTAATACATTAAGATTTAGAAGAATTTAAAATGAACACAAGCTTGAGTCAATAAATTTTGAAGAAAAACCACGGCCCACAACCATAGTTTAAAAATAGTTCAGTTCGGAAGTGGGTAATTCAGGACTAGAAAAAAAAAATCAAAGCGAAAATATTTAAGATACACCTAAAAATTCTGTACAATAATACAACAAAATAATCATTGCTGTTATTGTACAGAAAAGGGGGGAAAAGTATTATGTGAAACTTGTTTATAGTCCGTGAAAAGGATTTCAATAACTTTATTTGAATTGGTTATGAAACCCATTTTACCTTGAGAATGACTTATGATTGTTAACTGGTACTATTAAAAAATATCAATTAAACAGTAAAAATTTTCAAAATAAATAAATAAACTTTAACAATGAACAAAACAACTGATTTGCTAGTTCATTTATATATTTCTAGAGGATGTCCCATGATGATTGGGACAAACCTAAAGGGGTAGTAGGGCGCGCAATAAGGATTCAGAATAACATGGCAATGTGGGGTCAGAAACGTCGTCTTTATCTAGCTGTTAATAGTCACTTTGAAATTAGGGCTGAAATGATAGTGAACTTTCCGACCCTTTTTCACCAAAAACTAATGTATCTTTCGCAGACAACACGTGACTAACATTAATAGTTCAAACATTCTAATTTGCCTTACCATGGCACAGTGGTTCTGCCACTGAAAATGGTAGACTGCCGAAGTCTGAAGGTCCCGGGTTCGGGTCCCATCGCACGGCTGTCGATCTAACGGTCTGTAGTTTTGTTAGGTTTTCTCCAGATTTAATGTGAATACGCGTTAGAACCCCTTAAAAAGTCCTCCTACCAAGGTACCCCCCATCCTAGGTAGATACCCCTCGTGCAGATTTGCCTTAAAAACACAACACACTCAAACATTCTATTTAATTTAATGAATGAAATCTTTGGAGAAAAGCCCATTTTCTATGAAACTTGGTTAAGAAATTAGACAAACACTTCAACTCTTTTCCTGAAGTGATTATTAACAGGTCTGAACGGTACAGATTCTAAACAGATGAGTAAGAAGTAACAGATAAGTGACAGAAGTAACAGATTTGAATCCTTATTATGTGCCCTACTTCCCCTTAAGTTTGTTCCTATAATTATGGGACAACCTGTATACAATTTCAAACCTAGAACAATGACTGATAAATTGTAATTTAATTCTATTATTTTTTCAGGTGCTTTTTCAGTGGATATTGATCATGTTTCAATACAGGGGAGCATAATCTGCTGAGAAGCAATGATGACACTATGTCTGATATTGAAGCTTCTCCCTCTAAAAACAGAAACAGAGAAACATTACACATAGATGGTAAATTCAGTAATTTTAATTTTTAAATAAAACCTACATTGAACGTAATTTCAGTTGAATAACTGTCATCAGGAATAAACACGGAATCATAAGAGATAAGAAGTGACCAAGGTCTTACCTCGCACTTTCTTATTGAAAATCTTGTCTTGTCCTGCGGTCTCTAGACTGATCTCGGAAATTGTTTGACGTTAAAATGTTTTCATTTTAAATTTCGAATATTCTGAGTGTAACAAGAGCTCGAGTGCAGGGTTGGAAAAATCTGAAATGTTTAGTATGCCCATTCGGGCATTCTGCTCAAAAATAATATATGCCCGAACAAAAAATTTCCATGCCCGAAAAAAGCAAATTTGTCGAAACAAAACCAAAAACAGTCGAACTTGCCAAGATCAAACGTTAAACCAACTGCCAGTTTCTTTGACTCACAGAAATTTTTTTTCAGTATAGAGTACAACTCTTAACCTGTTTTCAGTCTTCTGAATTAAATGAATGTGAAATAAAGAAGAGCATATATTGAAAAAAAAAAACAGAAAATACATACCCGATCGCAATTTTTACATTCCTCGGGCATGTAGGGCAATAGTTTTTTCCAAGCTTGCTCGATTGACAGTTTGGCGCTCTAGACCTGGTTACGCTTTTGGGGGTCTGTTTTACTTCACCGTGAAATGAATGAAACATACGCAGTTCTTAAACACTGGTGTTTTTTTATGAGCTAAAAAGTGATATTTAAAGCCCAGTTGTTATTCCAGAAATTTGAATACTCTCAAGGACATTGCCAGGAAAACCTGTTTTCCCTCTCTTTAATTTTTTTTTTAACAAAGTGAATATAATTATGCCTTTTGTGAAATATTTTACATTTTCTACCTTTTTTCCCTTCATCCTCTGAAATTTTTATCTAGCTATGTGCTTGTGTGTCTGAGAACAGCCACATTATATAATAAAAAAGTAAACTAAAATACACTGTCTACCAATAAGTATTTGGACTTTGATAGAAAAGAAAAACTAACTTTATTCAAAATCAATAGTTGGTAGAGCCTCCACGAGAGGCAATTACAGCGTGAACTCTCCGGGGCATACTTTCCACAAGCCTTTGTATTACAGCTAGTGGTATTGTCTTCCACTCGGCTTGGAGTAGACATAGAAGTTCCTTCACCTATTTTGGACGGCTAGTGTTGCACCCCTTAATTCGGCGATCCAACTCGTCCCAGAGGTTCTCGATAGGGTTCAGGTCTGGGCTCTGTGCAGGCCAGTCCATTCGATGAACTCCATTGGCACCCTACCAAGCCTTGGTTAACCTCGAAACATGACACCTGGCATTGTCGTCCTGAAAGTAACAGGGGTCCAACCCGTAAAACTGCCACAACGTAGGAAGCACATTGTCATCCAAAATAGTGCGGTAGGCATCGGCGTTGAGCTTACCACGAATGGGGACCAAGGGTCCCAGTCCATACCAGGAGAAACACCCCCAGACCATAATTCCACCTCCGCCGAACTTGACTGTTGGCACAATGAATTCTGGCAGGAGACGTTCTCCAAGCAGATGCCAGACCCAGAACCCTGCCATCCGAACGGTAAAGGGTGAACCTTGATTCGTCGCTCCAAAGAACCCGTTTCCACTTATCGGTCCAATATCGATGTGCTTTGCACCACATTAACCGAGCAGCGCGGTTGGACTTTGTGATAAAAGGCTTATGGGCAGCAGCACGACCATGAAAACCAAGCAGATGTGCTTCCTTACGGATGGTGTTGATTGAAAGAATACTCCCGGATGCCTGTTGAAACTCCTCGCGGATGAGGGCCATCGGTTGGGTGCGGTTCTTCCGAATTTCTCTGGACAGCACTCGTCGGTCTCTATCTCCCAGTTTCGTTGGTCTGCCGACTCGGGGAACATTCCGACAATCACCGCTCACCTTCCACTTCTTAATCACATAGGCCACTGTCGAATTGGGTACTTCAGATCGCTACATATGTCCCTTAAGGATCGGCCACATTTGTGATAGCCGATAATTATACCTTTCTCGAAATCAGAGAGCTCCGAACTGCGCGTCATCTTGCATGCGACTAATGCCGATGCTGTTTCCTACACGATATATACCGGTGGAGGCCGTGACGTACCTCAGGACCGCAGATATCGTCATTTGCATAGGTGTCCAAATACTTATTGGTAGACAGTGTATTTTAGAGTTTGTAATGTATGCTTTATCTCTTTGGTAGTGCCACCTTATTTGAAACACATATAAAAGATGCCGAACAAAAATATATTTTCGCGAGGTGTGATGTAATAATCGAAATTTTAAACATGTAAATAATAATAAATTCGTTAATTTTTTTTTTTTTTTTGTAGAGTGATGTTATAAACCTTATATCTAATGAAATTTCACAGCTTATAAAAACAGTAACATTTCTAAAAAATGCTAATTATGAGTTCAATTAAGAACAGTTTTTTAATCTACCCTACAAACTCAAATGGCGTCTCGACCAACACATTGAATACCACACAGATTTATGCGAAACCTGTGTGGTATTCGATTTGCCGGCCCTAGCCTAGCGTCCACATTTACCGTAAATTAAACCATCTCGTAAGACGCATTGCTAGAAAGTTTCTCCATGATCACGAGTTTTAACACACATCGTCCGTGGAACTATTTCTTTTACATCCTCTGGCCAAGAAGTTTGACGCTTTATATTTATTTGCATATTACAGAATTTCATGCAATTTGCATAAAACACGAGAGCTGAGCTGGCGTGCTAACTAAATAATATTTCTCAGTAGGCAGTCTACTAATTTTGTTAAGAAATCGTACATCAGACGGAAATTGAATCAAGGTCCTTTCGAATGGTAATCACGTACGTTACAACTATGCCAAGATATGAGCTAGTCCGAGCGATTACGCCCTTTAAAAAGTCTCCCGCATAAGGCACCCTCCCCTAAACAGATACCTTTATCGTAGGTTTGCTTTATAACCCAATACACAGGATAGTCCGAAGTGTGATTTTTTAAAATCTTTTTTTCTGCGCTTCGTCCGTGTTACAATTTTAGAAATTGCAAACCAAACAAATGTGCATTTTAAGCCTTCTATTTTTAACATTAATGTACACAAGATGGCTTTTCTTCCTAAATCAATGATGCTAAACAACTTTGTAGTTGACTTTTCCTTGGTATGCTATACCATTTTTGAGATAATGACGCTAATCCGGAGCTGGCTTTGTACGCGTATGTGCTGCGTAGGGTATTTCTATTTTGCTGTACTTAGACCCCCATTTCATGACTATAGCTCTTGCCATTATGAAGTCAATGAGGTGTCGTTGTGTTGTGCTGTGTTGATTACGCCGTGGTGTAGGACAGTTCGCCAAAAATTTTATCTCCAATTTCCACCTATAAGACAATTCCGCCGATTCTTTTTCCGGTGATTTTTCTCGACAGGATAATTCCGCCGAAGGGGGTTACAGACAGCGTTATTTTCGGCGACGAGGAGTTGGCAACAATTACTTGCTCTTTGATTCTAAATTGAATATTTTGAAATATATGAGGAAAAGGATCTAGATCTCGAATATGTGATTTTTATGCGGTTTACGGTTTTTTGACTTTTAAGGGAACAATTTACTTTCCACTTTATCCAGACTCAGAACTGGCAGACTTTAAAATAAAAATCTGGTGTGGTTAAAAATGTTCTTCCCTATATGTTATAGGTACTGTAAAGTAAATCGTAAAGATTCTTATTTGTCAAGCATTTCTTAACTAAACTTTAGGGGCGTTCATCATTTTTAATATACACATTTTATTTTGCGATTTCTTTGACCAATGTGACGCCGAGGTCTGCCACCGCGGCATTTTTTCGCTCAAAACTCATTGGGCGATTTGTATCTCCGCGATTGCAGCTACTTAGCTGAATAGAATCTCTTTCGTTCTTCGTGACTCTTTTTTTTTTTTTCGTGTTTCATTGTTGGCGAATAATTACGGAACGATCCCATACGAAACACCGTCATCGACAGGTATTTCAGCTAGTTATATACATATACATACACACACATATCAGGCATGTATCCAAAAAAACATTTTTGGGAGGGGCGAAAATTTCGGGGGGGGGGGGTCCAAACAGTAAAAAAGGCAGAATTTCACAAAAAAATACTATATCATACCCATTTTAATAACAAAAATCCAAATTTCGGGGGGGGGGGTCCGGACCCCCTGGACACCCCCTAAAAACGTCCTTGACACACACACACACACATATATGTATAAACCGGTTGGAAAGAACGTTAAAAATTAAAAGTAATAAGAAAAAAGCCCAAATACATGTCTCAAGAGTGGCTTACTAATCAATAATTTCTATTGAAAATGAAAATTTGGATATAAAAAATATTTTAATTAAAAATTTTGTGGTAATCAAAGCCCTAAAAGTAAATATTTAGACTGCTTCCAGACGCTTAGTTACAACACCTGTTTTTTTCATGTTATTAATGCGAAAATTTCTTTGTCAGTGTTAATGTGCAATTTCATTTTTCAGTACTCAATAATTTTAATTTATAGTGATTAAAAAATGCAATGCTATGAATGCTATGATTTTGTTGTTGCTAATGCCCTCTGGCAACCGCGGAGGTGCCAGATCCCCCAATAGGAAGGCGATGACCGGTAGGGGTGGCTTCCATTCCCCCCCCCCTCAATCATGGAGAGAATAAGGCATATTTTTTTCCCTTCGCAGTGTCTCGTCATATATTGAAATACATGACCATGAAATACAATGTCAGCACCGGCAAACAAAAAGGTAGACGGCTGAAGTATGCGACAGTATGCTGAAGCAAGCGTACTGGCCTGTCCTATCGCGTGGCTGTCTATCTAACCATCTGGCGTTTCGGTCGATTTTCTCCAAATGTAACATGAATACGCGTGACAACCCCTTAGGAAGTCCTTTGTCCAAGGCACTACCCCATCCTAGGCAGATAGCCCATGCGTAGCTTTGCCGTAACAACACAAACATCTTTTTAAAAAATTAGAAATTTTTGCTAGAGATGAAATAGAGAATAAGAAATTTTTAACATAGAATATTAATTTTTGAACTTTCGTCTGTTAAGTATAATTTCCTTCAGAAATCAAGATTTCGTAAACTGATCTTTTTTTCTTTTAATGAATATATTTGACTCTAATGTAAAGTATATTACGATTTTCAAATTTATTTGGTTTTATTTAGAGATTTGCCGGATCGTTCAAAAGTTAGATCCGCGGATACGTATCAAAAAACGGATAACTTTTTTATATCTGCGGATACGTATACGAGAACGGATAATTTGTTGTCCTATCCGTGGATACGGATGTTCTTGTTTAGAAATTACTTTGAAGAATACATCATCTTGAAGCGATAATTTCATACACAATGCAGGAAAAAAAACTACCACAGTGATAACTTGCTGATCATGTGTATTACATGGATTAAAAAATAATGCAGTGCTTAAAAATCACATTTTTTATAATATTGACAGGGTTTTATGAGCATTAAATTTTCGAAACGATACTACCAAACCAAGTAGCTTTTCAAATTTTTGTAGTCTTATTAAGACAGTAGTTCGAAAAAACTATGTGGTTTTGGTACATAAATAAGGCAAAGTAGGTCAGACACTTGGAAATTTTTAGGATGTCTCTTCACAAGCTGTATTAGATACCGTAGTGAATGGTAAACCTCTTCCGGTTAAGAAACTTCCAGGAAATTTTTAGGATGTCTCTTCACAAGCTGTATTAGATACTGTAGTGAACGATAAACCACATCCGGTTAAGAAACTTCCAGGAAATATTTTGTATCATAACATGATAGTATAGTAATATTAAAAGTCATAAATAATTATATGTAAATGCCATAGGCTAATTAAGGGAGGGAGGTGTGTAACCCCTCTCTGGAAAGATTTTAGCTCTCTATATGAAAATTACACGTTTTACAGCTAGAATAAGAGATGGAGCCCTTTAGTGTTGGGGCTAGATGAAGCCCACCACTTACAAATATACAAAAAGTTATTCCAATAGTAAATACGTGCAACAGCTTTCAATTTCTAATACTAATTTAACCCCATCGTCAAAATCACGGGCTAAGCCTTCTCCCTCTATTCCTCGTGCCTGTCATATTTCCGGCCAATAGTGTTCAAATGTTAAGAAAGATAAGGGCACTTCAATTCGTTTGCACGGATTTTTTTTGTATCTCATTTTACACAACAGATTACAAATCAGACTATTTTTAACTTCATTCGGAGATAGAGTATTTTTAAATAGAGGCCAGCAGTACTCGAATACGTGTCTTTGTGTTAAGCACTGTGCAGTCTTGGATAACTTTTTTTACTTATGTTCAAAGAAAACTTTTCAAATATTCATTTATTTTACGAAGTAATTTTAATAAAATTGTCCTTTAGGGTTTAAAACATATACTTTTAAGGATTCCCTGCTTACTACGAAACACACATTTAGTCACAATAACCCTGAATGTTGGTTCTTTTCCTGGAAATTTAACTTTTTTTTCGCGCAAAAAAATATGTTCAAAACCCTAAAATTAATGCATATGTTCTACATGCACTTGTTTTTATACAATTTTCTGGAATAAAAATATAGGCACTTTTATGACCGTTTTCTGGAAAATAATACAACCGTTAAAGAGTTAAACGAGAGATTTTTGTGCTAAACAAGAAGATTCGGTTTAAAATAATAAACAGTAATTATTAAGTTTTAAGAAATAAAATTTACGTTAAATAAAAAAAAAAAAAACATTAATCAGTATTATAGCATAATTTCATTTTTTCATTTTTGACGTATCCTATCCTAAAAGATTCCTTAGGAGATCTGCTAAAAGAAGGAAGATCCGGATCCGGATATTTTTTTTCGATATGACGGATCCAGAAATTTTTTTCGATATGATGGATTCGGATAGTGTTTTTTTTCCCCCTCAAATATCCTGGGATACGAATACGGATACGGATACTCATATGGATATCCGGCACACCTCTAGTTTTATTATACTCTCTCCAATTTACCGAAAAGTCTACGATTTTTCGTAAAATTAAACAAAACTGCTCTTTTTCTTTCAGATTACAACTACCAAGAAAAAGAGCCCAAGTGCATCAATTCACTTTGTAATTTAATTAATTCAAGATTGAAAGTACTTGAAAATGAGATTTTAGTGCAGCATAAAGTTTGGGAGTCTATTCAAAAAGAGGTAGTATGAATTAATACTTTATTAAAACATATTTTTTCTATTTCATGTATATGTATTTATTTTTGTAAAAAAACCACAAGGACTTATTAAAACTTTGGCAGTATCAGAAATTTAGTGCTGCCATCTAGGAACCAAGATGTACATAAATGTATAAGTGATAAAGAGCTTTGTAAATAATGCACATAAATATAAAAGAAAACAATACGGGCCAGTGTTACATAGTAAGTTCTTCATAACTTTTCATCATTCATGAGCGTTCTTATATAAAAAGAAGTGTTTTAAATGTCCGAAAATTCCCATTCAAAAATACAAATGAAATCAAAATCAAACTCAGTTATAATTTTTAGCCATCAATTAAACGTAGAAATTAATCTTAGAAAATAATTTTATTCTTGTGTTTAAAAATAACTTTTCAGAATTTTCGATCTAGGCATCCCTGTAGTATCCCAAAAATTAATAAACGGATGCAGTAGGACCCGGGCGGCCCAAATCGATTTTACAGGTGGAGTATCGAATTAAAAAGCACGTGAAAAAAAAGGGGGGGGGAATAAATTAATAAAAGAAAATAAAGAAATATAAAAAAGCAGTCCCACACACAAGCAGTAAAATAAATTCTACTTATATTTGTTTGAACAGAGGTTCGCCTTTTGCAGTAATAGAATATTAATCATCTCACAATGAAGTAGGAAAACAATTGCAAAAAAGCAAAAAAAACTGAAAAGAAACAAAATGACAAAATATTGCCATTTCGAGGAAAAAAAAAGACCAAACAAAACGTGGCAGCATAACTAGGCGAATAGAAAAAGAACGAAAACAACAGGAGATGGCACATGACAAAATGAATTTCTTAAGAACTGAACGCTGCATGTCAGTAATTCGTGGGGTCAAAGCTCCCGGTATGGAGGGTAGTGTGCATGTTTTCTATAGATTTAGAATACAGGGTGGTCATAAAATAGTTCTCCAATATGTGGACCTATAGCCGCCTTCCTGTTAAACCACTCGATATGCGACTTCAGATATAGTTATTCAGTGGTATGCGCCCAAGATTAGGCTGGTTTAAAACAATAGAGCTCTCACTATTACAGTGAAAATATTTCGAAAATTTCTAACAGCCTCTTTTTTTCCCGCGAAAATTGATCAAAGCACAGAAAAAATCCCACATGGCATTGGAACGATACACGTATTGAGCGCGTAAAACATTTGCAAAGAAGATCATTGTAACGAACCAATGACAGCCTAAGAGAGAAGAGGGATTGTTTTTATTGGAATTAAAAGTTTTCAAGTGTCCTACTGTTAGTTAACATTTTTACTGCTTATGCCAGTAAATGAATGCGAATTGTGTCAATGCACTTTTTCTGTGTGTTGACTACTTCTTCAAGTGCGGGGAAAGGTTATTTATATATGTATGTACTATATTTCTTATATTTACGTAAGGAAAAGATCTCCCATGTACAAGATATACTTATAAAATTAAAAATTAGATTATTTAACTACAGAGTTGCGTTTTTTGATTTTGGCAACTTCAATACTCCTTTTATGTTTTAGGAGATTTTCAAGTGCATTCACTTGTCTAGCTAGCCATGTTATCCAGCAGCAGAAACCGACCCCCGAGTGGATATGTTAGCTCCTTTGCTCAGACACGTGAATGAAAATTGCTATTTTGTTATTTATGACAGTGTGTGGCCCCTCATGAAAGTCACATCGATTCTAAATATTACCATTTCTCTCCATTACTTTTAATTATTTTAAAACTTCGTATTTCGAACTCTTGGGTTATTACCACGTTGTTTGACCGATTAATTTTAATATTTGGTGGATGACAGTATGTCATGGTTTTCAATCCAATATGCTTCTAATGTATACATTAGGGTGTCCCCCAAAAAATTAAAGTCATTATTTTTTTTCGCATACCCTCTTATTTTTTTCCTTTTATGTCAAAACAATTGTAAACAAAGTTTCATGTAATTTTAACAACGGTAACCCGTGCCGACTTTAGATCAAAGTTGAACGTACAATCTTGTATGGGGAATACTATGTAAAGATTGTGAAATGCATTTTTCTTTGGTACGTAAGACACCATTTTAGTCAAAGTAAATATTTCTATTATAGCAAAAGAAGCATATTATAGTAAAAGAAACATTATACATATTTTCGTTTCAACGTTTGTTTTTACAATCAGGATGGATTTTCGTGTGTTCTTGTACACAACGTAGCAAAAATTGTCTTAGTTCCTCCTCAACCATTATTAAACCATACAAGTCCTGCATCATGTTTACCGCTCTTTCAGCTGTATCGTTCACTATTCTAAGCATTGGTATTGTTTATTTAGCATCTAGAAATGCAGCGTTATTCCATGAAGAGGGACTCTCATTGAGAAAACTGTCATCAATTTTGAGTCTAGGAAATAATAACGAACAACGATTTTATATCTTCGAATACAGACAGATATAAAATGATGGATGCTTTTTTCTATGAAAAATAAATTAAAACAACAGGTATCAATTACGTGATGTATATAATTAACTAAATAAAAATCTACACAATCAATATATCAGACTCACCATACAATGGAACACGAAGTTCGTCCTTCAATGGAATGTATTTCTTCTTATGGGCCGAGACATTTTCTCTATGTAAATTTTCCACCATTTTAAATTTTGTTTCTTCGTCCACATCATCATCAAAAAGTGCTAATATTGCTATTTCATCAGTCAAATACCATAAATGCTGGAGAAATTTCTGTAAAGCAGCTTTCGAGATATTTTCATCCACATTTTCGTAAGCTTTCAAAGATTTCAAAAAGCACAAACCTTTGTAGTGTGCTTTAACTGCCAAAATGCATCGAAACCATGGTTTAACGTACATTGTCACGATAAACAAGCAGACGTCTAACAATGCTTCCCAATCCTTTGTGTTTAATTTCATCTGAGAACTAAATAACGATAGTTTTAGGGAGTAAATCGCTCGGGCCATCCATCTAGCTTGGTGGATGGCACCCGGAGATCTCACTTTTTTTTACATCTCCAGCTAAAAATACGATAGAAAGTCCAATCAAGTCTCGATAGCCTTCTCTGGCCATATCAGTTTTAAGTTCAGCCCGGTAAAACAAGCAAATTTTCAAGTTCGGATACAGTTAGGAACGATTTCACTGTATCTCTATAGCATTGCATTTTAGTGGTATCGATGTTCTTCCAATTCTCTTTGAGCTTTTTAAAGGAAAAGGATATCGGGGCTTGTTATCACTTGTTTAATTTTCACTTCGACAGATATAAAATGATCAATTCGTATGCATGATGACTGCAAGCGAAAAGAAGATTTTTGCTCTAGAAGCGCACAAGCGCCATTAAAACGACATGTATTCGATTCTGTAGTATCACAACAGATAATTTGGACTTTTTCTTCGAGGTTCCAATCTAAGACTGCCTGCGAAATAGCCTGCACCTGTTCTTTGCCTGCAGAATTTTCCAGTTTTTGCACAGCAATGAGTGTTCTTTGAGTCTATATGAAATAACTATGGGCAAGCCTTCTTCTTTAAATTTTAAAGCACTCAAAGCAGGTAAGAAATTGCCGTCCCAATGTAAGGTCACTACATCCGGTACCTCGTTTTGGAAATCAATTTTTATGTTTTCCGCACGTTCCTTCCTTTTTTCTGTTCGGATCCTTTGAATTGAAGACTTACTTATCGGAAATTCGTCAATGTTAAGTCCAAGTATATCAATAGTAGCTTCAAGAATAAACACAGAATCTCGTATACTTATCTGATACCTGTTTAATGCAGCAACTAAATTTGGAATAATGAAATCTTTCCTCATTACAGATTTACTTGTCCCAGGTTCTGAGCTTTCGACTGGTGTTAGGAAATTTTCTAAATCTATATTTTCACTAGAATTCGATGAGGAATCGTCTTGCAATGATATCGAAGATATTTGATTCGCCGATTGACTTCTTTGACAGTTCGAAGTCGTGCCGTTTCCTCTTTTTTGGCCAGTTTTTTATCCACTCCTCCTAAATGACCGTGCCGGCCCGGCTCTCTTTGGCGCTGCAAGAACATCCTATCTTCCTGTATTTTCATTAATTTAAGTAGATCAGCATGTGCAATATCGAACAAATTGTCTAAATTTCTTGAAAATTCTTGTTGTCGCCGCTTGAATACGTCTTGTGATTTCTTTGAATTTATTTGTCTCTCCAAACTTCATACATATTTACAAGCTTCCTTACACAATTCGGCAACGATTTTGTAGGTATGCGTAACTTTTACCAAAAGATGGTACATTCGCGAATAGCGAGATTTGCACTTTCATTAACAGTTAAATTCCCTTCTCGAATATTGTAAAAAAAAACCGAGAGAACTTGCCCATGCGACGGAAGTTTTAAACCGTATTTTTGATGCTTTATGTTCCCTGTTAAAAATATCCTATTTTTAGAACTACGTAATTCCACTGCCATGTTCTGTTCGCTGATTAAAAACTATACAAGCATTTATTAACAAAACAGATTAGAATAAGCACATTGATACGTAGACGTACGCTGTCCTGTGTAAACTAATACTGATACCTTTTTACGAATAGCCCGTTGTCACTATCGAAGTATTCCAAAACCTGTCTTTTTCCGTTTTGTTTTAATTTTACCATTTGTAGGTGGGGGGCGCTCCGCCACAGACACGAGTCTTCAGCGTTCGCTTGTTTTAGTATACACATGTACTGACTAACGCGTTCAAATGCAAGTCGGCACGGGTTGCCGTTGTTCAAATTACATGAAACTTTGTTTACAATTGTTTTGACATAAAAGGAAAAATATAAGAGGGTATGCGAAAAAAAATAACGACTTTCATTTTTTTTGGGACACCCTAGTATACATCAATTCTTGTCAGTCATAATTTTTATGCTTTTGTTTAAGTATGTATTTTTTAAAGATTATCTTGTTAAAAATAAAGTATTATTGTTTTTCTAAGGATTTTTTTTTAAATATAATAATTTTCCAGTGGACTCCGCTTAATGTGATCACGGTTAATGTTATCAATCGCTTACTGTTATCGAAATCACTTGATCCCGATTTTCTCTATTCATTTGTATCTTAAAATTATCACTTTATGTGATCATTACATCGGTTAATGTTATCAGTTTTCGAACCTCATTTTAACTGGCAAAGGAATATTCACAATGGATTCAGAAGGAACCCATTCTTTTCTTTCCCTTTCCTGCTGTTTGAATTTCCCAGAATTCTCCCTCTTCCACCTATGCTTCCACCTAGGGAAATGGAGAACGAACAAAGGAGTGAGGAATTACACTTTCCTGGAATTCCCCCCTTCACGCACATCCCGCTGTTGGTCAGTGGTTGTCAGATAACCGTTTTCTGGCCCGTTTTCACTTGCTGGGCATTGTAATCGAAAAATTTATGACTTTTCTTATGACCAGTCAGAATGAGCCGACAAACGGTAACCCATAAAACCACACCCCTCACATGATAGATAGACGGAACGGGAGCTTTTTTCCTGAGAACGTTTCCTTCAATACATTCTTTACCCCTGGAGTTCCCCTCAATCTTCAGCGCATGTGAACTGGACATTATTGGAACTCAGAAGGAGCGTATTCACATTTTATGCCTTGCTCCCTTACATGCAGCTTGTCGATATGGAAGCCAGAAAGCGAAATGATTTAACGTTAAAACAAAAGATCGAAATTTTAAATCGTTATGACAGGTTATCAAAAATGAGTCAGCGCAATGCTGCAGCGCAGTTAAACATTTCTCAGCCTTTATTGTGTAAAATTTTGAAAAATCGTGATGAACTTACTAGAAGAGATAAACAAAATGAAAATACGGAGTGCAAACGTAATAGAGCTGATAAAGATGAGCAAGTTGAAAAGGCTCTAAGACTTTGGTTTGAAAATGTTCGAGAACGTGATGCTCCAGTCAACGGACCCTTTATGCAACAAAAAGCAGAAAGTTTAGCTGCTCAAATGGGAAAAAAGATTTTGTTGCAACAAATGGTTGGTTTCAGCGATGGAAGACACGCGAAAATATTGTTTACAAGAGAATTCACGACGAACAAAAAGATGCCGATAAGCCAGCAGCGGAAAATTGGCTACGAGACGAGTGGCCAAAACTAATTGCCTCATATTCACCAGAAAATGTGTACAATGCCGACGAAACAGCTTTGTATTTTAGAGCATTACCAGAACATACATACTTATTTAAGAATGAAAGCTTAAAAGGACATAAAGTCTCAAAAGAATGTATCACTGTTTTATGTTGCGTCAGTATGTCTGGAGAAAAACAGAGACTTTTAGTCATCGGGAAAAGTAAGAATCCTCGTTGTTTTAAAGGTGTTAAAAAACTTCCTGTCGACTACTATGCCAACAAGAATTCCTGGATGACAACAGTCATTTTCAATGACTGGATACGTAAGTGGGACGATAAGCTAAAACAAGATATTCTTCTCCTTGTGGACAATTGCACTGCACACGTTTTAAATGTCACTCTGAAGCATATTAATGTTGTTTTTTTACCCGCAAACACTACTTCCCTTTTGCAGCCTTGTGATCAAGGAATTATTCGTGCTTTGAAAGCATATTATCGCCACGAAATGCGGGCACGATTACTGGATGAAATTGCACACAAAATCTTAAAGGTAATGATTTGGTCAAGAAAACTAACGTTCTTGATGCGGTGCACCTGTTAACAGCTTCCTGGAATCGAGTTTCTGCTGAAACGATCAGAAACTGCTTCGTCTACGCAGGATCTTGCGAAAAAGATGACCAGAAATCTGAAGAAAAGATTGAAATTCCTTCGGATATCACCCCTGAAGAGTTCGAGGCATGGTTGGAAGTAGATCAAAGCATCCTAGTAGCTTCCACATTTACAGAATCTGAAGTCTGTCAGACTGCCATAGGAAAACAGACGAATGATGGAACTGATGAGTCCGATGAAGAATCTGTTGATATTGAGCCACCTCCTACAAGTGCTGAAATGAGACATGCATTAAAAGTGTTGAAACGTGGAGTTCAACACCGCTCTGATGACTTAAAAAACATTATGAATACGAACAATTTATTAATAACCTTCTAAGAAAAAATTGTAGACAAACAACCATTGATAAATTTTTTTAATTATCTATACAATTCTTGTGTTTTAAAGGATAATATACAGTACATAAATATAAGGTGAGTTTTTCCATTTTATTTTGAAATTTAGTATGTGTAAATTAGAGGGGGGGGGGTAAATTTATCTAATTTTGCATATCGTTTATTGTTATCAATCGGTTATTGTTATCAAAATCACGGTGTCCCAAACTGATCACATTAAGCGGAGTCCACTGTACTTATAAGATGATTTCCCTTGATAATTGCAGCTGGTAAGTGATAGCATGTTATTTACTGTTTTACTCTAAATTTTATTGGGTTTATTCCAGGTATTAGTATTAATTGAGATTTCATACGGATTTTATGTATTTTTAAACTCAAGATGTGATTTAAAATTAAAGGATATAATTTGATCACAGATTTGTCGTATGGATTCTCAGATTTGGTTATGTATTTTTTATACTAGTTTTAGCATTTTTTACTTCTTTTTCTATCACATTTATTGCTGAAGATGATGGTTTGATCAGTAAAAGTCCTATAAGTCTTTCTGTCGATCCAAATGCCGACACAGCACTTACACTACACTGGATATCAACAATTAAGGAAAAATCCGAAAAATATCTATTACTCAAAAAGTTGCATTTAGAATTAAATAAAACTGACCCACAGTTACAACACATAGTAATTAATCAAACAACATGAAAATAAATTACAGACATATGCGTTTTAGAAATGAGTATATTATTAGAATCAAGGAATTGGATGTGTCAGTTTGGTATAGGGAATGTACTAGGGTGCCCCCCCCCCCTACCTCCCGAAAAAAAAACGACTTTTAATGCAGTAGAAAAGTTATAAATTTAGGTGAATAAAAGATGTCAAATAAATAAAATCAGTTTATATCTTCCGTTCACACTTTTGCTCTTAAATTTGCCGAAATTTGAAAAAATTCCCGTTTTTGCGGTAATTTTTAACATTTAAAAATTAGGCTATTTCTGAATGCAAGAGCTTAACTGCTGATGTATTTGAACCACATAAAATTCAAACACTATTTAAAACCATAAATATTTTTCGGTCGTGTATAGGTACAAAGTTAATTAGATTTTTGAAAAAAATTACATATAATGGTACATCCCAGTTTAGAACAAAAAGATACGTATTTACAGTTTTCTTTTTCTTTATTGAATACAAGTTTAAAATCCAATTATTTTAGAATGCAAATTTTTATCAAAATCTCATTAACTTTGTAGGCAATGCGCGACCGGAAGATGTTGATGAACTTAAAAATAATGTTTGAGCACTCTTTTTGCTATTCGAATGCATGAGAATTTGAACTATTGCATTCAGAAACAGGCTCATTTAAAAACTTTAAAAATTACCGTGAAAACGTGAATAGTTTGCAAATACCCCAATATTTAGAACAGATGCGGGAGTGGGAGATATAAACCGATTTAATCATCGTTTTAGTCACCCAAATTCTCTACTTTGCCATGGTATTACGAGTTGGGAAAAAAAAGGATTTTTCGGCCCACCCTAAAAAGTACCTTCAACATGGGATATGATCCCCGCTAGAAGCAATACAGTACCTACAGCGATGTGTGATTTTGTCAATTATGCGGTCCATCAGTTCAGGTGGAAGCGAGAACCATTGCTCTTGCAAAGCAGTTGCAGGGATTGGCAAAGAGGAAGATGGAGAGTAGCTACACGTCTTCTTAAATCACTCCTATGCTCGATAGAATTTAAATTCAGTGATCGAACTGGCCACTTCACGCGCTGAATTGTTTGCTCCCGAAGAAAATCTTCTACGATGCGAATCCTACGATCCCTGTGCGGCCTAGCGTTATCCTGAAACATTCAATGAACACCTATTGCCCCGGCCTATTGAAACGAAGCTCCATCCCATGCTACTGCATTCAGATGGTTCACAGAATAGAGTTACCAAAATTCACCGAGTTACAGCTGCTTAAAGTTAGAGCACTTTTCGAGCAGTGAAATACGGGTTGTATACAAAATGAATTTGAGAAAAATTAATGTACATGGTTTTGAGCCTTGTAATAATTATTAGCAATTTCATTAACTATTTTATGAATGTAGATTGCAATAAAGAATATTAAAGTTTGACTATGTTTATCCAATAAATTAACATAAAAATATAGCTTATGCTGAAAATGGAATTTTTTAAAGAGTTTTTTTAAATGAACTGGTGTTAAATAAAATAATAAAACAAGGAAATAAAACACTTCTTTAAACATTAAATTAGAAAATTTAACATTTTAAAATACAAATAAATACATTTTAGAAACTTAATATTACAAATTCTGTTAGCGTAACATTTGCTCAAAAGTAGCTTCCTTCGGCTGCAATACTAATATGCACCCGTGTAGAAAACTCTTCTATACTTAGCGTACAAGGTAAAAAATATCACCGTAAAATTTACGCCGAGTCAACTTATTTATCACCGTATTTCTGACGCCATTTCGCTGTAAATTTTACAGCAGTCAATTTTTACTGCCGTATTTTCGAAGCTATTCCGCCGTAAACTTTAGAGCAAGTCAATTATTACTGCCGTATTTTTGAAGCTATTTCGCCGTAAATTTTACAGCAAGTAAATTTTTAATGCCGTATTTAAGACATCATATCGCCGTAATATTTACTGCAACGTGATTATATCGCCGTATTTTTTGCGTTACACGGCGAACCATTTTCGAAGTATACACTAGGATGTAGAATTAATACCGATCTGAAAGGACGGTATGCATACGTAATTGCAGCGCCATCTATTGACGAGCTTTGTAACTGATTTTGAAAATGGGTGAGAATAAATTCCCTGATTCACTCAGCAAAATGCTGCAAACCTCATATTTCTATTGCCTTCCATTTTCTTTAATTGATTTTTCAAATCGTCGATCAATTTTGGAACACCTGGTATATTGACTGATAGCACGTTTTAGTGAATCCCAGGGGGAAACTTTTTGTTTACTGGAAACGAATGGAAAAGATTATCTTCATACCTTGTAAGTTCTAAGAATGTGAGTGTATGAAACTTTTGTACGTAATTTTCTAATTAGCTCATGAGTTTGCACCGTTTTTTCATAATGTGTCTGCAAAAAGTTAAGGCTTGTTATAGAAAAATAAATAAAAAACACAACTTTAGATGTGATTAATTCCGTCTTAGACGGATTTTGATTTACTTTATTTAGTAAATAAGTATTTTGTTTTCTTCTTTCACTTTTCTCTTTTTATTTTTTTAATCATTCAGCATCGTTTTGGGAATTTATGAGTTCTTTCTGTTAATGAAACGCTGTACAAATTATTAGTAACAATTCTAATATTGAACATACCAAATTCGAAAGAATTTATTTTGACCAGAACCTCGCGTGAATGAAAATTTCACATTCTGGGATAAGGTATATATACGACTTTTTGAAACACATACATTTATTTTAGACACCTATAAATACCCCTCAAACAGTTTTAAACCATTCCCTAACTATATATTATCATTTCCCACATAAAGTCATGAATAAACGATTTTTGTCCATTGCGCGAGTCCACTGTATATGAAATATGACAACGAATTACATATTTTAACTTTATTTTTATAGGTTGATGAAGTTAAATCTCTTATTGAAGACTGCACTTCAACTTGTGGATCTTCATCATCCAGTGCACAAGAAAATGAAAGTGAAAATGTCGACTCTGCAGTTGAGAGCCACAAAACTTGCAATAGCTTATTATGGGGCAAGCTTAAGCAAGCGGAAGAAAACGTGGAAGAAAAGAAGTCACTTATGCAAATGCTCAGCAACGATGTTACCAAGCTGAAAAACTCCAAAAAAAGGTGTAGTAGGAGACACGCAAGATCTAAAAGCAATGTGGATTTAATACTTGAAGTAACAAATGGTCTACATGTTTTGAAATGCGATGACTGTAAATTTTGCAGAGAACATCTTGATTTTAGAGAAAGTCTTTTATCTGCTGTCATTGAACTAATTCATTTTACCGAAAAAAATTACAATCACTCTCTCGAGGAAAACAAAGCTCTTAAAACATGTTTGCAAAAAATATACGTAAAAACTAAAAGCTGCCTTTTACATAGTCAGATATATATGAAAAATTCACAACATCATTCTTCTTTTGATACAGAAAATCATACAGTTTGTGTCGAAAATATTTACACTAGTTTTGAAGAATTTTGCCATCATTTTCAGAGTCTTCAAGATGAACTGCTTCAACTGCGGCAAGTGTTACTTGCTGCTGAAGAAAATCATCTCGATGAACTTTTTCAGGACTCCCATTCTGCTAACTGCGTCTGTTTCAATTTTATGAAAAAAGGAGACACACAGTCAAGTAACGATAGTGAAAAAAACGAAGCCAAATTCTTCAAAAGTAACCAAAAAAGTACAAGTAGTTATGAAAATAAGATAAAATCTGTGAGTATTTTTTTTATTTCCTTACATTGTTTGGCTGCTGTTTCAGTTTGTTGTTATAAACTGTTAAATCTGTTGTTATAAACTGTAATCACACAAAAATAACTTTAAAGGTAAGCTTCACATTTTAAACTTATCTTTACTGAAAAGGAAAGAAGATACCGTGTAGACTTCTTTAAACATAAAATCTGTTAATCAAATAAAGTAAGCTCAATTTTATTTCACGTCAAGTTTTAGAATTACACTGTAGTTCATTCATTTATCAGATCTGTACAAAACAGATCTTTTATCTTCAATGTTATTTATTACAGTGTTGATTCCTGTCAGCGTTCTTGTTCCCTGGGTTATATCTGTCGTCATTATTTAACCCTATTAGTCGTAGTCAATTATATTATAACATTTACTTTTTTACGATTAAAATGAATTGAAAATAATTTATTTCAATAAATTTTATCATAATGCAAAATGGGTGTATTTTACAAACTTTAATTTTTTTGAATTGATGGTAGCATAAATCTGGACCTGAAATACTTAAATGCTACACATCTCAGAACCAAGAAATGAAAAAAAAAATTAATTACAGATAGTTTTAATTATATAACTTCAATAAATGTTGAGTCTGTCACAACAAAATGGTTTTTTAGTAAAGTGCGCTTAAAAAATATTATACCTGAATAACTAATTTAATCATTCTTTAGGCTTAGTAATATCGATGAATATCGTTAAAAATAATATATTTTGCTATAGTTATTTTTAACGATAAACTATATATTGCTAGATATTCTTTAGCATTTCTTATTAAGCACTTTTTAAACATTCTTAGTGTTAATATACTTTTTTAAAATCATTTTTTGGGGGTAAAATGTATTATAAGTTAAATAAATGGCATTTTATTTTATATTTTGTGTACATGCAATGAACCAATATATTAGACCAGACCACATTCCTTTTTTCTATAGTTTAAAGATCTGTGGCATAAATGTTATATTTTAAATAAATTTAAAAATCTCTAATTTGAAATAATCTTTTAAATCTTATGAATTTTTTAATGTTATAAAATTATTATGATATTTTTGTTTCGCATCATAGCTTGCATACAGCGATGAGAACGATGAAGATGCAGACATTATTTTTGATTCAGATCAAATTTTCAAACTAAGTGAAAGTGAAACAAGTAAACAGGTATATTGCCCTTTATGTAACTGCCCTATACAAATGTGAAAATGTGTGTCAAATTAAGTTATCAATTCATATATCATAGCTTGATTTTGGTATTTTTTGAATAATGATAATAATAATGTTTCAAATTTTATGTTTTATTTTTTTTTAACCTAAACCCTTCCTACCTATTTTCAACTTGTTAAATAAATGATATAACACCGGATCCCCTTTTTGCATGATGGATACGATCCGCGCAAAACCGTGTAAAAAATATGCTTAAATAAAGAATAATTTTTTGTTGGATAGATTTTGCTGTATAAACTCTTCCATACATCTCTCTGTAGATGTTGAGTAGTAAATATATACAGCAGGTGTAAAAAGCTTCAAAAAAAGAAGTTCTACTTTTATGCATTTCGTAAAATAAAGATAAAAAAAATGTTTTTCGTCATTATTTTTACACCGTGTTATCGTGAACTTGTGTAAAAAATCCGTGTAAAAAGAGAATACCGTGCATTATAATGTTGTTATATCTTGTCTTTATTAATTCATACCTGATATAATTCATTTATTTGGCCATTGCTCATCGGAAAATATATGCAGTGAATTGTTCAATACTTATATACATTCATTAAGGTGCTGGTTTTTTTAATTAATGAAAAATTCAAACGTTACTTCTTTTTATAAAGTACAGCAGCTGAATATTTTTAAATTAACGAAATAAATAGTTCTGAAGTAGTAGGAATTATGCAAAATAGTACAAATCTATAGTTTGTCTTCCCACGAAATTTATTTGGTAATTTGAATGCATGTACAACCCAACTTGGAATTTATTTTTCGCAATCTTTCGGAGATTTAAATGAAATACAATGACTAAGGGGACAAAGCGTTCTATTTCTCAAAATAATTAAAGAATTTATAAATAGTTTTAGAAATAAACTAATTACGTGCAAGGACTCTGTCTTCGCAAGTTATTGCGTATACTTATGAGCAACCACCCCATATAGCATTGTGACGTCGCAACATGCATGCATACTGGTCACACTGACTTTGTGACTTCATGAGACAACGCGTGTAAGTGATGTTTTTGTGGCAGAGAGATTGTAGTGACAAACAAATTGCCGCCTGGGACAATTTTTCTGATGTCACATGGTAATCATCATGAACGTCACTTAGTGAGAAATTACGCTCCAGCGTTACTCTGCGATGTCACAGATTCGTCACATTGTGACTAATTATCATTTGCAATGTCACCCAGCAACGTGACTAACCAACACTGCTTTACGCAAAGAGACGTCACAGTAGGCTTGCAATTTTGTTAACTTCGCCGTACTTAAGAAAATTTTGTACACTTTTAAAGGAACAGATAGTAAATCATAAAGGTCTATCAATTATAAGAGTACGTGCTGTCCAGGTGGTTTAGTGGGTTAAGAACCATTTTATCACCCGTTGGGTCCGGGTTTGAATCTCCGCTTGGGCATGGATCTTAATTTGTCCATCCCTTCATAGGGGAACGCTGACCGCCCACTAGCTAACCGGCAAGTGCCCGTCGGTTGAAAAAAAATAAGAGTACGTAATACAGCTCATTGTGAAACATTCTGAGTATATTTTTTGTTTTTGACTTGCTTTTTACGCTGTTGAGAGCCTTGTGAAACAAATGATGAAATAATCATTGATGAAATTTGAGTTCCAAAATATATTTTTTAATAACATGTAAATGGTATGCAAAATTTTCAGTTGGAGACATTGCGAAGTCGGATATACGAAACAGTGAGAACAATTCGAGACGTAGAAGTTGAAGAAAACGATGACAATAATCTTATTAACATGGTTGCTTCTCTGGCAGAAGAATGTAGTGCGTTGCGTCAAGAAGTGAGCTATCTGCGGAACGTACGCCAAGAGAAAAAAAGAACATGGAATAAACTGCAGTGTTTCATCATGGATGCAGAGGTGAAAGAATTTATTACATTTTGTGAATATAGAAATTCAGAAAACCCTAATTCTTTTTTTTTCATAGAAGGAAAATCAGTATAATGAAACATGCTTAAAATTCTTAACGTTCTTAATTTACAGCTCCGAAAAAGAAAAGCCCACTTGCACTTTATTCGGCCATTTCGTCGTACAGAAAAGTTACATATACCACTCGTTCACGAATAACGTAAAGAATAGTTTGCTGTACATAAAATTTACATAAGGGCCTATCTTCATATTTAAATAAGCATTAACATTATTTTTTAAAATGCCGACACCCAATTTTTACTTCATCTTTAAAAAACCTATTTTAACATCGGATATCAATTTTCAATACATTTGAGCTAAAAATGATTGAGTTAACCCAAAATTTCCCTCCCTGTATGTTAAAATATTTTTCATACTTTAATTCAAATCTCATTAAGATGATGATTTTTATCCTTTCTATTAAAACCTAACGGTCCAAACGGTCCTGTTATTATAATTTTTAATAAAATATTAATATGAATTATGATTTATAAAATTAAGATTAGAAAAAATATTAATAGCAACCTAGTAAAAATTTCGATGGAAATAGATGCAGAAAATAGTTTTACATGCCTGTGAAAAATTTCAGCGTACTGTAGTTGATTTTATATTAATTAAAACGTCCTATTTTTATGAGTTAAGGTGTCGTTGTCATCAGTTTATATTGTTATATTTCGAAAGTTACTTTTAAAGTACACGCACGCACGCACACACATATATCTATCTATCTATCTATCTACTCTACTCTACTTATTATAAAAGAAGATGTCTCTTTGTGGGTCTGTGTGTGGATGTGTGTGTGGGTCTGTGTGTCGGCGGCGTTACGGACAAACGGCTTCACCAAGAAACACCAAATTTGGTACTCGGGAAGATCTAAACATGAAGTTGCGCACCTCGAAGCGATTTTTTCAAAATTCGACCTAGAATTTTTTTTATTTTATGCTTTATGCGATTTTTGGCATTTTTTCTTACCTAATTCGTAATAACGGCGGAAATTACGCTCGCAGCAAAACGGCATTTGTAACATCGGATAGAGGAGAAATTTTTCTTTTAAAAACAGTTTGTTCTGAATACGTAACATAATTTACCGATTTTTAGGAATTTTTTTACTAAGCATCGACAACGGTGAATTTTTCGTAAAATAATTTTAAAATTGTCGCATCTTGAATTCTATCCGTCATAACTTTTTGATACTTTGACAAATCGTGAAACATTCTTTTCTCCCTCTTTTAAAATAAAAACGAAAAACTTATGTAAATTAGATGATTTTTTACGAATTTTAATGCAGCCTAATGTTTAGAATTTAATAGCATCAACGCGATCTTACGCCATTCATTACATTGCGATCGCGGCACGAGAATTTATGTTCGGCTGTTGCCACAGAAAGGATTACAAAAAAGGTTTTTTTTCAACCAATGGAGTTTTTAAGATGGGATATCGGAATTTCAATTCGAAAGTGACGATCTATGACGTCAAATGCTTTAAGATACGTAAATATTACGCCATAATTTTAACTCATTTATTCCAGCTCTATTTTCAACACAGGGAAACGATATTTTGATTAAAATTTACTGTAGAAATAAA
The DNA here is from genome assembly GCA_038373885.1 of Cheiracanthium punctorium. NCBI lineage: Eukaryota > Metazoa > Arthropoda > Arachnida > Araneae > Cheiracanthiidae > Cheiracanthium > Cheiracanthium punctorium. Next base: position 1,237,723 of record JAWZYV010019719.1, on the reverse strand, counting down.
CTAAGAAATTCACGATTATAATTATTAGAAGTGGTATTTTAATCAGGTACTTATTTAAAAATTGAAATGTCTTCACGGTGCTGAAAATGTTCATTTTAAAAGTTGCAAAGTTCGTTTCAAAGCGCGATATATTAAAATTTTTCTAATTACTATTTTTATTTTTGGCATTTAATTATGGCGCAGGCGTTGCCTAACATATGCATGAAGGTTGCGAGTATAGTTTTATTTTAACGTTGAATTACGTTCCTCCATAAAGGAAAGCTTACGGGATTACATTAATTGATCATGGCACGTGATAATTTAATTGCGTTGCCACAAAAAGGATTTGAATAAAAAGTTTTTTTTAACCAATCGATTTTTTAAATGGGATATCGGAATTTAAATGCGCAAGTGAGGATTCTATGACGTCAAATGCTTTAAAATACGTAAAAATTACGCCACAAATTTAACTCATTTATCCCTGCTCTTTTTTTAACACAAGGAGGCGATTTTTTGATTAAACTTACTTAGAAATAAACTGAGAAATTCATGATGCCAACCGGGGTATCTTTTACGGTAGTTAAACAGTGACGTCATAAATTTTTAAAAATGCGTGAAATTTGTAAACTCTGCAACTCTAACGTCCTGTCACAGTTATAGCGATTCTAAATAGCTCCTCGAGATGACACAGTTTGATGTTTCCAGTAGACAGAACTATGGAGGATTTATAAGATATCTTTATATTGGATACATGGATTTTTAAGTTGGCACCGCTTGAATATTTTTCACCAGGGTGAGATTAAATGTTTTGCGGTGCTAAATACGCCAATCTTACTAAACTATGCATAAATTAAATTTGTATGGAGAGCTTCCTTAATAGCAACTATTATGTGAAATGAATAATGTTTATGGTAATGCGTAAATTGCTAAAGAATCACCATAGAATATAAAGGTCCCATTTGTGCCAAATAATGTAAGCTGTTTCGTTAAATTGAGCATTAAAGAGGGAGAAGCGAAGATAGATGGTATTAATATGCGTAATAGGTAGTATTGGTAGATTTGTAAGGATTGTATGAATAAATCCCAATATACAACGTTAATAAATATTTCATGAAATTAAAAGTGTTCTGTTTATCCTTTTTCAAGGGTTGTTTTACAACCAACTGAATGATAAGTAATTCTAATTTGCGTTGATATATCCCGCAGTAATTTCAACAGAGGAGATTACTTGAACTTTTTAAAAATGAAATTCGCAGCTATTTTAAAATAAACAGTTGTCCATTTCATGTAGTGTCTGAGGTATTTAATGCTACAACTTGAACCTCAAAACAGTATGATATAGAAATAACACATTTTGAAAGTCAGGAGTTCTCTGCAAACCGCTAAGCTTTTCACTTTTCTGATCGCGAATGACACTGATGTGGTTTTTTGAGTCATTATATTGCAATGATGCCAAGTTTGTACTCATGACGGAAACTCTACATTATAAGTCAAATAATTTCGCTTTTATTTTAGATTTCACATTACTGGAATTAAGTGGAATTACACATGTAAGGAAAATTTTCGTTTCCTACCGTGAAAAGAACGGGCACGCAGCAAGTACAATATAAAACAGCTAAACTTTCGTAGCATGTATATCCTATTAATCTTTCAAGCAAGTGATTGCACATAACAAGAAAAATTAAAATAAATAAATAAATAAAAAGAGTAACAATGGAAACAAAAGGCGATAGTTGTTGTAAGAAAACAGAGCTATCAAAGCTAAAAAAGTTTGGATCTATATAACTAGTGATAGAGGAGCATAGAACAGCCTCTCGCCCAAGGCAATGTTTCTGACAACATTCACTTGTCTTGGAAAACCTTGAAAATACTTAATAATAATTTCAAAACAAATTAGAAAGTGTTTATGTGTATGTATGAAATATTTTCTAGAAACGTACGCGTATTTAAAGAAATACCACTATCTGATAACTTAAAGATCAATAAGCAATGTCATAAAGTAAGCTATTTTAGGATGAAAAATCTTGATACATTAATAAAACTAAAATATCCAATGGCTTATTAGCACAGTATTAGGGGCTGTTAAATGAAAATGGGATTAATAGAAAAAAGTAAATAAACTATTCATTATTTCAAAAGTAATTGCTGTAACTGTTAATACATTTACCTCACTGTGGGACAAAACTGTTAGTCTTCAAGGAAAAATTTATGGAACTGCAATTGTACACAGGCGTGCACCTCTTCGTCCAAAGCAAATAGACGTCATCATGTCGAAACGGCTGGGAGACCATCATTCTGTTTCACGATAATTTCCCCCTCCCCCCCCAAATGTTTCAAAGATTTATCGACTGAAGACCCAGTCTATATTGCCTAAATTTCGCTGGGAAGTCCTTTACAGTCAAAATCTCTCCCCGATTTCCATATTTTTAAAGCCCTCAAGAAGGACATTTGTCTATTTGCTTCGAAGAGGTACAAGCTTGGATAAAAATATAGTTCTAAGGGCAACCGCAAACGTTTTCCCATGAAGACAATGACCGTCTTGTCTTACAGTGCGGGGTAAGTGTATTAACAGTTAAAAAGATTCCTTTTAAATAGTTAATAGTTTATTTGCTTTTTTTCATCAGTCCTGTTTTCATTTGATTGTCCCTACACTGTTCAAAATATATCTGTAAATTAACGGAAAAAGGACTGGCAGCAAAGTTGCCAGAAAATACCCGTTCTGTTCATAATTTTTCCGTTTTACCAAAACTGCGAAATAAAATAAGTCAGCCATCGCTAAGATTGAACCCTGAGCCTGCGGATCGGGAGACGGTTGCTTTAACCACTGGACACTACATGACCAGTTCTGAAATGGCCAAAGGGTGAAGTGAAGGTCATTCTAGTTTCCTTGCGGGAGAGGAATTCGTGCGTTTCATGATTTAATATTTAAAATTCGAGATAGAGTGTAAGGGTTGTCCAGTTATTATTAACATAGTCAAATTATTGGATTAGCAAGAAATTAATTTCGATTTTCACAAATGTATGTAATTAGTAAAAACATTTACTCTTTAGCTATTTGTCATATCGGTTTAGATTTCCATACAGATTTCTGCAAACACTGAAAATCAGAAAAGTAATACATTGGCTGCTAAAAATATAAAAAAAATACACCTTGACTTTTCGTTCTCAGTTTGGAATAATAATAATCACTGAAATTATTTTCTAATCAGTCTTATACATTTATGAATGTGATTTGAAATACTCTTTGTTGTGAAAGGGAATTCTTCTTTAAAAGAGTAATTAATTATAGTTTAATTTTTAATTACTCATGAGAATGCGTTTGGTGTCAATATTTTTTTCCATCTAAAATGTCCAACTAAAATCCATTTCTCAAAACTACTTGCAAAACTTACAAACCAAACCAAAAACGGAAATTTACCGTTTTCACAAGAAATTTCCGAAAGTTGCAATCATTTTTCTTCGTTTAACGGGAAATCGCCAATTCTTGGGGAAAGCGGTCATTTTCCTGGAAATTAAGGCTGGAATTATCCTGAATTTTCAGATTATTTTTAACACTTTATTCAATATTTCATGTTGTAACATTTTGCTATTAATTTTAATACTAATATTATAATATGGCAAGCCTAATTTGTTTGTTTGTTCGGTTAAGGAAAGCTGCTCGAGAGCTTTTTGCTTGATGGGAGATGTCTTAGGGGAAGACATTTTAAGGAGTTCTAACGCGTATTCCCGCTACATTTGGTGAAAACTGCCCAAACTCTAGACCATCAGATCGACAGCCCCGCGATAGGCCAGAACCTTGGATCTTCACACTTCAGCCATTTACCATGTTTAGTGTCTTATCCACTCAGCCATAGTGGGTACCCATGGGAAGTCCAAAGGTCAATTAATTAGAACACCGTCAGATTTAATACAAATAGAAAATTTATTTAATTGTAAATAAACCGTAAGTATAACGTACTCTGTTACGTTTATTAAACTGAAACTGTAATCTCTTACAAAGGTATCACTGAGCCATTTTTCTTTCGAGAAAAAATGATGACTGAGAGTATATTGCGCTTTTGAAGCATTTAACGCCACTGAAGAACCGTTGGATGATCGACTGAGTACGACATGCTTTAGGCAAGATGGGGCTCGCCTTCAGTGTACACAAGAGTTTGACTTTCTGGACGAATTCGGTTATAGGGTTATACGTAGAACTATTCGACAGTCGTGAGAAAAGGCATGAATTGACTTCCGTATTCTCTCGACCTCACTCCGTTGCCCACTCCCTGAAATTTTTGCCTCGCTTCGGCTCTAGCTTGTAGTGCGGTAAATGAGCACATGAAATCGATTTTGATGTGATTGTTCTCAGTGTCTGAGCTTTCTTTCTGGCATCCGTATTCCTCCTTTTAACAATACGGATGCCAGAAAGAGAGATCGGACTATCGGTGGTACAGTTTGTAGCTAAAATTTGGCTTCAGTATCAAATTCTTGCGGTTTTTTTAATTAACATGCCCTTTGTTTCATACTTATCATCACCGTTTTTGAGTTATTCACTTTAAAACTTAGGATTTTTTCGTAAAACATCCTTTATATGTTTAATTAATTTCAGTAATAAATAAAAATAATTTTCGTATCCTGTTCTTTGTAATTTCATATTAATGTCTAGAGTAAAGCATGCAATCACCTTCTGTGTTCTTTTTTTTTTTTCGCACGCTATTTTGAAAAATTTCTTTCATTTCTTTCTTTTTAATTCCTATGTGTTATGAATGGATAGTAACGCTTGTATATACTTATCTTTTACAGCGGAAATTGAAAGTTAACAGGACTTTATCTGGAATGAAAGAGATTATAAAAGATTTAGGACAAGTAATATCGTCAAGCGAATCCTCCTCCCTTGATGAAACAATTCTTTATATGTACAGCAATCAACTTGAATGGATGGAAAAATTAAATTTAGAAAGTGAAAGTTCTCAAGAGGAAGAAGTGGCAAGTGAGTTAGTATTTTTTTTGTATTTATCAAACTATTACTTTCCGCCGTTTAAGAGAAGGACGGGAAATATGCGACATATTGATTACTCAATTATAAAACCTGCAAAAAGCTTTTTCCGGTTAATGATAACTAATATTTGAATATTTATGATGTGTTATAAAGCTTCGTAATACTAGTGTACGAGCGTTCCTCCTAAGAAGAAGTCGTAACTTCTAGTGATGACATGAGTAAGCGGTTAGAAAAGAATTCCTATTTTAAGTCATACAGATATTAATTTTTTCAAAAGTTTAATATCATTGGCAAAATCTGTTCAAAACTTCTTGTCTGTAGTTTTCTTTAAATATAGAGCTTTAGTTATGCAAAAAATTGAAAAAGTTAAAGTGAAATATGTTCTTGAAATGAAGTATAAAAAATATCAAAATTAAAAATAGTATCTCGATATGAGATGGTTAAAATATTGATTTCTGAAAATTTGACACCGTCCAACCCCAGTCTTCTATTAAAAATATTTGTAAATCTGTTTTTAACGGACGGTTTCAGCTTGCGATTATCTAGAATTATCTCTTTTAACAGTTGATGTGCAGCTTTTTGTGGAGAGTGCACAATTATATCCTTGACAAAATTTAATTTTTGCCTCTTCAACCAGCTTAGATATATTTTTAATAAAAACAATGTTAGAAAAAAAGTTTGAACATAAAAATGAGGTTGTAGATCAGTCGAGGACACTTTTAAAGCAACTGATTAACAGAAGCAAAAAAAAAAAAAAAAAAAAAAAAATATCACTATGTGTCAATAAGTACACACTATTTGACATCAGAACTGAACCTATTTGCTTTAAAGGATCATTTTTACCAGAGCAGCTATCCACTTGTACTTCGAAACATCTATTAATTGCGATTTAAAATAAATTCTTTTTTCTTTCTGGATCGCCAATGACGAGGGTGTTAAACTTATACTAATTCTACATTTAGACTCAAACTTTATTCAGCAAACTTTATTTGGCATAAACATTCTTGAAATAGTGAGTAACTGATTTCTTGATTGTGTAGTCCTTGTGCTTAGGTGAGTGTCTAAGCTTAATCGAGCTTATTTGAGCACCATTTCTAATGATGTGGATTAGTCAAACAGGATGCTTTTTGCTTTAGGATCGCATTATACTGGAACGCCCTGTTAAGTTCTATGGACTCCTCTGGTCTTCTTCACATTAGAATAGCAATTATGTGCTTATCGACAAGATGACTAATCTGTATAATCAGGAGATGAAACGAGATTAGGCAATTCAAGATACGATGAATTGGGAAGCTTTCTTTGGGCGTGTTCAGACTGCCACTTTTGGGTAAAACTCGAGTAAAACACGAATAGCTCGAGTTTTACTCGGGGAGATTGACATCGTGAACGGTTTAGGTATATAATAGGAAAAAAAAGGGGCGGCACGTATTTACTAACCTGCGGAGCCAATGGGAGCGAACAATAACAATAAACAAAGCTCACGTGATCTATCTCCCCAACTTCCCAAGGAAAATCCTTGGGGAGTTGGGAAAAACTCGAGCTACTCAACTTGGCAGTCTGAACGCTTTGTTTATCTCCCCGAAAAGCTCAAATCGGGCATCGTGAACGGCTTGGGTTTTTCCCGAGTAACTCGAGTTACTCAAAAGTGGCAGTCTGAACGTGGCCTTTGTCGCGATTTTAATCCTCAGTCGGACTTCAACCTATTTACAATAAAAACAATTAAACCTACTCACTTGGGAATCCTGCAGTAATATTATTAGAACTATCTCAAAACATTTCCATAATGGGAATGAGTCTTTCACGTAACTCCTGTGTTATCTTTCCCGCGTGAACTTTCTTCTGATTGTAGCCAGCGGCTTGTCTCAAATTCTCCGTTTTTCGGTACTCTTGGGCTAACACAGTCTCATTGTATTCATACATTTTCCCATGGAGGACGAGGATTCTGGGATGAGGTCTGTGGATCAGAAAGGGGGGGGGCACTTAGGACTTCGGCTGCAATGGGCAAAGGCATTGCCTGTGGGTCTGCGGGGAGTCGCTCATCACATTGTGAAAAACTTTGAATTTTAGAAAGACATTGTTTCCATGGGCGCCAGCTAGGAAGGCAAGTGGCAGTGGGGGATTGAGATTTGAGCCCGCCTACTCATGGGTATAGTAAGCATTTTTACAGCATACTGAACTTCTAAGTATTATTTTCGTGCTAAAATGTCTGAAAGTTAAGATGACCCCCCCATACACCTCTAAAGTAGTACTCATATGAGAAACTATTATAATTATTATTTTAAGTAGACAAAAATATTACCTGTTTGGATTCCTTTTTCTTTTTTTCTTTCATGCACTTTTTAAAATTTTAGAGTATGTGCTAAGTTACTACTTATTGGAATTTTATTATAATTACTCCAGTTCAGAGGCACATAAGGGTGCATGCCGAAGAAACAAAATCTGCATAACGGTCTTAGTACACAAATTAAAGTAAACTATCGCACCAAGGATTTGAAAAAATTTAGGATGTTTCTTTATAAACTGCACTACATACCGAAATAAAGAATAACACGTTCTTTAGAGTTTTCGATTTTAAAGAATTTTTTCTAAAAATTTCGAAAATGATACAGGTTTATTGTTTATTTCAGTGTATAGTGCAGTTTCTAAAACATACATCCTAAAACTTTGAAATACTTGACATAATTAATTTTTTTGTATTTGTGTACCAAAATTTCATGTTTTTTTTTTTTTTTTTTTCCCCGAACTACAGCCATAATCTGAAAGTAGCTGTCATTCAGTTGCCTTTAAACAGGGTTTAATTTCTATCCAAAAAAGAGAGCCCTATTTTTTTTGTATTGCAATTAACAAAAATTCACTTATTAATTACATAATTTAAGGTATATGAATTTTTGTTACCTCTGTATTAGTTTGCGATGTAATAAAATTAATATCAACAGAAACAATTACGATGATAATTAAAATTTTAAATTTAGTGTAAAATTTCACCGAGAAAAAAGAAGTAGTGGAGCTGAGCTCCCATGCAAATTAAGCACTTCCTTTAAATACATGCAAGTATTTAGTACCCACGAAAACTTTTCTGTGGGTGCTTGAGATCTGACGTACTACATAAAAAAAACAACCGTCCCTCACTAAAATTTTATTTTCGAACTATGCAGTTGCAAAGCACTCGTCGTCATCAATGGCGTGACTATACCGTTAGGGCCCGTAATGAATTCACTGGATAGGGTCCTTCCTCATTGTACAGAATCTCAACCAACATGTTGCAGTTCACTTTTTCTAGCTTTCTATTTGGGAAAGGCTCCCCTTCCGGCCGGGGGACCGTGGCTTTTGCCCGTTCTACCGCCCTATAGTTACGCCACTGATTGTCTCATCGAAGTTCCTCATGCGCATCTGAATTATAAAGGACATGGTGCACATATAGGGAAGTAGGTGGGGGCTCGGGTCCCTCTCTCTAGCCGTCGGTATAGTGAACATTTTTATATTAGCTAACCTTTTTTCACTATTTCAGTACTAAAATGTTTGAAAGCGCGATTGCCGATGACTTTACAAATGCAATAAATAACAACTCCCTCCACGTCTTAAAGTACTCATATGGACGTCCATGCCGAAGCACTCACATACATTTTGCCTCATTAAAGATTTTCTTTTAAACTTTTAAAATTTCACACAACTAATAAGCAAATAAAGCATTTTAGTACTGAAATAATGCAAAAAGTTCAGTATGCTTTACAAATATTCATATTACGTAATGGCATAATCGGGGCGGGGGGGGGGACCCTCCTTGACTGTACATCACTGTGTTGGGGGTTATCAGACGATTGCTGGTGCTCAGCATCCAACGTAATTTTTTTACAAGCCCGAAGCACCCACATAAATGTCTTTTCCTAGCTATTTCTGCGAACTTCAAAGTATGACTTGGCACTAAAATTTCAGTGGGTGCTTGAGCCCCGGAGCACCCACGTAGTCGGCGCCACTGACTTCAACAAAACGGTGTGCTGTTCTTGAGCTGGGTAACACTCTATACGTTATAGAGCGTGAAGAATCTTTTAGCATAAACCTAATTATCTTGAACGAACGACATTTGCACTTTTAGTTTTCATGGTAAAACAGATTTACTGCCTGGAAATTCATCTATGAAGTGACAAACAAGGCCTAAAATTAATAATAGCAAAAAAAAAACCATCAGTGCATTTTAGGCAAAGGGCACCAATATTGAAACATTCACATATATCCTTACTTCCGTAGCTATTTGTCTTGTTTCTAAATGACCATTAACTCATCCTTTTCGACAACTCTAAATGATACATGAGAGACATAAGGAGCCATTTTGAGTTCTTTCACTTGAACTCATAAGACGCTATGCTATAGATATTCTCTTTGTGTGTAAAGTGCTTAATGTAAAATAAAATAATTTCAGGTTCATTAGAAACCACTACATAAAATTTCATGAATAGTACTAACTAGACTTATTTCCCCCACACTGCTACAAAATGAATTACGCAGAATGAATATTTCATGGAATATTACCACATATGGGTATGCAAAATTAAATCTGGACCTGAGTGTTTTATGAAATTTGAAGTGTATGTTTATCTAAGGAAAATTGCTTACAGTACTCATAGAATAAAGTTAGGGAGTTTTATAGTCAGATGATTTGTTATTTATAATTACAATTTATTTTCTTGGTATACAGAAGCGCACACACGCGCGCTTAAATTGAGCTGTTCTTGATTTTACAGTTTGAACATAACATTGAATTATAGAGTAATATAGAAATATGTAACTTCACATCATCTAAAAGAATTTTGTTACATAGTGTCCTTATATCTATCGCATTATAGAAGATAAAAATAAAAATTATTACTTTAGTAGTATTAGTTGCACTGTTTACAAAGCAATTACGAAATCGTATCTCTTTCCATAGTGTGATAATATGAAGTGTTCATTTATTTAGTTATTATATTATGTGTTTTTATGATCTTCAAATATTTAAAATTTAATTTTTGATCTTATCCAATTAATGTTTTTAATTTTTCAGGTAAAAATGCCGATTCATTCAGTTCTGTAAATGTTTCCTCTCAATCATTGTTACATTTTACATCTGAGGATTCCCCAAAAGATTCCAGCTCATTGAATAGCGCTGAAAAATGTGATATTGGAATTCAAGTAGAAGGTGTTTTCGAGAGTTTTGGTACACCTGCATGCAAACCATATGAGTCGTCGTTTGCAGAAATCAGTCGAGAAATATACGTGGTTCCCGAGGTAATGGAAGAAAGTGACTCATTTAATTCGAGTTCTAGTGTTGACAATAAAAACACTAGTGCTTTGGAGTTTCCAAATGTTCAAAACTCTACTCAACTTACAACAGAACAAGAAAAAATTAAAAATGGAATGCCTTCGGTTGAAACTGCTTCAAGTGCATCCGAAGGCGTCTGTAAATATGCTGCTGCAGTTTCCAATATTTCTGGGACATTTTCAGCTGAAACTAGTTTTGGAAAACTTGTGCCACAAAAAAAACCCAAAAGATTATCGTTGCCATTGCTAGATATGACAGATATTCCGTTTAGCTCTAGTAAAAGTGATTTTTGGAATGCTGTTTCTGATTCGAATAATCTGATAGGAAGTTCTATCAATAACAATATGCACATATACATGTTTATGAATCAAAAGTCTGATCTATCTCATAAATTTAATACTATGCTCTACAATATAATGAGAGGTAATACGAACTCTTTAGAGTTATCGGATGATGGTAAAACTTGGAGTTGCATAATTTTTCAGTCAAATGATTCTCCTCTAACATTTAATGCTTCCAAAAGTTCTGTGAAATACTTGCCTTACCAAAAGACACTTACTTCAGGAGGAAATGAATGTGATGAATACAGTGGTGTTGAAAGCAGCTATTCTGAATATGATATGGATGATAGTGAAGTTATATGCAGAGAAATAATTTTTAAATCTAGTCTTTGTAAGCTTCCAGCTTTGTCTTCCTGTTCATCTGATGAAGATAATTTGCCAAATACATGTTCCACTCATTTTAAAAACATGAATAATTCCATTGACTTGCCAGAAACTTCTTATTCCGAAGCAGCTAGCCTTGAAGACGTTGAAAGTCAAATCATCCCTGAGTCTATAGAAAATGATAGTGGCATAGAAGACAAGGAAACGATGATTTGTGAAAGACGCCCACCTGCTTGTCGTGAAGGGACATTCATTGTCGAATCATCTGATTCACTGGGGCTCAGTAAACATCATATGTTTGACGATAACATGTATTACACGGCAATATTAACAACAGTGGTTTCGACTGGTGTAAATATATCAGAAAAAAGTTATATTTTATTTGAAGTTTCAAAATCATGTAAACAATCTGCTGTTCAGGAATTTCAAGGTGACGATGAGCTGATTGATGAGGGAGCAGACAGTAAGCATAAGGTTCAACATTTTGTTTTATGCGAAAATGCCGAGGACGATACAAATAGAGACCATGGGAATGTGTCCGACATTTGTCATATTATATTTTGTAAATCAAATACTAATTTAGAAAGCAAACATATCTTCAATATTTCATCTGGGAATAATGCATCATTTAATCCTCTCGTGCCACAGTATTTACCTTCAGAAACATTCAATTATAGCAGTTATGAGCCCCTTTCTCTTACACATAACTGTGAAATATACGTTTGCAATACGAAACTTGATTCGAAATTCAGTAACGAGGATGAAAGTTCTATATTTATTCCTAAAACGGTTTTGAAATTTAAAACATGTTTGCCTTCTATTGATATCCCTCAATATGGAATACTTAACGAATCAGTGCAAAAGCAATACATGACGGACGAATACGCAATTCCGTTTCAGTTGAACAGCAGTGAAATGAGAACTAATAATGGAACCCATATTTTAAATAGTGATCAAATCATTGTATCGCCCGAAATTTTTACTGAAAGACGAAGTACAGGATGCCAAACAGATGTTTTCGACAGTGAATATTTACATGAAAATAACCTAGAAAATGTAAGTATATTTTAGACACTTATACACTAATTTTCTTTTATTTGCTTGTATTATGATCATTTTAAAAGTCATGACTGCAAACAGTTTGTGTTCTCAGAAAGTTTGTATCTATTTACCTCATACGTATTTTTTTGTTATAGTGAAATGGATTACATAAATTCGTGATATACAGATACGTCGGAAAAAGGCAGCGCTTGCTTTCCCATGATAATTATTGCTTGTAAAATAAAAATGCAAAATAAAGTAAATCTAATTAACCCTTTATTGCATCATGTCCACTCTACTGAACAAAAGTGGCACTGCATGTTTATGTATACTATGTATATGAATCCATGCTATCCACTCTAGGGGGCAAACTATAGCGATTAATTAAAAGAAAATCTGCACAAAATAATTTTTTTTAAATTATTTCTGAGGCTATTTTAAATAGAAAAAAACAAAGCTTCCTTTTCACTTCTTGAGATTATTTCTATGCAACAAAGTTGTAAATTTCAGCAATCACCCCAAAACATAGTTGCAGTTTACCTTAAAATGCACGACAATGTAATATGTCAATTTCATTGTGTTTCTGTTTATTACTCAGCTATAAGCATTCATGACGAAATACTTTTGTTTGGATTCAAATATAGGTTATTCATGCGAGCAATTTTTGTATGAAGTTCCCAAATTTTCCGTACTAGTATTTAGCAAAATGATTACCAGTAATTATCATGAATTCTCTAGATATCTTTAAATCACCCATAAATAACATATCTGAAATTGAAATGAAGGTAAAGCAGAATGGTATATCTTTAAATAGTGTACTTCAAATTGATTATTCTGCTAAGACAAGTATTAGGACTCATAAATTTCTGATAACTGTTATGTTGATTAATGGAGTAATGTGCAAATTTATATATTTTTAATAATAGTTATATTGTTAAAAAATCCTTATGCAACTTATTAAAAAAAGTTGCATTTATAACTACCTACAAACACTACTAACTATACTTTTATAGCTTCATAAATTAGCTCTAGATTCATTTCAGCCTCAAGATTCACCACAAGAAAATGCTGATGATTTAACATCTGTCCCAGAGAGCACCGATGAAAATTTAGTAATTCCAAATGGAGACGTAGCTATTGTTAATGAAGTATTTAATGATTTGAAAGCAGAAACTGTGTCAGAAAGCAGAGAATCTACAAATGAAAGTGTGAACAACAGCTCTGCTCAAACAGATCACTCTACAAATGAAATGGGCTTACAGGATGAAATAAATGCACTGAAAGAAAATTTAAGACACCAGAATGCCGTTTTGCAAAGGTTAAAGGAAGAACTGGAGGAATCAAGTTTGAATTTAGAAATGAAAGAAAACCAGCTTCAAATATTGCAAGTGGAACACAATAGTAAGTTAAATAATGATTTCTTCATATAATATTCAAGAGTAGAACTTGTAATTCTTTGAGCTGATATGCAAATTTTAGTGTAAAAGATTAGGAATAGAAATAAAACCTAATACATGTTTATATAAATATACGTTTTTGAAGTATCTTTTCTAATTAAAAAGTTAATACAAAATTATATTTTATTATGAAATACGATGTATTTACAGCAAAAATAAATTAATGATTAGCATGATATTATTTTTTATTCAAAATTAAATTTTTACCACTTATAATAGCCAGCCAGATAAGTAGATTTTAAATCTTATAATTTCAAAATGATAAATTTATTTAGCATTTTGTATTGATAATCACCCTCCTACCGCATCATAAATCAACTTAAATTTTGATTAAAAATACCAAAGAACTTTTGCGAAATGTAAAAAGTATATTAGAAAACGTATCAATTTAATTAATTTTATTTCTTTGTTCATCATATAGTTTATTGGGTACTTCTTAAGTACATAGTAATTACCTATACTTTTATATAACATGCATGAAAATTTTAGTTATTATATAATTTTAGTTATTGATGTTGTGATTAGATCTGAAATATTTTCTGGTAGAAGTCTTGTATAATTTCGTTTCCTTTTAGGATTGAATGAAATAATATTACAACATAATATTAAAGAAGTAGAAGATAAAAGATGTCAAACAGAAATTGCAGAAAATAATGAAAAGTTTGACCATCTGAAGAAAGAAGTTCTATCATTAAGGTGACTCTCGTTTTAAAAAATAATTTAAATTACAATTTAGTACTCAGTGACTAGTATGCTCTTTTTTCTCTTTCTCTCTCGCTTATTTTTTTTTCTTCTCCTAACTTGCGAATTGGAATATCTTTGTGAAAGTATTCAGAGAAAAACGTATTATTTTGTTCAAACTGTGATGCTATTTTAAAAAAATATTCATTTTTGGAGCAAATTATCCACCATAGGAAATATTAAATTTTTCATTCTAGTGTTTCGAATCTGGTATGTTCTTTGAGATAGGAAGGGCAATTCCATATGAATACGGACGTGGCCATTAAATTTTTATATATAAATAGTGTGATAAATTATTCTGAGAATGTGTTGACGACAGTTTATTTTATGTAAATTTTTCTCTATATCAAAATGGTAACACTTCAAAGTTAGACAAGAAAATTTTGGTTGTAGTTGGAAGCATGAGTTACCCAATCGTGTAGTATGAGTTGTCACACACTTGGTATATTTTAGTTCAATAACCAATTTTATAAAATATCCCCATAAAACTAAATGATATTTTGTGATAAGAAAGGTACACACAAACTACTCATAAAAATTATAGCATTTCAGAAGTAGAATTTTAGCAGAAATACAACTTTAATTTTTCCGCGCATAATTATGCGCAGAAAAGTTAATTTGGCATGCAACCAAAAAAGACAATGTCTTTTTTGGTTGCATGAGTTACCAAGCAATTTTAATTAATATTTCAAAAAATTAATTTGTTATAAGACTTTTAAGGATTTATTGAAAAAAAGAAAATTTGTAACCAGCATGAATTTTGTTGAAAGAAAATAAATGTATTTTTTGTTATTACACCGTATTTAAACGTGCAATTAAAAAAAATATACCGTGAATTACCGTGGAAAGACCCGGAAGATTAACATTGCGTAATACGCGACACAAGGGCGGATTAAAGGGGGAGTGGAGGGGCGACCGCCCCTCCCTGAGAATAAAGAAATTAATGTAAAAGATCCTATTATACCTCCATAAAGTGGATATATATGTCAATCTTCTAACTAACCCCCCCCCCCCCCGACAAACTTGCATTAATCCGCCACTGACGCGACAGCAGAATAAACTGAAAGCTGCATTTGAAGTAAAAGTATTATTTCAATTCTCTCGATTAGCAGTTCCCGAAGAAATATTGGATCTACCACATTTAAAATTGTTTTAAGGTGTTAAAAGTATTTAAAGGGGTTTGTAAGAGTGCTTGAATTGAGATTCAATTAAGTAGGATTTTGTGCAGCTGTAAGTTGGGCTTGCAAGTGAAACAAATACCTCAATACCAACAATGATTTAATTATGGAAAGTCAAAACTACGATTACTACTTAAAACTAATAAAAGGTGGTCTAACAAGTTAAACAACTTATAATATTGTAGAACTGTGATTCTTATAAACATCAACTGTCAACAGCACTTGCAGCAACATTCATCAGCAGCATCACTTTCATCTTCGTCCTACCTTTCACCCTACCTGGTATGGTCACCGCTTCGTCACCGTTTAGTGAATGCTGTATTTGCCTTCACCGCTACCTGCGAAAACATGTTCAATGGACTACATTCTCAGTTACGTATGAAAACTTAGCACACGTATGAGTCAAAATATCCTTTTGCATCATCAATTTTGGAAAGTTCTTTCGTCATTTGGGCTTCATACTCAAGTCGTTATGCCAAGTTATTATAACTGCTTTAATTGAGCCCATTGTTTTCTAAAGGGTGGTCTTGAAATGACGTCATCATGCTTCAGCGGCAGTTAGTATCTGGCAATACCAGATACTTTCACAATTACACTTTTTTTTTAAACAAATTTTTGAAACTTCCATGACACCAAGAAAATCTATTGGCTCCAGTGACTGACACTTCATGCTCCAGTAATTGACATATAAGAAATGAGTAGAAAAACATGCTTATTAATTCTTTAATGAAAACTAACCGACAACTAACATAAGTGTCAATTATTGGTAATATCCCTTTTTTTACCCAGTAATTGACACCCCATCTTAAGTAAATAAATAAATTTATTTATTATAAAAAAGGTCTATAGTCTTATTTTAAGTACTATTATTTGATACAATTCAGTTTAAATTCATTTCTAAAAAATATGATTGAAATACTAGAAACATTTTAAAAATGAACTTATCTTAAATTCAGCATTAAGCCAACTACTGAGAATCAAATTTTTTAAAGCACTACGTTCAAAATCTCAATTTCTAATACCTGGTGCCCCCTGAGGATAAAAAGAAATTGCATAAAATTGAAGACAAATGTGTAAATTGGTACTAGATAACGATTTGATAACAGTTCTGAAATAAAAGCTCATTCTAATAAATTATCCGGCTATATATATTCTAATAAATTAAGTGTCAATTACTGGTGCACCTACCCTTTTTATAACTTTGTATTGTATTTGGTTTTTAAAGTTAAATTCGTGAAATTTTTTCACTATATTTTCTTGTTATTAAATTCCAGGAAAGAAAATCAGCAACACCACGAGAAGATAGTAAACCAGAATAAAACGATACATCATGTCAAAGCGCAGTTATGTGCTTCCATATCCCATTTAAAGACTCTTAAAGATTCTGCAACAAAGCAGTTGAAGAAACAAAAACAACATATTTTAAAATCTTTAAAGGTAGCATAAGCAAACAAAAATTTTAATAGTTCTTTTCACCTAAGGCATACTTAAAAATTATTATTTCTTTTAGATGAAACAACAGTTACAAGATACTAAATCTGCGTTGGAAAAAAAAATCGAAGAAATTGAAAAGAAAAATGAAATAATTTCTGATCAAGAATTTCAAATGCAGTAAGTAGCATAAGTTTTTAGTGAATGAAGGATAGTTAACAGTTCCTTTACAATGAAGGATCCACTTATTATGAGCATAGTACAATATTAATACTATTTTTTCTGTAACTTTTATTACTTCAGAACTTTTATTTAAAATTTATTTCAAAAACTGCCGATAGGGTCGAATTGCCAAGTGATATTCTTAACAAGATACCTATGAATTCTAGTAGTGTTGAATGAAATCCAATACAGGCGAGTACTTCAAAGTGAACACTAAATAATCATCCTACGTTTCACAGTTACTTCGCTTTATACACTTTATTTTAAAAAAATTCAAAACTGAATTTCATATTTTAATCTCGTTTCAGTATAGAGTAAGAGGTCATACTAAAATTAATAAAAATACTCTTTCAATGTTTGCAAATATTGTCAAATATTTGTTTTGCAATTTACCACACTTAAAAATTGTCGGTCCTTAACATTTTCAATTTTATTTATTTTATTTTAATTCTTATGTTTCGTAAAGCTAATACCAGATAGAATAATCTTCATTTTCTAAAAGTAACTGCCAGGCTGATTTAATAATATTTAATAGTTACAGTGTATTTAATGAGCTGATCTTTACAGTCTTGGAATGTTCAGGCTAATTAATTAAGTCTGCCAGTAGTTTTCAAACATATTATGTTTAAATATAATCTAATTTAATAAAATAGAATTATGATTCTAAAATTGATTTAGCAGTGCACGCACATGCATACTATGCATGAATACATCTTTTGATTGACTTTATAGGGGCAATGAACTGCTTCAGTGTAAACTTACAGGATAGCATCGTCCTTTCAAAACTGATTGAATAGTATTTATAATTGACACACACTTACTGTGTATCAATATAGTAATTGAAGATTTTCTAATCTTTGTCTTGAGATGAAACAGAAAAGCTATCAGTGAAATTTAGTTCAGTATAATTGAGAGCTCCTAAAATATTTCAGCATTTTTAAAAATTACATTTTAATATAACTGATAATAAAATTATAAAAAAAAATTTTTAAGATAAAGAAACATTTAAAATAAAATATCGGGATAAAACAGGTGTAAAACTTTTAAAGTGCTTTCAGTTGGAGTTTAAGTAAAACGCAAACTTTTTCTTTAAAATTGCAGTGAAATACAAGCTCTTTTAGATTCCACTCTCGAAGAACTTAAGAAGAAAAATGATGAGTCACTCCCAAAACCTCCAGTTTCTATTAAAGTAGACAACGAATGCCAAACTCAGGTAAAAAAATTTTCAATGTCTACACATGAAAGTTATCTAATAACCAGAATGTTTCAATTTTTGAAAAATACAAAGAGTGTTGTAAAGGTGATTATTATGCACTTTTGATAAGAATTCTCTTTAAATGATTTCCCTTTACCACAATAACAACACAGATCTTATATTTTCTAATTTTAATCAACACTTTAAAAACCTTTACCGATTTTAGCATCATTATTCTTTATTTTCATCAATTAAGAGCCTGCTCGAAAGTTTTATATAAAATTAATAAGGTAAAAAGAAGTAATGTAACTCGAGGGAAGTCGCCATGTAATAGTATGTTTTGCTTAGTAAAGCCAAAATTGAAATGATCATAAAATGTACAACATGCTCTTCAATCTTTAATTGATTACGCAGTCTTATTAATTCCATTCCCAGTATGTACATTATTGACAAATTTAATCTAAATAATAAAAGCCGTTGTCTGTCACAATTCTGGGATCGCTCCCGGTGCATCTGCGGCCATGTTGAAATTTTGATAAAAACAATATTTTTATCTCTAGCTAAAGCAAAAGCTTTTTATACAGTTCGAAAGATCTCCAAAAAATTAACCTTTTTTAACTTGCAGCTAATTCCAGCTATAAATATCTAGCGAGATATCACGCCTTGAAAAAGTAAACAGCGACACGATTCATTCCTTGATTCTTTGAAAAAAATCACGGAACGTAATCTCTCGCATAGATCGATTAGATGACGTCATAGAGTACGTCTACTATTTTATTTTTTAAAAATTGGAGTCATGTTTCAACAATTCAACTCTTAACTTTAGAATTTCTTTGTGTTGAATCCAAAATCTTAAGAAAGCAGAAAGAAATTCTAGATATAATATTATTAGTGGCTTCTAGATTAATATTATAATTGGCATTTATAGTGACGTGATACGTGAACGACGACCCCATTTTTCTTTTAAAAATATATCGTCATGGTCAAATGAATATCTGCCATGTGTACTTTTTGAGATTTCGACATTTTGATTATATTATGACTAGTTTACTATCCAAATTTTCCTATAAAAAGCCTTCTATTTGACTCCAAGCATTATACGGTGAACTGTGATAGTTAAAAAAATATGCTGCCTGAATCAGCTAAAATATTGTCAAATAATGATTGCTAATCAAAACCAGTAATAAATGAACTTTTTGTATATAGCAGATATTAGTTTGACAACGACGATATGTTTTATTTAGTAAATTTTACGTCATTCATTTTTGTAGCTGCCATTAACTCCATGCTTTACTGTTTTAATTTCTGCTCTTGATACTTTGGAGTTCTCTTTCAGACTGATGGATTTTTATTGTTCGACTTAAACTGACTCCTTTTCCTTAAGTATTTCTATTTATGTATTATAATTTTGAAGACTCATATAAGGGTTGCCCAAATGAAAGTGGTACTACAGGGGATTTTAGAAATAGTTTAATAGTATTAATATAAATTAGTATACAAAAGAAAGAAGTAAGGATAACAGATACAATACAAGGATAACAGATAGTCTAGACAAATTCGCCTTGCAGGTTGATACAAGTGTCCCAGCGTTCGAACTCCGGGGAAAGGGGCAACCTTTCATGCTGTATTGTGTGCACACTTCCTTTGCTCATAGACATTTCCTGCGCTATTTCGCAAGTGGTGATTCTCCTATTCATTCTCACGGGACGATCATACAAAATGTGTATGTGTGTCTATAGAGTGTATGTCACGCAGATGGGTATTCTGATGGTGTAGGGATTTTCGTAATGGAAAAAGCAGTACTGCCGGCTGGTCACTACTTGGTCAAGCATATATGGCTATCACCAAGGAAGCAGTTTCAGCTGTGGATCGTCTCATGAGAGTGAATTTTCGAATCACCACTTTCTAAATAGCAGAGGAAATGTCTATGAGCAAAGGAAGTATGCAAACAATACTGCATGAAAGGTTGCCCTTTCGCGGAGGTTCTTCACTCAGATATCCGTCATCCAGCTGACCTCTGGGACACTCGTTTCAACCTACAAAGGGACTATGTCTAACCTATCTGTTGCCCCTGTATTACTTCTTTGTTTTGTACACTAATTTATATTAAGGCCTTTAAAGCATTTTTCAAACCACCTGTAGTGCCTCTCTCATTTGGGCGAACCATATACTTTTTATCTTTTAATTCATACTTTGTAATCGTTTCCAGCAAAAAATATATTGTAATCTCTTATATACATCTATTTAGTTACCTGAAAGAGAAAGAAGTGGAGCGACAAAAAAATTAAAGCCGATTACAGAACAAGATGTAATGCTGAGGAAACATTCAGAAGAGCTTCAAGAACTTCAAAATAAATTGCAACATTTGGAATCTGTGTTTACGAATAAGAAAGGTATTAATAAAGGTAATTGTGAGCAAAATTCATTAAGCGATAAAATAGGCGTGACTTACTATGGACAAGAGGAGGCAATAGCACCTCTCCTAAAATTCAAGAATTTATGCAGCAGGAAAGATTTTGCCCCTGAATGCCCCTCCCCCCCCTAATGTTGCATGACAGTTTACGCTAATGGATGAAATGGTATTATTCAAATATTGTTACTGAATTTTTCAAGTAATCACCTTGGGCAGGATAGATTTGAACCAGCGGTCATGACAAGAAAAATGAATTTTTACATTCACTACATTAACTGCACAAGACTTTGACCTAATTTAAAATTAGAGTGACTCGCAAAAATGCCACCTGATACTGTCGATTGATCTTCTTGATTACCGAATGTCTTGGCGTGATTTTGTCACAAGGTGATGTCACTCTGAAATCACAGTGTGATACCTGGGTGACGTTACAATGTGGCCATCTTAATAGCACCTTGTGCCAAACGCGCCGTCCTCGAAAAGTAGCCTTGGCAGTCAAATGTCCTTACAAGTTGTTTAGTTTTGTTATCGATCTACAAATACGCATTCACTATGGCATTTATGGTTTACTATGAAGAATATATTGTTTGATGCTCAACATTGACAAATAAAATTTAAGAAGTTAATGCTTCAGAAACTTCTTCAGTATCAATTAAAATAAAAATTTTCATGCTCAATAAGCCAAAGTAAGCTAAAAATACGCAACAAAACTACGAAAAGAGCCATTGAAAACTGGTTTGCATTTATTTTATCATCATATCTCTGACAGTTTACAGAATATAGTACTCAAATTTTGTATATCAGTTCATTAGTGTATGGGACACATTTTACTAATTAGGATTTTTTTCTACGGGGGTCATATGCAAATTGAAGTACTTAAGCTGTATATAAAAATAAGGTCGGAATCCATTTGAATGTGTTTTGTGTATGTTTCCTGAAAAGTAAGATACTGAACAGTGGCGGCGCTTGTATTTGAGCTCATGAGCACGTGAACCCCCAAAGGAAAAACTTAAAAAATAAACTCATTAGCAAATTAAATTGTAAAAATATATATTAAGTACACTTTTAGATTTCTGAAAATTTTAAACGTGAGTTTTTCTCCCGTTTAAAGGGCATTTCTTCGATCTCACGTGCGATCGAAGATGCCCTTCTGAACCACTTTCTGAACAAAGTGCAGAACAGAAGCGGATAAGAGCGGCTTCACAACAGCGGCATAGAAGCGGCTTCAGAACAGAAGCGGATAGAATTGAAGGAGGGCTAACGCGCTGCTGATATCATTCCGTTTGCACACTGATCATAGTTTGCGGTTATCTCTTCCGAATTCTCCTTTGTTTATTGTGTTCAATTAGCTCCACTTTTTTTCATACTGTTATTATTTTCTTTATTTCATCATTTTTCAGTACAATATATTTTTACGAACTAGTGTAAATAATTAAGATGGTACTTAGTAAAAATAAATGCTTCGGAATTAAATTACATTTTTCAACATTATCTTTGGGCCTTCCAGCTCGTGTAGTGGCTTAAGAACCACTCTATCAAGCCTTGGCTCTGGGTTATAATCCTGGCTTAGGCATGTGTGTTAACTTGTCCCTTCCTTCATAGGGGGTAACGCTGGTCGCCCATTGGGTGCTCCCATAATAAAATGGCCAGTAATTCGGGCCATAGTAGCCTCACCATGGCACAGTGGTTATGCCACTGAAAATGGTAGACGGCCGAGGTGTGAAGGTCCCGGGTTCGGGTCCCATCACGCGGCTGTCGATCTAACGGTCTGGAGTTTTGGTAGGTTTTCTCCAGATGTAACGTGAATACGCGTTAGAACCCCTTAGAAAGTCCTCCTACCAAGGCACGCCCCATCCTAGGCAGATACCCCGCGTGCAGGTTTGCCTTAAAACACAACACACAACACACACACACTCGGGCCTTAGTAGTGGCGAATGCTTGATGAGCAAATCCCCACCCGTTGGGAAAAAAAAATACCCAACAACATTATCTTTGGAAAGAAAAATTGACATAACATTACTCAAGTCAATACCTTTTCTAAAACTTATACAGGTGGCGAAATGTAAGACCAAAGATCACTTGTTTTCTTTTAGTTGCATGCATCGTTTTCTTTTAACTGCTGGAAACGCAAATATATTTTAATTTGTAAGTTGGGTCGTATTTGCAGATTTAATTTTTGAAATTTATTTTGTGAGCCTTCATTTAAATAACTCACGATCCGCCACTGATACTAAAGTTTATTTCCAAGCAATTCATATCAAAATAATTGCAGTATATATATATTTTTTACATTCTAAAAGGCAAAATGTCTCCTTCATGCCACTTCTTCCTTACATGCTTAAAGAATGGTGGAAGTATTTTTATAATTTTGAAGAGGCTTTAGTCTTTACTCTCTTTAGGTTCGCACACACTAAATCTAGACAGTCACACTAATAGCCTAAGGTAGGCCTGTATTTCGAGCCTGTGCACTACATCAGATCTTCCTATTCACACTTTAGATGTCTTACTACTGCATAGAGTAATTATTTAACAAAGTTATGTCTCAATTTATTTCAATTAATTTTCATATTATTTTACAGTTGAGTGTGGATTTTATTTACTAAATAAGATATAGTATTCAAAGAATTAAGTGATATAACAATGCTTCCAAAGGAGAGATCGTGGGTAAAACATTACCTAGAATTCGACTTGTAAAGAAGCTGAGACCTCTATCAAGCCTTGGGCCTGGGTTCAAGTCCTGGCTTAGGCATGGGTGTTAACTTGTCCGTCCCTTCATAGGGGGTAACGCTGGTCGCCCATTGGGGGCTCCCATAATAAAATGGCCAGTTATTCGGGCCTTAGTAGTGGCATAGGAGATCTTGAAGCTAATGTATTGCTGAAATAATATTATTAAAGTCAACTAGAAATAGCAGCGAAGCCAAGAATATAAATACATGACGAAAGAACTATTAGCAATAACTTAAAATCTGTCTTCTTGTAGATTACCACAGAATTTCAAATGAGGATAATGTTACTAAATCGACTAACGAGTTAAAAGTCCCATCTCACATGAAAGAAGGCAACATATGGAAGTTATTGATGATTAGTGAACAAAGTGTAAGTAGCGTATTTATTTTATATTTGAAAAACTCATTTTTATTTAAATTCAACTATATAAAACTTTATGTAGTTTAATATACTTATCAATATGAACTATTGTATGTAAAATTATTTTCTAGATATTCGTTCAAAATTAGACACATCTACGCTAAAGGTACAACTTTGCTTAAAAGTCCATATTTTTGAGTTTGCTGTCATTAAAAGACAGCGTAAGCTTCTCACTTTATTAAAGTGCAAATCTAACTTATGCAAGCAGGGATGTTGTCTTTTAGAAAATTATCAATGAGCAGTTACAAGTATGATGCATTCGAGGGTATTTTAAACAAAATAATTTATATTTTCGTTTATATTAATATAAATATTTTAGAAATTTTTTAATCCTGCTAAACACAGATTTACTTTAAGCAAAACATTTTTCAGTTTTCATATTTAAAAAGTAGTTGACATATTATACATATCTATTAAAAGCACAAACTTGTACCATTATTTACAAATACAAAACATGCATTGGTGCATTCAGTAATTTACACAGAGTTCGTTTCTCAGAATATGTCTACGAAAATACAGATTTTGTCCGAGGAAGAACGTATTTTTTAAAGTGTTGTGTAATGTAGTTAAATATTAAATTAAGTAAATTTATTATTAAATATTTGTTCAAATGATTAAATATGAACATTGCTACATTTTTCAGTGCTTTTTAACATATACACTATTCCTTGAAAATTAATGAAATTTGTATTTTGGTACACAGTG
The DNA here is from genome assembly GCA_038373885.1 of Cheiracanthium punctorium. NCBI lineage: Eukaryota > Metazoa > Arthropoda > Arachnida > Araneae > Cheiracanthiidae > Cheiracanthium > Cheiracanthium punctorium. Next base: position 1,213,272 of record JAWZYV010019719.1, on the reverse strand, counting down.
ATTTTAAATATGAAATGAGGTTTTCTTTATCTTTTGGATTTTATGAATTACACACTGCTGGCCATTCAAAATGCAACTCCAAGAAGGACAAGATATATTACAGCAAAATTTATTTGGGAGATAACACGTTGTACAAAAATCACATGATTGAAATACAGCTTCTTGTGAAGTGAGGAAGATGATGAAATTAGTATTGAGTGTTGCCACCATTGCTGGCTATAATGACTGCTACACGGCTCGGAATTGAATCACATAGTCTTTAGATGTGTTGTTGGGTTATAGCAATTCACGCTGCTTGCACATATTGCCAAAGTTGATATGTTTTAGCAATGGGAAGTGTATCCAGGGTAAGTCGTTCTGCAACCATCAACTAAACGTTTTCGATAGGTGATAGGTCGGAAGAACAAAGAGGTCAAGGCAGCAATGCAATATGATGGGTGACGAGGATGTCTTGAACATTGTGTGCAATTACATGTGTACATTACCCTCTTGGAATATGGCCACTGACAAGCTCTGAAGGTACGGGAGGGCAATGGAGAGATTAAATTAACTAAGTTTATTATTAAATATTCGTTCAAATGATTGAATATGACCTCAGAGACAGAGCGCTGGCTAGTCAGTGCACCGGCAATGCGTACTAAGGGCTGTAGGAGTGGTATTCAATACCAATCCAAACCATAATACCAAGTGAAGAATCAGTATGGCGATGCATAAGGCAAGAGTTCAGAAGTCTCTAACCACGGTGCCTCCAAACTCTGATTCGAGCATCCTGGTGTTGCAGGCAGAAGCGGGATTCGCCAGTAAAGCAATTTAATTCCATTCGGTTGTTCATGGACGTCTTTATTCACACCACTGCGACGCAAACGCCTGTAGTTTTGACACAACGGTAAACGCAGAAATGAACGCCTTGCGGACATTCCACTCTTCTGCAAACGACGTCGAATGATCCTTGCGTTCACTCATTATTTCGCAAAAGAGAGAATTTGTTGTGATATGGTTCGTGATGTGGCTGAGCGATCCATCAATGTCATGCACACAATATGCTTGTCATCACGTGTAGTGGTTAACCAGGTGGTTGTAGTCTGCCCCGTCAGTCCGTCGTTCAATCTTGCGTCTAGCGATTACAGACTTCCATAACAGGTGCTTCGTTCCGTCCGACACATCACCATTTGAAGGATAACCCGCAATCCTATAGGCCAATATTCTTTTTCGATCGAACTGCGAAAGGTGTTGGAAAGAAACTCGTTTTCTTCCATGTGTTTGAAGAGGGTCGAATGCACAGGGACGATAAAAAAGCTATTTGTCCTCTTCTGTTCACAAAATTGTGTGGGTGGTCAAAAGATCACGACTTTCTTTAAACAAACAAGTTTATTTGACTTGTAACTAAAAATGAAGTAAAAATACATAACTGAAGCAAGATTAACTCCTTGTTAAACTTCATGTTAATGTAAACATCGAGGCAGCTTTTATTCTCTAGATCTAGAACTCTTAGCTAACACTTCAGAGGATGGCAATGAGAATGCAGCAAGAACCACATAAGAACTGCAGGAACAAGCACGTCAGGCTGGCAGAAGACGGCGGATGGGACCAAGCACGGCCTGGCTTGAAGAAGAGCTGCACTTTAACACACCACTATAACAGCTGCTAAGTCTGCCCGGCTTCACTCGAGAGCACGACGACGAGAGAACGACTGCATGAAGTGCGCCTGTCACTTGTCATGCTTATGCAAATTCTGGTGTCAGGAGACACTAGAATTTGCATAAACATGAGTGCTGTAACCACTATGAAATTTTAAGCTTAACCCTCTCGTCATTCTGAACCTCATATGAGGCTTCTACTTCAAATAGCAATATTTAGAGAGAAAACAATTAAATTTAGTATTTTTTTCTTTCAGTGATATCAATATCATTAATTCATGTAGAAAGTATATGAGGCTCTTAACTAGATGCATAAATCGTGCCTAGATTGCAGTAATAGTCAATTTAGATAATTTTTACAGTTTTCGCTTCATTGTTTCAGGAGAAAAATTAAGAAAATATTTACGCTGCTTTTTTACCGTTTTTTTTTCTTTTTAAGGTAAGTATAGTTTTTTCTTATTCCTCAACCTTTACCTAATATGTGCATCCTTTTAAATTAATTTTAGCATAACAAAAGGCTTCGAAAATGCAGAAATTAATATTATAAAAATCTAATATTAATCGAAATTAGAAAATAATATTTTTGCATGATTTATAATAGTATATCAGATGCATTAAATGCTAGGCAGATTTTTCCCCCCTGATTTTTCATAATTCGGTGACGAGAGGGTTAAATAAGGGACCTCACAGCCTTCGGTCGTCCATCGACCAAGACAAAAAAGTGGCACGGTCGCTACAAATTTTATTGAAGCTGATTACGCACACACATACAAAACACACGCACACGCACACGCACACACAAACCGCACGAAAAACCATTTTATTACCTCAAAACTGGCTTTTCTCTCTCTTTGTATAGTGCTTATAGGTGTCACTACAGGCGCTCGTGATGTGCACCTGCGTTTAAATGCCAATATTTGCATATCTTATCGCCGCAAACGCATGGCACAAATTTCCATTCATTTGGATGCTTCCTCCTTGGTGTTACATTCCCAGCCAGCCACGATACATCGAATTAACGTCGCCGTCGACGTAGTTTCGACGTAATCATCGACGTTAAAAATCCTTGGATATGTCCACCTGTTTGCCCGTCGAGCGCTGAACTTCTCGACGGCGTATCACCCGCGAGGGGCGACCCTGAGAGATAACAATCTCGCTTAACTACGGCGCAAGAATGGAAAAGGGTGACCGCCAGGAAGAGAAAATCCCCGACATTGGTCGAACACTCGTCGCTATAACGGCGAAGGGAGACAGATTCTCAGAATCCGTTTATAAAATTCAGCTCATAGTGGTTGATTTTACGTTATACATTGTCGAATTGCTTCAACAGGACAGAGAAAACCGGCTTATATTCGTCTAATAGAAGTCGTACCTTAAAGACTTCACAGAATTTGTCGAATTCTGACCATTTATAAACGTAGTAATTATGCCGCAATTCCAGACCTTTAGAGAATGGGCACATTCCATTTACATACGTCGTGAAGGAATGGAAATTCAATCTGCTCTGATCTTGTGCACTTTTGCCGTTTAAAAGGAAACACTTTATTTTTCTATAAAATACATTTTACTATTAGTTTGGTAGCTAATGAAAAATAATTTTTAATCCAATATGCAGAAATAACAAGTTTTAAATTAACTTCTGATCGTTTTCATAAAGTTACAAAATATACATTCATAAAAATTTGAACACAGAGAAAATATATGAAAGAAAAAATATAATCTTGATTTTTTGAATTTAACTTATCAGTAACTCACATTAATAGCTTAAGTCTAATTTACATTTTAAAGGATTTACTTTTTCCCCCGGTACATTTTATGAATTGTTTTAACTGTATTAGGTATATTCAATAAAAAAAGGGGGGGCGTTATTAAATTCAAAGTTATGAACAATCTAAATAATTTCATATATTGTTGAAAAATGGTGAAAAAGTAACTTAAAAAATTAAATAAATATTAGTAAATTTAGTTAACTAATACAGTTTAAAATGCAATTTTACTAATAGTAAATATAATTTACTTATTTTATATAAAAAAGTTACTTTTTCACCAGTATATGAAAGTATATAGATTCTTTATAACAGTAGATTAAATAATTTTTTTATTAAAAATACCCAATACAGTCAAAATGATTAATAAAATGTACCAGGGAAAAATAGAAACCCTTTAATATGTAAAAGCGACATCTGCTGTTTATGCGACTTACTTATGAGTTCAATTCAAAATCAAGATTATATTTTTAACTTTATATATTTTTTGTATATGTTCAAACTTTTATCAATATATATTTTATAACTTTATCTAAACGATTAGAAGTTAATTTAAAACTTGTTATTACTGAACATTTAATTCAAAATTGCTTTTCATTAGCTAAAACCAGTAGTAAAATGTTTTATATTTAAAAATATAAAGTGTTTCCTTTTTTTTAAACGGCATGTGCGCAAGATAAGAACTGCTTGAATTTCCATGCTTTCACGATGTATGTAAATAGTATGTGACTCACACATTCTCTAATTATCTAGAATTGAGGTACAATTAGAACGTTTATAAATTGTCAGGATTCGACGAAATCGTCAAGGAACGACCTATTAGACGAATAAGCCTGCTTTTTTTATTACTTTTTCCATGTAATAAAATTAGAACAAGTTTTCTATCTATAAATTTTAGTGTCCCCCCCCCCCCCATCCCACGAGAAAAATCTTGTCTACTTCATTACACAAACAGTTTTTTATTTATCTCTCTTAATTCTTTGGTTTGTTAAATTTTACTACTCCAAACAGGTTTATATTACATACTAGATGCCAGTGGCGGCTTTTCAGGTGAAGTAGGTGAAGTGCCTCTTCACCAAGTATTGTAAGTAACAAAAAATTGTGTAACGTAAGCAAGCCATAATCCTTTTTCAAATTTAGTCTGTAAGAATACACTTACATTTCTGATGAAAGCCCAATTTCCATAAGACTATGTGCTAAATCATGCTCTTACTATCAGTGAAGACAAACTCTCTTCCCACCCATCCCCTTGCCGCGCTTTCTTTGGAAATAACCGCGCGGCTAAAGAAAGACTTGTGTCACTATTGGTCCATTGTTAGAGTCACGTGGTACGCGGGTTCTGACGGGGTGAGTTGTGAAGTGCTAAGGAAAAATTATCTCTTCTACTGCACTTATTGGGGGGGGGGTTGCCATGGTAACCCCAAACGCTTCATTCAGTTTTACAGCTTTACTTTCTATCAGGTGAAGAGATCCCTCAGAAAACGGTCTGTCTCTTCAAGTGAGAGAAAACCCAGCGTAGTGCATCTCCAAGCACAAATTTGTGTAGGAAAATGAAACCACGTGATTTGTTTGAGATTTTGGCACACGAGATTTTTACTGCTGTCTTTTGAAAATTTTAGAGTTTCTTCTTGTGTTAATTTTAATGATAATAATAGTTAGTTTCTTTTCTGTTTATTCACCTTCATTATGTTTCCTGTAAATGATATAGTCTGTAATGTATTACAAACACCGTTTAGTCGGTGGAATGATGACGATAAAAGAGATGTTTTTTCTCGTGGTCGACATAGAGCCTGATTAGCGAAAAGGCTCGAGAAGCTTAAGCTTCCCGTCATAATTTGAAGGGGGCTCAAAAATGACTACAAAAGGGATAAAAATTCAAAATTTTGTTTTTAAATGATCTTCTAAGTTATTGTAAAGATTTTTAATTAAGAGAAGTGGAAAGCTATTTTTAAGGCATTTTAGAAGTCTTGATACTCCATGTAGCAACATTTCTAAATTAGTTCAGTTTGCGATGTCTATACTTGGGATATTTGTTCCAGTTGAGACAAAATTTTCTATTATCAGGAACATTTGGTCGGTAGAAAGGGGTAAACTTTCAATATGTAATGTTAAAAAGCGTCTAAAGGTCAAAATTAATTCTGAACTTCCATGTTGTGATTTTTATGATGTCATCAAAACGAACAAAGAATTCCTGAAAAAAGCCCCATGTCTCATGAAAAATATATGACTAAATAAATAAAGTTTATTGTTTCAGTAGTAAGAAAATGTTTTTAGTTTACTTTTTACAGTAATTTCAAAAATACTGTAAAATCTCATTACAATTAAGTAAAGTATTGCGAAGATAATGAATAATATATTATTATCTAAGGTAAATTTCAAATTAATTAAAAAAATATTTTTTTCAAATAAAAAGCATTAGAATAATTAAATCAATTAAATATCCCTTTAACAAAGAAAATCATTAAAAACTTTACTTAATCCAAACAAAAAGGGGATAGAAGGCCCGAAATGAGACTGAGCTTCCCCTCACTTCAAAGGTTAAAAGGGCCCTGGGTCGACCAGTGGAGGCATTAGGAATTAATGCATCGCTGAAAGTTTAAAAATTTCTTTCCGCAGAAAGGCCTGTGCCACCGCTTAATTACCATGCTTAATGGACATGGGCACCGTCACCATAGGGCAAGGGGGGCTATGGCCCTCCCTGGATTTTTGTATGCAGTGTTTTCCCTTGCTTTTTTGCTCTTTTCAACATGGTAACTATACGTTAAAGTAGTCTTTGCCCCCCTTGAGTAGTCTGCCCCCCCTGGGAAATATTCTGCCGACGCCCATATTAATGGCTGCATCAGGTGTTTTTCATAATATTTTGGTATCAAGCTCTTCACCTATTTTTTTGATCACGAGCCGCCACTGCTAGATGCATACATATTAGTATACAATTTAAAAAGAAAAAAAAAATACCTTTGCACAAAAAAGCTTAACCTATTTCATTCTAAGCCATAATGCAATAATGGTTGACTTTTGTTATAGTAAGCTCACATTAAGTAAAATCGTGCTTATTATGAGAAAAAAATATTTTATATATTTAAGGTAAGCAGTTGATTTTATAGTAATTGTACCTGTATATTTCACTCTATAATAAGGAATAACAAGACTTATAATTAGCGATTAAAAAGAAAATTATTAAAAGAAACAAAGCACATAAGTATTAGTTAAGTAATTATGTAACTCACCTCTAAAATTTTGACAGCCGAAATTAAAATTAGTAGTTACCCCGACAAACTTTAACAACACCGGCCAACACAATTTAAAGAGAGCCAGACAAACTTATTAATACATGTCAAGCTAACGATAAATCGTGTTAGCATTAAACTTGAAAATATTCCAAGAGATTCTTGAAAAATATCCACTTTTATAGTTAAAACTATCGAAAATGTACTCTTCTGTGCAGCGCAGTAGCTCAGCCAGTGACCACGCGATGAAAATGAAGCTAGATCTGCCCTTGCATAAAAAAACTGCGAAGCGAACCACGACGGAATACACACACAAAAAGAAGAAAAAAAAAGGCATCTGTGACGTGAAGCGTTCTCCAAAATTCTGAGAAATCGCGTGGGGTGGACAGGTCAAAGGTCGTGTGAAAGGACACGGTAACGTTTGTCTCCCCTGCACTGTTTATTCGACGTTAAACTGACTATTAACTAAGCTGAAAAAATTTCTCGGTGCTCCATCTGTTTCTTCTTGGCTGGCTGGGGGGTCTCTCCAGATCGCCGAAGCTATGAGCGGAAAATCGGCGATATATTGACGGATTATAGACCTCGTGGGGGTGACAAACATTAACAGTCAAAGATAGCCGCCTCCCTGACCAGCATACAACGGCTCTTTAAAACGTCGACAACACAATGTATGTTTGATCTCTTTTAAACGCTATTTTTTGCTGTAATTTTTCCTCGACCTATTTTCGACATTTCGACATCGGGAATACGTAATATATACGTGTGTGCGCTTGCTGGGTTTTGGATGGCCAGCAGTGTATTTCGAAATTAAGTATTATAAAATACATTCAGTATTTTGCGTTTAAAGTCTAACATTCCTTTTTAGTAAGTAACGGACTAAGTCAAAAATATCAAATTCTTAATACATATACACTGGCCTCCAACAGTTAAGGAACAACATGTTTTAGGAAGCTCGCCATAAAAAAATAATGACACTAACAATAAAATTTATAGTTTATATAAAGGATAAAAATGAACTTCATGGAAATTTATGAAAAACCGATAGCTACCCCCTTTTTTTATAGAAAAGAGCAGGCATGTATGAGTGGGAGAAAAATATGCAAGTATCAGGCTTTCGTAATTGAGCGTGTAACTTGTTGATTTACACCTTTTACCAGCAGATTCGTTGACAATAGGCAGTAGCGTCCAGCAGTGTCTGAGAGAAATTACTTTCCCGATTCTTTATGGTGGCGGGCAGTCGGATGGATTGAAATAGGGTTGTCACAGGCTGATGCTGCAAGGCGTCTTAATGTGTCTCGTAGTGTGGTCCACCGTCTCTAAAATCAATATCAAACCGAAGCTTCTGTATCCAGAAGACATGTTCGAGGCCGACCACGAGCTACAACACCTGCAGAAGATCGTTTTATAGTTCTTTTGGCTCAAAGGAGAAGAAGCATTTCTGTGCCGCAACTTGTTGCAGACCACTCTGTATCATCAGGGAGAAGAATACCCGCTAGTACGGTGCGAAGGCGACTTCACAATGCAGGTCTCTATGCAAGGCGACCAGTTGTGTGTGTCCCCCTCAACGGACGACAGAGGAGGGCTTGCTTATTTTGGGCAAAGAGAACACTTTTCCTGAACCAGACAGCGATGGGCTTCTGTACACTTTACAGACGAGTCCATATTCACATTGGAGAGCGATTCAGGACGTCTGGAGATCTGGAGGGAATAACGCACCAGATACCACCAATCCAACACTGTTAAAAGACAGAATTACCGAGGTGGTGAAAAAATAGTTTGGGCAGGGATCTCATTCGGTAGTTACACTAATCTGCATGTATTCCAGGGAGGATCTGACTGGTGTGAGATATCGGGTTGAGATCCTTGATCCACTTGTCTGCACATATGCCGGTGCAATTGGCAATAATTTCATTCTGATGGATGATAATGCACGACCTTACCGAACTGTAGATGTTGAGGAGTATCTCAAGGGTCTTGGTTTGGAGCGAATGGAATGGCCAGCTCAATCTCCAGACCTGAATCCGACAGAGCATCTCTGGGACTATCTTGGTAGACAGGTTGCTGCTTTAAGTCCACCTCCAAGGTCTTTAGGAGAGCTGGAACAAAGCTTACTCTGTGTCTGGTCTTCGCTTCCCATTCTGTAACCGACAACTTAATTGACATCATGTAAAGTTGATGCCGCCAATGCATTCAAGCTGGGGGTAGGCATATCCCTTATTAAACTCATTTTTGTTTTTTTATATTTCACCACATAAAACTGTGACATATTATTATTTCCAGAAATGAACTTTTCCAGCGAGATTTTTTTTTTTTTTTAAATCGTGAATCATTTTTGCGTTTTTCTTATGTAAACTTCTATGTTGCAGTCAATACATAACTACTTTGTGCACATGTCATCCAAATTTTGTGCTTTTACATTCATTCATTTGCAAATTAGGCGCAAAAACCGGTTGTTCCTTAACTTTTGGAGGCCAGTGTATTTAAAGATTTTGTTTGTTAGACTTGTAAATTCTTCATTTATCTGTTGTTTCAGTATCCTCAATATGAGTACATCTTGAGTATGTCTGGCAAATTCTTTGATTCTTTTTATAATATACTTTTGGATATAAACTTTGTAAATTTCTAGAAGACTTAGAAAATCCTTAAATAATATGAACTTCAACTCTCCGAAGTAACAAATAATCTTAATACATACTAACTTATATTTTCAAAGTTTAACTGAGCAAAATAAGTATATTTTATAGGCTTTTTAAAATTTAGGGGCATAATGCTTTCTATAAAATGTTCCAAAGGGTATTCAGATTAATATCAATTCTAACATTCGATTAATTTTTTAGCAGAGTGTAATAGTAGTTATAATAGTTAGATAACTTGTAAAACATTTTGACGGTTTCTTTTAGACGGGGTTGATAAAAAAATTAATTTTCTTATTATTCGTAGAAATTTAATTTTTTTTTAAATATTGCTGAGGAAAAACGAGATTATACAGAGGGTGTTCACACATTTTTGTAAGGATTTTGCAAATATATATATAGAAATAAATATAAGAATTTTATTTTCTAATGTGTTCAATCTGATAGCCCTTTTTTGAACTATGATATGACACCTTGATTTCCAAGATAAAAGTCCTTTTCTTAAAACATCTAGGCTGATATTGTTCCACTCCTCCTTCACAATCTTCTAGAGTCCGCCCAATTTTTTGGGATGCCGCTTATAAAGAGCTTGTTTTAAAAGTACAAATGCACAGCAATCCATAGGAGACACGTCAGGGGACATGGGTGGGATGCATTTAAAGGGAATAGTTTCAATTCCAGTTTCATTTCTCATTTTATCAAAAAATAGAGCAATAGATTTAGAGTGGCTTGGAGCTTTATCCTAATGGAACTTAACACAGTGAATCTTGTTTAGATAAAGGCATGGAATTTTTTCTTTAAAAATGGATGTTAAAACATACTTCTGATAGTAATCCGAATTAATTTTGACATTTTTTTCTATTTTCCTTATTGTAAGTTTCCCGTTATAAGAAAGTCCAGTAATAACTATAAAACCTTTAGAAAAACTTTCCTTGTTTTCTCTAAACCAACTTGTTAAGTCTTTTTCTCCTCTTTTGTGGTAGTAAATCGATATTTTTCTACTGCAGTCAGATAAATGTATCCAAACTTCATCAATTGTAGCTACATATTTCCATTTTTCACCCGCCAAATATTTTCATACAACAATCTACACATAGTCTTACGCTGAAAAACATGTTTCGGCGTTCAGCGATGAACATCGTGTTTTCTTGCTTTGATTAACTTTAAATCGGATTTTATAATTTTGTTCACAGCTCCTACAGAGATATTTAAAGATTTTGTGATAGTTCTTTGGGTAGTTGGATTTTCCTTTAAAACATGAGACGCGACTTTAGATTTAATAAGGGGTGTACGTACCTTTGTTGGGTATGCATTTTTTTTTTCCTTTTCCCCAGTGAAACATAAACTTCTTTCACTGACGTTTCTTTCCTTTCATATCAATTATGTCGCTTATTTTACGTGTAGAAATATTAAAACCATGATTTTGACATCTTTTTTTAATAACTGAATAAGAGTATTTCTCTTCGGATAGCGCAAAAATATAGCTTTCAATTCATTGTTTATTTTTCAGGACATTTCAAAGCAAAGAATGTTTTTAATGCTGCAGACGATAAATAAGCCTTATTAGCATTTGATGCCAATCACATTTTTATTTTCAAATTAATATTTAACTTCATGGAGAAAAACAAAATCGTTACCAAAATGTGTGAACACCCTCTGTAATTTTGCCATACTGTTGATAAAAGAAATTCTTAAAAGTTTTTAGTTTTTAAAGTGAACAAAATTATTATACTTTAAAAGAACACTTTGTAAATTAAAAGACAGATGTATTTGCAATATTGAACTTCCTTTACAAAATTCTTTGCAGTATCTAAGTCTGTTGACCAAATTGTCGGAGTCGCTGCAAATATCAGATTTGAAAGGAGCGGTTACACTTATGCATTCTTCATGGCTGAATTGCGACGAATTGGCTGACGCAAGAAGACAGGATCACAAGAATATATTACAAACTTTAGATAAACTGAAAAGAAGCATAAGATATTTGCAGGAAACTCATCACCAGGAGCTCAGAAGGTCAGGAATTTTATTCTTACTAATTTTATTTTGATCTTTGTTTATATTTCAGTCACTGAAACAAGTGTTCGAGTATAAAACAATTTTCTTATGTCGGTTAAATTAACTATTCCGCAGTCCAAAAACTCATAACTCAAATAAAATTTGATGATCGATACTTAATATTAAGTGATTTAATTTTACGCAGACTAAGCTTTTATTTTAGAAATTAAAAGAATATTTTTTCTTCAAATCGAACACTTTTTTGAATGATTGGACATAACTTGTAAAAATATAGTCTAAAGTTTGAATTGATATTTTTACATCAATTAATTTTTGAAGAAATTTCATTTTTGACAATGTATTGATATAAACTACATTACTTTAAATGAAAATTCGTTTTAAAAAATGTATCAATGTAAGAGAAAATATTCAAAAATTTACCTTCTTGTTTTGTGGAATTTCTCGATTTGAAAATAAGTTCTTTTATAAAATATACAGGCGTATATGTATTCACACCTTGTTGGGAAAGTGCCCCAATGTGGTGGCAATGCAGTTTAATTCTTTAGAGATAAGTGAGCAGTGTAAATTGAAAATAAAATGTTCAAAATAAGGTAGTAAAAAGACTAGACGTTAAAAAAAAATTCTCTCGTTAATTTTCAAAAAGTTACACGTATTGAATTTGTATAAGACCCCCTTACATTTTTTTTCCAATTAGTAAAATGTGTCCTATGCACTAATGAGGTGATGTACATAATTTTAAAACTATATCTTAAATGTGTCAGAGATGTGAAGCTAAGTATATGCTGGCTTAAAAACTTTTCAGTAGCTTTTGAGAAGAAAAAAATCATGTCGAATGATCGCGTTTCAGGGTATGACGAAGCAGAATTAGTTGCAGACTTAATTTTAAGATTTAAAAACGTTGTGCGATAATCCAGGTTCGATGCACTTAGTTGCACATATAAGAAGAAGACATTAGAATACTTAGAACTATTTTATTTAAGAAACTATTGAAACATAAACTCATTACAACGGCTGGTGGTAGCCCGGCGAAATAAAAAATACGTCCTATATGGACAGTGAAATTAAGATGGAATAGTCTGAAAATCACGCCAGCAGAGAATTACACAGCAGAGAAAAACAACTTGGCTGAGATAAATAATGCCAATCCCAGAGCAATCTTAAAACTTAATCCAATAAAATTAAAATGACGGAGTAGCGAGCAAATAATTTTAAAGATGAGACAGGGCAACAAAAAAAATAACTTACGCCAGCAGGATGCCAAAGAGGGGATGGAAAAAACGTTGCCATAGCGAACGGAGTAATATAATCTATTTTTAGCACAACGGCTCCAAAAGGTCTGATGAGACAAAAAAAAAAAAAAAACAATCAAGAATAGTGCATATGGGGAAAAGCGAATATACAGATTTAAAAGCCGAAGTGACAGAAAATTGAGAAAAGAAAATTATTTAGAATACATGATTTTAGATAGATTACATTAAAGAAACGCAAATTAAAGGCTGATTATTAAATTAGACATGTGATTTTCATCACACAGGGGTCTTTCAGAAATTATGAAAGAAAATACTTTTTGCGCTCTAGCAATAAACGTTTACATGCAGATTCGTGTCTAGCCCCTGAGCATCATTTTTATAAGATATCTCTGAGATGTTTTAATTATGGAAGGATGAAAATTTGTACATCACTTCATTGTATGGGGCACATTTTACTAACTAGGAATTTTTCTGTGCAGAGGTTGTACACAAATTTAAAAAGTGTAACTTTTTGAAAGTAAACCAGAGGAATTTTTCTTAACGAAGCCGCTATGTTGAGCATTTTTTCAATTTTACTGACCACTTATCTCCAATAGGTAAAAAATTAAAGCGTGTTACTACCATTTTTGGGACACCCTATATATCTAGTACATTTCTTTTTCAAATGTATCTGAAATTTTTTAGATGTGCTTGTTTTTACTACAGCCCAAGTGCCTTTCAAATCATCATGTTGAATACTTTACATGCTCACTTTTATTTTTCTACATGAAATCTGAACTAACATCTTTTTAAACCTTTTACAGGCCAATGTTCCTAATTGGCAACATCAAATTAAAAATTTATTGAAATATTAAATTTTGTAAATATTGACTTGAAAAAATTAGCAGATATAATGAAAAGATGACTTTTTGAAACAGAAGTTGCTTTTCTATCACTGGTGGGAAACTTATTTAAAAAATCATAAAAATAGTCATTTTCATAAATTTTTACAAAGCTATCTTGATACATCCCATCCCCTTCAAACTTAATCCATATCCTTACTTAAATTTAAAAATAGATCTTTCATCAACGCTTAATATCTCACTTATTATTTAAGCTATTCATCACTATATTCCCTTTTTTAAATCAATGTGAAAGTGTAGTCAGAAATGACCCATGTTCCCAATTGGAAACACAGTGAAAATAATATAAAAGAAACTTTCGCCCCCATTTAAGATTGAACAATGGGAGTATATTTTGAAGGGATAACATTAATCGTACAAGTAAGCAATTTTTATCTCATCCTGGAAAATTTCATCATGATGAGATTAAAAAAAAAGGAGGTCAGGTTTGATTTGACCTTCCCGAGAGTCGCGATGAGAAAAAGAAAATTTTCCTTTCCCAAGTAAATTTTTAAACAATCTTGAAAAAAGTTAGAAACTACACACTCTTGCGAAATTCGGAAATAAATTGAGGGTTAACCCAGACGTTATACTCTAATAATAGTGGTAAAGCTGCCGAAAATGCATATAATAATATAGTAATCGAGATCTGCTATGCATGGCAGTTCGCCTCACCATGGCTAAGTGGATAAACCACTGAAAATGGTACACGGCTGAAGTTCCAGCGTTCCAGACTGACCTTTCGCACGGCTGCCTAACGGTCTAGAGTTTGGTCGGTTTTCTCCATAAGTAATGTGAATAAGCGTTAGAACCCCTTAAGAAGTCCAAGGCACTCCCCTTGGCAGATAGCCCTTCGTAGCTTTGCTATATCACAATACAAACAAACAATATTCTTGGTAACCTAGACTCCTTGGGAGCATTCTTTGATTACATTAGAAAAGCAGTTGCTCTCTAACATTCACATGAATATCAGTTGGTCAGATCGGTTTTGTAAAATCCGGAAGAAAATTTTATGACCATTTATATACATAGTCAATGTAAATGAAGTTTGTTCACTATGCTTTTTGTAATTTTGAAAAGGTAGGCTCGTCGAAATGTTGTAAAGTGCATAAATATATATAATTCCACACTCAGTACGAATGTCACAAGTGAAAAAACAAAGAAAGAAGTGAAAGTTAGTCTAAAAGTGGTTTAGTGATCTGGGGTGCTACCAGACATAATAGCAGGTCATCCCTGAAATGCACCCTGAGCCCACTGACGGCACGACAAATCGTTTATGTGGTGATACAGCAGGTTGAGCCCCCTTTTTTTTCATTCAGTGGATAGTCTGCTGTATCTTCCAGCTGAATCTAGAGACGAACTGTGAGGGATAAATGAGAGCATATGGACTTAATCCTTCAAGTGACTGCCATTTGCATCGCCGCGAGAGGTTGTCTTTTTTTATATTGATCGCACTGCGAATTTCATCATTGTTTCAAATTATCGTAATCAAGATCACTTACTTATGCCTTCTTTGCCCGTGAATTAATTTTCATCGCATTCTACCCTTTCTTTCATGGTGTGGTAATTTCTATGCCTTTCTATTCATTTCAATGGATTATTGGATTTTCTATCTAATTGTAATTAAAATAAATGTTTTGTTCTTGTTTTTCAGACAGAATGCAGAAAGTGCAGGCTCTGATGATAAAAAGACGGTTAGTTTGGTATGGTATTCATATTTTATCCAACGTTTATATAATATTAACACATTTCCTTGTTATGGCAGACTTTTAATTTTAATAATTTCGGTTGTTTCATTGAAAGTCTCTAGCACAGAGTGTTGAATTATTAGAAGACTTTGTATACATCCACTCAAAAAAGTATTCGATCATTTGGCATGCGTGCAGTAAGCCAAATTTCCTGTTTTAATTTTGTGGATAAGTGATTCGTTTTTCAATAAACACACGATTTTAAAAAAGACAAATTGTTATTAATAAAGTACATGATTTGTTGTTTTTATGAAGAACAGTATACATGAAACTGACACTGGAAATTGGATTTACGCACGAATACTATAATTTTTTGAGAGGGTATACAGTGAACAACAACATATACAATCTTACACATTTATAAGTTTATCGATTTTACAAAAAACATAAAAAATGTACTACGAATATTATTCTGCTTAATTGGACAAAGGAGGAAAATATTTGATTTAAAACATGCCAAGGAGATAAACATAAAGAAAACGTTTACAGTAAAACAAGAATAAATAGAAAAATTTCATGTTGATTTATATCTTTATTCTGCTTGCGCGACTCATTCTATAAAAATTTCTGTTTGCACATCGTTACTGAAAAAATGTATTTATTTTTATGCACAATTTGGAGGTGGGAGAAAATGTATTTTAATTAAATATATATTTTAATCGTGGCTTTTCAAGTTATTGAAATTGTTATATCTTTTTTCTTGTGTTATTAATATTGTTAACAGAATTCAATTTATCTGATGGCAAATATGAAACAAGTAGAATAATAAACAAATAATATGGAAATTTTTAATTCGAAGCCATTAAATTGTAAAAATAATAAAATACGTATAGTTAGAAAAGATTTTGTTTAAATACTCCTTCTGTGCTCTAATATGCTTAAGTGATGATGCTTATAGATGCAGCAAATTATTTCAAGAAGCAAGTAACTTATGTATTTTTCACATTTAAATACGGAATGCACATGATGTTAATAATCTATATTTAAAAATAAAATCTGATAAAAAAATAAAAGCCCATTGAGATTGTTTTTTTTAATATTACAGGATTGTGTCTGACTATATAACATTTCGAAAATACAGACATTTTAATATAAAATGAGGAATAAAAAAATCACAGACTGACAAGAAAGATGGTTTTTACGAAATTTTTTTAAACAAAGAAATACGTGAAATCTGAATTATATTATTTCTTTTAATAAATAATTAAAGAAAAGCACATTCTATTTTCCTAAGTGTTTAATTAATTGCAGAATAAGATGCACGTATCTTTAATCAGGCCTCTCAGTCGGTCCTAGTTTTTTAAAATTCCTACCTCTATAAATAACAGAGTAAAATATTCTGCTGCTTCAACAGTTGTTAAATGTTCTTTTAGATGTCAAGGTTTCGCCTACCAAACCATTAAATACTAGGCTATGTAAATAAAACTTAGTTAAGTAAGGAGGGAGGTATTTTAAGGTAGGAATTTTAGAAAAATGAAGGTAGATGAAGGTAGGAATGAGGTTAGATGAAGGTAGGAATTTAAAGAAAATAGGACCGACTGAGAGGCCTGTTTAATTTATGGTCCTTTTATTTAAACACTTGCCTGAAAACGAGAGGCTTATTTTTACTTAAAATGTTCTATCGAGTTTTAAATCTTAAAGAGAAAAGTAATGAAAAATAAGATCTATATTTTACCAGAAATGAAATAATATATTACTGCTTATTCATGAAAAAAATCATTGTTATATTTCTTGTGAAATACATGAAAATATCAAATAAAATGTTTTGTATTGTGTACTCTTACTTAATATCCAATAATAATTTTAATATAATTTATAAGAGTATGCATTTGTTATATCGTAAGGTATTCCTGACACTCCTAATAGCACAACAGTCCCCTGTGACTGAAATGCGACCACACAATACTGTCACAATAGAGTTGCAAACAGTCGCCGCGACTCCGCAGCAAAGTCACGCCAGAGTCCCTATGTCCTCTCGCTGTGTAGTCGCATTGTTACCGTTCAGAGAAGTCACGATGGGACAGTTTTGCGACAGCGAAAATTCGGGGGAAAAGAGTTACCGAAAATATACACTTGGCAGCACCACTATGAGACTATGGCAGCACCAAACTCTCAGGCAAGAAAAAGTTGAGGTCGAGAATCGAACTCTGGAGCTAATGGTTATTAGCCCAGCATCTTACCGCAACGCAGTGATTACCTTGCTCGGGATCCTTTAAAAGTAAACTGATTGCTGCAAAAGCTAGTTCTGACGGCTTCTTTTGAAAATTTAAAATTTTTCTGTGAGTATTTTATAAATAAGTTTTATATATAAATATATATATATTTATTTTATAAATAAATTTTATATTCTGCGAGTATTTTATAAATAATATAAAAAATATCATAATTAATAAATATAAATTAAAAATCTTGGAAATCTTTCTTTTTCCACATAAATTATTTTCAGGAGATAATGTGCTGTTTTATTTAAGTATTCATCCGAAAAGAATAATGATTTATTGGAATTTTTTATTCGGTTATGAAATAAATTTGTAATGTGCGACATGTGGGGTTTGATATATATTAAGGTATGAGGGATAAGATTTATATTTTTGCTATATTTTGCCTAAAAGGGATTTCATATAAAAATAAATAAATTTAATTGGAAAAACATGCATTAGATAAAATAAATAAAGTATTTTTGACTTAGACCCATAGTTTTACCTCAAATTTTTTGTAGTGGAACTTTCAAACATACCAGAGACGTATTTAAAGGGGGGGGGATCTGAAAACTTAAAGCAATTATTAAAAAACAACAATTTTGAGACATTTTTATTTACTCTAGTAACAATAAGGTTGAAAATACCGGATAGCCCCCCCCCCCATCCGAAATTTAAACCTTACATTACATTACGCTATCGAAACATATATGCCATGGGGATAAGAAAGAAATTGTTAATTTTACTCACAGATACTTAGTTTTCACCATTGCGATTAGAATTCTCAACTCTAATATTTTTAAGAATAATATTTTTTATAAATAATATTGTCTTGTTTAAACGAAATAATTTAAAAATTAATAAATTAAACTAAATTCCATTACTACATAACAGCGAGGTTTTATTGAATTACTATTTTCGGATTTATTTATTAAATGTTTCACGAAAGAAATTGCCACAAAATATTAGAAAAAATGAGTGAAAAGCGGCTGTGTGACGTCATTTTGAAGTCCAAAAAAATCAGTAGTCACAAAATAGTCACACAGTGACTTCACAGTGGAGTCACTGAGCGACCAATCACATACTAGTCACATGGTGACTTCACAGTGGAGTCACTTAGCGACCGATCACATACTAGTCACATGGTGACTTCACGGCGACGTCACCTGGTGACTTGTCACAAATAAACTTCACAGTGACTACACAGTAGAGTCACATCACTCACAAGTCACAATGTGACTAGTATGTGACAGTACTGTGACAATTGTGACCCTCTGTGACGTCACAGCGACTCTTTTTTGACCATCTGTGCTATTAGGGCATAAAAATCTACACGAATTATTATATTTGTTGTATAATGTTTTAACTTTAATATTCTTTTTTAAAGAATATTTATTATCGAACACTAAATAATAATTTAAATTATTTTTAGTGTCATTCAGATGAAATGCATTTCCAATATCTTTGTGAAGTCCTTCAAAGAGCTCAGGAAAATCTTCTCAAGGAATACTCACAAAAGAAATCTTCACAGCAAAGATCTATCGTTACTACTGGTTCTTTAAGGGTAAGAGTATAATGCTCAAAAAATATTTCTTTTCACTTTGTATGCTTTTATTAAATACACCGGAGGAAAATAAATTTGAACAACAAGGAAAATGTCTAGGTATAATGGTTCGGAAAATCTATTGCCCGACACGCCTGAGGCATATTTACATGTTTGTTTATATAATTTTTACCACATTCTCTGTCGGGCATGTAAAAAAATCAGTTCACAATCTTCTAATTAAATTATTTTCCGACATGAACATTGTTTGTAACATTTTTTTTCCTTATGTAAAAGAGAAATAATGCTGCCATTTCCTCTCTAAATTTTACGAGGGGAAAAAGTTTCTTGAAACAAAAGGAATATGCCAAACATTTTTTAAAATTATTATTGGTTAAATTGTTGCTGTATTTCAGTTTTTTCGATTCTTTGCAGAAACGACTTTCATGATATGGCATGTATGTTTTTAAAGCTTTCTAAAAAGGTTTCGGGGGAGTTATTCCTGATAGAAGTGATCGTCATGATATTTTAGCGGCGATTCTAGAAAATATTTGACATGAACTTAATTATCGCTTGGTAATTGTGTATCAACAGAGTATTGTGTGAAGAGAATACCGATTTTTTCTATTAAATGTGATGAAAGTTACTTGTTGTTATGTGTCTTATTTATTAATTTACATGGGCAATATGCTTTTATTGTTTTGATACAGTCTTATATATTTTTTATATTACACTGCTGAAAAAATTAAAAGTAATCAATTTCCGAGTTAACAATATGTCTATATGTCAATTTCCAATAAATTAATGAAAATAGAATTTCTTAATTTACACTTTTTACCAATGTTTTATTCATACATCTTTTCAGCTGAAATAAAAAATGAGTTGAATTTCAATTAAAAAACATAGATAAAAAAAATATACTTTAATACAAGTTGTTTATCTTAAATTTCAGAGTACTCGCCAAGCTAATTCTCGAGAGCGAAGAATTCCTCTAGAACTTAAAAATGGAAAAATCCTTGCTCTACTTGACGTAAGAATCGGCTTATTTTGTTTGTTTTAAGCATAAATACTGTTTTGATATATAGTGTTTCAATAAATACTTGTTTTGTATTTATTTGAATTATAGATATATATGGGTTAAAAGATTTTGTTGAATAAAGCGTGTGAACTGGATTTTCTTAAACCTAAATAAATCAAAACATTGATTCAATGCTGCAATCTTCTTGTTTACCAACGTATTACCTGTATATGAATTTTAGTTTTATACGCAACACCATCTATCTGAAATACGAAATAATCAGAGCGTAACATTTGCAATAATTCATGTTCGTAAATTTATTAATGTGATGTTCATATGAACCATGGTTTTGATCTTTGTAAGTAAATCAAAGACTGTGACTCTTTTATTTTAATTCTATTCTCTGATAAACCTAGTCAGGCTAAAATGTATGAAAAAAATCTACTCAGTAATTTTTGAACCAAACAAAAACTAAAATAACCCAAACACTTAGAACATTTTTGTATCTTTAAAATTATTTTTTCTTTCTCTCCTCTTTTTCTGTTAAATGTAATTCAATGCCTATTTTCTCAAATATACCAGTTTATACAATCTTAGTCTGAAAGAAAATGTAAATTGTCACATTAAATGAGTTGGCAAATTCTAATAAGTTAGAGTCAAACATTGCAAAATATTAATTTTAAGAGATAGACTTCCAAGGAGTCATTTCATTATAAAAATAACCTGTTAAAAATTTAGTGGAATTGTTTTGTTGTTCCACCTGGATGTTTTTATAATGTTAGAGACTATATACGTATATTTGAGAAGACATAATGACATCAGTTTTGAACAGCAATACTTGACATGCTGAGAACTGAGAATTATATTTCTGCATTGGTGTCTCTTTCTCATAGAAGGCATAGCAGGGAATCTTCTCACGAAAAACAACATTCAAATGCAGTTTCTGAATGAGAAGCCTACGGCATAAATTTTTCTTTTATTCAGAATGTGAAATATCAGAGGGTTTTTTTCCCTGCTTGATTTTAAGAACTAAACATTAGTCATGAACAAATTCAGCAGATGGTTCGTGTTAAGAGCTTCTTTTAATCACTTAAACAAAAACTTAACAGATTAAAAATATCATAAAAGTAACCTATGCCATAACGGTCGGATTATTAACGTTCAGTGCCTTCCCTCGAAGGCCAAATCGTGAATGGCTTCTGATTTCTTCTTCGAAGGGGATCGGAGGGCATTCTTTAGAAACTCGCCAGGCGTCTTTAATTTGCAACAGTTAAGGCCATTGTCCACATCCAGCGCTTCCCGCTTGCCGCTACCAGTAGGGGGCCATTAGGGGCGGCCCATTCTCACTTGTAAGCAATAAATTTTTCCCACCGAAGAGAAAGAGGGAGATACTCCGATATTAAACCGACAAAAGGTAATTGGGGACCGTGGATAATATTGAGGTTTCACACCTCCCCCATCTATTGTTCGGTCCAGGACAGTTCGCTGTCGCCCGCCGAAAAGCGCGGCCAAATATCCCCATTCAAATACATTGTACGGCGGGAAGTGCTCGATGTGAGCAATGGCCTTTACTCCTATCTTCTTCGTGCAATATTTTGATAACCTAGACCTTTGCATTTCTAATCACCTAATACAGTAATCTTTATGCTAGTTTGACATTTGTGTTAATGGCCAGTAATATAGTTAGTGTCTCAGAATGCTATCTATAATAAGTAATCCTAGCTTACTATTCTCATATTTTTTATATAGTTCAGTTTCAAATTCTATTGGCAAAGTTAACAGTTTAAAGTAAATGTATTAAGTGTTTCAAATTTGTTTTGTTTTTTTTGGGGTTACACATTTACGCTAATCTGTTTGTCACTGTCGTAGCGCTACATTGTAGCATTTTTGCGCAATAAAGGGGACATTTCATGTAACTTTCAAATAAGTTCTTGTTCGGAATACTTCCAGTTGCATGTGTGTGACGCATTTTTCACAAACTAAGGAAAAATCTTGCATTTCCTGTCCTTTTTTGCTTTTTAAGTTTGAAAAACTTAAACTAACGACGAAACTCCATAAAACATGTGCTGTGTGTATGTGGAGGATGGTGCATTAACGGAATGTTTGTGTCAAAGCGGTTATCCAAATTTCGTTCTTGACATTTGTACGATAGTAAAGCTTTCTGAGTTATTTGTTTAATGAAGATTGATTCGAATATTCTGAAAGATGTTCTCAACAAAAATTCAATCCCAAGCAATCTGAAATATTGAAGGTTAATAAACAAGTGTGTGAGTTTTGCATATACACCCTTCCAATATTAAAAAATCGGAATATCAAAAACATTAATAAATCGTTGTTTGAAAGCTCTTTTTCAAAAATGCTTCCCATACTTTTTACAACCCCATTTCTGAATATTTGCATCAGTCTCAACCTATGCATAACTTCACCGGGGTTATATATAGAATTATGGAAGGGCGAGAGACGAAAAATAGGCGTCTCGCGTTTCGTAAAACAGCCTAACAGTTTTGTCTCGTCTCGCAAGATCCCTATATCGTAATGTTAAAAATTCTCGTCTCGTCTCGCAAAAAAGCTGTAAATCTCTGTCTCGTCTTGCATCCATCCCTTTGTAGAATAAATAATTTTATGAATGACTGTACTTATTGTTGATTTTATTAGCTCAGTCCCCTAAAATGTTTTAGTCAGAATCGTCAATCTGAAAGAAGTTATCTTTTCGAGATGAAAGTGTGAAATTCGATGTATCGTTTCCGACCCCGAGCAAATTTGAATGTAAGTCTTTGATGCATCTCTGGCATTTACCGGAATCAGTAGCTTTACATCACTAATTAATCCGATCATCACAGAACTGTCTGGAGAAAAAAAACCTTTGTTAACAAAGAGGCTGTCAAAAAGCATTTCAGTTATTTACTACTAAACTTTAACGAGTTTTATGAACGAGTTTCTGAAACTGGTTAAAAGATGACACGAAAAGGCATTCATAACAATTTTCAAAATATAAGTGACAAATATGAATTACATGTATAAAGTAAGATCTCTTTATTTGATTTAAAAAAAGAATCGAAATGAACCTTCTTACCAACCTAATACAAACTATTTTTCCTTGTTATTTATAGTTTCATCAATGAACAAAGATGAATTTTTGTAATTTTAGATTCATTTTTGATAGTCCTCTAATAAAATAGTTTTTTATAATATTAAGTAGTAATATTTCATATTTTATATTTCTTTTGTGCAGGATAAGGTGAATCATAAAGATCTCTTGCCAAGTAAACATGATTTTAATAAAATGGATTCAAAAGCCGTAAGTAACAAATTTATGAATAATTCATATCTAATAAAGAAATGCTTTCAGACACAGTTAAAAATGGATTTTTTCACTGTAATTTATTGAACAATTTCAAAAAAATAATTTCAAGGACAGTTTTAAAAATGGATTTTTTCACTGTAATTTATTGCACAATTTCAGAAAAATAATTTCAAGGACAGTTTTAAAAATAATAAATATAAAAATACTTTTAGAACAATAATACTATTTACAGCAATCACCTTCATACTGTTTTAATGATTGCATAAAAAATAAAATAACTCCAAAACGTTTTATAGAAGACGTTAATGATATTTAATTTGTGAATCAAATTGAATATTCAGATGATGATTTTTTTCAAACAACATATTTTAAGCCAGATTAAAGACTCATAATTAAATCTCATTAAATTAAATGAAGATATTTTTAGTCAAATTTTTTCTTTAAACGAATAAAAAATTTTCCCTTGTGCGTTATCTTTTCAATAAAAAAATAAAGAGATACCGCATTTAGTAGTGTATAATGCAAACTTTTTTTCAAAAAATTAAGGCAAAAGCTCTGCGTGCGCGATATAAACGGAATATTTTTTACTTGTGCATGTAATCCATTTGTCTAAGAAAATTAATTAAAAAAACCAATGTCCCTAAGTGGAATAGTTCCCGAGATACTGCAATTGAAGATTTTGGCATTTGTCGCCAAGCATATAGGGGATGTCTCCAAACTGAGAAAATACAATTACATTTCCACTGGCGTTATGTTAATAATTACTCAATAGCCACAGTTGACCTCTCAAATCTTAATTGAACTAGAACCTTGCTGTAACACACGAATGGGCACCGCTAGGCGCCCATGAACGCACATTTGACAGTTTCTAGTGAAAGTTACAACACCATAGTAACCCACACCATTACTTTGTCACTCGCTTTTACACTTTAAAATTCCTTCTCTGGAAGCGTGACGTACTTTCTGGAGACCCCCATTAAAGAGTAAATTATCACTAATTTCAAAACGCAGTACCGACCCATTCAGGTAGAACTGCACCTTTCAATTTCACACGTTTGAACGCGTTTAATTGTTATTCTCAACAAAGGAATCATTATTTAACTTTTATCAAATCGTATAAGCGATATAAAAATTTCACCTGTTTTCCTAGTGAAGAACAGACTGGGCGTTATGCACGCATGTTCGCTATACACGAGTAAGCAAAGAGAATAAATAAAGGCCAACTCTTATGGGAGTCCGTTCTCATACGCTAGAATTCCAATTCAATGTATTTTCCAGTATCTTTTTGCCGGATTGCGGAGAAAACTCTCTCTATTATGTTTGGGGCGTGGTTTTGTGGTTTCACGGGTCAGCTTTTGTCTTAGATTCCAACTGGTCATTAAAATCCCATAAATAATTCGACCCACAATAGCCTGCAAGTGCAAAATGGCCATTAAAAAACTCTCCTCATCGCTTGGAGCGTATGACAAACGAACTCAAATGCGCGTTGGCCTTAAAAAATGTGTGTGAGGGGGAAATCCACAGCTTCATTTTCATAGCTTGTTTTCAGTAAAGCTAATTTATGCATATATATATATATATATATATATATATATATATATATATATATATATAAAACTATAAAAGAAAGAAAGTTGAACTTTCAAATGTTACGAAAAAAATGAATTTGTCAGTGACAAATAGTCAATAGTAAAAAAAAAGAAAGAAAAAACGAACCCCCCCCCCCAAAAAAAAAAATAAATAAAATAAAATGAAATGAAATGAAAATACGAAAGCATGAAAATATTTTTCAAAAACATGACTTTCAAAGTCTCTCATTTTATTTAGTAGCAAATTTAAATAAAATGTTGCTGTTTTTTTTACAGGGAAACTCAACTTTCAAGTCAAAATCTTCGTCATAGACTGTGAATGCTGGAATATTTTTACAGAAAATTATCTGTGATGTTCATTACGATTTTTTCTCTCAGGTTATTTGAAATCTAATAATTAAACTGTAATTCAAGTTAACATATTTTAATTACTCAATCATCGTAATTTTATAAATGCCATCGTAGGAGTTTTAAATAATTATTTATTTTTTTCAATATTAACAACATTTTAATATCTGTAACTTTTAAAACATTTCATATTTTCTTCATACATTGAACGTGAAATGGTTATTTTGGTATCCCTGCGTCAGAGCTTAGGTTGTCAACTATTGTCTTGAAGCAATAAGTTCAGCTTAATCACTTCCTTATATAAAAGTTATTTGTAATGCCACACAATGGAAAATGAAGTGATTGGTATGCTGTAATATACCAAATATCTCGTAACTTTACTCTTTAAATATGAAAATTTAAAAGTTAGCAAAAAAGTGGAATGGTAAGGTAAAATTTAATGTACATGTCATGCCTAACTTGAAAATACTTAGTATATATAATACAGAGAATGAAAGTTTAAAGCCAATTAAATCTGGAATCCACATTCACAGAATCCATGACACGTGACACTGCATGATGCATAAATTGACTTTTTTTATTTAAATTTTTTTTATTTTTCTATTAGACTTAATACACTGTGTTGTGGCAAAATACAAATATATATATATATATATATATATATATATATATTTGAACAGCTTCCAGATTACAATTTCTTTAATAATGACGACGTTTTACTTTTATTGCAACTTCTTCAGAACCATGTGTTTTAGGTGGTACATCGTGTCAATTTTTTTTTTAATTTTCAAAGAACACCAATTTTAATGAAAATCTCTAAACACTAATGCATTAAATCCATTTTAAGTAGTAAAATCTTTGTGTTATCATTTGAATAACAAGTATTAAAACGATGTTAAATTATTATCAATTCTGTTAAAAAAGGAATGTGAAACATTTTTTTTTTCATCACACTCGAGTAAGAAATAGTTTGAAAACAATCTTTTACTGTCTCGCTTTTGTAAAACCTTTTTAAGGTTCTGAACAAGTTTTTTCCCCGTAATTTTTATTTAGTCTAACTCTACATTTAATCCTTCGGTATCTAAACATCATTATCTGCTTACTTCTGTGCGTATTGAAAACTACCTTATTATGAAGACATCACTTCCTTCGTTTCTGATAAATATTTTTTAATCATATCAAGTTATTAATTTATCAAAATAAATACAGAAGAATTTAAAAAATATATACATTATTTTCTGAAGCCCTAGAAACTTTAGTAAAATCTAAACATTTGGAACGGATTGGTGTTTGCAAGACTTTTGAATGAAGCATATAAATAACAAATTAATAATATAACAATAATTTTCAATGTTCCTGTTATTATAATACCTATGAGTGTATAACTACTTGCAGCTGTTTTCGGAATTCTTTTGACCAGCATAACCAGTTCTATTACAGAAATAAATTTATCTAATTGACTTGCTATTATAACATTTCAATAATCTTCCCGCCTGTCATTTCAAGTACAGCTGTAAATTATACAACTAATTATTAGGTTGTAACGAAAGTTTCCCGCCACCGCAAACTTCGTCAGCACACAGTTCTCGTTGGCGTATTTGCTCATATTTTGTCAAACGATTTTTGGCATTTGAAAGAGGTTTACTTTATAACACTGTGTTGTGAAATCTGTAGAAAATATAGTTATCATTAAGTATAAGGTGTCTCAAATGGAACTACCACTCTATAGGATTAGAACCATCATTTACTTCCAGTTGTGTTGCAAAAAGTCAGCTACATAATATCAACGAATTATGAGTACAGCTTTAAGTACTATTGTTGTATCATGTGACAATGTGCAGGTTTGGTATCGAAAGTTCAAAAACAGTTATCTAAGGAGTTAGAAGTTAGTTTTTCAAGCAGATATGGCGGAAATCTTTCGTTACAACCTGATATATTAATTAATGCAGAACATGTGTTAGCTAACGAAATTATATCATATGCCCACCAATTAATTCAAGTACGTCTGAAGATTTATGAAACTAATGCATTAACCTAGAGCATATACCAATTAACGAAAATAATTTTAGAAACTGCTACACCTGCTCACGAAATGTTTGATATGTATGTATATGTCACAGTTACAAGATTGTGCAGAATATACACAACACACAAAAAAAGAATTTTCGAAACTATTCTTTCAATTTTTTAAACATTAATTGATGCTTAAAAAGTCAAATTTTAATAACATAATTTAAAGAAACGAAATGAAAACGAAAGTACATAAAACGAAATTCACTGAATGAACTCCCGTAGTTCCATGCTTGCAGTAAATGATGCTAAATAAAGTTAAATGCATTTGACAATGAATATTTTTCGGTATAAAAATTTTGCAATAATCTAAAATAAAAAATTTCTTTCTTACTACTGCCTTAACACTTTATATCATACATTGAAAGGAAATTTACTTATATTTTCTTCATTTGTAACCTATCTGTAAGCAGCTTATTGTTTGTATTTCCGCAACTTTGTATCCCTCCGTATGTACAGAGCCAAGAAATTACTTACCTGATCTCTTCCTGTAATCTTGGTCTACTTTTTGACTTTGATTCATGTCATAATAATAAGATTGTATAAAGCTACTGTATGTAAATATAATATGTACATAGTTTTGTAATTTTGTTGTAAAATACATTGAAATAAAGTTATGTAGTATCTCTGAACTATTCCCATAGTCATTTATTGTTTTTAGAGATGTTATTTGTATCAATGTTTTAATACGTAGAATATGAGGTAAATATTGATTCTCTGATTCTTTTTTACTTTTAGTCTGTTGAAGTACCATTAAATATTAAAATTTGTTGCTCAAATTTTTATGTAGGTTTTTACATAACAAAGGGTAAGATACTTAAATAAATTCATGTCCCTATAGAGCCAAGATGAAGTATAGGATGCGAATTCAGCAAATTCAAAATTCTGATCTATATGTTTAGTGCTCTTATTGTGTTCTTGAATTTCACCTAAGAATTTCAAACCTTTCATTCTCAGTGAACCACTTGAAAACTATTTAGATTTCATTCAAATATATAAAATTAACCAAAATATAAAGTTTATTTAACAATATAGTCTAAAATTTCATTTCAGTCTTAATAATTTTGAATTAATTTATTGAACTAAAATGAAGCCAAAGCAAAAGTAGATAACACGGTATCTCTTTCTTTAATTTTTTTATTTTTATATAAAAATTATAAACAGAAAGTGAATCTAGTATGTAGTCATCTGTGACTAAAATGAAATATTCACAACGATTTTCCACGTCGTGTATTATCATGAATTGTTAAAGTGTGTTTGCAATAAGAGAGTGTTTTCTCAATAAATACCGCCTTGGATCTCCTAGGGGTAATTTAATGGAGACTAGAGACATGCAAGTATGTGTTCTAGTGTGCTACAGGGATTGTGGTGAATTGTTCTGAATACCCCATCCTTTCATGCTTTCGCCTTCAAGATAATTTGCCTCTAATCTCTAATGCGGCACGATGTGGCCACAAATTATCTCAAACACTTTTACATGAGTATTAAGAACCCCATCGCGGTATATTTCAGTACTCATAATTGCACTGTTAAAGATGTAGAGATCAGTTTGTTTATTTAAAATTACTCTCACCCATACCAAGAATCTACCGTGTTTTTACGGGTGTCATTCAGGCGCGTTTTCAGGTTTCTAAAGCCTTTTTTTATTTCTTTTGCTCCCTACAGGTTACAATACGTCTGAAAAACAAAATCAAGATCCATATGTGAAAAGAGTTTAACTCCAGCTTGTCATACACGTTGCTAAAAGATGGCTCAAGAGGCTGCTATGCTTCCGACATTTCTGATTGCTTGTGTACGTCTTCAATATCCTTAACTGTTTCCATATGACACTTTTAGCAACTTTTAGCTCTCTTCAAACCTGCTTTAGCATGTTTGCTTGTGTCACAATCCGTCAGATACATTCCCGATGACATGTTAGAATTTGAAGTGCACTCTTGCGCTCCTTTCTACACTTTTTGAAAGGAAGAGCTAAATTTCTTGTGTTCTTTTAAGTGATAGTCTATTGTAAGATTAACATTGTAAAATTCATCTTTTGTGTTTTATGTGTTGTGAATGTTGCTATGGAATTTGATATTAGAGGTCAAACATAAAATGATTCTTTTTGATAAAACCAAAATAAAGTGTTTTCGGAATAATTTTCAAGTAGAAAGAAAGTGATCTGCAATTCTACAGTGTTACGAACAGAGTTGCTGTCCTACTTTTTAGAACTTATTCGCGGAGCAACCCCCCCCCCCCAAAAAATGAGCCTAAATGTCTTATTTTTTGAACAGTTTTACTTTGTTAGTATGAAGGAAACACTTATAAAAAACACTCTGCGCATGAGAAAGCATGGTTTAATTTTAAAATTTAAATTATTATTAAAATTACATAGTTTAAAATTTTTATATACCTTTTAAATTTAAACTTATACTTTTTCACTGTAAACACAATTTAGCATGGGCCGCCCCAGGTGGTGTAGTGACCAAAGAACCATTCTATCACGCCATATGTCCGGGTACGATTCCCAAATTGGTGTTTGGTGTTAACATTAAAGGGAAGTAACGCTGGCCACCTACTAGGTGCTCCCATAATAAAATGGCCAGTAATTCGAGCCTTGGTAGTGGCGAATGTTTGATAAGCAAGTGATCGCCCTTGAAAAAAAAATAGCATTCTTTCTTAAGAGAACTAAAGAAGTTTTAAAGGTGTTGGCATCTGTTGATTTTATTTAACTGATATTTCCATAAATTTCAAACACTTAAACCATGATTATGGTACAATAATGGTAAAAAAGTCAGAAATTCATTTGCTTGTATCTCTTTATTTTTATTTTTATGTTTTACATGAAAACATGAATACACGTAGGTAGGGTGAAATACTTCAATTTCATTATTTCTTCACATTATCACCCATATGGTACATAGTTTTACAACAAAAAAACAGGGAATTCGAATTACATGAAAGTTTTTGACAAGAATTGGCAAAGAATTTTTCTTGTGGCAAAGAATTTTTCATTTTTTCTTTCTGCGTAACAACTTTGAAATTCTTTCACCATTCTACATAAATGTTCAACAACAATGTATATAATTCCGATTTATGAAAAATAATTGAGATTCTAGTATTCTTTTATCATATTAAAGATTCATAACATTTCTTTCAAAAATATTTTTTTAATTTTCTAACTAGTGATCTCCAATTTTACTTGAAAATTTTGCATATCTTTTTTTTTTCATTTTGATTTGGACAACATGATAACTTAGTCGATATTTTGATACTAAGCAAAAATCAACTAAAAATTGAATATTTTTCAAAGTATTCTTTAATGCTCTGATAAACTATGCATGTATAACTTTTTCCATTTGTAATGATTAATGTAAAAATAGCTGAGAAGTAACATAGTAGGAAAAATGTTTTCTCTGAAAATAATTGCTATAACTGACATACGTTTGGTACGTGAAGTTAAACATTTAACTATCAACAACTATTTATTATGCAATCAGTTGTATCACATAGAATGCAATTCGATTGGAAATTGTGCGCACAAATTTTTATGTAGATTTTTCAACAGATTCATGCCTACCTAGAATGTTTATAATGCTGACGCAATTTTCCTTAAAATAAACTTGATAGCTTCTTTTTTCTTTTTCTTTAATATACAGTAATTTTAAATTAGCAAAGACATTTGTTAAATAGTTTGCCACTTGTTGTAGGTTTTTTAAAATCCCCGCAGAAAGGTTTAAACTAAACAAATTATGAGAAGGTTATGTCAAAAGTTATACAAAGCTTATAAATGCCATTTGGTACTATAATTCAGATAAAACGCATAATTTAGTGAATGAGATACACCACTGTATAGGATAGGACTATTTATAGGAAATGACACGCTATAGGTAACTTTTAATGTTTTATTATTAGATGTTTTATTATTACTCATCAGATCTTAAAGATGTACGTAAAGGTTGATTTATTTTACAATAAATAAATTGAAAATGCATTTTATATGAGCATTTTCTGAAATCCAGATTTCTCACTTAAGTTTCTACTGTGATATGACATTCAAAGCGGGCTGTATGACATTTTATTCGCTTTTCGAAAATATTAAAATAATGAACTAACATCAACATGGGATGGAAAGCTAGGCAAGTTCAAACGTTAAGTATTTCTAAATTATAGGGAAAATGCAGACTTGAAATTTAGAACTGTGATAGATCTAAGCCTGTTTTAAGTGAAAAGCAATGGAAATAGAACAATCTATTTTATGAGTTATTTTAAAAAGAAATAAAAGTATTGTAAGAAAAATATTAATATTTGCGTTCAAATTACACCTAAATTAATTCTTTGTCAAATAACAGGAAGAAAATACCATTTATGCGAATTATATTATAAGAAGAATCAAACAAAAGCAATACTTATTACTAGATTAATTTCTGACTTGTCTGACAAAGTATTTTAAACTTGAACGAATATTTGTTGTTGTTTTTATTTGAAAAAACATTTTTTTTCTAACGCGAATTTTTAATATAAAAGATAATTTTTACTGAAAATATATTGAAAACAAAATACAAACCATTTTTCGAGTAAAATAATAAAACAGGATAAGTAAATTTGAATTTATGAATGTATAAATAAGAATATTAATAATTATAAATCGTAGATTACAAGAACTAAAAAAAAAGTTTAAAAGTGTATTAGAAATGTTTTTTATTTGAATTAAAGTAATTCAAATGCAAAAGTCAAGCAATAAACTTATTCATGTGTTTAGAAGTGATTGACTCTATTTCTTCGTGTATAAAACATGAATATAAATATTTCATCAAAGTACCTGACTAATTTTGTTCGTAACGACAGTGAAAAGAATTTCGCTCTCTAATAAATTAGCTCACCAAGCACAATATTTACGAGACAAATTACAATAAGAGTTTTCTTAGACAAGAAAAAAGTAAGATGTACATTATTTAAATATTTAAACAGTAGATTATTGCGAAATAATGCCTTTAAATTTCAGATTGTATCAAATTTGCTGATTTTTAAGAAAATAACCAGAA
The DNA here is from genome assembly GCA_038373885.1 of Cheiracanthium punctorium. Lineage (NCBI taxonomy): Eukaryota > Metazoa > Arthropoda > Arachnida > Araneae > Cheiracanthiidae > Cheiracanthium > Cheiracanthium punctorium. The sequence goes on along the minus strand of JAWZYV010019719.1, from coordinate 1,181,023 downwards.
TAGAACACCTCTGGCAATGCCATAGCCAGCTTCACATTTCAGAATCAAAGGAATGTTCTTGTAACGCCTTACATTATTTTAGATCTGTAAAGTTTCGTAGTGATTTGTTTAAAAAATAAATGAGACAGAATCAAATTTATTCTCTTCACATTAATAAAGTGTAAAATATAATTTCCCCCACAATCACTTTGGTTAAAAAATCAAAGTTAAATGAATTTATGTTTTTGTATTCTTGAGATAAGAACCAGATTTAATAATTCAATTTTCATTTTCATGCCACATAGGAGAAGAAACTAAAGATACCATGAAAAAGAAAAATGCCAGGTGTATTTAGTGGAGCTACAAAGAAATAAGACCTAAATTTAATTTTTGAATAATTGAAACAGCAAAGAGATACCCTGCAAACTCAAAAGAGCAAACGCGAAATTTGGTTAGTAATTAGAATTTCCCCTTAGCTTCTGAAGAAACACTTCTGCATCCTTAATAAAAAACATATTTTTCTTCTCATATTAAAAATAAGTCTTTACGACACATGAAGGAATACAATCCTCAATGAACATCAGTTGACATGGCATATCTTGAACCAAACACCCAATGTGAAGCCGGCCAAGGCAGAATAACAGTATTGAAATATTTATATCTTTAAACTGGAGTTACAACGCCTGTCTCACTGTCGACCGGGTCACTTGTATGTCTGCGGCTTCCAGTCGAAGACAGAGCCCGCACTATTTTTGGGTTATACAGCTTGGGATCAGAAACCATGCGGACGAAGAAGCTGCGCTTGTATTTCAAGCTGTGCTTTCTCTTGCGTTCAAGGAGGAACACTTCGTCTACAGATTCTTCTACATGCTCTTGGATTTTCTCCTCCTCTTCTTCCTCCTCCTCCTCTTCTTCCTCTTCCTCTTCTTCTTCCTTGATGAGCAAAATTAGAACTTTTATTACAAGACGTTATATTAAGCACAGTGGTGTGGAGAGAAAATGTTTTTGCAGGGACATATGAAATATTTTTATTACGAATAAAAGTTTTGACCACTAAAAAGTAGAAAAGCTCACATTAAAATTACTGTAGGTTCCTATAGAACGCGGTTGGTTAATGCGTTACCTGTTGTATGGAATCGGCCATGGAGAATCCAATTCCCATTGGATTTTTTGTGATTTGGCTAGGTTTTGATTCTACACCCTTGTGCAAATTAATTGAAACAAACTATTTTTTTTCGTGAATTTTAAAATCGTTCTTATTAATTTTAAACAACCATACTAAAGTATGTTGAAATATGGGTGGTATGAATAAATCCTTTACCCATCAACAATTTCCCCAAATCAGAGGGATTCTGAGAGTGCATGCACAGGATCATTCTGCAGATGAAAGCTCCAGCTATGATCAAATCAGTTGGGAGTTCACTGCTGCCAGAGAGGGACGTGACCCCGCGAAAGCATACAAAGATTGTTACTCTCTCCGAACATACGCCAAAGACTTATACAAAGGTTTTGAAGATAGTTGGCGTTAGTATTGCAACTGTGAGCCGTATTATAAAAAACAAAAGAAAAAAAAACAGCATCCATTTCTCCAAAGCAGACAGGGAAATGTGGCCGAAAAAAGAAAACAACGCTAAGAGATGGCACTTTCCCACTTTACACAATGTAAAAAAATACCCTTGAAAGAGACTGCTGTACTTAAGTGCTGTACTTAATAGTGATTTAAAAGTGCATGGAATAAATATTAGTTCATGTACTGTTCGGAGGCTGCCGGTCGCCCAGTCTATCGGCCTCTGAAAAAACAGCCTCTGATCCAACCAATAAAGAAAAAGCGCTACTTGTAGGCATTAAAATATAAGTGTTTAGCCATCGAAAATTAGAAAAAAGTGCTATTTAGCGACGATTTTTTTTTGTCCAAACGCAGCGAACTCAACACGTACAGGGATCGCAGTCAAAAGTATTCGGGATTGTCACATTGACCAATTTGTTAAACACCCTCAAAAGAAGATGTTTTGGAATTGTTTCGATTATATTGGGGTTGGTTCTTTGCAGCCTGTTGACGGTATGATGTTTTCTCAGCAATATATTGCTATTCTGGATAAAAATATTGTTCCAGAGTTGAAGAAACAATACCCTGTTGGAATGGGAATTTTTCAGGAGGTTTTAGTCCAGTGCCATACGTCCAAATGGTCAAGAAATCCATAACTGAGAACCAAATTGAGACATTGGAATGGTCTTGTAACTCTCCGGACATAAACCCAATGAAGAATCTCTAGGCTGCATGCAAGAAACGCCTATTAAATATGGACTGTATAACTATGGAGAAGCTAATCACTGCACTAATTCATGTATGGTACAAGCACGCAAATATTAAAAAATGATTGTAAAAAATTGGTGGAATCCATGAAAAATCATGTCCAAATACTCATAAAAAGTCGTAGAAATCATGTAATGTACTAAAAATTTTTGATTTTTTATAAATTTAAATAAAATATCATTCTTCTTAGTTTTCTCAATTTTTCGAGATTGTTCCAATTAATTTTCACAAAGGTGTATGATCGTGGAACGATCATAGAATCAAAACTTCTAAGGAGTAGATAACTCAGGAGTCAAAAGGAGGAACAAAATCAAACTTCTGAGGAGTAGATAACTCAGAAAAAAATTATAATCAAGTAACTCATTGGGTCGCAAACGTCATCTTGATTTATTTGTTTATAATCACCTCGTCGAAAGGGATCGTCTAGTTTAACAGAGTTTCATGAACAATGGGTTTATCTACCGGGAATTTGCTCATAAAATGAAATAGAATTTCCCAGCTATCATTTTTAGTCACGTGCTTTCTGGGAAAAACTATTAATTTTTTTACAAACTATAATCGAAAACCTCATTAATTAATCAACACATCTTCCAAAATAACTAACTGAAAAAAGAAATAATGCCACTGATGTCTAGAAAATAATTGGTGGAACTAGAATTTATGAGTCTATGTACTCTCTATAAGTACTAGATCATAGAACGAGACACTTCAGAACTCTTTAAAAAGCCTTTTACATCTATACAATAGAAGAGAAATACCATCATCATGCCCTTCCCCAAACCTGGGAAAGATCCGTCAAATCCTGATAACTACCGTCCCATAGCCTTTGCCAGTTCCCTATGCAAACTAATAGAAAAAATAAGCAATGCACGCCGCGTATACATTTTAGAAACTCAGGGCCCTATGCACCCTTTCCAGAGTGGCTTCCGTAATGAGAGATCAACTATTGACACTATCTTATAGATAGAGACCCAGATTCGAAATGCTTTCTTAAGAAAGAACCATTTAGTTGCAGCATTTTTTGATATAGAAAAGGCATATGATCGTACCTGGAGGTATGGTATCCTCGGAGACCTCCGCAATCTTGGGTTACGTAGCAGCCTGCCAATTTTCATTAAGAATTTCTTTTTACTCCGAAATTTCCAGGTACGCATCAATGGCACCCTGTCTGACAACTTTCTCCAAGAAGAGCGTGTACCTCAAGGATCTGTTCTTAGTGTCACTCTCTTCTCTATTAAGATAAACAACATTCTAAATAACTCCCTTTGTCTGTCCAAGGCAGCTTATACATAGACGATCTCCAAATCTTTTGCTAGGGAAAGGATATGCATTACATTGAAAGCCAATTGCAAATCAATTTCAACCGAATCCTAAAATGATGTAATACCAATGGCTTTCATATCTCTACTGAAAAGACATTAGCCGTACATTTTTATTGTTAACGGTTCATCCATCCAGATTCAGAACTCTATACCTGGATCGTGCCAAAATAAATATCTGCAACTCTACTAAATTTTTAGCAGTGAACTTTGACAAAAAACTCACGTTTGCTAACGCGTTGCTCTTATCTCCGCAACAAATGTGAAAGAAGCCTAAATAACTTAAAAGTGCTTGCTAATACTTCATGGGGAGCAGACCGTGATGCTATGTTGCGGATATGCCGTGCTGCGATTCGTTCAAGAATGGACTGTGCCTGTTGCGTATATGAATCTGCTTGTAAATCAATTTAAAAAAATTATGACACTGTGCATGACTTGGCATTACATATCTGTTCTGGAGCTTTTAAAACTTCACCCATACGAAGTCTTTATATCTCATGTCATGAACCATCTCTCACTCACATTCGTCATAAGCCATCATTCAATACTTTCGTATCTTTCTCGTGACTCATACCCTCTCAGTTATTACCTTTTAGATACTCATGGAGATCGCCTTTATCATAATCCCCTTTCTTGCACTCCTCCTCTGGGCCTCAGGGTTCGTGAGAGCCTAACCGGTACCCAGCTAAAGGAAACTGCACCGAGGACCACCTCTTATGTCTCCGACCTGCACCCTTTCAAGGGCTATATAAAACACTGTACTGACCCACGGATATTTCAACAGCTTTTCTACCATCACCAAGGCCAGTACCTGAACTACCAGTATATTTGTACTGAAGGTTCTAAGTCTAAAAACCATGTTGGCTATGCGCATACTAGTCAAACTCTATCACTGCAGTTATACTCTTCATCCATTTTTCTCTGTACTTACTGCTGAACTTCTGAAAATCTATGAGAGCCTTCCAGATATCTCTAGGATGGACACGAAACACTTTATCATTTATTCTGACGCTTTAAGTGTACTAGAAAATCCAAAATTCGGTTCTCCATCACACAGCTATATTACCAAAGCCCTATCTTCGTACAAACAACTCACAAAGTGTGGTTTCAAAATTAATTTATGTTGGGTACCTAGCCGTATTGGAATTCCTGGGAATGAAAGGGCCGATGAATTAGCCAGACACTCTACTCATCCATGCACTAGTCAACTTCCATACCTCGATATAAAATCTGCCATTTCTTATATAATTGAAGGAAACTGGCTCAATCAATGGAATGGCGAGACAAAAAATAAGCTTCATTCCATACACCCATCCCTAACTTCCATCCCTTCTGTCCTTCTCATCCCTATCGAAAGTATGATGTCATTTTGACACGTCTCCGCATCGAGCACACGAGACTAACTCATAAACACCTACTCCTTGGTTAACCTACTCCAGAGTGACCTCATTGTCATACTCATCTCACCATCCGTCATGTTTTAATTTCTTGCCCAGCTTTTAATAATATTTAACAAATTTATTTTAACTGTCCCCGTCCCCTATTGAACGATATATTGGGTGAAACCCCACACCATAATTTGTTTTCTTTCCTTCGACGTATTAATGTTCTTTTCTCGATGGGAGCCACCATCCAGATGTCTTCACCTTACTTCTGTCTACGTTTTACACGTTCGCAATATGATTTTATCTTATAGACTTTTCGAATTTTATCTTCTACTGGTTTTAAGCAACACCTTTTTATTTGACTGTCTTATTTTTCTAGTTTTACAAATTGTTTGGCGCAGTATGTCCTTCTTGAACCTTGTGCCATTAAACCCCAAATAACCAACCAACTGAACTCAGTTGTCCAATTTTTACATCTCCCCTGTATAATCTGGTGCTTGTACCTAGATGAAAATATCTGTAAATCGCAGCGTACATTAGTGGGTAGATTCACAAACAGTAATTCTAGTGTTCCAGAAAATCGAACAATAATTTCTCGTTTCACAAACTGGTCATTCTGCTGCGATTAGCCAGTTGTGTGTACCACCTATCCGCATAATTCTGCGATCTATTCTTCTAGTTTTGGGACACAAAAAACAGACATCTATTCGTTCTAGATGAGAGCGGTTATTTTTTTTCCATGTTGACAGATGTGATTAGTTATATATTATAGACTATTGACAGAAATGAAAATGTCGTTTGTGACATTACATTTCTATATGATTCTTATTCGTCTTTGAGTAACGAACTCTCTTCAGAAGTTTGTCCCATAGAAACACTCTACACATTACATAAGTCACGAATATGATAGAAAACTAGTACTAGTGATATTTAAGCTAAATGTATTATTCGAATCATTAGCGGTACTGCTATCAGAAAACCCATTTTAAAATATTCAACTTTTCATGGGAAACTTTTATCAACACAAAACCAGTTTTTAAGTAAATAGATTTCGTTTTAAAGCGGAAAAAAGTTTTTAAGTGTCATTGATCTGGCATATCGCTCACTGTCATCATATAGTAACCGAAAAAGCTGCTGGTCGAAGAAAAACCGAAAATGACTGCATGCAAGCTAAATTTAAAGTGCTAAAGATTGTATGTGGTTTCATTATTTTGGGAGAAATAGCTCGTTTGTCGAGAGTTATTCTTATTAATTTCGTTAAAGACGCCAATGTTACATTGATTGTAAAGTTTTTAAAGAAATTACAAGCATGAATTAAAAAATTTCAAGGTCATTTTTTCTGTCGAGATGTATCCCAAGCTAAAATATGGTTGATGTCTTTAGGATTTTTGTTTGAGTTTGGACAACACTCATTGTTGATATATTAACATTGAAGATTTGTCATGAGAACACATAAGCGAATTCACTAGTGCCGATAGGGCTGCCTAAGTTAACCACTTCTGGGTTTCTTTCGCATTTAATTTTTGCATGTTTCTACTGAGACATCTTACCCTTAGCCCTCTATTTTATTTTATTTTTCACAGGCGATACAAAAAAAATACATGTGAACATGCAATAACTTCACTTCTGTTTGAAAAAAATTTGCATCTTAGAAAAATACGTTACATAAAAATCCTGTGGTTCTAACTCACCAGTACTCGCCAGGGATCCGTGAATCAAAAAACGTCCTCTTGAATTTGATGTGATTAAAAAAAAAAAATAACAATCGGCGAACTAACTGGACACGACTGAAAATTGTTTTAATATGCCTACGAACCAATGACACTTACCAGTTCGTTGTTACTATGAAACAAAAATAACAACTTTAAATTAACCTTTTAATTTTGAAAAATCACACCCCACACTGCACAGAAAACTTGCATCAAACTTGCAGCAAGCTTGATTTATCAAGTCAATAAACTTGAATTAAGCTTGAAAATTTCAAGCGTGTAAGCTTAATGCAAGCTTGAATCAAGTGTTCAAGTTTCCACTTACCCAGCTTGCATTAAGCTTGACATAGCAAGCTTAATTTCAAGCTTAAAAAATTTTCCTAAAAAAATTTCTTAAATACACGGGGCACCCCTCGGCGAACTCGCCCCACATATTTTATTTTTCCACGCATTTTCCCCTCTATACTGAAATTTCAAGTTAATTTAATCTGTTTCCATCAAACGTCCGCGGCTGGGATCGAACTCGGGACCTAAGGGTTGGAAGCCAGCGTCCTAACCATTTCGCCAATCTGCATCGCGCTGGCATGACTAAAGTTTGAAGTGACTGTTATGGTTGTCACGCCGTTTTCTGGTGAGATCGATCAGTGCCCGAAGCGAATCTGTTTCTTTTATTTTTCGATGGGATGAATCAAAATTAAAATAATGTTAGGTGTGATTTATAGACTCCACTAATAGGGAAATAAGCATAATATAAACTTAAAAGCAGCACACGTTTTAAAACTTTCAATATCGCGACACTCATGTTGGACAATGCTGGCCAAAATCGAGACAAACGACTGATTTTGAAATCAATTTCGTTATATAATTGTATTTTATTTTGAAGAATTTCCATATTTGGAAATATAGAATTTTTTTTTAAATTCTATGGTGAAGTACATATGACTGATGATAAATTATTTGTTATGTGGATGTGGCTTTCCAAATCAAGCAGTAATCAAGTTGTATTCAAGCTTGACAGTTCAAATGACTTCTCTATGCTTGCTGCAAGCTTAAAATGAATTGAACTGTCAAGCTTGTATTAATACGTCAAATTCAAAGAAATGTCAAGCTTGACTTAAACTTATGTTCTGTCTGGGCATAGGGAACTGCATCACACACTTTTTAGCATAACCCCTGTTCTTACAAATAGGTGTATTTATTGTTACTCATTTATGACTTCGCAAAATGGTGATATGAATGGATTCTACATCACTAACTTTTCGTCTATACATCACTGAGGTTTATGACAGCAGTTTCTCCATTGAAAAAGAATTGAGGTAGCATTCATAGAATTTCTCCTACATAGATGTCCTTAATATCATGCTATGTGCCAAAAGCAAACATTGAAAGAAACACCGTCGGTCTTTGAATGTCTCACGAGACCCAGTGAATTCTTTGAAGGAATGCTCGGATTATTTCTTTCATTTTGCATTCAAGATATTATATAAATATTTTTTCTACTAGTATCACATTTATACTTTTCACGTTTACAATACACATTTCAGACGCATAAATGTTTGAAAGGTTTGAAATTATACGTTCTCATTACTTCTCCTCTTCAGGATTTAAGAAGACTGCATTTTAGCATCTCTCTCATCACTATCATGCTCTCAATCAAGAAATTATTAGTCTGAAAGGATGGTTCTTTAATTAAAAAAACTATTCAGTTCCGAATGTTAAACGGTTCCTAAATTGTTTTAAGCAAGCATAATTTATGCTTAACCATTCAAAAAATTCATTGTACTCAGTCTAATTTCTCTTAAAATACTTATTTGTTTATGCATCGTAATATGTTAGTACGTTATAAAGATAAATGTTGTTTATTCATATTTTTAGATTGAGAAAGTAATGTAATTTTATAAAAGAAATTTTTAAAAATTCCTATTGAATAAAATGCCTTTTTTATACAATAAAATAAGGTTTTCTTGTAAGTGGAAAACTCAAATGTTAAGTATCTGAAAAGCATTTTTTCGCTGTCATAGTGACACTTTCTTATAATCATAAATAATAACACTTAACATTTAATATTTAATTAATGATAGCCGATTTTGTTTCCTGTGAAAGTTAATCCTGTGAAAGTTAATTCCTTTGGAATGTAATTGCGCATTACAGGCATGAAAACCTCTTTTGAAAACTTCTTAGATTAGCAATACAAAATGTATAATTCTTAAGTTTAGGTAAAGATAGTTTATTGGGCTGAGAAGTGGTACTCTAGAAAAGTTTTAATTACATATTGGCAGTTATAATAATATATTTGCATACTTAAAGCATTATATTTTGAATTATTATGCTTTTATAACACTTAAAAACAGTTTTTAAATATGTTACTATATTTTATCGCTAAATATATAAGAAATGACTTGTAAAATTCCAACTTTTAGCTGAAAATGATATCGTTATTGTTACGAGTTTTTGAAGCGACCTGCTTTTGGGGGGGGGATTAATTTAATTTTGCATTTTGTTGCTTGTAAATCGGTTAACTATAACGTGAGATAGGGAGTTTTGGATGTCCCATTGTTTAACATAGGTTTTTCTCGAATTCTCCCGAAATATTGGTGACATCGCTTAGCTGACTTCAGTTATGAAAACTTTTTTTGGCCCTAAATTTGGTGATTTAAAAAAAAAAAAGTCGCCAAGCTTTGAGACATTTCGCACTGTTTTGTTATTGAGCCTGTAATGTTTGCTTTCCTTCGTTGGTGTTACGAAATACATTAGTATTACGTCATCAATGTACACGACCAATAAAAAATGTCATAGAATTATAATGTTGTAGAGATTGATGGAGAGATCGAGAAACGTTAAGGAAACCCATAAATACAGGTGAAGGCAGATCATCAATCAGCTCAGTTGTGATTGAATGCTGATTGAGTCCATTGCTTTGTGCGCTTTTGAGAGCGATTTTTTCGCTTGTTCCGAAAAGCTTATTTTTTGAATACTGCTTGTGAAATAACTTCATTGTTGTATGCTGAGGAGCAGATGCCAGTTTTCCTTGAAAATTCCCCTTGAATTTCAGCCTGTGGAAGGATTATATTATGTGAAAAATACAGCATCTTAGACAGCTTCCATGTTAAGCTGACTGTTGTAAAATATTTAATTACTTACTAATTTATGTGAACTGTGTACTGAAGATTGTTCGTTGACATTTTAGAACAAATAAAATTTTTGTTTCGTCCTGTCAACTGGGCTCTTTATTCGCTCTTTCTATATACTCTGGACATTTAAGCTACGAACCCGGAAACTAAGCAGAGTTTTCTGCAACATTATGTTCCTACGAAATATTTTTCCCCAAGGGCGGGCCCTTGCCAATAGGCATTCACTGCTAAAAAGTCCCAAGTTGTTGGCATATGGGGGCACGCAGTGGTCCACCGCCCTTCTGCAATAATGTGCGCAATTACCTCAATGCTCATGTTGGTTTTTGCATATTTAAGCATTATGGTTATATTATGTAAATATAGAGCTTTATTACTTTTCCTGAGCATTTCCTGTTTTTCTGGCTACACATCATTTCTGACACCACATAGTTGCATAGAAAATGTTTTTTTACATGCATTTTACCTACACTTAAAGTTAGGCTTATGAATTCAGGGACATCCTGTATATAGGAGGTGTACCGAATAAATTCCGACTTCACATACAGATTATATTACGCACAGATATAATGAATAAAATTGGTTGATTTTTGTTCTTTTTGGTCTGACTGATATGGCATTTTTCTTAAAAAATTAGTTGAGAGTAGAACACATATTAGACAACAACAATTTTTTTTTGCATTGAATATGTCGACGTTTTTACCAAACATGAGCATTTGTGAGAAGTTTTAATTCATTAACTTTATTTTGAACATAACTGTTGATGAAACATAACGCACTCTTCTTTAAGCATAGAGTGAAAATGCTCCACGTAGTACAACTTGTAAATGACAGCTTCAGTGCTATAAAAATGCTTGCTTTCATGTGTAATACAAACAATTTCCAGAACAACCAATAAGTAAAAATATACCGAATTGCAAGCATTATTGGATAAAATTCGTGCCAAATGGAAGCAGAAATCGCACTAAAACTAGAAGTTGTTCAGCAAACCGTTTAAGATAGTTTAAAAGCAGAAGATTTTTTGTTTTTTTTTGGAAGGTCAAACATTAATTGTACTCTTGGTAAATACCCACTGAACATTTTAAATACGAAAACACGATGCTTGTAAAAAGCATCATCTTGTGCAGACATTTTGTTGCCTAAGTATTAATGATTTTTCTGTTGCGGATAGTATTTTATTAAAAATATGCTATCATTAATTTTGTCTGCTCAATATATTTACTAAAAAAGACCTGGAGAAAATTTTCGTTTTTGAGAAAAGGATACTGTCAGAAGGCAGAACGATCGAAAGACACAAGCGAATTGCCTAATTTTCGGGATTTAGAGTTATCATCCATGTTCACCAATTGCATGCGTCAGTTTTAACTCAGTTTCATAAATGTAATTCAGTTTCTTTGTAATGGTTAATAGCTTGAATTTACGGTACTTACTATTAAAGAATGAAATCAAAGTAGATCTATGAGCTAACGCGAATTGATTTAAAAGATTTAGTAACGATTCAGAATCCGGTTGTTTGGGTTTGGAAAATTTATTTTGAAAATGAGTTAATTTATGAAACTCCACTAAGAATCTTTTGACGGGAACTTGTATAACTCAACCATTAAATTAACTTTTCGTGTAACGTTCGAAAATTGTTTTTCAAAGCTAAAATCGTGTTGCATCTACGAAGTAAAAATTCTAAATTGTTAAAAGTTGAAAAATTCGGTAGCTCACATGCAAAGGAATTGTGTTCCACAACATTGAAAATAATGTCTCGCCGGCGGCTAACATCTAATTAACGTATTTTCCAAGTACTCAAAGCACCAAGAAAAAATACAGACATTAACTGTTAATGCATTTTATATTTTAACATATGCGTGTATTTATTTTCATCTTAAACAGATTTACGACAACTTTAGGATTAGCTTATGAAAGAGTAGATTACAAAAATAGAAGCTCTCAAGATTTTCCCCAAACATCGTTTCGGTTAACATGGATTTTATGATTAGTTTTAGGGTGAGGTGGGGTAAGTGTGGAACCTCATTCTAGCATAATTTGACTTTCACATAGTACTGCCCCTGTTGTTAAGCGACATAAGGACATTTTTATTTTATTTTATACAATCTCACAACAGTTGGCTTTCTGAACATGGAGACATTTGCCAACAATCAGAAGTTTTGGATAGCAGGATTAAAAGTAATACAGAAATTCTGTCGAGGTGGCCCACTTATCCCTTTCGTGAGGTAAGTGGAACACCAGACAATATTTTTTAGTGGGCCAATGGTAGAATTTCGGGTGGGTAAGTGAGTAAAGGTAGATAATTTTTAAAATCCTGCATGGAAAAAAAAATCATTGGTTTATCTGAAACATTAGTAACATTTAGTAACATTTAGTCGTAGTAACATTTTTTGTAATGCCGCCCAGGTGTTGTAGTGGCTTGAGAACCAACACTGGTGGGATAACAATGGCCGTTCATTGGGTTCCCTCATAATGGCCCCAATATTTTCGGGCAGTTGTAGTGGACAATGCACTGCAAAAAAGTCTGTCAAATTTACAGAAAAAAACTGTCAGCCAGGACGCCAATTTATTTCCGTTTTTTTTGCAGAAGTTTTCCGTAAATTTTACAGATTCTCAGTTTATTTTACAGAAATTTTCCGCATACGGAAAAAATACGGAAGACTTCTGTAAAATATAGGTAAATAAACAGGCGCCTGGCTGATATTTTTTTTCTCTCAGTTTAACAGACTTTTTATGCAGTGTGCCTAATCGGCAAGTGCCCGCCCGTTAAAAATAAAAATAAATAAATAAATAAATATGTAATACAAATCCAATTGAAGAAAATGTCTTTATTTATACGCATTGCTTGTTATTTAAGTACACTTACATTGCAGTTTTCTGTCATAAAATATTTGAACATGAAAAATAACGTGTAAATATTATTTAATTGTACAATTTAAAAAAAAAAGATAATTTTGTCTAGACCTAGAACTAAATATTGAGTATCGTAAGCAGGCTAATAAAAACTGAATTTAAATTGGTCTAAGAATTATAGGCAGCTGTTTAAAGCAATTAAATGATGGTCGAGAATATTTAAACTGGTCATAGTTGGAAAAGTAGCCTATATTAAAAAGAAATTGAAAATGCAATACAATGTACCATGCAACATCAGTTTATGATGGTACTAATTCGCTCAGTTTTAGTACATATTCTAAGGTAGAGTACAGTATAAGAGGACTTTACTTTCTTTTATGCCATAATCAGGAAAAAAAATATCTGCGTGAAGTAACGACTCGCTTACCCCACAATACATGCTTGTCCCGATTTTAAAAATTAATTACAAAGACTACCAGGTTTTTTAAAAATTAAGATCTAACGTTTATGCGCCTAATAAATATGTAAATTGTTCTTTGGCTCTAAATTTAGCTTTCAGTAAAAAATGTTTAATATAAGATGTCGAGTTTTTACAATATAACTTATAACTTGTTGTTGTTGTTGTTGTCGTGTCCATGGATAGACTAATCCATGGAAAGAGGGGTGGCAGTGCCCCCCGAGGGGGTTGGACTTCTATTTGTTGGTCCCTAATTTTGAACCGATTCCAGATGAGGGACCAACCACCACCTGAAATCCGCACCCCCAGAGGTATCGTTTAACAACTTGGAGGACATTGGAGCCACGAAGGATTTTACGTGCACCAGCTCCCATTAGCGTACACGGTTCCACAGCGGACGAGCCGAGAGGGAGATGACCCTCCCAAGCACAGGCCAAGCCGGATGCTGCTTCACTTGCCGTGTTGTTATGGGAACGGAGTTTAGCGCCCAGACCACTGCGGGACATGTAAGACAGTGTGTGTGTGTGTGTGTGATTACGTCAACGCTACACTAGGGCGATCTGCCAAGTAAGACAGTGAAATGTAACATGCGTACCAAATTTGATGTCAATCAAATGCCGTACTTAGACGATAGCACACTTTAAATGATTTGCGTCCTTAGGCCGTAAGAATTACTTTTTGCAATCCTGCGAACAAACTATCTTCTCTAAACACCAAAATCTATGCAGCTTATGAGACCGTGACCTGTGACATACTAGATAATAAACTACTGCTTTCTAAATAAATAAATTGACAGTTTCAGAGAACAATCAAAACGCATACTTAATTATATTAAAAAGTATTTTTATTAAAATTTATTTTTATTAAAATCATCAGCGTAATTTTTAAGGCTTTTTTAGACAATATTTGGTTAATCTTCCCACGCCCCTCCGTGCCATATCAACGCCCCCTAATTTTCTCTGAGTCTTTTATACCGCCCCCCTGAAAGCCTCAAATGCCCACAAGGGGGCGTTATCGCACACGTTGGGAACCTATGGTTTAGACGCTAGCTCACTTTCTTTAATTTCCGTCCATTGGCCATAATGTAAAAGAAATCTTTTTCGTAGACCGGTAAAATAATTATAAATCCTCTGCACACCAAAATCAATACCGGTCTTGCGACGGTGGTTTATAACAAATATACCGAATCCGAGCTCAATTGAATGCACTGTTTAAACGCTAATGCACTTTCAATTATTTGTACCATAATGTAGTAGAAATCTTTTTCGTACTCCGGAAAAAAAAAAAGTTCTATACACACCAAAATCAATGCCGTTCTTGTAACAGTGCTTTATAACATATATACCAAATTTGAGCTCAATCGAATGCACCGTTTGGGAGCTATCGTGTTCACTTACATACACACACACACGTACACATACGCACACACCTCGTAAAAATAGCATAAATGAATTCAGAAGACCTCAAAACGTGTAAATATACCAAAATCTCAGAGTCGAATTTTTTTATGATTATAATACTTTCCTTATATGGTACATGTTCGGAAAGTAAAAGTGCTCAAAATAAGGAAGAAAAAACGAGAACTTTAAGAAACATTTTCTCATTAATTTTTAAATTTTGACACATTTTAAATTTGCATATGACCCCTGAACAAAAAAAAAAAGAAAGTTCCAGTTACTAGAAATACTTATGATGCAATGTAAAAAATAGAGAATTATATCCCAGAAAGTTTTAGAGAGATATGAAGATAAATAAATGCTGATTTATCTTCAATCTCTTTCAGGGCGAAGAAAAAAAAATCACGCCGGATGATCTGTTTCATGTGTCGTACAAGAATTACGAAAGAAAATTATTTTTTGCTCTGTAGCAATTAACATTTACATTCAAACTCAAGTACAGCTAGTAATAATCTTTGTTACGGTTTATTATGAAAGGCTGAAATTTTGTATATCACCTCATTCGTGTACGGAGCAGATTTCACTTTTTCTCTGTACGGGTTCGTATATAAATTTGGAAAGTGTCTTATCCTCTAAATTAACGTGAGAAATTGTTCCTTTATGTACTCTTTTTCCCTTAATTCGAACACTGTTTTCAATATACATTGCCCACTGATCTCTAATGTATAAAAAATTAATGCGTTGCCATTTTTTGGGACACCTGTATAAAGAGAGATTGCATAGCAAAATCGAAGAATTCGATTGTTGAGGTGTGGGATGAACAGCAATCCAACGTTTGTGTTCCACGTCTCTTCGTAGTTCTCTTTGAGATATGCGCTGGCCGACAATTTCAAGCCCTTTATAGCCCGAACTGACATCGTAGTCACATCATCCCAACCCGGCATAGTCTATATCCCATACAACCCCCTTTAAAACTCTCGATTTAATGCCTGCCAGCTAGTAAAAATTTTTATTTATTCTCATCTCATTGTTTTAGAATAATCCCACTTTAATGCTATTCTACTTTTCATATTTTGTCCAACAGTATAAAACAGGGTGATTAGTGTATCGAGTGGGACACTCTCTGTTCTGAGGAACACTTGAACATATGGAGATTCTCTTCAATGTTGATCAATACTGGATACTTAGCTCAAGACTGGCTCCGCCCGAGTTTGAGGAAAGAAGGAAGCCGTAATCTGTTTTTAATTAATCTTTTAACAAAAATTCGGGCCCGGCTCAGAGCTTGATCAGGGATCACGTCTTATAACATCCCTAGTTGTCTTTAGTATGTTTAACGTTGTACTGTTTAACGACTATTACAAACATCGTGAATTTTTTAAAGAAAAATTTACTTTTTGCGTAATGGTGCTTATATACGTATATTTACAGCTGCGGGGGAAAAAAACGCCCACCTGCTCTTTATTCGGCCGTCGTTCGTCGTATAGCAAAGTTACCTATACCAATCATTTATTAAAGTACGCCCTAATTTTCTCTACATAAAATTTGCATAAGGGGGCCGACTCCATATTTAAATTCGCACCAGCTTTTTTTCCCCTAATGACAACCCCTAGATTTCACTTCATATTTCAAACATTTAGCTCATTTTAACCCCGGATACCAATTTTCAATAAATTAGAACGGAAAATGAGTGATTTGTGAGCTTCCAAAATCCTCCTCCCCCATGTTAAAATATTTTTTCACACTTTAATTCATATCTCATAAAATATTGATATTAAGAAGCTGATTTTTATTCGTACTGTTAGAACGGAACGACCCAAATATAATTTACTATTATTAAAATTTTTAATAAAATATTAATTCGAATTATGGATTATTAAATTAATATTCAAAAAAATTATGAATAGCGACCTAGCCAAATTTCGATGGATATAAATGCAGAAAGTAATTTTATATGGGTGTTCAGAATTTCAATTTTTCACGTTCAGTAATTTAATTATATTAAGTAAAATGCTTATTATCATGAGTTAATGGACCATACATAAATTTATTTAGTGGCAATTTATTTGAAAATTTCGTAAAATAAAAGTAAATTAGATTTCTTTAGATTCTGCACAAAAATAGTAGAAGTTAGCGGTATTAAAAACTAGAAAATTTTGAAGGAAATAAATTGGAGGTTTGTACAGTTTGATGGTGATTATATAAAGCGTCTTTTGTTGCATCTACTACTATTTCACCCCAATAAAATTTTTTCCATGTATAGAATTAGATGAGGTGTATGCATGTCTTCCAATACAACGTCCTATTTTTAAAAAACTAACATCCTCAACATTCCAGGCATGAATTTTGTTTAATATCTTAAGCATCAGGTCTTTGGACTTCTCCATGTTTAATCTAACATTCAAAATCACATTTTTTTGGGTAACTTTTCATCAGACTATACATTAAAATACAGAGAAATTTTAATAAAAGTATTGCACACTGCATCCGATAATGTTAATTTCAAACAAATTTTCAATCATGAAACCATTCTTCAAGTTCGACCGTAGCTGAGTAATATTCATGGTTGTAGTGAGAAGAGCAAAGAACAGTCTCTCAGTCCTGGCAACATTTCACTTGTCTAAGAGAACCTTCAAAAGCTCAATAACAATTTCAAAATTTAAAAAGATTTTCAAAATCGTAAGCAGTCATTTTGCATTTTTTTTTTCAATCATGTCTACGGAATAACAGACCAAGGAAGTCACGGGTCATTTGGACCACTGACTATATATTCTAATTTCTACCCCTGATATTCTCAGTACAAAAACTTTAAGACTAGAAACAGTATTTTCCATGTAAATAATATTTATTTCTTTTAACTGTCGCGAGCGAAGTTAAGGAAAATCGAAAAGTTCGGAACCTACAAATAGAGTTTTTCAGAAAGCCCCTTACAATCGTGCAAAAAAGAATTCGCAATATCTCCGAAAATTATCATAGGAAATTTGTGAAAATTTATATTTAGGGTAATATGTCCTATAATATATTTAGGGTCCTATATTACATTATATTATTGTCCTATGTTAAATTTATATTTTGGGTAATGTAGCCTTTATTAGGGTAGATATGTCCCATAAAAAATTAGGTGATGTATAAAATTTAAGCATTTTATCCCAAAATGCATCGGACATAGGAAAATAAATTTATATTGACTTAAATAATTTTTAAATGGCTCTCAAAGAAAAAAAAATACGTCGGACTCTCGCGTATTCAGAATAGAATCAAAAAGTCAGCTTCCTACTATAAAAGATATATTAATCTGCTCATAGAAACATAGAGAGAACAATAACTCCTGTGTTACCAAACTTTTTTATGGAAAAATAAAAAAGCACTTCTACGGTATTAACACTTTGAAAGGGATATTCTTTTTACTGCCACTAGTCTTTTTCTTAAGTATTTTTTCTTATGAAATTAGCGTATATAGCGTATGTCCCTTGTGTTGAATTTTTGTATTAAACAGTATTAAAGTGTGATTTTAAATGGTGCGTATAGTAACGTAAGCAGTACTTTTGTGAAATAAAAAAGCAAGCAACTGAAAACAAAGCATTTTACTCATTAACATACAGAATAAATAAAGATCACATAATTTTTATGAAAGTCATGCAAAAACTGTAAGAAGATAACATTGACGTAAATAATAAGTACATAAATATCTTTGCATTCATTTCTTTATATTTTATCATGCATGCTAATGTGTTTTTAAACTATGAAAAAATTATCAAGAACTAAAAAAAAAAATACCATGCATCATTAAAATGTTATTTTCATTTAAACTTTATTTAGATGAAATACTCATTCTCAAGCAAGCTTCAATACCACATTAAAATTAAATACTGTCTTGATGGATTTGGATATAAAAATATTTACAGATTTTGATATGTAGTATTTTGAGTAAGATACCGTATTAACTTGCTTCTAGCGAAAGCTTTATTGAATCAAGTTGATACGGTATAACGACAATAATTCAATTTAAACTTTCAGCTTCACTTTAAAATTGAAAAATCATGCAATTATTTTCATGCGATTTAAAACCATTTAGATTTCTTACGACTATGTCTTCTTTATTCAGATCAACCTTCACAATTTCTAGAAGTTCTTCAGTAAACATCGTGATGACATCCCAAGCATGGATGATATCAGCATCAGTTGCATGCTGAGCACAAACACAAAATCTAATGACATAATTTCCACTGAGGGATGCTGGCACCATGTGTAATTTGCCAGAAGCATTGATTGAAGATAGCAATTTTTGATTCAAGTTATTGGATCCCTGAAAAAGAGCATTTAAATTGAGAACTATTTTAATGCAGAATCGAAGATGACTTCTCTTGCAGTTTTTTGCATAGGTATCAATTTTTCAGATTTTTCTTGCAGGCATTGAAGCCCATGAAATCATTTAGATTTTATTACTTAAGTCTTTCCAGATTTTTTAGATGAGAAGTGAGTAAAGCATTTTAGTGTTCACACTTAAATGTTAATGTGAATGGGTGAACTTACCTAACCAAGTAGGCAAGCAACTTGAAAATAAGAATCACACACATTTAAACGGAACTAAGAAATCTAATGTACTGACTGGTTATTGATTCTGTCTATTATTATTATTGTTGTGGATCATTACCTGGCAATAGAAAAGGGTAAAACTGAAATGTTTTTTATAACGGATTATTCAAATATAAAGATAAAAGAATTTTTTCAGCTTTACAGCAATGCATGATAGGATCACAAATGAAAAAAAAACCAATAGTTTGTATTTTGATTCTTAATTAAACACTGGCAATTTCGATTATTTAAGAGCTGTGATATATTGGTCACATTAAAATTTTTCCGTTAGCCACATAAAAAAAACCCCAGTATTTTACTAAATTTCAAAATTAAACTATTATGTCCTTATTTAAGATCGTATAGTACATAACTGTAAAACTTAAAATGCATCTTAATTTTTTTTTTTTTTGTAGTACGCAGTCATAAAAATCATTTTCATCTTCAGCCACAAATGTTACATTAGTCTCCATGTAATGACCCTTATTATTTTTATGTCATAGCAGCGTGAACACAAGGCGTTTAGATGTTAAAATGTTTAAGACAAAGCGATGATAAAAGCGATGACAAAATATTAATCTGGTCAAAGCTTTAAGGCCCGATATCTGAGCTTTTGGAGTTTTTCTGGATTCTAGAGTATAGTTGCCTTTTATGTGAGTGTATTACAGTGTTTCGAAAACAGAAAAACATTGAACAGGATTTATGAATATAATGGTAATCGGCGTTTACTCTTGGACCTTATAAACCACTGCATTCTACAAAATTTTCTTTAATAATAAAAATTAATCAAATGCTGGAGCAGAAGCTTGTTTTATTTCAAATAACTTGTTCTAACCTCTATGTGAAGTTCTTTGTTGTCACGGAGATTTTCAGACACTTCATACTTTAAAGGGACACGGAATCTTTGAGAACATCTGTTTCTGTTTAAAATTTTACAACCAAGAAGGTTTTTTTAAAGCAGCTTCTTTAATGTAAAAGAAATATTATGCTACTAAAATTTCAAACGTTTGCTGCATATTATTATTTTATTTATATTTCTTGCAGGAGACTTCATTGTTTTATGCCCTAAGAGAGAGTCAGATTGGCATAAAATATCGCAAATTCTTAATTTCAGCATCCATTATTTGCTATTATTTTGTCGGTATTTTTCGACAATTATGAATTTATATGGTCTTATTTATTACATTGTGCATGGCTTATAGAATAATTCCACTTGTGATAGAAAATAAAATAGGGTAATTTCGTTAGAGGTGGTCACAGTTCTTCAGAGGTGGTCACAGTGAAACAAAAAAAGACTTGTTAGATATTTAAGCATATATTCTTATTATCCATCACCGGCCTTCTGAATATCAACATTAAATAAAGTCTTTTGTGCGAGAAAAAAACGTGGAAATCAATCAAGGAAATGCATGAGGGAAAAAAACCGATCTCATCCATAGTAGTACGGGACAACTGACCAGTGCTAGAATCTTTTTCCTTAACATAACTGCCTACTTTAAGTTATTTTTTTACATATGCATATAATTACATATTTAAGTTTAAATATTAAATCATTTTTATAAAATATTTTTCCGATGTAAGTATTTTTAAGTAAGCGTTTAATTCGATTCATTTCCCTGATACCGAGCCTTCATTGAAACAGTACTAAATTTCTTATCAAAAAATTTAAACAAGCAATTTAACCTGCATATTCCTTGGTTTTATTAAATTTGCGTTCGACCCTTGACAGTTTAGCAAACTAAAAAGCAATCATTCTCATATCTTAATATTGCATCGTTTTAATGACAGGAAATTTTTTTTCTCCTTTTTCATCCTCAAGCATTGATGTTAAAACCATTGATCCTTTCTTATCATTGTCAATCTTATACCTTCTCTCAAGCGTTTCTCGAAGTACGCGATAAATGACTCATGTTTTATACACAGATATTTCTCCATTTTTAATATAATCTAATTTTATACAAAATTTTATACGGATTAATTTTATACGGATTTTATACAAAATTCTGTCCATTTGCTACCAGTGGCAACATGTTTTCTGCAGTATTTGTTTGATAATGTAACAAAATAATGAGGTATTTATGCATGAAAAACGACGTAAACTAATATGGCTATCTTAACATACATTTTTTTGGTTATCTCTTCTTTTAGAATGGGTGAAATAGGGATATCTAAAATTAAAGTAATGAAAAAGTAAATCGACCTTTTTGAGGTTAAAATAAAAATAGAAATTTTATGCAATCAACTCACAAAGCACAAATAATTATCATTAAATATAATTTTTTCGAATAATATATGGACCTTCAATTAAATTTAGCATTGTCATGTAAAATCAAAGCTTATTTACTTACTGTTCATTAAACTTTCATTCAGCTTCTTGTTCATTTATTGCTTCCGACTGGCGTTCGAAGGAACTAACAGCAACGCAGTTCCAACAACAGAACATATATTTTTTAAAACATCGGCTGGCCGTCTCTCACGTAAAGCCATCTCTAACGAATTTACCCTAAAATAACGACAATTTCTATCCAATGACTTACCTTCAACCGAAAACATACTAAACCAAAATGAACTTGATTAGCTACTACAAATCTATCATCTTTCCGTACTAGGCTTTCAAATTTCTTTGCGAGTCGTACATGCTAAATAAATAAATAAATAAATCTCAGATAAAGTACAACTGAAATATATTATTTGACCATTAAATTGTTTTAAAATCGCTCAAAAGAGTTTGTTTTAAAGGTAAACAAAAATTAATATTCGTAAAATATACAAAACAGTCATAAAAAATGTACTTAGATTTCAAGAGGTGCAAAAGATTTTTTCATAAGGGCAGCAAAGCACTAACCAATCCACTCATAGGTACGAAATTAAAAAAATGAATGAAGGTAAATAAAAGTAACAAGAAATAGAAAAGTTAGAATTGTATAGCAAGAAAAAAAGTAAGAAAATTAGAATCAATAAAAATAAGAGCAAACAAAATTTTAAAATGTGGGATGAATGATTTACTGAGGATGCAAAGGAGGCTTCTTTTACCTCTTGACATTGTGTTTAGTTTCCTCACTTCAAAAGTAAAGTAACGAAAACGGAAAAGAAGCTTCTTAGAGTAATGTTACTGTACATGAACTAAAACGCACTTCCATGGTTTTAAAAAAAAATTACTTACTTCGCGAATATATTTTTGAAGACCTTCTACTCCGTACTTTCGAATTACGAACCATAGTTTTAGTGAACGGAATCGGCGACTGAGGGGAATACCCCAATGCTGAAATAAAATGCTTTATTAATGAAAAGAATACTTTAAACAGAGTTTCTTAACGACATAAAATCAGCAGTTTGAGGCCGGCCCCAACGGTACCAATCGCGCTCAGTTACTTAACAAATTTCTTAACTTCCTATTTTTATTAAAAAGGTAAACTATCTGATACAGAACTTTGTTTTAAGTTTTGGCTTAACATGAAATCAAAGTAGTTCGCCGTCTATATACCACTTGTTTTGATAGGTGACGTGGCTTTAGCAGCACTGTCATTCGTTTAATGAGGTTAAAAAGGGATATCAAACGTAGATAGGCTGAAAGTCGAGTCCAGTAAGCATTTTTTATATCGCGCCTTGAAATATCACGAAAACAGGCAATTTACGGGTTATCCTCTAGTATTGTACACAGGGAATAGGAAAAACCCTCCGGGGGAGCCGACCGCAAAGCGGTTTACAACTTTATTTGCCCCGGGAGACACGTTTTCACTCCACATCCAAGCAGCTCCTCTCCCAAGAAACACAATCCCGCAGCACAGTAAAATACCTCAAAACATTATTCCTATGCATATACCATATTTCAAAATAAAACACAATATGCATCACAAATTAAAATATTACAATATACATCACAAATTAAAATATTACAATATACATTACAAATTAAAATATTACAATATACATATACTATGCCACAAAATAAAACATTGCAACACACGTATGACACATTTAAAAATGAGATATTACAGGATAACAACATGCATTATTAAAATAATTCACAACATACATTTCAATATCATACACTTTCTCCACCGTTCCTGTTTCTCTAAATTTTGTTCTCTCTCCCCCTCTCTCGTTTCTTTAGTCTCTTATGTAATTTAGGAATAGTGTTTGCAGTATACTGTAATTTTAACGTATCTCTCTTATGTATTTTCTGTTTTCTACCAGAAGCATAAATTGCTGATGGATATTCACGGAACTATTGGATGTGAAGTGGTTTTATCATGGGACAATTTTTGTATATGTAATCTAACGGGTATCCTGTTTTTCCGCAATGACATAGATCATCTGCTTTCTACTGGATTTTTAACAATTATGTCAGAAAATATCCGTTGGAAGTCAGAAAATGTATTGCAAGAACATGCTTGGGGATGTATTCGAGTATTCTACACAGAGTGAGTAAAAATCATCGGGACACACTTTATTTAACAATAGAACACATTTAAATAAGCAATTTCTGTCATACTGAGAAGGATAGTAACACAAGCACTGAACCGCTAGGAGTTCATGAAATGGATAAATGATGACTGTCTCTACAAAAGAGAAAATTAAAAAAAGACACAGTAGACACCAAGTACGTTTTGCTGCAGGAAAATGCGCTGACAAAGTTGCAGAAATAGCTCTAAAGTAGAACCACCAGCAGTAATGCAAACTTCATATTTTCGAGCAACGCACGTTGTCAAAAACATCCGAGACGACACCTAGCAACAAGGTCCTCGACGAAGTTAATGGAGCTAGTGTGGATGAGACTATTTTCGGTTCCCAAAAGAACACTGAAACTGAGCGCTAAAGGGTTCTGGTGCACGTAAACTCTATTGTGGCTCCAATATCCTCAATGTTCAAACGATGCCTCTAGGGGTGCTAATCTTCATGCTGATCTCTCATCTGCACTTGGTTCAAAACATGGAGTTTCAAAATTAGGAGCCCCGACCTAAGTCAGCCTTCCGCTCACTTGGGCTCAATAGAATGAAAGCCGCTAATCTCGCCCATGGTCGTCCTATATGGAGGATCTGGAGCCGCTACGCGCTTAGCCAGAGGGCATTAGAAAAAAACAATAGCAGACTTTTATATGAATTGATAAGGAAGAGTCGAGGCAAAAGAGGTCAAACGATCTTGCTGGCCAAGCTATGGGACCAACTAGACCAATCCATTGGTCTGGAAATGCATCATCTAAGGTATGCCGCACATCCTCGCATTAACACGATGGTGTTCCTTAATGGCTCAGGAGTACTGACTCACCCTATTCGCATCTCCTTAAATGTTTCCATTTGTTAAGAACCCACTGAAAGAGCCTTCATTAAAAAGGAGTTAGAGAGATTATAACGTGAGTGTAAAGCATATCCCCAGCACCTGCAGGTTTCTGCTGTAGATATGTCAAGTGATTTGCCTTTAACAAGAGATTGCAGGGTAAAACTAGAGTGTAACGGTAAACACCATGATTGGTGTATAAATAAATTTCATTATGAAATAACAGTCTCTTTGAAGGGAAGAAACTAAGGAATAAAATGTATTGCCCAATTCATTTAATCCTCCTGATCCCATTCCTTAATGATAACCCATTCCTTCCACTTCCCTAATAATTAACATGATTACTGAGAAAAATATATATTTTTAAACTGCTTGATTAGGTGCTTAGTAGCAATAATTCATTGATCGATGACAGGCTGATCGTTGGAATCCGAGAAGAATGAGCAGCGCCGAATCACACACTTTTCATCGAAAACCAAGCAAACTCATGGATAATCGGTATGAAGCATAAACTCGGCCGGTCATCAGTCAATCAACCGCAGATGAGAAAGCGAAAAGAAACCAATGAGATATTCAGTCTTGGAAAAAGTTCTTTTGCTGCTGATATCCGGGATCACTTCTTTGAGAAATTGACCTCGCCCTAAGTCTTCAGATCAGATGTGTTAGTCCCCATACAATGCAAGTCGTACTACAAAATGAGTAAAGATCGAAGTCATTGCTAAAATTAGTTTTAGAAATCAAAATTTTAGTGACATCCTTATGAATGAAAGAAAAATAGTCTAAATAATTAAAATATAAATTAAATTTTTCGAAATCTTTTCTTCCGTTGATTATTCTACATCCAGTAGTCACTACGTTTTTATTTATTTACTCATTTAGATAGAAAAAGCTAATATTTTTTTGAACACACTTTGGTGGTATTAAAGTTATGATATTTTTGAAGGTTCGATACCATAAAAACTTGAATCTATTACAACATGGGAAACATCGGATTATTACCTCAAGTTTATATTTTTTTTCTAGAATCATAAATAAATGCAATGCTATTTATTACAAAACCTTGTTATTATATGGCTAAACATAAAAGTAAAGTTGAAGAGAGTGTTAAAAATGGTTTATTTTATTCAAATCAATGTTTTCAATATAAATAAATTAATTTATTATCAAATTCATTCTATAAAATAACAATTCAATGTAAAAAATATATCAATGCTTTAAAATTTTACTTACCCTATAATCAATGGATTTGTCTGCAAAAGAAAATCGTTATTTAATAAAAAGAATTTGCTCTTAGACACTTAATTCTAATTAATTTTTTCCATATTCTTGCAAATATTTTCAATACGAAAGAATACTTTTCTGTTTTAATTACAGGTTGTTTATCTTAGACATAAAAGTGTCTAACAGTTTGTAAAACTCTCCTGAAAAACTCGGTAAAGTATGATTTGAACTCTTTACTGGTAACAAAGCACTAAAAAATGTTTTCTAAATGTTATTCAAAGAAATGATATTAAAAGTTGGGAAGGTTTTAATATTTGAGGATTTGTGTTCAGTGCCAATTTCAAAGCAATCCGTTAAAAAATGTGCTCTTAAAAATTCGTAATTCATATTTAAAAAAAATCCTTTAACTGATTACGAAATCTCTACACACACATACATACATATACAGCACAGAAAGGGTGATTTAAAGTAGCTGTTAAAAAATATCTTTTATTCAGTAAGTGATCAGAGCATACTTCCAGTTAGAAAAGTTCGTCAAATAATTAGTAACTTTCAAATATGACAATTCTTTTTTACTGGGAACTACATATCAAAATAAAAAATTTAATTTTTATTGAGTACCTCACTTCCTATCACTTATGTTTAGAAAAATGCTGGCCTATGTCTAAGAAAATTAATTAAAATAATCCCATATCTCTAAGTGAAATATTTAATGAGATATTTAATATTGAAATAAACGATTTACACCAAATTTTCCTGCTGTGCTGGAGTCAGTTTTCAGGCGAAAAAAAAAAATACTGCTTTAGGGGACCAGATTTAAGTTGATAAAAGTTAAATGATGATCCCTTTGTTCAAAAATGGCAATTAAAGGCAATGCAATGCGTGAAATTAACAAGTACAATTTTACCTGAACCGATAGGTACTGCATTATGAAATTCTGGGTAATTTAATCTTTAATGGGGCCATCCACTAATTACGCCAAACTTCTAAAGAAAGAATTGTAAACTGTAATAGAGAACGACAAAGTAAAGGTGCGGGTTAACTTTCACTAGAAACCGTCAAACATACATTATATAAAAATTCTAGCTGAAATGGGATTTCCCAAGAGTCAAATGTAGCTTTCAAATGACCACTAACATAAATTTAGTCAATTGAAAAGTAATTTTATTTTTCTCACTTTTGAGACATCCCCTTAGTATTTGGCAACAAATGCTAAAATTTTTAACTTGCGGTATCTCGGTAACTGTTCCCCTCAAAACATGAGATTTTTTTAAATTTACCGTCAGAGCAATATTTTTCTGAATATAAGTAACAGGATAAAACTTAACCTTATAAAAATTAAAGTGGCCGTATAAAAATTAGCTTTCGTATTTTAACATCTCTGAAATCAACTTTTTGTGACAACTGAGTTAATATTTGACAAACATTTCTCATTGTAAGTATATTTTGATTACTTACGATTTTGAAGATAATTGCTTTAACATCTATTTTGAATCATATAAATAGAAAGCCTGACTTAAACCATAAAAATCTCCAATGGTGATGAACACATACCACGCACACAAAAAGGGCAAAACAAAAAGAGATTATTAAATCTAGTACTAGTTATCTAAGTAAAGTTTTCTTTCTTCTTTATGATAGAGTGTGGTTTAATTGTA
Organism: Cheiracanthium punctorium; assembly: GCA_038373885.1. Lineage (NCBI taxonomy): Eukaryota > Metazoa > Arthropoda > Arachnida > Araneae > Cheiracanthiidae > Cheiracanthium > Cheiracanthium punctorium. The sequence goes on along the minus strand of JAWZYV010019719.1, from coordinate 1,153,757 downwards.
ATTTATTCACTAGACAGGAGCCACATTTGAGAAGATTAAAAGCAAAAAAGGTACGCAAAGCATGATTTCGATGTTGTAGCTTATCAAAAGAACTAGTGTCTTCGTGATAAATTTCTTTTCTCGCTATAGAGAACGTAAAACTTATCCCAAAAAATCTATATCTGTATATAATTATTCCTTAGAGCATTGAAACAGTCAGAGAATTATATCGTGTTCTTAATTGAAATTTCAATTGAAACCACTATTCTTTATTGACTTATGCAATCTGTTAAGCCCCATTTATCTTAAATAAGAAATTTTGTTGCTACCGCAAAATGCTCTACCTCCATGATTCTATATTACCAATTTGGAGATAAGGCGTAATTTACTTAGGAGCTCCACTAATTCCAAGACATCAGTTACTCAGCCTGCGGTAAGGGTTGAACTAGTTAGTCGTGGGGATTGTATTAATATTTAGTGGCGCTTTTCTGAAACTGAGCATGACAGCAGAGCAGTAGAATCTAACATACGACTTCTGAAAGTGTTTTATATTTTAAACTAGAAGTCAAAGCCCGTTGTGGAGGCAACTACAACGGGAGCTATAAAAAACGTATGACAAAAGCATGTGTACACACAATATATTGAATCTTCGTCCACCTAAAAAAATTACTTATATTCAATTTTTATTATATACCCAAATCGAATTTCATGTTCTTCTGCAAACGCGCAGAAACTTTTCGCATTCGAACGATTTCGTTTTGTGTAGCCCATCTTATATCAAAGCTTCAAGAAAACTATTACTTTAATGAAAACAATTAAACTATGTTATCTGGGAAAACTATTTTAGACAAACTGACTTCCACTCAAAGCCTGATGAGCGTGGCTTCAAATATGACATAATTCTCACTTGAAGCAACTAATTTTGTCACGCAAATGGTTAAGTTTTTTTACTATCGGAAAACTACTCTCTGAAAATAGCAAAAAATCGCTTAAAAATGAGGGAACGGATGGATTTTAGATTTTTAAAGTAGCGCAGATTGTTTTATAAATATTATTTTTATTTTTTAGACCTACCTCCACCCGGTGTATCCTGGAAGCGTTTTGACGGCGAAATGGTTAATACTTATGGTATGTACCATCCAAATCACGCATATTTTTATACATAATTATGAAAAATTTCAAGCGGATCGTTTAAACGGTGTAGATGTTATTGCTTTTTTCGTGCCATACTTTTAAATCTTTTTGGAGTAATGGTGATAAAAGTTTTATATCTTGGATGAGTTGCCCGGAATTGTTAGAGAGTCAGTGAGTCAAGAATCAGCGTAACTATATAGTAAGCAATACCCTTAACTATATTAGTTGGTACTTTGAAAAGTATTCTCCAGAATGCAATCAAAATTCATCTTTTCTCGTTACGCATGTACTGTTGAAGTACTGACCCTTAAATTTATATTAAAATAGCAATTTTTGAAGGTGATGAAGAAACCAGAAATCATTACTATTCTGTAGTTTAATCGACGATGTGACTGCGAATGAAAATAGGAAAATGAAAAGTACAGAAAGTATCTCAAATCTTTTTGAGGTAGGGGTGAATTATCTTCAGGAATAGGATGTCACTAGATTTCTTATACTGCTAGATATTTGGGGTTTTGATGAGAAAACTCTTTGATAAAAATGTCATGCGATACTTTTTAAATGGACAGCTGTTATTGAAATTTAAAGAACAAAATTTAAAAAACCCACGTAGGGTATGCGCACCACTAATTGACACTTTCAAGAGAAATAATAAGCATTAAATAGAAATTGCTAATTATTAAAACTTTCTTGAAACAAAATTTTTGTTTTCAAAACTTAAGTGAACTTTGAAAATGGAGGTATAATTTGTTACAGAATACTGGAAATTTTTGTATTTTATATGTTGTGATGGTGCCGACACCAGTAACTTACACCAAGAAAAAAAATTGGCTTCTGGATCATTTTCAAAATTGGGTGTAATTTGGAAATTTAAGAAGCAAGAATAAAATTTCAAGTAATTTTTATTCCATAATATAAAACATGCCGTGTTTCTGCACATTGTTTGAATATTATTCATGCATTTCTTTTTAATTTTACTAGATTTTATATTATCAGACTCGATGAAATTTTTCATATCCGTTACCGGACATTTTCTTTCCGGAAAGTTGATACCGGAAATTTGTACACCTGTGGAAAAAAAAGCACTCAAAATACTGGTGTTAAAAGATAAATAAAAACGTCGTGTAAAAAACACGCATAGAATGATACTCTTAACAAGATACGAGCATTTAGAGTGAAAATTCATTCTGTCGTCATCAGTCATACCCATCGTTTCACTAAAAGTGGGAACTGAAAAAGTTGAAAACAAATAAGCATGTTGTCAATTAAAAAAAAGAAAAAAACGAGAAACCACGGAGTGTAAAGGAAGGGGAGAAAAGGGGGGTGATTTAAAAAAGAAAATCATATGGACAAACAAAAGTACATAATAAATAAAAAGCAAAAAAGAACACACAAACACAAACACACACACACGCACACAAAACAAAACAAATCAAAATTTGCTCTGACTCTTCATCTCTTAATAATAATGAGATTAATTACTTAAATTTCTTAGATGTCTCTCTTCGTTTTAGCCCCTCTGTTACTGATAAAGCTCTTTCTAAATTTAATAAGCCTGTGGCGTCTGACCTTCATTCGCCACCAGTGTTTGTGCACCAACTGAACTGTTCCGAGAATTAACATCGGAATCAACTCTAGCAATGCTCCAGATGCCGTTCAGTGTCTATGGTTCACGAGACTGGAGTCGAACGCCACCTCACTTGTACTGCTGTGCAGCCAGTATGCAAATACTGTGCAGAGTATAAGAAGCTTGCACGTGCGATACTCGCAGCAGCATAATTTTGTCAGTTCCCTAGTTTAGCGCTAGCGTAATGCCCGACCGTACTACGGCGGCTCTTGCACCTGGAACTTTATAATTTTATATCCCGATAATCTTTGTTCTAATATTTTGTTTGTTGAGTTTTAATAAAAGTTGTTAGTTACTGTTTACTTCGTCTTTTAATGAAATTTAATGATGTTTCAGCAATAAAGTAAAAACCTTCTGATATAAGTCAAGTGTGGCTTCCGTAAACTTAAAGTTGGAAGACCCACAAGTGGTGACCCGGACGTTGAATAGTTATTGACGACTGTTGACAAGTGGTAACCCGGACTATGAATAACTTTTGACGGCGGTCGACAAGCGTTCCTGAAATCTGGTGTATCAGGATTATGTGCTCTGGAGTTTAGGACTCTTAAAGTGAAAGTTGTGTATCTTTTTCAAGTCATCTGGTTAAAGTGGATTTTCAAGACTTACGAAGTGCAATAAAGTGCCAGCGTAAAGCAGTGAACCCGAGTGAAAGTTTGGAAATTAACTAGCAGCTACTTCTCTCCTGCACTGTGTCATGGCGCTCTAGTGTTGTGGTAATGTCAATTACTTTTGAAACTAAGGTATTTTAAAGAAATTCGGTAACAGAATACATGTTTATACATCTTTCTCATATAATTGATTTTGAAACATGTTTATACAACTCAACACTGTTAGTACTGTGCTTATACACTCTAAACTTCACTTTCACATTGTTTTAAGTCGAATTGAATTTAATTTTTAACTATTTCTAAAGTTATTGAATTCATAGTGTTTATACATTAATTCTTGAATTGTATAATGTCGAATCCTAATGCGTCAGAAATCTCGAGTGGCAATTAAAGCCCCCCCTCTCTGGAAAAATGAAGTTGAACTGTGGTTCTATCAAATAGAAGCTAGTTTCATAACATCGAACATTACGGTAGAGGAAACCAAATTTTACAACGTTATCGCATCTTTGGATGCCGAGACAATGACAATTGTTAAGGATATTATACGTTCCTCCCCTGACTAAAAACCTTATACTGTTTTAAAAGAACGGATAACCCAGCATTACGAGCAATCCGAAAGTTCTTGTTTGCGTACATTGCTACAAGACTTACAGTTAGGGGATAAACGTCCTTCGCAGTTGTTAAATGAAACGAAAACATTGGCTGAAAATAGAATGACTGATAGCATATTGAAAGAAATTTGGTTAAACCGTTTACCTATAAAATTGCAACAAATGCTTTCAATCAGTAAAGATGATCTCGGAGACCTTGCAAAAATTGCAGATCGAATAATTGAAATTTCTGGATCTCCTGATACGGTTGAAACTGTATCTCAGGATGACCTAATAAAAAGTTTGCAGCATCAGATTTCTGAACTCTCTGATAAAGTAGATAAATTGACAAAACAAACTAGCTACCGACCAAGAAACCGCTCCAGAACCAACAGTTTCACTAAAAATAGAACTAAATCGAAACCATTCTGCTGGTATCATTTTAAGTTTGCTGATAAGGCTAGGAAATGTGTTAAACCATGCTCGTATGCTTTAAACAAGTAGGCCCCTCAATTTGGCGACGGTGGGGGACTGTAAGCGTACAAGTCGCCTAATAGTATTTGATAGGAATTCCGGTTTCAGTTTTCTTGCAGATACAGGCGCTACAGTTTCGGTACTGCCTCGTAATACTCGAATACATAAAACTCCGAAAGACTGCATGTTGTACGCAGCAAATGGTACGAAAATACATACATACGGATTTAAGAAATTGACTTTAGATTTAGGGCTGCGTCGCGAATTTCCATGGACTTTCATAATAGCTGAAGTCACGCGACCGATATTAGGCGCAGACTTCCTCGGTAATTATGGAATTTTGGTAGATATAAAAAATTGCAAATTACGCGACCCCCTCACCACAATTTCAACTAAAGTTCCTGTAGTTAACACATCGGCGATAGAATTGCAAACTGTTCTTAAAGAATCTAAATATCATGAATTACTAGCAGAATTTCCCAGCATAACCAACCCAGCCTCATTAAAAAACATGAAGAAGAAAAAGCATAATGTTTCTCATATTTTAACTAAAGGCCCACCAGTGTCATCGAAAGCTCTTCGATTAGCTCCCGAAAAGCTGAAAATTGCAAAACGCGAAATTTCAAAATTATTGGATGAAGGGATTCTAAGACCTTCAACTAGTCCTTGGGCAAGTCCCATACACATAGTTCCAAAAAAGAATGGAGAATGGAGGGTATGTGGCGATTTTCGTAAATTGAACGCCATAACAATCCCCGATAAATATCCCATTCCTCACATACAAGATTTTTCGCATGCCTTGCATAACAAGCAGATCTTTTCACGGCTAGATCTAATAAAAGCATATCATCAGATTCAGTTGGATAAAGACTCTATTCCGAAATCTGCGCTAATTACGCCATTTGGATTATTTGAGCACAAATTCATGTGCATGGGCTTATCCAATGCTGCCCAAAGTTTCCAACGATTCATAGATGAAGTGCTCAGAAATTTAGATTGCTGCTTTGCATACTTAGATGATGTGTTAATCGCATCAAGTACAGAGGAACAGCACCTAGATGATCTAAAAGCAGTATTTAAGCGATTGGATGATTATGGTGTAGTTTTCAACGTCGAAAAATGTGTTTTTGGCCAAACGCAAATTAACTTCCTACGCCATACGGTTTCTAGCAAAGGGTTATCTCCTCTACCAGAGAAAGTAGAAACCTTAAAAAATTTTCCTTTACCTAACACTGTACAGGAATTACGACGTTTCTTAGCAATCTTAAATTTCTGTCATAGATTTTTGAAAGGGGCTGCCGCAATACAAGCTCCGTTATACGAACTTTGTAAAGGCTCAAAAAAGAACGATCGCACTAAAATTGATTGGTCGGAAGACCCAATGCAAAAATTTTCAGAATGTAAAGCTCTTATTTCAAACGCAATTTTACTTGCGTCTCCCGACCCCGATGCAGAACTATACTTAATGGTTGATGCATCGGATTTTGCGATCGGCTCTGTGTTGCAGCAAATTCGCAATGAAATTGTCGAACCTCTCGCATTCTTCAGCAGAAAGCTTACTAATCCCGAAAACTATAGCACGTACTATCGTGAACTATTAGCCATTTACAGTTCGGTTCGACACTTCCGGTATATGTCGGAAGGTCGGATATTTACCATATACACCGACCACAAACTTCTAACATTTGCTTTTTCAAAAAACAGTAAAAGTGAATCACCCAGACAAGAAAGACATTTAGAATACATTTCACAATTTTCCACAAACATAAAACTCATATCTGGTAGCAAAAATATAGTCGCAGATTCACTATCCAGAATTGCTGGAATTTCAGAAATTAAACCACTAGACAATGTGGATTATAGGGTGCTGGCGCTGTCACAGAGCGGAGATAAAGAACTGGAAAATCTTAAATCTCAATCAAACCTAATATTCAAAGAGTTTAAACTACCAAATAGTCAGAGTAGCCTATTCTGTGATACGTCGACTGGCAATATAAGACCTTGCGTTCCAGAGCAGTTCCGGCAAGCAATTTTCCAAATGCTTCATAATCTCTCACATCCTGGAATAAAAGCTACAGTGAAATTAGTGAGTGAGAGATTCATCTGGAAATCCTTAAGATGTAGGAAATTGGACTAGAGCTTGCATAAATTGCCAGAAGTCGAAAATACAGAAACATGTCATTTCGCCAACGGGTTCGTATCCGCTGCCAAGGAGCAGGTTCAGCCATGTGAACGTGGATATCGTAGGTCCATTACCTCCTTCCAAAGGATTTACATATTGCTTAACTTGTGTAGATAGGTTTAGTAGATGGCCGGAGGTTTTTCCGATGTCAGACCAGACTGCCGAGACCGTGGCGACGATATTTTTTCTGGTTGGATAGCACGTTTCGGAGTACCAGACACTATTTCCAGACCAAGGTAGGTAACTTGAAAGTCATCTCATTAGTAGCTTGGCAAGATATCTTGGAATGGAAAGAATCCATACCACAGCTTATAATCAGTCTTCAAATAGATTAGGCGAGAGATTTCATCGCCAGCTGAAGGATGCTGTAAAAGCGCACGCTACAGAACGATGGACTGAAGTATTGCCTGTGATCTTGCTTGGTATCAGAGCCTGTTCTAAGAAGACATACAAGCCACAGTGGCAGAAATGGTGTATGGTTCACCTTTGCGACTGCCTGGCGAGTTCTTCAGACTCTGGACAGCAATGTTCAAGCAGAATTTCTTCAGATGTTGCGAGAGCATATGCAGAAGTTACGGCCTGCACCCATGTCTCGTCATAGTGTGCCTAATATTTTTGTGTACAAAGAACTAAAAAATTGTTCGCATGTGTTCGTTAGACAGGATATAGTGCGAAAACCACTCCAGCAACCGTACGACGGTCCATTCAAGGTTATCTCTCGTCAGACCAAGCACTTCACAATGGACATAAGAGGCATACAGAAAGTTATTTCTATTAACCGCCTTAAACCAGCCTACCTGCTAAATCCAGCTGTTTTGCAGGATGAAAAGAAGACTCCTAATCCTACTAAAAGTCAAGGCATGACTTTGCGGTCCGGTAAGAAGGTGAGCTTCTGTGACAAAGTACCGTCTAGACTCGAGGGGGAGTCCTGTGGCGTCTGACCTTCATTCGCCACCAGTGTTTGTGCACCAACTGAACTGTTCCGAGAATTAACGTCGGAATCAACTCTAGCAATGCTCCAGATGCCGTTCAGTGTCTATTGTTCACGAGACTGGAGTCGAACGCCACCTCACTTGTACTGCTGTGCATCCAGTATGCAAATACTGTGCAGAGTATAAGAAGCTTGCCCGTGCGGTACTCGCAGCAGCATAGTTTTGTCAGTTCCCTAGTTTAGCGCTAGCATAATGCCCGACCGTACTATGGCGGCTCTTGCACCTGGAACTTTATAATTTTATATCCCGATAATCTTTGTTCTAATATTTTGTTGGAGTTTTAATAAAAGTTGTTAGTTACTGTTTACTTCGTCTTTTAATGAAATTTAATGATGTTTAAGCAATAAAGTAAAAACCTTCTGATATAAGTAAAGTGTGGCTTCCGTAAACTCCAAGTTGGAGACCTACAAGCCTAATACTTCTTCTACTAATAATTTTCATAATCAATTAACTGTACTACCTTTCTTTTCACCTTTATGCTACAAAAGTGCTAAACTTCTCAAAAATGTCGGTTTCAAAGTCATTTTTAAACCTGCGAATAAACTTAAATTTCCTTCCCTTAACGATCCTATTCCTACTGAGAACCATTGGGGTATTTATATTTCTTGTTAATTTTGTGTTTTGGGCTATACTGATCAGACCAGAAGTGCTCTCAAATTTAGGCTCAAAGTTATGAGAGATAAGTTTCAAGCAAGAGCTTTCCAAATCTTCTATTGCCTCACATTGTTGGTATTCTAATCATATTTTTCACTTTTCTAAAGCGAAAACTATGATCTTGTGCACTCCTCAGTCTTTGTCCAATCTTTATTTTCTGGAAGTATTTTCCATTACCCAGCACTTGGAACGTCTTGTTTACGATGGTTCTTCCGTGCCTTTTGTTCATGCTGATTGGAAGCTGTTGTAAGGTTCTATTTACTTTCTTCCTATACTCCCCCTCTCCCCCTCTTTTTCAGCTAGTTTTATTTTTCATCTTTCTTTCATTTTTTTAATTATTTTATTTATTTTCTTTCTTTTTATTTAGTTTTTGGTTTTTGTGTGTGTGTTTTTGTGTTTGTGTTCTTTTTTGCTTTTTATTTATTTATTTAATTATGTATTTTTGTTTGTCCATATTTTTTTCTTTTCTACTTTCTTTTCAAACCACCCCCTTTTTCCCCTTCCATTAATTGCCTGGTTTCTCGCTTTTCTTTTTTCAGAGTGACCACATGCTTATTTGTGTTTATCTTTTTCAGTTCCCTCGGTTTAGTGAGACGATGGGTTATGACTGATGAAGACTAAATAAATTTTCAGTCGAAACGATCGTGTCTTGTTATAAGTATCATGTTATGTGTGTTCTTTATACAAAGTTTTTACTTATTTTGTACACCTATGTTCAGCACAAAATAATGCAAAGTGATAGGTATAGTCCTTTTGTCCGTATAATGTTGTCTTTTCCATTAAAAATGTTTTTTAATGTTTGTAAATTTTTGTTTGTTTTACTTATTATACAGTGTTACTTATTATAGTAACATATATGACCGGTAACAGACATCGCATCTCAAAGAAAATAAATTCATGAGTCTAAATAATTCCAGAAGAACTTGAAAATAAACATTAGTTTACACTAAAAATCTAGTGATCTATATTAGTCAATTGAATTAACAAATAAACATATTTTGTACAACTAATTAACGTGACAGACATGAAATGCAATAGAAAAACTTATCGCAAACAGGCTTTGGCTTTTTCGGTGAAATGCCAAAAACTCAAGATGGCTGCTTGTATTGCTCTTTTGACCACACTCTAAAGGTAAACGGGTATTGCTATTCTGAAATTTCAATTTTGTTGTTTAAAAAGTAGAAAATACTATATGGTAACAGACATGACATCAAGATGTGGACATCTATATTTAATTATCAAAAATCTTGTATTTTTCTTATAACTTTATAAAAACATTTTCATAATGTAAATTCTATTCCACAATGTTAAAGCATGTCAGGGCAGAAATTTTATTTTCTGGGAAGTTATTCTGCACAACACTCTTTAAGTTCTATGATTCGGACAGCAATTTTTCTCTACCTTCTCTACTCATTCTTTTTTTTTAAATTCATTAAATAGTATGTTTTTTAATCCATTGTTTCACTACTGGAAACGTCTGATAAAAACCATGATAAAAAGAAAAATCATTTAAAATTTTTATTATACCTAGTAAAAAAAATATTTTACACGCGGGCAGCAAATGGCACCGAATTTTGAAAATGACTAAGATTAACATTTCATGCTTCAGTAATTGACACCTAAGAAATGAGTGACCCTAGAAAAACATGCCGATTTATTTTTGAATGCAATGACGTAAAAATGACTAAAGCAAATGGAATGAAATTTGGTGACATGATAGGGGGTTACTCAAGCTATAGGCGTCGAATTAAAAAAAAATTCGATTTTGAGATTGTGCAAAAATTGTTTAGAACGGCGTGAATTTTTTTTCGCGAATCCCTAATAAAGACTAAAACAAATGAAATTTGGTGACATCATAGATGATCACTCTACTTAAACTATAGTGCTTCAAAATTTTAAAATATTTGATGTTAAAGTGAACGAAATGTAATTTAATGATATTGTAGGTGGTCACTCAACTTAAACTGTAGGTGTCAAATTTTTAAAAATATTTTACAACAAGTTTTGATAACATTTTGAGATTTTGCAAAAATTGTTTTGAACTACAATATTTGTTCACACGTAATAACGCCTATACACGTAATAACGTTTGCATCATGTAATAACGCCTATAGCGAATGAAATGAAATTTGGTGACATGATAGGTGGTCAATCGAACTATAGGCTGCGTATTTTTAAAAGTTTTCTTAGATTTTGAGATTTTTCGAAAACCTTTCTAAAATGTGTAAATTTTTGTTCACACATCGCGTAAGAACGACTAAAGTGAATGAAATGAAATTCGGTGGTATAATAGGTAAACATGCAACTTAAACTATATCCGTAATTTTTTTTACAAATTTCGATTAGATTTTGCGAAAATTTATTCAAAATGTGTATATTTGTTAGTATATCACATATAAAATACTCTAGAGAATGAAATAAAACTTAAACTATTGACGTGAAAGTACTTCTCATTTTTAATAGATTTTGAGATTTTGTGAAAATTGAGAAAATGCTTGTCCCATTCCTGACAAAATGGCAATGTAATGGAATGTATTTTGAAATTATGTTATGTGGCAAGTCAATGCAAATTGTAGACGCCAAAATTGTTTAAAATTTTTCATAGATTTAGGGAATATCGCGTAAATGTTTGTTCTCGCATCCCTCAAAACGACCTTAGAGAGTAGAACGAAATGTTGTAACACGATTATCAGTAACTGCTAAAACAATAAATGTCAGAATTTTTTTAAATAAATTTTAAGACTGTGCGAGGTTGCTTTTTTTTTTTTTTTTTTTTTTGTCTTATATTAACTCCAGGCACCTTAAAGTGATATCAGTTGTCAATTTAATTTTAAGAAATTTCGTCGATATTTTAAAAATGGTTATTTGCCTCATTAGATTTTTTTAATTGAGAAAGTTTTCTGGATTAATATTTCGATATCTACAGTGAATCAAACAAAATTTAGTTACAGGCGAGGAATGACCTCTTGAAATTAAAATATCTTTCCACTAAAATAAAACGTTAATTTTGAAAATAAAATATTTTCTCTATTGACAATTCACTAAACACCTAGTTACTCTATAACCTGTGATCTTTCAACGATACGAAAATGTTATAACTTTGCTTTCGATACTTTTGCCAATATGCTATAGCCATTCTTTGTACTCCTACAATGCTGACAAAAATTCAGTCTTTCTGGAAATCTGCATTCATACTAATCCGTCAACGGCGGTTACTTCAGCTAGTTCTCTGATACAATTCAATTTAAATTAATTTCTGAAAAGAAATGTGCTTCAAATTGAAACAGCTTGATAATGAACTTAATTTCAACATTAAGCCAGCTACTGTGAATCAGGATTCCTTGCAATGAGTTGAAAATCAGTTTTTGATACCTGCAGTCCCTGGTGATAAGGAACTTTTGCATAAAATTGAAGGTAAATGTCTAAATTGGCACTAGATAGCACCTTTTAATAAAAGCTCTGAAATAAAAGCTTATTATAATAATTACCTCGTAAAATTTTAATGACTGGTGAATCTAACCTAGTCTTTTTTCTTACCTTCACTCTGTGAAAAATTCGTCTTTATACACTAATTTATCCCTCATTTTTCAACGAATAATTTCCGTACTCCTTGGAAACGTAATATTTCCGTGAATTCTTCTTCCAGAAATCCGAAGAACAGGAAAAATATTCGTTAATCTGGAGAAGTTCCTTCAATTGACAGGAGAAAAAAAGAAACGGATATTCGTCAATTAACGGAAATATTCCGGCAACACTGCTGCTAATAACATTTCCGTGAATTGAAGAAACAATTTTTGAGAATGCGTCTTTATACACTAATTTATTCCTCATTTTTCAACGAATAATTTTCGTACTCCTTGGAAACGTAATATTCCCGTGAATTCTTCCCGAAAATCTGATGGAGAGGGAAAATTTTCGTTAATGCTAAAGAAGTTTCTTCACTTGACAGCGGAAAAATAAGCGGATATACGTCAGTTAACGGGAATATTCCGGCAGCACTGATTGCTTCAAAACTTCCGTGAATTGAAGAAATAATTTTTGAGAGTGTATTCTGAATATTTTTCAGTTTACATTGCCCTCTTAACTCTAATCAATAAAGAATTAAGGCGTATTTCCACTATTTTGGGACACCCTGTATATTCAAATTTATCTAACCTTCTGAATAGCTATTTACTGCATTTTGTAGAAATTTTATGCAATTATCATGAGCTTGACTGGAACACTAGTAACAAATTACTGGTGAAATTCATTTTTTTTACCCGGTAACTGACACCCCATCATAAAAAAATGAATAAATTTATTTATTAAAAAACTGTACAGACTTATTTAATGTACTATTATCTAATGCACTTTGGTTATATTGATTTCTAAAAAGAAGTATGCTTCGAATAGAAACAGGTTGATAATGAACTAATCTTAGTTTTAGGGTTAAGTCAGCAACTGAGAATAAGGATTTCTTTAGCGCTGAGTTTAAAATCACAATTTCAGATACCTAGAGCCCTTTTAGAGGTTAAGAAAAATACATAAAATTCAAGAAAAATTTCTCAATTGATACTAGTTAGCTCCATTTGATACCAGTTTTGAAATAAAAGCCTATTGCAATAAATTATCTTCCAAAATGTCAATTACTGTTGCAGTGTCAATTACTGGTGTACTTACCCTTTACACATCAAAAAACACCATTGAAGAATTCCCAAAGAAGATACATAATGAAGAATCACGATAAATCATTTGTGCAGCAAACAGTTAAAACGGATTAATTTTTAAAACACCGCATTTACTCAGGATATGGGCACAAATCTCGAAAGCATTGTTGTAGCTGTCGACAATAATGCTCCAGACAGCATTGTTTTAGAATCCAATGTACAAGTGCATTGTTCACTAGAGCGATTAAAGTGAACGTAGAATCCTTAAGGCCAGTGCAGAAAAAAAAAGAAAATTTAGATTTAACAGGAACAGTTCAATTAAAGTTGTGATATTCATATATACATTATTATAATGCGTTAAAGACATAACAAGAGACAATTTTTAAGTAACTTATTATCGAAAAACAATCGAACTCCGTTATAGTGAACCTGGGCAATAATGATATCTCGGTTATAGTGATTTCTTTCCGATGTCCCAATTCAACAACTGTTTATTAATGGTATTTTAAAGACATAAAGAACTGGTTAAAGTCCACTGACAGTGGACTGAAATAGACCACTTATGGCTGATCTCTATCGATTTTTTCTTTCGAAAGCAATAAATATCTTTCTCCGAAGGACAGCGTTCCTAGACTTTCGACTTAAATTTCATATTTTTATCCTTCCCTCTGTTTCTAATTTTTCGTCATTGATCTGATACAAGATAAACGGTATTTCTCGTTCTCCATCATTTTCGTACTGTCTAGGAAAACATTAGAGCACTACAAAACCCCTTTATTTTCCACTCGTTCTTGAGTTTTAACTTTGCCTTGCAGATGGCGAGGTTGAAGATGAGAACCAATTGATTGCTATATCTCTAAAACAGCAATATGTTTGATATAAATGAAATATCTCAAGATTAAATTCGAATCTTGAGAGAATGGGGTGTTTATTTCATATATCAGTACGCGATGATTACATCGTATGCAAAGTTAAACTAATGATTAATGATGACGAAGTGGCTTCCTAACCCTCAGATCGAGGAAGTTGAGGCGTCCGCGCCGATCACGGTTATTCAGTTTACGAACGCTAAGCAGACTTGCGGTTATTCGGTTTATCAACACTCAGGAAGCTAACCCAGCCTGTAGCCGAAACTCAATGGTTTCTGCCGTTTTCGGTTACCTGACAATATGTAAATGCACTTCAACGACGAACTGCAGCATATAAGGTGAAACACCGGCATGGCAGCTGCTGCTCTTTCTTACCTTGTTATGTAACCCTTTTGTTTTGTTATAGTTATGGTTTTTCGTTTTAGTTAATGTTAATAAAATTGTTTTTGTTCAAAAAAGTGTCATGTCAATCAAAAGATTATAGCTGGTCTAACAAGCAGCCAGACCAAAGCTAAAGTGGTGACCCGGTTCTTCCTTCGAAAGGATCTATGGCCTGTCGTCCAATGTTTGCACAAGTTTTGAAGTGGCCGATGTCAAGTCTTCTAGTTTAAGCAAGCCACCTCTCTGAATATCCCCTTCAAGATGTGCTTCAGTGATTATAAAGAAACCAAGGTCTTGTGCTAACCTTTGAAGTTCAAATTCGGCGACTGCTGTTTAAACGACCAAGTTGAATCTTCGTCTTAACCGAAAGCCGTTTTTGATAACTTTGGGTATGTCTCTCAGTTTCAACCTTCTGTGCTGTGCCATTAATTGGGTTTAAACATGGTAGTTTTTCGATGTTCATATACTAAATTTTAAATCATCTTAAAAAAAAAAAAATTCTGTAGATAGTGTTTATACACAATTTTAGACTTTTATACTATTTTAAGCTGCATCCAATGCGCTAGTTAAAATTTTGGAGTATGAGTACATGTAATGATACTAAACTTTCTGAAGTATCAAAGTTAGCTTTTAAGGCCCCACCTCTTTGGACAAATGATGTTGAACTGTGGTTTTTGCGGATTCAGGCAAACTTTATAACCTCCGGCATTACTGTTGAGGAAACAAAGTTTTACAATGTAGTTGCTTCTTTAGATGCAGACACACTAGTCTGTGTGCGGGATATAGTGCGTAAACCCCCTCTCGAAAACACGTACACTGTACTAAAGGATCGCATCATTAAGCAGTATACTCAATCCGCACCCGCTAGTAATGTAAATTCCGCGAGTTTGCAAACGGTACCAAACAGTACTAAGTATCATGAACTTTTGTCTACTTTCCCTAGCATCACAAACCCTAAGTACCAAACAGTACTAAGTATCATGAACTTTTGTCTACTTTCCCTAGCATCACAAACCCTGCAACCTTAAAAAATGTAATGAAAAAGCACAATGTTTTACATTATATTATAACAAAAGGTCAGCCAATGTTTTCGAAGCCTCGTAGGTTATCGCCTGAAAAGCTTAAAATTGCTAAGCGCGAAATTTCTAAACTTATGGACGAGGGAATATTAAGGCCGTCAACTAGTCTTTGGGCAAGCCCTATTCACCTAGTACCAAAAAAGAATGGTGAGTGGCGAGTTTGCGGAGATTTCCGCAGGCTTAATGCAATGACTATTCCTGGCAAGTACCCCATTCCCCACATACAGGATTTTACACATGCCTTGCATGGTAAAAGAATATTTTCACGTTTAGATTTAATTAAAGCGTATCATCAAATCCCTTTAGATAAGGATTCAATTCCAAAATCAGCCTTGATAACACCTTTTGGACTATATGAACATAAATTCATGTGCATGGGTTTATCTAATGCAGCACAAAGCTTTCAAAGATTTATTGACGAAGTAGTTCGCGATTTAGATTTCTGTTTTGCCTACTTGGATGATGTACTTATTGCATCAGAATCTGAAGATCAACACTTAAAAGATCTAGAAACGGTGTTTAAACGTTTAGAGGATTACGGTGTTGTACTTAATGTAGAAAAATGAATTTTTGGCCAGACTGAAGTAAAATTCTTAGGACACAATGTTTCTAGCACAAGTTTATCCCCTTTACCTGGGAAAATAGGAACTTTACAAAAATATCCTTTACCAGATACAGTTCAGGAATTACGCAGATTCTTGGCCATATTGAATTTTTATCACCGATTCTTAAAAAATGCTGCTGCTTTACAAGCCCCACTATACAATCTTTGCAAAGGATCAAAGAAAAATGATCGCTCAAAAATTGATTGGTCGGATGACCTCAAGCGAACGTTTTCGGACTGTAAAGAGTTAATAGCAAACGCAACAATGCTTGCTTTCCCCAATCCTGATGCTGAACCAAGTTTAATGGTTGACGCATCGGATTTCGCTACTGGATCGGTGTTACAACAAACACATAATGAAATCACAGAGCCTTTAGTATTTTTCTCTAGAAAATTAACAACGGCTGAAAAAAATTACAGTACATATGATCGCGAATTACTCGCTATTTACAGTGCAGTGCGGCATTTTAGATATATGCTGGAAGGTCGGCAGTTCACCATTTACACAGATCATAAACCCTTAGCTTACGCCTTTTCTAAAAAAGTAATAATGCTTCATCCAGACAGGAGCGTCCTTTAGAATATATTGCACAGTTTTCAACTGATATTAAACATATTTCTGGCAGTAAAAATGTAGTTGCTGACGCACTGTCTATAATTTCTGAAGTTAAATTGTTTGAAAGTATAGATTATAAAGCTTTGGCACTGGCACAGCACGGGGATGAGGAATTCGAAGAGCTTAAATCAAAGTTCGATTTTTAAAGAATTTAAAATAGAAAATGATAGCCCCGGTCTTCTGTGTGATACGTCTACCGGAAACATCAGGCCATATGTTCCAGAATCGTACAGACAAGCAGTTTTTTCAAACTACTTTCCATGCAGTCTTTCCCACCCATGGAGGCAATTAAGACTTACATGTTTAAGTTGGTTACTGAAAGATTTCTTTGGAAGAATCTTAAAAAAAGATATCTCAAATTGGACTAGAGCTTGTCTGAATTGTCAGAAGGCAAAGATACAGAAGCACACTGTTTCGCCGGTTGGAACATACCCTCTACCTAAATGTCGATTTAGCCACGTCAACATCGATATCGTTGGTCCTTTACCTCCCTCGAAAGGATTCAACTACTGCTTGACATGTGTTGACAGGTTCAATAGATGGCCGGAAGCATTTCCGATGGTAGATCAAACAGCAGAAACCATTGCTGGTGCATTTTTTTCAGGATGGGTAGCACGATTTGGTGTACCCGACACTGTTGAAGCAGAATGACTTTCTCCTGCGCCAGAAGAGGGCGCTTTTGAACTCTAATCCTGTTTTTTTGCCTTTCAGATGCAGCGAAGGCTTCGATGTAAACTGACGTGAAAAAGGGTTTTCCCTCTCTGATAACAGAATCTAAATGTCCTTTGTTAATGTTGTGCAAGATGTGTTAACCCAGAAATAAATTGTATTCGTCCTTTAGACACTCACTTAGATCACTCAAACAGTTAGCTGGAAACAGGAAATCGACAGAAAAGCTACCAGGGCAGGTAGGCTAGATCTTTTTTATGAACTGTATTCCTTTACCTATATCAGAACTGAAATTTGGAAGAGATACAGTATAACAATTGTTTCAACTGTATCAACGGACCAAGGTCGCCAATTTGAAAGCGACTTGTTTCGAAGTTTGACGAAATTTCTGGGAGTAACGAGAGTCCGAACAACGGCTTACAATCCATCTGCGAATGGCTTAGTGGAACGTTTCCACAGGCAGCTAAAAAATTCAATCAAAGCTCATGCTACAGAGCGCTGTACTGAGGTTCTACTTGTTATTCTTTTGGGTATCAGAGCTAGTTTTAAGGAAGATATCCAGGCAACAGTAGCTGAAATGGTATACGGTTCGCCTCTCAGACTACCTGGTGAATTTTTCAGGGAGTCTGGCCAAACATTACATCGAACACAATTTCTCTCCCTTTTACGCGAACAGATGCAGATACTACGTCCTGTACCTATGTCACGGCATAATACAATGAATACTTTCGTTCATAAAGATCTGAATAACTGTTCATTTGTTTTTGTGAGACAGGACTTCGTCCGAAAGCCTCTACAGCAGCCTTATGACGGACCTTTTAAAGTACTTTCCAGAGACCCTAAGCACTTCACGTTAGAAATCCGTGGTGTGCAAAAGGCAATTTCAATCAAGACTGAAGCCAGTGTATTTTCTAAATCCTGAGGTGATATCGAAGACCCAAGGCATGGTACTGAGGTCTGGCAAGCGAGTAAGTTTCCTGGAGTCGTCGTCCGAGGGACTGGAGGGGGAGTCCTGAGGCGTCCGCCTCGGTTTAAGAATCCTGAAGAGGCCGATCACGTTTATTCAGTTTACGAACGCTAAGCAGACTTGCGGTTATTCGGTTTATCAACACTCAGGAAGCTAACCCAGCCTGTAGCCGAAACTCAATGGTTTCTGCCGTTTCCGGTTACCTGACAATATGTAAATGCACTTCAACGACGAACTGCAGTATATAAGGTGAAACACCGGCATGGCAGCTGCTGCTCTTTCTTACCTTGTTATGTAACCCTTTTGTTTTGTTATGGTTTTTCGTTTTAGTTAATGTTAATAAAATTGTTTTTGTTCAAAAAAGTGTCATGTCAATCGAAAGGTTATAGCTGGTCTAACAAGCAGCCAGACCAAAGCTAAAAAGTGAAATGTCTGCATCTTAAATCTCCGAAGTAAAACGAGACTGCAAATATTCTGAATACTTTTTTTTTCCTCGGGGAAAGTGTTAAAAAACAAATGTTGTCTATTTTTTCCTAATCGATGATGAGAAAATTGGCGAACTTTACTTAAAATCGAAGTGCATCAAAAATAGTAAATAATTTCCATGGGATGTGAAAAGAAAAGGAATAAGCCGATACTAAATTTTCGGTTATTTTTGTCTATTTACATAGTGTACCAAAAACTACACCCTTTAACCCTTTAACGCGCAGTGATCCCGCTCTGGGCACCCAAGCTCTGAAGTTTTGACTGTTGCCAATCACGAAGAATAGATTTGATTTCTATAAAAATAGTTGCAGGTGACATAGCTCCAGGAGAATCCTTTACTTTTTAGCACGTCATTTCCCGTAAAAACTGTCACGATTATATTTAACAGCACTGACATCTGCTGAAAAATGGAAGAATGCGAGAACATCTACAGAGATTGCCCAATGCTGAAAAAAGGGCAGCCGTTGCCATCGCTCGACTTAACTACCAGCAAGATGGCGGACGATCGAAACGTTCATCGCGTGCCACAGATCTAGAGACCCTTTTTTGACGACAGCTGGCTGTGCACAGCCAGCCCTTTTTTCAGCATTGGGAAAAGGTTGCGCCTCAAAGGGTTAAAAAGATGAATAAAAAGCAAACAAATAGTTATTTATAAGTCTTGCTGGAAACGAATGTGTGGTGTATGGAAATTTTTATTGGAACATTTTATTATGTTAGTGCATAATCTTACCATTAAGTGGCACTGCGGCTACTGCATTCAGCAAAAGTGGTTGGTAATCCCATGTCAATATTCTCAAAATATCCTTCATTCATCACTAAATCAAAGTGATTTTTTTTCTTTGGGCCCATTTGAAGGATGTGGCTTCCTGTTAAAATCCCACCTCGCTAGCGGAGCTGCAGCGACGAATTCGTGAGGAGTGTGCACCCATTCCGTTAGATATGTTGCATAAAGTGTGTGCTAATAGTATTCTGAGACTCTGACATGCAACTGTGATGAATGGAGGACAATTTGAGAAAACTGTCATGGAATTACAAACCACTGCTGCTGAATGCAATAGCCGCAGTGCCACCTGTAGAGTGAGATTTTGAACCAACATAAAAAAGTATTTAAAAAAAATTCGTTTCCAGCATTTTTTAACAACTCTATTCGTTCGTTTTCTATTCATTATTGATAGCAGGTAGTCCTTTTTCCAAGGCCTTAGTCAAGGGAGGAGGGATCATGGGGTTTTGATACCCAAACCGAAATTTTAGTCAATGCATTAGTAATTTTTATTTGCGTTGATTCTGGAGATCAATTATGGGTGAAAATATCACCCCCCTCCGAATTCTTTTCCTGGCAGTGGTCTTATCTTTTTGCGACACCCCGTAAATGGTTAATAATTTATTAATACATTCTGCATCATCGAAATGAATGTTTCTAGCAAAACTATCAAAATGTAAGAAATAATAAATGCAACGTTTTCATAAGTTTCGATATGGGGAACTTTTAACAGAGTCTGCGACAGCTTACTCTAATGGAGTTCGACTGTATTAAAAATTAAAAAAATATGTTCAATTTAACCTGTGTAAAAAAACAGAAGGCCGGCAGTAAAAAATTAAAATAACTTGCCTAGAGAAAAAAAAAGATACCAATTACAAAAATAAATGAATAAAATAATAAAAATAAGAATGCAATTTTTTAAAAATATGTATCCGAGTTTTGTAGACATTTAAAGTTATGAAAAATAAACTATATTAAGTATTATATCTGATATTCAAGCTTTAAGTTTATCAATAATCAGCAGCATGGTATGTCTGTTCTATGACTATAGGATTTCAAAAACTGTAGTTAACATTTGTTTAGGGAAAAGATAATTAAAAATGTAACCACCAGAGGAAACGTCATCCAGAAAGGAATAAAAGCTGAGGTTAGCATTTACTGAAAAATACTCGAATTCACAAATTATTCAGGCGACTGTATTAAACGTATGTAAAAACATGACACAACGTTTAGAGTTTTCAAAGCAAATGGTGACATGAAGTGACAAATTATTACACGTGACTTTTTGTAGTGAAAAATGTCGAACTTACATGGTTCAGACGGCTGGAAGTATTACTGACATGATTTCAGCCAAGACTTTTTTTTAATACATCAAATGAAAGATCCTCTTTTTGATGGGGAGATAAATTTTCTTCAATGGGGCGATGGTAACTGCAAACTTTTTGGAAAAAGAGAAAAATTTGGAAGCAGTCATAAACGAAATGTTATTTATAAGTTGTACAGTGATTAGCAAGATGTGTTTACCATAGAAGCACATTATTTTTCTTGACTGAACAGCTGAGATCGAGCATTTAAGACAAAATGAATGAAAGTCAACCCTGAACTGGGACAAAACTTTCTCTCGTCGGTGAAAAAAGGGGTATTGAAAGTTTTTAAAAATGACAGAGAATTCATATGTTACTAGAAGCTCGATTCTTAATTATTGCATGAATTATTGGAACTGATATTAAAGTGTTTACGTTGGCTAAAATAGCTTATTTTTGTACATGATGATTTTTTATTAAAATGTTCAAATTAACATTTGCAGTCATTGGTATTATTTTAACTTGATGATAAATATTATATTTCACATTAAGTTTTAACCACTCTTTTAAAATGGCTCCCGATACTTTCAACTACCTTAGTTTTCCGTTACACGCACTGTATTTCGAAAGCCAATCTAGGTTTCTTTATCAAACGTTTCTAGAACACTTTGTATAAAATGCGTTGGTTAAACTAAAAAAATATCGAGATATTATTCTAAAAATCCTTGAGAAAAATCAGTCTGACCTGAAAAGCTATGTTGTAAATATAAAGGGTCAACAACGAGGGCTTGAGTGAGCTTGAAGCGATCTTTAACCCTAAAACATAAGAACACGAGAAGCAGTAATTTAATATATATATTTAACTAAATCATGCTCAAATTAAATCTGAGGAAAATGTCATTCTTCACTTACCACATAGTAGAACAATCGAAATTTACAAGCATCCATTTATTGGGATTCATGTTAAATGACATGGCATACTAGAAAAAGAAAGAGTCCTTAAAATTCAGTACATTTATCACCTAGTTTATTTTGTTAAATTTACTTTACATGGAAATAATCGACAATGTCTAATATTTTGAGAGGGAGAAAAAAAAAGGTGCACTTTGAAACGAAGAAGAGGATAGCCTTGTGTTCAGGCACGTAGCTGCTAAAGCTAAGTCGATGAGGGGGGTGGTGAAAAAGGCAGAATTTCTCAAAAAGAGCTTAATAATTATTATTTTAACAACATTCCATATTTAGTATCTGATGGTGGTAATGTCTATTTAAATGGTATTTTCCTAAAACTTTTCTAATGCGCTTGGCAAAGGAAGAAAAAAAAAAGTGTACATCATTTATATTTTTATCCTCTAAGATCCACATGTGGACGCTCGGCGTATGTTCACAGGTATACAGCATAGTGTGTAATTCTGTGTTTCATTGAAGTCACAACCTTCAATGTGACGGCTTGAGTCAAGTAACATGTTGTCCATTCGAGTCAATTGTTGTCCATTCACAATACCTCACTAAATTTCATCACGCAAAGAGATAAAGCACTTTTCAGATAAATACCTATATCTGTTTCTGTATAAATTTAAGGTACTAATATTTATTATAGTTCAACTGTTTAAAAAAACGAAATTACTTACTTCAATACCTCGTAATAGATGCTGAAATTCGGGACAAATTAAGGCACTGCCCGCGTACGCTGCATCTACATGGAGCCAAACGCCAAATTTTTCGCACACGGGACCAATTTCATGAATAGGATCAAATGAGCAGCATGACGTCGTTCCCAGAGTAGCAGCTACCTTTGAATGAAAATAATGAGCTAGATGAACAAGAAAAACAGTCTGGTAAAAACACGATGTTGTAAAATCACTACGTGTGGGTTTTTTTTTTCTTAAGAAAATCCGGCGCAATTTTTTTTTCATTTGAGTTATATTCTTGTAGCAAAACATTTAACCTGTATCTATGAGCTCTTATTTCTCTGTATAAAAGAAAAACACTTCATTTACTTTTGTACGTAAATATTAGTTATTATTAGTTAATTACATTTAATACAGAGATGAGATTAATTGTCTTATTAATTAGAATTAAAGTATAACTGTTACAAGTTAATAATAACATGAAATTTGGTAGAGAAAGTATGAAAAGCTACCTTAAAGGTAAGCTAAAAACAAAATAACAAAATACTAAATTTTGCACAGCTATCATCATGTAGAACGACAGTTCTACTAGTGACGCAGCCAGCCCCAACCAACCAACCGTAAAATCTCGTGGCACTTACATATACAGCCAGTTTTTGAATTTCTTTGCTATTCTCTTGTGGATCTCGGAATCCGCTTTAACGAATTTTTTACAATTAATATATGATTTTAATCAGTGCCAAATTCTATGAGTGACGTCGCCGGTTAAGCTAGGAAAACTCGTTTTTTTTATTTAATCCAGTTCAAAGAGGGAACTACTTAACCCGCGTAAGGAAATACGGAAAATGATCTCGTTTGGGAGGCGGTAAACAAGACAGGGAGCAGGATTACAGTGCTGTAGATTCGTGACAAGATTTGTACAAGTTACCTTATATCCTAAACCAGTTCGGTCGTTGACAGCTGGTACCTTTCGCTTCGTCTTTCTGATCAGATAACTTAGGTTGTGTACCCGACGTCGCCCTTTTGCGAGATGAGCTTTGTGTTATTGTCGTTTTTGTTTTATTTAATTTTAAAAAATAATAACAGATTATTATATAGTTTACTTATTTTTTCTGTAATTTATTTTGCTATAATTAATAATTAAAAATAGTTAAGACTTTGAATTAAAAAAATAATTACACTCATGTCCATAAATTAAGGATAATTCAGAATCACACAGAAATTGATCTCTAAAATAAAAATTTCACCTGTGGAATGATCACACACATCTTGAAGAAGAATATGCAAATTACAGGAAACCACCAGATGGCGTGGATGGTACGTCACAATGACGAGAGTGTAAGAGAGGGGTATATAAGGAATAGTGGCAAAGAAGTAAAATTGTTCACAAGCGCTGTGAAAGCCTTTCAGTGCAAAAACCGCATAGTTATGGCACAAAGGAGGCATTTGGATGATGTTTTACGTGGCAGAATTATCGGACGACTGGAATGTGGAAGTACCCAGCTGGAAGTATCCGAGGAACTTGGAATCGCCCAGAGTGTCATCTCCAGGCTTTGGCAACGATTCCAAGATGATGGTAATGTGAGTAGACGTTACAGCACAGGTCGCCCCCGAGTTACAACGCCGAATGAGGGCCGCTATTTGGCAGTTACTGCCAAAAGAAACAGACGGAGTACAGCATCAGACCTGTCTCGTCAGCTCTCTTCAGCTACCGGTACGACAGTTTCAAGGCAGACCGTGTACAGACGCTTAGGGCACATTGGTCTATATGCTTGTAGGCCTGTCAGATGTGTTCCACTTACCGCAACTCACTGACGCCTGCGATTAACCTGGAGTAGAGAGCATGCATTGTGGACACCGCAACACTGGTCTTGTGTGATGTTTTCCGACGAGTCCAGGTTTAGTTTGGAGTCTGATTCTCGCCAGACATTCATCTGGAGAGCGCCAGGACCCGTTACCACCAAGAGAACACCATTGAAAGACACCGTTACGGTGGTGCAGGATGGCTCGTTTGGAAAGGAATTATTCTTGGTTCCAGAACTGACCTGCATGTTCAGAGTGTAACGATGACAGGCTTCATCTATCGGGATGTCATTCTGGAACAACATGTACGTTTGTTTCGGGGCGCCATGGGTGCTGAATTTGTGTTTATGGATGACAACGCCCGTCCTCACCGTGCAAACATTGTAGACGAATGCCTTCAATCGGAGGATATCACCCGTATGCATTGGCTAGCATACTCACCGGACTTGAATCCAATAGAGCATGTGTGGGATATGCTTGGCCGACGAATTGCCGCCCGTCAACTCCCTCCCACCTGTCTACCGGAACTTCGGAGTGCATTGCTTGATGAGTGGTGTAATATTCCCCAAGATCAGATTGATCATTTGATACTCAGCATGCCTAGGCGTTGTCTGGCGTGTATTGCATCGTCCGGGAGACATACTCCGTATTAACCATCCTACTAACCATGTTATACTGTTTTTTGTAAATAGGTTCTTTTTTTAAATTTGGTCAAGGGAGTAAAACTTGCAATTTTTATTAATTATGTCAAACATATAGCATCTTTTTTGCTCTTTACTTTTTGTTTAATAAATAGACTTTACAAATAAGTCAAATTTGTTTTGCTTCTTTCACTTTCTTTGCCTGAACTTCATTATCCTTAATTTATGGACATGAGTGTAATTGAAGTATTTTTTGGTAAAACTCCTTCCTAACTTTTTCTTTAAGTATTTCGTTTCCCTAGTATTTTGATAGCTATTTCTAATTAAATGAAGTCTTTATTTTTCTAATATTATTAATTCTAGTTGGAAAATTCAATATGTAATTAATATATCAATGGAATTTTTTTCTCTTCAGAAAGATCATATAATTAATTAATAATAATTATTTAATATTCAAATGAAAATAAATAGTAGTTTTACATACTAACTAGTTTTAATAATAATTCTTTTACTCTTCATGTATATATAAAATTTATTGAAATTATTGAATTATAACTTTAAAAAACCAATATTTTTTCCAAATCTTAGGTTTTTCTCACTTTTATTTTTTATTCCTTTAAATACCAGATTTAAAATTTTGTTCAATACTTTTCAGATAGAAATTTTATTAATTAATCTAAATTTATACATGCACTATATTTTGTATTAGACATTTAAAGGCCGGAGATCGTATCTAAAACAAGATGTTGTGCCCACCCGAGCCGAGTTGATAAGATACTGAAGATGGTAGATAACTGAAGTATGAAGGTCCAGGGTTCTTGTCTACCGGATTGCTGATAATCTAAAAATTCGGAGTTTTGGACGGTTTTTCTCACGATGTAACGTAAATACGCTTCAGAAGCACTAAAAAAGTCAATCGCGCAAGACCCTTATTCTTAAACTGGTAGTTCATCTAAACGTTCTCTAAAAAAAAATGAAATTATCAACTGATAAAAAAAACAAACAAACATAGTATGAAGTTAGTTTTCTAAAAAGCGACATAAAACCAATTATAAACAATAATTTTTTGAGTAATTTTCTATTTTATTATTAATGATTATAGTCATTAATTAATTGAATCAACAATTTTAAGATGTATCATTAACTTAGTTAAAAACTTAGTGTATCATAATATAGTTAAAATTTTAACTTAGAGATAGGTTTAAACTGAAAGCAAACATTGCATTAATAGATTACATTGCATTAAAATAATGGAACGAGTAACTAGATTATCATTAATTAAGAACGAGATTATTAAATTAATAATTTTAACGAAACTTAACTTACGGTTATCGTTAAACTGAATGCAAATTAATGAATCACAATGCATTAAAACAATAGAACCAATAGTTATATATTGTTGAATTACGGCCGATTAGCTACACGTAGGCTCTAAGCCGAGACGTGGGGTGCCCTCCGTTGGGGTCTTTCTAAGGGGTCCTAACCCGTATTTACGCTGTTTTGGAGGAAACCACGGAAAACTCCGAACGATTAGGTCGGCGGACGCAACCTGATTTCGAACCAGGCACCTTCGGTCTCCCAGTTCAGAGCGCTATGCGCTCGGCCACTGATGGGGCCCAATAGTTATATAATTATAGTAAAAAAGTTAACTATAGTAAAAATTACGTTTATCATTAAATTGAATGCAAATTTATGAAATAAAATCAAAGATGGTGGCAGGGATACTAATCTGTACTCGACCCAAATTATAAATAGAAAATTACTCAAAAAATTATTGAATATAATCAGTATTATGTCTCTTATTATAAAATTCTAACAAAAATATGTCAATTTTCTGTTACATGTTACAAAAGAACTTGCTGTGACTTTTTAATCAAATACTCTGATACTGCATGAAAACAGATTTGTATATTTATTTACATAACTTAGTGTCAAGCAAACTTCCGAAATTCGCCCTTGAAACTAATTTATTATCTTCTGACCATACCCTTAAAAAGTAATGATATCCCCATGCAAAAACCCTTAACTGGTTAAAAATTTGTGACGCAGCATTTTACTTTATAGCTCTATGAATTTTAAATATGGGCCTTAAAAATAATGATATCAAATTTTGAGTGACGCCCTGCTGGGAATTTCAAAGATTTGTTTTTAAATTCCATTACAGTTACTTTCGTTTTATTTTCTAAAGAAGATTTACGCATTTAAGCAATGCTTTTAATTATGAAATACACTGTCAAATATATCACACTTTCACTGAGTCTATATAATGTATTCAAATGAATTTATTTCAATAATTTAATTTATCTTTTGCGTGACGCTATCCAAAAGGACAAGCAAAATTTTCATATACATTTCACTTAGTTTGGTTACTATGACACTAACTAAATATTTACGTAAATTTTGCTTGCCCTTTTGGATAGCGTGACGCAAAAGATAAATTAAATTATTGAAATAAATTCATTTGAATACATTATATAGACTCAGTGAAAGTGTGACAGTGTATTTCATAATTAAAAGCATTGCTTAAATGCGTAAATCTTCTTTAGAAAATAAAACGAAAGTAACTGTAATGGAATTTAAAAACAAATCTTTAAAATTCCCAGCAGGGCGTCACTCAAAATTTGATATCATTATTTTTAAGACCCATATTTAAAATTCATAGCTATAAAGTAAAATGCTGCGTCACAAATTTTTAACCAGTTAAGGGTTTTTGCATGGGTAGTTCCTTCTACTGAAAATAACTCCAGGTGTAGTAAGGTAATAACAGGTAGAAATGTGAGCATAGAAATGACATCCTCCTGTTCAACGTCAGTAAGATTTCATGTTTGATAGGCTGAGCCTGAAGACTAGCAATCAAGGATCGCATGAAGCAAGCTCTAAATGTACCACATTCGCACCCATTGTATTCTTAGATATCACAAGGGACACTTTCAAATGTTTATGTTAACACTTTGCAAAGCACAAAAATTTTGAATGAACTTTCATTTATATTTATTTATTTAATAGGAGAGGGGATAGAATTTGTTCATCTGTTGGTTCGCATAGTAGGTGAACTATATAAAAGTACATGATACAATACAAAAACAACAAGGTATCCCATAAAGATAGCAAGGTACTTTAATTCGTTATCCATTAGAGATAAGTGAGCAATATAAGTTTAAAAAAAAATCAAAATAAAGTGGCAAAAGATCACGTTAAAAATATCTCTGGTTAATTTTCAGAGTGACGCATTTTAAATTTGTATACGCCCCCTTTCGGAAAAATTCCCAGTAAATAAATTTTTGCCTTTATTCACTAATGAGGTGATGTACAAAATTTGAAAGTTATATCCGAAAAAGTGTCAGAGATAGGATGATAAATATATGCTGATTTAAACTACTTTTCAATGGTTCTCAAAAGGAAAAAAATCCCGTTGGATAATCGCGTTTCAGGTTTCGTACAGAAACTACGAAAGATGGTGACTTTTTGCAGTCTAGCAATGAACGCTTGCATTCAAATTCGTGTATAGCCCCCTGATTATCTTTGCTTTAAAAAATCTCGTTATGCAATATCTCGTAAACAGACGTTTTATTATGCAATGCTATAATTTTGTACATCACCTCATTAGTGTATGGGAGAAATTTTGCTAATCGGAATATTTTTGCATATGAGTCATATACAAATTTTTCTCTTACGTTTTAATGAGCATTTTCTTAATTTATGTTGCCTGCTCATCTCTAAAAGATAGAGTTACCAGCTTTCTGGGACACGTTGCATAATACCAACGGATAAACAAGCTGAATATTTAGAAAAAAGTGCACTTACAAAAAAGGGAGTTAAGCCCATATTTCGATCTTCCTGAAAAGAACAAGCATCTTCATATATTAAAATAAATTAAATGACTTCTATTTAAAATCAAGCAAAAAAATATATTATTAGCGGTTAAACAATTTACTAAAGGAACATTAACTAACCTCCATAGCTTTCGCTAAAGTAGCACCACGCAGTTGAAATTTATCATCAGTGTCAAGTATTCGTAACTTCACAAACCCTATCATAGCTGCTTTTTCTACACTGGAATGAGCCTAAAACATTATAAACTATGTAAATTAAAGATTGTTAGTGAGTTTATTAAAAGCCTGTAAAGTTATATTCCTTAGATATTCGAACTATAAACTTAACCTTGGTTTTTATAGATAGAAATAATTTGATGTTCCAATGCTCAGCAATAATATACTCACTTCTTTAGAACAATAAGCCATAAGGGATGATAGTAATGTACCTTCTTCAACAAATGGTTTTTCTTGTTTCAGAGCTTTTACCGCGGTGTGTCGTGCTGCTAGAAGACTTACCAAAATGCAGTCGCTTGCTGAGCCCTGAAGAGAAAGAAAACCTCCGCTTCATTTAATTAATGATACTCACAATATAAAAAGCATCAGACTACGCTCGCGATTTACTAAACAGAAACAAATAATGAAAGAAATGTCTGATAGTTTGCGCAATAGATGTTTTATGTGCTCAGAGTTTCTCCACAATTCTTTCCAATAGCAAAGCAGAGTGTTCCGGAATGTTTCCTTAACTGCAGAGTACTCCTCGCACAGCCAATGAAGACTATTGATTTTGAAAAGAAAATAAACCAGGATTCGTGATGCATCCCTTGCGAAACAGTCAGATAAAGCGTATGAACAGCGCAAGAAAGAGTTGATATCCTAATAATTATATTCACCAAGCACTAATCCCTGCTTAACCCATTAAAACAGAATTGAAACCAAAAATTTAATGCAACAGCTAAATTCGATTTTTCCAGTATTTTTGACCAATGACAATGTGTGAAAAGTTATGACATTAACTTTTCTTTTCCATCTTCAAACGAAAGCAACAAGGCAAAACAGTTCAATGAAAGAGCATTTTGAAAGGAAAAACGCTTTGAAGGTACTTGCAAAAAGCATTTCTTGGTTCTCAGTTTACATTTGGTTAATCACAATGCTGCTATTCGCAAGTGCCTTTATGTCCGTTTTTGATTTGCACACATCATTGCTTTCCCTAAGTTATCATTTGGTTGTTTAAAATGCCGTTTATGCAGGTGCTTTCACATCGCAGTTTAGCATTGCAACAACATTGCTTGTCTTTATATGCAAAAACCTTTATGTCGCTGTTTGTCGTGCTGCATATGATATGCTGATGTCGCTTCAGGTGGGAGTTTTCCGAACCGTTCTTCAACATTTTGTTTATAATCGAAAATGTCTAACTTTTTTCAATCTAACACTAACCATCTAAATTCTGTCTTTATTTGCCCTAATTTAGAGCAAGTACGACGAACATCGAAATTTTCAATAGATTCGGTTGATTGGAACGGATGTTAGGCATTCATAAATCTAGTATCATAATCTTCATACTAAATGTATCAAGTTTCTTACGAGTACAACTTTTTATTATTTTTTTAACTGTAAAAATATCACTTATAGTTATGTAATCATTATTCAGTTATTTACAAGCTGAGAAACACCAATTACTTATCCTCGGTTTTATAGAAATATGTTGTTGTTGTTGCTGCTTATCTCCGTGTCCCAGCTACTGCTAGACGAGATCTACGAGTTTATTCACCCTTAAAAAATCATAGACCAGAATAGGAAGGTCCAATAGATCGTCGTAGGACAAATCCAGAAACTTAAGAATATGAGCCGGAAATGCCTGTTCATTGTTACACCTCGGACAAATTGGGTGGACATTTTGACCCCCCTGGAAGGCAAGGCCTCTTAGATGACCTCTTAGATGACCACTATAGAAATATAATTGGTTATACTGTAAACTTATTAGCAACTGAAAACAGAAAAGTGCTCTAGAACGTGTGATTTTGATTAAATGTTGGCTTTAACTCTGTGTGCATCAGTAAATGCTGTGACTCATGCAACTTTTAAAAGTAATTAAATTAAAGTTATACTGGAATTTTCTTTCATTTCTAAAAAATTAATTCCCTTACAAAATGAAACAATTTTTAGTTATCATGCATTCGCATACCATACGATTGCTCATATAATAATGTAAATAATTTTACATCATTATTAACTTTCTGCAGCGAATGGGAAAGTACTCTGGAACCTTTATCTCTGATTAAATGTAGACTTTAATAGTTTTATTTGTGCGTCGGTAAAGCCGTTGCGAGAGGAATTTAATAAACTTCGATGGGAAATTCTTGGAATAGCATGCGTCATCGATCGGCAGAAATGAATACTCCCGAGAATGATTGTCTTCCATTGGCTCAACAGCTGCGGTAAAATGGTATGCTAAACGAGACTCGTTTAAAACTTTAAAAGTTAATACCGTAAGCTAATTCAAGTATTTAACGTTTTAGTTTCATTCTAATGGGTGGAAGAAAAGAAATAAGGAAATGTTTAACGTGATATTTTGACACAGCATAAATCAAACTTTTACGTGATAGTTTTACTCTGAAGAAATCATGGAATATTTTAAAAGGGGATCATTTTACAGGAATAAAAATTAATGGAACTCAAGCTCGCTTTTCGGAAATTTCGGGGTTTTAATTCTAATGAAAAATAACTGCAGTTACCAGGGGCGTAGCCAGAAATTTTTCATGGGGGGGGGGGTTACGACTACTGCAACTCATATATATGCATACATGTGTGTGACAAAGGAGTAAAGAATATACATTTTGTGAGGCAAAAATTTCCTCATGGGGGGGGAGTTATGACCCCCCTAACCCCCCCCCTTGGCTACGCCCCTGGACATAATTTTTTGTCTCTTTTTGATAGATATTTTAATGCAAATTTATAAATTTTGCTTAAATTTTCACATTGCCTGAACACTGGAATGAAGATTGCTACGAAGTGCAGCCTTAAACTCTTTTAATTAAAATTACAAGAGCAATATGTAATTTGTCCTTATGATGAACTAATTAATCTCAAATGCATAATTTTATAATTTTAATATCAGCGTATATGTGATTTTCACTGTAATCCAATTTAATTAAATCGATTATGCAATTTTTTAATATGTTTACAATTTTAAAATGCCTGCAGTATATTGACTCTAAATCTTTTAGAAAATTAGAAAATTTAGGGGGTGCTGATAAAAACTTGCGCAAGCTGATCTGATTGTGCAAAGATTCAACTGATTTTCTTCCGATTTTATGTGAATCTGGAGACGTTATCCATTGACAATGACAAATTGGGATGTCGTTTATCAAAAGTGAACAGTGAAACGATAAAAATTTGGTTATGCGTGGATTGTAATTTGCATTATAATAACTATTTCTCATAATTAATGTGTCATGTATTCGCTTACCTGTATTACGCCTCCACCTTTACTTTTGTCTGATAAACACAGAAAGTCTTCTGGTAACCCTATCATTTTACCTGAAATAAAATTTAGTATAAAATAAATAGTTGGATACATTCCATTCTTGGCTTTTTTACAATATTTAATCCTGTGTTCACGCCTTTAATTTTGGAACCATTAGTCAGACATTTAAAGTGGCTCCATATAACGATAGAGGTCTGCGCCACCATGCCTTGCTTCCACAGTCATGTTTTAAATCAGCGTGTTTCACCGTTATAATAAAATTCCGTCGTAAATTCCAGCTTAACTGTACAAATATAAATTTTCTTTTATAACAATCTAATGTTGTTTTACAAAGAGGGAATTATTATTCCAAAGGGATGAAATAGCAGTCGAGGAATTCAGGCTTCTAAAGTAGTAAATATTCAATCTTTTATTGACTAAAAAGTTGGAAAATTACCCCTAGAAAAAGTGAACACTAATTCTAAAAAATGAAGTTTAAAAAAGTTACTTTAACACGCAAAAAGATCGAATGCATTTACATCACTAGAGGGCGGCTGATGATTGGTATTAAAAAGATGCAATTTAAGTTTTGAAATATTTGAACAGTGGCATATAAAAAGTATTTTCTGTGGTATTAACTTCGTACTGTGAATACCTCTTAAATATGTTTTACGTAGGTCCTTTAAATATATTAGGATAGTACAAGGTCCATCTGTACTTCTTGCAAATTGCATTCTTCTATATTCGCAAATTTGACAACTTAAGTTATAAATCCGCTTCAACCATAACTATATAACGAAACATATTTTTCTAACTATACAAATAATTTCGTAATAGGAGGTTCATGAAATTTTTAAAAATTACTTTGTTTAAAATAATGAGAGCCTTTTGCAATCATTAAAATGGTTACCATATTTCAAGAACAAACGTCATAATCGGGGACGTTTACGTTATTCTTCTTTCTTTTCAAGCGTGACACAGCTATAGAACTTACTGTGCTTCCTTAGATTTGCTAACCACCAAGAAATAAATATTTCACTTTAGTTTGGATGCAACTCAACTATTCCAATATCAGTACCGCTTAAAAGATTAATATTAATTTATACAAGTAAATTATATATTTTTATTTGCTTCTTGTTGTAATATCAGTGTTGTTAACCTTTGCACACACGTGCTTGAATGACCCTGATATATTGAATATCTAAACCTTCTGCTCCAGTAGCTTTCTGACGTATCCTATATATTCACTTAATAGTGGGGAAAATCTCAATAAGTGGTCATCTTTTTCGTTCGAATAGAATATTGGTAATAGCTGTACTTATTTCAAGTATTTCTCAAAATTCATTTTAATTATAACTTTTATAATGTAAAAAAGCTGATCATCAGAAGCATCTCATGTGGCAGTGTGAACGGTCGAAACTCGGTTCGTGGACTAACTCAGTGAAAATGAGTGGGTAGAAAAAAAAATAATGAGGATAGTATAGCGATAAGGGTAGTTTAAAGATAAGTACAGCGATAAGGGTAGTATAGCGAAGCTAATTTGGAAATATAAAGGAGAGTCCATCTTTGATCACTAAAAAAAACCTTTTTAAGGAAATAAAACCTACAGCTTTATTTTGCACGGTACAGTAATCTTTAAATAGCTCTAACTCAAGACCTTTTGACGCAGAGAGCTATAATTTTGTTCAATTTTGCATTCCTAAATGCTACATTAAACTTCGTTTTCGGCATTATTAGGTTCCATTTCATCATTATTATTGAAACCAAAGCTAAACCGGTTACAATGTAAATAAATTAATATTAATTTGTGTTAAAACTTCTGAAAGCTTTTTTTAACAATGGCGGGTCTCTGCCACTGGAGGCATAGGCCACAACTAAGGCCGGAGTTGTTGGTCTCTTTATTATGAGGGCACCTAATAGGTGGACCAACGTTGTCCCCTATGAAGGGTCAGAAACAATGACAATCACGCCCAGTCGGAGCTCGAACCCCGACAGCCGCGAGTTGAACCAGAAACAGGAGTACGGTGCTTTAACCACCATACAATCTGGTCGGCAATTTCTGAAAGTAAATATTTACAGTTCATCATTTTTTTGATAACTAAAGATAATTGTGAACTGAATTTTAATAGTAGCCCTTTGGAGCAGCGGCTCCTAATCTTTTCACGAAAAGCCCCCCAACAAAGGAAAACATAGTATGGCACCACTCTCTCACATTCCTCAGCATACATACAATTTTTATTCTTTAACGATGAACATTTAGTCGCCTTTTCTACAAAATAATATTATAGGTAAGGTTTGAAAAAATTTTAGCGGAAACAGATAAGTTTTGGAGTAAAAATACGAATAAAGAGCAACTGAAAAAGATGATTTTTTAAAAGAAGCATTATCACTAGCGCTCTGCCTGTTTACTCGCCCCTCCCCCCATTGCAAACGCTCTGCACCTCCCAATGGGGCGCGCCCCAACGGTTGGGAACCGCTGCTATAGGGTAAATAGCAAATACTAAAAATGTGCCCCTCTTTCCCCTGCTCATGATACTATAGAAACACCATAATTAAATTCGGCATAAAATTCTGTAAAACACGAGCTAAATATGCTTTAAAAAATACACTGCACATTCTAATTCTGAACTGGCCTCACCATGGCCGAGTGGATAAAAAACTCAGCATGGCAAAGGGCTGAAGCTTGAAGGCCTTGGGTTCTGGCCTCCAGAAGTAGCGTTTAATCCTGGCGTCTGGCCTCCAGAAGTAGCGGCACCTCCAGAAGTAGCGTTTAACAAAATGGAGGACATTGGAACCACGACGTATGCTATGTGCACCAGCTTCCATTAGCGTACACGGTCCCACAGCAGTCGAGCCGTGAGGGAGTACACCCTCTCAAGCACTGGCCAAGCCCACTTGCCGTGTTCTTATGGAAACGGAGTTTAGCCGTCGCCTCCGATAATGAAGGCCTCCACACCAATTCAAATTGGCGGACTCCGAAGTCCAGTGATCTGCATTCATTTGAATGAGTTTTGAGCGAAACTGTGTTCAACCTTTCCTTTTTGAAATGTAAATAAAACATCCGTTCACGTGAAACTGACTTTGTCAAAATAGAAAAATTCTTCATAAGAACTTACCACTTTAATTTGGAAAAAATTATCCATTTCATAAATTTATGACATCAAATTCAACGACTTTTCATGGGAATTTATTTAACTCAATAGTATTCTTATGTAGCAGTGAAATCAAATTTAGATTAAATTGAATTATTATATATTGGAAAAGTCCTAGGCAGGCTGTAGCAGGGGAATCAGATTTGCATTAAATTGAATCATTAAAAATTGAAACGTCCTCTAAAGCATATTAAGTTTGTGCTTTAAATTATTAAAAGTATAAAATTTTACATAATATACTTAGTCCATAAAAATCAATATTTGATTAACAAAATTTCCGCTTTTTTGCAAGAGGGAAAGATATTTTCATCGTAAACACTTTTTTTTATTGAATACCAGTTTAAATAGTCAAAATGCAAATTTCTACTGTATTTGGGTAGAAAAAAATATCCTTTTGGGCATAAATACAACGATCATTTCAAGATTTTTTCATAACTAATAAAAATATATGTAAAATGAAGTACTTAGGTATTATTCCGGCGGTAAGCCAAGAAGAGCGATTTTTTGCCGAGATAAATGCCGGACACATGAAATTATAGGTAGGTTGCTATTCTTATGAGTCTAGAAATCATTAGAACAACAGAAGTGCTATATTTGAGATTTATTATTGGCATTTGGCAACAAAATTCCAGTTATCTAAGCGCTGTTTCTCTCTTGAACCATCTAATATAATCGAATAAATTTATATACACCATAAAAAGCTCTTTTTAGTGCATTGTTAGTAATATTTAAAAATATTTTAATGTGCTATTAGCCTTTTCCATTTTAGAAATAAAAGAAATCCCCATTGGTAATAAATACCACGTTAAAAATTTACATTTGGCTCATTTTTATAAATAACTCAATAACGCATGAGCTATGTTAAAAGCAAGATTACATACCATTTAAGTACACACAAACAATATTTATGTATCATGGCAACCAATCATGTCAAGTTTTAACTCATAATTACATTAAAAACTGTAACTATGCCATTGAAATTCACGTAACTTGGCGACTATTGTCATAACGCAATTAACAATAATGGAAATCTATATAAATAAAATTAGACTTTTGTCTGTACATTTCTTGGAATTCAAAAATTTTGCGATTTCTATCCGTTTCAAGCACCTGGGAATCCGATGCGACCCTCAAAAAAAGTTTGTCTGTCTGTCATTCTGTCGTTCTGTCATTCTGTCCTGTCGTTCTGTCATTCTGTCCGTGACGCTTTTTTTGTTTAAGCATCACGTAAAAACGACAGAAGCGAATGATATGAAATTAGGTGTCATGATAGGTGGTCACTCAACTTAAAACATAGGCGTCGAATTTTTAAAAAATCTCGATTAGATTTTCAGATTTTGCGAAAATCGTTTCAAACTCCGTAAATTTGTGTTCAAGCATCACGCAAAAACGACTGAGCGAATGATATGAAATTGGGTGTCATGATAGGCGGTCACTCAACTTAAAACATAGGCGTCGAATTTTTAAAAAATCCTGATTGGATTTTGAGATTTTGCGAAAATCCTTTCAAACTGCGTAAATTTGTGTTCAAGCATCACGCAAAAACGACTGAAGCGAATGATATGAATTTGAGTGACATGATAGGTGGTCACTCAACTTAAAACATAGGCGTCGAATTTAAAAAAATCTTGATTAGATTTTGAAATTTTGCGAAAATCATTTCAAACTGCGTAAATTTGTGTTCGCACATCACGTAATAACTGCAAAGGTGAAAAAATGATATTTGGTGAAATGATAGGTGGTCACTCACCTTAAACTATAAGCATCTAATTAAAAAAATCCATCAGATTTCGAGATTTTGTGAAAATCGTTAAACTGAGTGAATCTTTGTTCCCGTATTACGTAATAACGACTAAAGCGAATGATATGAAATTTGGTCACACGATAGATAGTTGCTCAACATAAACTATAGGAGTCCAATTTTTAAAACATTTTTATTATATTTTGAGATTTTGTGAAAATTCTCTCAAAATACGTTTATATTTCTTCAAACATCACGTAATAACGACTAATACGAATGATACGAAATTGAGTGATATGATAGGTATTTGCTAATCTTACTTTATAGGCGTTGAATTTTAAAAATATTTTGCTTACTTTTAGAGATTTTTCGAAAATCGTTTTAAAATGCTGAAAATTTGTTCCAGCATCACGAAATAAAGACTGCAGGGAATGAAACGAATTTGGGTGACATGATAGGTTGTCACTCAACTTAAATTCTAGGCTTCCAATTTTTCAAAAATGTTGATTAAATTTTGAGATTTTGCGAAAATTATTTCAATATGCGTAAATATTCGTTCGCGCATCACATAATTACGACTAAAGCGAATGAAATGATATTACTTAGTTACTCTCTGACCTGTAATATTTTAACGATACATGAAAATTATAACTTCGCTTTCTTTACTTTGGCAACATACTACATCCATTCTGAGTACTCCTACAATGCTGACGAAAGTTCTTGCTTTTTGGAAATTTTCATTCACTAACCCGTCGAGGACGGGTACTTCAGCTAGTAACGCTATAAAATTTTTATGCGAATTTGAACAGAATTTGGAACATTCATAGCTTAGTTAATTTTTATGCTTTTGCAATAAATTTGGCATCAAAATGTTGGTAATGAAAAGATCTTTAAAAAGTATACGAGTCCTCGCGCCCACTTTCCTTCCCCCGTAGAAATTAGTAGCTAAACAAAGAGCTTATAACTAACAAGACAGCACTTAAAAGAGTATATTCACGAGCACGCCAAAACTAGATGTTAACATGTGAATAAAACAACGGAGCTTGGGACAACAGAATGTGCCATCTTGTCACTTCGTGTATTCAGTGCGCGGGTATTATTTATCGGAGGTGACGGTTTTGCTCCTACCCGGACTTATAATAATGTATTTATTAAACATACAACATTCTTAAGGTAAATTAAAAGATATAAATACATAATATAAAAAGGAAAATCCAAACGTATGTTGGGAAAGCCGTAAGTTTACAATTTCTCTTTCCCCTCACTTTTGTTTAATGACTATTTAAGTACACAATTTCACTAGCAGGTAGTACGTATCCCAAATTTCGTTTCGTATTTTAAATAAAAACTTACTGATGTCATATTATCTTTTTTTTTTCTTTTTCTTTTTAGTTTGAATCAGAGTTTTTACAACATTGCCGTGATTTGCTTTCCAGCTTTGATACAGTTTAAAATAATAAGGAAATTCCTTTCTCTCTTTCAAGTCTGCTATATATGTATACATACATATATTATAAACAGGATGCATATATATATAATCTTTGCCCATATATGAACCTCTCGCGGCCACTCTGTTCAGCCGATCGAGATGAAATTTCAGAGATAGTTATTCAGAGGTATGTGCTCAAGATGCTGAAACGGAAACAAATGGTGTTCAAGGTTTCGGTTATAGGTACAAAACTCGACATTTTGAAATAGCAACACCTACGTTTTTTCCGTCGCAAAATGATTAGAGCATGCTAAAACCATAAAGATCTTTGGAACAGTACATGCATCACAAAAAATGGACGCGTTATCAACGCAAAAAAAAAAGAAAGAAAACAGGTCTGTGAACGGCCAATGAAAGCACGATCGAGGCACACAGAGGAATTTTCATATGACAGAGACAAGAGAGCAATCTCACAACAACGTTCGCTAGATATTATGCAGCGTAAAAAACCGTTATGCTCGCATGGAAAACAACTGAACTTTCGCTGCCATTTGCGTATTTATGTGAGCTTCCGACTGAAGAACTAACAGTCCCATCCTGCTTTTTATTAATTTTTTACACTGAATATTTAGAGAACGCCGATGTGTAATGGGTGTCTTGCCTTTGTCATATGCAAGTTTCTCAGTCGTGTTTTTAACGGCCGTTCACAGAGTTGTTTTTGTACGCGAATAACACGTTTATTTTTTGGGATACACGTACCGTTCCAACGCTGTCTAGGGTTTTGGCAAGCGCTGAGGATATTGCGATGGAAAAAAATGTTGCCATTCGAAAATTTCGAGTTTCTGAGCCAATAGCAGTACCCGTGAATTCCACTTTGTTGCCGTTCTCAAAATCTCGAACACATACATTTGAGTTACTATCTCTGAAATTTCATCTCAATCGACATACCGGCTCCCAAGAGGCCCACATATCGGGAAAGTTTTTTTACAGCCACCCCCGTATATAGGGTGTCCCAAAAAGGTGGTAACGGGCTTTAATTCTTTATCTATTAGAGACAAGTGAGCAATATAAAATGAAAAACTGTTCAAAATAAGGTCGGAAATATGACTCCGTTAAGAAAAAGAGAGAATTTTTCAAATTTATTCTAGTAAATACCCCTAGTAACTACTGATCATTAATTGCAAATGTAAAGCAAACTTTCTAAAAGCGATGTCAAAATTATATTTTCGAAACGTTCCCTAATCGAACTATCTTCTCTCTCCTCGCTCATCTCAGACAAGCTTTTAGGATGAGACAAGAA
Organism: Cheiracanthium punctorium; assembly: GCA_038373885.1. Classification (NCBI taxonomy): domain Eukaryota; kingdom Metazoa; phylum Arthropoda; class Arachnida; order Araneae; family Cheiracanthiidae; genus Cheiracanthium; species Cheiracanthium punctorium. The sequence continues at coordinate 1,114,164 of JAWZYV010019719.1, read as the reverse complement.
TCGCAGGGACAACCCGCAGCGAATTGCTGGTAGGAAAAAATCCCCATACGAAAACCCTTAACGGGTTAAAAGTTTGTGACGCAGCATTTTACTTTATAGCTATATAAATTTTAAATATGGGTCTTAAATTATAGGTATTAAATATGGATATAATATAAATAATAAGTATATATATTATATATACATAAATATTTGCTTTGTGTCATAGTATCGAAACTAAATGAAATGGATTCAAATACATAGTGTGTTACAAAGAAAACATTTCTATGCAAAAGGGCAAATTTTGCTTGCCCTTTTGCATAGCTTGACGCAAAAAATAAATTAAATTATTGAAATAAATTCATTTGAATACATTATATACGCTCAGTGAAAGTATGATATATTTGACAGTTTATTTGATAATTAAAATCATTGCTTGAATGTGTAAATCTTCTTTAAGAAATAAAAAAAAGTAATTGTAATGGAATTTTTAAAAAATATTATAAAGTCACGTGAGGGCGTCACTCAAAATTTGATATCATTATTTTTTAGATCCATAATTAAAATTTATATGGCTGTAAATTAAAATACTGCTTCACAAACTTTTAATCCATTAAGGGTTTTTGTATGGGGATATATCATTTCTTCTTAGGGGTATGTTCAGAAGATAATAAAAAATAAGTAAAAGTAAGACTATTCAAATTTTTCTTTTATAGCTCAACTCGGAATGAAAGCAATGAAAATCTGTATCATTTCATGAATTATAAACGAATTTTCAAGCTTTAAAGGCTCAGAAAATAAATATTTTTCTTATTTTTTATCACGACAAAGGCAAAAGATAACTTTTTTCATAACGAACACCTCCACATTAGGTTGGTAGTGTGGGTCCCCTTGAGATAAATGAAAATTCGTAACTTTTAAAGACCTATAATATAACAAAGTGATAGTTTATACATTAGCATGATCATATTTTATGAGGGACAGTGTTTTTCGAGATCTATGGCCATATGATCCGAAAAAGGTAAGCTTAAACCAATAATAAAGTTATTGTTAGTGCGATAATTTTCTTTTTTTAAATAGATGACGCCGAAATCATTTCTGAAACGAAACGACGTATGATGGGAACTCTAAGAATCTTAGTTTTTAGTCTGTAAATAAATGTTTTAAGCATAAAATTGTATACATTTCTTATTCTACCATTTGATATAACAAATTCTATTTTTTAATCTCACCAGAAACAAGTTTATTATATAAAATCATAAATTGGCTGCCTGCTAACAGAAGCTCTGTGTATAACTCTTCCACCCAAACCGGTTGGCCATGTCTAATCACCACACAATTGAAGCTGTTTAGTAGTAATACACTCGAATAAGATGGGACTAAAATAGTCCCATCTTTAAACTGAATTAAACAAGTAATATAAAAAAAATCTAAGTCAATTCCTACTTAGGTCAACAAACAAAAATTTTATTCTAGCTACTTTTTATTAAATTTAATTAAGTAATCAATCAATTAATTTTTATTAATTAATTAAATGCAGGGCCGCGAAGCAAGGGTTGATACCGTTAATCCAGTTTGTTCAGTTTATTGTTTCCATTCATTTTTAATCCCACGTAACAGGATCTAAAATTAATTAATTAAATGTAATTAATGAATTAATATTTGAAAAAACTGTATTAACATCAAGTATCATCCACTACAAGTTTTGAAAAATGCATTTGAACTTGAGTAGATGAATAAAAAGTATTTTATTTACGATTGAAAATTTGAACAAGCTATATATATATAGGGAGAGTGTGAACAATAGTAGGAATTGGGATTTAAAAAAAAAAAAAAGTTTTACTAAATAAACCGGTGACGTTACATTCCGATTTTATCACCTATTAGAACCATACATTAATTTTTAAAAAATCTTCAGATCGGATACCGAGAAAAGCGTTTTATACCTAAAATTCCCCAAACTACGTGTATACATAAATCCCGCTGTTAGTTGGTCGGCCTGTTGGTTGGTGTAGGCTGGTAAGAAATTAAGAAATATTTCTGTCGTCATTTTTTCCTCCCACACATTTAACAAGCAAGGAAACTGCATGGACGTGCTTGTTTTCAGTTGTTGAGTACTGACCGCTAACATAACGCGACTAGTTCTAATACAGTAAAAACTAGACTAATATTGTCATTACTGCACAGAAATTTAGTTGCGTAGTTGCGAGATCTTGTCTGCTTTTTGAAAATATTTTATTTATACGCCGCAGTGCGTCGATGTCATTACGTTGACGCTGCCGAGAAAGTTTGATGGTGCAGATTTCTATATGGTCTATGATAACAGCGATATAACGTGGTTGGGCCGACACAGTTGGGGCTAAAGCACCCCTGTGCTTTAAACTTACTGCAATAAATTGAATGTATAGATTTTTAATTTTTTCTTTCTTTTTTATTTCAAATAAAGAAAAAATCTACAATCACACACTACTGTATGCTTTCTCCTTACTTTATGAGTAGCTTTGTTGTATGTTGATTATGAGAAAATAGCGATGAATGACAAAATTCATCCAACTGTCAGATAGTAGAATTAAAAGGAATATATGGTGTTTCTACATATAGTTCTGAGCTATTTTTTAAAATAAACTTAAAAATTCCATTAAATAAAGCGTAATAAAAATATCAGCTTATTTAATTTTGATAGACGGATACATCAATCAGTGACGGTTCCTGACTTTTTTAAGTGGTGGGACAAGAAAAAATAGTGGAAGTTCAAATTGAAAAAAATATCTATACATATAAAGCACACCCTATCCCCCATGCACACAGTAATTAATATTTTTGAAACAGCAACTGATTATCAAAGTTCGTATACATCTTTTGTTGCTTTCTACCTAATTTTTTTAGAATTAAAAACATAATTATGCGTAAATTTTAAAAAATTTGCTCTATTACTAATCGAAAAATCGTTTTCCCTAACATGTTTAATTTTTCTTTAGTGTTTATGTTCTTTATAGCTGCTCGTTCACAGTTTTTTAACGATAACTTAAAATCAATATTAACACATAAAATATATTTAGGCATCAAATTTCATAAATCAGAAGGTAAAAATAGTGAAACATCTAACAACAATGAATTTAAGGCCGCACGAATAAAAAATTATTTTTCTCTCAGCAAACAATTTCAAAAACAGCTACCCATTTAGCGAAATTCCCTAGCCGTTTTGAAGCCAAGTTAACGACTTCTCAATATGGCTTGTGTGTTTATTAGTCAAATATGTTAACCCGGTAAACGGAGAAACAAGCCAAGTTCTTACCGTGGAGCATAAATATTTTAGATAGCGAAAAACATAACTGGCGTCTTTTTCAACAGCTTTTTTTTTATAATGAATAATATTAAAATAGAATAAAATTCGTGGATTTTTTTCAATAAAGGTAAATTATTAAAAGAACTGTGTTACATAATAGGAAGAGCTTTTGCTTTAGATAGTGGGCCAGGCCCCCTGGCCCCTAATGACGAGTCTCCATTTACTTCAATCATTACTTTCCTTATTAGGCTTTCGAAGTTTTTAAGCTAAAATCATATTTTACACACTGAAGAAGTTTGTGGAATTGTCAGTCGTTAGACAAATAAAAGTTATAACAGGGAGTGATTTCATATTTCCTCATTAATTGTTAAGAATAAGATTAACAACAAATTTTCTACACTAGAACTAGTTTTAGTAAATAAGCATTATTAATAAATTTGATAATATTATGTTTAATCATTTCATTTAAATGGATTATTCACTTACCAAGCCAATCTAGCATAATTGTTTCCAGTTCTGTACACGCCGGACTTGCAGCCTATTAAGATACATACAACAATATAAGTTATACGCGTGTTCTCCAACTGAATAACTGAAAGTTTCAATAGATTTTAACTTTTTCTAGCAAATTTTCTGAAAATTTAAACTGTTTCAGTTAATACCTCGGATATCCTTTAAAATAATTTTTGTAGCATGTGGTCATACATATGTGGATATATGATATTGCATACATTAACTTAGATGTCCCAAAAATACTACTTTCATTATTTCGCTCTTCTGAAGTTTTAGGAGTTTTTAGTTTTTTTTTTTTAAATGTGAATAAGAAAATCTCGACACCCAAACTTTTGTTTTTAAACAACGTTTCCAAGCTTTAAATGTGTACGACTAAAAGTAACATACAAGTTTATCAATAGGCTATCATCGTAAGATTTCAAATTAATACTCAAAAAATAAACTGCATGTTTTTACAAGATTTCTTTTTATGATTTTCAGTTTGATGATTTTTAGGTTTATTAAACATATATTGATATGGGAAGTAATTATATCAAAATTCATGTTACATTAAGTAGTTAAAACTTTTTCTTCGCTGTTTCTTACTAGCCATATTTTAAAAATGTCTAGATAAAAGTTAAAAATTATCATAATGTTTCACATAATAATAACAGTATAAATACGAGTAAGCGTTCTCAAGGTAAGTAAACGATTAATAATGATCTCATTACCACTGACACTGAAATCCCTACATCTGCAATGTAGGTTAAAGTGGTATTTACCCACTTAAATCGGTTTTAAATAACACTTACTCGTGCTATTTCAGCAGACTGAACATCCATTAAACTATGCATAAAGTTTCACCATTAATTGTAACTATGCAGATTGTATTTTTTAGAACTAATTCTCAGCTATACAACTGTTTTCGATGTTTAAAACAGACAGTTAAACTTTCATAATACTTAATAACTGTCGAATAATATTTTCAACAAAATATTGTATGGCAATTTGTTAGTCTGAGCATTTTTCAATTTCCAGAAGATAGTTAAAATGGGCTTTGGAGATGTAATCTCGTATAAATAGTCAGTAAATTTCACTAAATTACAGGGCCCACCATGACCGAGTGGATAGGACACTGAAATGGTAGATGGCTGAAGTGTTGAGGTCCAGAGTTCTGGTACCACCGCGTGGTTGCGATCTAACGGTCTGGAGATTTTAGTGGTTATCTTCAGATGTAGAGAGAATACGCGTTAGAACACCTTAAAAGGTCCTCTGCCAAAGGCTTCCTTGCCCCGGTTGCCCCCTTATAGCTTTATCTCAACACACAATACACTAAATAAATTACAAATCTATTAATTTACTGTCGAAAAATTCGTTTGAAGGATAAATATTTCGTATCTAAAAAGTAAAAGTTATCAAGTTTGTTTCTACTAAATATTACATACCCAAGAAAAGCCAACGCACCCTATTGCATCAGATAACATGTCAGCTAGAATAGAGGGATATGCATTTCCCGCCGGAAAATAAGCATGGAATCTTGGATGCTGCCAATGCGTAACCTGAAAATAAAATGGTTTCAACTTCAGCTGAAAAAATCTTAAACAAAAATCATAAACAAAAATTACAAAATAAAACTAAACATAGAAAAAAATTAATCTTTAAATATTATTTTACGTTTGCACATCTTCATTGTGTTATCGGTTAGCATATAATTAATTTCATATTGGTTTATTTCCATTGATGAATGAAAATCTCAAAGTTAAAAATGACATATATATTTCGGATATCAAAGGAATATTTGTGATGTCGAAATACCAGTTAAATATTCATTTACATATATTTGAAATAACCCAGCAAAATTCTGTAGGACATGAGTTCTAAAGTCTGTTCAATTCAAGTATCGTTAATTTAACTAAATTGTCTGTATTTAAAGCAAAATATTGAGAATTATATTGCACATAAGTAGTTAACATTTACCGAAAAAATGATCTATAGAGTGTCCCCAAATGCACGGGTGAAGCTTTAAGGGTAGGTGAAATACATATAAAGAAGCATTTTTTGTCTAGCACTGTGTGGTGGGAAATGAAAAGTGTCATTTGTTTTCAGCTTGATGGGGCTCCACCCATTTCCGCAATAACGTACATAATTAAAGCGGAAATGAGTGGAGAACCATCGTGCTGAAACCACACAGTAATCTTCGTTTCCGACCCCACATTGATATCCAAAAAAATGCTTCTTTATGTGTATTTTACATACCCTTAAAGTTTGGCTCATGAATTAGGAGACACCCTGTATAAAGTTTTAGAGGTATTTACACATCCTATGATTTGGATGAACAAAACTTATTAATACAAAGTAAAAAGTGTTCTGTTGCATTTAACAAAATTTCTTTTATTAAGCTGTTTGGTAGTTTTATTTTGTTGGCTCAAATAATATCGCCTCATTTCAGCAAAATCGATTTAGTCATACTTTCAATATATGATATTACTAGCTGAGTGCCCGTCCTTCGCACGGTAGTAAACGAAAATATTCCAAACATGTGTAATCCCAATTAATTCTAGTGGTGTGAAATCTAAAATAAAAACAAAATTATTTGACTCTTGATGTAAAGTTTGCATCATGAGTACTAACCTGGCATCATTGCAATTTAATGACTCAATAAACTATGTCAGTATCATTCGCGATCAGAAATAGCTTTTCGGTTTGAAGAGAACTCCTGACTTTCAAAATGTGTTATTTCTACATCATACTGTTTTTTAGGTTCAAGTTGTAGTAATAAATACCTCTACCTTACATGTAATGGACACTACATGACACTACTCTAGACACTACATGTAATGGACAACCGTTTATTTTAAACTAGCTGCGCACCCGCTCTTCATACGGGAAGAAACGAATATTTTACTAAAATCATATCTGCGTGTGACAAAACAGAATTTAATTTTTAAAAAAGTTCAAGTAATGCCCTCGAAATTACTGCGGGATGTATCATCGCATATTAGAATTACTTATCGTTCAGTTGGCTGTAAAACAACCCTTGAAAAAGGATAAACAGAACACTTTTAATTTCATGAAATATTTATTAACGTGGTATATTGTGATTTATTCATATTATCCTTACAAATCTACTAATATTACCTATAACGTATATCAATACTATCTATCTTCCTTCTCCTTCAAGGCTACATTAAAAGAAACAGCTTAGATTATTTTGTACCAATGGGATCTTCTTATTCTATGGTGATTCTTTGCAATTAACGCATTAGCATAAACAATTATCACTTCACATAATGGTTGCCATTAAGGAAGCTCTCTCTATATATTTAATTTATGCATAGTTTTGTAAGATTTGCGTATTTAGCACCACAAAACATTTCATCTCAACTTGGTGGAAAATATCCAAGCGGTGCCGTTTTAAATATCCATATATCCAATATAGCGATATCTTATAAATCCTCCATGGTTCTGTCTCCTGAAAAACATCAAACTGTGTAATCTCGAGGAGCTATTTAGAATCGCTTTAATTGTGACAGAACGCAGTTGAAGAGTTTGCAAATTTCACGCATTTTTTTTATTTTTTATTTATGACGTCACAGTTCAGCTGCCGTAAAAGATACCCCGGTTGGTTGATGGAGTTAATTTAGATTTTTCGCACAGTAGTTTTCAAACGGTATCCTATTAAAACTTACAAAGACGTTGAAAAAATTTTTTGCTTTATAAAGTACCCCTATGGAGGAACGTAATCCAACGTTAAAATAAAACTATACTCGCAACATGCATATGTTAGAAAACCTATAAACATTTTTAAATAAGCAACGGATTAAAATGCCACTAATAATGATAATAATCGCTATTTATATTCGCTATAGCTGTGACAGGACGTTAGAGTTGCAGAGTTTACAAATTTCACGCATTTTTTTAAAATGATATCACTGTTTAACTGCCGTAAAAGATACCCCGGTTGGTTGAGGGAGTTAATTTGATATTTCGCTCAGTAGCTTTTAAACGGTATCATATTAAAATTTACAACGACATTGAAAACTTTTTTGCTTTATATAGGAATAGGTCACTATGGAGGAACGTAATCCAACATTAAAATAAAACTATACTCGCATATATATGCCTGCGACATAATTAAATGCGGGGAAAAAAATAGAACAATTTTAATATATCGCGCTTTAAAACAAACTTCGTAACTTTTAAAATGAACATATTAAGCTGCGTTAACACATTTCATTTTTTAATTACAACAGATTAAAATACCACTGATAATAATAATAATCATGAATTTCTCAGTTTATTTCTAAAGTAAGTTTTAATCAAAATATCGCCTCCTTGTGTTAAAAAAAAAAGAGCAGGGATAAAATTGTGGCGTAATTTTTAGGTATCGTAAAGCATTTGACGTCATAGATCCTCACTTGCGAATTGAAATTCCGATATCCTATCTTAAAAACTCCATTGGTTGTAAAAAAAACCTTTTTTTCTAATCCTTTTTGTGGCAGCAACCCAACATAAATTCTCGTGCCATGATCGCAATGTAATGAATGGCGTAAGATCGCGTTGATGCTATTAAATTCTAAACATTAGGTTGCATTAAAATTCGTAAAAAATCATCGAATTGACATAATTTTTTTGTTTTCATATTAAAAGAGGGAGAAAAAAATGTTTCACCATTTGTGATAATATCAAAAAGTTATGACGGATAGAATTCAAGATGCGACAGTTTTAAAATTATTTTACGAAAAATTCGTCAAAACCTATACTTAGTAAAAAAAATTCCTAAAATTCAGTAAATCATGTTACGTATTCAGAACAAACTGTTTTTAAAAGAAAATTTTCTCCTCTATCCGATGATACAACTGCCGTTTTGCTGCGAACGTAATTTCCGACGTTATTACGAATTAGGTGAGAAAAAACGCCAAAAATCGCATAAAACATAAAATAAAAAAAAATTCTAGGTCGAATTTTGAAAAAATCGCTTCGAGGTGCACAACTACATGTATGATCTTCCCGAGTACCAAATTTGGTGTTTCTAGGTATAGCCGTTTGTCCGTAACGCTGCCGCACACACACACACACAGACACCTTCTTTTATAATAAGTAGAGATAACCATGAATAACATACATTTAGCTGTTTAGAGATGGTTTGTTTTTCTCAGACAATATATCGAGTTTTCAGCTTAACGAATTCAAAATATTGAAATTTGTACATAGAAGATTTGATCATGTAGAATTGGTGATTAAACGGGTCTTGCACTATTTCGAGATGACATTAAGTCAGAGCTTGACTGTGTATAAAAATGTATAATATCAAAATCTTACAACATGCCATAAACCAACAATATTTGCAAACTATAATAAACCAATGATACTCAGTTGATCAAGCGAACATTCATAAATCTTATTTACTCGTACATATGTATACAGTAGAGCTCCGATTATCCGCGAGCGGATGATTCGCGGTGCGGATAATTCGCGAGTGGCTCCTCAAGAAAAAGAAAAAAAAATTACAAACCCCCAAAAAAAGAAAGAAAAAAAAAGTCAAACCAACAACAGGGAAAATAAAATACTCCCTACAATGCAAGGCCCAAAATTATTGAGCTTAACGGCCCGAGCGGACAAGTGTATGGATCAACTCTTCCTACAGTTCCGTGGTCTCAAAATCAAACAGCAAATAAACGTTCACTTCTCGTCCCTATTAGTTATTAGTTGATATTTGAAAACAGTTAAACTATTAATTTTTAATGAAAGTCTACTAACAGCCATTAGTTATTGTTGTAGGGCCAATTAACTCCGCTCAACAAAATTAGTTTTAGTTAAACAGAAAACTATAACTAATCGTTGGGCCGAGTGAGTCGGACCTTCAACTAACAACTGCCTGAACATTTAGTTGTGTTCAATTAGCAAGAATTAGTTTTTAGTTGAATGTTTAGCTCAACTAATAATTTATATAATTATACCCAACTCTGGCTTCAATATTTAGAGGAACAAGACGACAATGCATATCTGGCAGAAAAGCTCATGTTAAGGAAAGTACAAATAAAGAAACGATGCTTCAAAAGCAAAAACAAGCGACAGCTTTTTTTTCAAAAATTAAAGAAAATATATTTTTAAGTTTTTAAAACTTTTTGTTAATAGTACAGTATTGTATTTTGTTTACTGTTAATTTTTGAGATTTAGACATTTTCAGTTTATCCGCGATTTTCGCTATCCGTGGCGACCTTGCCACCCAATTACGCGGATAATCGGGGCTTTACTGTATTGTTTTGTTGTGAGTGAAACTTTGAAGTATATTTATCAATAAGATTTGTCAAATTGTAAGATGAGTTTAAATTTTTTAGGGAAACAAATAAATAAAACACATAATCACCAAAATAAGAACAAATTGACCTTTTATTTACAAGAAAAGCATAGAAAATTATTTAAAAGCAAATAATTTAACACAAGTACAAAATAAAGAAATGCATTTCTTTCATGAACAAGAAAGTTGCACCATTTTGGTGTTTTGAATTTTCAAGGATAGTTGGACGTGGAAGCTCTTTTAAAAAACAAAATCTTTCTGTAATTACAAACTACTGATTAAAATCAATAGAGTAGAAAGTAAACTTCTCTAATCAACTTTTACAAAACATCGGCGTTGTCAACTATTTTTCATGGAACTACGAATGACATCGTGGCTATCTGCATTTAATTTCATGCGTGTTTTGTTCTTTTTTTTTTTTTTTTTTGACAAATGGCAGCAGTATTTCAGTCACAGCCTTCACTCTTTGTTTTATCCGACAAACTGATTTCGTCTACCTTTCCCTACACGTTTTAAACAGTGAAATTTTAAATTTTTTTCCTTAAGTTATATAATTGAAATCACTAAAGCTAAGACCATTTTCAAATCCGAAACAAAATTCTTTAATGTCCAGTGAAATGCTGATAACACCATTCCAGTTTTCTCACGCGAAAAGAATATGCACAGCTGCGGAAAAAAAAAGTCCCACTTGTACATTTTTCAGCCGTCGTTCGTCGCACAGCAAAGTTACAGATACCAATCGTTTACGATTGACGCACACTTTAATTTGCTATGCATAAAAATTGCATAAGGGGCCATCTACATATTAAAATTCGCACCAACTTTTTTTTTTCTCAATAGCAACCTCTACATTTCACTTCATATTTCAAAAATGCAGCTCATTTTAACCCCGGACACCAATTTTCAATAAATTTCGACAGAAAATGAGTGAGTTATGAGCACTCAAAATCCCCCCCCCCTATGTTAAAATAGTTTTTCATACTTCAATTCATATCTCCTATAATATTGGTAGTAAGAAGCTGATTTTTATTCGTACTATTAGAACTAAACGACCCAAACATAATTTAATGTTATTATGATTTTTAATAAATTATTAATATCAATTATGAATTATTAAATTAATATTAAAAAAATTATGAATAGCGACCTAGCCAAATTTCGATGGAAATAGATGCAGAAATTAATATTACATGGCTGTGCAAAATTTCAAATTTTTCCGTTCAGTAGTTTAATTTATATTAGATAAAATGTGTTATTTTCATGAGTTAAGGGACCATATATAAATTTATTAAGTGAAAATTTTTTGAAAATTGCATAAAATAAATGTAAATTAGATTTATTTTGTGCAAAAACACAGTAAAAGATGCCAGTATTAAATATATCAAATTTTGAAGCAAATAAATTAGAGGTTTTTACAGTTTGATGGGGATTCTATAAAGCGTGTATTGTTGCGTCCGATACAATATTCTCCCAAATAAAATATTTTCCAGCTATAGAATTAGATGCAGTAGATGTATGTCTTCTAATACAACGTCCTATTTCTGAAAAACTAACATCCTCAACTTTCCAGGCATGAATGTGACCTTTTTTAATATCGGAAACATTAGGTCTTTGGAATTCTCCATACTTTATCAAACATTCAAAAACACGTTTTTCGGTAAAAAAAATTTCATGTAACTATAAATTAAAATACTGCCAAAAGTCTTAAGAATATTGCACATTGCAGACGATAGTATTAAATGAAGAAAGTGAAATAACAAACACACTGATAATATTGGGTCGGCAAAAAAGTAATTGCGTTTTTTACACGAAATTCAAGCAAGTAAATTTTCTATCAGGAAATCATTCTTCAAGTTCGACCACAGCTGAGTAATAGTCAAGCTTGTAGTCAGAAGAGTTGAGAGCAGCCTTTAACTCCAGCCCACATTTCACCTGTCTAAAAGAACCATCAACGGAAATACTCAATAACAATTTCAAAATTACAAAGATTTTCAAAATCGTGAGCAGTCATTTTGCATTTTTCCCTTAAATCATGCGTACGAACCAAGGAAGTTATGAACTCACGGGTCATTTGGACCACTGACTAAATATTCTATTCTACCCTTGATATTCTCAGTACAAAAAACTTTCAGAGAGATGGGAACAATATTTTCCTTGAAAATAATATTAATTTCTTTTAGTTCTCGCGAGCGAAATTAATGAAAGGCGAAAAGTTCGGAACCTACAAATAGCGTTTTTCAATTTGCAGAAAGTCCCTTAAAAACGCGCAAAAATGAATTCGCAATATCTCCGGAAATTATCGTAGAAAATTGGTGAAAATTTATATTTAGGGTAATTTGAAGTTTTCCTTTCGTTTAATAAAGTCAAAATATGGGGTTGCCATTGAGAAAAACGAAGTTGATGCAGAATTAAATATGAAGACCGCCTCTTATGCAAATTAAATTAATAGTAAATTAAAGTACGTGTTATTTGCAAAGGAATGGTATATATAACTTTGCTGTACGACGAACGACGGCGAAATAAAGAGCAAGTGGGACTTTTTTTTTCCGCAGCTGTACAATAGGTATTCTTTATTGCTTTCTTCACTGTAATACATTGAAAATTTAAATTAATAAAATATAATCATTATTAAAGCAAATCTTAATGCTTATTGTTTTAGATCATATTTACGGTAATTTCTTACATATATCTATGTATATACAGGGCGTCCCAAAAAGGTGCTTTATTTCTTTATCTATTAGAGATAAGTTTGCCGTGTAAATTGAAAAAATGTTCAAAATAAGGTCGGAAATAAGACTCCGTTAAGAAACAATTCTCGTTTTTTTCTCGTTCATTTAAAAAAAGTTGCACTTTTTAAATTTGTATACGACCACCGTACAAAAAAATTTTCAATTACTAAGATGTGCCCCATACACTTATGAGATGATGCACGAAATTTGAGCCTTTCATCATACAACGTCGCAGAGATATCTTTAAAGAAAGATGATCGGGGAGTATGCATGATTTTGAATGTAAACGTTTATTGCTAGAGTAAAAAAAAAAAAATGATTTTCTTTCGTAATTTCTGTAAGAACCCTGAAATGCGATCATTCGACGTTATTTTTTCCCTTCGAGAGCCGTGGAAATGTGGTTTAAGTTAGTGTTATATTTGTCTTCATATCTCTGACACTTTTTACTCTGACTTTAAGATAGAAGTCTCAAATTTTGTATGTAACCTCATGAGTGTATGGGGCGCATTTTACTAACTGGGAACTTTTTGGTACGGGTATCGCATACAAATTTAAAAAGTGTAACTTTTTGAAAACTAAAGAGAGGAGCAGTTTATTAAGGAGTCTTATTTCCGACCTTATTTTGAACATTTTTTCAATTCACACTGTCCACTTATCTCTTATAGATAAAGAATTAAACCCCTTTACCATCTTGTGGGGGCACCCTGTATACATAAATATATATGAATTCTGTTTGAGAAAATTTATTTTTGTATTTTCAGATTATCAAGCAGAGAAAGTAACTTTACAATATTTCCGTTTTACTGGTCAATCAGTTGAAGTGAGTAACACTTTAAAAGCTTTATAAATTAAATGTCTCTGCAATAATATTTAGATGGAAAACTAGTTGAAAGTTAAAAGTTTTATAAATTTTCTCTTGAAATTATTCCCTTGGAGAGTCTGTTCATAATACATTATACAAAATTTTCGAAGAAAATGAATAATATATCATTAAGGAAAATTTTCGCCATTTCATGAGACTTCAAATGAAAATCCGCACTAGAATTATCTCTGAAAATGATGGCAAATAAAGCATCAATGAACAATAAATTTCTTTTATGATGCTATCAAAGCACTATGAAATTAGCAGAGCATAAAGCTATAACAAGCTGTCCTTCCCCGTAGTGTATAGTATATCTAAATGATAGAGATATGGGAAATTATATTGTTACATCGTTGTTGATCAGATTCTGTAGTACATGCTAGGATGAGTTTTTTAAATATTTGCTTTAACTAGAGAGAATAAATATTAATAATGTGCTTATGTAATATATCTCTAAAGTTGTTAAAAACATATTTTGCTTGGTTAAACTTTTATTGAAAGTACGTCTTCATAAAAAAAGATAATAATAATAATAATTAGTTAAATTTATGAATCCTTTGTGTAATGATAAGTATGTAATTAAGGGATTGAAAAATACTCTGGTTCTTGATTTTGTTAATCTTCACAAAAAGGTTATTTTATGACTTAAATAAGATTAACAAAAGATATCTACAAAAAAATTGTTCTTAAAACTTAACAAATTTAAATTTAAAAGCGTCTCAACAATACACATCAAAATACTTTAAATTTCAAAGAACTAACTGATGGTTTTGATTTATCTTAATATAAAGCTGCATCTTAGATCTACAGTGTGAAACATAAAAGTACCGTAAAGCGGGATGAATAGGAACACTTTTCAACTTTGAACCTTTAAAAAAAAAAAAAAGAAAAAAAAAAAAAGAACTGTGAGTTTTTTTCTACTAGAAACTTCGGTCTTGTTTTATTATTTTAAGTCAACTAGCTGAAGTACCTGTCGTTGACGGGTTAGTACCTAATGCAAATTTCCAAAAAGCAAGAACTTTCGCCAGCATTGTAGGAGTACACAGAATGGATGTAGTATGTTGCCAAAGTAAAGAAAGCGAAGTTATAATTTTTATGTATTGTTAAAATATTACAGGTTAGAGAGTAAGTAATATCATTTCATTCGCTTTAGTCGTAATTATGTGATGCGCTAACGAATATTTACGCATATTGAAATATTTTTCGCAAAATCTCAAAATCTAATCGATATTTTTGAAAAATTGGAAGCCTAGAATTTAAGTTGAGCGACAACCTATCATGTCACCAAATTTCGTTTCATTCCATTCAGTCCTTATTTCGTGATGCTGGAACAAAATTTCAGCATAGTAAAACAATTTTCAGAAAATCTCAAAGTGCAATCAAAATATTTTTAAAATTCAACGCCTACAAATTAAGATTAGCAACTACCTATCATATCACCAAATTTCGTATCATTCGTATTAGTCGTTATTACGTGATGCTTGAAGAAATATAAACGTATTTTGAGAGAATTTTCTTAAAATCTCAAAATCTAATAAAAATGTTTAAAAAATTGGACACCTATAGTTTATGTTGAGCAACCATCTATCATGTCACCAAATTTCATATCATTCGCTTTAGTCGTTATTACATAATGCGTGAAGAAAGATTCACTCAGTTTTAAACGATTTTCGCAAAATCTCGGAATCTGATCGATTTTTTTTTAATTAGATGCTTAAGTTTAAGGTGAGTGACCACCTATCATTTCACCAAATATCATTTTTTCACCTTTGCAGTTATTACGTGATGTGCGAACACAAATTTACGCAGTTTGAAATGATTTTCGCAAAATCTCAAAATCTAATCAAGATTTTTTTTTAATTTGACGCCTATGTTTTAAGTTGAATTACTACCTATCATGATACTAAATTTCATTTCAATCGCTTCTGTCGTTTCTAATTGATGGTCGAACACAAATTTACGCAGTTTGAAACGATTTTCGCAAAATCTCAAAATCTAATCAAGATTTTTTTAAAATTCGACGCCTACGTTTTAAGTTGAGTGACCACCTATCTTGACACCAAATTTCATATCATTCGCTTCAGTCGTTTTTACGTGATGCTTGAACAAAAACAAAAGCGTCACGGACAGAATGACAGAACGACAGACAGACAAACTTTTTTTTGAGGGTCGCACCGGATTCCCAGGTGCTTGAAACGGATAGAAATCGCAAATATTTTGAATTCCAAGAAATGTACAGACAAAAGTCTAATTTTATTTTTATAGATATTCAAAAGCAAAACGTAGCGGATTCAGGGGAGGGGCTAGAGGGTAACATTCTGCTTCATTGTGCACTTTGAATATGTAAAGTCTTCTTTTTTAATCACTTAGCCCCTCCCAAAACATTTTACATCGGTTTAGACTAAAATTTTGCTTTATTGTATATTTTGTTTGGGTGAAATAAGCTTTTTTCAAAATTTAGCCCCTCCAAAAGAGAATTTCTGGATCCGCCACTGATATATATATATATATGTAAAAATTTAAGGGTGCTCTGACTCACTCCGCAGAAAGCGGTGAGTCGGAACTCTTGTTAAAATCTTTATGTGTTTGAATTCTGCAGTTAATAAGGTTAATAAAAATAAATAATAATGATGAGGGATGAACGGGAACATGTATTTACTATCAAACAAAGCTTTTATTTTCTATACAAATAAAGATTTGATCATGTCTTTGAAATGAGCAAATGTTTTTATGTAATCATTGGGCTGAAGTATCTTTTTGACATCTGGAAGGAACGCTGCCTCCTCCTCCGTTTCTTGAAATCTCCAGGTATGTGGACACTTTTGTAAAATTTTCCTACACATCCGTCATTTTCTGGGAACAGGTCTTTAAAACATAGTGTTTGTATGATTTTTTTCCATGACCTCTAATGCCAAGAAAATCTTCGTGAGTAAATGTATTCAGAATTTGTGAGCTTCCTGGTACTTCAAAATCTTTATCTCTCCAATATCTCTTCGGTAGATATAGAAACTATTAATTATTTGTCACATCTTGAATAGAACAATTGGAGTTAGAATCTTCAAACGATGATCTTCTAAATAGTTTTTTTTTTAACAAGTCTAACTAAGGTAGCACAATGTGCCCCGATATATCCCATGAACCTATGATGTCACTTGGAACCAGAAGCGTAGCCAGCCAGAATTTTATTTCGGGGGTGGAGGAGGCTGAGTATCAAATTGTAAGCTAAGTAAAGGATCTCATTTCAGGGGGTGCGGGGGGGCATTGCAACTCCCCTATAGGTACGCCCCCGCTTGGAACCCAGTACGACCGTCAAAAAAAAAAAGTTTGCCTCTCTGTCCAGGGCTTAATTTGCATAGGAGCTCACAGGACTTCAGGTCCTGTACTTCTTTTTTCAGGGAGAATATTTACAGAGTAGGCAAAACCCACCGGAGTTCATGAATATTGACCTCCGGAGCCCACCAGTACATCAACTCGAAAATTTCCCCCTTTTCACACACAAACCGATTTTAATGGACTGAACAATCAGGACACATTTCGCCTCGAACCGCTCAACACATTTTGGGTCTTCTACAGAGTACTGTTTAGATTTTTTTCATGCTAATTTAAGACAATTTTAATTTAATTTCGCTGTTCTATGAACTAAAGAAAACGTGTCCAATACTATGGGGAAATCTTTGAATAATCATTATTTTAATAGAATGTACTACCGACATCCGTGTTTTAGGGGTTTACAATAAGTCACTGAGTATGAAGATGAGCTCTAGAGAATATCAGGGCTCCGGCACTTTTTTGCTAGAAATTAAACTCTGATTCTGCCGTTCTGTCCGTGAACGGCAGAACGCCAGAATTTTTTCGTTCGCGCATCGCGTAATAAGGACTAAAGCGAACGAAATGCAATTTGGTGACATGATATGCAATCATTAGGTCATATGATATATACTATAGGTATAGTCATATTCTATAGGGTTCAAATCTTTTAAGAATTTTGATTAGATTTCGACATTTTGCGAAAATTTGTTCAAATTGCGTAAATTTTTGATCACGCATCACGCAATAATGACAAAACCGAATAAAATGAAATTTAGAAAAGTGATAGTAGGTGGATGTACAATTTATACTATAGGCGTCAATTTTTTTTAATTGATAAAATTTTCAGATTTTGCGAAAATTGTTTCAAAATGCGGATTTTTTTGTTCACTCATTACGCAATATCGATATGAAATGAAACTTAGTGTCATGAAAAGTGGTCATACTAATTAAACTATAGCCGTCAAATTTTTTGAAAAATTGAAACAGAATTTTGAGGTTAGGGGTAAATGTGTAAATATTTGTTTGTCAATCATGTATAAACCACTGAAGGGAAAAGAATAAAACTTGGCATCATCAGAGGTGGTCACTTAAGTTATAAGCGTCAAAGTACATCAGCTCTTTTTTTTTTAATAGATTTTGAGACTTTCCGAAAATTGAGTAAATGTTTGTTCCATTCCTGAAAAATAGCAACAGAATAGAAAAAAATCAGAAATTGTGATAGGTAGCAAGTTTATTTAAACTATAAATGCCAATATTGTTTTAAATATTTCATAGAATTTAAGATTTCGTGAAAATCGTGCAAATGTTCTTGCATTAAACAAAAAAGCTTAGGAGAACAGAATTAAAGTTAATAACATGATCAGCAACGACTGAAAACATAAGTTTCAAAATAATTTTAAATTTTAGTAAATTTTAAAACCTCGAAAAATTGAATTTTGATCAGTGTGCCCTATAAAGTCCGTTGTCACCCCAATAGTTTCTAAACGGCAAGAACAATAATCCTAAAAGTGGGATCTAAGTACACTAAAGCTGCCATGAGTTATGAAAGGAAACCGATTACAGCAACACCTGGCGGCTAAATTTGAGTCAGCTTTTTTGTATCTCAAAAGCAGTACCAGATACGAGAAAAAAGTCAATTACAAAGTTGTTCAGGATAACTGAATTATTTTTTTTTAATCTAGAGGACATTAATGTTTTAAAATTATAAAAGCGTAAAATGTAAGGCTTAAAAACGTATTATTGGTGCTTTAGCCAACGTGTGACCTACCATAGTGTACAAATTGCAGCCAGATTTGCAGACCAGATGCGTATGCGGATGTGCATTATTGCTGACGGAAAACACTTATACCATGGATAAATGAGCTTAAAGTCAGGTGAGTACACTTTTGGAGAACTCCACTAAACAAATGTCCGTTTTATGCCTTCCAACCGTAACATTGTGTAATTTAATGATCATCTGCAAATTAAGGCATATTTTCTTGTCTTCTTAAGGTGTACCAGGTGCCACTGTAAACGGATTTTAGCGGTCACATTATATATATATATATATGTGGCAGGGGTGTATTTAAGGCTGTAGTTCGAAGAAAAAACTCTGTTTTTAGTCTTGGTACACAAATAGAAATAAAATAATAGCACCATGGTCTCCAAAAAATTCCAGATAGTTCTTCATAAGCTGATTTACACACTGTAATAAGCGAAAAAGCTGTGCCTTTTGTGAAATTTTCAGAAAATATTATTAAACATGGATCTGAGCTGCAAGATTTTTCGAAGTGTGACACGTTTTGCGAAAATTTCCGACTTTTAACAATTTTTTCTAAAAGTTTTGAAACTGATACAGGTTTATCGTTTATTTCAGTATGTAGTACAGCTTGTAAAGAGACAGTTTCAAAATTTTGAATTGCCTGACATAATTAATTTATTTGTACTTATGTACCACAATCGCATGATTTTTTTCGAACTACACCGTTAGGGGCGAGGGTACCTGGACGCCCTCTGAAAATGCAAATCAATTATTAAAAAGCAGCTATTTTAAAACATTTATTTTAACTCTATTAACAATAAGGTTTCAAATACTAGTCCCCCTCCCCCGAAATGGAAATTTATATACGATACTGATATATGATGTCCCAAAAATGTGGTAAGACGTGGCAATGTGAATTGAAAGTGTTCAATATAATGTAAGAAAAAGACTACGATAAAGAAAAAATGCCTCTCATCAATTTTCAAAAACTCACACTTTTAAAATCTGAGCACTCCCATGTTTCCTTTCAAAAGCTCTTATTTATTTCAAAAAATACGATGGTAGTAAGCATACAAATTACAAATAAAATTTCTCCAATTAATCAGCTATACAAAAAACGTATTAATATCCATCTGAAGACATGTAATTCGTTAGGAAGGATCAGTTTTACTTAGCGCAGATAAAAACGTTAAAGGATGCACATCCGTCCATTCTTTAGGATCGTTTTCGTTGCTAAACCGATCAAGTTATCGTCGTTTTTTTAAATTAATTTTCACAACTGACACTCTAGCTAAGATAACGTAATCATGAAAACCTGCAAAAATACTTCAAAATTTTAATTCACGCGCTTTGCATGCATCTTTTAAAAAATTATTTTCATTTTCCTTTCAAAAATGTTTTTATGTCAAATATATATATACAGGATGATCAGAATATGAGTGTACATTTGAAAAATTAATGATTCACGGATTAATGTAGATTGACACGTATGCTTGGAATGACATGGCGTTTCATTGCAACCTCAAAAACGATCGATGGAAGCATTGTATGGAGGTGCAAGGAGATTATTTTGAATTTCTGCATTGGCGGATCCAGAGCAGGGACTGATCCTTACATCCACACAGGGGCAGGTACCACCCCCCACACACGAACTAAATTGCACTACAGATGACGGTCTTGTATTGTAAATTTTAGGTATTTTATAAGAAAATGCAACAAAAAATGTTTTGTGCCCCCTCCAGAATTTTTTTTCTGAATCCGCCACTAATCACTGTAATTGCATAATTTAAATAAAGCTCTTAATTCTGGTGTAATGATGGTTGTTTCATAGCATATTTGGCACATTGTGTATACAGCGGTGGAATTAAGCATAAATTTATCAAGCTTACGCGAGTTATAAAATGAGTATTCTTGTATTATCACAAGAAAGCTACAACTACATTAAATTTTAAAGCTGTAATTCCATTTGAAGTGGGTCAAAAATTGATCAAATTTTGAAAAATTGCGACAAAGACCTACAGAACAGTCAGGTTCAACAAACCTTTAAATAATAATAATAAATGAGTTTGAGGGATGTTTGAAAATTAGATTGCATGTAATTTATGAGTATGATGGTAATTCGGGGAAGATACTAGGGGGAAACGTAAGTTTGCTGCTAATAATTTTATGTGTCAGCAAATAGTAATAGTGATCGTCTTGTTTGAGAAATCTTATCCCATTGTACACTGGGATTGTGAATTGATCTTAATTCATAGCCTTTACTCGACGTTATTTTGGATCTCGTGAGAATTTAACCTGGTGAATAAGATTCTAATAGCCTTATTCACCAAACATTTGACAAGCGGATTAATCCTGAAACGCGTGTTATAGTCATCGGTAAGATATCTTACCGATGACTAACACGCAAGTTTGGTTTAATCCGCTTGTCAGGTGTGTGGTGAATACGGCCGTTATAATATTCCATTGATCATATTTAAAGTTGATGAACGGGGATTTATTATAAATATGAGATTATTATTACAAGTGAGTTCCGCAATTTGTTACATACACAAGGCGAGCAGAATGGAGAATCGTGCAGCTATATGAAAATAAGCTTTTGTGACATTTTCACCCTATGAGGGAAGACACAAAATGGCTTGGAAATAAATAAAATGAACTTTAAACTTTATTTTTCATTTTGTATATTGTATATCGTTTCATAAACGCTGCTGAGTTTTTGTGTTCGTTGCTTAAAACTTCAGTGTATGTAGAACGCTCTAGATATCAGTCCAGTTGATTGGACGAAACACAAATTTTATTAGCTCTAGAAATCTGACAAAAATCTTCAGTAAACAATAAACAGAAATTAACAAGCAATAGTACGTTTGCACGTTTTATAGCAGTTGGCTGATCTCGGAGACTCGTCCAAATAGTGTATTTCTCATACTATAAAATCCTTCCGTAGACTAAAATCTCAGTGGAATTCTTGAGCAGAACTCGTAACTGCTCTTCAGCATACAACAATAAAGAAGTCGCCAACAGCTTTCAAAATAAGCTAAAAAAGAAAGAAACGGTGTTTTTCATAGCAAATTCACAGCAAAATTGCAAAGAGCGACAGAGCTCTCAAATTAGCGTATACTACAAGTGATCAATCAAAACTGATTCATTGTGAAGCGAGCTGCTTTTTTAAACTTTTCGCATCTATTTCGCGAACAATCTACGGGCTTCCTTCAGTAGTACTATCGAGAAATATCCAGTTATCTGACAACTTAATAGTAATGCTACTACCTAATATATATACAGGGAAGCAAACATTACAGTATCCATTAAAAAATCACACCAATTGTCACGAAGTTTGGCGACTTTTGGCAAAATATTGCCAAATTTGGCTTTTAAAAAGTCCCCAAAATTGTAGCCAACTAAGCAATTTGCCAATATTTTGCGAGAAACCATCAAGTCCCCCGTTATAAATGGGGAAAACCACTACCTCGCTTTCTAGTTAACCGATTTGCATGCAACATAATGTAAAATTTAATTATTTGACGCTTAGAATACGAATATTAACTTAAATTAAACTCCAAAAGCGTAGATCACCTCAAAAATTCGTAATAATAACTATAGTAGAAATGAGATTGATAACTATAACTATAATATTATAATAATTAGCATTTTATATGGAAACGATTTCGGCCGCAGAAGTAAAAAATACAGATGATGAGCACATGTGACACACAAGCTGTGTCACATCTTTCAATGTCGAATCTTTCAGTGTCGGATATTAAATTTACATTAAATTTTTAGGTGAAGTATTTTCATAAACAGTGTATAAATATACACATATATATAGATATAGATAGATAGATAGATAGATAGATAGATATGTACTACTCATAAATATTTAGAAAGATATAGCTTACTTACCAGATACGTGATGTTCATAATTTAAAAATTACGGAGCTTTATAACTTAATAGTTCATCGATTTCCTTATATAAATAAGATTTTAAAAAAAGTTAACTTACCTTATGCATGGAATCCAAGAAATCGTAAATTATATATATGAGCACAATAGTTCTATCAGCTTCTGTTTAAAAATTCGACAAGTGTTAAAAATATAAATATCTTACCTTTTGACATGGTGTATCTTTCGAAAAGCTGTTATTTGATTTTAGTAAAAACTCTCATCATGATACAAAAACAACAAATAAAGTATTAGAAATATATTTTTAAAATTTTTCAGCACAACACCAAAAGATATTTATTATCAAACAATTTTCTCTTTCCAATGATTCCTTATTCTCCAAACGGAAGCCTCCAATGGAAGATAGAAAACGAATATGGCCTCATTTTGCCGAACGTGTGATACCTATTACTGTAATGGGGATGACATGTTTTTATGATGAATAATGCATTCGTCTTATGTATTAGTAGATATGTCACAGGCATATAGTGGATATTTTACCCACAACATACTCACAAATCAATGTGTAATTGAGTAAATTATATATACAACAGAAAATTGTCTTTCTAAAGCAAAGATTAATTGCAAAAAAAATGAATTTTAAATAATTTATTTTATTTTGAGTTACCATTTTAAATTTCAAATTAACGCTTTCAAAGTAATTTTTTTATGTTCTGTTAGCAATCAATTTTATAAAAGTGTGTTATTTACATATTCATTACTTTTAACCTTTAAGCATTAGATATTTCAGTGTTCATATTATAAAATTATTTATTTGTATAGTTTTATACTTTTGCCAGTATATACAATAGAGAATTTATTCAATAAACTACTATAACCAAAATCGACAAGATTGGTATTTTTTTTTCTCTTGTAGTAAAACATGGTAGTCATACATACCTTAATCTCTAATTAAAATAAATGCGAAATGTATGATATTACATACAATTTCTTGCAATAATTAAAGTATCCGTTAAACTAAAAATGAGTCTTTTATTGGAATTTCGGAAGGAATGTACAAGTACATATCACATTGTACAAGAAAAAACAGATGACTTGACTTTTTATTGTCTTCAAGAAAAAAAAAATATCAGTAATTAGCAAATGAGAGGAAAAGCAAAAAACTCGAACTGAAAACACAAATGACAAACACTCATTTTACAAAGCATGAAGACTTTAAATCTCCATTATAAGGAAAACGTGCAATGCTCTTTTAGTTTTATTTTTAAATTTTAATTTACAAAAAATAGCCTGTCTTCGCCTGCAGAATTTTAAAGATAGTAAAATGTATTGTAAATAAATTGAGTTTTCGTTTCTGAAATTTGAAAACAAAGCTCATTTTTTGAAAATTCATTTTTAAAACTGATATTGCGTCTGTATACAAGGTGTCCCGAAAAGGTGGTTCCTCTCGGTAATTTTCAAAAAGTTATACTTTTAAATTTTGTATGCGACTCCCGTAGAAAAAAAAATTAAAAAAAAATTCATATTACTAAAATGTTGCCCATACTCAAATCAGGGGATGTACAAAATTTCAGGGGTCGTACAAAAAATGTAATAGGAAACAATGTTTTGCACTCTTGCAATAAACGTTTACATTCGAATTCCTGTATAGCTCTGACCATCTTTGTTTAAGGTTATCTGAGCCTTTTTTTTTTATGAAAGGCTGAAATTTTGTACATCACCTCATTAGCGTATGGGGCACATTTTAGTAATCGGGATTTTTTTGTACGGGGGGTCGTATACAAATTTATAAAGTGTACATTTTTGAAAATTAACGTGAGGAATTTTTTTCTTGGCGTAGTCTTTTTTCCTACTTTATTTTGGACCTTTTTTAAAATTTATATTGCCCACTTATCTCTAATAGATAAAGAATTAAAGCATGTTACCACCTTTTCGGGACACCCTGTGTATAAATAATATAATTATTGCATTAATCCATGCCAAATTAATTTTGATTAATTTCATGGTACAGAGACATCAGCTCTTAAAAACTTCATCAAGTAAATGCAGTAAAGAACAAACGAATAAACCGGTAACGAAGTAACCATCAATACAAAAAGATATCTGTATTTGATTAATCTGCAATCAAATCATTTAATATAGCAAATGTTCTTTAAATGATAATTCTCTGATATGCAGTTTTTGACCATTTACATTTGAATAAATATAAAGTTTATACTTTAAGTCTTTTTAACGATTGATTAGATCATTTTAGAGCATGTCTGGTATTCAGTATTACTTAGAAGGATGTATACGGACCACTCTCTTCATTTACGCCTCCTACAGTCGTTCGAAGGGAAGAAAGTTTGAAAGAAAGAAAGAGCGGAAAAAAATTCACCTTTGAGAAATATAAATCTATTTTAATTCTTAATGTCATTACATCATTCTTAGTATCATCTTTTTAAAGATGAAGTTTGCATAGATCTCAAATTTGTTTCTCAAAATTAAACTATCTTAAGGGTAAGAATAAATTTTCAGGTAGCTTTTGCTGAAATGCCAGTTTAAAATTCGTAAAATTTAGTTCTGTCATAAGATTTTTAAAAAATAACATCAAATCAAGTAGCCTCTGCTTATGTTTTTTTTTTTTTTTGAGACAGATTACTTATCCAGATAAATTATTTTTTTTTTAATCATAGTTCATGGAACGAATTAAAATGTGGTCGTGTGGTAGTACTCTTCAGGTGTGCACATTTTTAAAAAATCTGGCAATGATAAGCTGTTATGACGGTTAAAGTACAAAACCGATTGGGAAAAGTAGAAAGTCTGCAGTGGTTTTCCTGAAATAAGGAACACAGTTTAACAACACTAAAAAGCATTGTGGAACATCTTCCGGTTTTTTGACTCCCATCAGCGACGAGAAATTTTGTCGTAATTTCGGGTGCGAATTATGAAAAATCTACTTGTTTTAAAGACAGCTTGAAGCATGCCTCCGAATGTTTATGGGCGTTATTAGCTAGAAATTTTCAGATTATCTCCAAAGATTTCGTTGTGAATCTTCAGAAATCTATTTCAAGCCAAAAACCCAAAACACGGTTCACAATAATTGTGAAAGATTTCAAAAGCTATCTGACTTATCGAACTTCAAAACAAGACTTTTTTGCAATACGCAAATCATCAAAATTTTCATTTCTACCAAATAGGATTATCGTTAGAGAAAGTTTTCAAAACTCACCCCTGGCATGATGTACCTTTCGACATCCTTCATAATGTCATCCCAGTCCTCTCCTTTCTTTGGAGCTACACTTGGAATTAAATTTCGTAAATAGCCAGGTTCCACGTTGGGTGTAACGCGTCTCTGAGGGATGGTTTCTAGGTAATCTGCGATATAATCCACCATTTCTCTTCCTCGCTTTCGAAATTCAGTTGTATCCATTGCACAGTTCTTGGGAGGAAGTTTGGGAGAATCCTGCCGTCTCTCAGGTTTTTCTGTATCAGTTCTAGGACACGCGGGACTAGAAATAAAAGAGAGAGAAAAAAATAGCGTGAAATGCATTTTACCAGTTACTGCAAATTATACAATTGGAGTTTAAGACATTTGCATGCAGTAAACATAATAAAGCGACTTTGCTTGTTGTCCTGTATGTTGCCTGTACAGGACAACTGTGTTTTCAGTGGTGCAAAACTAATCTAGATAACAACAGGCTAGGTCGCTTGGTATTGTTGTTGCAGCAAACGGTCCAAGATAGTGTTGTCTAGTCTGTTGCAGACTACACAAAAAACAGACATTCACTACAGCGTTTCTCAACCTGTGAGGCGCGACCCCCAAAGAGGGTGCCGAGCGTTTGTAGGGGGGCGCAAGAAAAATCAAAGAGCAAGTAGTGATGCATGTTTTTAAAAATTCATCTTATTTATTCTCCTTTTTACTCAAAAATAAATCCATTTTCGCTTAAAATGTTCATTCAAACTTTACAGATATTATCATTTTGTAGAAAATTCGACTAAATGTTCACTGTTAAAGATTAAAAAACTGATGTATGCTGAAAAATGTAACGGGGGGGGGGAGGTAGGGTGCCACCATAAGTTAGCCTTTGTCGGGAGGGGGCGACGTTAAAAAGGTTGAGAACCGCTGCACTAGAGTCTATGAATGGACGATCGCTACTGATGAAGATCGATTTATTGATATTGTAATTATTTTATCTTTTAAACACCAGTTCGTTTGAGTGTTTTTTTTTTTTTGTTTTTGTTTGTTTGTTTACAGTGAAGTACTTGATCTGGTCATTTATCTTATTTTGAGGGTAAAATTTTAAAATCATATTTGATACAGTTTTTATAACTTAAAACTATACAACTCTCTTTATTATGCATTTTCATTTCAGCCATTTTTGTGATCTCTGGCATTACAGACAATCTTTTCACGTACTCCAGGTTGAGAACCGCTTCACTAAAACAATAGTACTATAGTTTTAAAATCACACATACAACGGGAATATAAAATGCGAAGATCGGATCAATTAGCAGTTTTATTAAACTATTACATTGTTAACCCCTTGAGCAAACCTTTTTTTTTTATTCTAATTTTATTTTCAACTGTTGTATACTCATTTCCTTATTATTATTAGTTCCCCACTCCAATTGTTGTGCGCAAAATACAAACATTCATTGATGACTTTTGTTAAATTTGTTTATGATGTCATAAAATGTTTGACCAGGAATACATTCATATATTTTTTCCGATACGGTATCTTTGTTAAAAATAGGGGAAATGTAGTTCGCAATTGTGCTTCAACGTCTGAAAGCTAAGATATTTGATAGGTCGAGCATGAGAATAGAAGAATTTTGAAAATATTTCAGTTAGTGCTGGTGGATAAAAGGTATGTGAATAAATATCACAAACGTAAAGTTTTCTCAAGGGAAGAACATTTGTAAGTAAATTCTTACACATATGCAGAGTATACTGGGTTACTGGTAACTCGACGTATTCCTTTTAAGACGTGATAGAGGAGCGAAAATGCTGCAATTTTAACCCCGTATGTATGGCCGAAAATCAGTAGTTTTCGAGAAAATTGAATTTAAACTTTTTTTCTTAAATAACCCGAAATTTGACATTAAAGTGCAAATTTAAAAAAAATCTACTAATTGAATGGATTTCATTATATTTTCGTAGGTGAAACTCTAATTAAGCTAACAGAATCATAAAAATTACAAAACTACTTTAAAATTTTAATTTACGAGTCATTGCATTTATTTTTTTTATTTTTGTTTCTTTTGTGTGTGTGTGTGTGTCTGTGTGGGTTTGCTTTCAAACGATCTTATATTTTTGAAATTAATAGCATAGCAGTAGGTGAACAATTTACAAATAAAATTTCTCCCATTAATCAGCTATTCAAAAATGCATTAATGTCCATCCAAAGACATGTAATTCGTAAATAAGGGTGAGTTTTACTTAGCACAAATAAAATCGTCAAAGGATGCATTCTTTAGGATAGTTTTTTTTAATTACTTTTTTCATAGCTGACTCTCTAACTAAGCTAACGTAATCATAAAAATTTATAAAAATATTTCAAAATTTTAATTCACGCGCTTTATATGTATTTTTTTATTTATTTACATTTTCCTTTCAAAAAATGTTGTTTATCTCAAACAATACGATGGAATAAGCATACAAATTACAAATAGAAGTTGACCCATTGATCAGCTGTCCAAAAACGTATTAATTTCCATCTAAAGGCATGTAATTCATAAAAAAGAAAATTAAGTTTTACATAGCGCAGGTAAAAACGCCAAAGTAAGCATCAACTGTCAGTGTTTAGGATGGTTGGTCAACCAATCAAGTTATCATTGTTTTAACGTGCTTAATATGTTAGTCAGATCGGATTGTGAATTTCAAATGGCTATGTGCTGTGTCTTCGTGTTAATTAGTTCCGACTGTGCGTTACGTATGCTAATTTAATTGATTAGCCAGATAACAACAAAACTCACACGACGCAGAATCGAAACTAACACGACGACACAGAACATAGCCATTTGAGATTCATGATCTCAAGTGGCTAAGATTTTAAGCACATAAAAACAGTGATAACTTCATTGGTTGACCAACCGTCCTAAACAATGAGCGTTGGTACCCCCTTGTCGTTTTTACCTGCGCTAAGTCAAAATAACATTTCTTTGTGAACTAACCGTTTTAGATGGACAGTAATACGTTTTTGGATAGCTGATAAATGGGGGAAATTTTATTTCTAATTTGTACGCTTACTGCAATAATATTTTTGAGATAAACAACATTTTTGAAAGGAAAATGTAAATAAATGAATAAAAAATACAGGTAAAGCGAGTGAATCAAAATGTTGAGTTTTTTTTTTTTTTTCTGTGTGTGTGTGTGTGTGTACTTTTCATGATTACGTTAGCTTAGTTATAGTGCCAGCTATGAAAATAAATTTAAAAATTAGTGATAAATTGAACG
Source organism: Cheiracanthium punctorium (assembly GCA_038373885.1). Classification (NCBI taxonomy): domain Eukaryota; kingdom Metazoa; phylum Arthropoda; class Arachnida; order Araneae; family Cheiracanthiidae; genus Cheiracanthium; species Cheiracanthium punctorium. The sequence goes on along the minus strand of JAWZYV010019719.1, from coordinate 1,085,126 downwards.
GTTGATCAACAATCCTAAAGAATTAACGGGGTTGCATTCTTTGGCATTTTTACCTGCGGCCAGTAAAACTTACCCTTCTTTATGAGCTGCATGTCTTTAGATGGACATTAATTCATTTTTGGATAACTGATTAATGGGAGAAATTTTATTTCTAATTGGTACGCCTACTGCTATATTATTTATTTAAAAAAATACGATCGTTTGAAAGGAAACACGTGAACAAAAAATTAAAAAGTACATGTAATGGCTTGTGAATTGAAATTTTAAAGTAGTCTTGTGCTTTTTATTATTATGTTAGAGTTCATCTATGAAAATAAATTGAAATGAAATCCATTTAATTAGATTTTTTTAAATTTGTACTTGAATGTCAAGTTTTTTATTATTCAAGAAAAAAATTTAAAATGCAGTTTTCTCGAAAACTAAGAATTTTTGTCCATAATATGGAGGTTGAAACTGTCTTAAAAGGAATACGTCGAGTAATTAGTAACAAGGTATATAATATTTTAGAATATATCCATATTTTTAATAACTTTGAATAATTTTACTTCATATTTTGACTTAATTTAAATTGACTTTAAATCCATATTTTAGGTTAATTTACTAATTATCTAAAAAACTGAAACGTTTTAAAAATCGATTATCTGAAGTACTTAACACTTTTAAAGGTTTTTTGTTTATAAGTGTGTCGAATTCAACTTGCGAAGAGAAATTCTGATTTTTTCGAATCTTAAACTTCATTTAACATCCCCATTGTTATTCATTTTATTTTTTCAAAGAATAGTCTTAATCTATAAAAAGTTGAAAGCAACGGATCATAAGTAGAAAATATTTTGATAAAAATGGCAGACATATACGCATATATAACTCAATTTAGTGTATTTGTTCCAAGCGATATTTGATAGAAATGGCTCCATTCCCAGCTGAAAAGTTTGAAATCGCAAATGATATTGTTAATTAAGGTTACATGTAATTAAGGAGCGATTCAAAACATTCATTAGACATAAGCTTATTTTAATGAACTATGTCACAAAAGTTACTACAAAAGTAATTCCCAGTTAGTTTAGATTTTGCATCGTTAAGAATTACGCTAATTCGCCGTTAGTTTAGATTTTGTATCGTTAAAAATAACGCTAACTATCGTTAAAAATAACGCCTTACTGTAACATCTCATCATTAATTTTTTTAAAGCATTATTTTCACGGACAAAGGAATTTGCATACGTCAAGAACAACTACAAAGGAGATGGAGGACGGCCAGCCAGCTGCTTATGAAATTACTCTGCCTTTCCAATTTTCCATAAACCCATCCGAATTCCCCCCAAAATGTTTATTTATTCCCTAATTACGTGACGACTGTATACAATGGCTAATTTTTTAATATCACCGTTCAGTCGCATTTAACTACAAACCTCGATTCAAAAGCTAATACATCGGGTGTATGATCAGTGCGTAACTTTTTAAAATATTGACTTCATCACTTTACTTTCAATTGGAAAAAGATTTCAATGACATACAGTTAGGCCATAATGAAGGGTCATATATTTAAGAAACTGAAAAAATATTTTTTTTTTTATAGAATATATATTCAAAACTATAGACGAAAATTTCCAATGAAAAAATTAAGTCCAGCCTTTCAGAAGTCATTTTATTAAAAAAATGTCCTTTTTAAGCCATATTTCATGAGATATTGAAAATTGAAAAACAAAGTATCTTGGCTAAATACTGCTGTTTTTGTATTTAAAATCTCAAATGATTGAAGGGTCTGTGCTCAAATTGTACATGCACATCTACACGTATACGATCGTTTCAAAGACGGACTTCGTTTTCCTTATTGCCTCTCTCTGTATACAGGTCACCTGAAAAAAAAAACTTTTTTTAATATACGGCCCCTAATAAATATTTTAGCCTAAAAAGTAACTTCATATCATTAAAAATGTTTTTCTAAATTTGATACCGGAAACAACAGTTTAGAAAGTGCCGCACTGGTCAAAAAGTTTTAAATACCCGGTATAATAACCTCAGGGTTAATACTACCTCGTTTAATAATTTTTAACCAAGGAAATGCTAGAAAAATACCCCCCAAAAACTTCTTTTTCTGCATTTAATGAGTATGTTGCCATTAAAAGTACATTTCGGCTGATATCATTATCTTCAATTACTATTAAGAGTATTCTAAAACAAATGTTTTCGCTGGGGAAAAAAATCTGTTGAAATAATATAATGGTTTCATAATTTTATATTTTTCTATTTAAAGATTACATACAGCAAAGTTAATAAAAAGTTAAACTCGTATCTCACTTTGTACATTCTTTTATAATTTTCCCCTCTCTATATCTATACTGACGAAGAAAGTATATTCATATTATTAGATTTTAAAATTATATTTTTAATAAAATCGTATTATTGCCCACCCTATCTTCTATTAATCTACCCTCTCTATCAACCTTTTTACTAAATTTAAGGCAATTTCTTCTTTCCCTCCTCCTTTCTAGGTGCCAATAAAACAACAAAAGGGACAAACAATGAAAACGACAGGTGGAATAAAAACTAATGTAGTTTATGAAGTTAAGAAGAAAATATATATATATATATAGATAGATAGAGATAGATGTGTGAAAGAAAAAAAAAATAGGAGCGGTAAATGAAAAATAATCGGTATCAGTGAAGAATAAAAATGCGGGGGCTCCTAAATACAGTTTGTGACGTCATGGACGACGTTGCCTAGACAACGCGTCATGTAATTAAAATCCGGGGATCGGCGTGCCTATCCTTTTCAATTAAGGCAAGCGAGAATGGATGGCAGAGGCTGTCATGTTCGTCAAAGGCATTGAAGCCCCGCTCTTTTATAAAGTCAAGGAATGCTGTCCTTATCCAGAGTTCATTTTCCACGTCCTTTCCATCTCGCCGGATATGTTAGTCGCCGTCGTTGCCAGCCTGGAATTCTCCTGACCCACATACTTCGTTCTTCGGATGCAAATTTACGATGCCCAGCCCAGTTTCTTTCGTTCTTTTTTTATGACCACTATTATTCATTCGTCGTTCTCCCACCCGTCTTCCGCATCCTAAACGGAGCTGTTGAAGAGGCTGCAGAGGATTGAATCTGGATATAGAATAATATTTTTGCTCTGTTTAGAAGGAATTGTTATTAATCGAGCCACTCAGACTTTTCTTATGCATTTTTTATTTGCAAAGCGCGATGTTCTTTTACACACTGCGTAATCGTGGTGGTATTAGTACAACGGGATTTTTTCTTCTAGTGTATTTTTGAAGTGGACAAGAAATATTTGAAGTTAGCTATTATAATTTTTTCACCAACGTCAATTAGAACATGAGTCATTCTTCAGGAATGTTAGAAATCATGTGTGTGTTCCTTGGATTCAACGGCCTTCTGTTTTTGTTGTTGTTGTTGTTTTTCTTTTCGTTCCAGTAACATATTTTTAAATATTGACGTACAATGATAAAAAAAAAAACTGGTAAGAAGGACTTCTATAAACTAATGTTAATACAAAGAAAAATGTTGTGTAAAAGCAACAGAGTTGCCATGTATTTATCAGTTGTAATTTGAAAAACTGTATTCATTTAAATGTTAAAGGGCATTTACGATACTTTTATTGCTCAAATAATAAGTATAAACTCTGAAAAGTTTGTTTAACTTCATTTTTTTAATTTAAAGTCTCGTAAGAAAACGGATACTTGGCATCTTTTTTAAGTTAAAAAATTAAATGTCATTCAGAACTTGAAAAATGTTAAATTATGCTAGATAAAGTAGTTTTCTAGCAAATAATAATAAAAGGTTCTAGAAAAAAAATTTTTTTTTTAACGAAATTGTAGCATTTTTTGAGAATGACCATTTATGGTCATTCTGTCCGTGGCACAGTCATCGAAGATAATTGAATTCCACAGATAATCCTCAAGATGGGCGAATAAGTACACAAATCAACCATTTATGAGTCTATGTGCTCCCTATAAAAACTAGATCATAGAACGAGATACTTCTGAACCCACTTACCCAATTTTTAGATCGCTTCTCTGTAAGCTGGTGCTTGCACCCAGATGAAAATATCTGTAAATCGATGAGTACGCTCGCGGGTAGACTCATAAACGGTAATTCTAGTGCATGAGTGTTTCGAGCGATAATTTCTCGTTACACAAACTAGTCATCCTGCTGTGATTAGCTAGAATACTACGGTCTAGAAATTCTTCACCATTTCGTCTATACCAGTTGTGTGTATCACCTACACGCCTAATTCTATGATATATTCTTCTAGTTTTGGGACACAGAAAACAAACATCTGTTAGTTCTAGATGAGAACGGTATTTTTTTTTCTCTGTAAACAAAGTTGAAACGTGCTTATGGTTTCGATTTGACTACCTGTTCGTCCGTGCTCTCAGTGAATAAGCATCGAATTTCTATGTTATTTCTTTACATTGTACCATGTACCCTTTTAAAAATGATGTATGTAGCATTTATTTTCTTTATCAACGGGCACCCAAATGAATTCCAATACATTACGTTCGATAGACAATCATTGTTTTAAGCGCGTTCTGGAAATATTAGTCCATTTCGAACAGAACAAAATTGATATATGTTATTAAGAACTACAAAATAATACTCTCCATCGAAAATAATCTATGCAACGTATTTAGTTCTACAGGAACGCTAAAATAATTCCATTATATTAAGGTCTATGGCAGTTTAGAGACTCATCCATTTCAAGCACAATACAATAAGTATATGCGCGTCTATGACAGCTTACTCTTAATTTAAAGGATGAAAATAACATTCAAAGTTCTTTTAGAGGCACTTGCAAAATTAAATTATTAGTAATATACAGCTTTTTTGAGGTTAAAGTCCTTATTTCGACAAGTTTGACGCCGATACATCAAAATGGCGCAAAAAAAAGACTGTTGTGTTATATACTCTTTTATGATCAATGCGTTTGGCATGATTTGTCGTTCTCCTTTAATTTCGATGGGAGTTTTTTAACTTCATTTCTTTACAAAGAGCTCGTTCTGTTGTTCTTCTAAATATTGTTAAGTCCTTAAATCGCCCGTGTATAATAGAGAGTTTACTGCATTTATAATATTTTAAAGTATTTGAATATATATTTTTTGTTTTTCGTACTTAAATATTGCTAAAGGCTCAAATATCACTTTACTTTGTGAGACTTGTCATTTAATGAAATATATGTTTCCGAAAAATAATTCTTCGCTCATTTTAAGTTCAGCTTCTTCAATTTTAAGATAAACACTCGTACTCCCGTAGTAAAGTGTAATCAATCTCCGAACATTATGATAGAAAATTAGTAAAAATTTAGAGAGTTAATTTGTCAGTCTGTAAAAATAGTTTAATGAGATCAAAATACCGTATTGCCTTTGAAAAAGCTGAAATTGGTTTCATTTTAATATGAGAACGGTCTGTTGAGTAAATTACAATGCATAAAATTTAAATTTTCCTTACAACTTATAACGAATATATGCTTAAAGTATGAATCGTATGTAAAACCTGTGTTTACGATTAAAAATGAGGGAATAATGGACAAATGGGCTTTTTTTAATAAAAAATAAACGATATTTTATTCATTTAGTATAAGTTCATTTTCTAGCCCTAAATTTTAGGTTGACAAATCAAAACCATTTCGTTTACTTTCTTAGTATTACGTTTTACACCTCTGTAATAAATAATAAACAGTTATAGCGTTAATTGGCCATTTTCAGAAACAATATTAAAAACCATGTCCTTTGTTTCTAAAAAAATTCACTTTTTTTTAGTATTTATTTATTTTTTTACAATAAATTATTATTTGTGCAATAATAATCTACATTTTTTTAGGGGGGAGAGAATGGTATCTGGTTAACAGAATGGATATGCACTTGATAGTTTGGACAACTGTGTTTACTTAAAGTATAGCCCATTTGTGATATTTGTACTTGCCAAACAATATGTATAAGCATCGAAATGTTTATTTTTAACTTTTTTTTCTTATTTTAATGTATGGTGATATAATGGGCATTTTGCTTTTTCAAGCCAAACAATTATTTTTGTCATTGACCACGCGAAAAGTGAACGAGTTTTGTTAAATTTTCCTGAATGAAATAATTTCCCAGCTTATAATAATTAATGTTTAAAGAAAACATGCTGAAAATGGAATTTGAAACATTTTCTTGAGCAAAGTGAATTGAAAATATTCTTTTAACGATTTCTTACGAAGTTGAGTCAGATTGGGAAATATCGACAGAACATGAAGTTACACATTATCATTCATTCTTCTATTTTCTCAAAGAGAATAAAAATAAATATAGTTTAAAAAACTAAAAAACACGCTTTAGTGATAAATTGAACTAACTAAAAAGTGAAAAATAATTCTTAATATAGAAATAAATTAATGAACGAAATATTATTGTTGTGAAAAACGTGTGGGGCGCTTCGTGCTATATTTTTTGTATCATTTTTTTACTAATCGTACCGATCGAATATTCACAAGAACGGAGATATGGAGCTCCCCACGCTTTTTTCACAATAATACTGTTTTTCGTTCATTAATTTATTTCTATATTAAGAATTATTTTTCACTTTTTAGTTAGTTCAACTTATCACTAAAGCGTGTTTTTAGTTTTTTTAAACTATATTTATTTTTAACTTTTAGTTCGATTTGCTATAAAAGCGTGTTTTTTAGTTTTTTAAACTGCATTTATTTAAAATTTATATATTTTTAATTTTTCGATATCTCTCATAAGACACTAAGGAACACTAAGTTGGAAAGTACAAACTCTGAGATAATTTATTTTCACTGTGCACCAGTGGCGTAGACAGGATTTTATTTCGGGGTGGGCTGGGTATCAAATTTAAAGCTAAAGTTCAATTGTAAACTAAATATCAAATTGTAAGCTAAGTAAAGGGTCCCATTTCGGGGGGGCAGTAGCCCCCTCACCACCCCCCCTTTGGCTACGCCGCTGCTGTGCACCAAAGTATTAGTTAACCTGCAGTTAAATGATACCTTCCTCACTAAAAAGGCAAAATAGGTCTCTAATCAACAAACAAGTTTCATAACGACTACAACAAACACAAACATCCATGTAAAAAATTTTTAGATTTGCCATCTGGATTTCAAAAACGTAACTACCCAAACATACCATTGAATACAGTTACCAATAGCGCGAGAGGTTCGAATCTATTGTGCTGAGCCGAGTGCCGAAATGGTATGCATGCGTAGACCGCGCGCTTGCTCTATCTCTCTTGCTCACACGCAAAGGATCTCTAAGAAAATTACTAATCCTGACGATCCTAATCAGGATAATGGGATAAACTTATCAAATTATTGTATTGCCATCGATCCTTTATATGTCTACAAAGTTTAAATTAAATCTGACCGTTTAAAGTGGGTCAAAATCGAGTTCAAAGGAGTCGGTTACAAACATATCAGCATACAAACATGCATACAGGTGAAGCTAATAAAAGCGTGTTAAATTCAGAATAATGGGATAAACGTATCAAATTATTGTATTGTCATCGATCCTTGATATGTCTACAAAGATTAAATTAAATCTGACCGTTTAAAGTGGGTCAAAATCGAGTTCAAAGGAATCGGTTACAAACATACATACAGGTGAAGCTAATAAAAGCGTGTTAAAAAGGATGGGCATCCATTACAAGAAATATTTCAGATCTCATAACTGACCGCCAAACTCCTGACGATATACTGTAAAACAATTTCAGTTCAGTGCTAATGCCGAATAACAATGATACTGAAATTGATTAAAAACGTTTTGAAATAACACGCATGAAAAAGTTATTTATCAATACCCTCTTTACATTATAAAAAAAGTGTGGATCCTTTAAACCTAATTATTTTAAGAATAAATATTTATTTATCAAAGTGTAAATTTCTTCTTTTATACTTTTTGCAAGCGATTTAATAAAATTTGATAAAGATTGGGTACTTAACTTCATTAGATGCTTTGGCGGCCGTTTCACACCCTAAGAGCGGTTATGTATATTCCGTTCGTTTTAGAGTGTTTCATTTAAATAAAACATAAAATACCAATTTGCTTGTTTTTTGTCAAATAAAAATTCATAAATTTTAACCATTTATCTTCAGTTTCTTAAGTTTAGAATTTTTTATAACTGAAAAGTTTTGTATTCCCCAATTTTAGGTGAATTTATAATTTTGAAAGCGTCTTCTTACGCTGTCAGAATGATAGGCTTCAAATTTCGGCAGGGATGTGGAGAAAAATAATAGCTTTATTAAAATCTTGAAATTATTTACATTTCTTGATTTTTTTAACTTCCATTCTGGAGGGGAAGAGGCCACACCTTTATGGTCGAGTTAGAACAAAGGCTTCAAATTTTGCACAAATACGTACTAAATATATAAAAATTGTTCTATTTTAAAGATTTATACCCGGATGTCTAGAACTTTTATGGTGACTGAAAGAAAACATATCCAATACCGTTGGACCAATCAAGTTGAAATTTTGAAAGCGATGCAGAAAAATATAGAAGAAAATTTCCTTTTTTAAAAAATCTGAAAATCCATTTTTTCTAATATTTTTAGAGTTTTGATTTGTGCAATTTTTAGAGAATCTGTACAAAATGTTTCGCAGAGTCCTTTATAAAAGAACAATTTACACATTCATTGTCAGGAGATATTATACTGTCTCCCATTTATAAACTATATTTATGTGGCTTTTTAAAAATAGTTTTCCCCAAAATATATTAAAAACCAAACAAAATGTATTATCCAAGTACTATATAACAAATGTCACGAAAGATATCTCAACTTAAAAATAGTTATTCATAACATTTATACGATTTTTTTCAAATTCAATGAATAAATCTGAAAATTAGGTTTCAGTGCTATTCATTGAATTTGAAAAAACCGTATAAATGTTATGAATAACTATTTTTAAGTTGAGATTTCTTTCGTGACAATCGAAATATAATTAAAGAAAATAAAGCACGCATATATAAGCAAACGAAGTCATAACATTTTTCAGTTTTACTAGGAAGTGTTAAAAAATATATGTCCATCAATAATGCATTTTACAGGAACAAAATCAATAAAAATGAAGAGATGGAGAAATAAAAAAAGACAAGCAATTTTGTCGAAGGTCCTCGAACTGCCATCAAATGGGGGAATGACTATTTTTAAAACTATTGCCTCAATTGATTTGAAGTACTTATGATTTAAACGCCGCTGAAACTTGTGCAGTTGAAATTGTTGTCAGTCATAACAATTAAATATTACAGGTATTTTTTAAAAGCATAATCTAATGAAATTTATATTTGTAAATATTTTCATTGTATAGTTCTTAAGACATGTATGAGTCAGAGTAGTCAGCGCTAAATGAAATAAAATTTTTGTGAAAAACCATGAACAACTGAATGAAATTTATGAATTCAAATGCATGAAATCCGGAGTGTTATAATAAAAATAGAAAAAAATAGAAACTAATCGGGCATTACGTCTTTAACTCAATCTACATAGTTCAAATATAAAAGGAATATAAATAACGCCTCTTCTAAAATTTTTCATTTAAAAAATCTTGTTTTGAGAAAATTGTAATTACAGTTTTTTTAAAATGTAGTTTTATATAGCAGGTTACATAAGAAGAATTCATCCATTTTTTTAAAAATCGATACTGCTTCCATACGGTTTATATAGTGTAGATTTAAATAAAATTGATAACACTAAAAACTGCTTCTGTATTTTAATAATTGAAATAGATTTTTTTTTAATAATTGAAATTAACATTATACCCAGGCCCGTGAATGAAAAATCGGTCCCGGGGGATAGAGATCTACGATGGGGATCTCACCTCTCATGACAATCAAGACTGTTATTTCCTTTTTTTTTATTCTGGCATTTTGAAGTTTCTCTCTATTCTAAAAAAAAGTAAGGGCCGCTGTCGTCGCCGCTGTCAAAAGTTTGCTCGCCTATCTCCTCCTAAACCGTGGAGATTTGAGATTCGACTAAAGTGCCCACAGATTAGAAAAATTCCGAGGAACCTGCTAAGCTGACTTAAATTTCGAAAGTCTAATTATTTTAGAAGATATTAATAAAAAACTGAAAAAATAAACGTAGTGGTTGCCAAATTTGGCATAAAATCATTCATTCCTTTGCAACAAAGCGTTTCCAAGTACCTAGTATCGCGTGAAATTTACAAACATGAGTTAGAATTACACCCATTTTACGCCAAAATAAAAACTATCTTTCTTAATATTAATAAAACAATGTGTAAGCTGTTAGTTTGTTTGAATGTGTCCAGCGGTGATCGTAGACCTACCAAATTTTGTACGGAAATTTTCCATGACAGTTCCCGACACACCTCGAAGCGATTTTTTCAAAATTCGAATTATTTTAGGAGATATCGATAAAAAACGTATCGCAAAAGGCTAATTTTTGCTTTCCGCCATTTCGTAATTGAAAACCCCACAGTGGAAAAAGCGCCGTTTAAGCTTATCTAGGTTGCCACATTCGGCAAGTTTATTAAATGATTCAGACTCTTGAAGCAAAAATAAAAGAATAACGATTTTTTTGTGTCTAGATTATTTGTAAGGCTGTTTTTAAATTAAATATCGTGTGCATGGGAAGTCAGAGCAGGAATGAAATGTTTTATACTCAAAAGAAAAATATTATTTAGAAATTTTCTGAGACTAAAATGTGCGACTTTTTAATTTGGCGAAAAATTAAACGGTTTTGTGCGATTTTGAGGAGATTATTCTAATGCTTGGCGCAATTTATCGTAATTTATCGTCTGCTGAATACACCTGAGAATAAGGTTTTGAAATTTTCATTCAGTTGGAATTGTGCATTTTTCTGTGCAGATTTTCTTCATCTATTAATGACTATGTCATTTTATCTCTCACAACCTTTATTGAAAATTGTATGAAAAACGTGTCCCAAAAATGCGACATAAAAGTATGCCACATAATTTTACATATATTTAAATACTATTAGTTCACAACAGCTTTAATCTATTGTTACAATATTTCGTAAGCTACAGAATATGCTTCACATGCATTTTTTACATTTATTTAAATTCTATTAGTTCACAACAGCTTTAATCTATTGTTACAATATTTCGTAAGCTGTAGAATAGGCATCACCTGTTTTTTTCTATAAATAGGTTACAATAATATGAAATAAGTAACAAAAATGTGTTACACAAAGTTGACAATTTTCAAATAGTAAGTTCGCTTAGACAACAGGAGTTTAGAATTAGCGATTATTCGTTTTTCCAAAACAGAATAACTAATATCTTGAAAATGAAAAATAATTAAAATGCAGATTATTTTAAAGCCGGTTAGGTCCAGCTGGATTATTTTCTACCAGTAGAAATATTTGGCGGCGTTAACTATGCCATTATAGCAGTTATAGTACACTTTGGATATTTGCTATCGCGACGAGATGGTATAATTGGTGGTGCTAAGTACGCCAATTTGCAAACGATTATATAAATGAAAATATGGATAACGGTTTTCCGGTAACCTTAAATGAAGAGTAATTATAGGTTTTGAGCATGTGTAAATCGCCAAATAATGAAAAGTCGCCATTGGTGGCAAGCTATCCTATCTGTTCCGTAGCTTTTATTAACTTTACATGTACGCAAGTCGCCAAATAATGAAAAAATCGCCATGGGTGGCAAATTTGCAAGGTGTCCAATAGGTTTTACATTATTAAAAATACCGCTGAAACAGATGTTCTGATTTTATCATGCTTTAGCTCCTAATTAATATAACTTTTGAATGGCAACATTGAATATCATAGTGTTTCTGAGGAGTGCAAATAATTTTTCCAGCGATTATAAGCGGAGTCCGCACTCCAGGTGGAGTATAGCTCAGGACCCGTACAACACGGATTCCCATAACAAAATATCTTCCGTGTTATGATGGGGAGGGGTTCTACTGTAGTGTGAAGTTTAAATTTTTATGTACCAATGAACATGCAAGAACCAAGCAATGTGTAGCTCAGTAACATTCTATCTGATCCAAACTTCGGGTTTTGTCTGTTGAAATTATGTCTTTTTTACGAATAAGCCTTATTAGGGGCCGAATGCCTCATACGAAAAGCGAGCGTAGCGAGTCTGGGGGCCTTGGCCCCTAGTTAGTTTAAAAAGAACTTATTAAAAAGTTTAGTGTTGGTCTTTATGATACAAATAACAAGCTTTTTCTTATATCCCTTCACACAAACTAAAATGCTTGCTATTATATATGAGCTTTAGTTGGGGCAAAAGTATCAATAATAAAAACGTACATACGTTTAAACTAATGTACAGCTTGTATGATCTTTTTTATGTAGAATCAGTTTAACAAATAAGTCTAACACACTGATCTCTGAAAGCTGCAGCAAGCGCAGTGCACATGCATTCTTTGGCTCAGGTTGACCTATACCATTACAGTTACCTTTCGCAGAAAATTGAAAAAAAATTCCAGTCAATGAATCAAAACCCCCCTTAACCTGCGAATTTGCTTCAGAGTATGGAGAGGACGCGAATGATGGAGAATTCCATATGACTCTCGCAAGTATAGACACACCTTTATTTGTTTCACAAACAAACCCACTTTTACGCAAAACGAGAGAGACGTATTTATCATTGTTATAAAGGGATTTTAAACGACGGGACAGAGATTTGCAGCTGCTTTACAAGAGCAGACCGGCTTATTTTCCGTCTCGCGTCCATCTTAATCAAGCCGGACCACACGTTTCCGCACCACAGAGGTCGATGTTGCGAAGGCGCGGAAGGGCAGCAGATGACCTGGCCTCACGTGTGCTATTGCGCGAATGGCCTTACTATATTTAAACAAAGATGATGCTTTATCTCAAAAATTTAACACAAAGAATTTTTTGAAGTAAAACTTCTTTAGTCGCAACTAGGGAGTAATTCAGATTTTTTTTCTGACGGAAGTAACGCTCAGTAAAGGAAGTGACGTATCTCCCCCCCCCCTTGCTACCTTCATTTGCGGAACAGCTCTCAGGCGTTCGTTCCTGCGAACGTCGACTGTGCTCCCTGCGCGTCGACATTACTGCCTACTTGTTTTGAAGCAAGATCTTGTCTGATGACTCTGTTCAGTGGATAAGTGGACCGGCTCTTGTCAGAGCCACTGTGGGAAGCCTTTCGCTGAACAGGTGGCGATACTGCTGACTGTCTCTCAATGTTGTTACAGGCGGCGACCCAACCCGTCACCTCCGATAAACAAAGCCTACGCACCGAATACAGAAAGTAGCACAATGGTGCATTACGTGGTCCAAGCTCCGTTTCTTTACTCACATGTTTTCAATGCCATTATTACAATATTTAATGGAATTATGAGATAAAACTTGACATGATTGATTGCCATGATACATAAATATTGTTTGTCTGTACTTAAATAGTATGTAATCTTTTAATATTGCTCATGGATTTTTGAGTTATTTATAATAATGAGCCAAATGTAAATTTTTAAACAGAATAATACTTCGAGCAAAACCAGGAGAGGAAAACAAACGTTTAAGAACACTGCCATAGAAAAACGCAATAATAGACCCTACGTGCATTCGATACCAACCGAGAGAAGAAAACACCAGTTTAAGAACACAGTTAAAGAAAAATACCACAACATAGACATTCTCTCGATTCAAACCCTACGGGAAAACGTTTTAAGAAAACAGTGAAAGAATAATAGTTCAACACGGACACTTCCTGGATGCTAACCCGATATCCAGACGGAACAACGGTTTAAGAACACGGGTATGTAACATCACAAAGAAACAAACACTGGCTTCAAAGGGTTTAAGAACAAAATAAAAGAATAACAAATGGACACTCCGTGGATTCTAACCCAACCTCAAGATGGAGCAACGCTTTAACATGGGGATGGAACACCACAAAGAAACGGTCCCTGACTGCTATCAATCCCAAACAATAGACAGAACCTGCAGTTTAAAAACACGGATACAGAATAATAATTCGAAACCTACCAGCAGACGAAATCATCGCTTGAGAACACTGTGATAGAAACACACACACACACACAAATTTACACTACCTGCATTCGAACCCAACAAACAGAGGAAAACATCAGTTAACACAATTACAGTATAATACTAGACTATGGGCATTCGCCCCATTCAAACCCAAAATCCAGACGGAACAATGGTATAAGAAAACAGTTAAAGAATAACACTACAACATGGACACTTCCTGGATTCTAAATAATTATCATGAATTACCGATGATTCTTACTGGATATTTTAATGTTAATTTTCGCTATCAAGAATCTCCCGTCAGTTGATTTTTTAAAAGAAAAATTTGATCTAACTATGAATACTTCTCGACTTCAATCAGCAACGCGTTTCGGTACAACGATAGATGCTGTATTTTCAAGAAAATTAGCATAGAGAGTAAAATTTGTGTTTCACATTAAAGTTACCACAAACCTATAATTTCATACATAAAAAATTATGATGGCATTCAAGTACCTATTTCCAATGAATGATATGAATATAATCTTTGTAAAGTACATGAATAATAAATATAATTAAATTATAATATGATATTTATTTTAAGTTAAAGTTTAATCATTTCAGTGATATGTGTCGTAAACGTCAAAGAAGTTTTACTTCAATCGCGCGTAAAGATTACACGCACACACTTTTTTATATTTTTTTTCCTCAGATCGTTTCCTCAAGACACAGAGTAGAAAATCACGAAAAACAAATGCACGTTTAACTGTTCTATTCTTCGCATTAATGTCCACAAGGTGTCTTTCCGTACTAAATCGATGATGCTCTACTACGTAGTAAATCACTTTTTTTTCCTTATCTCCGTCCGTTTTTGAGATAGGAATGCTAACTTCACAGCTTTTTACTAGCTGGAACCGTAGACTGTTTCATTCAGTAGCGCATGGTAACTCTAATATAGCTAGACATCACTTTTTTGAATATAGCAGCAGCTCCTAAGAAGTTAAGAGGGTAGCTGCCTCGTCTAGCATAAAAACAATAAATTTTTCTCTCGTCTCATCTCTCATTCAACCCTTAGCCTTTTTTCTTCTAAAGTACATCCGTGAAAATTTTCTTATAAAGTTGATTCGTGATATACAGGTGGAGTTAAGGTGTCAAATTGGTAACCAGAAATTTGCAGGTACGATTTCCAACTACCACTGAGGACTACCGAGTACATGCGATGACCACCGCGTACGTGCTCAATCCGCTGTTACGAAAGCTCGTTCTGTGGCTACTAGTAGTTTTTAAGGGGTGCCAATGTTTAGAAGTTTCACATTCATCCTCAATGAGGTTATATATTTTCCTGGTTTTGATAAACTAGGAGAAAATATTTACTAGAGTCTATATCTGTAGGGTCCATGGGCTATAGGGAGAATGCCTTCCGTGGGAGACTTTCTAAGGGATCCTAACCCATATCCATTCTCAGGAGGATTTTGCAAAGCAAATGTGTATGTTGTTCTGATGGAATATCAAACACCAGGCCATCAATTCTCCCTGAAAATGGCAATAAATGGGTTTCTAGCATTTCTTTTGATAATCGGTAGCTTTTATATGGCCTTAAATAAAAGCCAAGTTTACCACAACACTGTTAGAAATAATCCGAAAATTCAGGATAATTTTAGCCTTACTTTTCAGGAAAATTACCGTTTTCCCCGAGAATTGGTAATTTTTCGTTAAAAGAAGAAAAATGTTTTAACTTTCAGAAATTTCACGTGAAAACTGTAAATTTCCGTGTTTGGTTTGTTTAGTAAGTTTTGTAAGTAGTTTTGAATTGATTGAATTGATTGATTGTAAAATTGATTTTCGTTGGAATTTTTAGATGGTTAAAATATTGTCACCAAACGCACTCTTATGCGTAATTAAATATTAAACGGTTAATTAAAAATTTGAAGTTAATTAATTTTTTAATAAAGAATTTCCTTTCATAAACAAGTGTGTTTCAAATCACATTCATAAATGTAGGAATGGCTGGAGAGTAATTTCTGTTTTTAATTTCAAATAAGGAACGGAAAATCAGTAAAGGTGTAATTTTTAAATAGTTTTAGCTGCCAATGTATTTCTTTTCCTTTTTTCAATATTTGTCAACATATCTGTAAAAAAAATCTAAACTGATGCGTCAAGAGCTTAAGAGTAACTGTTTTTACTACTTACTAACATTTGTGAAAATTGAAATTAATTTCTTGTCAATCCAATAATTTGACTATATTAATAATACCTGGACCAACACTTGTCTCACTAGGTCTACTATTGTCTCACTAGGTTGGATATGCGAACGTCAAATAATCTCTGTCAGTGGCAGAGTTGAAGGCCGCCATCTTTTAACACTATGATAATATTAATGTTAATGTTCTCCAAGAACTGGTAAATGATTTCCCACATCAACTTTTCAGTAATATGTAAACACGGCGAGAATATTGGCTATTATCAGTACTGGCTTTATTTGGGCGGAACACTTTTCTTCCTCTTCTTTTACAGATTTATTTTTTATTCCTGTCCAGGTGGGGCAGGAAGTGAGTTTTTTTCCTTATAAATACATATTTTTGTGTATACGTTCCTAATATATTTGTTTAGTTCTTGTTCGTCAGTTTCGCATCCAGTTATGGTACACAATTACGGTGGCTTTATTTCGAAGGGACACAGTGCATATGTTTATATACAGGGTGTCCTAAAAATACTGACTGAAACTTTTATTCATTAGATATTGATCATAGACATACAAAAAAATTACAAAGTTACATAAAAAGAAGTACAGAATTTTATGGTGCCGATTAAAATTTTCAGGAGAGTAAATCTAAATAAACACAAAATTCAAATTTTTGTACCGCCCCTGTTAAAAAAAACACCCAATTAGTAAAATATGCCCCTTACATTAATGAGGAGATGTCTGATGATGATCAAGTTCTGATCGTTTCCAGTAGGGGTTCGGTTGTTCTCTGCTTAGCTAGGCATTCAACGACCTCATTTCCATGAAGGCACACATGGGATGGAATCCATTGCAAATAAATATCATACTTCGCAGAAAGTCTGTTAAGATGTTGCAAGATCGTCACATCAGTTCCATCCTCCATTCGACCATGCGCTCGAATACTGGATAGAGCTTCTGCAGTCTGTCAGGATCCATATGGAGCCGAATATCCAATCGTTTTCGATTGCATTCAAACCCGTTTGAATAGTCCGGAGCTCAGACCAGAAAACAGAACAAGAGTCCGGGCTTCTCGGTTAATATTCAAAACGATATCAGGTCATTTGATGAAAACTCCACTTCCAGCATGATCCCGATCATTCCTATTGCCATCTGTATATATCTGGAGACCATCCTCTAGAATATTGTGGATTATATCCAAAGCCAACTGTTGCATCAATACAAGAACGTCTGAAGCCTTATTTATACTCAAAGGCAGGTCAGGATGAAAGGAAACCCTCAGCATTCCACACAAGGGGTCAACAAAAGATCTGAGAAATTGAGGCTCAACATCCCGTTGGACGGTATTCAAAGATATTGCTCGTAAAAAAGGGCTATCTCTTTTTAGCCTCTGGTCTGAAGTCCAGTTCAAGAGATAGTCGACAGTTCTGTGTTGAGCACCGTAGCTGAGCAGTTTATTAAAATATTTTACAAGACCAAGTTCTCTTCTATCCCTAAGTGGCAGATGGTCGGCTTCAAATAACACTATTTTCCGGAGGGCAGGAATGACGCAAGCCAGAAATAATGCATCCAGCAAGTTGTTGAATACGATTCAGCTTCCGTAGGCTAGAGACAGAAGCATCAGAGTAAATCTGGTAACCATATTCTAAAATTGGTCTCAGAAGAGTAATGTACGTTGTTCGGAGCGTAGTCGCATCTGCACCGTAGTCACAACCAGAAATGTACTTCAGTATACATGGTGCCCAGTAATTAACCAAAAGTTGGAATTGTTTAGCAAACGAGTTTGAGAAGAGACAAAAGAAAAATATTTACTTCACGTATAAGTACACTTATTCCGATTTAATGCACAAGAGTTTGGAAGTACTTCCCAATATTTGCAATACAATGGCGAAACCTAAGATCAAAGTTGTCAAAACTGAACGAATAGTTCTCAGTGTGGTGACCGAAATTTCAGCAGAAAATTAAAATCCTCTGTTCGATGATCAAATTCGGCATTTTACTGCTGCAAACAATTTGCAAAGACGCGAACTTTTACTGAAAACTGCTTGCAACTTCGTATCTCTCAAGTGCTTCGATACAGCACAAAATGAAAACTCGTATTAATTCGAACTCGTTCAAACTCATTTCGTAAATTGTAAGCCACGTAGTGTGTGCCCACCAAATGTTTCGTCTGTATGACGTCCCAATAAACAAACATGTCAACGGGAGTCCCGTCATACAAACATGTATGACGGGAGATTATTGCAGTTTCAAATTTTCCTTTTAATTACTGGGCACCGTGTATTAAGCTGCTTTCTGCTCGTATCTACCAGGGTTTCGATATGTTTATTACAAGTATATTGTGGGTCTAACACAAAACACATGCAGCTTTTCATAAGAGAGAGGGGCACCTCTCAGAAATAGTTTCGGGTAATACTTATTTAGGTGTTTATTAAGTGTATGTAAGCATGAAAAATTATTTAAGGACTTATAAACTGGAAAAATAAACGCCTTGCACTTCTCTAAAAAAATACAAAAAGTGTGTGCGTGTAATCTTTACGCGCGATTGAAGTAAAACTTCTTTGACGTTTACAACACATAACACTGAAATGATTAAACTTAAAATAAATATCATATTATAATTTAATTATATTTATTATTCATGTACTTTACAAAGATTACATAAACGTTATATTCATATTATTCATTGGAAATAGGTACTTGAATGTCATCATATTTTTTTATGTATGAAATTATAGGTTTGTGGTAACTTTAATGTGAAACATAAATTTTACACTCTATGTTAATTTTCTTGAAAATACAGCATCTATCGTTGTACCGAAACGCGTTGCTGAGTGAAGTCGAGAACTATTCATAGTTAGATCAAATTTTTCTTTTAAAAAATCAACTGATGGGAGATTCTTGATAGCGAAAATTAACATTAAAATATCCAGTAAGAATCATCGGTAATTCATGATTATTATTTAGAATCCAGGAAGTGTCCATGTTGTAGTGTCATTCTTTAACTGTTTTCTTATACCATTGTTCCGTCTGGATTTTGGGTTTGAATGGGGCGAATGCCCATAGTCTAGTATTATACTGTAACTGTGTTAACTGATGTTTTCCTCTGTTTGTTGGGTTCGAATGCAGGTAGTGTATTTTTTTTTTTTTTTTGTGTGTGTGTGTGTGTGTATTTTTCTATCACAGTGTTCTTAAGCGTTGATTTCGTCTGCTGGTAGGTTTCGAATTATTATTCTGTATCCTTGTTTTTAAACTGCAGGTTCTGTCTATTGTTTGGGATTGATAGCAGTCAGGGACTGTTTCTTTCTGGTGTTCCATCCCCGTGTTAAAGCGTTGCTCCATCTTGAGGTTGGGTTAGAATCCACGGAGTGTCCATTTGTTATTCTTTTATTTTGTTCTTAAACCCTTTGAAGCCAGTGTTTCTTTCTTTGTGGTGTTACATACCCGTGTTCTTAAACCATTGTCCCGTCTGGATATCGGGTTAGCATCACGGAAGTGTCCGTGTTGAACTATTATTCTTTCACTGTTTTCTTAAAACGTTTTCCCGAAGGGTTTGAATCGAGAGAATGTCTATGTTGTGGTATTTTTCTTTTACTGTGTTCCTAAGCTGGTGTTTTCTTCTGTCGGTTGGTATCGAATGCACGTAGGGTCTATTATTGCGTTTTTCTATGGCAGTGTTCTTAAGCGTTTGTTTTCCTCTGCTGGTTTTGTTCGAAGTATTATTCTGTTTAAAAATTTACATTTGGCTCATTATTATAAATAACTCAAAAACCCATGAGCAATATTAAAAGATTACATACTATTTAAGTACAGACAAACAATATTTATGTATCATGGCAACCAATCATGTCAAGTTTTAACTCATAATTCCATTAAATATTGTAATAATGCCATTGAAAACATGTGAGTAGAGCAACGGAGCTTGGACCACGTAATGCACCATTGTGCCACTTTCTGTATTCGGTGCGTAGGCTTTGTTTATCGGAGGTGACGGGTTGGGTCGCCGCCTGTAACAACAGTGAGAGACAGTCAGCAGTATCGCTGCCTGCTCAGCGAAAGGCTTCTCACAGTGGCTCTGACAAGAGCCGGTCCACTTATCCACTGAACAGAGTCATCAGACAAGATCTTGCTTCAAAACAGGTAGGGAGTAATGTCGACGCACAGGGAGCACAGTCGACGTTCGCAGGAAGGAACGCCCGAGAACTGTTCCGCAAATGAAGGTATCAAGGGGGGGGGGAAGATACGTCACTTCCTTTACTGAGCGTTAGTTCCGGCAGAAAAAAATCTGAGTTACTCCCTAGTTGCGCCTAAAGAAGTTTTACTGCAAAAAACGACTACTTATAACAGTGCCATACCTTTTTTTGAGATGTTCAAATGAAGGCCTCATCGTCAGCAGCAATACACATTTGGATCTTCATTTGAATGTCACTTTGCACATGTTGGAGCACACAGAATGATACATGGACACAAGTGTCAGTAATGCGTCGTTTAAGGTTCTGCGATGTTTGTGAAGGGCTCACATACAACTGATGTTTTAGGGTTCCCTTACTGGAAAAAGTCCAGTTGAGTCAGATTAGGCGAGCATGAATGCCACTCTTCGAAACCGCCATACCCAAATTTTTGGTTCCCCAATTCCTTGACGAGGTATTCTATCCCATGCCTACAGTAGCAAGTTTTATGAAATTTTTCCAGTCAAAAAATAAGTGACCGAAAAGACCTTGTCTAATATTTTCAGCAGAAACTAGAAAGTGCAAGACACCAAAATACATAGATTTTAGGTCTTAGGACGTTAAGGAGACAATCTTTTTTTTTTTTTTTTTTTTTTTTTTTAAGTAAAACCTCTTTAGGCGCAACTAGGGACTAACTCAGATTTTTTTTCTGACGGAAGTAACGCTCAGTAAAGGAAGTGACGCATCTCCCCCCCCCCTTGCTACCTTCATTTGCAGAACAGCTCTCCGGAGTTCGTTCCTGCGAACGTCGACTGTGCTCCCTGCGCATCGACATTACTCCCTACTTTTTTTGAAGCAAGATCTTGTCTGATGACTCTGTTCAGTGGATAAGTCGACAGGCTCTTGTCAGAGCCACTGTGGGAAACCTTTCGCTGAACATCTGATAAGTCTGATGACTCGTAAACGTCAAAGAAGTTTTACTTCAATCGCTTGTAAAGATTACACGCACACACTTTTCTTTTTCAAGACAACCCCTTTTAATCCCAGAGAATGCCTAAACAGATTAACGAAACTTACAGGAACACAGAATTTTTCAATCTGCCCATCAGCAACTTTTTCAAACTCCGAAATATACTAACCCTCATTTTAAACTGATACCAAATAAATAGTAAATAAATTTTAAATTAATTAAACTCTATGATACAGACTATCACTAGCAGTAGTGATTCCTCTTGTGTGGGACATTGGTCCTGGGTTTCGTCGTAAAAGGTCAATGGAACACTCACCTGTTGAAACAGCTTGTATAATTTCAAACAGATAATTCTGGTCAGTTGACAAAACTTCCGTATCAACAGCTGGGAGTTTAACTATATTTAGCTTAAAATTTGTGACTAATAATGATTCGCAAGTCGTAAGGGATAAACCATTTGAGCTACAATATGACCGATGACCTGTTGCTTGTGCATCAAAATGTTCGAATAGACGTTTCAGTGGAAGCTCATTGAAATACAGAAGACAAGGAAGCCTCTGTGTTCTTTTGAACTTGCTCTCAAGCAAACGCATTACACCGCCTTTAATTCCTGTGTTAGAAACAGTTCCAACACATCAAAATTCAATTATTTTCAGACTTTCTACTTCGTTTTTCTTCAAAAAATCTACAATGTCATTGCATATAGAAACCGCTTTCCCTGATGATGGGGTCGAATAACCAAAGTAACCTGAACCTGGTTTCAATAACTAGGATATATGTTCTTCCTTGACTTCTCGGTGATGAAACTTTGCTCCCTCTAACCCAGGGGATCTCAACCTTTTTACTACTTAGACGCCTTAAAAGATTTTTTTCTCAAAAGACCAACTATTTTTTAATACACTAGGGGCCAAGGCCCCCAGACTCGCTACGCTCGCTTTTCGTATGAGGCAATCGGCCCCTAATAAGGCTTATTATGAGGTAATCGGCCCCTAATAAGGCTTATTCGTAAAAAAGACATAATTTCAACAGACAAAACCCAAAGTTTGGATCAGATAGAATGTTACTGAGCTACACATTGCTTGGTTCTTGCATATTCATTGGTACATAAAAATTTAAACTTCACACTACAGTAGACCCCCTCCCCATCATAACACGGAAGATATTTTGTTATGGGAATCCGTGTTGTACGGGTCCTGAGCTATACTCCACCTGGAGTGCGGACTCCACTTATAATCGCTGGAAAAATTATTTGCACTCCTCAGAAACACTATGATATTCAATGTTGCCATTCAAAAGTTATGTTAATTAGGAGCTAAAGCATGATAAAATCAGAACATCTGTTTCAGCGGTATTTTTAATAATGTAAAACCTATTAGACACCTTGCGAATTTGCTACCCATGGCGATTTTTCATTATTTGGCGACTTGCGTACATGTAAAGTTAATAAAAGCTACGGAATAGATAGGATAGCTTGCCACCAATGGCGACTTTTCATCATTTGGCGATTTACACATGCTCACAACCTATAATTACTGTCCATTTAAGGTTACCGGAAATATTTTCATTTACATAATCGTTTGCAGATTGGCGTACTTAGCACCACGAATTATACCATCTCGTCGCGCTAGCAAATATCCAAAGTGTACTATAACTGCTATAATGGCATAGTTAACGCCGCCAAATATTTCTACTGGTAGAAAATAATCAAGGTGGACCGAACCGGCTTTAAAATAATCTGCATTTTATTTATTTTTCATTTTCAAGATATTAGTTATTCTGTTTTGGAAAAATGAATAATCGCTAATTCTAAACTCCTGTTATCTAGGCGAACTTACCATTTGAAAATTGTCAACTTTGTACAGCACATTTTGAGTTACTTATTTCATATAGTTTTTATTTTGGCGTAAAATGGGCGTAATTCTAACTCATGTTTGTAAATTTCACGCAATTCTAGATACTTGGAAACGCTTTGTTGCAAAGGAATGAATGATTTTATGCAAAATCTGGCAACCATTATGTTTATTTTTTCAGTTTTTTATTAATATCTTCTAAAATAATTCGATTTTCGAAATTTAAGTCAGCTTTGCAAGTTCCTCGGAATTTTTCGAATCTGTGGGCACCTTAGTCGAAACTCAAATCCCCACGGGTTAGCAGGAGATAGGCGAACAAGCTTTTGACAGCGGCCCTTACTTTTTTTTAGAAAAGAGAGATAAAAATCACACTTCATGGAATTGAAGAATAATTCAAAAAAAGTGTGTGCGTGTAATCTTTACGCACGATTGAAGTAAAACTTCTTTGACGTTTACGACACATATCACTTGAATAATTAAACTTTAACTTAAAATAAAAAATCATATTATAATTTAATTATATTTCTTACTCATGTACTTTACAAAGATTATATAAATGTTATATTCATATTATTCATTGGAAATAGGCACTTGAATGTCATCATAATTTTTAATGACTATGTCATTTTATCTCTCACCCCCTTTACTGAAAATTGTCCGAAAAATTTGTCCCAAAAATGCGACATAATTTTACATATATTTAAATGCTATTAGTTCGCAACACCTTTAATCTATTGTTACACTATTTCGTAAGCTGTAGAATATGCATCACAAGTATTTTTTACATATATTTAAATACTATTAGTTTACAACAGCTTTAATCTATTGTTACAATATTTCGGAAGCTGTAGAATATTCATCACATGTATTTTTCTATAAATTGGTTACAATCATAAAAATTTTAACATAGGGTTACCAGGCGAAATAGAAGAAAGATGGGAGATACAATGACATAGTTAATTAATATAGTTAATATGGCAATAATGATATTAAAAAATTAGGGGGGTTCAGGGGGGTCTCCCCCTGACGAGGCTCGAACAGCCGAGTTTTATTTATGTATGAAATTATAGGTTTGTGGTACCTATAATGTAAAATATAAATTTTACTCTCTAAATTTGCTAATTTTCTTGAAAATACAGCATCTATCGTTGTACCGAAACGTGTTGTTGATTGAAGTCAAGAAGTGTTCATAGATCAAATTTTTCTTTTAAAAAATCAACTAACGGCTGAGATTCTTGAGAGCGAAAATTAACATTAAAATCTCCAGTAAGAATCATCGGTAATTCATGATAATTACTTAGAGTGTCCATGTTGTAGTATTATTCTTTAACTGTTTTCTTATACTATTGTTCCGTCTGGAGGTTGGGTTTGAATGGGGGAATGTCCATAGTCTAGTATTACACTTTAACTGTGTTCTTTAATTGATGTTTTCCTCTGTTTGTTGGGTTCGAATGCTGGTAGTGTAAATGTTTTTTGTGTTTTTTTATCACAGTGTTCTTAAGTGCTGATTGTGTTCATAAATTGAACATGAAGTTGCATCACTAGACATGGTCTATTACACCTAAATAAATATGTTGTCTGCTGCAAGGACCGTCGAAAGAAAACTCGGGTCCGGGAAGTGGGGTCAGAGCTGTCGGGTCCCCCCATACCGATCAAATTAAAGCCGATGCTCATAAGCTACTTTTTCTATGCGTTTCAATTAGGGATGGACGCGAGACGCGAGAATTCTCGCATTGTCTCGCGTTCTCGCATTGTCTCGCGAGACGAGACAGGCATTTTTTTGCGAGACGAGACGCGAGACGAGAAAGAAAATATTTTGCGGGACGAGACGCTAGACGAGACAGAGTCTTGTCTCGCGCGAGATTTCTCGCGAGAATTCTCGCATTTTTTTCCGTCTCGCATAAATACGATCTGAAAAGCGACAATTTGCCTGAAGCCTCTACCGTTTAACTTGCGTCTCCTTCGTTTTCGGTCCTGGTATACTATCAGCACTCTACAATACGCACAAACACGTAAAATTTAAAATTAGAACAGACGAGAGATATACAAAACACACAGAGGAGAGGATAAAGGAAGAGGCGGAAAAAAAAAGAAAACAGAGAAGAGTTGAAAGAAAAGTAATAAGTAAATAGGAAAGGCGGTACGGTATGTTCAAATCTGACCACTTTTAGACGGGGCCCGGGCATTAAGTTTGGGGCCCCCCTTACTATCCCCTTTTTTACGCATTAGGCCCCTTTACTGAGCCCCCTTTTTTAAGCATTTTAACCCAGTTTTGACCGCTGTTGTACTCGAAAATTGCATTTCAGTTAACTGTAGTTTTTGTACTTTAATCAAATCGTATTTATCACCCCAAAAAAATATCTCTAACTTGATCTAGTGATAGACAATTAGGTAATACCTATATTATAGAGGAAATTCAGTTTTTTCCCCACAATTACTATTTCAGTACATATCAATTTATAATTTAGATAATCGGGATATATATGGGCCCCCTTTTTCTTCAGGGGAACCGAACTACCGCCCCGCCCCTTGCCCCTGTGATAATCGGGTTTCGGGTATATCAGAGAGAAATTAGAAGTAGAGCAACTTGCATTCGCATTGATGCTTAGTCTGAGTAGGTTGAAATATGGTTGAATATCCTTGGTTGAAATATCCTTGTACCGATATTATCCTCAAACTTTCCCGCACGTTGCGGCATGCGTAGGGGGGTGGGGTGCCCACCCAGGTAACAACTTTCTAAGGGCGGTTAAATCCCTATTGTTGGTCTATTTTAAAGAGATTAAAATGACATTTTCTTTTCTTATATATTAATATCGGACGGAAAGAAATGCAAGCAATTTTTTTAAAAACTATTTCTCTTTTCGTTTATATTATCATGTTTTCCCTTTCTTCGGCTTGCAAAACTTTTATAAAATTTTTTCCTCCCCATCATTTTATCTTGCAGTTTGGGTTCCTATTCTAAAATTATCTTCGCCTGTTAGATGTCTTTTCATTTTAAAAAAAAAAATCCACACTGGATATACATTAGGGGGATTATGGTTTAATTTTTCTGTAAACAGGGCGACCATAACGACTGTAGTACTATCGCTAAAAATTATTGTGGAAAAGTACAAACGGATAGTCGTCAACAAATTAACTGTTCAATAATTTAAAATATAAACAAAAAATAAGACGTCTATTAACCAACTGAGATACTATAATGAAATCTAAAAATGCACTCACGGTAATGTTATTGGAAATATTAGGCAAATAATTATAATTATCGTTAATATAATCTTGTTTTCATTAATATAAAAATTACACATATTTTAGAGACTTGAAATTGACGTTAAAGTAAATAGTAGAGATTTAATAAAGACTAAAAGTGTTCTGTTTATAATTTTTCAAGGGTTATCTTACAACCAACTGAACGATAAGTAATTCTAATTTGTGTTAATATATCCCGCAGTAATTTCAATAGAGGAGATTACTTGAACTTAAAAAGAAAAAAAAATCTGTTTTGTCTCATGCAGATATGATTTTAGTAAAATATTCGCTACTTCTCGTATGAAGAGCGGGTGCGCAGCTGTTTTAAAACAAACGGTTGTCCATTTCATGTAGTGTCTGAGGTATTTAATGCTACAACTTGAACAGTATGATGTAGAACTACAGTATGATGTAGAAATAACACATTTTGAAAGTCGGGAGTTCTCTGCAAACCGCTAAGCTTTTCACTTTTCTGATCGCGAATGACACTGACGTAGTTTTTTGAGTCATTATATTGCAATGATGCCAGGTTAATACTCATGACGCAAACTTTACATCAAGAGTCAAATAATTTTGCTTTTATTTTAGATTCCACATCACTGGAATTAATTGAAATTACTCATGTTAGGGAAATTTTCGTTTACTACAGTGCGAAGAACGGGCACGCAGCTAGTAAATAAAAATAAATACTATATTTTCGGTGTGACATTATATATACGGATTAAATCTCAATTTCTTTTACTTCAAATGCCGATATATGCTGATATAGTTATTAATATATCTACTAATGTGGCTATATGTAAGTAATTGTTATTATTAATATTAATTTTCAATAAAATCCCTATAATAAGTTAGTATAAAATGGTAACGAAATCGCAGTCCTTAATTTTGCGAGACTCGCGAGACGTCTCGCGCGAGACGAGACAGCAATTTCTTTGCGAGACGCGAGACGAGACACAGTGTTTGCGAGACGAGACGAGACGCGATACGAGACAGACGTTTACCACTGCGAGACGAGACGAGACAGCCCCGATTCTCGTCTCGCACGTCTCGCGTCCATCCCTAGTTTCAATGGACGACGGGACTGATACAGGAAAAAATGCTCCGGTGTTCTTTCCATTATGTATTTGGGGGGCGGTGTTTTCAGTTTAACACATTAATCTTTTGTTTTTAGATACCGACTGGTCATTACAAAGTCGTAAAATTCGCCAGAAGAATGTCGTCTTAACTCCTGTAGTGACAACAAGACGTGGCTTATCAGCAGCGACCTTTATTCATGTTGTTGTTCGCGGGCCCTCCCCTTTAACATTTTAGTTTGTACAGAGTATAATTGCTGAATCTATTTTTGAACCCATTTCTCAGCCACCGTGCAATATACAGGGTGATTCGCTACCGGACTGACCATCTTGCAGGGGATGTAGGAGGTAGAGAGACGGTTCAGAATCACATAGCAACGTGGGGTCGGAAACGTCGTATTCATGCACCTGTTAATAATCACTTTGGAAGAAGTGTTGAAGTGTGTGTCTAATTCCTTAACCAAGTTTCATAAACAATGGGCTTTCCTCAGACAATTTCATAAATGCAATGAAACAATTCTAAAATAACAATTTTTATCAAGTGCAATCGGTGAAAGAGGGATTAGTTTTTGAAAAACCATGGTCGGAAAGTTTACTATCACTTGAATACTTCTTCTAAAGGGATTATTAACGTGCACACGAAGACGTCGTTTCCGACCCCACATTGCTGTGTGATTCTGAACCGTCTCTGTAACCCCTACACCATCTGGAAGTTTGTCAGTCTGGTAGCGAATGACCCTGTACAGTGTTTATAGCATACATTTTCGCATTTTAGGATGGCATTAATTTTTCCAAATTAAGTAATTCCCATCCTTTTCTCTGAGGACTGTAGTAAATCAACCTCATTTGCTATTTACAACTATTAACAAAATTACCTGCTATTTACAATTTGAGCTTTCTTTTTTAAAACCTGACCACTGCTAGGCACTCGCTTTGTCTGATATCTTAGAATAAATTAGATTTCTTTTGCACAAAAATATAGTAAAAGTTAGCGGTATTAAAAAATAGCAAATTTTGAATCAAATATATAGGTTTATAGTTTGATGATGATTCTATAAAGCGTCTATTGTTGCGTTCGCTACTACTTCCCCGAAAATAAATGTTTTCCATGGTGTTTGGCGTGTTGGCTTTTTTTTCCTTTTGTATAGAATTAGATGCTGTGGATATATGTCTTCCAATACAACGCCCTATTTCTGAAAACCTAACATCCTTAACATTTCATACACGAATTTGACCTTTTTTGATATCTGAAGCATCAGGTCTTTGGACTTCCCCCTATTTTATCAAACATTCAACAAACATTCAAAATCACATTTTTCTGTCTAAATTTTCATCTGAATATAAATTAAAATGCCGCCAAAAGTCTTTAAAAAATATTGCACACTGCAGACGATAACATTAAATGAAGAAAGTGAAATAACAAACACAGTGATAATATTGGGTCGCCAAAAAAGTAGTTGC
Source organism: Cheiracanthium punctorium (assembly GCA_038373885.1). Classification (NCBI taxonomy): domain Eukaryota; kingdom Metazoa; phylum Arthropoda; class Arachnida; order Araneae; family Cheiracanthiidae; genus Cheiracanthium; species Cheiracanthium punctorium. Next base: position 1,056,227 of record JAWZYV010019719.1, on the reverse strand, counting down.
GTTTCTTACATGAAATTCAAACAAATAAATTTTTAACCATGAAATCATTCTTCATGTTCGACCGCAGCTGAGTAACTTTCATGCTTGTAGACAGAAGAGCAGAGAACTGATTCTCACTCCTGGCTACATTTCACCTATCTAAGAAAACCTTCAAACACTCAAAAACAATTTAAAAATTAGAAGGATTTGCAAAATCATAAGAAGTCGTTTTGCATGTTTTCTTTAAATCATGCCTACGGACCAAGGAAGTTTTGGAGTCACGGGTCATTTGAACCACTGGCTACATATTCTAATTTTTTCCTTGGTAGTCTCAGTACAAAAACTGTAAGACTAGAAACAACAATATTTTCATCGTAAATAATATGGATTTCTATTAACTGTCGAGAGAAAAATTATGAAAAGCGAAAAGTTCGGAACCTACAAATAGCGCTTTTCAATTTGCAGAAAGTGCCTTAAAATCGCGTAAAAAAGAATTCGAAATTATCGTAGAAAATTGGTGCGAAAATTTATATTTAGGGTAATTTGAAGGTTTTCTTTCGTTTGATAAAGTCAAATTAGAGTCTTGCCATTGAGGAAAACGAAGTTGATGCAGAATTAAATATGAAGCTGGCCCCTTACGCGAATTAAACTAATAGTAAATTAAATTATACGTTATTTTCAAACGAATGGCATATATAACTTTGCAGTTCGACGATTGAAGGCCAAATAAAGAGCAAGTGGACACTTTTTTTCCGCAACTGTACATATAAACAGAGATTTTGATTCAAAAATAATTCGTGAATTGTCTTCATATATTAACTATATTTTCTTTGTGTCCATTTTCTTTAAACATTTTTCCTTGGCAGAAAATCCTTACTTGATTAGGAATGGATTCGAGATGTACTATGAGGCTAGACAAAGATTTGCAAATTTTAGACGAGATGAGACAAAGTTATTTCCCATTCCTACATCCGGATTTCGCGAGACGAGACATAGATTTTCGGTTGTTGTGCGAGACAAGAGAGTCCTCAATACATGACAATACCCTCAATACCCACAAACAATGATGGTGAGAAAACCATAATTGTTTTTGAACACAATCTGTCATAAAACTTCAGAAAACATTCCCAAATTTGAAATTCGAAGGGTCGTCTATTGAACAAATAATGTCTACTGTATGTATACAGAAAACGTTACTTTAAAACTAATATTGAGGCATATTAAGCTCCAGTAAGTGATGGAGGCGAGACGAGACAGAGATTTACAGCTTTTTTGTAAGACGTGACAGTCATTTTTAACATTACGATATACGGATTTTGTGAGACGAGACAAAGCTTTTAGGCTGTTTTGCGAGACGCGAGACGCCAATTTTCGGTCTCGCGTCCATCCCTAGCTCCAGTTGGTATTCAGTATTTAACAAATATTGATTTTGCAGAAAAAATATGTCCAATGTTTTTCCCAATGTATATGCATTGGAAACATTTTCAGTATATTCTCAAAAATGGCAATGCATTAAAAATTTTGGAAAATAAAATACTAAATATTGTTTCGCCAAACGGGATGTATTTTCGAGGAGTTACACACTGAAATTTATCCAGTTCACTTCTTTGTATCTTTGCTCGAGAAAAAAAAGAGAGAGAGTGGGGGGCGTCAGATTTAACCTCACCAAAATTATACTCATAACAGTGTAGTTCACAAAATAATGTGATTTTGGTACATAAGTGCAAATAAACTAATTATGTCAGGGACTTCAAAATTTTGGAACCGTCTCTTTACAAGCTGTATTACATATGGAAATAAACTATAAAACTGTATCAGTTTCAAAACTTTTAGAAAAATTCTTAAAATCGGAAATTTTTGCAAAACGTGTCACTCTTCGAAAAATCTTGCAGCTCAGATCCATGTTTAAGAATTTTTCTGAAAATTTCTCAAAAGGCACAGCTTTTTCTCTTATTAGAGTGTGTAAAGCAGCTTATGAAGAACCATCTGAAACTTTTGAGACCATTTCGCTATTATTTCGATTTGTGATCAAAGACTAAAAATAGAGTTTTTTTTCTTCGAACTACAGCCTTGAGGCCCACTTCATGCAATCCCGTACTGAAAATGCTGTCTTTCAAAAAATAATTTTCAGCTTAGAATACGATATCATCTATGTCAATGAAGGTTATGTTTAATCGTATACTAACGGTTTACACTAGGGCAGCTTAACCTTGAATTATATAGTAAGCTAAAGGTCGCATAATCAATGATTCCCTTTAAAAGGCATTGATTTTTTTTAAAACCATATTTCCTGTCTACTTTCTTCTGTGCATCTACAGCTGCAAAAGAAATCTTTATCAATTAAACTTTACGTTACTAAGAAAGCTGTTCATTTCCTCCGACAAAATAAAAAGAAGATTTTACAGGTGGCTTTATTAAATTCATTATATAAGTTTACTGAGAATAGGAAAAGTTACAGCTGTTATCAAAGTAAAAAATAAAAATAATAAAAAAATTGACATTTCAAAAGTGTACCTTCATTCAAACATGCTGAAAAATCTCTGAGCACGATGTTGATAATCAAGCGAATGTTTATTTTATGTAATTGTAAATATGAAATTATACTAACATGAAGATGGATGATACCCTTTTTGTTTACTTTTTACTTGTGGGTGACTGTCAAATAATTTAAAATACAAAATAATTTCAATTTTGCATTTATATTATTTTGCATTGTTTTTACTCCAAGCGTTGTCCTCAAAAAGTCATTTAGAATTCAAGTAGAATTTTCAGAGAAATAATATAATAAAAGGCACACAGCATAATCTATGCGAACTTAATTAAATATTTATGTTTTTATCCAAAGTGTAGAGCGCTTGGGGATCAACCATAATATAATCAATCTAAGCTACATGTGAACCATACAAAGTATATTTCTTTCATGTTCTACACAGTCCTTTGTAAGCTGCATGTAAGGAAGAAAATCATCCAGCAGAGTGTTATTTCATTAAATCCTTACAGAGATAAATTTGGATGAAATTAAGCTGTTGTTTTTTGCTCTATGCAGAGTATTGTTGCACAAAACTGCTTAGTTTCCCAGATCATAGTGTCAAGTTCAAGCCCGGTTCAAGTGGTATTGCCTACGCTACTGGTGTTTGTAATTTCAGTTGAAAACGAAATAAATGTGAAATGTATCAAACCTCGTAAATATGTCGTACTTTATAAGTTTATTTCTTAACAGCGGAAAAAATGTTCAATAAATTATCAGCAAATGTTCAATAAATCAAAGAATAATTCTATAAAACAGCGTACTACCTCCTAAAAGATGATAAATGCGAAGATAAAAAAATATTTACAAAATATTTTAATTTACATTTGTTAATTATGGTATTTTCTTCCATTTATAAAGTACTTCGTAAAAATTTAAATTTTTAAAATTAATTTTTGCAATGAGTTTACTTTTTAAAGCGATTGCTGCAGTATGAACGCGGCGTAGAGCCTAGCGTATTTGGAAAGAAACCAGTAGTTCGAGATATCAATGCTGAGAGGTTCCCATATCCTCTGGATGGAATTTGGTACTGAAATCTACCAAGAAAATCCGCAAGTTAGTTTTTACTGTACTTTTTCCGAAGTCACATCAGAGTCGCATTGTGACTACAATGAGTGGTCGTATTGTGTAGTCACCGATGTTATGTCGAAAAAAGAACATTTAGTAAAACTTTGAATTAATAAATTTAAGACGTTTTAATTATTAAAAGAAAGAAATTCGGAAATTTAGATTTTTTTTCTAAATGAGTACTTTCCCCAGAGAAATTTGAGTTATTGGTACGTTGGAGCACTATGAGGGAGTTATGAATTGCGCGCTACATGATATATGCATATTTACTGAGATATAAATCTATCCAGAGAACACCAGGTATAAATCTATCATGGTGGATGTCAATATATTGAAAGCTTCAAATACTGGATATAATTTTTTTAAGTTTTTTGTCTTTATTATGTAAAAGTTTGGCTTATAAATACTTTTTATATTTTTGGCTGATAATTTTCTTTATTTTTGTAACGACCTTTTATTTCTTGAAACAAGCTTTTCTAACATCGCAAATAACAACATTTCTAGCTATTATACTAATTTTTAAATATTTTTCAACTGCTACAATTATGCTACATAGTTCCAGGAATGCCATTTTCATTATCGCATTTCCCCGCTAATCTTCATTTTCGTACATGTGCGCGAACGACATTCCAGATGGACGAAGCATCCCGTACTTTTACGGCCTTACACGATTCATTCACGAGAAAATACTTATTTTAAATGACTTTATAACTGCTCAGATGGAAATTTTATCGATAAATCGAAGTTATAGACAAAGTCCTTTACGGTTTTGAATTTAACAATGTACTTAGAAATTATTTAATTTTCGTCGATGTCTTTCTCCATGGTCTCATGAATCGATGACTAGTGGCGTTGGAGAGGGGCCTTCGCAATTAGTAACGGGCCTACGCGTGTATTTTGATGAGCCATCCAAAGAGCCCTATGGATGCTCGAGTCTTCCCGTATACATCAGGCATTTCTTAAGCTTCCTGGTGCTTTCAAACGTTATTTAATGTAGTTTTAAGTAGTAATTGTGTTACTAATTCAAGTACGAACTCATTATTAATTTGTTTGCTATGATACATTATTACATTAAGATTGACATTAAGAAAATAGATGCATATAATTTGGGGGAAAAACAAAGTATCGCTTACTCTCATGATTCACGATTGCTTATTTTAGTTTCACAAGTGGATATTTAATATACTTTAAAATAACTAAATACACAAATGAGAAAGACATTTTTATAATGAATATTTCATGAACGTAGTCGTATTTCCTACGTTATTTTAAACAATTTAAGATTAATCTTTAACAAATGATATATTATAGCGCATTTCAGTGTTTTCGGATATCCTGTATATTGGAGAAAATTGATAAAATACGCTCTATAGCATGATCCCCGAATTAATTATTCTTTAATAAAGACATTTCATGTAGTATATGTTATCATTTTGTCGCTTTCTCAATCGAACTGAGGAATTGAGGAAGCATAATGAACGCTTGTACAAAATATTAACTACATTTGAAGTTTCTGTATAAATGGGCAAAAATCAATAATTTATAATTTACTGTATTTCTGCACTGTACCAGATGTAAGTCTTAATCACATAATCAAGGCATATGTAACTGATAGATAACATTTTCAACTGGCAAAATTAAATTGTCTAAATAGTATCACAACGTCATGCTTATTTACAAGAATAAAAACTACTCAAGTAATACGATTTCTGATTAAAATAATTTATTTATAAATAACACATGAGTAATTATTCACTAAACATGATATACATACATATTTTTAGAATTTCTAAATACATTATAAGCGTTCACTTACCTTTACATTCAGAGCAAAATGTTCGAATTTTAGAATTTTCATGAAAGAAAATGGCGCAAGATTCACAAAACGATTACCTACATCTAAAGTTCTTTAGTACGAAAAAAGTATAAAAAAATTGTTTTAAAATAATATAACATTTATAATACTTAGAATAATAAAATAGAATACTGCGACTGGGGAAAACAGGCCTCAATGATAAACTCATTTTTAGCGATGGCAACTCATAAGCAGGCCCATTGCTTAGCGATGGCCCCGGTTGGAGTGTGTATGAATACCCGAGAAAAAGTTGACACCGGAACTCTCAACGTTTGACCGAGTGGACGGATGAAAACGCTTTTTTCCCGGGCTGAGAGGACTCGAACAAGGATTGCTAGAAATACGTGCAGCGACTTGAGGGGCTCCCGGATTTAGCTTACGGAAGCCTGTCTTGACTTTTATCTGAAGAATTCTTACTTTAAATTGAGGTAACACTACTTTCATTGAAAAGACGAAGACAGTAACTAACAACTTTTGTTGAAGCTTAACACTTCAAAAACAAAACAACAGGGATTAACATGTTTTAAATTATAAACCTCCAGGTGCAAGAGCCGCCATGTTGAGGTCGGGCATTATGCACTAAGCTATACGCTAACGATCAGCAGTAATGGAGCTGACAGAAATTATGCTGCTACGAGTGTCGCACGTGAAAGTTTCTTACACTCTGCTTAGTATTTGCATACTGCCTGCACAGCAGTACGAAATCTGCCTGTACTGCAAAGCAGTAAAGGCGCTCGTCTGAAATCCTCATGAACCATGGACACTGGAAGGCATCCGGCACTTCGTTAGAGTTTATTCTAACGTCAACTCTCGACGTCCAGTTAAGCTGGTGCACAAACACTGATGGCGGACGACACAGGCCACACCTCCAGTCGGCTAGACGATACTTAGTCACAGAAACTCACCTTCTTACTGAACCGCAAAGTCATGCCTTGACTTTCATTTGGATAAGGAGTCTGCATTTCGCCCTGCAGAACAGCTGGATTTAGAAGGTAAGCTGGTTTGAGGCGGTTGATAGAAATAACTTTCTGTGTGCCTCTTATGTCAAGTGTGAAGTGCTTGATCTGACGAGAGATAACCTTGAATGGACCGTCGTATGGTTGCTGGAGTGGTTTTTACACTATTTTATCTAACGAACACATGTGAACAATTTTTCAGTTCTTTGTGCACAAATATCTTAGGCACACTATGACGAGACACGGGTGCAAGTCTTAATTTCTGCATATGCTCTCGCAAAATCTGAAGAAATTCCTTTGCACTATTGCTGCTCCAGAGTTTTTGAAGAACTCGCCGGGTAGACGCAAAGGTGAACCATACGCCATTTCTGCCACTGTGGCTTGGATGTCTTCTTTAAAACAGGCTCCGATGCGAAGCAAAATCACAGGCAATACTTCAGTCCTTCGTTCAGTAGCGCTTCACAGCATTCTTCAGCTGTCAGAAATCTCTCGACTAATCCATTTGAAGACTGGTTATAAGCTGTAGTACGGATTTTCTCCATTACAAAGGTATCTTGCCAAGCTACTGATGAGATGACTTTCAAATTGCTTACCTTAATCTGTAGAAATTGTGCCAGGTACGCCGAAACGGGCGATCCAACCGGGAAAAAATGTCGGCACCACAGTCTCTGCAGCCTTATCTGGCATCGGAAAAACCTCCGACCATCTACTAAATCTATCTAGACGGATTTACAGTGCCGGATTAGCCATATAGCAGAAGTAGCAAATGCTACGGGCCCCGCGCCGTTAAATTGAATGTTTTTCTTTCCTCCTCCTCCCAAGATCCAGCTTTTTTTTTTTTTTTTAGCAAATGACAATTATAGTAATTTTTCTTACTTTCTTTTTTTGTTTTGCACTAATGTGCTATTTCGTTCAGTCCCAGATTTTTGTCTACGCGACTATGTAGACATGATTTGTAGACAGGTTTTGTATATATGAACTGTCACGGTGAAGATCTTTTGAAATGTGTTTGCCAGATAATGTGGAGGTGGGAGAGAATAAAATGTTGAAAGTCACACAAGGCTATAGATTTCAATTCCAAAGATGTGTTTTATGAAACAAGAAAAACAAACATGGAACACTCGTGCATTATGATGCCCCTTCCAAACAGGATTTGAAATTTTGAAGTATAGTTGGAATATGCTTGGCGAAGATTGTAAAAACAGATTCAGTAAGCGCTTTTAAGATAGATTGCTATTCCAAATGTGTGTTTAATGGAACAAGAAAGACAAGCGCGGCACACTCATAGATAATCATGCCCTTCCAAACAGTATTTAAAATTTTGAAGTATAGTAGGAATATGCTTGTGAAGATTGTAAAACAAGTTTCAGTAGGCGATTCATAGATTTTGATTCGTAGGCGTAGATTTCGATTCCAAAGAAATGTGTTTTATAGAACAAGAAAGACAAACACATCACACTCATATGCCCCTTCCAAACAGTATTTACACTCATGTCCATAAATTAAGGATAATGAAGTTCAGGCAAAGAAAGAGAAAGAAGCAAAACAAATTTGACTTATTTGTAAAGTATATTTATTAAACAAAAAGTAAAGAGCAAAAAAGATGCTATATGTTTGACATAATTAATAAAAATTGCAAGTTTTACTCCCTTGACCAAATTTCAAAAAAGAACCTATTTACAAAAAACAGTATAACATGGTTAGTAGGATGGTTAATACGGAGTATGTCTCCCGGACGATGCAATACAGGCCTGACAACGCCTAGGCATGCAGAGTATCAAATGATCAATCTGATCTCTGACAGGGGAAGGCGAGTACAGCTGAAGGTAAACGCTGACTCCTGACGCAGAAGTATTTCCTGGAAAAGAAGCAGCGGCGAGAGGAGAAGTGGGTAGGGCTGAATATAAATGGGGCATAAGAGTTATGCACAAGTTTCAACGCCCCCAAAATAACTAGATGTAAACTAAAGTGAACAAATTAGCGATAAACGCACCAGTTAAGGAATTTGAAGACACTTAATTATTAAAACTACATTAATTGGCAACCCAAAATAAATAAATAAATAATGGAATGCTTGTCCTGCTGCTCTTACATCGCATAGGACATATTTTTGAAATATTTTAACTACTTTAATAATTTTAATATAATCGTCAAAATCAGAATATATTTTTTTTTCCCTTTCGTGTGTCTCTTTGCAAAAGAACTCGCGTCAATTTGTTTCTCACGTTTCTTATCATCTGCTTTACTGCTAAAAAAATAAAATAAATAACAGTTGACGCCTTCCTTTACTTATGCTATCTGTTCTGGGCAGCTAAAACATTTTTGTGGTTTTCTATAACGCTGTGTGAAAGCGTATGTTGGGAGCTTCTCGAAATTTCCCGAAGTGAGAAACTTTTACTTCTACCTTTTGAATTCTCTTTTAACGGTTTTTAGTAACGGCCGTTTAGCAGTTGGGCAGTTGGAACTTGGTGTGGCGAGACGGCTCACTTGATGTGATGCAGCCTTCGCCCACCGACACATAGGGCCGTAATGTTTTTAAAAGATGCTTCCCCAAGTTTCCTTTTTGAGTGTGTATTCGTAAATTTTTAAATATATAACCCAGAATTTTATAAATTAGTGATGTTCAGATGGAGAAAATAAAATGACGTGTCTCAAGTCTAAAGTGTTGAGTGAAATTCCTTATCTAAAGGGAATGTGTTCTCCCGAAGCGAATTTTTTTCCTGAAGTGATGTGTGCTAGCCCAGTGTTCAAAATGTCTATGTGATGTTGCAGAAGAAATATAACGACATGCGCCATCAAAAGTGAATTTCATTTTGTTGTTGCGAAATTTGTTCTTCGACGTCGCTCTGATGGAAGATTTCTAGTGCATATGCGATCGTGCTCTGTGGGGAAGAAAAATCATGTCCTACCAAAAGGAAATGATTCTCCTTTTCGACATCGTTGTGTGTGTGAATTAAGAGTGTGATGGGCCACCACCTTCATATATTTTAAGTGATTCTTTAAGTGCGATTTTTTAATGTGTGAAAAAGAAAAGTCTATCGGATGAACCGATATCCGATCGTGTTTTCAAAGTTACGCAATTCTCACTCCGAAAACATACGAATCTAGTTTCTACTACCCTTCATTTCATATTGTGTATTCGCCGTTACCCTTTTGATATTTACCAAGGATGTGAGAGAGTATTTGTAATTTGCGGTAAAGCTGCGTACAAAGTTTTTTGCATGCAACATAATGATAATTCACCTACCCTAGTATCTCCATTCGACAATGCTATACTTAACAAGTTGTTCCAAAGCGCCATTTTAATTCAGAATTACGGCTGCGACACAAATACAAAAAATCGTCGTGGTATATATTACCACGTGGTATAGACAAACACGGCACACTCATGGATTATGATGTCCCTTCCAAAAAGTATTTAAAACGGTGAAGTACAATTGGAATATGCTTGGCAACGATTGTAAAACTGTTTTAGCAGTAGATTTTAAGATATATTTCGATTCCAAAGATTTGTTTTATGGGACAAGGGAGAAAAACATCTCATAAATAATGATACACACTCATAAATAATGATACACTTTCCAACTTAATGGAATAAGAAAGAAAAATAGGGACGACGCATAAATTATGATACGCATTTAATATATAGCATTTATTGTGTATTTGAAAGGTGAAAATGTTTCACTTTTTCTTCTTTTTCTTCCATTTTTTTTTCTTTTTGATAAGAAAATTTTTGAAGCTCTATTATGGAATTATAAATCAATTGTAGATAACTCATTGAAAGAATATACATTAGCTTAATGTAGCTGTTGCATACTTTCATTATTCATTCAACAGATTACCTAGGTGAAATTAAATGAGTATTCTAAAGACAGCAATAAGAGACATATACAAGAGAGTATATTCAACACACTGTGGAACAAAACATACAGTACTCAGAAAAGAAATTCAGAGAATGTCCAAACAGGAGGAAAGGAAGAATTTTTAAAAACAATGTCTTCATCATTATCTTTTTTTTGACAAAAATCGCAACTTGGGGGAGGGGGTATTCAGACCCCTGGACCCCCCCCCACACACACACACACACATAAATATGGCCTTTAAAAAGTGCCCTTATCAATAATGTTACAAGTTTGTCTTTTTTTTTAAGAATGAATCCAGAAATAAACAAAAAATGGAAATAAAACAAAGTGCCAAAATGAAAGAACAGAGTCAGGGCTGGATCAAGGACAGATTAAAGGGAGGGGTTCGGAGGGGGCGATCGCCCCTCCTAAGAAAAAGAAATTAATGTAAACAATCCTATTTTATTTCCCTAAAACATGGATGCGTATGTGAATCTTCCAAATAACTGCCTCCACCCGCAAAATTGCATTAATCCGTCAGTGAGCCCGATTTTTCATTAATTACAGCCACTTTTGAAGTAACAGATAGAATGAATTTTTACGTAAAGTTGTAATTAAACTTTTCAAAACGACTCTATGTGCAGAAAATATTTGTGGCTATTTCTAAGGATTTTCTCTGGAAAGCGAGCTGAGCTTGTGCATTTCCCCGAGAGCCGAGGTCCATAGGAGTGTAGGGATAAAAGCGAACCATAAAAAAGATGTTCCCACACGAACACAGGCATTTCAAGTTATTTTTCCAAACAATAATAATATGTAGAATGTAAGCCATTTATTACATTTTGAGAACTCACAATTCTGATAAATTATCATATTAATCACAAAAATTAACCGCGTTAAATATAAAAGAATTGCTTTTGGCCTATCGAAATCACAGGTCAAGGTCGCGAATTTCAGCAAGTTCGTTCAGATAAAGTAATTAGAACGGGAAGGATCTTTGCACAAAGACAAGACAGTCAGGGGATCCGGGAAGACATAACCCGAGGCAAACTGAAAACAAAGAGAGTTTTCTGATACTCTTGCTCCACAAAGAAACTCTAAAAAATACTTGATCACATTTAAGATTATTATATCCTACAAAAACATTTGAAAGTAATACGATAATGGATGTTTTATACGAATTTTTAACTATTTATTATATCGATTGTTCTATTAACCCATTCGTGCCTGGATATTTTTGCGACTTTCTTCGATTTTTGCTAACACCAGCAGTAATTAATAAATTTCTGATGTCAATTTTTTGAACAAGGGATGATTTCATTTAAAATCATTATGTATAAAAATTGAAATGTCAACATCCTACTTGGCCATATTAAAATATTTTGTGGAATTGAGGTTCAATACTCGCGAATAAAGGCTAGGAAAAATAAATAACGTTTTCGACTGATAGCGAAAATGCCGTCCCAAAAAAGGGACGCTAGGCATAAATGGGTTAAGAGAACATTTAATCCTCTAATTGAAATTTTATTAAACAAAATATTCTAGATCATTTGTAAGAGGTTAGGTTGAAAAATAATGCACAAATGCTTATAGAACATGAACGAAATGGCTTTTATATGTGTTCAAAGCGTTGGTGGAAGTAACAATTTCTCTCTATACACATGTACAGTTTGAATGCGTTCCGTCCATGCAGTGTATTTTGAATAGCGGAAGTATAAGTGTGCGCTATATCTGCATATCTTCAGTTTGGTTTCTTACGAATTAACCCGTTAAAAATGTGTAACTAGTATTAAAGGCCTTCCAAATAATGGAATAACATTACAAGTATGTATTTTTAGAGAGTGGGGGGGGGGGGTGTTTAAACTGACAGTTTAAAGTACACTCATGTCCATAAATTAAGGATAATGAAGTTCAGGCAAAGAAAGAGAAAGAAGCAAAACGAATTTGACTTATTTGTAAAGTCTATTTATTAAACAAAAAGTAAAGAGCAAAAAAGATGCTATATGTTTGACATAATTAATAAAAATTGCAAGTTTTACTCCCTTGACAAATTTCAAAAAAGAACCTATTTACAAAAAACAGTATAACATGGTTGGTAGGATGGTTAATACGGAGTATGTCTCCCGGACGATGCAATACAGGCCTGACAACACCTAGGCATGCTGAGTATCAAATGATCAATCTGATCTTGGGGAATATTACACCACTCATCAAGCAATGCACTCCGAAGTTCCGGTAGACAGGTGGGAAGGGGTTGACGGGCTGCAATTCGTCGGCCAAGCATATCCCACACATGCTCTATTGGATTCAAGTCCGGTGAGTATGCTGGCCAATGCATACGGGTGATATCCTCCGATTGAAGGCATTCGTCTACAATGTTTGCACGGTGAGGACGGGCGTTGTCATCCATAAACACAAATTCAGCACCCATGGCGCCCCGAAACAAACGTACATGTTGTTCCAGAATGACATCCCGATAGATGTGGCCTGTCATCGTTACACTCTGAACATGCAGGTCAGTTCTGGAACCAAGAATAATTCCTCCCCAAACGAGCCATCCTGCACCACCGTAACGGTGTCTTTCAATGGTGTTCTCTTGGTGGTAACGGGTACCTGGCGCTCTCCAGATGAATGTCCGGCGAGAATCAGACTCCAAACTAAACCTGGACTCGTCGGAAAACATCACACAAGACCACTGTTGCGGTGTCCACAATGCATGCTCTCTACTCCAGGTTAATCGCAGGCGACAGTGAGTTGCGGTAAGTGGAACACATCTGACAGGCCTACGAGCATATAGACCAATGTGCCCTAAGCGTCTGTACACGGTCTGCCTTGAAACTGTCGTACCGGTAGCTGAAGAGAGCTGACAAGACAGGTCTGATGCTGTACTCCGTCTGTTTCTTTTGGCAGGAACCACCAAATAGCGGTCCTCATTCGGCGTTGTAACTCGGGGGCGACCTGTGCTGTAACGTCTACTCACATTACCATCATCTTGGAATCGTTGCCAAAGCCTGGAGATGACACTCTGGGCGATTCCAAGTTCCTTGGATACTTCCAGCTGGGTACGTCCACATTCCAGTCGTTCGATAATTCTGCCACGTAAAACATCATCCAAATGCCTCCTTTGTGCCATAACTATGCGGTTTTTGCACTGAAAGGCTTTCACAGCGCTTGTAAACAATTTTACTTCTTTGCCACCATTCCTTATATACCCCTCTCTTACACTCTCGTCATTGTGACGTACCATCCACGCCATCTGGTGGTTTCCTGTAATTTGCATATTCTTCTTCAAGATGTGTGTGATCATTCCACAGGTGAAATTTGTATTTTAGAGATCAATTTCTGTGTGATTCTAAATTATCCTTAATTTATGGACATGAGTGTACATTTTGTTTTCGAAGGCTCTAAAAATTTATAGAAACAATTATCATTGTATGTAGTATGTAAGCTCGTCAAGTTGTACGTTTGCATATGGAAAAGGGGATAGGGAAAGAAACTCGAAATATATGCCCATGAACATTAACATTAATGGAAAACGGAGTTGTAGATATAAATACCTTTAAACATCGTCAGGCTCACTATCTATTTCACCCCCCCCCAAAAAAAGCTTTTATTTTGAGGGGCATTATACCGCACACCAATTTACTAGGAGAAATTGATTTGTCTAGTGTGAGCTCTCATACGCTCTTACTAAATCAAGAAAATCTCATAAAAGTTGTTTTATTTTACTATCAGACAAAACCTAGACATTAGCGCACCCGAGGGGGAAGTAGAGTCGTCCCTCCCAAATGTAATAAGTGGGATGTTTTAGTTTTGTTTAGATCTAATTAATATTTGTAAGTCCATTAACTAATTAATTAGCTCTAAAATAAATTATAATATAATTAGTACATTTTATTTCCTCAGTTAATTAATCTAGACCACTTTAATGTGAGTATAAACTCCTCACCCTAAAAAAAAAAAGCACCTTTCTGGGTGTGTCACTGAACTAAGGGCTGTTTGGTAACATTTGCTACAGTCCCCGTGCTGTCTTAATCCGGCATTGAAGTTAAGCAATAAGTGAATCCCTTAGAAGGAGGTAATGGACTGCGATGTTAATGTTCACATGGTTGAATCTGTTCCTTGGCAGCAGATATGAACCCATTGGTGAAATTGGGAGCTGACAAAAATTATGCTGCTGCGAGTACCGCACGTGCAAGCGCCTTATACTCTGCACAGTATTTGTATACTGCCTGAACAGCAGTACGAATGAGGTGGCGCTCGGCTCAAATCCTCATGAACCATGGACTCTGGAAGGCATCCGGCACTTCGTTAAAGTTGATTAACGTCAACTCTCGACGTCCAGTTGAGTTCGTGCACAAACACTGGTGGCGGACGATAGTCAGACGCCAGAGAATGATGGTGACTATGGAGGGCCCTCCCGTAAACGCATTTGAATGCAAATAAGTTAACCTTATTGCATGCATACTAACATTCTCTTGATTTTTGTATAATTTTGTAAGCCAAAAAAAATTATCCTCTAAATTATGGAGCTTAAAGATGTACATTTAAGGTTTAAAGACGTTAGTCAATTTGATAATTGTTTTATTTTCTCACAATAAATCATTATTTTGTTAGAGAATAATTTCTGTATTAAGGTCATATAATTCATGAATAATTGAAAGGCTTATTTTATTAGGTGTTAAAAGATTTAGAATAAATCCATTTTTTATGTCACTAAGTGTCGCATGCATAGTGTCCAGAGAAATTTGTATAAAATAAGCTTCAAATATGTTAAAGCTTTCAAATAAACTGATTATTATCTCTTTTATGTGTTATTTGATTATATTTTGTCTCTCACTATCGGGCCTGAATGGGATTTTGCACTGATTTAGTTCTAAGAAGAAAATATAAACGCAATATACTCTATATTTTTTTAATACTATACGATCTTAAAATTTAATATTTTTTAGTATAATTATTTTTGTTTATTACGAGAGTTTTTTGTAATTATTTAGAAAGTTTTTTGAAAGGCATTAATAATTAATGAACAGATAGTGAAGAAATTAGAAAGCTAACTCAAGGTTAAAAAATAATTATGACAACAGAAATTATTTAGACGCAAAAAGATTTTGATACAACACCGCGGGCAACATAGGGACCGTGTCCTGACCACCATGCGTCGTCCCTGCGGCTGTTTGTAACCCTGTTGTAACTGTATTGTGCACCCTCATTTCAGTCACAGTGAACGGTCGTGCTATTAGGATAGCTTGGGAGACATTCCTTTCCGTTGCGTAAGAGTCCACTGACAAAGCTTGTCGCCTTCGTTGAACTTGAAGCCCGTAGCCCTTGTGTTGTAGCGAATCTTCATCTTCTCCGTTTTTAGGTTGATTCGTTCGCGAGTAAAACGATGTACACCCTCCAAAAAAAGTATTCGAGCAAGAGAGAAATTTCATACATTGGTTTCGTATAGTAAAAATTATTTATGATAGAATTTGAATTAGGCTATGTATAAATATGACTTTCTATATTTCTGTCATGTTGTGCGTTTTTCAAAAACTCCATTATTATTCGCAAATCTAAAATAGGAAATTTCTCTCTTGCTCGAATACATTTTTTGGAGGGTGTACATCTTCAAACCGTGCCTGAAGATTTTCCATGTACTCCTCTGGCAATGAAGACGTATCTGGAGGGCGACTACACAGTAGATCAGCAATAAGACGAAGATCTCTACCCAATAGCATATGGGAAGATGTGAAGTCGACGTCTCATGGAAGGCACTCCTATATCCCAGCAGGAAGAGGGAAAGTTTCTTGTGCCAGTTCTTTAGATTTCTAGACACTAGAGATGGGCGGTTGTTCAAAATAGTGCGATTGAACCTCTCTGCCATGCCGTCGGATTGTGGATGAAAAGGAACAATTTGGAGTTTGTCGATTTTGAGTAACTGGCATAGTCCTTTACAAACTGCAGAGATAAAGTTCGTTCCTTGGTTGGAATGAAGTTGCAAAAGGATTCCGTACCTGCAAATCCATTCTTTTACCATACCTCTGCTACGGTTGTAGCTTCCTAATCGGGAATAGGATAAGTTTCGGCCCATTTTCAGAAATAATCTATGATAACTAGGATGTACTTATTGCCATCTGCAGTTTGCGGAAGTGGCCCCATAATGTCGAGGGCAATTCTCTGAAAAGACCCTTTACATTATAGATGCAATTTACCAGTCAAGCTATTATGCAGGTCTTCTAAAACTTTTAGAATCCTCGAACGAGGGGTACAACCTTCATCGACATAACTTGTCTAAATCCGAATCCATTTTGTGGTACAGGACTCCGTTTCTCAGGTGAAGCGAATCCCAGCCCCCAGAATTGCTTCATTGCCTGACTACAAGACGATATTTCTTTCCATCCGGGCTTAAAAATAGATTTTTCGATTAATTCCACGATAGGTTTAATGTCGCTATCAGCCAACAGGTCCTCCCAGATTTGTTCTTCACTTGAAGTTTCTTGAGGTGGAGCAAATTATGTAACTCGGTGGACAACTGGAAGTTCCAGATGATACTTTTCTCAGCCCTGGAGCAACAGCGATATCTTTCTATGCCGGGCCTCCTCGACAGAGCATCTGCGTTTCCGTGAGACACCTCTTTTCGATAACGCATTTCTATGTCACATTCCTGCAGTCCCCACCTGGCTATCTCGCCCTTCAGATTCTTGAAGTGTAAAAGCCAAGTTAAAGAGGCATGGTCTGTTCGGAGAAGGAAACTTCGGCGGTAAAGGTAATCATGGAAATGCTCCACGGCTTCCACGATAACAAGAAGTTACTTTCTTGTAACATAATAGTTACGTTCTGCCTTCGAATGCATCTGCTTCAGTAAGCAATGGGCTGCATCTCTTGTAGAAGCCTGCTCATCTCTTCTTGCTCAGCAAATGGACGCCACCTAGGGTGTTTGATCAGAGAATGGCTGTCTGTAGGGTAGAGGGGGGGGGGGGCACAGGGGGACAATTTTTGCATGTTTTAAAATAATTTCCTTTCTTTTAATTAAAACTAAAATGCAGAACAATATTTTGTCAACTCTTTGCTTTCATTGTAATTTTTTTCAGAATTTCTCCTTATTTTATTCTTTGAAAAAAAAAAGTTAATTTTCAAAACGGACTCAAGTTGTCACATTGTGACTCTTTGCGGGGCACAATGGGAGAGGGATTGGGGTACAGTGGGTCAATGACTAAGACATAAGAAATCAGATATGTTGTGCAACAAATTACTACAAGTCGAGATTGTCAACACAGAAGATATGAAAGCATTTTTTAAATGACAAGTCTGAAAAATAGTTATAATGAAGAAACACATTTAAAAGTTGAAAATTCTTTGCTCAACAATGTTTAATGAATTGAAAAAGTAAAATAACATCAAATTAAGCTGTAAACGATAGTAAAATCTTTGCAAAAATTCATTTTATCATAGAATAAGATCGAAAGTCTACTGGAAATGAAAATTGTGTCAATCAGTGCCGGATTTAAAGGTGTGAAAGTCCTGAGTCAACAAAGATGTGGCGTACCCCAATAATTTTTCAAACAAAAGTTAAATTTTTTCGACTACTTGTGTGGTGAAGTGATTTCAGCGTTAACACAGACTAGTGGCTCAGGGTTCGTTTTCCGGCGGAGGTAGATTTTATATACTCAAAAAATAATGTCTCTTTCACTATTTCTTGTCTAGTGTTTGACTCATAATATAACGTCGATATGGCTCGCAACAGATCACATTCAATGCTAGAAGTATGCGAAATGTGTGCAAGAAACAGTTGTTTTATATCTGAAACCTTTGGGGATAAAAATCGTGATGTTACTTTTCAATTTTTCAGTGTTCATAGGAAATTTTGACCTAAAAATGTCTACCCGACAAATTTCTGTCGGGGTACCCGAGGCTAAAGTCCCGGTTGCCCTCCCCTAAATACGGCCCAATGTGTCATTGTTCTTTCTATACCTCCTCAAGCCATAGGTTTATATACAGTGAGGCACAGTGCCCCTGTACCCCTCACGAAGTCCTTTTAAATATAAAGTTGTCAAATTTATCAGTAGAATAAAGATCATTAGATGTATGCTATTAAGAAAGCTCAAGTTTAAATTAAAGCAAAGATATAGATTTTAGGATAGTAATTTACTGCTCAAATCCAAAAAAGTAAAACTTGTCTGATTTTTCCAACAGTGAAAGTAGAAACAAAAATGCCTGCAACTTCCTTACAAGATGAATTGTCACAGGGACTAGTTTCCACGGTGTTGCAATAGTGGATAATTAAATTATGGAATTTTTTTCTAATTTTCATTAGTGGTTAAATAATTATGGTTTTTTTAAAAAATCTTTGGGCTTCTGAATCATATAAAAATACCTACCTACTGTCCCACTGTGCCCCCCCCCCTCACCTCTATCTATTCTGCCTTGCACTCACTTCCTAGGACCAACATCATCCGAAGTACCAGAGAAGAGGTCATCGAATTCCATTATTTTCTCCGCAGCGCTTCTGTATAGGTGTTAATTCTACGTCTTGTAGTAATTTCTCTGTCATACAGTCACATCACTTAGCTGTTATTGAATTACATTTTTTATAGATGTTGGTAATAGGAGTACAGGTTGCCAACAATTCATTTTTCTTTAGCACTTCGACTTTTCAGTGACTTTGGCTACTTAAACTGGAATGATACTCTTCGACAAGTCCACAAGTATTACACCTACAAATACACCTCTTACGGAATCACTGTTTGTGTATTTGATCAATCCAAATCGGAATTTACTGTATTGTTCAAAAACTAAACATTCAGTTCCTAGTCTTAGAATGAGGTCAATCTGTTATTTTTTGTTCAACAAGTAGAATGACTTCATTTTAAAATTCGAAAACATCTATATCCTCTGACGCAGACCGAAGCGCATAATTTTTAAAGTAAAAGCTAATTTATGCGATTTTAGAAAGTAAAGTTCGAGAATTAATGAATCCGTAATATTGGCGCCGTTTATTACATTATCGTATCTGGCATTTCTAAAACTAATCTCTACTCTTGCCTTTCCGCTCACTTCGATCTTGTCACCTGTCACAATCTGGAGGTTCAGACGTAGCAGATTCCAGATAATCTTTAATTTCTTAGCCCGATCACTTCTTATGATGGTTGCATCAGCTCTTGTATCAATTACCATATGGCACAGAAAACCATTAACATACCCTAGAACAAATAGTCCATTGCTGCCGCCACTTGCTGAAGAAATCTGCAGCACTGGGGCTTCCTGCATCAATGGGGATTTTGAATTTCTAGAAATCATTCCGCGAGGTCGTACCTGACGCCTTCAATAAAATGTCACACATCGATTCCTTTTCGGACACCGTCAGGGTGATTCATGTAGGTCAGATGACACAGCCTACCTATGCCAGCCAGTGCTTGAATTGTCCCGACAGGTTTCTGCATTTTTTATCTCAGTTGAATTCTCTTTCTGAGAGTCATCCCAACCATAAGCGTTGGCGAAAATTAAAAATTGGGTCACATAAACTTCCTAAAGAGTCTTTCCATCATAAGTCGTTAGTTTTACAGCTGGGCAGCTTGAAGATATCTTGATATTTTCAGGTAACTTTCTCAGTTTCACTAAATTCTGGAGTTTTTCCTATTTTTTTCCGAATTTTTCTTCAATTCTTTCTTTGAACTTCGCTTGACTTTCTTCTAGGAGCGACATGTTGTTCTCTATTTCTTCTTGGCCTTCCTTAATTTTTACTTCTATATATTCTCTTGGATTTTCTCTATTTTTTTCTTCCAAATATTCTAGGGTTTCCTCTATTTTGTCTTTTAATTTTCTCACAGCAGCTTCCATTTTCTGCAATCCGGCTTTCATCTCTTCTTCTCCAGCTTGTTTTTTTTTTTCCCAATCCGACTTTTCTTGTCTGGTATTCATCTCAGCTTGTCCGGTTTCCATTTCCTTCTTCAAATCGTCTTTCATCTCCGGTTGTTTTGATTCTTGCACAGCTTTCATCTTTTCTTGCTCGAATTTCATCTCTTTCTGCCCGGCTTTCATGTAATACATCATGTTTATCAGCTCTTTAAGTTGTGCCTTCATTTTTCCTCTCGTCAAAACCATACTAAAGTTCCACGTCTGACACCAGTGTTGCAGAAAACTCTGCTTAGTTTCCAAGTTCGTAGCTTAAAAGTGCAGTGTATACGGAAAGTTATAGTAAACAGTCCAGTTGCCAGGAAACAGAAATTTTATTGGTTCAAGCAATTCGGTGAACAATCTTTAGTACACAATTCACAGAAATTAATAAACAATAACATGTTTTATAACAGTCAGCATATCACAGAAGCTTTCTCATATGCTATATTTCGCATACAATAAAATCTTTCCATGGTTTAAAATTCAATGGGAACTCTCGAGGAAAATCTCATCTGAATTCAGTATATAATAATGAAGAATTCACAAACAGCTTTCAAAAATGAGCTTTTCAAAACAAGCGAAAATTCACTTACAAAGGCACGCAATACAAAGCCTCACTAATACAGCGAACTCCACGATCATATCATCACTTACAACTGAAGCAAGCTCTGGAGCGGCCTGCTCTTTTATACCTTTCGCCGACATTGCTCGAACATTCTACGACTTTCGTCAAGTACTTTCCAGAGGTCTCCAATTACTTGATTGCGTGATAGAAATGCAGTACTAATGCTGTTGCGTAATACGAATGGAGGAAAGCAAATATTACAGACCCCATTAAGAAAATAGTGAAATACGTCGCCAACCTTGGCGACTTTTACGTTAATTATCGCTTTTGGCGCCAAAAATAAGTCGGCTAAGCGATATCACCAATATTCCATGAGAATTCAAGAGTAATGGAGACAGTAGTAATGGAGACACCCAATTGGAGGTTGAGTAATGGAGACACCCAGAACTCCCTATCTTGTGTTCTAGTTAACCGATTTTCATGCAACAAAATAAAAAGTTTAATTATTTGACTCGTAAAATAATAGTTTTAGACTATATTTAACTCCCGAAGAGCAGCCGGCCCGAAAATTCGTAACAGCATTTTAGAGAAATTAAACAAACTATTCCCATTTCACACAGTAAAAAAATAAAAATAAGAGTTGTTCAATACTGGAACTATCCGATTTTGTTCAATTGCCAAAAAAAGTCCCAGTTTTATACTGAAGCTTTATTTAACAGAAAATATGGTTTAACATGTATTAAACGTGATTGAAAACCTAGTGTAACAGTTTAAAATAATAATTGAAAGAAGAGTTAAAAGTTGTTGAATTTACCTTAAATAAATCTTAATTAAAAACTACAAAGGAAAAATCAGAACATTTTTATCGAATTTTTCAAACGTTCTCTAGAACTAGATCCATATGTTTCTGTTATCATATTTTCTTTTTGAAAGAGCAATTGCTGCATTAATCTAGTCAAAAGTGTTGGGTCCCAGTTTTATCTGCGTACCCTGTTTAGTAAAGCTTTCCACTACTTAGTTTTTTTTTAATGAATTTCTCTTAGATCATTATGGGATAGGATAATATTTATAAAGGGAAGGGAAGTGAGCAAAAGTTTTCGGACATAAACAACTCGACTTTCCAGCATCATTTTAGCCAATGTGTGTCCACTGATTGATCTGATTCAAATGTTACTGTGTAAATTTATTAATGAAATATTTTGTAGCCGTCTTTATTAATTTTTAATAATAATTATTATTTTAACGAGCATATGCAACATAAAATGGTTCAAATATTGAATTGATATTTTAAAAACTATGCGCTTCCATTCCCAAATATACATAATTTGTATTGGTTTGGATTATATAAGCATCCAAAATACGCTATTTAAATATTTTATCAAACAGCCCAGTTAAGGAGACTTGCTTCATATCAAAAAACTTGCTGTAATGAAAGATTTCCCTTCTCTGTCGGATAGAAATCTTTGGTACAAATGCAAACACCGTGAAACTCAGAACTGAAATAAGATTTTTAGGAACGTTTATGTGAATGCTTACACAATGCTATTTTTGTTTTAATAAGTACTTTTAAATTAGTGTTTTAGAGGCTCTTGTTTGCTTCTATGATGGAACTTACCATAGCATATAAGTTCTAAAATATATGAGAACTGAAACTAGCCTAAGTATGAAAGCGAAAGGACAATGAAGTTCGATCTGGAGACGCATCCCTCAGTTTACAAAAGCTTTCCAAATCAGCCAGAGGAAAAATAAAATAACACAATAGAAAACAGTTGATGGTGAAATGTTAAAAAATCATCAGTATGATGGTGAAATGTTTTCAAATAATATTTTTTAAGCATTGTGAGGTGCATAGGTTCACGTCAGAGGAACAGACCAGGGGCCGAGCGCATAGCTCTCTGAACTTGGAGATGAAAGGTGTCTGGTTCAAAACCATATCGCATCCGTCAACCTAACCGTTTGAAGTTTCCCGTGGTTTCCTCCGAAACGTAGCGTAAGTACGGGTTATAGGACCCCCTTAGAAAGACCCCCCCCCATCCTTCCACCGAGATCCAATATGTAGACATTTGGACGGAATCCTACAACACAACACAACTTAAGTCAGAGGATGGATAGTTCTTATTTATGTTTTACTAGCTGAAGTACCCGTTCTTCGCACGGGAATGAATGGACTTTTTGATATTAATATTTGTTGTGATTATTATTTATTGTAATAAAGAGATATAGCAAAATGGATATCGCGTTATATTGTGTTCAATAATCATGCGTACTGAATTTCAAGGCAATCGTTTTTACGGTGCAGAAGGCGATGCGGCGTAGCACAATCTAGTGGCGAGTTTTAGCAAAACGGATACGGCAAAAATATTCTTCGCATTCAGATATCGATGTATACGAATTTTCATGACGATCGGCTGAATAGTCTTGAAGTTCATGTGTTGACGCGACATCTAGTGTCAAGTTATAGGAAAATGGATCGTGCCAAACTCTTCCCCGTGTTCAAATATCTATGTATACCTATTTTCATAGCGATCATTCGCACAGTCAAGAAGTGATACACTGCAGGGCCATCTAGCGGTTAATTAAAGTAATGATTTGCTACAGCGCCGTCATGTGGCGAGTTATAGCAAAATGGATAACGCCAAAATATTCTCATTGTTCAAATAGCTATGTATACTGATTTTCATAGCCACCGTTTGAATGGTCAAAAATTTGGCCTGCTGCAGCGTCATCTAGTGGCGAGTTAAAATAATAATGCATTGCAGTGCCATCTAGTGGTGAGTAACATCAAAAGTAACGCAGTTAGAATATATTCTTCGTTCTCAAATGTGTAAGTATAAAAAATTTTATGCCGATCGGTCGAACGGTATAGAAGTTGATGCGTTGCAGCGCTATTTAGCGGTAAGTTACAGCAAATGGATAGTGAAAAATATTCTCCGTGTTCTAATATTCGCGTGTACCAAATTTCATCGAAAATGGTTGGACGATATTCGCATAGCAAACGGCTAAACGGAATAGAATTCGAAGTACTGCTGCGCCACCTAGTGAAAAGTTAGAGGAAAACGGATAGCATAAAAACTTTCTCCATGATAAAAGACTTAGATGAACCAAATTTCGTGGTGATCGATGAAACGGTGCTGGAGTTTTTCAACCTCCTACACACATACCAACATTCACTTTTATCTATAACCAGTCTTACGTATATACGTACCTTGAGACTGGTATATACGTCTATACGTATATACAGTTCTCAAGTAAAATCCAGTTTCAAATCTAAGCCTCGCCAAAGTGCCAGCATACGCCATTTTGCAAGAGTTTTTTCAGGGAATCATTCGAAGCATTGACTTAGCAGCAATCAAAATGGGAAATGGTTCGACCGCCAGGCATTTATTTGAAAAGTGGAATCCCTTAATACAGCCGCATTTTTTAAATTATCAACTATAACATGTTTTATTCATCGTTACCTCGATGTACTAAATGCTAAGATTTCAATTTTCTGAAATTTGGCGGATTTCCCCCAAGTTAAATCAATGTACTCAATTGGCGAGAATTCTGAAGCTACATCGCTTGAAATGCCCTAATAACTGCATTGTTTCTGCACGGATAGTTAAAATTTAATGCTGTATTCTAAGAAAACCTATACACTTGTTTTCAAAAATGCTATTCCCTTAAGCTCTCAGTAAATTGCGCCAAAAAGCCTAAAACTGTGCAAACCGCTAGAACTCACTCTCTAAAAATCGGCCTATCAGCCATTTTTTTTTCGCCAAACTAAAAAAAATTACATATTAGTCTCGGATATCTTCGATCCTCATTGTTTTGCGTATAAAACATTTCATTCCTGCTCTCATTTCTTATGCGCACACGATATTATAATTAAAAAAATAACCTAAAAAAATAAACTAAAAAAATCATTATTATTCTTTTATTTTTACTTTAAGAATTTAGAACATTTTATTCGGAAAAATCGCCACACATGGCAACCAAGATGCTTATTTCACACACTTTTTTCACTACAGGGGTTAATATTACGTAAAGCTTTCTGCGTGGAGAACATAAAAAATCTCTTAAATTCCGGGAACGGAAATTAAGAGAACCATTCAGGAGGAAAACGTTTTTAAGTGGAGTTTCAAAGTTTTAAAGTGGACTATCATTTATTCTATATTATTTTACATATCTGTGTAAAATTTCAGGCTGACAGATCCATTTTTGTGGAATTGTATACTACCCAAATCAACAAATTGACAAACAGAAGTTCATTTTTATTTATAAGATAACCTACGATTGTTTTTAAAAATACCCTCTCATTAAATTGCGACAAGCGCTAGAATCATAGAAAATCTGACACACTTTCAGATATTTAAATACGCACTAAAGTGCTATATATAAAAAGAGTTATAATCCATGGGTCTTCCCTATTTTCGTTCCTTCTTTCATTAAGTTGGAAAGTGTATCATTATTCATGAGTGTGATTAAACAAAATTAAAATTGATATTTCTAACATCCTTTTTTCTGGATGTAATACATTAGATGCAGAAAAGCTGCTCAGAAAAATGCACAATTCCAACTGAATGAAAATTTCAAAAACTTATACGCAGGTGTATTCATAACCCAAATAGCAGACGATTAAATTACGATAAATAGCGCCAAGCGTTAGAATCCTCCTCAAAATCGCGAGAATGCTGAAGATTGATCGCTTGAAATCCCTTAATAACTGCATTATTTTCGCACGGATCATTAAAATTTAACGCTGTATTCTAATAAAGCCTTTGCACTTGTTTTCAAAAATCCGTTTCCTTAAGCTCACAGTAAATTTCGCCAAGCCGGAAACTGTGCAAACCGCTAGAACTCACTTTCTCGGCATTTGAGCCATTTTATTTTTTCGCCAAACTAAAAAATTTTAACATATTAGCTTCGGAAATCTTGAATTCTTATTGTTTTGCGTATAAAACATTTCATTCCTGCTCCGATTTCCCATGCACACGATATTATAATTAAAAAAAATATAACCTTACGAATATAAACTAACAAAAAAAAATCATTATTATTCTTTTATTTTTACTTTGAGAATTTAAAACATCTTATTCGGCAAAATCGCCACACATGGCAACCACGATCCTTATTTCACACTTTTTTCACTACAGGGGTTACAATTACGGAAAGCTTTTTGCGTGGAGAACATAAAAAATCTCTTAAATTCCGGGAACGGGTGGACTTTCAAAGTTTTAAAGTGGACTATGATTTATTCTATATTATTTTACATATCTGTGCAAAATTTCAGGCTGATAGGTCCATTTTTGTGGATTTGTATACAACTCAAATCCACAAACAAACAAACAAACAAACAAACAAACAGAATTTCATTTTTATTTACAAGATTATATGTATGTTATTTTGATCGTGTTTGGAGGTTGGGACGGGATGAGGAAGTTTTTTTAAAAAAATAAAAAATAACAATAATAATACAATTTTTTAAAAATTAATATATGATTCTGTGGTTTTTATTAGTGCATTAATTATCATTATGAATGCTGCAGTCAGTGATTTTGCGTGGTTAATTTATATTATACAAAGCATAGTATGGTTTAATTTTAAGGATATTTTTTAATATCACATCATATACATTATTATTTTAGGTAATGACTAATTTTTGGATTATAAATTTTTACAATTGATATTTTGCATTTTCTTTCTTGGTTTTCAAAACACTATGAGTTCAAATATTATTTTTCTTGTTTTGGTATCATTTGAAGAGCCACATTTGAAGCTACTTATTTTACTTTGTCATTTTTTCTGTATAAGAAAGGCACCAAGTGAATTTTTGAGCGTTTCGATAGTCCTTGTTCCCATGTTTTGATGACGTGTTAAGAACTATGTTCACTTACTAATTGTTCATAATTTATTTTTAATCTGAAAAAAAAATTAACAGCAAACAAATTTCCCCTTACCTTCAAATCAGTTTTTTGATGTGGGTTATTTTAAAAAATAATTGCAACTTCCACCTTCAGCAGATGTTTTAAATTTTGTTTTTCGGGTTTTAATTATTTTTGGCTAAAGAAATATTTAGCAACATTCAGTAAAATACACCCTCTCAAAGAAATATTCGAGTATAAGATACCGTGAGTAACAGTTAACATTTTGCTTAATGAAAGATTTAAAATATCCTCTCCATGTTGCGAAACACTACCTTTTTAAATTAAAGTTAGAATAAACATTTCACTGGTTATGCATGCCATGTGACAGTATAACAAGTTTCCCTAATACGCTGTAACATTTAAATGTATACACATACAGCTATTCAAACTATCAGGGCCGTGCTTAGTGGGTGCCAACTGGGCAACCGCCCAGGGCCGCTAAAAAACTGTGTAATTTGAGGATATCAAGTAGTCAAATAATCTCCCTGGCCTAGAACTGAAAGCTGTACATCAGTAAGCTAGCAAAATAAATACAGAATTTTTAATTTCGTGTATAACTTTTTTTTTAATTTACAGCATGGTAAGTAGCTAAAATACATTTCTTACATTATGGAAACGTATTGCATTAAAGTCTTAATTAATTAATCCGATTTAATTAATTAGAGTCCGTTACAGCAGCGGGTTTTTACTGGTGAAAATGGGGGGGGGGAGGTCAAGATCTTCAATTTAGTCAGTAGACAAATATCAAAGACCTGCAACTATTTTTTGTCCAGGGCCGCTAAATATTTTCCGCCCAGGGCCGCTAAACCCTAAACATGTTGCTGCAAACTATTAACTTCATGACCTATCTGTTACCCACACTACAATTTTCATTGATGGCTTGCAAAATGAGAGATTATTATACCACAAACATTTTTTTCCCCGTTACTAGATTTTATCAATGCACTGCATCAATTTTCATGAGTACATCAATAACAAAAAGAAATAGGCGATTTTTTTATAGCAAAAGACATGATTTTGCAACTTTGTGTGTGTGTGGGGGGGGGGGTGACCTATGCACATATTTTATGCATTAAATTAACTGACCTCATTCTTTTTAACCACTCTGTTCTGATTCAAAGCTCCTCCCCAAGTCCGGGAAAACTTGAGCTCCCGAAATAACTCGCAACTCCAGTGGGTGGGAACGATGCGCAATTTCCCGATAATAAAGCCGCGCAGTCTCATTTCCGCGGAGCACGTTAAATGAGAAGCCGCTCTCACTCAAGACTGAAAAGCAATATAATCCTGATTCGTTAAAACAATAGGAGGGGGCTGGACTTTTAGATGCTAACAACAAATACTCACTTAATAAATGGAGTTCGGATTCATTTACTAGTAATAATTATCTTCCTGTGAAAAAAAAAAAAAAAAAAAAAAAAAAAAAAAAAACTTCAACAAGAGAACGACAATTGTTTGTATAAAAGAGAGCTGAATATTTTATACTTTTAAAATGAAATCCATTTAGGAGTTATGGATACATAGTGTTCTAAAGTACGTGAAACCTGAGGAAAGCGATCCTCTGCGAGAGCTAGTGGATTGTCATTTTCACAGGTGTTTCCAGACTACAGGCTTTTTGCTTTTTACTAATCATTATATTATTTCGGATAATGATTAAATATAATGCTCCATAATATTACACCATTGTGATTCTTTTTAGTTGATACCCCATCATATAATTTAAACACGTGATAGAGTAATGTAAAAATTTGATTCCCCCACGCGAAAAATTTCTTTCACCACTTTTCTATGAAATAGTAAGTTGTTTGTTTGTTTGTTTTTTAAATTCACTCACACATTTATGATACAAAATTATGTAACAGTGATTTACATCAACTTTTTAAAATGAAAAATTGAAATGAATGCTGAATTGACTTTGTTTTCAAGGCATTGATTGCTTCATCTTCAAATTCTACCCATTTATCTACCCCCTAACAAAACCCCTAACTTCCCGCTAATATGAAAACCCTAACAAAAACAACAAGCTAATAAGTCTTTAGATTTCTTTGAAAAAAAATACCTTCTTGAAGACTAGGAGCCATGAAAACATCTGCACGTAGTAACTATTATTCTAATTAGCTTTTAACTCTTTATTGTGCGCATTTTTCTAGAAATATCAGTAGTTAGTACACCCACTCAAAAAAGTGTTCGATTTTGAGAGAAATTTCCCACATTAATTTTGTGAGTAACTGATTCATTTTTCAAAAAAACAATATTTCAAAACTTCGAAATTTTAGCAAATTCGGGACTCGTACAAACCCTGTAGATCAGCACCTCATAATGAAACTAATGAAAGAAATTGATTTGCACAGGTATACTTTATTCAGTGGGTGTATAGATATGCAGCTTTTCATGTGTGCAAAACTGCACACTAAAGAAATAAAATAGGTTTTAAACGCACTTTGTCTTGGACCTAAATGGTTGTCAGTAATTCTTTTTAAATGGTAGCATTTTTAGGTTAAGTAATTAAAAAGACCACTTATATATATGCAAATTGAGTGTTCGGTTACTGATTGTACGCGTTTATTAAAAGTAATACAGCTTCTATAACTAGAACTAGGTCTATAGTAAAAGTTACATTGCTGACGATTTTATTTACAGAGTGTCCCTTAATGATTGGGACAAACTTTAAAGGGCGGGAGGGCTCAAATAAGGAATAAGAATCACATACCAATGTGGGGTCAAAAACGCCCTTTTTCGCTTACCTGTTAATAATCACTCTGAAAAAGGGAGTTCAAGTATTCGCCTGATTTCTTAACCAAGTTTCATAGATAATGTACTTGATTCCTAAAATTTCATCCATAAAATGAAATAGAATTTTTATACTTTCAATTTGAGTCACGTATTTTCTGCGAAAGTTGCATTAGTTTTCGCCGAAGAATCGTCGTAAAGTTCACTATTATTTCAGATTGTGGATGATTATGGCAACGCTAAGCTAGGGGGATCTGCTAGAGATGGGGGGGTGCAGTGGTAGGAGGACTTTCTAGGGGGTTCTAACGCGTATTCACGTTACATCCGGAGAAAACCTACCAAAACTCTAGACCGTTAGATCGACAGCCGCGCGATGGGACCCGAACCCGCGACCTTCACACTTCGGCTGTCTACCATTTTCAGGAACGTAACCACAGTGCCATGGTGAGGCACTATTATTATTTCAGAACTGGTTCCAAATTGATTCTTACGATTTATGACGTTTCCCACGCAACATTGCTATGTGATTGTTAATCCTTATCCCCCTACCTTTTTTTTTTTAAGTTTGTCCCGATCATTATGAGACACCCTGTTTATAAAAAAAACAAGATATGAGATGTGGTTATGTTCCTTGAATACTTCTGAGAAATGGCGCCCTTGGCCTACCACATTTTGTATAGGTGTTTGCTGCTACAAATCCTGACATATCTCGAGTAGAATATTTCAAAATTCGATAGAGAGAATTTTTACTCCATATTTCATGCGTTTTTGCATATTTGTTCGGCTATTTTCTGCAATACTGACGGTAACTACAAGTCAAACATTGGCGCAAAAACCCCTCTGCGGAGTCAAGGCCTGCGCTGCCCAACTGCGACTTCGCGACCATGGGCTCTGGATGCATAGGCCTCGACCAGGGGGTCAGCCTGACAAGGGGGTTCCCAGTGTTTGACCCCAAGGAAGCCAGGTCCTCATTTTATCGATCCACTTAAGGTATGAAAGACTGAGTTGACCTTGCCCAGCCCGGGATTCGAACCACGGACCTGTGGGACGGCAGCGCGGTGCGAAACCATTACACCGCCAGCTTTCGACAGTACCCAGCAACACACACGACTCACAGTTCGATAACTGAACTATATCTTACGCCAGATAGTGCAGATATCATTTGGACACCAGGCAAACGTAACCGATCTGTGTCGAAAGTGTCCGCCAAAGTTAACACTCAGCGGACACAGTAAAAGATGTCGATCGGTTATAGGTTGCGATTTCGATTTGACACGAATCAAAACCGAGAGGTCGGGCACAGAATCGGAACTTCGAAAGCATAATAATGATATAAAATTATAATTATTGGTTTAAAAAATAATGCCATATGGCCTATGATATTGTTATGGTTTTCGTGCATATCATTTTTCAGAGGAGAACCGAAACCCATTCGATGCAGTTCTGACTTCGCTAATCAGGTGAGCAATGTGGCATCTTTCTGAATACAAGAAATTGCTAAAAATAGAAGTGCATAATTTTTATCGTACTTTTGGCAAAAGTTCGATGCCTTGAAATGATATATCTTCGATCCTATACCTAAAAGATTTCCGATCGTTACTTGCGATTCGGCACTAATGACACAGCTGAGAAATCGGATATCAAATCGTAAGGTTTGCGATAGTTATGTGTTTGCTGGGTAACTACACTTGCAGTAAAATTATACTTTCATCGTAAGATAGAGGGGGAAATTTCCTTTTAAAAATTGTGTGCTCTGACTGTCATACATACATAATTTGCAAATTTTTAAGAATTTTTGAAAGAAAAAAAATTATGAACATTTCCGTGAAATAATATTAAAATTATTGCATAATTCACTCCCTAATAACTTGTCGATCTTCCGTCAAATGATGAAACATTCATTTCACCTTTTCCAAAAGTAGAACGGAAAAGATGGAGTGCAATCTCCTTATAATTAAAAACGTCCAGAACCGCAAGGTAAAAAAGGTATATCCTTATAATGTAGATTCTTCTCGTTTGTGAGTCTGAAATTTCCAACAACTGCTCACAGATATTCACAGTTTACACCCGCAAAAATTTTTCGCATTCCATTTCTTACAGTAATAGTCAGTATAAATACAAAAAAAATTATTTTATAGGAAACGGCAGACTTCACGATTTGAATCAATTCTAGATTAATAAAAACCAATTCACACACAATGCAAAATATTCCTTTCTACCAGGATATGCGTTCCCATTTGAATTCTCTTTTCTTTTCTTTTTTTTCGAATTTCAATTCGGATGTTATTTTGATGATGATATTAAGAATTTGAAATTTATCTCTCTAAATCAGAATTATTTTTTGTCATTTGTTAAAAGTTGACAAGCTATTAAAGATGAGAAAAATGTATATATAAGCAGCACTTTTTTTAAGCGATGCGCATAAATTTGCAAATCTAGACACAAAAACAGAAATTAAAAAAATAACTATAAAATATTGAATTATATTTAGTTAGAGCTAGTTAGTTATACTGAGCCTCTGCCAAAGGCATTCTTCCCTTTGGCAGATAGCCCTAGTGTGATTTGCCTTTACAAAATAACAACGAAATCTGGACCCAAAAGTGTTTTGTCGGTGGATACTAAAGAAGGAGTATGGAGAATACTCGATGGTGTTTGATTCATCCCCAAATCATATACTAGACCAATTAACAGATAATATATTCTACCGCTGTAAAACGTAGTTCCAATATCATAGCATCTCAGAATTTGAGCAAAACTTTCCCCTTTGAAGGAGAATACTTGTTAAATTTCAATTTTGATAGTCTTCTCTAAATAAATATTTTTAATTATCAGAAAAGTTTTCATTGTTCTGCTAACAGTTTATTGTACAGGGTGTTTCAATAGGTTTTTTATACATTTTTAGGAATGATAGAAGAGTACACCATGACAAATCAAATACAAACGCCTTCTTAATACTCCCATGTATAATTTCTCCAAAAGAAGTGTGCAAACTTCTGACATATTTCTTAACTGCTATTCATAATCTAACTATAGGCTTTTCCTAAAATTGCTTCATTCAAACAGAAATGACCCACCAGTGGCCGAGCTCGTTTCCGATATCAAATGGGAGACTGAAGGTGCCTGGTTCAAAACCAGGTCGCGTCCGTCGACCTAACCGTTCGGAGTTTTCCGTGTTTTTCTCCGAAACTTCGCATAAATACAGGTTAGGATCCCTTACAGACACAACGGAGTTCCACAATGGAAAGCAATACCACTTCGGCCTAGATCCCTCGCGTAGATAATTGGCCGTAACAGCACATTCAAACAGAAATATACAGGGTTACTGGTAACTCGACATATTCCTTTTAAGAGGTGATAAGGGAGCCGAATTGCTACAATTTTCGCCTCACATGTAAGGCCGAAAGTTTTTCAAAGTCAAAAGTCACATGTAAGCCAATAGTTTTCTGGAAAATTGAATTTTAAGCTTTTTTTCTTGGATAACCCAAAATTTGACATTCGAGTGCAAATTTTAAAATATCTACAATTTAAATGGATTTCATTTTAATTTATTTTCATTACTAAAACTCTAATTAAGCTAACATGATGAAAAAAAGTACAAAACTACTTTAAAATTTCAATTCAGGAGCCATTACATATTTTTTTTAATTTTTAATTCACTTGTTTTCTTTCAAACGCTCGTATCTTTTGATATAAATATAGCATAGCACAGTAGGCGTACAAATTACAAATAAAATTTCTCCCATTAATCAGCTATTCAAAAATGTATTAATGTCCATCCAAAGACATGTAATTCATACAGAAGGATGAGTTTTACTTAGCGCAGAGAAAAAGCCAAAGGATGCACTCCGGTTCATTCTTTAGGATAGTTGGCCAACTAATCAATTTAACACCGGTTTTGTTTTGTTTTTTTAATTTTATAGCTGACGCTCTTAATTAAGCTAACGCAATCTTGAAAATTCACGAAAATACTTCAAAATTTTAATTCACGCGCTTTACGTGTACAGTAGAATCTCGCTTATCCGACCTCCGTTTATTCGACATTCCGTATTATCCGACGTCGATCAAAGTGACTGGATTAGGGATGGGCACGAGACGTAAAATTAGGATGTCTCTCTCATGCTAAAAAAAGCTACAGGAATTGGCATAATGATGCTGCAAAAAAGGCGAGGTTTGTCAACGGACAAACGGCATTCATCTGGAAAACAGACATTAAAAAATTCTTTAAATCCTCACATGACTGAACTTTAAGTGTAACATATGGTACTCGTAAATTCAGACAATAGATTAATGTTTAATTATAAGTTCATTTTTTCCATTTCGTTTGTGTACTTGTAGAGCATGATTTTAATGCAAGATAGTAATGTGCAAGATATCATAAGGATGTATGTATTATGTTCCTGGATGTAATGTAGCTTAACGTTTAAGAAGCTTTTTCCTGCCTCTTCTCGTTTATCGGGCATTGTGCCGGCAGCTTTATGTCGGATAAGTGAGACTCTACTGTATTTCTATTTTTTTATTTACATTTTCCTTTCAAAAGATGTTATTTATTTGCAAAAATACGATAACAGTAAGCGTACAAACTACAAATAAAATTTCTCCCATTAATCAGTTCTCCAAAAGCATATTTAATGTCCATATAAAGACATGTAGTTCGTAAAGTAGGGTAAGTTTTACTTACCGCTGGTAAAAACGTCAAAGAATGCAGTCCCGTACATTCTTTAGGATCGTTGGTCAACCGATCACGTTATCACTATTTTTTAGATTTATTTTCATAGCTGACACTATAACTAAGGAAACCCAATAATGTAAAAGCAAAAACATACCTCAAAATTTTGATTCACGTGCTTTACATGTAATTTTTTTATTATTATTTATTTATTGACATTTTCCTTTCAAAACTGTTGTTTATCTCAAAAAATACTATTGCAGTAAGCGTACAAATTAGAAATACAGTTTGTTCCATTAATCAGTTATCCAAAACGTATTAATGTCCGTTTAAAGACATGTAGCTCATTTTTCAAAAAGTAAGTTTTACTTAGCGTAGGTAAAAACGACAAAGGAGGTACCAACGTTTATTATTTAGGATGGTTGGTCGACCAATCAAGTTATCCCTGTTTTCAATGCTTAAAATCTTAGCCACACGAGATTGTGAATCTCAAATGGCTATGTGCTGTATGTTCGTGTTAATTAGTTCCGACTCTGCGTTACGTATGCTTTTTTAGTTGATTAGCCAGATAACAACAAAACTTACACGACGCAGAATCGAAACTAACACGACGACACAGCACACAGCCATCTGAGATTCACGATCTCATGTGGCTAAGATTTTAAGCAGATGAAAACAGTGACAACTTGATTGGTTGGCCAACCATATCCTAAACAATAAACATTGGCGTTTCCTTTAGCGTTTTGACCTACGCTATGAAAAACTTACCTTTCTTTATGAATTATACATGTCTTTGGATGGACATTAATACGTTTTTAAATAACTTAATGGGGGAAATTTTATTTGTGATTTGTACGCTTACTGCCATCGTATTTTTTGAGATAAACAACATTTTTTGAAAGGAAAATGTAAATAAATTTTTAAAAGTACATGTAAGGCGAGTGAATTAAAATTTTGAAGTATTTTTGTAAATTTTCATGATTATGTTAGCTTAGTTAGAATGTCAGCTATGAAATTTTTTTTTAAAAACTATGTTAACTTGATGGGTTGGCCAACTATCCTAAAGAATGGACTGGGGTGCATCCTTTGGCGTTTTATTATGGTACGAATTGTCCGCCTATCGTCAGCTGCAAAATGTTCTACGATCCACATAGGCATCGAGTTTAAAAGGCTCTAAGATTTAAATGATGACAATAATCTGTGTTTAAAATACTTTGAGTAACGCTCGCTAAATTAGCTTTAAACATATCATACTCGAAATTTGTGTGTCAAGAATAATACTTTAACATAAGTAGGATTTTTAAAGCGTTCTGAACCGTATTTAGATGACATCCTAGAAAATTACTTCGATGTCCATAGCCTGTTGGGTCCTCCGAAGCCTAGTGTATTTGAGTAAATTATGCCAAAAAACCAACGGTTAAACCTAAAACTTTTATTATTTTTGTTTCTCCGTGAGTATTTGAACTTTTTAAAGGTAAATGATTTTTAAGAGACAGATATAAGTAAAATTAGCCGTTTAATACTGTGTACGGATTGAAATTTTTGAGAGCGAGAATATTTTTTACATGCACGCAAATGTAACAAATACACACATACACATATATGTATTTATGAAATCATGGACACATACACGTTCGTGAATAATTTAAAGCACCAACTTAAGGGGACCCCAGATTTACTCTTGTTCCTCGACAATGCTCACTCAAGTTACGGCCAACACTGCTGTCGGTTGAACCCAAGGTAATTATATCCAACTCCGAATCATTATCATAATTATTCTAAAGGAAAACTCAAATGTATTTTAGATACTATATGTAATAATAGATACTAAAATGTATCTAATTTAGTATATTCTTTCTCAAAGGCAGCGGAATTCGTTTGCTCAAACGGTGCGTCTCTTACGCCAAAGAGGCTTATTAAACATCCAAGTTTTGGATAACGAATGTGATTCCGGAATGAACTAGCTACCTCTTAGTTCAAGAATCACTGAGAATAATTTGCATGGAAGCAACTTTGATTGGTAATTTCATAATATTTTGTATATATATATATATATATATATATATATATTATTTAGCAAATACAAGATGAATGCCCCCCAGGCCAGCCCTTGTTGTTATATAAATAAAGCACAAAATGCATTGTCTTCATCAGAGGGAGAAATGCACCACACCGAAACCATAGGTTTCACTCACAGTATGCAGTTTATACATTTAATTACCTATTTAACTACTTTTTAAACTGTTTAAATACATTTATAATAATCTCTACAGAATACAGTTTTTACTATAACACATTTCCTTGGCAAAACCTCAGGGGGGAAAAAAAAACTGTGAATCTGAAACCTATGGTTTCGATGTGGTGCATTTCTCCCTCTGATGAAGACAATGCATTTTGTGCTTTATTTATATAACAACAAGAGCTGGCCTGGGGGGCATTCATCTT
The DNA here is from genome assembly GCA_038373885.1 of Cheiracanthium punctorium. Lineage (NCBI taxonomy): Eukaryota > Metazoa > Arthropoda > Arachnida > Araneae > Cheiracanthiidae > Cheiracanthium > Cheiracanthium punctorium. The sequence continues at coordinate 1,019,815 of JAWZYV010019719.1, read as the reverse complement.
GTATTTGCTAAATAATATTATGCACATGTTTTCCTTTAAGCAGCTTCAATAAGCGCTATGTAACGAGTGTAACTACTGTATTTCTATTTACTTTTGCATAAGATTTGATTATATATATATATATATATATATATATATACAATGAAACCACCTCTCTGCAAGGGCCACCAGCCGTTCCATTGAAAATTGGCCCTTATGAGAGGTGGCCCTAGAATAGCGGTGACCAAAAACAAGGCTAAATTAATTAAATCAAAACCTATAAATAGGTGAAAAAATATTTTCAAACTCAATACATGCATGAAAAATTTTTTCTATTGGAGTTTGTTTACTTTTCATAGTTTTTTCGCAACAGTTTTGGTTTCTAATGATTCTTCTACTTTATGGAACAAATTACTTAAATTTGCTCCATTTATTAATGCCTTAGAATGAGATATTAGTATATTTATTTCTATTAGCGTTTCCTGACAGGATATATTCGCAGCTGCAAACTCATCACTCATTATCAATATGTGAAAATCAGATCGAACTCATGAAATGAAAATTAAAAAAAAAATTGAATAATAAGTTAATAAATTTGTTTTTTTAAATATAAACAAAATATTTATGTATTTATGTTATATTTATGTTTATTATGTATCTATTTCACCGATAATTATTTCTTAATTCTTAAGGTACATGAAAAGGTAAAAAATAGCCTTTATGAGGCCATTAGTCAGAGAACAAGCGTCCTTCTAATGAGAGTAAAATTGACATTACGTCTATTGAAAATTTTTCTTTCCTAAAAGTATTGGCCCTAAATAGAGGTAACCCTTGATTAGGGGTGGCCTTCAAGAGAAGTTTCACTGTATATAGAAATAAAGGGCTAATAAAATGTTTTTACAAATGAATAAGATTTATTCTCATAACAAAAATGTCCGCACAACCACAATAAAGGTGTTAAAATTATATGAACGAAAATAATTTTTTGTAATATGACTTTGGGGACTGGCATAAAAAATAAAAGCTTGGTTCTTAGTTTCAAAATTAAAATATTTTCCAAAAATTTCATACTTTTTTCAAGCGTACAAAATGTCTTAGTACACATTTTTTGGCCCCAAAATATGTAGGTTCAGGGCAAGTGCCCCAATTGCCTGGCTGATACATAGGCCCTGAATTTAACGGGCCAAAATTATTGCAGAAATCATCCCTAGATGACAATACCCAGTTGTATTTAATGTTTAATACATATATTTTTAAGCATAGTAGGAAAACACTTTAAAAAATAGAAAACACAATGGTATTTTGAGATACTAGTTTGATTTTTTCTTTGACCAAACTCCTAATTCAAAATACTTGTAACTCAAATAAATTTCCCTTATTGAAATAATTGAAATGAGATTAGTCTTTACCAGACCCAAACAAACCCTTCCATGCTTTACATCTATAAAATATGCGTTTATAATAATAATAATGTACCCATTATAAACACATACTTAATCGTATATATATATATATATTATATGCATGTGCGTGTGTGTGTGTTTGTGTGCGCGCGCGTGCCCAACGATAACTTTACTACTTATTTACATTTAAATGATGTTTCTTAATAAGTGTTACAAATATTTCCAGGCAGAAAATACATTTATAAAAAAATCATGGATAGAAGATTAAAACGTATTTACTAACCTGCTAAAAAATAAAATCTTTGGTCATATTTGCTTTTTATTAGAACATGCATGCTATACACTTTAAATTTATATATTTATACACGGAATAAATAGTATATTGAAAATTTTTCACTTACTTAGCAAGGAAATCCAAAAAGCAAATACAAAAACTATGTTAAAATTGTGGCATGAAGAAGCACTAAGGGAAATTTTTTAATTCCTAAGAAGGAAGCACGCTATACAAATAAAAAATTTCTCATGATAGCTGGATATTTGGAACCGACTTCTGCACTTGTTCAAAATCCAACACAGAAAAACTGTGTTCTTGGAATGGACAAGAGAACAACATCATCTAACTTAAAAAAGAAAATTTCGAAGGTCTTTGCTGCATCTGTAATTGGATGACAAAAGAAATGATTCAGTTACATTGCAGAAGTGAAGCAGATCGAATTAAGTGATACATTGTGGAAAAGAACAAGATACTTCGACGAGTGGAGAAGTATTTACGAATGTGCTAATCTCTAAATGAAATCAATTACATTTGTTTCACACTTCGTGATTCTATTACTTTATGTATTCCTGTTTTCTAAATTCCTCTACCGTTATCGTGAAAATTTAATGCGTAAATACTGAAGTTTGCCCTTTCTAGGTCACCCTGGTTGGTGTTCAAAGGCAGCATTTGCTTACAGAGACGTTCTCTAAATAGTAATTTGTCTGCTACTGAACTTTAGAAGGGTTAGTAAAGATAATATTTTTATTGAAGTAATTTTAACTATTCCCGAGTTACATTTTATTTATTTTAGTGCGATACCACACCATTCTTAGCCGGTAACGAAGGACAGATTTTCATCAGTCACATTCATCGCAGTTAAAGTGCAAAAATTCTCTTTTGTAGCGATATACAGCATTTCGCTATATTGGTACTAGGGCACAAACGATAATTTCCGTTATAGTTAGGCTGCCAATCGAGTCATTGAATGGTACCCTTATATATATCAGCTCGTTATCTCGTTAGCAGGATCCACAGAAATTAATTTTTTTGCTGCACAGTCCGCATAGCTCAAATTTCGCATTCGCATTGTGCTGGGACGTTGTTCATCGGTACCAACAGCAATGTAAACGAAAATCTTTGTGGTACATTCCAGTAAAAACGAGTAGCATAGTTGAAATTTTTAGTTGTTGTTGTGGTCAGGCTGATACACACACACAATGTAGGTTATTATTAGATAAATGCACCATATAGAGGAGAGCAGAACACAATGGAACAGCTATTTAAAAAATACTAACAGCTGAGTATAATCGACGGAAAACATTTTACCCGTTGCATCACTAAATCTGTTTATTATGAGCATCCTGTATATGAAATTTACACGACAATATTACTCTTAGATAACAATAGAATTCTTTCATTTGTATATCACATTTAGAATACAGTGAGATACCTCTGATTTTTAATTTAAAAAAATATTGTTATTCAGTTAAACACATACAATGATTTGTAGCAAACATAAGTTTTTATTAAGTTAATTTTTAAGTTAATTTTTTTTCAATCAATTTATAAGTTTTTATAGAGCAATCAATTGACTTGTTGAAATTTTAAAGTGCGATGACTCAATGTCATTGCACTTTAAAACTTCAACATGTCTTTCACCTTCCACACTTCCTAACACGTTCTCTGGTTTTTACGTAAACTGAGAAAGTATAATGTGCCTCAAAAGTGTCAAAATATGATAAAATACTTAATGTACATATAGAATCCATTAAGGTATCAATACAGTTATAATTGTAAATAGTTACTGATGTGAAACACTGTTCTGTGCCCGTCCCGATTTACCATTAGGCATTCTTGCCTAGAGTGTACATAAGGTATCAATACTTATTGTCCGCTTCGGTCTCCTTTTCGTGATGTAACGAATTGCTAAGTGAACATTTATTGCTTTTTGCCCTGTTTTAAAAGGCCCACATTCAGTTTTCGATTTATCTGTTAGACTGGGTCAGTTTTATTAGGTAGGGAATGGAGATAATGCTATAAATCTCTGACATGCAAAAAGGGTGGATTTCTCTATTTTGCAGTTTATCGTTTAGTGCTATAATTTTTGATTCCATTGTTCGTTAACAAAAGAAGAGGAAAAATACGCCCAATTCCAACCGCAAATCAGTGATGTATTGCGTCACCCCCACTTTTCTCTGGTGATAAAATGAGTCGTACGATCGTCCGAAAAGGAGTGTGGAGCCTTTGGTCACAACCCCCATTTTCTTCAGTACTTTTTCCCAGTAATACTTTGCAGATATAATCAATGGTACAATGGAGCCAGGGCGCAGCTCCGATTCCCTTTTCTTTTAGGGCAGGCGTTGCCCTGTTTGTTAAAAGTATCAGCTGTGCTCTTTAAAAAGTCCGCATTTTTAAATGTAAGGTATAGGTTTTTAATTTTGTGGGCACAAAATCCCGGAACTTACAGAACCTTGCAGAACTTGTTTGATAAATTTGTCGTCATTCTATTGCCGGCGAGTAGGAAACATCCCTAACAAAAATATTCACAAAAATATACCTATTTCATCCCTAATCCAAAACTTTGGGGGGGGGGATATATCCGGATACCCCCCCCTGGCTACGCCCCCGATGAAAAGTACCGAAAATGTAGAAATGAACTAGAAAACCTTGATACTGTTCATGCCGATATAGTTTCGCCAGTGCTGTGTATTGAACTTTTTAGATAACATGATCCGGTGGTGAACAGCGCGAAGAATACGTACAAGTAGAACAGCAGGTGTAACGTGTTATAAAATTACAAATAACAAAACTTCTCGTTGGCGGCAACATGCATTTGGCAGCAAAAACAAACGCCAGATACATAGGTAATATAATTATGCGTAATGAAATTTAAACAATTGGGCAATGTTTGGATAATTTTTAAAGTAGTTGTATGCAGTAGTAGCAGAAATAAAAACTAATTTTGGAGATTAAAGGAAAAACTAATATATATATTAGGACTGGGAACAGGCAGCGGAAATTTAATTTTTAGAAAAGTGACGTCTCTCTGACAAATGTTTAAAATGTTCTGTATTGTAATTTAGCGGGCAAAAAGAAAATAACAAGTTAAATAGGCGAAACAAGCAATTTAAGAATGATTGACCATTGATTTAGTCAGTCTGAAGGGCGTAAAAAGTAATTAAGATATGGTACAATAAATATTCCTTAAATGAATTTAGGAAATGATATTTTATAGACAGTATTGAACAAGGAGGCTATAGCTTGCGTAAGTAGAAAATAAAACAAGAAATTTCAAACCTTGAAAGTCAGAAAAAGGAAATGAATGAGAACAAAATCAAAAGTTGAAATGATTGGTTAAACAGATTAAAATTAACAAAGTAATGACAAACCAAAATAACTATTTAAATATGACCTACATCGCACAAATTTTGAAATCTGAAGGATGGAAATAAAGGAGAACCGAGATCAAAAGTTGGAATGAGTAGTTTTAAACTGTTGAAATTTAACAAAACAAACACAAACCCAAAAAAATTAAAATATGTAATCTACCTACATCTGAAATAAAAAATAGTGTTTTTTACATACTTTTCACATACATAAATGCACATGAGTTATTCGCTCGATTGTCTGAGCCAATTAGTATACCCCCTGTATCAATTGAAAATTAAATTCACTGCACGTATAGACTCGTAGGACCGACGGACTATGTATTCGTGCACACCCTCTAACCTTTTAAATACCAAATAGCCGCCCGACCACTTCTTGCGACTAAACATGATAAAGTAAATATGGTACTATTTGTAAGATTTGATATTTAAATATTTCATGTTTAGAGACTGTTAAAAATACATATATTTTGGTCGGAAACAGATTTTCTGTGTCCTAACTAGGAAAACATTCGATTTATAAATTAAGAATCGTAGTTCGTGGAAATTCACTTATCGCGGTAGAGTCTGTAACCGATTAACAGCTATAAACGAGAGACGACTGCATAAATTTCGTCGAATCAATTTAACTAGATTATAAACACTAGTTGAAACTGTGTTAGCATCACTCTGAGAGCAAACTCGTTGACATAATAAACTGGATTGAACTGATGTCTTAATTGAAATATAAGGACAAGAACATGAACTGTTATTCAGATTCGTTTTAAAATCTTCAACCTCTACAACGCTCTTAAATAAAAAAAGAAGAACTTATAGAAAGTTGTTTTTTTTTTTTTTTTTCGCTACCTCGCCTGCCACAAAATTTAGCTTAACATATATAATGCTGTAGGATCGTAGCATTTTTAGTAGGGTAATTCCGGGACTTATGCCGCATATTTTTTTGAATTTGTGTAAAAAATACCAGGTTGCACATGCCGTAAAATAAATGATTCTGTACTATTTATAGTAGAATATAGAATATGTGAACTTCGACAAAAAAATCTAAAAAAATAATAATAATTAATATTTTTTAACAATTTTTTCCTAAATGTTGCATTGCAGGTGAGACCGCGGTCGTCATCAGAACAGAATGAAATAATAAATAAAAAAATACTCATATCTTGAGTATAGTTACCTATTTAATAACAAAAAGATATTAAATTATTATATAGAGGCATACATTTAAATCAATATTAGTCTGCCTACTTAAATTAAATTCTAATATTTTTAATTGAATTTTAATTGTTGTCTAATCAACAACGTAACGTCGGTGTATTTGAGAGGAGAAAAAAAGAGTAAAATAGTGTTTACATTGTTTTATTTTTTTAACATTGTATTATTTTTTAAATGTGGACGTTTCTAATAAAATCTGTATTTTATCCGGTTCTTAAAAACAATATTTCATTTGTCAGAATGTTAAAATGCAGAATAATTACAATTACAATTAACGACTAATGTCATGCCCAACTTGGTCAGTTTGTGTAAAATGAAAAAAAACAGGGTTCACTTAATCAAATCCGTAAATATACTCCAGTAACATAAATTCGCTAATTTAAAAAAATAAGACTAGAAGAGAAATTAAAATTTTGCTACTTGTAGCTTCCCTTACAAAAGGAACTGCGGCATGCATACAGGAATGCAGGGCGGCATCTATACCATTTTGTACGGTAGAGACGTAACACATCACAGCTGCTACACTTAGTCTGGACATCGAAATCATGCATGCTTCAGTAATTAGTGTAAAAAAAGTACTTAAGCATAACGTGTTTAAAAGTTTTTATAGTGAAATCAAAATAAGGATTGCATAATTACAGGTAAAACATTAAAAAGGATTCAAGCTATACACTGGCTAAGGAAATCTCACTGCACACCTATACTGCTCGTGTGACTGTTATCTATCGACAATTACAAGAAATACAAGGGTGCGGCATCTGTCCGGAGTTACCCTATGCTAATGCTAGAATTAAAAATGTTCCTCAACATTTAAAAAAAAAACCTTTTTAACGTAATAAATGTTTTCGAATACAAAAGATAACAAACTGTTATATTATTTTCCCTATACTTCACAGAGTGTGTATATGAAAATTTTTAATTATGATAAACAACAATAACTTTATAGATTCAAAACAATTAGTTTTCACTAAACGCATTACTATTTCTCACTAATTAAGAATTAAAAAAAACGGAATTTAACTGGAATAAATGCAATGTGAATCCCTCCATAAATACAACTTACAGATTTTGAAATTTGACTCTAAAATATACAGCATGAATACCATCAAAATGAACTTTAGTCATTAGTACTAAATTACCTTTAAACGATACTTAAAAGAAAACACAAATTTCTTTAAAACATGATAAATAATATTACTATACTAGCGTAACACGCTACTTTTTTTTCTAAATGTAGTTTAACTGGAAATATGTAAATATTGACCATTGAAATCTACATTTCATAGAGACGTGAGTGTGTGTGTGAATGTATGTATGTATTTATTACTATAATTATATGTTTAAATATAAGCGAAATGGAAATATTTTCAACATAATTCATTAAAGCAAATTAAAATAAATAATGCTGAAATTTTTCATTGTGCTTTTCACACTGTCTGTTGAAAAACCGACATCATATCTGTTTTCACTGAGTGATGCAACAGGTTTTCCCCTAGTTGTGCAGAAGGCGTGATTAGAAATAAAAGAAATTCTCACGTTTACCTCATTTCCAAGAACTAAACATTATTTAACTCCAGGTTTAAGCACAAGTTGTAGTTTTGCTACCTGTGGGGTTGTCCTTATTATTTAACGAAAGTTTTTATATAAAAAAAAAAAACAATGCTATTTGAAAAAGCATGTGGATATTAAAATAATTATTTAAAATAAAAATTAAACTGATATCATTAATTATTTTTTGCTGTTAGGTTATATAAAATTTTATCATACAGTACAAATCTAGAAAAAAAAAATTTTATTTAGATTTAAATAAAGATGTAGGAAACATAAATTTGAATATAGTACTTTTGTTTTAAGTATGTCTACTATTTTTAATCAGATGCTTATAATCAGATTTTAAATCGTCGCTGATATTAAAAGATATTAAATTAAATTTAAAAAACACTTTGCGATGTCCTTTCAGCAACTGACACCGGCACTAAAATGTGCAATTTCCTTTCAGAAAAGATGATTACTTATGTAACTATCATCCAAGAAACAAACGGTAAATATTGGGTTATCACTAAAACTAAAGTGACAATTATTAAATATGTAAGCATATATTGTGCATTATGAGTATGTATTTTTATAAGTAAATTTCTATAGAACAGTGAAGACCGCGAACATTTGAATGAGCAATTTTAATGACACTATGACGTAACCACCACAATACAGCTGATTGGAGTTAAATTATGTTGTATTACGAAAGAAGGAGCATAGGCTGTAACAAAATAAATGAAATCACAGATAGGTGCACAATTATACTGGGTCTTGCATAAGTGGGTATTTCTTAAGTGATGCAGAAAAACTCTTCGTATATGCGTGCTGTGTAAAACATTTTACCCACCACACATATTCATTAAAAAGAAATACTTTTCATTAAAAAGAAATACAGTTTGCAAAAAGACATTCCCAGTTAACGTAGGAGAATCAAATTCAGAAGTTTCATAACTAAATTGTTAATTTAGGATTATTAGATTTACGAAAAACTATTAGTTCTGTTAACGCTAGAAATCTATTTACAGGTGACAGAGTTCTCATTGTTTAATTTTAAGACATTATGAACGAAAAATATATATGCATTGTTTTATGTATTAAAAGGAGGAGGAAGAGTGATTGAAAGGATTCAAAAAAAAAAAAAAAAAAAAAAAAAAAAAAAAAAAATTCCGGAAAAAAAAAAATATTTGTTTATGTTAGACATAGATAATGTTATATTTTCTAAAATGACATTGTACTACCTTTTGCTGATTTAAGTTAAATAATGTTTATAATTAATTCGCATGCAAACTTTAAATATGGGAAAATAAAATAAATTTAACTGTTTGACCATTACTTTTTACTTGCTTACTTCTTATACTGTAGTTTTATGGTAGTTAGTTATACTTTAATAAATTACAGAGTTTTCAAGCATTATTGGTAACGTTATAGATACAAAGTCTAGTTTTAATCGATTGAATTTGCTCAGTACTTCAACAGAAGTAAAACAATCTAATTTCTAAATCTGTCTATTCCAATACAAAATTAAATGGGCAACCTTTTCTGAAAAACTACGAAATGTTGCCTAATCGAGTTAGAAATAAGAAATGTTACCGAAAGAGTTACAGTTTGATTTTCTGTTTCCATATGCGTGGTTTTGATATTCCCTGTCACATTTTAGATTAGACTTGCTCCGAAACATGATAAAGTTATCCATTTACTTTGTTAAGGAAATTTAAGAAGTCAGCGAAGCTATTTTTGTTGCGAGATTTGGATTTAAAGTCTAAGGTACTAGATACCTGCAAGTTATAAATATTGTTTGTAACCATATGGTTATTTATAAAATGGTTTATACTTTTTCTTGCATGAAACTAAATTATTACATGGACGAAATAAGCTGCTTTTTCTTGTTAAAAATTATACTTGAATTTATTAATAATATTTTTATCCTTGTTTTTATTTTAACTGTATCATTAATTCTAACTTTTGTTTCTTGAATCTGGCATCTCTATTAAATATTCTGGACTGCTTGTTGGTTGCTGTATGGAACATTTGGTCTCGTCTGGTAATTTTTTTTTTGGTAATTAAATTGCTGATTTACCATTCAGAAATGTTCAAATTTAGTTGCGTGGTGTGATAGCGCACTAATGAAACATTCACACCATGAAAATTCTTCATCCCTTTTTCTACGTTTGGTATTTAAATGGAATATTTTATTTTTATTGAGCATATAATTGATGACATTGCTCTGCTCCTGTTGTAAGGTGTAAGTCCCTTTTTGACAAGCATATTAACTTTATTATCCTCTGATTTTTATTTTTGAATCGATTTTACTTCATTTAAAAGTGTTTATGCTGTTAGATCCAATTGGTACACTATTTAGGTTTCGGTCTGATTTTTATAGTAACTTATACATAGAGGTTGATTTAAAACGCTTGTAAAAGATTATGTAAGGGATGGTAGAGAGAACCAAGACACAAAGACGGTGCAGAATTGCATAGCAATGTGGAGTCGGAAACGCCGTTTTCATTTACCTGGCAATAATCACTTAAATAATAAATTTAATGATCAGTCCAGGAATCAATATATAATCCCTACTTAATAATCAGTCCTGTTAGTAATCAATTTTAGTCAAGAATTCTCTAAAAATCTGTTAGTTTTTGAAAAACTATGGTCGGAAAGTTAGCTCTTATTCCTAACTGATTGATGACAATTTTATAATTGTTTATAAGTCTTGCTTAAATTGGTATATTGAAGTTTACAAAAGTTTTACATATTTCTGTACTACCTGAGAATTCCATGCTATAGCATCTTTCAATAAGTTGTTTTTGCAGCATTTGATATATTACTTAACATTGCGATAGAAAATTAACATACATTTTAAATTAGTCAATTGTTACAAAATAGCTTAATTGCATAAACTGCAATAAAATGAAAATCTTTGAGCGTGTTTCTTACAATATAAATACGCATATTACGAAGCTCTTAATGCATTGCAGTAAGAATAAGAACTGAAGTTTATATACGTTAAAAAATTCACAGTAAATTAATATATTATACAACATTATTTCACTGTGCATTTGAATGATCGCATATATGCAAATATATTATATCTTGCCTTTATTTGGTCACGGTTTTCGGAGAAATAACATTTTAGCTAATTAACCTACTTTGTTGAAACGAATCACATGTTTAAAACTTTCGTTTAAATTCACAATTTTATAGTACTAAAATTACTGCAAAATTTTGAAAATGTATCTCTAGCAGACCTCTAGTATATAAAAACTCTCTTAGTGGGCTGAAACTTTGAAACAGCCACATGAGACGCATGCAGTCATTGATGTTCAATAATTTTCATTCTCTTTGAAGTACATAAAAATCATTATCAACCAAATTGAAAAGTACCTGATAAAGTCGAGCAACTTTCGCACCTGTCCGCACATCGTCTTCTGTTGAATCTCCGGCCGGGATCCACCGGAGTCTGCCACCACAACTTCCCTTTTCCGGCTGCCAAGGGGGGAGCCGCCAAAACGGGAGTTCAACATCTGCACAAATTAAATCGTATTCTTTAAGATAACGAAACAATGTAGAAAACGAAATTGTAAAAATATTTAATCTGGTAACTGTGGTACCATGTCACATGATTTATGAAATAATTCAAACTTTATTAAGACTAAATTAATCTGGTATTTCATTAATTTATACAAAACATTTTCAGACCATTTTAAGTATTCCTTAACCTTTTTTCTGTTATTATTGCTAAACTGACGTTGTAGTAGTGCATATATTTCGATGTTCAGAGTACTATTAAGTACTCTAAACTGATTTAGAGTACTTAATAGTACTTATAATTTTATTATAGTCGGACATCTGCGCTTATTAATAAGAACACTGATAAAAGCTGGTGTTTAATAAATGTTAATATTAATAAACAAATTTTTAAAGAATACGCACAAATAAAAAAATAGTACAGTTCTATAGTTTCGGGTGTTAAAAAACGTTCACTCTTTTTCAATCAATTTTCTTTCCTTTTCCTGCCTACAATTAAAGGGAACTTCTTACAACTGATAAAAAGGTGGACATTTTTTACAATGCAAAATGAACGTACCGTACTATTATTTATACGTGTTATTGACAAGGTATTTTTTAATTTTAATTAAAACTTTAATTCATAAAGTTAAAAATCTAAGTACTGTATTGGTTGCAGACAATTTAAATATTTACGAAACATCTAGTGCAACAGAGGATATATTTAGCTGGTTTTATAAAATTAGAAATTTGATCAGGCGATAGTAAATTTTCTTTTTAAATTCAAGTAAGTTTGCTATCAATAAAAAATTTAAGTTGATACTTCATAGCTTCATAATGAGATTGGAGCTATCTAATATTTAAAATAAGTCATTTTGAAGTAATTTTCTAACTACAACATGACTATTTTGATACGAGTATATATATGCAACACTCTCATTACAACTATTAATACTTTTGCACATCAACATTTTTTTTTTCCTCTCAAAGTAGAATCAAGTACTTACTAAAGATTAGACGGGCAAGGGCTCTGAAATTCACGATTGTGTTTCGGCTCGTGAGAAATTTTTCCTTTATTTAACATACTCCTTGTAAACAGATTTTTAAAAATGATTCGTGGGAAAAATAAATGTATTATTATTATTTGATAAACTTGAATCTAAAGAATTGGGAGGTGCATTAAGATTTTACTATTTGCTAATGTATTTACTGGATTTTACTAATTTGCACTAATGGCAAAATTTAGGATATTCTGTCAATGAAGTCATTGACTTTTATTTGTCTATTAGCTGAAATGTCGGGCTCTGGCTCCGCCTCCGACTTAAATAACATCGCTCGGGCTTCAAAAAATGAGCTCCAACTTATCTCTAGTGCTTACACCTATGCTCAAAAATTTCTTCTAAACTCTCATTCTTCAGCACAAATAAATAGAAGTGGCGTTGCGAGCCTCTACCTCAGCGGATTCCGATCAAGTTCAGCATCAGAGAACTCACCACTCAACATAGAATCTGCGATGCAAATCCCTTCGATACTGTTTAACTCCACACCTAATTATGAGGCGAAAAAACTCTAGTATTATCTTTGGAGTAATAAGATTTACATTACTATTTTAATGTTATGCTTCTAAAATAGTTTTCTGATATAATATAATGATGTGATATTTTCAATGACATTAAGCTGCAAAACTCTAGCTACTAATTCATTATAATAAGACAATATTGATCAAACGTACTTTATGTTCTTTATACCCAAATCTTCTTTATCCAGTTAGTCTCTCAGACCCCTGTATAGCAAAATAGTCTCCGTGTAGATAATAATCCAACTTTCATAAAATGATTACTTTTACTATTTTTTATACACAAGTCTGAGTTTTAAAGGAGTTGTTTATAAACGAGTATGCTTAGTAAGAAAGACAAAGAAATGCCTCTAAACAATATTTTCTTATTAAGTATTTATGCCATAAAAATGTTTTATTTGTGTTTCATTCCAGAGGAAAAGCTACATGAGGAATCAGGGGCTTGGAGGTTAGGGGCCAGTCCTACTACAGACCAATCGCCTAAGCGTACGGTTATAGGTTCAATTCAAACTCAGTCCCCCAATCTGTGTAAATTTCCTATTTCTGTTGCGCTAAAACCTGTCTCTATGTTGTCAACTTGATTCTACGAGGATTTAAAAACTGATTCTTAAACCAAGCGCACAAATCCAAAATTACATGTTTCAAATGCAACAGCAGGCCTCACTATGTCTGAGTGGTTATGTCACTGGAAATGGTAGACGGGAGGTGTCTGGTTCAAAACCAGGTCGAGTCCGGCCAAAACTCCAGACTGTCTGATTGATAGCCTCCCGGGGCCTTCACACTTTAGCCGTCAACCATATTCAGAGTCATCCGCTCGTCTATGTTGGACGCACGTCTCAATACAAATAGCTCGGTTTCATATATGCAGCTTGAAAATCCCATACTCATATCTACCTGGACCAGAATAATGTCTTATTCGGAGCGCACTTTTCAGTAAACCGATACTTATGAACAAGTCTTATAATGTCAGGTGGGGTAATTATGACCATTTTTTACAATTTTTAACTTTGTTAGTTTATAGCTCTTTTCACAATGCGAAAACTATTGTCTCTTTGCTTATAATTGGGATGGAGGAGTAGGAACTATGATCTTTTAAAAACACCAAATTTTAATTTTATTTCCGTAGGCCTCTTTGCTTATAACTGGTTTAGTCATAACTACTCCCTAAAAGCCCACATAATTTCGAAAAATTTGAGAAACTGAGACCATTAATGAGGCAGTTATGACTAGTTTTTTTTTTTCGCTTGATAAATAAGCATTACAGCTTTAGTCGAAGCAAAAAGAAAATTATGCAAACTAAAATTAAGCATCTACTTTTTAAATTTGAGAGCTTAACGTTTTTTGTAATAGGCAATGAGAGCATAAACATTGTTGAAAATAACAGTTTAAAAATGGTGAATGAAATGCTATCTGTCAGGAAAATGAATTTTTTTTCTCAGTGACACAAGTTATTCAATTATTTTAATTTTGAAAAATTAGTTAATTGGTTTGTAAGAAATAACCATGGTCTAAACCATTTTTATAAGTTGTTTCTCATTTATTTATGTTACAAATTCTTCTCTGGCAGGATCACGATTTGAAAGAAAGTAGATCTTTTAAAAAAAAAAAAACGGTAAAAATACACTTTTAGAGCGATTACTCTTCAGTTATGATTTCTTAACGTTTTGAAACGTATTTTCTGGCTGCATTGACAGGCCTGGAAAATGATTTTCAGTATTTATATAAAATTACGTAATCATTAATAGAATTTCCACTTAACACTATATATTTTGAAGTTAAATTATAACAAATAAATAAAGTAATTTAAATTATTTTCCTGATAATTTTTTATATAGTGTATCGCTCTGAATTGGGAGAGGGAAGGTGCCTGGTTCAAAACCAGGTCACTTCCGCCGACCTAACCGTTTGGAGTTTTCCGTGGTTTCCTCTCAAACTTGGCGTAAATACGGGTTAGGATCCCTTAGAAAGACCCCCATGGAGAGCATCCCACCCCTCGGCCTAGAGCCCAGGTGTAACTAATTGAATCGGTGAGTGCAGATACCACTTCAGTCACAAAAAGGAAATTTTTCAGGAGAGAGAAAAAACTTCATAACTCCTCCAAATTTTCAAATATTTAAACTTTTTTTTTCTTCTGTCATAACATGCATTTATGTTTCTGTCATGCAAGTATTACCTAATTTCGACATCAATTAGGCTCAGGAAAATTTAAAATTTGATTCGGACTTATGCTGTTTCTGCACTTAACTGGTTTTTAGTCAGCTGAAAACTTGGAAAAAGGTAATCATTCAAATCAAATAAAAGCAAATCAAATCACTATTTATTGTCTAACCATATTTATGGTATAGAAAAGTCAAGAACATGAATTTAGGAGAAAAAAAGTGTTTTGCTCGCAGAAAATTATGGAGATGAAAATCTAACATTGAAGCTGGAATAACTATTTTTTAGAAAACCACCCCTAGGGCAGGGCAGGTGGTCAATAATAGTGTTAAAATAGATCATTCTCGACCATTGATTTATTGTCGTGTGTCGACTATTGATCATTATCGCCCATCGTTCGAAAAAGAAGCCCCGTATCGACGAAACTACTCAACAGACTAACGTCGTTCTGGCCCTCAACACGCATCTTGCCTTTCTAAGCTTATTTTCATCGAAAACGATTTTTCGCATTTTTGTGACTGAAGTGGTTTCTCCACTCACCGATTCAATTGTCTGTAATGCAACAACAACATTTAAATAATGTATGAAAGCGTCTTTATTGGGGTGAGAAAGACCTTACTATTATGTTCTCGAACAAAGTACCAATTATTCCCGTTAAAAAAAATACTGGGAAGTTATGAAAATATCAGAAACACGTTAATGTATTACAAACATAATTTTAATGTGAATTTATTTGCCTGAAATTTTTTGCTCGATAACACTGAACATTGAAAAATCAAATTCATTTATTAAAAATCTTGGTATGCTAATCGTTTTACAATTGTTACTGCTTTAAAATTACTTAAAATCATTGACGAAAAATATTAAAAGTACATTATCCACGAAACGCATTATGACTAGTGTTTCAATGAAACTTTATCTGCTAAAGATCTTTTTAATTGCATTGGTCGTATTACGACCAATGCAATTAAAAAGATCTTTAGCAGATGGTCGTAACCTACCCTGTAATTCTTAAGCATTTAGTTAATACAATAATCAAATTTTTTTTGACTTTTTTTCATATATTTTGAAATTTATTTTTTTCCCTCAAACTGAAAGCAGTTTGTTTCTCTCGGATTGGATTCCTGTCAACAAAAATGTAAAAATATAGCCTCTTTGTCAGAAATATCTGCTTTTCAGGGCCAACCTAAAATTTTTTTTGTACTATGTCACAGAGCGTACGTAACAATGATAGTACTTACATTGAGGTAAAATAATTCCTCGTCTTTTTAGTTAGGTTTTCAAATAACTCGGGGATCATAATTATATATTCGAGGGTCATGTTCTATGATGGTTGTTTAATACAGGATGAATTTAGTCTAACATACAGCGACAAACAATTGCGTGTCCAGAAAAGATTGTCAAAATTATCAAAATACAGGTGATCACAGATACAAACATCATATTACATTCAGAACTCAATTGCGAGAAATTTTATTTGCATATTTGACTGTGTATCGGGCAGTGGTTTTATTCCTTGTTTATGCTTATTTTCATGACGAATCACACTTTCCTTTTCTTAAGCCTTTGAGACGCAACCCTTTCCCAATGCTGAAAAAAGGGCAGCCGTTGCCATCGCTCGACTTAACTACCAGCAAGATGGCGGACGATCGAAACGTTCATCGCGTGTAAGTCGAGCGATGGCAACGGCTACCCTTTTTTCAACATTGGGCAATATATCCAGCTGGTCTCGCATTCTTCCATTTTTCAGCAGATGTCAGTGCTGTTAAAAATAATCGTGATCATTTTTTTACGCGAAATGACGTGCTAAAAAGTAAAGGATTCTCGTGGAGCTATGTCACTCGCAACTATTTTTATAGAAATCCAATTTATTCTTCGTGACTGGCAACAGTCAGAACGTCAGAGTTTGGTGTTCCCAGAGCGGGATCACTGCGCGTTAAAGGGTTGAAGATTATGAATCTAAGTTATATGATTACTCGATTATCTCTGTTGAACTGTTGAATCCAATATGAAATAATTATCCAACCAATGCTGGAAGGAAAATGAAGTCTCTACTTGTGAAATTATATATCTTCCAAATTTTTCTTGCATAGCTTATATGCTCGAAGTTAGAGTTTAACTTGCGTATTTTATCTATCCTGCCTTTTCCAAAAATTCAACAAAAATGTTATTTATCAGGTTGTAACGAAAGTTTTCCGCCATATCTGCCTGAAAAACTAGCTTCTAACTCCTTAGATAACTGTTTTTGAACTTTCGGTACCAAACCTGCACAGTGTCACATGATACAACAATAGTACTTAAAGCTGTACTCATAATTCGTTGATATTATGTAGCTGACTTTTTGCAACACAACTGGAAGTAAATGATGGTTCTAATCCTCTAGAGTGATAGTTCCATTTGAGACACCTTATACTTAATGATAACTATATTTTATACAGATTTCACAACACAATGTTATAATGTAAACCTCTTTCTTTCAAATGCCAAAAATCGTTTGACAAAATATGAGCCAAAGCGCCAACGAGAACTGTGTGTTGACGATGTTTGCGGTGGCGGGAAACTTTCGTTACAACCTAATATTTAATTAATTTGCTTTTAATGTTCGTAAAACTGTTGTACTTGCCCCTTTGATTTTAACCATTTGATACAATATAATCTTAACATAACAGAATATAACAATATGTTAGATCAAAGCAGTTTTAATCAGAATAATAAAATGTAATTATAAATGTTTTCTTAAACAAAGCTTTGGAAATTACTAAAAGGTTAAAATAAAGGAATCCCAGAAACTTTTAACTATCATATAGCACTAGCAAATTAAGCACGTTTAAAGAATTCTCTGAAATTTTAAACTTTGAATCTACGATTTAACTATTATTCTGTATTTAACTGATAATTTTTAAATATTCAGAATTCTTTTAAATTTTTAAAAAATAATTAGTTAAATATTTACTCGGTGAATTTCTATGGCTTATGACTAAATAAAGAATCATAAAAATTTCAAGAAACTTATTAAATTTTCATAAAATAGTTATTTATGAATTTAGTAATGTAATAAAAATATGTAAATAAATTTATAAACTATATTAAAAGTTTAATTATATAAGGCTTTAATATACGTTAATGGTAAAATCTGTTTAGTGAACAATTGAATTTTTGAAAAGAAAAGAAAAGGAAGAGAAACTTTTCACAACAGAAAGGACAACAGAACGACTTTACAGGTGTTCGATAAAAAGTTATTATAAGACTGCATTGCCATATATCAGAAATGATCTTTTACGAGAAAGTATGCATGTGTGGAACTATTATGTGTGTGGTTGGCAGTAAGTGAGTTAGTCGATTAAAAAATATTTCCTATTAGATTTCTTACCGATCTGTCCAAGAAGATATAAAAGTAAACTGTTTTCCTTGCCACACTATTAAAATTTTTCATTAAAAGCAAATATAACCTGAAGCGTTATTTCCTGATTATGCATATTTCGATTAAATACTTGTACATATGCAGTTCAAGCAGACAAATGTGAACAATTTACCGACTTCTTTCCTCTGAAATTTTCAGTTGTCTCCGTTAAATTAAAAACATTTCATTATCGATGTTGTTTGGAAAAGGATATTGGACCTGTCTCGAAATTCTTACGTTTCTAAAAAATAATCTATACAAATTAAAGCCTCAGAACAAAAACCTGTTTCTACGCTTCATAAATTTATTATTTGCTTTTTCCACTTAATTTATTACAATTAACATTCGAGAAACCCATCTTCGTCTTACACGAATAAATTAACTACGAATTTCTCTTGGCGGATAAATTTTAGAAATACTCAAAAAAGCAAAGAAAATTTCTTTTTTTTTTAATTTTGGAAGTTATTTTCTTTTTAATGTCCGCATTAAATCAAAAATGGCTTATGATTTATGAAAGTATCTTTTATTAAATATTTATCAGAAATTTTTAAAATTCTAATAATTGACAATAATATTGTTTAAATTGCGACGTTATGAAAAAAATATAAAAATTCTGAAAATCACTCATATAAAATTCATCAAGATACTTAACATCATCTTATTTATTCAATGAAAGGGGAAATAGGAATACTAAATTAATACCAGGATGTACACTGCGATAATCGTTTCTAATCTAGATTTTTTTTCCTTCATCATCTATTTTTATTTTCATGTAAGTTGATTTTTTTTAAGTCTTATATGGGACTAGCAGGCTGGGATCAGCCCTAATACGCGCATGTGATAAACACTTCCGTTCTTGGCGTCATTCTCAAGAAATCTTACAACGTTATGTCTTTTGTAGTCAATAAAATTCGATTTTTTTCTTTATTATTGATGTCTTGGTAAATATCGATGTATATTGATAAAACATATTGCTATATAACAATGAGTACAATAAACTAATGTTTGTACAATAATAATCTCTAAACTCTTCAGACACCCCTCTCCCCCCTCCTCCCAATCAGTTAAAAATGTACTGTGTGAGTGACAGAGAGAACATGCATTTAAATTTGAAGAGCTTTACATGGAGTCATTAAAGGTACTTTTTGCCCTAAATAAAAATGTATAAACGCTAAAATGTTTATCTTAACTTCTTAAATTAAAGTCTAGCTGCAGAGTAGACATATTTTTCATCTTTTTTTAAGCTAAAATTTTAGTTTTGTTATTCGATCTCCGAAAATCGTACCAGTTTTGATACATTTTGTTTAATAAAATTATTTTCTAACGTATAATGATTAAAAGTTCTCGACAAACATTTTTAAATACGCGTTAAAGGTCGAATTGGAATATTTTTGAAAATTGACTTTCACACGCTATGCCAGTATACACATGCACTGGCCAGCGCCGGCCCGAGCAAATTTGGCGCCCTAGGCGAAAGATTTTAAAGGCGCCCCCCTTGAAAAAAATTAATAAAAAATTAATTTATTTTTAAAAATTTTTAATTTTTGTAAAAAATTAAATTTTTTAAAATTAAAATTTTAAATTAAATTAAATAAAAATGAACAAAGCACAAAGATAATCAAATCAGAGAGATAAAAAATTATTTACCTGAATTAGACATTTTTACATTACCACATTTTCTGGCCTTTGTTTTAGCAAAAGTAGCAACAATATCCTTTAAATCAATCGTTTGTGCTGAATCTTGTTGTATTGATATGGTTGACAACCCTACGAATCTTTCTTGAGTCATTGTAAACGCAGATAAGTTTTAAGTTTTGAGAAACTGCTTTCACCGCTAGCCACAGACACAGGAAGCGTTAGCAACAGCTTTATAGCTGTTACTAAATTCGGCACACTCTGTACCAGCTCATTTTCGCAAGTGTAATTTAACACTTCCTGTGTTGTAGTACCATTTGGCACTCGTCTTGCAATGACTTACAATGCATTGCATAATTCAGTACCATCGGTATCCTATCCTTAGAGTCTCCGTGAGTCAGAAATTTTTCTAGTCTAATACAAAGCTCCAAAATGTCTTTGGAAGTTTCATTTTTTAGCTCATGAATATTATGGAGGAATCCAAGAACATGATTTATTTTTTTAAATTTGTTGAATTCTCTCATCAACTGAACTTATTGCTCTATCGAGAACTGCAAAATAAAAATTAATTTTAAAATTATGTTTTGCATCACGTATGGGTTTCGTTTTCCGTAATCTAGCCGGGTTTGTCTGATGAGAATTATGCCAGAATGTCAATTCCTTCTTCAGTCTCTCTTGCTTCGACCTGCTGTTTTACATTTCCAAAATCACTACTATAGCTTTCGAGGACGGTTTTTGTTTTTTGAAGAGCACTAGGAGCCAAGGCCCCTAGAGCTAAGCTCGCTTTTCGTATGAGGCATTCGGCCCCTAATAAGGCTTATTCGTAAAAAAAGGCATAATTTCAACAGACAGAACTCAAAAATTGGATCAGTAAAATGTTACCGAGCTACTCATTGCTTGGTTCTTGCATGTTCATTGGAACATAAAAATTTAAACTTCACAGTAATGTAGACCCCCCATAAACACGGTCCGTGTTGTACGTGTCCTGAGCTATACTCCACCAGGAGTGCGGACTCCGCGTATAATCTCTGAAAAAAATATTTACACTCCTTAGAAACACAATGATATTTAATGTTGTCATTCAAAATTTATATTAATTAGGAGCTAAAGCGTAGTAAAATCAGAACATCTGTCTCATTTAACCGTGCTGTAGGAGTCTCTTTTAGAGTGTTATAACGAAAACGATTGCAATTTTTTCGCTGTGTTCTAGGAATCCGGGTTATAGGGAGGTTTACTGTATTTTTCATTGCGTAAAACCTATGGGACACCTTGCGTATTTGCCACCCATGGCGATTTTTCATAATTTGGCGACTTACGTATATGTATACTTAATAATTAGTTCTAAGAAAATAGTACTTGATATGTTTTCTTTGATAAAAACTACGGAACAGCTAGAAGAGCTTGCCACCAATGGCGACTTTTCATTATTTGGAGATTTACACATGCTCATAACCGATAATTACTGCTCATGTAAGGTAACCGGAAAAACCGTTATCCATATATTCATATACATAATCCTTTGCAGATTGGCTTACTTAGCATCACGAAATATATCATCTCGCCGTACTATCAAATATCCAAGCTGCACTATAACGGCTATAGAGTGACATATTTAACGCCGCCAAATATTTCTGCTGAGTAAATACCCAAGCTGAACGTAACCTTCTTTACTATAATCCGCATTTTAATTATTTTTCATTTTCAAGATACCTGGTGCTAACATTTTAGAACACGCGGTTTAGATTCACCCTGCTTGGAGAGATAGAATTTTGCCAGATCGTACCTGATACCAAAATGTCGCTTTTCGAATCAGTTACAATTACTTATTCTGTTTTCGAAAAACGAATAATCGACAGTTCAAAACTCCTGTTACCTAAGAGAACTTACTATTTGAAAATAGTCAAGTTTGTGTAACACACTTTGACTTCTTTATTTCACATACTTTCGGTTGGGAACAATCCAAATTATATGCTGCCTATGTTGCATTTTTCACGCGACCAGTCCGCTACTCCTTAAAACAAAAAGAGACTGAGACTGAGAGATCAGCCGAATGACAGGAGGGGAAAAAAAAAAAACCCTCTTCTGCCTGGCTAGTGCCGCCCCTCTCGAGCCAGCGCCCTAGGCAGTCGCCTAGTTTGCCTATATGGTCGAGCTTCTCTCTACACCGAATATTTATTCCGATTCCCTTCGTGAGCTAGACTATTTGCGCTAGACATCGATCTTATGGAGCTTGTGTTACACAACAGCAATGCGATTTAAATAGTTTCTTGTTTAACACACTCAATTATAAAGCTTAAATGATGAATCCAAGTATTTACTGCTATATAAAGTTACTGCTATATAAAAGTTTAATTCAAATCTCTTTAATACTCCAATTATATAATTATTTTTCACGAAATCAAAAAATCGAAAATTTAAAGAAAATGATTTTTTCTTTCTTTTATGTTTATTCAATACGATTGTCATTGTATAAAACAAAGATTACAAAAACATTGCATTAAGTACAATATATAATTGACCAAAAATGAGTTTTACCTTAAGTTGAAGCTCTTTGCAATATTTTGCTCGATTCAAATTCGAATGTAAAAATTTAAGGGATTTAAAAATATTTACTAAAACTAGTAAAATTAACGATAAATAGTCTTATATCCGTTATCAGTTTCGTGTTCTAATGCGAAAACTTAAGTAATTGCTTACAAACTTGAGTGTAGAAGATAAATTTTATATAGTAACAATTCATATCTTTTAAAAAAGTTTCATAAATTTACGACAAAATCATTTCCATCCCTTTAAAAAGTTAATTTCACACAGCAATCGAACTTAATAACTTTAAATGAAGGTTACCTAAAATTCCCCTCCCTTTTTTAATCATTAAAACAGCGCAAAAAAAAAGTATTGTTTCTCTAAAAACTACAATGCACATCGATAAACATAAAAGGGACAAGTTTCTTAAATTATTAAACCACATTTTCTAGTTTGTTTCAGGGGGTAGACAAAAAACAAAATGCAGGGAAATTCTTATGATTTAAACTGTTTTCTTCTTTTTCCTTTACACAAACCTCATTTAAAAGTAGTAAGTTCCAACAGGTTGTGAAAAGTTTTTCTGCTGAAAAGTTTGCCAATGGTATGAGGCATGTAAATGCGAGTGAGCTTACCGTTTAAGCGAATTCCTTGATATGAGTTGGCGGCTAGGATATGACGGGGGTGCTTAAATGGGAGAGAGGAAATAGAAGAGCCCCCAATCTTTTTATTGCCGCCGAATGGTGACGACAGCGTCTGCCCTGATTGGTCCGGAAGAGGCGCAAGAGAGTCGTTCTACACGTGAGCGGAATCTCGCGCTGGCAATCTTAGATCATTCTCCAATTCGCAGGGCTTCCACTTTTGGCGATGAGAATTTGCCTTGAAGAAAAGATGCAAAACCATATTTAAAACTGTACTTGGAGGAATTCTAGAATTTGTAGCAGTTTAAAGTAAACTAATTACGCTAGGAACCCGCGTAGGATCTAGAAAACATTTAAAGGATGGGGTCATAAGTACTGTAACGATGCATTTTATCGGAGATGGGTCTTTTATTTTAATTGATCGTTTTTAATCTTGGACAAATGTTTTCATTCGTTCTCATCATTAAAAAGACCCAACGGAGGAGACTTTGCTTCTCTGACCAGTGTTGCTTCCGAACTTTGATATGAACTGAATGAACTGAAGTATGAAAAGATAATTTAACATTGGGGAGGGAAATTTCGGGACCTTATAGCTCAACAATTTTGAGTTCAAATGTAGGGAAAATTAGTATCTGGACTTCAAATGATCGAAATATTTGAAATGCGAATTGAAAAGAAATTGCCGCCCTTGAAAAAATTAAAATTGTGCTTATTTAAATACGATGATATATATAGAGCTAACGCTGTCCATTGTAAGTGCCCAACTAAGGAGAATTTTATTAAAGTTACTTCGTAAAATAAATAAACATTTGTAAAGTTTTTTTTCCTTGAACGTAAGTAAAAAAAAGTGAGCTAAAATTACACAATGCGTATCACAAATACACGTATTTGAGTACTGCTACCATCCATTTAAAAATAACTATCTCCGAATTAAGTTAAAAATAGTCTGATATTGTCATCTGTTGTGCAAAATCAGATATAAAAACAAATCCGTACATAAGAATTGAAATGCTCTAATCTTTCTGGCGCATAATATTTGAATACTATTGCCCGGAAATATGGCGGCCACGAGAAAGAGAGGGAGAAAGCTTAGACAGTAATTTTGACTGGAGCAAGGTTTAAGGGTTAAAGAAGTTAACCTAAAAATACCTGTAAAAGAATAAATGTCAGACGTATTACTTAACTTAGTTTATAACACAGAAAAGTACTATAGTATTATACAGTGTGGAATAGAAATTAGTTAATAATGAGATCAGTTTACCTTAGAGCAGCAAGTATGAAATGTCCTTCAAATGCCATTAAAAATACATTTTAATTAATATTTCATAGAAGTAATTCTTATTCCCTCCATGTTATAATACGTACTTTTTATTTTGTATTAAGGTAAAGATAGTCGAGGACTGTCTGCCTAGGAGGGGTGCATTGAACGGGGAATTTTTTTTAAGGAGTTCTCACACATATTCACGTTTCATCAGAAATAAACTACCCAAAACTCCACACCGTTAGATCAATGGTCGCGCGATAGGAACACAAACCCGGGACCTTCACACTTCAGCCACCTACCATGTTCAGCGTCTTTATCCACTCGATCATGGTGGGGCCACCATGTGATATGACACTTAAGATACAAGTGTAGGAAACCGTATCCACATTGTCCATTTTTTTAGTGCTCCACACGTAAGGAAATATTTCCCAGGCCAAGATATAGTTTACGCTGTCATTGCCATATTGTGGCTTCAAGTGGTTAAATGTAGTTTCTGTACATATTTTTAACAATGTTTTCCTGATTATAATATAAGAAACTTTTTAAGGAATAAATTTTTTTTTAACATAAAGCTTTTGAATTATTAATATTGTGAGAGTGTTTTATTTCCATATTAATATAGTTAAAACCAAAAATAAATAATTAAATATTAATTTTTCATAATTCATAACAAAAATAAAACGTGTACCTTGAAGCAATATAAAATACCATAACACTCTTAATTCAAAGTTTGACAATACGTATCTTAGATACGAAGGGCTGCATCTCAAAATTTATTTTTCTGTAAAATATGCATTCAAAATTTTACAGTGATATAGTATTACATTAGGTTTTGCATTAAATTTTGGAATTTTGATCTCGTGGAATTTTTGTGTAAATGTAATTAAAAACTTTTAGCCAATATTTGCAAATTAGTTCAAATCAATATTACAAATCATAACTGAAAGTTAAAATCTACTTTAAAGATAAAAACTAATGGGTCACCCCCCCCCCCCTGTATATATCCATCAAGTATATAATATTCGTTCTTACATAAGCTCTTCATAATTCCGATGAATATTACATGCAGTAAATTTCTAATAAACAGCCACTCTTGAACACCCGTACAACTCTCTACTGATATTGACCTTTTTTAATAAGATCACTACAATGGAGAGGGTGTTAATTAAGTAGCATCCCCAATAATGGGGGGAAAGAATTTAAGCCAGACGCTGTTATGAAATCGATAAAACAGCCGCATTATCATTCCGAAAAACTAGCAGGCTGTAAAGTAAAACGCTTTATAAAGTATTTTTAAGTATGTGGGAAAATAAAATAATTTAACGTCAATCTTGCCATTGAGATTAATGACAGATGATTTAATTACTTAAACAAATTACATATAATTTCATTTCTCATATGAAATCTAAAAGTATTTTTATTGAGGTCTATTTTTAAATTCCTGATTTTCCAAAGATAATCGTATAATTTTTTTAATAACTTTTTGAAAATTAATAGTGGGGCTATTTTATTAACAAAATTTGTTTCTTACCTTATTTCATTTTCGCAATCAGAATTGGTCACTTATCTTTGAGGAGTGAAATATTAAAGTCAGTCTTTCTGGGACACCTTGCCTATCACAGTATTTTTAAATAAAACTATTTTTGAAGAAAATTTCAAAACATGAAATATAATGTAAGTTATACTTTGAAGTAATCATTATAATCAGACATTCAGAGTTAAAACTTATGGAAACTGCCGTGAAATATTGTGAAAGACCGGTTGTATTATTTAAAAAGTAATGTAGAAGTTTTCAGTTTGATGACAAGCGTTTCAAAATGAAAGGAAATAGCATGCAGGAGATATGATACACATTAATAAGAAGAAAAAATGAAATCTGAGAGCTCTGCAGTTTATCTATACATCTTTACAATCCTGAAAATTCTTCAAACAGAAAATCTTTGAAAATTTGTCATAAATATGACTTAAATTAAATACCGTAATTCATGGGTCGATAACCAACCAACTGCACCTATAATTTATGTTACACATTCAAGAACAGTAGTCAAATTTTAAATCGCTTAAACAATATTGCTGGAATAGTAATAAAAAGAAATCAGCTTTCTTTTACAGTCAGATTTCATTCGAAAAAGTGGTATATTCATTTTTACTTTTAAAAAATTACATTTGTATAGTTATAGATTTTGAAATAAATTCATTCCTAATATTACGAATTTTCGAGGCAGCCCTCTGTTCTGGGGTTTGAAATAGTTTAAATTCGTGTTCTACGCGTCAAATAGTTAAATTTTGCTTTTTGTTGCATCAAAATCGGTCAACTAGAACGTGAGATATGGAGTTTTGGGGTTTCCTATTGGTTTGTATAGCAATTTCTAGCAGTCTCGAGAAATATTGGTCCTAGGCCTTCGGTAACCTCACGTTTGGGGACTTATTTTTGCTGCCAAATTTGGCAATATTTCGCCATAAGTCGCTAAGTTTGGCGACATTTTGGTCATTTGGCGAAATTTTCCCGCAATTTTGGCGCAATATTGGGGCTTGTAAAGTTGGTTTTTCTGCATCAACATGCTTAATAGCCTAATATTTCTCTTCTATGACGTAATCAAAATTTCTGCTTTCCTGGAATCTTCGAGAGATACATTCTTCTA
Source organism: Cheiracanthium punctorium (assembly GCA_038373885.1). NCBI lineage: Eukaryota > Metazoa > Arthropoda > Arachnida > Araneae > Cheiracanthiidae > Cheiracanthium > Cheiracanthium punctorium. The sequence goes on along the minus strand of JAWZYV010019719.1, from coordinate 992,704 downwards.
GAAGCTCCTTGTAGCTTCTGCAACACCTATAAATACCGGCATAACAGCACCCCCCCCCCCAGTTAGTGGAAATCGAGCTTCCGATGAGTGCGTTGCTTTGCACTGTGCGATAGAAGCGGTATTTTCGCTTGTCTTTTTGAAGCTTTGTTCTTAAGTGCTGTGTGTAAATTCTTCATTGCTGAGTCTTGAGGAACTGTTTACGAAATCCCTCGTATATTTCCACTGAATTTTTGCCTGTGGAAGTATTTTATTTTGTGTGAGAAATACAGCATTTGTAAAAGCTTCTGTACAAAGCGGAATGTTAAAAGCACGTTGCTGGCTGATTGTGCTTATGAATTTTTTACCGCTGATTGTTCGACGAAGTTCTAGAAGCAATAAAGTTCGTTTTCCATCCTGACAAGCGGACTTTCGACATTAACTGGACTTTAGAACTACGAACCCAGGAATTGGCAGAGTTTTCTGCAACAATAACTATAAAGTCTAAGGATTTTTCTCAATATCTTTTAATCAATTCTAATAAGCAATTTCGAGACCTGGCTACTCTCTTTATTCTAAGTTAATGAATTTCTAGTCGCAAGTAAGTCAATCTAATTCTGATTTTTTTTTCCTTAATACAGTTTTTTATCCACTTCTTCTAAACTTAATTTTACATCTAAAGGCTGATCTCAAATCCGAAAGACAAAATGCGACTGATTTTAACTCTACAGAAAGAAATTTATGTTTGTTTTTTGCTTAAGACAAAGCTGCACGAAAGCTATTTGCCTAATGGACTGGAGCCTTAAGTGCAGGACTTTTTAAGGGGTTCTAATGCGTATTAAAATTAAATTTCGTATTTTAATATGTATACAACCCCTAGTAAAAAAATGCTATATCTGAAAGCTACTCTTAATTTGACGAACTTTTCTAATTGGAAGTATGTTTTGATCACTTACGGTTTAAAAAATAATCGCTTTAACATCTATTTTGAATCGCCCGGTACATATATATATATATATATAATATGTGTGTGTGTGTGTGTGTAACTCCCGCCCCCCCTCCGAAGTTTGGGAGCCTAAATTACGCCTATGACATTTCCAGTACGTATATGAATGAAAATTTAATGTAAAATAACTCATTGTGGCATGTTTCCCCATACGGGGAAATTGCCGCCAATTATAGTGTAAGAGAAAAGAGACAAACACTGAAAAATTACCCGTGAATTAACGATAACTAAGAAACAGACAAATCTGTAAACTGTATTATTTATTTTTTCAAAATTACTCTGTTAAAAATAAGAATACAGGTTTGAAAGTTAACCGGCACAGCATTTCATTCAGTGGAAATGATCACCATTACAATCTTTGGGCAATTATTTCTCGTATTTGATGCACTGAATCCAATCACACTTGAGGTCGTTTTTGCTTTTCTTGTACCCTTTATCAACAGCATAAATTTAATTCTTATAATCATTTCATTATTACTGGATAAAAATTCATTCTGGCCATGAAGCCCGGTCGGTTTTCCGATTGTAGTTTCGAGGCATAGTCTGTATAATAATAAAATGTAAATTATATTTGTTTAAAATTTTTAATATCTTTCAAAAATATAATATTATACGCACTGGCGTAGCCAGAAATTTTTCATGGGGGGTTACTATTGCGACTCACATATATGCATACGTGCGTGTGATAAGTGAGTGAAGAATATACATTTTGTATAGCAAAAAATTCCTCATTGGGAGGGTTATGACCCCCCCTATCCCCCCTTTGGCTACGTCCCTGATTATACACAAAACTATAATACGCATAGCTGATTGGCAATGTTACATGTTATATTAAATAAGTTACTTAAAATAACGCAAAATTTATAATTATTATTTTATAATTATAATTTTCCATTGATATTTTACGCTATACTATATGGTATATAAAATAAAAAATAAAATTTAAAGTTCATTAATTAATATGTGAATCATGTTGCGTCTTTCCAAAAGTATAGAGTGAAGATACTACACATGTGCTCATTATCGTACTGCTGCATGATTATAGCCGCTTCTATTTCCCTTGGATGTAATAGAATGTGTAACTCACTTATATTGCTAATATCTAATTTAAATTAAAACATAATATGAGCAACAGAATATTATAAAGGCTTTACTCACCAGGTTAAATGCTCACGAGATCAAAAAATAACGGCTATTGAAGACGATAAATAAATTCTCAATCCACGTGTACACTGGAACAAAACTCACATAAGAGGGCCACTATTGCTATGTGTAGACACATAAGAATACTAACAACAAATTTGAAACCCTGAATTACCTTACATTAGAATAGCTAACCTAAATTCAAACAAATAAATAAAATTTCCTTTGCTTTCTAGAACTTTGCAGATGTTTGCTTCTTGGGCTGAATGGCTGAGAACTTCACAATGGATTAAAATTCAAAGATAGGTATGTATCATAATAATTTAAAAAATACTCTCAATACAACATCAGACGGCGCTTTCTCTGTTAGGGATTATTACGGTCTGCGCATCCAAAAAAGTAATTTTCTGACAATAAAATAATTCCCATTTGTATTAATGAAATACACACTCAATGCATTTCATCTTCATCTACCTAAAATAAATAAAGAATTTCATATTCTTTACTTAATATACTTTATTATACTTTACTTATTATATTTTATTTTTAACATTGCAGTTATCACGGTATCAGGATCTATTGTTATATCTTAAGTTATTAAATTTAACAATCTAACGAAAATGAGTCATTTCAGGCGTTCTTACACTCGGGAAAGAAAACAGATGTTTAAAAAAAATTAAACTTTCATATTTTAAATACGCACTAAAATGTTATAAATTAAAAGCGCATTCAAAGAAAGCTTTCTGAAGCTGAAAATAGCGATAAATCTCTAAAAACTGAGGAACTTTTTATGGTTTTTCAGTGTATCCTATGGGGTTTTTTTTTTTTTTTAACGTTTGTCTGAATGTCGGTACAAACTTTCAAACCGATCAGTTAAGTTACTTCACTTAGGAGTAAACGTCGAATATATATATATATATATATCCACACATACGCATTCATTTTTATTTATTTAGATTCCACCCCTTAAAAATTTACGTTTCTCAATTAAAAAATGGATTATTTTGTGTATTTATAATGCCTTAAAACAAACACAAACACACAAAAAAAAACATCTACGCAATACTGTGTTAAAAACTTTGTATTATTTAAGATTATTTACTCAATTTATGAAGCCTGTCAAATTTTCGATATAATAAACGTATACTTCAGAATTTTGTTCTCTAAACTTCTAACTTTAAATCTAGAAGAAAAGCAACTGATAATTTTAAAGATGATTAGAGCTATTTTTAGAACCTTTCGGTGAAGGGGATATGGAAGTAAATGACTTTTTGGAGACTTTTCAAGGTTAACTATGCCGCATTTGTAGTATAGCTGGTGATAGGGTTCTTCTCAAAAAATATTAAAATTTCCCCGTTCAATCTGTGTTGTAAAAACATTTATTTTTCCTACAAATTTTGCTTATTTATTTAAAAAATGAACCATTCAAATGCAGTTGGCAGGCATGAAACAAATTAATGGCAGCATAAGGTAACTATTTAATAACGCAGAGCCATATGTTGGGAAATTCAGCTGTGAAAAATCATTGTAATTCTTAACATAATGGGACTTTTATTGGAACAAAATTCTGTGGGAACAAAATACAATAAGCAGCAGTAAAAAAGTTGCTGAGTAAATTTAATTATTTATAGTGCATAAAAGAGTGAAGGTGTAATCTTTCATTAGATGTCCTATTAATTGAAAACCGTTTTATTTTATAACTATTTCTAAAATTTATGTAGTGGAGCAAGGTATTGTCACACAGAGAGTACTAAATATCTTGTTTATATTTCGGATGCTATTTTAATGGATTTTAATATTTAAAAAAATCGTATAGTATTTAATTCGATTAATCGAATAGTATTATAGTTATTTTTTCTTTTAGAAGCTTTTTATAAAAGAAGAAAACTGAATGCCATTGAATGCAAGGGTCGTGGTTTGTAGCATTTTTTGAGAATGACCCATATACAACCCGAAAAAATTCCCACCACGCAACATAACAAATAATACGTTTCGTCTCAATATCTATCTTTTAAACTAGTTATATAAGATCAAGGATAGGGACTAGTTGATCGTATTAATTCGATATATTTGATAAATCTTGTGAAAAGGATCTCAATTTTAGCGTCATGGAATCATTTATTTAAGTATGTTTTTAATTTATTCACATCGAGAGAAATTTTCGCACTTTTAAATTAAACCTTCTTTGTTTCTAGAAAATCCTGCTATGTATTGAAAATTCTTTTCTCAGGTGAGTGCTGACTCCTCATTGATCTGTGAATTCCGCACTTGTTGGCGCTCGTCGGAAAGAGGAAGAAATTTCAGCAACCCTTGTCTGGCGATTCAGTGCCGCCATCAACAGGTGGTTTGGAGGAGAATGAGAGTAAGGAGCCAGGGCTCGCTGGAGTTTTAACTCCCTTCTTCACTCAAGTTCCTCTGTCTTCTCTCGCTTTCTCTTCTTTACTGAGATCAGAAATTTAATAGCGGCGATTCGCACACACAGTTTAAAAGGATATATTCTTCTTTTTACAACGGAACTTATGCTGATTCATTTACTCCAATGCTGAGGTGTCTTTCAAAATTGAAGTGTTTATGATTTCACTTTGTCTGTCTTTCCTTTCATACTCTTAACTGCTGCAAATATGCATCGATCACTGCGAAATTGGTGAAATTGATAACAGGTGCTTCAAAATAGATGTTAAAGCCATTATCTTTGAAACTGCAAGTGCTCGAAACATTCTTTCAATTAGAAAAGTTCGTCTAATAAAGAGTAGCTTTCAGATATGGCAATCTTTTCACTAGGGACTGTACATGTTATTTTAAAAGCCAGAAGTCTGGTAAATCCTAGGTTTTACCGGTAAAACCTAGCTTAAGTCCGAAGTTTGCTCCATTTCGGGCTTTTACCAAGCCTTTGCGGTTGAACCTAGGAGTTACCAACGCCTTCCTGTAAAAGCTCGAAACGAGCGATTGCTTATGATAGGATTTTCCATTAGCAGATATTTTGTATGCAGTGTGTCCGTTGTACACCAGAAAACAGTTAACCTTTTTCAAAGATATTTTTTTACATCTTTAATTTTAGAAGTTGGTTCAGAAGAAATAACTGTGCGTGAAGTAGTAAAAAAACTTCTTTAGTTGGGACAAGGTCTCAAAAAGTGCAATTGGAAGATGCGCTTGTACAAATCAGCTGATCTACTCTGTAATTCAAAATTCCATAACAGTCAATCTTTTTGTAACAAGTAATAAGAAGTATTAAAGAAAAACATACTATATTTTTCTTATTTCTTAAATTCCATAATGTTTATTTTAATTTTTATTTTCTGAGCTATCAATTTAATTTTTTAACTGTTGCCAAAATTAATTTTAAGAATTATTGAAATCTCTTTAATAGTTATCGATAGAATCGTGCATTAGTTAAGTTTTTCATATGGAATCTTATATTTCGAAACTTTTCGAAAAATAATTGTAAGACAGTTCCATCAGAATATTCATAAATCATACCTCTTTTTCATAACTTTTACAGTTTATATTATCAATTGAAAAATTATAAAGTGCTTTAACATTTTTGAGACACACTGTATACAATATATTTACAAATGGAAAATCCTATCATAAGTAATCCATCGTTTCGGACGAAAGCATTTGTAACTCCTTGTCCAGGAAAGTCTTGATAAAAGGCCGACATGGACCAAACTTCGGATTTTTATCAAGCTACTTTGGTAATAGGTAGGCTTAACCAGACTTCGGGCTTTTAAAGTAACATATGCATATTAAAGTACAAAATTTTATTTTCATATGGTGCCTTATTACCTATCACTTATATTTAGAAAAATTTTGCTCTCTATCTAAGAAAATTAAATCAAAAAATCCCTTGTCTCTAAGTGAAAAGCAAGGTATTTAATATTAAAAATCATGACTTATACCACTTTACCGGCTGTGTTGGCGTCCTTGTTTTCAGGCGAAAAATATCTTAACTAGTGGAACAATAGTCCAAGAACCAGCAACATAAAAAGTCAATGAATTGAGCAAGCCTAGGTTTTTTTTTATAGCTTATTACATTCGCTGTGTAGACGAACATACTGCGGTCAGTCAAGTGAAACTGAGAACAGGTAGCTCTGGTGCACTGTCAAAGCTGTCGTTTTCAGCGAGGTCATAAAATTAACTGAGCAAGGATGAAAATCGCTATACAAATTGGATATTGCATAAAAATGAAAGTTATGTCAGTCAGTCAGCTAAATGAGGGGATAGAGTTGATCAGTCGGCCCCATTATATGTACAAAAATTAAATACTGTGCAACGCGTTGAGTAAAGTCCAAACTTCTTTTTAGTTTGAGGATATTAATTGTTAGTTGAATCATAAATAAAATGGCCAGTCAACGATTTTGCGTGAAAACGCCCATCAGTCAGCAAAAGAAGAAATAAAGTTCGCACGCACGCTCGGCGTTTCAGGCGGCGGAAAGTAAAATTGATGCGAATAAGAATAGGAAAGAGCCCAGGTATACTCCTAGGTAAGGGACCAAATTTATATACACAACAGCTGGGGGTAATTGTATCTATAGGGAGAGATATTCTTTAAATGCTCCTTAATAGAGAGCAGTGGCGTAGCCAGAAATGTTTCAAGGGTGGGGGGGGGGGGTTACGACTAGTTCAATATGTATAGGTGTGTGTGATAAGGGAGTGAAGAATATACATTTTGTATGGCAAAAAATTTCTCATGTGTGTGTGTGTGGGGGGGGGTTATGACCCCCCTAACCCTTCCCCCCTTGGCTACGCCACTGATAGAGGGTAAATTGCTGCAACATTATCTGTAATGTATATTCTGTACTTATAAAATAAAGGCTCCATATTATAAAATTATAAATAATAAATGGCCAATTCAATCTAGTTCGTTAAATAATAATAATGCAAAAAAGGAAACCGCCGTAAACATATAGACGTGAAAGAGGGGGTTAGAATGAACTGAGAGCGAGGTAATAAAATGAGTTGAGCAAGGATGAAAATAGTTATACAAATTGGATATTGCATATAAATGAAATTTATGACAGTCAGTCAGCTGAATGAGAGGACAGAACTGGTCAGTTGGCTTCATTGTGTGTACAAAAATTAAATACTGTACCACGCGCGCGCACGAAATTTTCATTTCTTCTTCTTCTTTTCTACTGACTGACGGACGTTGTCACATAAAATCAATAACTGACCATTTTTTTTATGATTGATATAAGAATTAATATCCTCAATTTTTTTTTCAAGAGTACTTTTTAGCGTGTAATAGTCAGGCGCCGACTTCATGGAGCTTGAGGGGTCTTCCGCCCCCCCCCCCATAAATTATATCCCCCCCCCGAGTAAGATTTCTTCCCCAAATAAGTTGAACTAAAGGTCCCTAAAAGTAGAGAGTATATGGCTAGTTTCTTCTGTCTCTTTCTTTCTTCCTTTTTTCACTAAAAGTATTCCAGAATTATACTGAGCGTCTCCAACGCTGGAAGCACGGATGTGGACCCTCTTTATCAAAAGCGCAAACAGATGACCACCAGATAGATAGCCACAAAAGAAAAACAGGGTATTTTTCTACACAAGAACCCTTCAAATTTCACGCCGTGACGCAATTGATGATGGAATTGCTTTCTGGAAGGGAGATAGTGCTTATTTTTTGGGGGAGGGCCATGTATAGTATTTCTTAACATTTGCTGTTTTCGTTCTCATGTAACTTCTTTTTATCAGTACGGTAAAAGCTCTCATTTTTGTTCTGTTGTGAGATGCAGACTCTTCTCTGGACGTCTGACCGTAGTAAAACACGAAGGAAGGGAGATTTTCCTCTTGTCCAAAACTGCAAGAGATAGTGACATTCCCATTTCCTATCAGTATCAGAACATTATTGTTATTTTAAATTCTCATCCAGTGGCGAATTTCCCAATAGGCGCATGAGGCTCGCGCTTCGGGACTCACAAATCTAAGGGGCCTCAAAATTCGGTTCTCAAAAAGAAAGTATATGTAAATAAATTTCTGTTCAAAAGACAGGAACTTTGTTCATAGTTCCAGGATTGATCCTAGAGTAGAAAATCTCTTAACCAATCCTTTCTTTGGTGTCCTTAATTTCCCTTTTCACAGCATTGGATCATATCCTAAATTAATACTTTAATAACTAATACTTTTAGTTTATAAGTAATTAGTACTTTAATTCCTTATTTTACTGTAAAAAATCCAGAAACGTTCCTTGGAAATAAGGCAAAAGTTAGACTCACAAATACCATATAGAGCATTTCCATCTGAAAACTTTACTGTTTCCTTTAACCCGTCCCTTAATCGAATATTGCTCTCACGATTAGCTTAAAAAGCACAGAATTTCACTTAAAAATGACCAGAACTGTAAAAATTTCCAGGAGCGTTCCATGAAAATAATTGGCACCTGAGGTGCCCTAAATTCCAAGGAAAGTTACATGAAAATACCAAGAACTTTACTGAATAATATGCAATTCGGTGCAGCCTTCCTGAGTTATTCAGTAAAGTTCTCGGTATTTTCATGTAACGTTCTTTGGAATTCTAGGGCACCTCAACTGTTCATTATTTCCAAGGAAAGTTCCTAGGTATTTTCTACAGTGTTGTTTTAATTTATTCACTATGTTTCGTCTCAAAAAATGCAGGCCCAGAGAGCCCTATGCCTATTTCCTACCCGGAATGAATGAGATCTGCTTTAAAGACTCTCCCTACAACCAAAAAGAGTATAGACTGATAAGAATATTTCTCAAATTTTAAAACAGAAAAATCTAAACTGTTTGATTCTACAGCTTCTGATTAAAAAATTTGTCAAAAATTATATATCTTATGTTTTTCGTTCTGATTTAGGAAAGGACACTCTGTATTCAATGAAATTTTCAAATATGCCTAGGATGTATAGTTATTTGGATGTCACGTTGTAAAGAAATTTAAAGTGATAATCTGTACTTTTTCGAAAAAACGCTAAAAATTAAAAATGTAACCTAAAGATAACAGATTTTATCTTTTTTTAGAATCGAAAGAACTTTCCGAGGATGTAGTGATGAAAAACTGCCAACCAATAATCAAGCAGGTACGAGCTGATACGTGTGAGATAACACAATTTTTGGGGAAATAAATAATTGATAGTTAAAAAAAACTATTGGAAAATTAAAAAGAGCAGTAATTGGTGTCACCGTAATTACAAATGCATGCAAATTTTCAACTCGATCGGATGATAAGAAGGGGGTTTAAAATTCATAAGCAAATTTTGAGCTGGAATGATATGCTCAGTTAATTAAAAATTTGAAAAAATAAATTATGACTAACTAAACAGTTTTTAACTAAAAAATATCTTTGGCAACTATATTATAATTATGGCATGTATTTTATAGCCGCAGATTAAAATAATTAACATTAGTAAGAAACATAGGGCAGAAGCTTAGAGAGCATATACATTAGGGCGAGTCGATTTCTTATTTTCTTTTTCCAAAAATGAGGGGGGTCAAAAAGCTGTGTTGTGGTTAGCAAATCACAAATATATTTACTAGAACTGGCAATTACATTGGTTTGCTTGGTAAATAGCTACATCAAATCAGTGATATTTTCACTTTTCATGTAAATTTTGGTGCAAACTGTCTTCTCGCAAGATAGTCCAGGACCTGAGTGCAGTTCTGTGGGAAAGTTTGAGTATGGAGATTTCTTTTTCAGGAATGTTTAGTAGATGTCTTAGTAAGCATTTTGGGCTTGGGTGGACATCCGTCACCTGGTACATTTTCCAGCTATGACGTCATCAAAGATGGCGGCTGCTCGGATCTCAGAACTGCTCATATCTAAGTTAATACTTATCCGATTTGTATGAAATTACACTTTTTCATAGTAATTTACCCTTATTTTATTAAATAACGTATGTAATAATATGTAATGCAGACGATGTGTAGTTTTCAAGCATTAACCAGTTGACAGTTTTGTTCAAACGTCGTTCGGGTAGCTTAGTTTTCTACTCGTATAAACTGATTTGTCTGATCCTTGATTTTTCTTGCTCTTTTAGTTTGTAATTTTTTCTAACAAATGGCTCTAGTAGTCCTCTAAAGATCAGATTGCAAAACCAGTATAAGCCGCTTTTAGTGTTAGGTTTTAATGATTGCAGAAAAGGCGCGAATTTCGTTTGTATTTTTCTTTTGTTTTTTAGATTGTCGAGTTTAAATGTAGGTATGGAAGTCATAAAATTAACCAGAGAATTGCAAGAGCGTGTAATAGACTTTAAACCGGACGAAGAAATGTGCGTTATTTATAATAAAAGGGATAATAGTGTGATAAGTACAGAAAATGGTCGAAAAAATATATGGGCCGCTGCACAAATGCAAATCGACATTGTTACCGAGCGTTTGAGCTCATTAACTGAAGAAGTAGTGTTTGTCTATCATATGAATAATGCATGCTACAAACAATGCTACCATAAGAAATCCCTTTTAAAATTTCAAAGTGAGAAAGAAATATTGTAAAATGAAGGCAACGCCAGCACTTCTCAAGCGACTGCACAGGAGAATCTTAGGAAGTCTGGAAGAAAACGTGCACACTACCATACTCCTCAAGCTGGAGGTATTTCTACTGTTTACGTATTATCTATAACCAAAAATTGCATAATCGCATTTATGAGAAATATAGAATAAGCGAGTATCCAAGAGCTCAAGAGTTTTTAAAAGCTACGTTATATTTAGAAGATGATGTTTTCACTCGTGCTTGTGAGTTGTGACTTGGAGGATATGCCAAGTGTTTTTGGTGCTGATCTATTATGTCACAAAAATTGTATTTCTGGGTACTTACTGAGGTGTAAACGGAAATTTGAAGCAAGCGACGAGTATATACCTCAGATTTCAAAAAGAATTGCAGCCTTTTCTCTTATAGCTGATGATATCAAATCTGTGATGCATAAAGGTTATGGATGCACCCTTAGTTACATTAGAGACAAATTTAATATACAAAATGAAGACAACAAAATCAGTAACAAGGAGCTAAAACTAATGTTATGTGATTATTTTGGAAATGAGATAACGTTTACAAAACCTAAAGAGGCAAATAAACCAGTCATGTTTTTTTCTGCGTCTCTTCAAACAGAAGAAGTAGCAGATGTCCTAAGAAGTTGCAATCCTCTAACAGAATCTACTATTCTATTGAGAGATTCATTGCAGAAGCTATACTTTAGGCTCGGTGGTAAATATGGTGATGCTCAGGACCTTACAAGCTCTTGGACTAAGAGTAAAATACCAAAAGTTTTCGAAAACTTTTTCAGTCCGTTATTTCGTATAGATCCAAATTCCATCAAGTAAGCTGATATCATTGAAAGAGAAAAGGATGAAGACTTGTAAAAAAAGATGCATTCACAGAAGTAGTATCTTAAGGCATGAGTGTTATTGCAAATCATATACTACAACGTAGATCGCTGAGCGAAAAAAACGCCATTAGATATGATGCTGGGGGAAACAATGCATGAGACGTGTAAAAACGAAGCATTGATAACAAGCTAAATCATCTAGGTATTGGTGTGAACTACAGTGAAGCGATTTGTCAACGTCATAATCTTGCACAATATGCTCTTAAGCAGTCTCCTAATGAAGTATCGATTCCCAGTCATTTCAAGATTGATTGATAGACAATCGTCGCCGTCGGTAATTTTAATCATGAGGAATGTACCGTATCTGGTATAGGAGGTTCTCACAACATGTGTGATCTTTTTCAAGACAAACCGCTGGATATACCATTCAAACCATGTTTATCGAAGACTGGTATCACACGAGGTTTGAAACCAATTCAAGAACTTCTTCCATGCCAAAAGTTACAATCGTATTACAAACTTGAAAAACGTCCTAATCTCTCAAGCGATTACGAATTTAACTCAGATTTATTTACAATGGATAAGGATAAGAAAAAGCAATACAAAAATTTAGACATCTTATGGCAGTTTTTAAGAATTGCAGAACCTATTTCCCACAGTTCTGATGTTATTATTGATTACGACCTTTCCACTCCAGAAAGAAAACCTTGAACAGCTTGTACCATCGCGGAGTTTCCAAGCACTTTCTTCAAAAGAAGATTTACAGCAAAAACAAGTTGGATTTTTGCCAGTAATTGCGAACCCAATAAATCAGCATGCAAATTTTTACACAGCTCTGTTAAATTTCAATAGTGTCTTTGACCAGTTAAACCAACAGTACTTACCAGTGATGAAAGTGTATACGCTATTGCACGTGAAGTCCTGCTAAGCAATCCAAATAAATTTACAAATATTGTATGTTGTGGGCATTCCACATGGCTAAAATTGTGGTTAGTTGTATAAGTAAATATCTTTATGGAAGTGGAATATCCAATGTGCTTATTGAATTCTCAGTGTTTGAAGTAAATGTGGTAGACACTGTTTTACATGGCAAAAACTATATGAGAGGAATCAAAGGGATGTTTGTGCTGGGAGAAACGATGATTAGATTGCAAGAGAAGTCCTTTTTGGAAGAACATTCCACTGAGTCCTATGAATCTAACTTTGAAAAGTTAGATTCATAAGAATTGCCAGCAGCAGAATATTTTTTCGGCATGGGAAAAAACCAAACAAATTATATAGATGTAGATGTCAAAGTGGAGAAACTCTTCACAGACGTTTTGAAATTTGTTGAACAAGGACGAAAAACATCAGAATAGTTTTTGTACTGGGATAATTTCCTGAAATTGCTCCAGCTTCTAAAAAGTTTGATTCGTACCGATTGACAAGGTCTCTAGAAATTGCATATAGACACAGTACAAAACTTCTACCAGTATTTTCTGTCTTTGAATGTGTAAACTATCAACGATGGGCTTCTTTATATTTGGAAGACATGAGAAGACCACCCAAGACAGCCCCGGAGATGCATGAAATGTTCATGCAGGCATGTTTTCAAAGGAAAGAATGTTGTGAAACGGTATGAACATATATTTTCAACTGTTGCAGCGGACGTTGCATTAGAACAAATCATTAATAGATCCCAAAAAAGCTCATCTGGTATCGCAGGGCGTACTAAGCAAAAGCAGTTTGTACCAGAATGGGAGATAACACATCATGAGCGTCTGATGATATCAAATCTATTTCGGGAAATTGCAGGCTCCATTGATATTGTTGACGTTTGGACATCCAGCATTAGTTTACTAAGAAGCATACCCAGAGCCTAGATGCAAAGGTGACCTCAGTGTTTAAATATATTTTACAAAAAAAGTAACTCGTTTGTTATACTTCCTAATCCATTACACAATCTGCTAGCAAAAGCACTGGTTTCACAATATGCAACAGAAAATGTATTAAATGTGTTTAAGATCGGCGATGATTTGTATTCTACACTGGGCAAAACACGATACGAAAACAAAACAATAAGGATTTCAAGTACCATCCACAAAATCATGCTACCAGCATTTCATAGTAGTAGAAGATGATTTAGTGCCAGAAAAGAATTTACAGAAATATCCAACTGATTTTATTGGAGCATGTAATTGCTTAAAATGTTCCATATCCTCTTGTATTTGTAGGGCAAATGAAGTAACCTGTTGCTGTTTTTGTAAGTGTGGTGGTAAGGGGTTAGATTCAAACAATTCTTTTGCAGATTCATTATAATCATTTTTTTTATTCACTGTTTAATATGTCTATGTTGAAATCGAAAGTAGTATAACTTGTTGTTTATTAATTTATAGCAACAGTTAAAAACCATTGTTATTTTCATCTTACTAATAGTAATTTTAGTATATTGATACAATTTTTATGCTAATCGGTCAAGTATTAACTTAGACATAAGCAATTTTGTGATCGAGCGGCCGCCATCTTTGATGACGTCATAGCCAGAAAATGTTCCAGGTGGCGGATGTCCACCCAAGCCGAAAATACTTTCTAAGGCACCTATTAAACATTTCTGAAAAAAAATTCTCCATACTCAAACTTTCCCACAGAACTGTAATTAGGTCCAGGACTAAGAGGAAAACTGGAAGTGAAAGAGGATTTTATAACAACGTTAGACAAGCTCTTTGACATCCTCAATTGCAAGTGCCCTAGCAACACAGCAATGTTATTTCAATGTGAACTTTCAATGTCATTCTACATGATTTTGTTCAGTTTTCTCCACATTGTTTCAGCATGGACATTGATATAATATTGAAACAACATTGTGAAATCACAAGAGGAAAACAAATGATTAAAACGAGATTTTATTTCTTTCATGCAAAATTATTAAAATCATACGGAAATTTACGAAAAATAAAATTGTTGATAATTATCTACTTGAAAACATCATTTTAATTCGTATTTACTGTTGTAAAAATTCACTGTGACAGTGCTATATTTTAATGCGAATTAAAATGATGTTTTCAAGTAGATAATGATCAACAATTTTATTTTTCGTAAATTTCGGTATGATTTTAATAATTTTGCATGAAAGAAATAAAATCTTGTGTTTTTATTTGTTTTCTTCTTGTGATTTCACAATGTTGTTTCAAGATTATATCAATGTCCATGCTGAAACAATGTGGGGAAAACTGAACAAAATCATGTGCAAACGATATTTGAAAGTTCACATTGGAACAACATTTTGTATGTTAGCATTTCACATTTAAACCACATTGAAACAACATTGTTGTGTTGCTTGGGTGTGAGATTAAGCTATGTTCAGAATTTGAGGGTCCATGTCGAGGTGATGCTGACTGTAAACGTGAAGTGTGCATCTCCTGCTCTTGTCCTAAGGATAAGAAGATCCCTGTCAAAGAACTAGTGTTTATTCACAGTCAGGGCCGGCCACAGGGGGGGGTGCTGCGGATGCAAGAAACCTGGGCTCCGGTTTCAGAGGGGCCCCCAAATCCGTTCTATATTTTTTATTATGTCTCTCTCTCTTATCGTGAAAAATATAAAGGATTTCTTTAAATTAAAGTAGACTGATAGTGTTGTCAGGCACGTATCCATAAAAACATTTTGGGGGGGTCCGAAAATTTCGGGGGGGGGGGGGGTCCCAAACAGTAAAAAAGGCAGAATTTCACACAAAAATACTATATCTTTACCATTACTGGGGGGGGTCTGGACCCCCTGTACCTCCCCCCTCTCCCCCCTAAATACGTCCTTGAGTGTTGTGTGACTACTCTGCATTTTTCAGAGCTAAACATCATTTATAAAAGTGTCTTTCTACGAACAGTATTCTTTGACAGTACACCCCAGCTCTGATCAAATGTCACTTACCTTTGCACCTTTCACCGTGGAAAGAGCGAAAACATCAGTTAGAGAAAAATACAATAATAAGATCTGGACCATTGGTCATAACGACCGCTCATTATCGAATTCTTTGAAAAGAACCGAAACACAAAGAACAGCGGAAGAGGCCTTTCAAAACCAAGGACTGATTGATTAATACCTGTGGGGGGCCCCCTCTAAACTAACTTTGTTGATACGAAGTATGTTTCTCACGTCTGGAGTCTGGTATTAAGTTGAGATAAGAGAACACAAAGAATAAAAAATGAGCTGCATTTGGTTACCTTTGCAAGCATGGGAACATTTTTTTTCCCGTTTACAATTGTGCAAATGTGTTGGTCAAATCCAATTTTGCAGTTACTTCTTCTCTCAAAGCTACCAACCGAAGTTGAGCCATTGGAAGTGTCTGCTTGTATTAGACTTTGTACGAGTCTATTAACTTTTGTGTATATGTTATATATATTTTGAAAGATTTTTCTTAAATTTTATGACTTTCACTAGCCTAAATTATGGATTAAGCTTTACCAATTTTATCATCGCGTTTTCTACATTTGAAAAAAGGTAAGTCGTTATTTTGTTTATAATAGCCGAGATTGCAAATAATTAGATAATTTTAGTCAAAAAGTTTTAAATTGTGTTAAGTTTCACATTTATAAAAGTTTTAAATGCATTTTGATTGTTCCCGTAACTTATATTTACGCGATTTAATCCCTAAGCAATAAATGAATATCTAGAGTAAGCGAAGTTCTGCAGTCAGATGAAACAGATATTCTGGAGTAGAAAAAGTCAGTACCTTTTAAAACTGTGTTTATTGAAAATTAGGAATATAAAATATTTCGAACACATTAATCGATCTCAACCCCTTCTTCTTCGACGGCGCATGCCATGCGACGTACAGTTGATAACATTTAGGGAATATAATTAACCACTTTATATGTACAGTTATTTTTATGTTAGAATATAGAAAAAGATCGTGGACAACTGAATACCATATTTAGTTTGATGTGTTCGGTAAAGGTTGGTAACTATGAAAATAATAATAATAATAATAATAATAATTTCGAAAAAGTATCCTACCAATAAGGGGTTAATTCCAAAAAAATACCAACTGAAATTAATAATAGATTTCTAATTAATGTTGCGCTATTTTCTAATAGAACCCTCATACTTAAAATAGCACTCATACTATATTTGAATATTTAATGTATAAAAGCGGATAAAAGAACACATAAAATTGGATGATTGAAATGTACATCTCGGGCACATAACCAGAAAGAAAAAGATAAATCGGGGCGGGCCCAAAAGGAGACATTTCTAATTAAGATACATTTCTACGAAAAATCTTGATTATTCACATCCAATTAAGAAAAGTATGAATTTCGGAAGGGGTCGAGGCCTCCATCGCCTATTCTCTGGCTACGTCCTTGATATGTCTGTTCATCCACATCCATTCTTAAACATTTCATCGTATTATTTCTTTTCTAAAGTAGTACTGATTAGATTTTAAAATCTCAGAAAGTTTGAAACAATACTCCAAATTCATCTGAATCTCTAAATTAGAGAGCAAGATCATCAAAAATGTCACTTTCGAAAAAATTTATTCACTAAATACTTATTCACTAAATACAGTGAAAAGTTGCTAAATTTAGCGACAAATCACTTAAATTGGCAGTACTGACTAATGAAATGTCCTCTTATATTAAATTAATGGACTTAATGTGAAGAAAAATATTCAAACACGCATTTTGGTTAATTTAACTTAAGTGTAAAATTATTGATTTTATTTAAGACCTAAGCTTTAAGTCATCCGCCCCACACACACTTCCATTGTGGGCTTCTTTTTCAAATTTTAAATAAGTAGTTGGTCAGCAAAATATTTATTTAACTGTCTTCATTACTAACTAAACTACTCTGAAACAATAAATGTCACTCTCGCTGGTCGGTGGATCTCCAGAGTGAATAGATTCATATTTTCTCACATTTTTCAGTATTAGTAATGCAGGTTAACTGAAATAACGGCCCCACAGGTTTAGCATACATATTCAATGCGGTTTAGACCTCCAACCAGTGCCGGCTCAAGATACCGGCAACTCGGGCAGCTGCCCGGGGCGCTATATGTTTAGGGCGCCATGAAAACATAATCTTAGGAGAGAGAAAGGATTTTTTTTTTTTATCTTTTGAAGATATATCCAACGTCAGACCGTCCCACTTACCCATGGTCAGGTAAGCTCTCTTTGTAGTTTCTACTTATTCTTCGTTATCATCGTCGTCTTTATCGACTTTGGAATGTTAAAAGATTTTTTCTAAGAGAGGATTATCTGAGCTGGTGAGCAGTGCCGTAACTTGAGTTTAGGAGGCCCAGGGGCGAGAGTGAATATGGGGGCCCTTTTAATCTTATATTTTAAAAACGAATATAGGTTAGCACGTACATGCATTTGTATGTACGCAAAGACAGAATTAAACACTTTCAGTTAATAACACATATGATATATTATATAAGTATTTATTTAAAAAAAAATTAAAAATCGACCTCTAATTTAAATTAATAAATTTTCTACTTCTGAAAAATTCACTTTAATAATACAATTTACAACAGGCAACATACACCACTAAATAGAAGTCAGTGGCGTACCTCTAAGCTATAGCAAGAAAGGCGTGTGTCATTTATGACACTTGAAAAGGGGTGCAGATTTCTACTGATAGCTTGACGCAATAAAAAAAAGCGTTTAACAAGTACGATCTCATCGTTGCAAGGACGTGACAACAGCTATTCTCTCTTCTGTACCCATCGTTGCTTCCCGTATGGGTACTTGAATGCCTATGATGTAGCTCAACGCAAACGCTTTCTTGATACAAGAGCATTAAAACATTCAGGTCTGGAAGCAACGATGAGTAGGGATGGACGCGAGACGACTTTTTGCGAGACGAGACAGAGATTTACAGCTTTTTTGCGAGACGAGACACACATTTTTAACATTATGATATAGGGATTTTTGCGAGACGAGACAATCTTTTCGGCTGTTTTGCGAGACGCGAGACGGCAATTTTTCGTCTCGCGTCCATCCCTAACGATGAGAACAGAAGAGAGAATCGCTACCGTAGCCTCCTTTTAACGAGGGGAGCGGACAGGTTAAAGTTAATAAGACACTACTTATTGTCACCAAACTTTTTGATAGTTTTTTCATTTGCTTAATCAATGGCCACAACACAAACTATGGAACAAAGGATGGTCATATACAAACGAAGAGATCGGTGTCGTTCTTACTAAGAAAAAAAAAGTGCAATTTTGTTCCCTGCCATGAGCACTACTTTAAAAGGGTATGCCATTGGCGAAAATAAGAATTATAATGGTTAAATATATTTGCTAAAACCTAATGTAGAAAAAAAACAGAAAACACTAGTAATATTCTATTAGTCTGAAAATTATTCCTTTAATATAATTAAATTACTAAAAATTACAGCAGCAACACCAAACGCTTATCTCTTCGTCCTAAATTTTAGCAAGATTATACTACTGAATTGGTCATTCATTTACAGTGGCGCAGAGAGGGAGGGAGAGCAGGGGAAATATCCCCAGGGCCTCACCTTGGGGAGGAGCCCTACTGTTGCTGCTTCTATATAATACTTAATTGTGTGTTGTCAATTTTGAAAAAAAAAAAGAAAAGAAAAGAAGTCCCCAGAAGTTTCCAATTAATTTTTAAACAAAATTACAAAAACTAGCTAGAGCATAATCCACCAACTTCACAAAAACGAGGAGTGTTAGTGATTTAGTCTTCTTTTTCAAGAAAAGTTTAAAAGTTTTTTTTTTTTTTTTTTTGACACACTGTTAAATAGTGGAAGAAAGGGCATAGCCAGAGGAGAGACTATGGACCCACCCAACCAGATAAATTTTGATTTTTCCTTAACAAAATGTTTAAAGATTGACTTTCTATGAGAAATTTTGAACTTTCCAGTTTTTTTTTTTACTTCTGAAATTTTTTGGCTGCCTGCTTGAATGGAAGTACTATGAATAAAAAAATTAGTTTTTTCAATACTGAGGTAACATGGCATGCAAAAATGTTGTTAACGTTCCAAATACAGTTTCTTTATGGAAGCGACGAAACCTTCAAAATAAAATGTTGGCATTTTTTAGAGCACGAATATTTATTAAATTATAATACTTTTAAATTAACAATTTTAATTCTATTAATTATTTTCCAATTACTATTAATTTTAAAGTTTCTTTAAATGATATTAATAATTTTAATAGGGAATAAAAGACTGATGTAATACGAGACCAAAAGCAATAGAAAATTCTTGACTATAGGCACAACTCTGGATGGGGTCTCCCTGACACTGATGTAGGCAGTGTGAAATTTCCAAAGGTAAATGATTGTCACTCTGTGCCCTACTGCCGAAAGTCTGGCTTTTTTCCTCCCAAAATGGCAGCCGTCCATTATCTTGCATGATGAATTTAAAAAATTCAATCTGTATATAAAATGCCTAAGAATTTACAACTTTTTTCTACCCCTGGCTATAAATGTCATCCAATCTTCGAGCAGACTGAAAACTTGTTTAAAATATTGCTTGAAAACATTTGAAAGGAAGGAAAGGTTATATAAAAATCTGCAATTAAAAAGATAAATTAAGAAACATTGAATTGAAATTTTGTCTTCGGGGAATCCAATATTCGGGGGGCCCTAGGCCCGGGCCTAATAGGCGTAGTTGAAAATAAGGGCCTGATCGAAAGGGTTTCTGGATAGCAAAGGGATACCGATACCGAAGATTTTATCCCCGGGGCCCGACTGGGCTGTCTGCGCCTCTGTTCATTTACTCAGCTAAGAAAAGAATAAAACACAAAAGAAATAAAACACTTGTCTTTAAAAAATTATAATCGGATAACAGCAATATTTATTTGTCGCAAATTTCATTCATATTAAAATTCTTTATTTACCAATAATAATATATTAAGAGTAAAATGTTTACTTAAACTATAAACCTCAGAACATTCTAATCTTCCATGACATTGCATGTAAAAATAAATATACATTTTATTTTCGTACTTTCGTATTAAAATATTTATAAGTTATTAATATTAGTTGTATTACGTAATTAATATTATGATTATTATAAGTTGTAGTCTTATCGAAGAAAAAAGCAGTAATTAAACTAACAGCTTTTACTTTTCGGGTTGTAAAATATTAAAAGCCTATACTTTATATTGCATCCAACATATTAACGAATGTTTCTTAATAAAAAAGTTTAGTGTTAAATTTTCATATTTGAACACAATGTATATTTGTTTATTCGAAACTTTAAAATTTAATAAATTATAACAGTAAATAAACGCATTACTATTACTTAAAATAAAAGTATCAGATAGAAAATGTAGAAATATTGAAAAACTAAGACATGCTTTATGGATACAATTAATTATATATTCTGTTATTTTTTACATACAGTGTCATGTTATGTGAAATATAAAATATGAACTAACCTTTTAAGAATTCCACATTATGTTGCAAAATATTTTCATCTTCTGATGTTGTATTTCCAGACGCTGAATTTTCTGCATTATGCAGCGAGTCAGAGCATTCAGCTAAATTAATATTGTCTCTGGATCTTTCTTCCGGATGTATTAAAATTTCATCTGAAGAGAATTCTCTTACATTTTTTTTCCCTAAAGAGTATTTCATTTGGAATATATTCATTTGAACCTGATGCAATAGATCTCACACCAGAAGAATCTCCACCTCTAATCCAACATGCCAAATTTTTCGCATATTTTGTTGCCTCTAATTTCAGCTCAGCAGCTCTTTTACGCTTTTGAGACCCACTTGCATAAGTCCTTTTCATATTAAATTATGTATAAAGAAGCTCTGCGATTATTTAATCCTATCAAATAAACTGTTGAAGAATTAAAAACATCAAACTTACTCCCAAATTTTACTAAAAATTTAGGAAGTCGAAAAACACAGAATACTCGAATATCCCACTTTCAAAGCAACTGTTGTATGGAATGAATAAGAATTGGATTCATAATATGTAGAATATCTAGTATAATATCGAATATAAGTAGGATATCGTGCATAATTATAGAATATGATTATCTTCATGATTTAGCTTCGATCTTTGTGAATATAGAATAAGGTAATTGCTTACCTTTCCTTGATTCTGGACACTTCTGAAATCCAACAGGATGAATAAGTGAGACACTGAGTTAAAGTTGCATGAAATACGCATATGGATAAGTGAATATTGAATTTAATTCTAACATATTAGGAACAGACTATTACTGCCAATGAGTTGACATCTTTGTTACAATGTAGCATCTGAATGTCGCCTCAAAAGGCTAGAATTAGAACTTAAAAATGAATCTAAAACTACAACAAACGTGAAGCGAAACTAAAAGATGAACCAGAAGTAACCCATCAGGGCCTCCCATCCCTCGTTAGTGGGTCAAGTTCTTAAGATTAGATCAAGGGTCTGAATGGTGCTCCCATCTGTTGGATCACTTTCGGATTTCATTTCTGTTGTATCTGACAGATTCCGGGGGGGGCGCAGACTCAGTATCAACATCTGGAAGTGGCAAGAATGCTATCTGAGAGGCTGGGCGTGTGACAGTTCCTCTGACAGTCCGGACGGTGACCACTCTGCTGATGCCATCAGCGCCTGGATGGAGAGCGGAGATTCGGCCTAATTTCCACACGGTGGCAGGGGCGATTGGATCCTTGATGAGGACTAACCTTCCTACAGCCAGGAGATGGTTGTTTCTCATCCATTTTGTCCGTGGCTGCAATGTGTTTAGGTATGAGGTGCTCCATTTCTTCCAGAATTGGTCTTTGAGTTGTAGTAGGAGGGACCACCTAGAATTAAAACTTAAAGAGATAAGATTAGATTTATGTTCAGGGAGTTCGAGCAAAGGACCACCAATAAGAAAATGTCCGGGTGTTAATACACTGAAGTCTTTGGGATCAGCTGATAATGGATATAAAGGCCGAGAGTTGATGATGGCTTCAATTTGGCAAAGAAGGGTGGTAAGTTCTTCAAAATTGAGGAGTGCTGTTTTACATGTTTTGATTAAATGCTGTTTAGTTAATTTAATAGAGGCCTCCCAAATACCTCCGAAATTTGGTGCATATGGAGGAATGAATTGCCAGCTTATATTACGTTGGGATGAATAATCTTGTATTAAGGGATCATGAGGAATTCTAAATAATGATTTTAGGTACGCTGAGGCTCCAACAAAGTTGCTTCCATTGTCACTAAAAACGTGCGATGGGTAGCCACGACGAGCTACAAATCTTCGAAATGCTGCCAGAAATGCCGCTGAAGATAATGCAGAGACCAATTCAAGATGTACTGCTTTAGTGCTCATACAGATGAATAAACAGATATATGATTTGAAGGTACTTGATTTTCGAGTGTGTTGGCACTTCGTGGAAATTGGCCCTGCAAAATCCATACCCACCTTTTCAAATGCACGGCAAGGATTGACTCGTGCACTCGGTAGATCACCCATCATCTGGGTAATTGGTTTTGCAGATGATTTAAAGCATTCGATGCATTTCCGGAGTTCTTTTCGAACGGTTGATTTTCCGTCTGGGATCCAAAATTTCTGTCTTATTAGAGATAAGACCAATTCTTGGCCTGCATGAAGATTTGCATGATGATAGTGCCGAATAACAAGAGTTGTGAAGTGATGATGTTTGGGAAGCAACATGGGATATTTCTGATCAAAAGTGAATTCTTGTTGGTGACGTAGACGCCCTCCAACACGCAGAATTCCTTCCTTATCAAGAAAAGGATTTAATGCTAGGAGTTTGCTGGATTTTGGAAGGGGTTGATTAGAGTTAAGTTGGGTGATATCGGAATGGAATGCATCATTTTGTAATAATTTAACTATTGTCTTGGTAGCTGTATCTAATTCATGGGCTTTCAAAGGTCCTTGAGTTTTAGGATCTGATTTTGAGTTATTGTAGAACCTAAATACCCATGCTACAGTTCGCAGTAGCCTCATGTATGATGAAAATCTGTCAAATAAATCTAGGAAAGGATTGAGTTGAGTGACAAGAGATGTGCTTTCGAACGATGAATTAAAATGAATATCAGAGGATATATCATACATGTCTTGATTTGGGGTATTTACTCCTACAGAGGTAGGATCAAAATCAATGAGCCATTGTGGGCCATTTAACCATTCTGAATGCTCCATAAGTTGTTTTGGATAAAGGCCTCGGCTTGCGCAATCAACAGGATTCGACTTTCCAGGAATGTGATGCCATGAATCCTTTGAGGTTAGAGAATGAATTTTACATACACGATGCTGGACGAATTGATTTCCTTTAGTTGGTGGATTGTTAATCCAGCACAGTGCAATTGTTGAATCGCACCATAAATAAGTGTTATGAATGGGGAAATTTACAGCCCTTTTGAATGTGTCCACTAATTCTGCGAGCAGGACTGCACCACTCAATTCTAATCTGGGCAAAGTTATAGCTTTCAAAGGTGCAACACGAGTTTTGGCTGCCATTAAGAATATACGAGATGAATGGCAAATGACTCTAAGATAAATGACAGCAGAATAAGCCTTTAAAGATGCATCACTAAATCCGTGAACTTCTATCTTTACTGAATTGACAACATGGATGTAACGAGGAATCTTTATCTCTTTAAAATAATGAACTTCGGCTTGGAAGTTATTCCATCGATCGAGAATGGCTGATGGTAAGTGATCATCCCAACCGATGTTGGCCTTCCACAAATCTTGCAGAATAATTTTCAAAATTATCGTAGAAGGTGCGACAAACCCTAAAGGGTCAAAGGTGCGCGCAATGATGGATAATAACTGTCTTTTCGTTGAAACATTATCTGAAGGGACTGCTCTAACTTGAAATGAATCCATCGTTAAATCCCAAACGAGACCTAGAATTTTTTGAGATGAATATTCTTGAAATGAGTGTGTAAAGGTAGTAGCCTTTAGGGCATCTGGAAATTGTGCGATGACTTCGGGATGGCTACATGACCATTTTCTGAGCTCAAAACCACCAGCAGACATAAGATCTAAGAGTTCTTGGATTATGGATTTTGCTGAATCGACCGAATCAGCACCAGCTAACAAGTCATCTACATAAAAATGATCTTGAGCTAGCTTAGCTGCTTGTGGAAATCGTCCCTTCTCATCGCTGCATAATTGTTGTATGGTACGGATTGCGAGATACGGCGCACATGCTGTGCCATAAGTGACCGTATTTAATGTATAAATTTTGAGAGGTTCATTTGGAGATTCTCTCCAGAAAATTTGTTGGAATGACTTGTCTTCACTAGCTATCAGAATTTGGCGGTACATTTTTGTAATATCAGCAGAAAATGCCACAGGGAAAGTTCTGAATTTTAACAAGACCGCGAAAATGTCTGTTTGGAGTTTTTTCCCTTTCAATAATACATCATTTAGTGATTTGCCGTTACTCGTTTTAAACGATCCATCAAAGACAACTCGTAATTTCGTTGTTAAACTATTTTCATTTATTATACCGTGATGGGGTAACATATAACTTTGGGAAGCTACATCAGATATGAGAGGAGTCATATGACCAAGACTTTGGTACTCTTCCATGAATTGAATATATGTTTGTCTTAATTGTTCATTTGATTTTAATTTCCTTTCAAGAGAAAAAAATCTCATTAAAGCTCCTTCTTTACTGTCCCCAAGGTTTGAATCTTCTTTAAAGGGTAACTTTACGATGTATCTACCTTTGGAGTTTCGAGTATGAAATTTGTCAAAAATCGCGTCAGCCAATTCGTCTTCATCATTAGGTTTAACAGGTTTATGGATTGTTTCGTTTTCCCAAAATTCCTTTAGATTATTTTCAATGTTTGTGAGAGTGTGACATACCACAGATGAATTTTGAGTGGCTGGTGTATTTACACTACCAGACAACAAATGTCCTAACTTGGTAGGTAATGCGGAGGGTGTACCTTTAGGTCCCAATATGGGAGAACCAGTGACTAAGAATAAGAAAATGTCCGCACCTAACAGAATATCGATCTCACTTTCCACAAAATATGATGGATCAGCAAGACATAAATTATTTAGATGAGGCCAATCCTGTTTTTTCATATTGAAATTTGGAAGAGATGTTGTGACTTTGTTTACTACTAACGCATTCACTTGAAATGTATCTCCTGAGAAATATGGAGAAAATTCGAAATTGGTAGAATATAAACATGTTTCAGCATAGATTTCATTTATTCCCACCAAACGGTGCGTAGTTGGTTTCATCGACAATTGTAGTCGTTCTGCACAGTATTTTGAAATTAGCGTGTTTTGTGAGCCGTTGTCGATTAATGCCCGGCAAGTTATTGTTTTACCAGTCTGAGACTTAACTTTAATTATTGCTGTTGATAGCAAAACATGATTCTGTTCTTGCGATTTTGTGTAGCTATTTGCTACGGTGCTTACTGACTGAGATTGAGGCACTTGATCATTATTTACATAACTATGCAGTAATGTATGGTGCCTAGCTGCACAATTTTTGCAACTGAATCCTATTCTACAATTATCAATTAAATGATTACTTCTTAAACAATTTGTACACAAATGATTATCATTAACGCACTTCCATCTATCATTTATATTCATCGCATGGAATGTGGGACACTTAAATAACGCGTGATTTTGTTTACATAGCATACAATTATTAAATTTTACTTCACTACTTACATTTTCTCTTTTCACTACAGTATTATGTACATTAGATTTTTTTACTGCGTTATTTACAACTGATTTCGCTTGAACCTTTTTGAATTCCGGTTTAGAAAATTTATTTTCTTGTAGACTTCTAGCCTCTTTCTCAATAAATGATTTAAACGTATCCAGAGACGGACAGCTCTCATTATCCAAAGCCAATTCCCATCGTTGTATCACCGCATCATCGATTTTGGACGTAAGGAAATTTATTATGATTAAATCCGTAAGAGAGTTAGTTTCCAACCCCAATGTTTTCAGATTCCTCACGGCTTCGTTACAAATGTCAATGACCTCTAAGAGTAACTTTGAATTATTTGCTTTCGTTATCTTCATTCTAAAGATTTTATTTATTTGGCTTATTGCCAGCTGTCGTTTGTTCTCATACCTCTGACATAAAATCTCCCAGCAATGCGTAAGGTTTTCTGGCGTAATTGCGAAACCTCGAATTAATTTTGCTGCGTCACCGCGGATACACGACTGAAGATATGTCAGCTTTTCAACATCATTTAAAGATTTGTTATCAAGAATAGATGATTTAAATATTTCTTTAAACGATAACCACATTTCACTATTTCCGAAAAAATGTGGAACTTCTAATTTGGGCAACTTCACTGCCAATGAAGATTCTTTTCCTGATGAATTCTCGCTTTTGGTTATTTCAATCGGAATTTTATTTTCGAGGTCAATGACCCATTTTAATAGTAAATCTTTACTTTTGATATAACTATCAAAATAATAAGCGCTTTCATCTTGGGATAATTCTGTAAAATTCTCTACCAATTCCTTTTCAAACTTTTCTACTTTGCCTTTTAAAATTCCTATTGCGCGATAATTACTTTCATCAGCCTTTTCTACATTTTTCTCAAATGCACTTATTTCCTTTAATAATAATTCGAATTTGAAAGAACTCTTAGCTTGCTTAGGAGGCATAATTACTCTTAATATTTAAGAAACTTCCAACTGACTAAATATAGAATAATATATCTTAATGGAAATGTAATAATAATACCATGAATAATAAACTGAGTTATTTTCATACACTTAATAAATGTCATTCATATCCTTCGATAGTCACTCAGGCTGGAACGGACCAGAAATATGTATGGAATGAATAAGAATTGGATTCATAATATGTAGAATATCTAGTATAATATCGAATATAAGTAGGATATCGTGCATAATTATAGAATATGATTATCTTCATGATTTAGCTTCGATCTTTGTGAATATAGAATAAGGTAATTGCTTACCTTTCCTTGATTCTGGACACTTCTGAAATCCAACAGGATGAATAAGTGAGACACTGAGTTAAAGTTGCATGAAATACGCATATGGATAAGTGAATATTGAATTTAATTCTAACATATTAGGAACAGACTATTACTGCCAATGAGTTGACATCTTTGTTACAATGTAGCATCTGAATGTCGCCTCAAAAGGCTAGAATTAGAACTTAAAAATGAATCTAAAACTACAACAAACGTGAAGCGAAACTAAAAGATGAACCAGAAGTAACCCATCAGGGCCTCCCATCCCTCGTTAGTGGGTCAAGTTCTTAAGATTAGATCAAGGGTCTGAATGGTGCTCCCATCTGTTGGATCACTTTCGGATTTCATTTCTGTTGTATCTGACAACTGTCACTGTGTTCGTTAGAATAAACTGATCCTCTAGACTGCAGGCACTTTCCATGTGTTAAAATAATCCGCTACCTTTAAAAGGTTCACCTTGCAGAGATGAGAAAAAAAGAAAACATGCAGTCCTACCGTTTAGTTAAATTAATGAATTGAACGGAATGTCCCTTTAACACCCACCGCCAGAGAAGTGCCGCTAGCAATTTTGGGTGGTCTGTCCTATTAGTACTAAACTATCAACCAGTCAGGAAAGTGCCAACGTCTTGGGAAGTGGGGGGGCGAACGATTTTTTCCGACATCGTGGGGGGGGGTAGTCATTTCACCAGCCCCTCCCCCCCCCCTCCACCAACAAATGTTTTTAAAACAAGAGGTGTCAACCTTGGTACCAGGAAAATTTTTGTTTGTACTTCTATAGCTCAACTACAATAATCATTTTCTTCAGAGACGGGGCATTTATTTTGCCCCCCCCCACACACACACACCCGCCAATTTTTATAAATAATCGGTTTCAATCTTTTTTAACCTCGTCTGTACACCCTCTCAAAAAAGTATTCGAGTGTAAGCCAAATTTCCTGTACCAGTTTCATGTAAACTAATTAATTTACCGACTTTTGTATCTCAATAGTTTGCTTAAAATAAGTTTTCTTCGTGCGGAAGGGGATGGTGGTGACAGCTATTTCGCCCCCCCCCCTTCCGTTTGAGCTAGTAAAATTTTCGTTTATGCCTCATTAGTTTGTTTAAATAACCGTTTTCTTGAGGGGAAGGGCTGGAAAAATTGCTTCCCCCCATCCTGAAGAAAACTATTGAGGGGGCTAAAATACAGAGGGGGCGAATTATATAGTTTGCCCCTTCTACTCATTTACCGAGGGGGCGATAAACCCCCCTGCCCCCCCCCTGTTGGCACGTGCCTGCTACAAGTCTTGGAATGGTCTGATTCATTGGACCGATACTGTTCTTAGGACAGTGACTGATTGCTTCGGAACAAAATAAAAGGAAGCTCTTTGGCATTTTAAATAGTGTTTTAAATAGGCGGAAGTGTCGAAAATCTATTGGAACCGTATGCGATCCATTTGATGCCTACAATTTTCAGACCTTGTTAATTACATCGTCTGAGTTGTCCTTCAGACAGCACGTGTTTGTGCCTCAAGTAGAAAAAAAGGCAATAAATTTTACGTTTGACAAAAATTCCCTTACGTTTGTTAATGGACAGTTTTACAGTTTTACGACGATGGATAGTTTTACATTTTTTCCTTGAAAAGCGTTAAACAGATTTTCTATCAATCTATCTTATATGTGATAAATACCAATCTTTAGTCTAGTCATGTGGAAATTTCATTAAATAAATAGAATTTAAAAAAGAAAAAAAAGCTTTTGAAATATAATGTAATGAAAATTCTCTCAATTAGTACACAAGTTTTAGTATTTAAAAGATATTAGCTATAATTCATACTGAATCACAATCACAATACTTAAATGTAGGTTTTATGCAGTGGCGCGCAGTATGGGTGCCCATAAGATAAGAATAATTTTAGAGAGGGCCTTGCATTTGCGGAAAGGGACTTATCTCAGGCTTTGAAATATTTTAGAATGAAAACAATACAAAAATACAAAAGAATTCAGAACGCAGTAAAAATGCTCATTTCGCAATCCCCACAGTGCGGGATGAATTATTTTTTAAAAAGTACTTTCCAATCCCTATTCTTCTTTTCTTTTCTTTTTTTTTTTCATTTGAGAACTAAATACCTTTGTTTTTTATCATTTTATAAAAAGATCGGGCAAAAATGGATACTTGTCATAAATAAGTCACTGACTAGAAGTAGATGAGTTCCAAAACTTTACAAAGTTATTTTTAATCATGCTTCGTCCCTTTTCTCATGTAACTTTATGGTCTCCCCATCTTAAATAATTACAAAATTACATTACTTGATAAAAAATTGATAAGTTAGGCCCCATTATGGACGAGAGGATAAAACACTCAACATGCAACATAGTAAGATGGCTGAAGTGTGAAGGCCCAGGGTTCTGTCCTGCCGTGCGGCTGTCGATCTAAGATTCGGAGTTTTGGACGGTTTTCTCCAGATGTAACGTGAATACGCGTCAGCGAACCTCAGCTCATTGCACTCCTTCTAAGCAGACAACTCTTGCATAGCTTTACCTTAACACAACACAACACAACAAAATTAATAAATCATCAGTATGGCTCTTATGTGTTCGTGATAAAAGTAGTATTATTTCTAATAAAAGCAACCAATAATCGAGCACTTGATTTGCAAAAAAAAAAAAAAAAAAAGTATTTTTAATTTCATATAATGAAGTAATTAATGGATTTCACATTCCGGCTGAAATGTAGCATTTGTTTTCATTTTTAGTTTGAGTGTTTATACGAATAATTATTGAATCATTTGTATAATGAATCAGACCATTGGATTTTAGAGGGGAAAAATTAAAGGACATAGTGTCAATTTAAGAAGTTTAATTTCGAGTTTTAGGATATGCGAGAAAAAGCAGCTCATGCCATTTGGCATTTGGAGTTTTGTATGCCATGCCATGCCATTCCCAATTTAGATCCTCATGAAAGGGAAAAGGAAATTTTCGAGCATTCACTTACTCTAGAAAAATGTGGAAGGAAACTTCAACTCTATATATTTGCTATGCGCAGTGGGGTACACAAATGGTGTGTGAGGGGATTCAACATCCCTTGCCCTTTGTCCATGCATTTTTAACATAAAGTCCGAACATTTTTGACATAACATTACTTCCATACCCCCTTTTCTTACAGGAAGTCAGTGTACACAACTAATTATGCATCTGCACATTCTTTTCTAAGTGCATAAAAATGCTTGTGAGTAATAATTACAAAAAGAAAAAGAAAAAACAGGCCTTTTGCTTGAAGTT
This sequence comes from Cheiracanthium punctorium, assembly GCA_038373885.1. NCBI lineage: Eukaryota > Metazoa > Arthropoda > Arachnida > Araneae > Cheiracanthiidae > Cheiracanthium > Cheiracanthium punctorium. The sequence continues at coordinate 962,135 of JAWZYV010019719.1, read as the reverse complement.
ATCTTAGTGATATGATACTTTTAAGAAATTAGAGGGGGGCCCCCCAAAAGGTATGTTTGCTTCAGAGTGACTTTCTGAGGCCCAGATCATGTTTTTCTAGAATACAAATAAAGGGAACACAAGGTCATTACTTAAAGAACTTTGACTCTAAAAATACTGGCATATAAATTTAACTGTTACAAATCATCTGTACATATCTTAATACAGCGGATCAGTTGGTGAGCTGTTAGCTGTTTTATAAGCAATAAGATGTTTTTTCCAGCTTAAACAGTGATAGGTGATCCGTTTAGAATGTTAGATGCGCAAATCTAAAAAGTTATAGAAAAAAAAAAAAAAAATACCAAGAAGTTGGGGAAAATAGCCATATGGATTTTGAGGCCCCTACCTGTGGGGGCCCCGGGCATTCGCCCCGCCATGCCTCCCTATTTTTACGGCACTGCTGGTGAGGTGGAAGTCAATAGAAATTTTATAAATCACAAAAATATTCCTCGATATAACCAGGTTCTACTCGTTAAAAGCGAGTTATACTCCCATAAACTTAACATTGTACCAGCCAAGTATTTCCGATTTCCTCATTCAATCTGGGTTCTTCTTAAATTAGGAGTCGTCATAAACGAGTTAGATTTATTTTAAAAGGGCGCCAAAACTTAGCTTGTCCAGGGCGCCAGCTACCTTAGAGCCGGCCTTCAACCCTAATTGCCACGACCATTAAAGTGTTATTAGTGGTATTTCAGTTCATTCTTAATGTTTGCTTTATAAATGGGTCTATTAATTAATGAATTTTTAGCATCTATAATGTTTGGGGGCCCCCAAAAAATGTTTGCAACCGGGCCACTTCAAACAGAAGGCCGGCCCTGTTCACAGTCAAAGAAAAAGGTTGGCTCTAATGGACAGCATCAGATTAGATTACCAGATCTACCTGAACATAGAAGACAAATTAAAAAAAGAAGAGACAAGAAGATGATTTAAGAAGAAATTCTGAATATAAGCAGAAAAAGAAGGGACAGTCAACATTACAACCAAACGAATTTCTTTTCTTTGATGAAGATGAAAATCCAAATGATGTTTGGGTTGAAAAATCTGAAGGTTCTTTGCAGATTCTGTGTGATGATTATGATGTACCTTCTACTTCAAGTACAAGTCATTGTTATAATACATTAGAACAGCGTAATGTTGCATTGCAAAGTATTAGGCATGGTGTCGGTCTACGTGCTGCATTTTTGGATGCTGGATTAATTACTTAAGAAGACAGGACACTTGTGGTTGATCACAATAAAGTAAAAAGGGCACTAGAAAAAGTCATGAAATCACTTGTTGAAGAGTTTCATGCTCGATGCCGGATAGTTAATATTGAATGTATCATCTTTGATGGACCCACTAAAATTCTGTTAAAAGCAGATAACTCAAGTCATAAGTTCCCAAGTATTACGAAAGAAGATCATTACGCTGTTTGCAGTGAGCGAGGCGGAAGATATCTTTTCCATTTTACTCCACAGAAAGACTTAACGAAAAGTAAACCTGCGGAAGTTATTGCTAGCCATCTTGTGGATTTCTTAAGAAACACAACATTGATAAAAGTTTGCCGGCTATTGGTGGTGACTCAACGAATGTTAACACTGCCCAGCAAACACACACCTGCTGGCGGAGTACCTTGCCAGTGCCTTTTACGTCCAGCACCGGCACGGCACTGCAAAAAGTAACTGAATCGTACCAAAAGTGGTCGCCCGAGAAGACCTTGCCAGAAGCCCGGGAAGGCAATGGCATTGTGACAGCGCTACTGCATGTGCCGGCCATCATTTACAATGGTTTGGGCACTAGCCCATTAGGACACTAGCCCATTAAGGGTTTAAAATGACTAAAATGAAACGGCGGGGTGCCGGTGATTATTAAAAATAAAGACGCTGGCCTGAACACTGATTCTTAACAGTGACTGTAATATAATAGCACTGTGCCGGCTTAGTGCCTATTTACAGCAATGCTGCCGTAATTAAAATACGAACCAGTATCGTATCCAGGGGAGGGGCTGGGGGCTTATTCATCAACTCCCCTCCCCCCCAAAAAAAGACATTGCTTAAGTCTTTTTTGGGCACTTTTCCAAATGCTTAAGGGTAGCATTTGGATTTACTGTACGTTTCGTTTAGGTAAAATAAGCTTTTATTAGTCTCTATCCAATCAATTTATATTCAAGCCCATTTTTTTAATCATCCCCCATCTCTTGAAAAAAAAATTGTTACATTAATCCATTGTTGCACTTCAGCTTTCAAAACAGTCCCACTTTTTCAAATTGTAACAGTGTGAAGTGTAACTGTGAAGAAAAGATTTTTCTTCACAGTTCAGTATTATCGTCGTGATCTCTAAGAATTCCATTTCTTCATTTGATAAAATCAACCGCTATGATTTTTCAACCGCTGTGCTCTACACAAATTTCCGTGCGTCATCAACATAATAAAGTAACATAGTCCCGGTTAAGCTGCAACCCAGATAATCCGATCTCGGTTAATCGAGAATCTACTGTACTTATATGGCGCACATAGGAATAACTCTGGATGAGAGCTATTAAAACTGCGTAATAAATAAAACAAAAATCAGCAGCAAAAACCGTTATTCCATCGTTTGCAAATTATGCTCACCCACCATTTGTGAATTCTGTACAGTTTTCATAAACTGCAATTTTCTTACAAATACTTACAATATACATACATATATATTAATCAAATTCTTACAGGAAGTAATAATAAAAAAGTTGTACTATGGTTACACACACACACATAACTTTCGGGTAACATTTTGCTATGTATTGTACAGGTTGTTTAGATCAAATGATTTTTCTTATGTTAGCTATTCTAAATAGACATTTCTGCATCTATATCTGCTGCATAACTACATAACTCAAATTTTATGGAGGAATATACTTTTATACACCAAAATACGCTATGAGATTATGTATATTAAAAACAGTGAAAGTAAAACTTTACCTGTAATAGTATTATCCAGGTAATTTGTAGAAGCTATCAATGTTGTATCATACACCAACGGGGTTTCAACGTTGAAGCAATGTTATTCTTACCTTGCTCCAAACGACGAAACCAAATTAGTTGTCTTGAACAGCTTAACGTTAACCAAAGCAATTAAACTTTTCGAAAGTTGTACAACAATGAGAAACCTGAAAAAATGTGTATCCTAAAAAGTGTACTTGATTCGTAATTCATCAATTATAACTCTCTCGTTGCTCAACATATGCAATGTATGCGACCGAAATTAAAGACAAAAAAAAGAATGGTTGCTAACTTAATGCACTCTAAAATGCGCCAAACTCGCCAATTTTCAAAACATCTAATTGGAGCGGTCCTCCCCCCCCCCTCACACCATATTAACTTCGTGTTTAATATTTTATGTGCATTATATATATATATATATATATATATAGTGTAATTATTCAGCTTAAAATTTGCCATAATAGCTGTTATATTAAATTTTATTATATTAAAATAGTTTTCCTTTTGCTGTGAAGCTGTGATTTTCGTTTTTCTCAATTGTTCTGGAAAGTGAAGTGCTTCTTATTTTATGTTTGTAGGGAATTTTAATATAGTTGCACACTATTCATTTAGCCCGAATGTAGCTTATAAAAATTTACAGGGCCCGATTATGACCAACAGGTGCCCCGGGCATTGATGTATTTGAGGGTCCCCATCCATAAAATTTGTTTTCTTTTTCATAAAATTTTGACGTATAAAAGAATATTTCAGAACAACATTTGAAACTGGGGCCCTTTCGAACCGGGGGCCTTGGGCAAAGTCCGGATTTGCCCATGCGATAATAAGGGTCTGAAAAGTTATCAAATATATGTAAACAAAAGAGTCTGAATATTGGATAATGAATACTGAAGTGTGAAGGTCCCGGTTTCGGGTCAATTCGCGGAGCTGTCGATCTAATTGTCTGGAGTTTTGGTCGGTTTTCTCCAGATGTAACATGAATACCCATTAGAACCCCTTAAAAAGTCCCCCGACTAAGGTCCCAGGATACTATTCTCCGCTGCATCTTTTCAATAATGAGAGTGAAAAGGTTAAGCATGGAAACGCCGTTAAATGCTTATATTCATATAGAATATTATTATAAACTCGCTTAAACAAAATCATATAAACAGTATGCACGTTTCGGATGGTACAAAAGGTCGAACCTCTTTCACCACGCTCCTGAAAAGAAGAGTGGACCCTTTGTACCAACCGAAACGTGCGTACTATTCTTCCGTGAAGCTTGGATAATGCGAATTTTTTGTCGATTCCTAGAATTTTTTTATTTATCACTTTTTTTTCTGCGAGAATATATATTATTCGGAATTTTTAGTTATTTCGAATTTTTTCTCTGCTTCTTTCTGTGTATTATTATGCTATACCATATTATCTATTTTTCCACTGAAAAGAGGGCAACTCACAATAGATCTCACATTAGATCTATTTTATGCCCCTTGGAGTACGAGGTAGCCGCAATTTTGTAAAATTTCCCAGGAGCGACCCTAAGGTACGCGGCGCCCCCCTGCAAACGTAAAAAAGGCTCCCCTTCTATAAATTTTCCACGTTTTGTGCTCGATATTGCGCCCCTTCGAAGACAGCGCCCCGATGCGATGCTTAGGGCCCGATTCAAACGAAACACGATCGGTCGTCTCCAAAACGATCGTTTTCTCTCTGGAAGTTCGATTGCTTTTACAAGCGATCGCAAAAGTCTATTCAAAGTGAAACAAAATAGGCGATCGAACTTACAGGTTTGCTAGATCGAAACTTTATCGCCACAGAGTGAAAATACAACTTCCGGTGACGTAGAAAGTCGCTGTTAACCAATAAAAAAATCGCATCTTTCTCTGGAAAATACTTAACTTAATGACGACGACTAACTGTTTATTTATTTATGTTTGAACTGCAACGGACAACAGGCTGTGTCTTAATTTTTTTCCCCAACAGTATTGTAGGTTAATGTTTTAAAATTTTAACTGGTTTAGATTAATATTTTTTGTATGTTTATAATCATGGAAATACATTTTTAATTTATAAAGATTTTTTTTAGAAAATTATTAATAATAGTATTGTTCGTCATAATTATCATTTCGAATTATCGAATAATAATCGTTCTCTAGTTTGCCTACTACATTTTATTTTTCTGTAGCAGAGAAGCTGTTTATAATTATAATGGAGGGGTAGAATTACAACATATTTTATGTTCTGATATATAATTAACAATCAAAGACATCCTTAATATAATGGTATGAATATTTGTATTTGTTTAGGAGGGTTGCTAGGATGTTTATTTTAGCGAGAAATTATTCGTTATTCATGTATTTTTTCGCGTTGTTTCAAACATCAAATTTATCGAGCAATAAACGATTTAAAATAAGGACTATAGATAGCGCCTGCATCGTAGTGTCTGCTAGAGTGGAACTCAAAGGCCGACAGAAAATAAACCCTACCAAGGCTGAACTGGGTAACTGTATAACAGGCTTGTTCATTGCGTAGTGTCTGGCGCTAAACGGGAGGGAACACTAGAAGGGTATGCTGCCAGCGCCATCTATTAGCTATCAAGTACAAAAATCCTTAGTAGACTAAAGCAATTTTAGAATTTGTGGGGAGGGTGTTATGAAGAATTTAAAATATTAGGGTCAGGTGGGGTAAAATGGGTATAAAAATAACTGTTTTTTGATATCCCGCTAAAATTTTCAAATAAAAGCTTAATAATGCAAATTTTTCTTTTGTATTCCTTTACATTGCACATCTTGGGAATAAAAAAATTTAAGTTTTACTTATTTTATTGCACAAATACCATACACTATGCACAAAACACTATGAATATTAATGGTCAAAGTCTATCAAAACCTTAGTGCCCTCTTTTGTTGAATGCTGGTTTACTAAAAATTGCTGTCGTTTGTCTTTTTTTTATGAGTATGTCTTATTTTAATTAGGGTTCGCACTGAAGTATGATAAGATTGAGTCACAGAGGCCTATTACCTTAGAAAATACTGCAAAAAAACATAAACACTATGTGCATATTTTTGTGTGTGATTTAATTACATTTTTATTTACACAAAAATTGTACAAACCCTTGTTAATATTTCTTTCTTTCAATAATTTTACATCATACTCCAATTATAATTTTTCCATAAGTTGTTGCTTTTTCTATTTTCCTAACTGCTGTACTTTCACCCATGCACCAACAGTTGGATCTATAGCCCAACTTTCTTTATTGTTTACTTTTAGGCCAGTGTCTTATGATGTAGATTGAATTTTGCCTTTTTATTTTGCTTGGTTTTCAGGGGGGTTTTTTGTGCTTTGGTTTTCTGATTCATAATTTAATCAGATTATGACTTTTTCATTTGTTAAAACTTCACCAGCTTTTGTTTGAAACACATCTCAATTTGAATTTTTGATACACATTGTTGGAATAATTAATGGTTTTGGAGATATACAAGACAAAATTGTTGCTTTCAAATTTTATAATTAGAAGAAAGTGTGAAACTAACTCTCCATTGCATGGCGATGAATTGGCAGAGATTGATGAATTTTTTATCTATTTTTCTTTTCATGTGTATTTTCATGTACATTTTCATTCTAATTTTATAAAAAGTAAAGAATATTACTCAGAAAAACTATTTAGTACGTTTAAAATATCTATATAAATTTCGTCTAATACTATACCCATTTTACCTCATTCACAAAATTTTAGATTAAAAATTATAATGATAATATTAATTTTGCCTGAAGTTTGGAAATTTAATAAAAATGATCAATAAATAAAATCAGTTCACTAAAAAAAATTTATTAAACATTTTAAGCTGCAGGAAGAAGTTTTAAGTTTAGACTATGTGGTATGATGGTATTCACAAGTGTTTATACTGTTGCGACTCATGCAAAACAAACTATTGAAGCAAAAACAAAGTGGGGTAATATAGTTTAGTCGTCTAACTATCATATGCAATTTTAAAAACAATGAATATTGGACTACCCATTTTACCCTACCTGACCCTATAGTATTATTTACTACCATTAGTTAACCAAGATTATTGTAATCCTGTGGGAAAAGGGCCGTGGTAGCCCAATGGTTCAGGCGTTGGACTCAACCCCCTAACCGGAAGGTTGTGGGCTTGATACCGGCATACCACTCAAGACGACCGTGTACATGCGGTGTACGTGCACGTTAAATCTGTGGTTCCGAAAGTCCTTTCGGCGGTCGCTAGCAGTTTCCGAGGGGCGCCAATATTCAGAAGTCCCCCACCGTCCGATGAGGTTCCAAATTGTGGCGGGAAATTCCGGGAAGGACATATATGTAGCTCTAAGCGACACATTCAGTGACACGAGCTTTCCTTTCCTGGCAAATAAATAAATAAATCCTGTGGGAAAGGAAGAAAATTAAATATATTCTCAGACTACAGACGCCAACAAAATCATTATAAAGGCTTAAACCAAAGTAAATTAAGAAACAGTTAAATAGCATTATTGACAGATGGGAGATTTAAAATGGCAAGAGTATTACATTTAGAATAGGTAAAGGGAAATCAGAAGTACTCATAAATGTGTGATTCATTTATGAGTCTTCATGACTTCGTCAAAAGTAATGGTAAATATGTGATTAACTACATCCCACACACCTCTTACCGGAAACCACACTGAATCAATTTTAGCAACAACAGAAATATAAAAGAATAATGTAGACTGAACTATATACCATTGCTAATATAAATATTATGAGCGGAGTTGAGGGCCTAGAGTCCAGGAACTCTGGGAACAGAATTCGAAGTGTAACAAGTTTTCCTTTTTAATTTATTTATCTAATTTTTTTTTTGTTTTATTTATTCATCTATTTAGAACAAGTGTTACAGAAGAGAGAATCAGTGTTGAGATCAAATCTTGTGTTAAACAACTGAAAAGGGATATAGCATTCTATGTTATCTGAATGTGTTTTATATTTAAGAGGCAGTTTATAGTGGAAAGTGGTCACATTTAACAGGTGAAAAAACTGAAATTTGGCAGATTATCTGGTCACTATACAGTATATTTTCCCCATACATTTTTTTATGAGTTACAATGAAATTTCATAAAAGTTTTAGACAGGCTGTCTCCTTACCAAGGTAGTAACTTTAGCAGGTTACACTGTAAATTCATTTATTTATTCTGCCTAAAATTAGGTATTTTAAAGTTAATTTTCCTAGCAGTGATCAGAGTGAAATTTGTGATACTTTAATTGAAGCATTCACATACATTTATTCAAGACATTACATACATTGATTACACTTTACTAAAAAAAAAAAAAAAAAAAAAAAAAAACATCACTTTATTCAAATATCAGAAGTTTATTCATTTGATGCATTAATAATCAAATTGACAAGTTGCACAACATATTTACATCTATTATTCAAATTTCTAGAACTGGTTCATCAGACACAAAAATGCATTCAGCTTGTTGTCCTCCCTCCTCTTTAATTTTCTTAGTACGAGTATGATAGGACGTACAAAACGGCACACAACAATTCACCATTATCTGTATCAAGTTTTTACTGATTTAAGTTAATTTGCTAAATCGAAAATACTGCGAACGCGCGAATGTCTAACACGATTTCTATGCAATCCAATGGTAAACAAATCGCTTTTCTTGCTATGCTGACAGCGAACTCAAACGGCGAAAAGTGGAAACTTTCAGTCACGTCGGCTCTTTTGATCTTTTGGGTAATGATTCAGCCTGTACACCAACCACTACGGAGGTTGATCCAGTTGAGCCTTGACCCTACAGAAATTCTGTTCTGCGAGAAAATTCAGCTTTCCGCAGGCCTAAATCTTTTGCAGAATTCCCTGTCTGATAATTCTAACGGATTGCTTCGTAATTTTAAATAACGAGTCCTCGTTGTTGTTGTAATCTTCTTATCAACCATCCGCCGATCGATCCGCCATGTTCTCGAAAACGATCGCTTTTGAAAAAGCGATAGCAAAACACCGATTGCAGTGTCACGTGATCCAAAAGCGATAGACAGATTTCACTTGAATAGGAAACATAGGAATCAGTCGAAAATTTCCGCGATCGCAACGGAAAACGATAGAACTCTGTTTCGTTTGAATCGTGTCGGGCTGCCCCTGAAATTTCCAATAAACTATTAAAAGATCCTTTGAAAAGAAACAGATATAATGACAAGTATAATTTTTTTCTCTCTCATACCGAAACCGATTTATTTCACTCCAGTTTCCATGAATACAGGTAAAAGGCGGTCTTGCACACCTCTTATTAAAATAGACAAGCAATTTTTTATTTTCTGTCTTCAAATGCATAAAAAAAAAATTCATCTGTACGACGTATAAATAATCTGCATTAATTCAGCCAAATCCGCGATAAAAATTCGAAACTTGTAACCTCGACTCGTGAGAAGTTAGCTGACGACGGTAGAATTTCTTGGCTAGTCATCTGGTCTGTTGGGTATATAGTTTTACATGTGAGGCCTAGCGGTAAATCAAACATTTCATTCAAGAGCAACGGAACTGTGTAAAGAAAATAAAATTCCTTAGTGAACCCATTGTGTACTTTCTATTTTTGACTACTATATGACGGTAGATTTTAAAGAGGGCTTAACGTAGAAAAAAGTCTTCAAATATGTTTTCAGGAAAATTTTAGCAAAATTGGGAAAAATTAATATAAATTTTATAAAATTCATATTCTGTACATAGGCACTCATATACAGGGTGGGAGTTACACTGTGGATGTAGCGAACATTTTATAGCATACTGAACTCGTTTGTTTTAATTTAGTTTTTAGTACTAAAATATTTGAAAGCACAGTATGAACTCTTCCCCTTACACCCCCCCCCCCTCCAAAAACAAATCTTAGCAGTGACCTTGCCTTTGGGTGTACGGAAAACCCTTCTACACAGTATGAAAGTAAAATAATATCATTTAATTAAAATAACGAAATTTTATGCTAACACTACGAAATATATACAGGCCCATTACCGCTAAATAGTGCTGGTCCGGTACATTTTAAACAGTACTACGCCGTTAATTTTTCTGTGCTTGTCATAGACATATGGCACTTCGCCATTACTAGTTATGTACTTTCGCACATGCATTTTTCAGATATTGGCATTCCAGTGCAGCAGTAAACGGCAATGCACTTTAATCCCGATATACGGCACTTTGCCAGCACGACAGGTACCCTGCCGTTATTTTGCGGGCAGTAGTGTGTTTGCTGGGTGGTTGGGAAAGAGGAGTTATGCATTGGGTTGAGGTAAAGTTGAATCGAAAACTCATCTGGTTGGTTTGTGCTCTTCATTCTAATGAGCTACCTTTGAAGTACTTGATCAAAGAGTTAGATCGAAAAACTCTGTCTAACAACAAATGGAGTGATACAATTGGCAACATGCTAGATACTGCAACAGAACTCGAAATCAATCCGTCATTTGTGAGAATATCCTTTCCAGAGCCTTCCGTTCCATTGAGTGACTCTGTTGTCAAAGATCTCTCTACAGATCAGGCTTATGATTACAGAATAACTCAGGCCGTAAGGACAGGGGAACTTCCAACTGATCTGGCATTATTAGAAATTAGTCCTGTAAGCCACTATCGGTGGTTGACAACTGCAAATAAGATCTTTCCCCTATGGGTTTCAAAACATCATCTTAAAGGCAACGACCTGAAAACGTTACAACTGCTTGTGGAATACATTGCTGGCGTTTACTGTCCCTGCTGGTTTACAATCAAATCAAAATTCTCTTGGGTGGAAGGACCTAGCCACATTTTTTATCAACGGAAACTCTTAAAATCTCAGAAGAAGGTAGTAGCAAATATTGTTTTGCCAGCAATCCAACGTTCATCGGGGTTCACATTTAATAAAATGGTGCTTCAGACACATTAATACTCGGAAGACCAAGAAGAAAGGAAAGTAGGTGACCAGAAGATAATTGAATTAAGGAAGAAAGATGATGAGACAGCCTGTGATCTATCTGTTCGGCCTAGAATAACACCTCCAATAAATCCAAATTCAACTTCCCTTTTGTAACTGATAGACTGGTCAGATAAAGTACAAGGTGGCCATAATTAAACTGCAAGTGTTCAAGGGGTGCTGGAGAGAAAACTACCAGGAATATTCCAGTGAAACTTGGTATCTACACGTTTCAGAACATGCGCAAGTCAAATATGCAATTTAAAAAAATCGCCATTTTCACCCGATAGATGGCGCTATATTGTGTTTCAATGCCTCTGGACGTCATATATGCAAATTTTAAGCCCATCGAACAGTGTAAAAACAAGACCACATTGAGTAATGGTCAATCATGACTCTGAATAAGAAGGAACGTGCATTATTAGTGAAGATATTCTATCAGAATGGTAGCAATTATTCGGCTACTCTGAAAGAATACCGGCGTATGAAAAGATTAAGAAGAGATCCAATGAGTGTCAATGAGAATAAATAATGTTTTAATTGTTTTCCAAAGCGTCTTTATGAATTGTTTAATTTGTGATCTTAATTTACGTTAATTTTTGATTACATGTTACTGTAAAAATTTAATTACTGAAGCGAATTGTATGGAATTTAGATAAATTGTAAATGATGTTTTATTTTGCTTATATGCCTCTTAGATTGTCACTATGCTCAGTCTATCGGTTTTGGAAGTCGTATATGCCACCAGTGAGCTTTGAAATACGGTACAGCGCCATCTATCGGGTGAAATGACGATTTTTTATTTTTGCATATTTGACTTGCGCATGTTCTGAAACTTGTAGATACCAAATTTCACTGGAATATTCTCGGTAGTTTTCTCTCCATCCCTTGAACACTTGCAGTTTAATTATGGCCACCCTGTATTTGAACCTCCACTTACATGGAAACTCAAAATATCTGAAATAAGAAAGTTTGTTCAAGAGCTATAATGAAAGTTCCAAAGTAGCCATGCCATGAACAATCCATAAAGAGATATGTTAAACAAGTAACAAGGGCTTCTGCCTAAGTGTATAAACACGAGAAACGAGAAGGATTTATTAGAGGCCAGGAAGCAGGTAGAAGAATTATGTCTAGAAATGAATCGAAGCAAGATTTGATGAATATTGTTGACTGAAGCATTTTATATTTTTTTCAATGTGTTTCCAGTGTTTGATTGCAGATACAAAATATCTACATAAATTTTTTTTAGTTCATTACACCATTTTTGAGCAAATTTTGTTGGAGTTTATGTTAAATTATTCCACTTTTTTCGGAAATTTCAAGATTAATTGCAATCAAACACAAATTTATCAAGGTAAACATTTATTAATAAGGAAAAATCTTTTAAATTAGGATAATACACATAAAACAAAAGGCATATTTTTGGACCCCCTCATTTACAAAAATCACAAATTTTTATTTTTGCCCCTCAAATTGACACGCCCTAATATATATTTTTAATATAAAGTGGAATTTATTTTTAATTCAATAATATTTTTGTATTTTAAAATGATGACATTTTTCTTATTCTCTTCTAGTTTTTTTTTTCATTCTATTTAAAATATAGAATATATGCGCTTTTACATATATTTTTTATTCATACCTAATTATTCATTACTAATAGTCCTGAACTTATTGCCAATTCTTGAATAAGCACAATAATTAGACTAAAAAGAAAGTTTACTTTCACTATTAAACTACTTACAGTTTTGCAGCTTCAAGCGGAAAATTTATGAATATATTTAAATATTTATAAATGTTTTTCCAGGAATTTTAAAATTTTGGTTTATTTTATTCAAGAAAAAAATTCTTCTAAACTTTGTGAAGTCATGTTTCTGTTCAGCTTTCCCCTGTCCTGACCCTCAAAAGCCCCTGGTAAGTACACAAAATTTTAATGATTGAAACAAGACCTGTAACAGTGGTCCACAAAAAGTAATTCGAAATAATCGGGTAACACTAAAAATTAACCAATATGAAATTGCAATTGCTGGGTTAGAGATATGCTGATGTTTATTTAGTTTTAATCATGAAAAGTGAACCGTAGTTAAGTTTTATGAGGTAAAAGATTTTTTTAATGTACTAATCTATAAATATAAAAGTTATGTTTTAATTTAATTACTTGCTTGTAAACATAAATTAGATTAAAATAATTTCACTTTAAACTTAAATTAACGTTTATATTTTAGACATAATTAGAGAATACAGAATCAAAAAATTAGATTTTTTTTGTTCTTGTTTGAACTTTATCGATTAGTCCATTCCCAGAAACTCCAAAAAATAAATTCGAATCTTTTGAACATTACAATGAAATTAATTCAAACTAATGTTCAAAAACTGCTGTTCAAAATGCCTCCTGTTAATTAGAAAATAACAAGGAAATTTATTATGATAATTTACAAATACTATTTTATTATTCATAGATTACTAGATTATTAAAAATACAAAGTAATAGCGAATTTAAAATAAAGTTTGTTTGTTTTTCTAACCAAGAATTATCAGATAGTTTTAATATTTCTACTTCAATCAAATATTAGCATCCTTTTAAAGACAACCACTAGAAGTTGTAATTTAATATTGGTCAATCAAAGTGATTAAGTAAAACATTAATTGCTGTAAAAAAACGTATACTCGAAAGCGCATTGTAAAGGTGTAGGGTTAGTGAAAGGTGGTTTTTTTTTGGTTTTTTTTTAGGAGAGGGAGCCTCAAAATTGAGTTGCGCATCGGGCCTCTCAAGAACTAAATCCGTCACTGCAGCAAACTGTATTGGATAGTTTAAATATGGAACAGCTGGTAAAAACTGTTTTATTCAAAGAAATCCAATATGCAAAACAACATTTTCATTTTTTCCTTAATTACCTTTTTATTATTGACAGTAGTCAAGAATGAGGCATGCATTTATTAAGTGTTTTATTAGAGATCAATATTTTATTATTTGAAAATATTTTAAACTGAGGTTTTTAATACAGCCTATTATTCTTATTTCATCATTTGTTTTCTTTTTCTGAAGTTTCAGCCATATATAGATCTTTGCGAAAATTAAAGTTTCGTCATGTTTTAGGTTTTTTTTTAATTTAATACACTTAAGGCATTACTTTTTTTTCAATTTTTGTTTTTAAAATGTTAAAAAAAGTTATCTCTCTCACAATTTATCAGCACCTTCTACGCATTTCTCTAGTTGTTAATTATGATTATACTAAAAATATTAGGATAATTACAGCGTTCAAATTTTCAGTCTTTACTAGAAAAAACCTGGAGTGACTCCACTCGACTTTCCGAACACTTGATCTTCACCAAGTGTTGAAATAAATTTTATTAATTTCAATCGGATGTACTATTCAGACGATTTTAGTCTATAGGCCACGACGTATAAGAATATTTTTGTAACCCTATAAAAAAAACTGTAAGGCCTTCACACACCAAAATCTGTGCAGTATGTAAGGCAATGACCTATGAGTACCTAATTTGAGCTCAATCGAATGCAGGATATAGACGCTAGCGCACTTTCAAGAATTTGCGTCGTAATATATTAGAACGTTTTTGTAGCCCTGTACAAAAACTATAAGCCCTACACACACCAAAATCTATACAGTTAGTATGACGGTGACCTATAATATAAACACAATTTGAAATTATTTGAATGCACGATTTAAACACTAGCAGACTTTAAATGCGTCTGTGGACCGTAATGTATCATAATTGTTTTTTGAAATGCCGTGAACAAACTGTCAACTTTACACACGCTAAAATGTATGGAGATCATGTGACCATGGCGTATTATGTATATATACCCAATTTGTGCTCAATCGAATGCACTGTTTAGACGCCAGCACACTTTCAAGAATTTTCTTCCATAAGACATAATGTTAAAGAATTATTTTTTGCAGTCCTGAAAAAAAAAACTATGAGTTCTATACACCCCAAAATCAATACCGGTCGTTCGAGGGTGGTTTATAATACATATACTAAATTTGAGCTCCATCGAATGCTTTGTTTAGATGCTAGCTCACTTTCAAGAATTTCCGTCGGCAAGCCGTAAGGTAAAACAATTCTTCTTTTGCATCCCTATAAAAAAAACTATGAGTTCTATACACACTAAATACCGATCGTGTAACGGTTGCCTATAACGCATGTAGCAAATCTGAGCTCAGTTGAATGCACCGTTTAGGAGCAATGTACTCATTCACATACACACACACACAAACACACACGCACGCACATACATACACATACGCGCGCGCACACACACACAAACACACACGCACGCACATACATACATACACGCACGTGCGCGCGCGAACACACACACGCACGCACATATCAGGTTGTAACGAAAGTTTTCCGCCAGATCTGCTTGAGTCAACTCATTGAGCCAGCGACTCAACTTGTACGTCAAGTTTATGCGATGCATAGCACGACTAATGGGCATGGCACTAACGTCTAACTCCTTAGCTAACTCTCGATCTCGATCAGGGGCGGCCCGACACGGTAAGCAAGGTAAACACAGCATCGGGTCGCCATCTTCGAAAGGGCGCCATTTCGAACTCAAAAACTGAGAAAAACTTTATCTAGAGCATAAAAGGGCACCTTTATTACGTTTTAAGGGGCGCTAAGTACCTTAAAAAACTTATGCTCCTGCTCTCGTTTGGTTGAAGACTAATCTTCTTCCACAAGTTCTCGCAGGAGGCCATCATCAACACCAGTAAGTCGTCCAGAGCGCTCTGCTTTTTGAATGCCGCCAGATCATAGTTCTTGTTTTTTAACTTTCGGTACCAAACTTTTACACATATGATACTACAGTATAATATCTAAAGCTGTACACATAATTCGTTGGCATTCTGTATCTGACCTTTTTGCAACAGACCTGGAAGTAAATGATAGTTCTAATCTGGTAGACTGATAGTTCCATTTCAGACACCTTGCACTTAATGATACCGATTTTTTTTTTTTTTTACATTTCACTACAGTATTCTAAAGCAAGTCTATTTCTTTCAGATGACAAAATTCGCTTGACAAAATATAAGCCAGCACACCAACGCGAACTGTTTGCACAGACGAAATTTGCTGTGGCGGGAAACTTTCGTTACAACCTAATACATACACACACACGCGCGCACACCCACACACATATCTACATATGTTTTGGCCACGGTCCTGCGAAGCAAACACCAAAGATCCGCAATGTCCGTCCATGAGCACTGATAGGAAACTTAATGATTAAGTAGGCATTTTATCTTGATTAATAAGTTTTATTGGCACTCAACGTGCACATACAGAAAAAACATTACATGATTACAAATACAACCAACAACGACCATGGCGTGAGCAAAAGTGAAGAAGGCAAAGGTGCTGGCAATCTGGAGATACAAATGTACACATCAACTCGCCTCCTTACATTTGTATTTAATACTTACAAAATACCATTACATTACATAAATAAGCACTTTACGTATACACAATACTAAAGTTAATTCTAGAGTTCTTTCATTTTAAACGCTTAATAAATAAAATTAAATGTAATTTAGTCTACTTGGTTATTTGATGTATACAACACCCCTAAATTAATTTCAACATTTCCTTTAATTTATTAAATTTAATTTTTCTCAGTGCTTTTGTAAAAATATCTGAAATGTTTGAATCTGAATCAATTTGGATAATTTTTACGACTCCATTTTTAATATTTTCATGACCATAATGATACTGTACCTCTATATGTTTAGATTTTTTTTTAAGTTAGCATATTTAGCTATAGCAAGAGCTCCAGAGTTGTCTTCGTAGATTTTAATGGGTTGAATAATTTGAACAAAAACATCACTGACAACATTTCTCAAGAAATTTACTTCTATTACAGATTCTGATAATACAACATATTCTGTAAAGGTGGATGATTTAGTTACACAATTTTGTTTTTGCTTTTCTGATTTCCAATAACCCAGACAGCACAGCAAACTTGCATCAAACTTGCAGCAAGCTTGATTTATCAAGTCAATAAGCTTGAAAATTCCAGTCGTGTAAGCTTGATGCAAGCTAGAATCAAGTGTTCTAGTTTACACTTGCCCAGCTTGCATTAAGCTTGACATTTCAAGCTTAATTTCAAGCTTAAAAATTTTTCAAAAAAAACAATTTTCTAAATACACGGGGCGCCCGCTGGCGAACGCTCCCCACATACTTTATTTTTCCGCGTATTTTCCCCCTCTATGCTGTAATTTTAAGTTATTTTAATCTGTTTCCATCGAGGGTCCGTGGCTAGAATAGAACCCGGGACCTTTCAATTCGTAGCCGAGCGCGTTATCCATTCAGCCACCGGAGCCTTGTGCAGCTATGACTAAAGTTTGAAGTGAATTATTAAGCGGTTTTCTGGCCAGATTGATAAGAGGGCGATATGTTATTTGTTTTTTTTTTATTTTTCCATGGGATGTATCAAAATTAAAATGATTTTATGTGTGATTTAGAGACTCTACTAATAGGGAAATAAACATAATATAAACTTAAGAGCAACACATGTTTTAAAACTTTCGCGACACTCATGAGCAATACTGCCACCGGGCCAAAATCAAGACAAACGACTGATTTTGAAATCAATTTCGTAGTATAATTGTATTTTATTTTGAAGAATTTCCATATTTGGAAATATAGAATGGGTTTACTTACTTAACACAAATTTTGTGTTAAGTAATCTGAAATCAAAGAAACAGATAGTTAAACGTTACTTCGAAATGCTATATCACAGTTGCTAACATAACATGTATGGAATACAAACACTTTAGTCATTTTTGTAAATATTTCTTACTAGCTGAAGTACCCGTCCTTGACGGGTTAGTGAATGCAAATTTCCAAAAAGCAAGAACTTTCGTCAGCATTGGAGGAGTACACAAAATGGATGTAGTATGTTGCCAAAGTAAAGAAAGCGAAGTTATAATTTTTATGTATTGTTAAAATATTACAGGTTAGAGAGTAACTAAGTAATATCATTTCATTCGCTTTGGTCGTAATTATGTGATGCGCGAACGAATATTGACGCATATTGAAATAATTTTCGCAAAATCTCAAAATCTAATCAACATTTTTGAAAAATTTTGAAGGCTAGAATTTAAGTTGAGTGACAACCTATCCTGTCACCCAATTTCGTTCCATTCCCTGCAGTCTTTATTTCGTGATGCTGGAACAAAATTTCAGCATTTTAAAACGATTTTCGCAAAATCTCAAAATGTAATCAATATATTTTAAAATCTCAACGCCTATAAATTAAGATTAGCAACTACCTATCCTATCACCAAATTTCGTATCATTCGTATTAGTCGTTATTACGTGATGTTTGAAGAAATATAAGCGTATTTTGAGAGAATTTTCACAAAATCTCAAAATCTAATAAAAATTTTTAAAAAATTGGACACCTATAGTTTATGTTGAGCAACCATCTATCATGTGACCAAATTTCATATCATTCGCTTTAGTCATTATTACTTAATGCGGGAACAAAGATTCACTCAGTTTTAAACGATTTTCGCAAAATCTCGAAATCTGATCAATTTTTTTTAATTAGATGCTTAGTTTAAGGTGAGTGACCACCTTTCATTTCACCAAATATCATTTTTTCACCTTTGCAGTTATTACGTGATGCGCGAACACAAATTTACGCAGTTTGAAAGGATTTTCGCAAAATCTCAAAATCCAATCAGGATTTTTTAAAAATTGGACGCCTATGTTTTAAGTTGAGTGACCACCTATCATGACACCCAATTTCATATCATTCGCTTCAGTCGTTTTTACGTGATGCTTGAACACAAATTTACGCAGTTTGAAAGGATTTTCGCAAAATCTCAAAATCCAATCAAGATTTTTTAAAAATTGGACGCCTATGTTTTAAGTTGAGTGACCACCTATCATGACACCAAATTTCATATCATTCGCTTCAGTCGTTTTTACGTGATGCTTAAACAAAAAAAGCGTCACGGACAGAATGACAGAACGACAGGACAGAATGACAGAACGACAGAATGACAGACAGACAAACTTTTTTTGAGGGTCGCATCGGATTCCTTTGTGCTTGAAACGGATAGAAATCGCAAAATTTCTGAATTCCAAGAAATGTACAGACAAAAGTCTAATTTTATTTATATAGATAATAACAAATAATTGAAAAATTTTGCTATTTTTTAACGCTAAAAATTCTCTTTACAAATGTGGTTAGTTATTTTCCTACATATTGGTATGCTATATCGATATAGAGCATTTCGAAGAATTAAAAATAAGTTTAAATTAATTTATACAAATGTAAATTTGAATGATTTTCATTGTTCATACTTTATAATTAAAAAAATTATTTAACTTCTGAATTTTTTTTTTTTTTTTATCCTTCGTAATTTTATTTTAAAACTACAAAAGTGTAAGATGCAAGATTTTTGGGCCCTAAAATCTGTAGGCCCTGGGCAGTTGCCCCGTTTGCCTTGCCGGTAATATGGCACTGGTAATAAAATAAACACATCTTTTACGAACTCCAGCAAATTTGAGAACGCTAGACAATTAATGTCCATTCTCTTTCACAGATGGCGCCATCAACGCTCCTTTAAAAAGGAAAAATCAGACGAGTAGCAATTGCCAAGCTTAAATCAAGCTGTATTTAAGCTTGACAATTAAACTTGACTCCTGCAAGCTTTCTGCCAGCTTAGAATGAGTTGAACTGTCAAGCTTGCATTAATGCGTCAAATTTAAAGAAATGTCAAGCTTGATTTAAGCTTATGTGCTGTCTGGGAAATGGGATTTCAAAATAATTCAGTTACAAATCCAGTGGTTTACTTTCTATCAACAGTATACACTGCCCAACTGCATCAACATAACTCATAATATCAACTTTATCACTTGGGTTATTTGTTAATTTAAGATCTTTGGTTAAATACAAATATATTAGAACTCTCACTGCAGATCTGAAATGTGTCTCATCATAACAATTTTGAAATCTACTTAAATAATTAACACTGAAGGATATGTCTGGTCTACTACCATGACTAATATACGAGAGTGCTCCAATTTTTGTAATTTGGATTCTCAATTAAGTTTTATTTCCTTAGTTTAAGATTAATCTCCATTGGCGTATTATAAAGTTTTGAATTTTTAATATTATATAGTTTGGCTAGTGATTTTATATAACTTTCTTGACTTGGTGTCAAAGTGTTACAACTTTTCTCATAATCATAGTCAATATAAATTCCAATATAGTTTTTTACTTTATCTAAATCCTTCATTTTAAATTTATTATGTAGCTGTTCTTTAATATTATTCACCACATGAATATCTTTACAACATATAAACAAATCATCAACAAATAAAAGGATGTATACATTTTTGGTGTCAAAGGATAGCGCAGGATTTCCTGCACACCAAATATTAAGCTCAATACATAAGCAGAACAAAGCTTTATTAATTATTTAACATTCTTGTTAGTAGAACAAAACGTAACACCACAATCTTGAAAAAGTTCTTATTCAGTAGATTTATGCTGGGGAGACTTTTGCTTTTTTTGAAGATGATCTAGCAGCACACTGGTTAACGGTGCATGCTTGAAGTCAACTGCGTACACGCTGGAGTAGGGCCGATGAGGACGGAACCACTAGTCATTCACCAGGGACGGAGTTACACACGGACTTCTAAGTGCAGGAAAGGGCGACGATGGAGCGGAGCCGCACCGGTCACATTCGTCCTGTAGTAGCGCTGCCGGACATCTGAAGGCGGAACCGGGACGCGAAGCCAACCGTCATCTCCACCAGGTCAGGGCTGCCCGTGAAGAAGAGAGCAGTGCAGGGAGCGACTCGCTTTTATAGTGAGCCATCTTTTTGTAGATTTGCATACCACCACTTTTCTCTTAGAGATATTTGCATGTGGCCTTTTTCTTGGCTGCCGGTAGGTATGCAGTGCCAGCCCGCGATCGCGAATACCTGGCTAGAGCAGCCGTCACGTGTCGAGGGCAAAAAAGAGCGAGATGGCGAGGGCGCCACACACTCCCCCCGTAGGTCGTCATAGTTGAAATCTGACAACCGGCTTGCTGATTCTGCCGGATCGCGTACTGACTGGTACGCTACAAGGCTTTTCGGTGGACGAAGTGATACGTGCAGTTGCGAGATCTAGAAAAGCTGGTTTTAGCCGATCTATGCTAACAGTCTTTTTAAGTCCATCTATGTAGAGCGTAAAAAACTTGTCTTCTCGCTTCAAAACTTCGTAAGGACCAGCATAAGGTTGTTCCAAAGGCTTCCGTACACTATCAACACGGACAAAGACGTGGGAAGTGTTGTGCAGTTCAGGATGGATGGAGGTGTTCTCCGCTGAGTGTCTGCTTGCAGGCACAGGTCGCAATTTCTGCATGAAACAGTGAAGGTGCTGTAAAAAGGCATATTGCGATACTTGTTTACCAGAGAAATCCCGAAAGAATTGTCCAGGCAGTCGGAGCGATGAGCCATACACCAGTTCGGAAGAAGAGGCACCCATGTCTGGTTTTAGACTCTCACGCATGCCTAGCAGGACAAGGGGTAAAATGCCCACCCAGTCTGTAGAGCTATATGTCATAATAGATGTCTTGAGCTGGCGATGGGAATGCTCCACCATGCCGTTACACTGGGGATGGTATGAAGTGGTGCGGTTTTTGTAAGAGCCTAGTAGTCTAGAAAATTGTTGAAACAAATTACTGTCAAAATTGGTGCCGCGATCTGTCGTAATGACTTCGGGAACCCCAAAACGGGCTATCCATGTTTGCAGAAATGACTCTGCGACCGTTTCAGCCGTTTGATTAGAGGAATTGCTTCGACCCAACGTGTGTACCTATCGATACACATTAGTACGTATATGAATTCGCGACTGGGAGGCAGTGGTCCTATGACGTCAAGATGCACATGTGCGAAACGTTTGTCTGGTATCGAAAAGGAACCCAAAGGTGACTTGGTGTGCCTATGTATTTTTGATTTTTGACAAGGAAGACAAGTTCTGCACCGGTCAGAGACGTCTTTTGCCATCGAATCCCAGACGAATCGCTCTTTAAGTAATCTTAATGTTGCACGATTACCGGTATGTGATAATGAGTGAATGTGTTCAAAAACTTGTCGCCGAAATTTTCGTGGCACGTACGGTCTGATCCTGTTCTCTGAAACGTCGCAGTACACGTTCTGACCATCGTCGAGAGGAAGTAATCTTAACCCATTTATGCCTAGCGTCCCTTTTTTGGGACGGCATTTTCGCTATCAGTCTAAAACGTTATTTATTTTTCCTAGCCTTTATTCGCGAGTATTCTACTTCATTTCCACAAAATATTTTAATATGGCCAAGTAGGATGTTGACATTTTAATTTTTATTCATAATGATTTTAAATGAAATCATCCCTTGTTCAAAAAGTTGACATCAGAAATTTATCAATTACTGCTGGTGTTAGCAAAAATCGAAGAAAGTCGCAAAAATATCCAGGCACGAATGGGTTAATTTAAGACTAGATGATGCGAGATGAGATTGTATCTCTTCGTCTGCAGCCTGAGCCAACGCCAATTCGTGGAAATCTATGCCTGTAGCATTAATTACCGAAATGCGCGACAGGGTATCTGCGACGATATTGCCCTCACCGTCTATGTGTCTGATAGAATTCATAAGCCAGTTCACTACAACTAAGTGGCGTTGTTGCCTGGGGGAATGTTTTTCTCCCGATTTCTTAAAGACATACGTGAGTGGTTTATGATCAGTATATATGATAAATTGCCTGCCTTCTAACATATGTCGGAAATGCCGAACTGCAGAATACATAGCCAAGAGTTCTCTATCAAAGGTACTGTAGTTCCTCTCGGTGTCTGACAATTTCCTGGAGAAAAATGCCAGTGGTTCAACAAATCCTTGAGTCTTCTGCTGCAACACGGCACCGAGTGCGAAGTCCGACGCGTCTGAATATAGTGACAATTCGGCATCGGGGTTGTAGTAGGACAACAGAGCCGCGTCTGCCAGGGACTGTGCAGTCAAGGAAGGCCTGAGTTGTTACTGCGTCCCACACGATTGGCGATTTATCCTTCGGATGCGTGTTGCGAATTAGCTCAAATAATGGCGCCTGAATGGCAGATGCATTTTTCACAAATCGATGATAAAAATTGAGCATCGCTAAAAAACGGCGGAGTTGTGCAACTGTCGCGGGTTTCGGAAAATTGCGAATAACCTCGACTTTCTGTGGTAAGGGTTTTAAGCCTTTACCAGAAATTTGGAAACCGAGATACTCCAGAGTGTCTTGCCCAAAGAGACATTTCTCAGGAGTAACCACAATGTGGTGTTCAGCGAGACGTTGGAATAGCCTTGAAAGATCCCGAACGTGCGTTTCCCGATTGGTTGAAGCTACCAAGATGTCGTCAAGGTAGGCGCAACATCCCTCGAGTCCTCTAAGAACGTTATCAATAAAACGCTGAAAAGTTTGTGCAGCGTTGCGCAAACCAAAACACAGATTTGTATTCAAACAACCCTATGGGTGTAATGACTGCTGTTTTAGGTACGTCTGCGGGGTTAATAGGGATTTGATGGTATGCCTTCACCAGATCGATTTTAGAAAAAATTGTTTTACCGTACAGTAAGTGAGAGAAGTGTTGAATGTGTGGAATTGGGTACCTATCGGGAACGGTTATAGCGTTCAACCGCCGGTAATCTCCACATATGCGCCATTTCCCATTCTTTTTGGGTACGAAATGTAGCGGACTACTCCACTGGCATTTGGACGGGACAATTATTCCAGCATTTCGTAAGATGTCGAATTCAGCCTTTAAGGCTTTTAGCTTCTCTGGAGACAATCGACGGACCTTTGAATGTATAGGCTGTCCGGAAGTTTCAATGTGGTGGAAAACCTCACCTTTATGGGCTACTGGTGGCAAATCAGTTTTAAATAATTCCGGAAATTTTAGTAGTATTGCGTAAAATGGTGAATTTATCGCGATGGGGGTTGCAACAGCGTTATCGTTAGTGGGTACAGTGCCGTGTACTTTAAGTGTGGTACAGTGATCTTTTAGGACACGGTGTTTAAGATCAACTATTAATCCAAACGTACCAAGGACGTCCATACCCAGAATAGCATGAGAAACGTCGGCAACCACAAACGCGAACGAAAAGGTTCGACGCAACCCTAAATCGATATTTAAATGTTTAACACCATATGTACTAATAATACTACCATTTGCGGCAGACAAAGTGAAGTTTCCTTTTTTACTAGGTCTGTGTAGTTTAACCGGAAGGCAACTGACTGATGCGCCAGTGTCCACGAGAAATCGAATACCTTGGTTACGATCAGTAACAAACAGACGGTCTACTTTCGTTTTATCATCCGTAGCCGCCATTACGAATGATTCGGCGGGTTTTCCTGAAACGCGCATGGTGGAACACATTTCCTAGATTTATCTTTGAATCGTTGGTGATACCAACACCAGGTTTTGTTATGCGATTTTTTTGATTCAGAAGGATCTCTGCCTTTGGAGTGGCCACGAGTCCGTTGAGGTGCGGTGTAATTTCTACGCGATAACCTGCGGAGAGATTCACGCAACTCTTGATTTTCGTTATATAGCGTGTGTAGGTCAATACCGTCCGTCACTTTAGCAGTGGACATAGCCACTTCTTGCGGGTTCGACACCTCATGAATTTTATCCGCGATTACTGCTAGATCAGTTAATAAATCTTTGCAGGTGGATATTATTTGTTGTGTTTGCACCGGCAGTCTTTGTAACCACAAGGGTTTAAGGAGTTTGTCATCCACCTTCTCGGCAGCCAAGTTTCTCATTTGTATGAGGAGCTGTGAGGGTCGCAGATCGCCCAATGGCAAATCCTGCAAAAGCTGCTTTAAGCGTGCGCTTTCTGTTTGTGAAAATTGACTAAGGATTCTATTTTTTAGAGTCTGATACGCGTCCGTTTCAGGAGGTTGTGTGACGATATCCTTAACATGTGCTAGCATTGAGGCATCTAATGCCGAAATCACACAGTGAAATTTAGTTTGGTCCTCTGTTAAACCTGACACTACGAATTGCGATTCGACCTGAAGGAACCAAAGTTCCGGGTCATTCTCCCAAAATGGAGGAGCACGAAAAGCGACTCTAGCGACCTCAGTCATATCTATGTTACTAAAAGAAAAAAGTGGTTAAAATTGGTTTTCTTACCCCTTAAGAAAAATATTTTTCCACTGGTATACGGGCCGTCGCCCGGACTGCCGGAAATGCTTGTTGCAGAGAACTTCAGCACTCTTCACAAGGGCTTCGAACTGTTGCGTAGTGTTCTTGCGTATCATAGTTTTCTTCAGTCCTCCTGCGACTTTTATCAACGTTCTTCACAGATACGGGTCACCATTCTTTGGTGTCAAAGGATAGCGCAGGATTTCCTGCACACCCAATATTAAGCTCAATACATAAGCAGAACAAAGCTTTATTAATTATTTAACATTCTTGTTAGTAGAACAAAACGTAATACCACAATCTTGAAAAAGTTCTTATTCAGTAGATTTATGCTGGGGAGACGTTCGCTTTTTTTGAAGATGATCTAGCAGCACACTAGTTAACGGTGCATGCTTGTAGTCAACTGCGTACACGCTGGAGTAGGGCCGATGAGGACGGAACCACTAGTCATTCACCAGGGACGGAGTTACACACGGACTTCTAAATGCAGGAACGGGCGACGATGGAGCGGAGCCGCACCGGTCACATGAAGGCGGAACCGGGACGCGAAGCCAACCGTCATCTCCACCAGGTCAGGGCTGCCCGTGAAGAAGAGAGCAGTGCAGGGAGCGACTCGCTTTTATAGTGAGCCATCTTTTTGTAGATTTGCATACCACCACTTTTCTCTTAGAGATATTTGCATGTGGCCTTTTTCTTGGCTGCCGGTAGGTATGCAGTGCCAGCCCGCGATCGCGAATACCTGGCTAGAGCAGCCGTCACGTGTCGAGGGCAAAAAAGAGAGCGAGATGGCGAGGGCGCCACACATTCATATCATTCTCTGGTTTTACATACAGACAATAATCGTACTTACTTCTACGAAAACCCAATTTTTCGATAAAATTATTAAAGCATTTATACCATGCACGTGAACTCTCTTTTATGCCATACAGTGCCTTGTTTAGTTTATAAATTCTATCAGAAATATCATTATAGCCTTGTGGCTGTTTTACATACATAGAAATAACATCAACATTTAAAAAAGCTGTCTGAACATGCATTTGTTGTATGTTTAAACTATACAGACAAGAATATGAAAGCAATAATTTTAAAGTTTGCATTTTAACAACAGGTGAGCACGTATCATCAATACTGTCCTTTTCTGGAAACATCGAACTACTAGCCTGGCTTTAAATGCATTACCTGGTTTGCTTTTGAATATCCTTTTCACATCTAGAACTTCCTTATCATCTGGCTTACTCAGTAGTGTCCAAGTACTATTTTTGACAAGACTGTAATGTCTCAGACAGCACAGAAAATTTGCATCAAACTTGCAGTAAGCTTGATTAATCAAGTCAATAAACTTGAATTAAGCTTGAAAATTTCAAGCGTGTAAGCTTAATGCAAGCTTGAATCAAGTGTTCAAGTTTACACTTGCTCAAGTAACACTTGCATTAAGCTTGACATAGCAAGCTTAATTCAAACTTATTACACTCTAAAAAAATTTCCAAAAATTTTTTTTCCAAAATACATGGGGCGTCGGTCGGCGAACACGCCCCATATATTTTATTTTTCCACGCATTTTCCCCCTCTTTGCTGAAATCTCAAGTTATTTTAATCTATTTCCGTCTAGCGTCCGCGACTGGGATCGATCTCGGGACCTAAGGTGTGGGAAACCAGCGTCCTAAATACCATGCCAATCAGACTAGGGGTGACATGAGGTGACATGACTAAAGTTTGACGTGACTGTTATGGTTGTCACGCCGTTTTTTAGCGAGATTGAACTGTATTGCCCGATGCCGATCTGCATCTTTTATTTTTCCATGGGATGAATAAAAATTAAAATAATGTTATGTGTGATTTATAGACTCTACTAATAGGGAAATAAGCATAATATAAACTTAAAAGCAGCACACGTTTTAAAACTTTCAATATCGCAACACTCATGTTGGGCAATATTGGCCAAAATCGAGAAAAACGACTGATTTTGAAATCAATTTTGTAGTATATTTGTATTTTATTTTGAAGAATTTCAATATTTTGAAATATAGAATCTTTTTTTTTTATTCTATGGTCAAGTACATTTATGACTGATGATAAATTATTTGTTATGTGGATGTGGCTTTCCAAATGAAGCAGTAATCAAGTTGTATTCAAGCTTGACAGTTCAAATGACTTAAATTCGGCGGTAAAATATTTGCTGACTCATTTTTTTGTAATCTCCAAGCTTGCTGCAAGCTTAAAATGAATTGAACTGTCAAGCTTGTATTAATACGTCAAATTCAAAGAAATTTCAAGCTTCATTTAAGCTTATGTGCTGTCTAGGGTGCAGACAGCCATGTTGTAACATGAATATTAATTTATTAAAACAAAAAAATGCATTAAACCTATGTTGGAAAAAATTAATTCATCTATCATAGGTATCTTATAAAAATAGATATTCTTAAATAAATAAAAATGTACGTTTTTCTTTGTGAAAATAATCTGCAGTTATAGATACATTAATATAAATGTGTCATGGTTAAAATTTATTTGCTTCTACCAGTAGTGCACACATAAAAAAAAAAAATTAACTTTTTGCATTTTAAGTAACATTTTTTATGTACAGCTGCGGAAAAAAAGGTCCACTTGCTCTTTATTTGGCCATTATTCGTCGGATTGCAAAATTATATAAACCATTCGTTTGCAAATAACATATACTTTAATTTTATAGTAATTTAATTTGCATAAGGGGACCCCAAACATATTTAATTCGACATCAACTTAGTTTTTTTCAAAGGCAACATACTACTTTGTCTTTATTAAACGAAAGAAAACCTTCAAATTACCCTAAATATAAATTTTCACCAATTTTCTACGATAATTTCCTTAGATATTGCGATTTATGTTTTGCGCGATTTTAAGGGACTTTCTGCAAATTGAGAAACGCTATTTGTAGGCTCGGAACTTTTCGCCTTTCATTAATTTCGCTCGCGAGAGTTAAAAGAAATAAATATTATTTTCACGGAAAATAATGCTTCTAGTCTTAGTACAAGTTTTTTGTATTAAGAATATCAGGGGTAGAATTTAGAATATTTAGTCAGTGGTCCAAATGGCCCGTGAGTCCATAACTTTCTTGGTTCGTACACATGATTTAAATTAAAAATGCAAAATGACTGCTCACGATTTTGAAAATGTTTCTAATTTTGAAATTGTTATTATTTCTCTTGAAGGTTCTCTTAGACAGGTGAAATGTTGCCAGGAGTGAGAGGCTGTTCTCTGCTCTTCTGACTACAATCATCAATGTTACTCGTCTACGGTCGAACTAGAAGAATGGTTTCATGATTGAAAATTTATTTGTTTGAATTTCATGTAAAAAACGCAATTACTTTTTTGCCGACCCAATATTATCACTGTGTTTGTTATTTCAATTTCTTCATTTAATATTATTCGTCTACAATGTGCAGTATTCTTATAAGACTTTTGGCGGTATTTTAATTTATAGTCAGATGAAAATTTAGACAGAAAAACATGATTTTGAATGTTTGTTGAATGTTTGATAAAGTATGGGGAAATCCAAAGACCTGATGTTTCCAATATTAAAAAAGATCAAATTCATGCCTGGAATTTTCAAAATATTAGTTTTTCAGAAATAGGACGTTGTATTGGAAGACATATATCTTCTGCATCTAATTGTACATGGAAAACATTTTATTTGGTGTGATATGGTAGCGGACGCTACAATAGACTCTTTATAGAATCACTATCAAAATGTAAAAACCTCTAATTTATTTGTTTCAAAATTTGATATTTTTTTAATACGCTTATCTTTTACTGTTTTTCACAAAAGAAACCTAATTTACGTTTATTTTACGCAATTTTCAAAAAATTGTCACTTAATAAATTTATATATGGTCCCTTAACTTAGGAAAATAACACATTTTTTTTTCCAATGGCAAGATAGAAAGACAAATACAGCAAAGGAATGGTAAAAAAGAAAGCAAACAGACGAACAAAAAACTCAGCTGTATCAAATAATCTATGTATCCAAACGGTCCCTGGTCTCCCAGTAGAGGTTTGCAAGTGAGGCCACTCTTTCTCAGAGAAAAAATTCAAGGACATTTAAGGACTTTTAAGGATATCCTGTTACGCACTATGAGCATACATATTTTTGAGATTTTTTTTTTTTTGTCATTATTTCTATTTTCTTACAACCTAATTTAATCTCATGGTTTCATGAACACACATATATTGAAAATTCCTCAAAAACACTTAATACTATTTCATAATTGTTGAGAGACAATGTAAATTGAAGCAATTACCGTTTTAAGCAAATATTTTGATTTTGGCAAACACCATATTTTGATACCAGATATTACTTAACACATTTTTGTATGTATTATTTGATTTAATATAAATTTTAAATGAGGAGGAAAGTATAAGTGAAAGGGAATTCACAAATTAGTTTAATTATACAAATAATAGTATAATAAAATATAAAACTTACATGTTTATGTAAAAATGATATTTCTTCAATTCCAAAATAGCAGCTTTCATAAGTAGGAACAAACCTAATGCATTTTAGATGGACATGACTTAAATTACTTAAATTCTTTCGGACATGACTCGGAAAAAGGGACTTTCAGAGAAAGAATTCCTGTAAAAGTTAAATTGAAGGAGGGGAGGGGAAGGAAACACGTGCCTTTAAATACTCGCGTGGAAATATGTATTCCATTAATTTTAATGTAATAAAATGTTATCAACATCATAAGAAAACCATTTATAAACAAATTTCAGGATAATAAAAATTTCAACAGCAATTATTCAACAATTGGGATTTTTCTTTTCTTCCATGGTGCATGGTTTCAATATCATAGGGGCTGGGAATAACCGATAACACAACGAAAATTCAGCACAATTGGAAAGGTAAAATTTAAGGATATTCCAGACTTCCTTTCAAAATTTAAGGACATTCCAGACACCAATTCAAAACTTAAGCACATTCCAGGCCTTGAACTTTTTTTTGTAAATTCAAGGACATTCCAGGTTTTCAAGGACGCGTGGCCACCCTGGGACTTAGATAAGGCTTGGCAAAAGGGGAGGTGGTGAGCATCCATGTCCTGGTCCAGGTCACAGAGACTACAGATAGGACTTGAAACAATACGAAGCCGATACAAATGTTTTAGAAGACAGTCATGGCCAGTGGTGAGCCTAAACTCAGCCACCATTTTATATCTAGGCCATTTAGAGACACGTAAAAGTTTATCTTTCCAAGGCTTTTGCAATGTTCTAAGTTCGAGGCCCTCTTGGAACTTTTCTGATAATCTATTTTTGATTAAACGTTTCATTGTTTCATAGGGAACACTGGTGTGAGAGCTTTGTAGAATTAAGGCACCCCTTTTCGCCAGTGAATCGGCGATTTCATTGCCATGGATTCCGCAGTGACCGGGGATCCACTGAAAAACGATGTTCTTCCCCCTGACCTCAAGGCGTTGGAACTTTCTATGGCAATCAAGAACCACAGAGGAATTAGAACTTGAGGTTGACATCAATGTTTGCAGTGCAGCCCTGGAGTCAGAGAGTATAGCTGCTCTGGAGAATTTGTTAAGTGGCAAGATAATTAAGAAAGAGCAATTCTGATAGCGAACAATTCCCCATCAAATGCGGTTGCAATGGCGCTGACTGGATTTGCAAATGAAAAAAGGAAGCAGTGGACCCTAGCACCGGCGTTGGATCCCTCCAGGAGTCTGGATCCATCAGTGTAAATTCTCAACCAAATAGGCTCTGGGTAAAGAGTGTTAATGGTCTCACAAGCTAGTATCCTTAAAATCTCAGGATCAGTCACTTCCTTAAAAACCTTTTGAGAGAGATCAAGGCACACTCTGAAATCTACAGTCTCGGTAGGGCAAAGTGAGAGAGGTAAAAGTTCCGGTTCATTCAGCAACTCCAGATCCCTCTCCAGTTGCAACACTCCCTGAATGAAGCCAGACTGGGTCTTAAGGTTCCTAACGAGGGTAAGAGGAATATCACGCCACAGCTCCAAAGATCCATTAATGCGTCTAACTTTTTCCCACAACAAAAGGGCTTTTTCTTGAATGAGGGATTTCATTGATCTAAGGCCTGTGTACAAGTACGTGGCGTCTATTGGTGTGGATATAACGCCCCCAGTAATGAGACGGAGAGCCTGATTTAAAACCATCTTTAGTGAGTCCATGTTGTGTTCTGAGGTAGCTACAAGAGGTTCGCAGCAGTAAGTCATCAGGGGACGGATAAAGGACTGAAATGTCAACTTCAGGGTCTAGGAAGAACATCCCCATTTAATCCCTGCGAGACGTATTAGTAATGTCAGCCTTTTTGTAACACAACTTGTGATATCTTCTAAGAATAAGTTCCAGGATAACTTTCTGTCAAACGACACACCTAAATAAGTGTAACTTTCCGTTTGTAATAACGGTTGTCTTGCATAGGTTAAGTTAACTTCAAAAGGTTGGTGCGTGAGAGAAAAGGACATTGAAACCGTTTTTTCCATATTAACAGCCATGTTATTTGAATTGCACCACTTATTCAGCACACTCAGAGCCTGAGTGAGCTTACTTTCATTATGATGTTTGGTGACTCTCTTTGGGGAATGTGTAAAAATGACCAAATCGTCCGCATATAATAAGCATTTTATACCTGGGATAGATCTAAGTAAAAGGACCAGGTCATTAAAGAGATGATTGAATCGAAACTGTTCTATTGTTTTCCTTGTATAGAACTCACTTTAAATTACAATAAAGGTTTCAAACTTGATATAAAAAGATTATGATATATTTGAATAATTTATCATTGTTTAGGAAAGACAAAAGGGATGTAAAATAATATGAAATAGAAATTTTTTAATACCCCGAGGTACGTACCTCGGGGAAGTACAAGTTGCTGAGGGTTGGCAATAGACACACTACACGCTGATTGGACAGAAGATTGGCTATGACTTTCAGGATTTTTGAACTATATTTACCTTGTTGCTTTTGCTGTGTCACACGTTTGCTGGTTGTGGCTTTTTGGTGTTTTGATTTGTAAGTAATTTTTTTCCATTTCTTCCCCATAGGTAAGGGAGAATCACACCTCTGAGGTTTTCCGTATGCAGTTTAAATATTTAATTACCTTGTAACATATTTAATTACTTTTTATACTGTTTAAATACATTTATAATAATCTCTACTGAATACAGTTTTTACTATAACACATTTCCTTGGCAAAACCTCAGGCTGTGAGTCAGAAACCTATGGTTTCGGTGTTGGGCATTTCTCCCTCTGAAGAGACAATGCATTTTATGTTTTAATTATATAACAACAATGGCTGGCCTGGGGGGGGCATTTATCTAGTATTTGCTAAATATATATATATATATACATAGTTCTTAAATTATTTTGAAACAGCTGATCTGCTACAAGTTCAAGAATCGCGATTTTTAACTGATTATAGTGGGAGAAGGATAATTTCATTGAAAACTCGCTAACACCAAACAACAAAAGACTCCCTCCCCCCAAACCACAAAACTCCATTGCGGACATTTCTCTCTCCAGAAGTGAGAAGAGCTTCCCGAAAGGCGCATTCCTTTGAGGTAGAAATAGAGGAAAAAAGTTTCAGTTTGTTGATGGGTCGGAGCAATGACCAGTAACGGATAATGCAATTTTGTAAAGGGGGGAGGAGTTAGTTGAAAGATTCACAAGTTTGGGTTACGTGAGGCGTAGTCAAAGAATGCCTTGGTCTAAGTGCCATAAAAAATATTTTTCTGGTGAGGGGGAGGGGTGTTAACGCTTTTCCTACCTCCAAACCTTTGGTGAAAATTTTAACATGCAGTCCTCATATTTTTCATTTTTTACATAAAGATTATATCTATAAAGTGAGCTGAAAAAACGCCACCCGGAAATAATAGTCCACAGTCTAGGGTTCCCAAAATTTTAGGGGGCAGTTACTAAAATAGTTTAAGAAAAAGCACTCCATCAAATTTACTTTTGGTAACAATGGACATCAAATAAAAAATATTAATATCAAGAAATAAAAAACTGAAAGTTAAAATCACGTCGAATGCATTGATTTCGACGCAGAGCCTGCCCCCCTAAAAATATTCATTAGGCCTCACTCTAAATTTCATCGGTTTCATGAATATGAAACCGCAAGTGTATATTTCATGTGTCTACAACCTCCTCCTTTCGCACCGTGATCAGTCTTTTTGTTTTAAAAAAAATCTTTAGTTATACAGATGAATCGCAACGCAGGTGAATTAAATTTTATTTTATAATAAACGAATATGTTTAGACTTTAAAGTATTTTAAACTTCAAAATAAATAAAGTTTTTTTTTCAGTTTAGTTTTATCCCTGGTCAGTTTTTAACAACTTAAATTACCTTATATAAATTGTGTCAAATTCACGTTTTATTCACTTTCACAGTAACATGATAAGTTAAAAAATTTTTGATTAAAAAAAACTTAAATACATTTTTAATTTTCCTAATAAGTACTTCGGCTTGGTTGTAAAACTAAATTTGAAAATTGCTTTTGGTGATGTGTATCATTTTAAATGCTTTTTAAACATCTTCTCCATTTTATTTAATTTATTTGACTTCATTTTGAATGCTTCCACATAAATCATCATAATTTTTATACGTTTTTGCATTACTACCCATCGCCCAAATAAATAAATAAAGTAAAAAAACTATTCTAAACTATCGTTTTCTTATTATTATTTCCGTTGCTATTAAAATACAACAGAATTTTTCAGTCTAAAATAATTCATGCTGTTTTGTAGATTAGGCATTAGCCATTAACAAAATTTGTTTTTGATTTTTACACAAACAAACAGATCCTCTTTAAAATACCAGTTAAAGAAATAATTTAACTCTCTATATAATTTCATTGATTAAAATCATAATAATTTGTCAATTATTTCATTTGGTTGTTTTGTTGTACACCCTCCAAAAAAAGTATTCGAGCAAGAGAGAAATTTCCTATTTTAGATTTGCGAATAATAATGGAGTTTTTGAAAAACGCACAACATGACAGAAATATAGAAAGTCATATTTATACATAGCCTAATTCAAATTCTATGATAAATAATTTTCACTATACGAAACCAATGTATGAAATTTCTCTCTTGCTCGAATACTTTTTTTGGAGGGTGTACAGGGTTGTCCAAATTAAACTTCCCCAACTCAGAGGCCTGTGCAGGATGTTGTATGGGTCATAATGTGATGAAATTTTGAAAACAGACACTTCAGATCACGCGCTCGTGATTTATTAAAAAAATTATTAGTACAAGAAGTTGCCGATAGGTGGCGCTGCAGATCAACAAGACATTCTACAGACGTTCTATATGTATGCCGTAGTCGAATAGGGCATATCAACAGCACGAGAAACAGTTGGCACACTAACAACACCATGTGGCGATTGGCTAGTGGCGTCCACGACCGCCAAAGCAACGTCTTGTACGTGTGCAGAATCCACAACATGTCCTCTACCTGGTAAAATTCCCAGCTGTCCGGTTCTTTCGAACTTCATCATGTCTCGTAAAGCGCGAGGTGTCATTGGTCCTCGGCGTATGTTCTTCAGCCGACGGAATGCTTTTATCGCACCACAGAAGTTCTCGTCATTCTGGTAGAAAAGTTTCAGTAACAGAGCTTTGTGTTTCAAATTCACCATTGTCCATCAGCGAGCTGGAAACAACTGTCTGTGCAGCGCCTGTCTTCCACTTTTATAGGGCTTGTCTTTTGGATACGTTGCGTAGAAGCTTTATTTCTGCAAATCACGTTGTCGCAATAGGCAAATTACTAGTGTTACAGCGCCACCTATCGGCAACTTCTTGTACTAATATTTTTTTTAATAAATCACGAGCGCGTGATCTGAAGTGTCTGTTTTCAAATTTCATCACATTATGACGCATACAACAACCTGCACAGGCCTCTGAGTTGAGGAAGTTTAATTTGGACAACCCTGTACAAGAACCAGAATTGATAGTTCAAAATCGGCTCTACACATTTACCGTGCACATTCATCATGCGTGCATGTTTTTATGAGATCCTAAGCCCGATTCCCTATCAGTTGCCTGTTTGAACCTCAAATTAATATTAAGTAAAATCAGTATTATCAAAGGCCATCTAAATAATGCAATAATCTAAATAAATAAAATAAGGAGATTTTTTTCCCTGTCTGTCTGTTTGTATTTGTTTATTCCCTATAGGCGCCCAGACCGTTCGTGGGATTTGGACTATATTTGGCTCACTGGACTAGTGAGTGATTTCTTTCTGTGTCCGTCGTTGCTTCCCGGCTCAGGTCTTTGAATGCGTACACTGTAAGTCTCAGTTGTAGTAACAGTGCCAGGAAATAACGATGAACACAGGAAGAAAAACACTGCATTCGCGTCTTTGGGACGGTGGGGAGCGAAGCAGACTGTAAGTTTTAGGCAAGTTATGATTTAACACTTAATGCAACCTGGCAACGCCCGCAACAGGAGTTTATGTTTGTGTGCGTGCAAAAGGAGGGGGTAAAGGTATATACTCATGCATTTAAACTGAATTACAGAAAATGAGACCCAACATGAAATTAAATAGCATCTTCACATTTATTCAGAGCCCATACAGGGAGCAGGTAGGTGCTTGATCCCCACCCTCTTGCAAATCCAAGAGCATCATTAAAAGCAAATCAAAATAAGTCTATGTCTAAGATTTAAAAAATCAGATACAGACCCATAAAAAAATTCTGTGGTGGTGGGGGGGGGGGGAGGCACACATTTTTGTAACTCCTTTCTTTTATAAATGCCTTTCAAATTTACAAAATAACTGAATCTTTTTTAGGATTATGTTTTGTCATGAGGGTGCACATACCCTCGTGCCCCCTTTCTTAAATCTTCCAATGAAAATTATAATTCTGAGGGGCATTTTTTCTTTCATTTCTCTATAATTCTCGCCCCCTTTGAAAGAAGTCTGCGTACGTTACTGAATGGGTACATTCGTAAACGACAAACTCGTTGCACGAGTTTTCGTATGAAAGCTGGAATGCGTGTGTTTAGTGGTTATAAGTTTCTTTTGACTTTACGAACAACTTGAATTCATTTAGTTTCGTCGCCTAGGAGACGTGTTTGTTTACAATTCGCGAATGTGTTAATTTTGCTGAGTTTTTAGTACATACTCAATACAAAATCAACAGCATTTTTAAAAGAAAGAGCGGCCATAATCGAAGTGCACAGACCAAAATTTAGAAATTTTAACTTAAACTTCATATTTTCAAAAGTACTTAGCAAGAGAAGTTCAAATTTCGCTAATAACGGTTTAAATCAATTTCAATCTCAACACTAAAACATGCATTTTTGAATTTACCAAAATGAAAAATACAAGAAAATGATTACCTTTGAAAAGTTATGTACCTTCGTGGCTGTTTCTAACGTATACCTGAATTTCCTCCTCGAAAAAATAATATTTGCAGCTTCAGTAAACGTAAAATAATACTTTTCATAACATTGGACCCCACTTCTAAACAAAACAATGTGCAACAAGTAATCTTCTGAACAAACCCAATGAACCTAATCCGAGCTCAGTTTATTTCATTTGAAACTAATCGCACTCAGTTTTGTATACGAACACCTTAGAATGAACTCAGTTTCCTTTAGGAACATCTTAGATGGCAACTCGTTTGGCGTTTACGAATGCAGCCAGTATGCTGTAAAAATGCTCAACATATCGAATGTAGGAAAAAACGCAAACTGTAATTAAACTGTACTGTAATTTTTTGGATCATCCAATGAAAATTATAAGTCTGAGGGGCATTCATTCATCTGTAATTCCCACCCCTGTTGAAAGAAGTCTGCGTATCCGTGACCCCAAGGAAAAAGAACCCATCCGGACCCGTTCCTTTTCCTTGAAGCGGATCTAAAAGGACTGGGTCCGAAGGAGTCGGTCCTTCAGAGGACCGGTTCCGTAAGGACCCAATCCTCAAATCCCAATCCCAAACGGATATTCAGGGGTATAAGACCATCCTCGAGATTGCAGTCAGAAACCTCAAGAACAACTCTCAATTCAAACATATATTTTTTTTAAAAACTCGATAGTTATTTATCTTTCCTGAAATGGAATTTATTAGATCGTCGGATGTTGGTGTTTTCCTTTTGCCTGAGTTGTTGTTGTTGTTATTGGATCCCCAAGGAGGGGAAAATGAGGAGCGTATGGCTACGGACGCTCGGGCTGGTCGGCCTTATTTGCCTGAGTGATGTGTCGGCGAACAGCTTTCTGCTGGTTTTGTTTTTCGCGCCGATCTGGACCAATCAAGACCCTCGGAGATCGGACTCTCTTCATCACAGGACGCCCTCTATTAAGACCGCCCTCTATTAAGAGGGGATTCTACGCTCTATCGGTTTTGAAATTTAGGAATGGATCGGGACAGCGCAAATGCACTTGGAAAATTTTCATTCTAAACAGTGCTGGCGCCATCTGCTGTCTAAAATATTTATTATAATGCGTATAGGAATTTTATTTGCCCAATTTTCAATTTTGACTCTTGAAAATAAAAGCATAAAATGTTAAAAAGGATAAACTTTACATTTAAAATTTAAAATAACTTTGAAGCCTTTTTTTCAAAAGGCTTTAGAAGTATTATAACTTACTAAGTGGTTTCTTAAAAACATATTTTATTAATTATTTCCATACTCATAAGGACAATACTAATCATTACTGTTCCTTATTGAATTAGAATTATGATGAAATGTGGAATATAGGTCTAATTAATGTAAATTTTAAATTTCATTTAAAGTTGAAATTGAACTAGACCGACTAAAAATTGATTATTTCAATAGTAGTAATAAATGAATGCTTATCCTTATAATGAATGTACTTTTATTTAATATTTATTTCAGTAAGTAAAATAGCATTTAATATTGCTTATATTTTTTGAGGAGCAGTAAAATTTAACATTATGAATATTCTTTGATAAAAAAAAATATTTTAACCTTCTAATTAACTATATTCAACAACTTTTTTTTTAAGATGAAGTTGTTATTTTCTATCACAATATATTGAGATCAAATATAATTAACTGGATATCATATTTCGATTGCATATTTATGGCAGTAGTTAATTGTGAATGATTTTAAAAAATAAAAAAACACACAAATGAAAATAAATTAATCTTATTTATTGACATTGCAATAAGTATGATCAAAATCAGTATTTATAGATGTAATTTCTGGCTTATTAAAAGTAATCCTTCTTTGATGTTTGAAATTTCTTCAGTAGTAGGATTTTTAAGGGCATTACCACTGCCACTTTTCCTTCGAGTAGAGAAATATCCACTTTGTTTTTCAATTTTCTTTTTAACATTTATGTTTGAGGGTTCCATCATTTTAACTTTTTTATTTTTATTTTCCTTGTTAGTGTAACAAATATTTAATATATTATTTAGATTTTGGATTTTATATTCTTCATCAAGCGTAAATTCGCATTCATCAATGAGAGCAAGTATGCTTTCAATTTTTCTTTTTTTTTAGATTCATGATTATGACCATCTGCAGATTTACTAGTACAGGGTAAAATTTCAAACGTTTCTTTTATAATATCATTTTGATTTAGATTATTTTCTATTTGTTCTTCATTTGCTTCATTATAGAAAAATATTTGAGCAACACTATGGATGTGCTTACAAATGTTTCCTCGAATCAAATTGTCAACACATGTACAGATATGAATGTATACAAATTTTGCAGGCAGTGCACTTTATCTTGCATAATCTGTGAAATTCTTCATCTTTTTTACATATAAAGTATTTAGAGTGGTTGGATTCTATTTCCCACTCATTATTTGATACTTTCTTAATTTTATTTCTTGGAAACTGTAGGCCTAGTCTGTGGCTATTTGCAATTTGTGATATTTTATCAGATGAAATGCTTTTTTTTCGTCATTTTTATTAGACGCTGAAATATTAAGTCTCTTACAAGTTTCAAGAGACCGTCTATTGCAACATATAATCTTTTCACATATTTTCCATCAAAATAATGATATTTAATTTTTTTATGAAGGGCTTCCAAATACCTAGCCCCTTTCTATAACAGTACGCCCATTTCTCAGGCCTTTGAGCATAATTTTGCTGAAAATACTTTCCCAATTCAGTAGTATCGGAATCGCTCAACAAATCTGTTATGAATTGCTCCATCAACTTAGAAAATGTTTCAAGGCACAATTCCTCTCTTACTGCTTTCAA
This sequence comes from Cheiracanthium punctorium, assembly GCA_038373885.1. Lineage (NCBI taxonomy): Eukaryota > Metazoa > Arthropoda > Arachnida > Araneae > Cheiracanthiidae > Cheiracanthium > Cheiracanthium punctorium. Next base: position 922,861 of record JAWZYV010019719.1, on the reverse strand, counting down.
TGCTTTGTTAACCATTTTCCTCTTATCAACATTTTTTATTTTATTTAAATTCTGATGCCAATTTCTTGTGACATGCCAAGCACACAACAAGACATTGTAACTGTTCCCATGACAGAACTCCAAGCATTATAGAATGCAAGTGCATCATCGGTCATAAATGTTGTTGTATCAATTTTCCCAACAGCATTTTTAATGACACTGAAATACATTTTAAACAAGTCTTCACAACTTCTGTTGGAAAAACAAAATGCTACAGGTATGCCATTTTTATTTTCATCTACAACCAGCACTGAATATAAATTGAAATCATAGCTGTTAAGCCCATGAGTTCAATCAATGCAAATTTTGTCCTTTCCATATTGTTTCAGCATTTCTTTTTGAAAATTTGTCATAGTTATTAGGAAAAAATCTCCATCCTTCAATCCAAAATCATTCTCTGGTTGGCCTTGTTCTTTGAAAAAGAGAATGCTTTCTTCACTCTTTTCCATTTCTTGTGCCCATAGCTTGACACTAACTGCATCATTTTCATGCCTTTTAAAGGAACCATTAATATTAAAATCTCTTTTAATGTTATGAATATCTTTTTTTCAATGAGCATCCCTAGTAGCAATAACCCATCGGTCGATGAGAGGCGGGTGACTTAAATCGGAGGAGAAGAAGCAATGGCCGATCACGGCTTTTCATCCAAAAAAGGGGAAATTTCATCGGCAACTGGTACAGAATGTCCGTTCGGGGGGCCATAAAGCCGATCATCGTTCCCCGATGACTCCGATGAAATAACGAAAAGAAACCCATAAACTGTTTAAAATATATTTGTTTAAAAAAAAATAAACGACTGGCAGCAAAATTTTCAAAAAATGTCCGTTCTGTTTATTATGTTTTCGTTTTTTGTATGCTAAATTTCCGTTTTTCTGAAAAGAAAAGAAATTCTTCCTCCCCCGGGCCCGTACCCAGAGCGTAGTGATTCCGAGATGAGCGTGCTACCCCTAGACCATCGAATCTTGTCATGTGTAAGGCAAAGTGTGAAGTACCGGTTATTTTAGTCTCAGATTCGGAATTTGGGTGAAATTTTGACAAAGTGTTGTTCAGCTATTATTAATAATAGTCAAATTACTCGATTGGTAAGAAATTAATTTAACTTTTTACCAATGTATGTAAGTAGCAACAACATTCATAATTATTAATTAAAAAACAATATTGCCAATTATATAGGAATTTTAGTGTGATTCTAACTTTCATATTTCTTGGATAACTTTTAAAAATTAACTGATTTCTCTTCTTGCTGTTTACATTAAAGAGGTTTCAAAAGAGTTGCTCATTGTAATGAAGTTTCCGTTCTTCTTATAACGCAGTTGACGCTCAAATAGATTTTTTTTCTTTTTTTTAAACACATTTTTTAAAAATTATTTAAATATTACAAACGATTTTTATATAATAAAAACTTACATTTTTTCGTAAATATTTCTATTCAAATTTAAATTTTGTGGGAGGGAGCAAGGGGGGGATTCCACCCCCCTGCCCCCTCCCAACCCCAATACAAGAAATTTGAAGTAAATTATGCGATTAATTCAAGAATTGTTCAAAATTTCCCTTAGATTATGCTAAGGCACATCTAAATTACGCAAATATTTATAGAAATTTGGGTAAAGTGTAAACAACTGGGGTGGGGACACCTGCGAGGCCCGATGACTATAGAGCTGCAGTTTCGGATAAGATATTGTTTTTCGGTTTCCCATCGGCGAAACTGCTCGTTTGGATCACTTCTATCCATGAATAAAAATTCATCTCTTGCCGATAAACAAAAGTGCACTTGCCGATGACTGAATTCGACGGGTCGATGAGTTAACGATGAGTCGATGAATGACCGAGCAGAAAACAAGCAGTCATTGCTACTAGGGATCTGTCTGCCACTCTCAATAGTAATTTCTGCACGAATGTCCTACAATATTTTTTTTCACTAACACCTTCTTTTAATCTTCCTGAAAAACAAATAAATAAATAAATAAATAATATTACACAAAGAAGGGTTATGATGCAGGGGGGCAGCCAAGGGGGGGGTCATATCCCCCCAAACACACACACACATGAGGAATTTTTTGCCATACAAAATGTATATTCTTCACTACATTATCGCACACACGTATACATATATATGAGTTGTAGTAGTCGTAACCACCCCCCCCCATGAAAAATTTCTGGCTACGCCCCTGGATGAAATAGCATTTTTTGTAAATTAAAAAAAATGCATGGGAAAGAAAAATCTGACTTTCACCTGGTAAAATGTTCAAATTTATTTAAATTTTTTAAATTGTACACTACTTTAAACTAGACACTTGTTGATATTTTTAAGTTGATTTATTTGCATTCTGGAACTAGCATGTATATTCTCTCTCTCTTTTATAAAGTTCGCGCCAAGTTTGAACATTTAACCTTTTTGTGTCCAATTTTTAAACATTTTATTTATTTATAAAAGAATATTAAAAAATATATATTATAAGAAAACATAAAAAATATATTATGAGAAAATCTTAAAAGCTTGAAATTTAGTGGAGAAAGATTTATTCATGCACTTTTATTTGAAAGAAAATTTGCATGACTTGGGCAATTTTTTAAAAGGATTTTATGTGGTAATCAGTTATATTCTATTAAAAATGCCTCAAAATTTAAACAGATTGACAGTACAGCTACGTGTGTAAGAGGCCTAGACTCGGAATCTCTACCCATATCTAGGAAAACAGTGAATAGATATTATTTCTTTCAATTTATAATTTAATTGGAAAGTTATTTAAGACATGAATTCCCATGTTATTTTATATGATGAAATTGATAAAAATTTAGATAAATAAATATGCATCATTACTGCATTTTAACATATTAAGCGCCAAAGCTCCCGTTACGGGAACATCTATTACATATATTTTTTCTTAAAACATTTTAACGCAATTTACGAAATACACATTCTATATAAACATTTACACTATAGGGTGTGTTATATAGTGTAAATGTTTATATAAAATGTGTATTTCGTAAATTGCGTTAAAATATTTTAAGAAAAAAGGTACATAATAGATGTTCCCGTAACGGGAGCTTTGGCGCTTAATGGGTTAACTTTGAATTTAGAATATGTTTATGGGCCTGTAATGAAATAAATAAATAAAAATTAAATATTACCTGCAATAGCTGCTCTATCAGAATCTGATAATCTTAAATGCTCCAACTGAGTCTCATGATTTTTATGCTTTGGGAAATATTGCACCACAACATTTTCATTGCTCTGTTTAACCTTCATTACTGCTGGGCAGCTGGTTCCAATTTCGGCAGAACCTTGAGACTTCAAACTTTTCCTCTTGGTTTGAAAATCCCACTTCGACAACAGTGATAATATACAACTTTGTCTCCATTTTTATTTGTCTTACTTCCTCGCTGTCTCACATACTTTGATAGGGTTGTTTTTTCTTCGTGTTCTTTCCAAGTAATAAATTCTATAGGAAGACAATTTTAATAAAAAGAAGGTTTTCATTTGTGAATAAAAAATTAAGAAAATGACAGTCAGTGATGCCTGACAGTTAAGTTAGGGTCAATTTTCAATACATTTCTAAACATTTAGAAAACTTTTATAAGAAAACAATTAAAATTAAGTCTACTATAACGTATATTTAAGTTATAGATTAAATTTTAAAAAGCAAAAATACATACCACTAAAAGTATTGAATTCCTTCAAAATCTCTCCTTCTTTTAAATCACAATGTTGATGATTGTGCACATTTTTTAAATGCCGTTTCAAACAAAAAGAGCGATTAAAGGCTTTATCACAAAATGTGCAGCTTAAATCTCTGCTAACCTCACCCATTTCAACCTCCATTAATAGGGCTATCACACTGAGAAAAATCCGACCAACTTCCCTTGCAAATCAAGCTTTCGGCCGATTTTCTCCGCCGTTACCTTGACGACCGCGAACTCCAACTTTTTCCTTCCCGAAAGAAAAAATCCGAGTCGGACGAAATTTCGGCCAATCAGAGTACTTCTTCCTGCTACGTCATAAGCAATTTCGAGCAATGGCGACTATGTTCGAAGCTTGGCTCGATGTCAGAATCACGTGTAAATAAAATTATGGCCGCGTTCAAGTGGACTTTGGAATTAGAGATTGCTGCCCATCCGATGCTGCCAAAATTGCTGCCGATCCGATGTAAATATACCAACGCACGATAAGTAAAATAAGAACCTGCACGCCAAATCAGCGATGCGATGACTATTTGGCGTCGGAGAGAGTTTGTTTACTTTTGAAACCCTTAAAGATAACCACGCCTTCAAGTCTGTCGGAAAAGTTGATCCAGCCGGGGCCTTCGCTATTAGTAACGGGCCTGCGCGTGTATTTCGATGAGTCATCCAAAGAGGCCTACGGATGCTCCCGTCTTCCAGTATACATCAAGCAATTTTTAAGCTTTCCGATGCTTTGAAACGATATTAAATGTAGTTTTAAGTAGTGATTGTGTTACTAATTCAAGTACGAACTCATTAACAGTTTGTTTACTATGATACACGCGGACATTAAAGTAAATAGATGCATGTAATTTGAAGGAAAAACAAAGTAGTGCTCACTCTCATGATTCATTATTTTAGCTTGATTTTTAATATACATGAACAAATTAAGCTGACTTTTAGTATACATTAAAGTAAACGAATACACAAATGATACAGACATTTTTATGTATTTCTTTGTACTGAATGTTTAAGTTTCACATTTTCAAAGCAGTTACAACCATTATTACTTTTAAAATAAATTTAACTAGTAGTTATTAAATTTTCATTTATTAAATATTGTTCGGTTAATATATTAATAAAATATATGACGAGGAGCTGAAATAGAATTTAAAATATTTGATATTTACAATTCACGTATACAAAATTTAAGTACTGATATACTATTTAATTTTTAATCTTTTGTAAGGCGTAGGTATCAGAAGAATGTTTGCTATAATTATAAGTACAACCTGTGCACTGCAAGTCCTTGATATTTACATGAAAAATAATGTAAATTAACCCTCCAAGCGGCTGAGACGTAAAATCCCGTCAACTGCATTCCAGTTTTCACTGCAAAGCATCTACAATTTAAATTGTTTATAACTCTCACGTATTATAAAAAAAAATAATCTTAATGTTGTACATATTTTGAAGTTGATTTTTTAATAATTACAAATCTTCCTAACAAAAAAAAATATTTTCAATAATTTTAAAGGCTCTTGAAAATTTTACCGTGAAAACAACTTTACATTATTTGCCCATTTCTAAGACGCTCAGAGGGTTAATTTAACCCATTTATGCCTAGCGTCCCTTTTTTGGGACGGCATTTTCACTATCATTCGAAAACGTTATTTATTTTTCCTAACCTTTATTCGCGAGTATTGAACCTCAATTCCACAAAATATTTTAATATGGCCAAAGTAGGATGTTGACATTTCAATTTTTATACATAATGATTTTAAATGAAATCATCCCTTGTTCAAAAAGTTGACATCAGAAATCTATCAATTACTTCTGATGTTAGCAAAAATCGAAGAAAGTCGCAAAAATATCCAGGCACGAATGGGTTAACGAGAAACATTTAGAATGAATTACAAAATAAAGGGTGTTCCACCCAGGTAGCACAAAGATATTGACGAATGTCCACCGATATCGGGCAATATTTTGAAAGTCTCTGAATGTCATACATTGAATTTACGACATCTGCCGATATTGGTAGATATTAATTAAAAGTAATCCTTTTTAAAAACATTTAAGAGAATTTCTTCAATTATTTTATAACCTTATCATTCAGAAATAACATCCTAATGTTTGTTTTTTTTCATTTAGTCCAATTTTTTAGCGATATACTCATTTCAATATACTATTTTAAACATTGGTGAATATCAGGGAATATCGCAGAAATGATATTCTGTTTACAACATTGGTGAATATCAGGGAATATCGCAGAAATGATATTCTGTTTACAACATTGGTGAATATCAGGGAATATCGCAGAAATGATATTATGTTTACAACATTCAACTCGCGCATGCGTACTAATCGTTATTCTTGGCGGGCGGGAGGAATTGGGAATTCCCAAACATCAACAACGTGGGAAGTCGGAAGGGTCGGAGTCGCCATTGAACTAATTTTCAGGATACATTGCTGATCGTCATGGCAAAGGATATAGAATTATCTTCTAAAATGTAAGTACATCTTTTATGTTATTTAACTGTCATTTACATTGTTTTTTTTATATATTGATTTATGTATTGTTTGTTTATATGACGATGCAACAAAGAATATGCTGCACATCAAATCAGTATTTTTTTTTTTACAATTGTGTAAATATTTCGTGAAAGGTGTTTTTGTCTGCACTTTCTATGTTATATTTTGAAAGAGAACGTAAATCTATTTGCCGTTGCGGCCATTATGTGAAATATTCTTGTACATTTTTATTGTGATTGTTATAGTGCACAAAAAATACTGAGTTATTTTTGATATAGTGCACACTAAAAATATAATATCGAAGCTTGGGGGGGGGGTGATTTCAGCTTCTTAGAAGCAAAGAAGTTTATCTTCATCGCAGTTTATATCAGAAGTTCTAATTTAGTCTCGGAACATACTTCTAATTTTTTTTTTTTGGGGGGGGGGGGTGAGTGTAGAGCTTTTGAAACGTTTAAAGCTCATGTGTTTAAAATTAATGTGAAGAAACACAAGAATTATATTCAATATTAAGTCGCTAAGAAAATAGGAGGAAATACAAATTGTTATTTTTTTATTGTTTAGTGGTTAGTCTAGTAGTTCGCAGCGTACTTTGAGTTTCATTTTGCATGTGATATACCATCATTTCAGGGTTGGGTTTTAGACTTCAAAAACTGTTTTTCGACATGACAAGCATCAAAAACTGGTTTAAACCGTCAAAAACTAATCCATAAAAGAAAGAGAACAATATGCAAACTAATTATGCAGTGTATTTACATTTTGCATTAAACTAAATGCCTAATTAAAATTAATTATATTAAAATATAACAATTATAGTAGCACATAAGTTGTGCTCACTAAGAATAATTAGTTTAATACCATTTATATAATACAAATTTATAAATTTAATGTATACAATATTATATATATAAAAATTGTATATATCAGTGGCACAGCCAGAAATTTATTGTGTGTGTGTGGGGGGGGGGGTTATGACTACTGCAACTCACAAATATGTATACGTGTGTGTGTGATACGGGAGTGAAGAATATACTTTTTGTATGACGAAGAATATACTTCTTGTATGACAAAAAATATTCCTCATTGGAGGGGGTTGTGACTCCCCTATCCTCCTTGGCTACGCCACTGATATATGTAATTAATGAATAATATTCTGCAGTTTTTCAAAAATTTCAAACTAAAGTATGGGTAAACATTTCCTAGAAGAAACATCAAGTTTATTTTTGGTTTAATCTAAATATCTAAATTGAAAAGGCTTTAAGGAATAGCCAATAGCATAGCAATTTCACTCATTTAGACTAAAGAGATAAAGATCAGGTCGTTTTAACTATCACTATACTAAAGTTTTCTATTCAAAATAGAATTAGTAAAAAATTTTGGGACTTGAATGCTATGAGTAAGCACATCCTTACAAAGTACATAATGGTCTACTTCTTAAAAATAAATAAACCTGATAGATGTAAACAAAGTAAGCATTTTTTACTGATTATAGTGCTTTATTTTTCTAAATATTAATTGATTAATTCATTGCAGATATTAAAGTACAAGCTATTTTGCAATAAAGTAAAACACTTAAAAGTATTGTTTATTTTTTCCACTCAATATTTGAGGTTTTTGACATGATGGTTTAAACCATGGTTAAAACTGTCAAAAACTGTCATGTGTCAAAAACTAGCCAACCCTGCATCATTTGTTTTCATCGCATAACTTTTACTACTTTAAAAATCTTAATTTTTTTTTCTGCTGGAGCCCAATCATGACCTACAGCAAATTTTAGTTAATGAAATTTGTAACACATATCTTGTATCTTGATTATCAAATTTATAATTTTAGAAAGGTTGGTCACGAGATATTTTGATATGGAGTGCCATACCTAAGATTTTATTTTGTTGAGGACTGTGTATCAAATTGTAACCTAAGTTTCGTCTGTAAGCTAAGTAAACAGTCAGATATTCGGGGGGGGGGGCTGGCTTACAGTTGCCTTAACCACCAGCCTGGATACGTGCCTTAGTTTGTTATATACTGGGTTTGCTATAAGTGTTCGACTGTATAGGAGAGATGAGAAACGATGATCTATCACATAATGAAATATAGTTATTTTTCCCGTGGTTTTCTCCAGTTGTTGTAATGTGAATATTCCTTTAAAGTTCTCGGCCCAAAGGCATTCTCCCCACCCCCCAGGGGTTTCATTTCAGTTTTTCATTTGGTTGTGCAACTGCACCCCCTATTTGCCACCCCTGATCCCCCCATTACGCAGATAACCTTTGTAGTTTTGCTGTAATTAAAAGCAGCCTTGTGGACACTATTAACAGAGAATTGCATAATCTAAAATTATTCGAACTCAGTTACAGACAGCGCTCAAAAGTTGCGGTTGTCTGCTTACCCAGGGCAGTCAGATTTTTAAACGGTCAAGTAAAACAAAGAATTCAGTTGCCCTTAGGGCAACCAAAAAGAAAAGAATTTTCTTTCATGGTAATTATCAAAAAGAGTAGAAAGAAAGAAACTGCTATTGTTTTATCTTCAGTGTGCTCGTTTCCTATTTGTTTACAAGCAGCCAATCAGCGTCAAGAGAATTCTGCCATCATAGTCAAATCAGACGTAGTAAAAAATCCATTTTTCATAGTAACGGCCGCAATTAAAAAAAAAAAATTGTATAGCAAAAGTTGCATGGGCAACAAACTGTACTTGGGGCGACCAAAATAATTTCAGAGATTGCCCGAGGGGCAGCACAAAAAGAAAACAAAACACAAGATTCTACCCTTGGTTACAGACATTGCGGATAAAAGTTATTTGTAAAAATATTTCATGTTAATGTACGAGCTATTTTGCTTCAATATTGTCATTTCTAAAACTTTTTATTTTGCAGCACGTCTACCGGTCATAAAAATCATGAAAGCCATGAAAAAGTCACGATTTCAGAAAATGGTCATGAAAGTCGTGAAAAAAGCATGAATTTTGCATTTCAGTCATGAATTTTTCCGTTTGAAAAAAAAAAAACAAAAAAAAAAACCCTTTCCAGGCCATTTGATATAAAATGGATGCTTGAAATGGTGTTGACATCACTGGAAATTTGTAGGTCTTTGTCATAACCACAAGCGGGACAATCGTGAACAAAACAGAACTTGTCATAGTTTGTTTTTCTTTTGTTTTTGGGTGTGTTCAGACTGCCACCTTTGAGTAACTCGAGAAAAACCCAAGTCGTTCATGATGCCAGATTTGAGCTTTCCGAGGAGATAAACAAAGCATTCATGCTGCCAAGCTGAGTAGCATTACTATATGTATTTGTTAATTATATGAAATTCTATATTATAATGACATATGCAGCAATAATTTTTACAGTTAATTAAGGTCATGAAATTTGTGCGCAAAGGTCATGAAAATCATGAAAAAGTCATGAAATTCAGTTTAGGAAACCTGGTAGACACCCTGTTTTGACTTTACCCCCTTTTTAATTAGTTTTTCTTTCTACAGAAAAAAGAAGTCCTCCCATGTTAAGTGTGTCCTTTGTGACACAGCTAGAGTGAAAGAACCTGAACGCTAATATCATAGGTTTCCGAAAGACTCAATAATGTAAGTTTTAATTTTAGTAATACCATGTGTTACTCAGTATGTAATGAAGCTATCAACAAATTCTTTATGTATGGTAATGTACAATGTAGGGATGCATCGAATATTCGGTATACTGGCAGTATACCTATTCGACAGTATACCGTGACGGTTCGGCCAAATACTTAAATATTCGACAACCGAATAGTAAACAAATTTAAGTATTCCCCAATTAGTAAACAAATACATATTTTTTATATCAGGAATGAAAGATATAGTATAGTAGCATAGTACTAAATTGATTCAAGTTGTTACTAATATCACATGTGAATAAGCGTTAGAAACCCGGATAAAGTCCTCCTAACAAGGCACCCCCATCCTTGGCAGATAGTCCTAACATAGCATTCCACAATCACATAAAAAAAACAATATCCCAATGAAATTAGTGTTAATGTAAGAAATACTCAGATGTTAAATTGGAATTTTGTTGCTTTTCAGTTTTTCTTAAATCATGACACATTGCATTAACCTGTGCTATTACTAACTGATTTAAATTTCAAACAGTAACCAGGAAAAAAAAACTCATAACATTAAGGAAATTAACTCCTAAAGTAATCAATATGTTTATTCTTTAGGGATGAGAATTCATTTGTGGTGAATAGTCAGTTATGCCATAAAAGTGTCATTTGTTTATATTTAAATTCTAGATTTCCCTAGAAAAATTTTTTTGTGGAAATTTACCTTACATGGCCAACCTAAAATTGGTACTTACGTATTATCCTGGTGGTCATTCCAGCCAAACTATTTTTCCGTCAAATGAGTTGCCAAAGTGTTGCCCCAATCATATTCACAACCATTAATAATTTCATATATCCGGCATTTCTCTTGGCAAAAAAATTGCTCGTCTTGGCGGACTGCCGGGATAATACTTAAGTACCCTAAAATTTATCACTAACAGTCTGTTATCTGTTATTACTTTTTTTTTCTCTACCAAGTCTAAGCAAATTTTGGGTGCCACTCAGGGGCGTAGCCAAGGGGGGACATAACCCCCCCCAAGAGAAATTTTTTGCCATACAAAATGTATATTCTTCACTACATTATCACACACACGTATACATATATATGAGTTGTAGTAGTCGTAACCCCCCCCCCAGTGAAAAATTTCTGGCTACGCCCCTGGTGCCACTAATAATACTTAACTCAAACTAAAACCCAATCTAATTAAGAATTACTGGATCTTGGGATCAAACTTGCTAGTTAGTATTGTTTCATTAATTAATTAAAAAACTACCGTAATTTCCGGCTTATAATCCGCGGATTATCTACTAAACAAGATGAAAATTTATTCAGTGCGTATTATGCATCGCTGCGTACTATCTACTGAAATTTTTTCTGAAGCCTTCAGATTTTACAATAAAAAACTTTACTTATAAAAACAAAATAAAAGTTCATTTCTTTTTTTCCAGTATATTTAGTCTGAAAAAGATTTAAGTCTGTTAATCAATTACATGACACTAGATGCCACTGCAGTCGTTCAGTAGATTTCTTGAAGATTGGGGAAAAACAGGGACCTTTGAGGGTCATACGTCATAGCTTCCTGAAACGACCTCGGATTGGTCTCTCCGCTCTAAATGAATAGTCTGTGAAATGGGGAAATTTCGTCAAAAAAATTGGCATCACTACTTCATATTAAGGTACGTGACGATCATCGCTTAAAAGATTCATATTGAGCAAGAGCCCGCGGCCGCCAGACCTGACCTTCGTCATAGTATAAAAGCTGAAACTTTCTCTGCGTATATTCCCCAATAGAGGTAGGAACAATCGGCCACTATAAAGTTTGGATGATCGTGGCTTTGGCAGGTAACAGGTGGCAAAGGTGTATAAAATTGCCGAAAATTTTCGTCCTTTCATAAAGCTTATTTTTTTTTATATGTTCTTCTTCGCAGTACTAGAAATCATTTTATCCCTTGCCAGACACTTTTCCATCGTGGCAAACCCCCGCCAGACAATCTCAAAGTCATAGAAAACGTAATTCTATTACGAGCGCGCTGCAGCATCGTAAGAAAGTTCAGAAGTAGCAGTATAAAATGTGCTTGACACTTTGTAACAGCTTGACGTACATCGTCGCGGGAGTTTACGAACACAACATTTTTCCATGACTGAGATTGTCTGGCTGGGGTTTGCCACGATGGAAAAGTGTCTGGCAAGGGATAAAGTGATTTCTAGTATTGCAAAGAAGAGCATATAAAATAATTAAGCTTTATGAAATGACGAAAATATTCTGTAACTTTATACACCTTTGCCACCTGTTACCTGCCAAAGCCACGGTCATTCAAACTTTATAGTGGTCGATTGTTCCTACCTCTGTTGATGGGGGGGGGGGGGGGGGGTATGCGCAGAGAAAGTTTCAGCTTTTATACTATGACGAAGGTCTGGCGGTCGCTGGCTCTTAGACTAATACGAAAGTTGTAGAAATGTCGAAAAAACGCATTAGCTATTCAGCTGATTTTAAACTGAAAGTAATCAGTAAAGCTGAAGAATTTGGAAATAGGGAGGCTGCACGACTATTTCAAGTCGATGAATCCAACGTTCGCTTATGGAGAAAATCTAAAGAGAAGTTAGAAAATCCGAGGAACAAAAAATGTAAAAGTTTTCGGTTTAGCCAGCCAAAATGGCCTGAATTAGAAGATGTGTTACATCGCTGGATTACAGAAGAAAGAAGAAAAGGGAATCCTGTATCTACAGTTAAAATAAGAATTAAGGCTAAATTAATTGCTGAAGAAATGCAGATTAGAGGTTTCGATGGTGGCCCCACGTGGTGCTACCGGTTCATGACAAAAAAAAAGCTTTCTGTACGGAATCGCACCACTGTAGGACAGAAACTGCCGACTGACTGGGAGATGAAGAAAGATGAGTTTTTACTTTACACCAAAGAAGTAATTGCAGAAAAGAAATTAAGTTCTGCAGAAATATTTAACATGGATGAAGTTCCCGTGTGCTTTGATTCTCCCCAAACAGAACTGTCGACACTGCTGGGACTTTGTCCGTTGCAATAAATACTACTGGAAATGAAAAAATTCGTTCACTGTAGTATTAACCTGTTCTGCAAGTGGAGAAAAATTGCCCCCCGATGGTTATCTTCAAACGAAAAACCATTCCTAAAGAAAATTTTCCCCGTGGAATAGAAATAAGATGCAATGAGAAAGGTTGGATGAACCAGGACATTATAATCTCCTGGCTCGATTCGGTTTGGAAAAAAAGGAGGTTTTTCTCTATTTAAATCTCGTGCGCTATTGATTTTGGATTCGATGAAGGCTCATCTGAAAGACGATGTTAAAGTGGCCTGCAGAACATCAGGCGCAATCCTTTCAGTGATACCGGGAGGACTAACAAAAATACTGCAACCCCTGGATGTTGGCATCAACAAGTCTTTCAAATCGAAGATAAGAAACTCATGGGGAAAATGGATGGGAGAGGACGTTCATGAGTATACGAAGAGTGGAAAATTGCGAGGTGTATCGTATGCAGACGTAGCCCACTGGGTAAAAACTGCATGGGATGAAATCTCTGTTTGTACTATAAAAATGCACTTTAAAAATGTGGACTGTTAGAAGAAAATTTTGAATCGACCACTGAACTGAACGGCGATTCTGATAACTCCTTGGAATTGAATGATGATTTGCTTTTGGGTTTTCCAGATTCAGATGATTCCAATTTTTAGTTTCTTTTTTTAATTACTTGTAAATATTAAGCGGTAGGTCTCAATTCAGTTTTGTTTTTCTTATAATAATGTCACTTGACTAAATAATTACGATGTTACAAAATATGCGATAAGTATTCTGCATGCTACCATACATTTTGTTTTGTTTGTTCCGAAAGAAATGTTCGCTTTCTTATATTTGATCTTTCATAATACAGTTCTTAGGGCTTACAGGTAGAATGCCTAGCTTAAAAATTGTGTATCAATTGTGATTTAAATCGAAAAATGACCGTCAAAGTATGTTTGATAATTCTCATTCATAACAATAGATTTTTAGTAGGAAATGTTTTACAGTAAGCCGATTCTAATAGTAATACTGTGGTTTTACTATACATAGAAAATAATTACCAATTTCGGTCAAAGCATCGCCATACTATCCACGGATAATCTACCGCTGCGGATTAGCTAAAGAAATATTTTTTTTCTACTTGAAAAAAAGCACCTGCGGATTATCTATCGCTGCGGATTATAAGCCGGAAATTACGGTAGTATAAAACAGCATACCATACCATTTTGATATGTTTTGAAATGAGCAATGTATTTTTTAATTAATAGTTTTTCCAATATCAATGTTTAAAATATTCATCAATTTTATTTTTTTACTGTCAGAGTATATTATTTTAAGAGTAAAAGAGAGTAACAAAAAGTCAAATCTGATTCTTCCGCTAATTATTAATTTAAAAATGCAAAATTTCCCGATTTTGATGGGGAAACTTACTAATTTCATTCTGATAATTTAAACCTTTCAGCCAACCATGTGGTTAAAATATTTTAGCTAATTTTATTGTGTAGCAATTAAATGTCTGAAAAGCTTTCTTTTTTCTTTCTTTTGTAGCTGCTGCTGCTTTGAAGTTTAAGGAGAAGGACAAGGAGGTTTTGGCAAATATGTTTGGTCGAAGTTTAGCTGAAGCATCTGATTAAAATAAAAAAAAGATTCGTGTTTCAGATTGTTCCTTAACATTTGATATTGTGGACAATTATACTGAAAACTTATAAAGATAATTTTGTTTTTAAAAATAAAATATGAAAATCTGTTTCATGTAATTTTTTGGAAAGAAAACTTAATTTGAAGTGTGTTTATAATTAGGGATATTTATAATATTAAAAATGTACAGTACTAATTTTTTACCAGTGTTAATCCTTTTCCAGTAAGCTGTTTAAAGCACATTTTGTTTTGCATGAATTAAAACTTAAATTATTTTTTTAAATTCACAATTGTGCAATTTTAAGCATTACTCAATTTTAATAGCATTTTCAATTTAATGAAAATCTTAAAATATAGCCCAAAAAAGATTTTAATCCATTTATTCCAAATCAAAATTTATTTATTTTAATATTTTCTTCTTCTGTTGTTTACAACCAATAATATTTGCTTTTCGATCAAGTTACAGTAGAACCCTGATTATCCAAGGTGGTCAGAATCAAACATGCCTCGGATAACACTGACAATCATAATCACAATTACAGTTTTAAACATACTGCAGATCATGTCCAGACTTCGAAACGATTACAGTCAAATGTAATTCCCTATAAGAATGCTATTTTATAAATTCTACAGAAATAATGTAATAAAATTGCATTACTTCAGAATTTTCGGAATATTTGATTTCACTAAGATCAAGATTACTACCTTTTTGCAAATTTAACAGTAACTGGTCATAATCCTTTTAGAAATTGGCCAAAGTCGTAATCCTTATCAATTCTTGTAATCAATTGCAGATGGATGTGTAATCATCCGAAGTCTGATCATGAATCTTTTACATTAACCAAGGTGTCACATTGAATATCATGGAGCATTGCATAACCAAGGTTCTACTGTACTTTGAAACATTATAAAGAAATGTATTTAATCACTCGTAACTGGAATTATCATTCACCCCTCTTGTAATTTTTAATGAAATCCAAAGGCTTAAGAGATTAACTTTTAATACAAATATATTGAAAATGAATTCATTGTATCTAAGATGCATTAGTGCTTCATTGAAATTAATATAAATTAGGGGGGGGGGGAATAAGCTCCAATGGCAAATTACATTTTGTGGGAAACATTTCAAGGTAAGTACAGAGTAAAAAAAAAGAAATATGAGCATATTACTGGAATTTTTTTTTTCTTTAATAGCTATTATTTTACTCGAAGAAAAGCTCTATTTATACTTTCTGCCCCCTCCCTTTTCCCTTTACACATATGACAAACATTTATTGTATACTTTGAAATTGGTCATAACTCCCACAATCTTTCTGAAAAATTCTAGGTAAACTGTGTTGACCAAAGAAAAGAGTATGCAGTTTGATTTAACACCGAGGTTGTTATAGCAGAGCTGTATTAATTAAAAGTATATTGTCTTTGTGGCATAGGCGTAATCTGGGGGGGGCGAGGGGTGCAGTTGCCCCTGCAGTTGTAAAAATTGCCCCCCTAGTCTAAGAAGTGAGGGGGCAAAGTTATGATTTTGAACCCATATCATGCATTTATAACCCAAATATACTATCAGATTAAAAAAAAAAATCCCCTGCAAAAATCAACAAAAGAATAGAGTCACAGAAGCTTTTCAACCCAACCGGAACGATGGCAGATTCTACCAAATGGCCAAGCTAGATAATTTCTCAGAAAAGCAAAAATCAAGGGGCAGCAATTTTAAACTTGTCTGAAATCAATTGTTCAGCGTTAGAAAAAAAGACCTGTTGCTGTAAATATGGAGAAAAAAGAGGCCATTTTCACAGGCAATGCCGCAATTGGAGTTTATGTCATCCGGGGCAAACCATAATTAGTGTCATGTGCATAGGCGCCCATAGTAATTTTCATAGGGGGGGGCAAACTTAAAAAAAAATTTCTAGAGGGGGCAAACTTCAAACTTTTAACAAATTTAGTTCTGTTTTTGCCATTTGTTAACATAATGAGACATTAACTTAAAACTTTAGGGGGGCAAGTTCCCTACCTTGCCCCCCCCCCTTATGGGCGCCCATGGTCGTGTGCCCCCTCGCATGAAGCCGCGCCCCATCCCAAGAAACTATAACTGATTTTGACGTTCCATTTAGAATGTCTCCCGGTGCTTGTCCCCGCTTGCCCCCCCCTTTAGTTGCCGCCCTGTCACAGGTTGGGGCCAGTTTCTCATTTATATTTTAATGAACCTAATTTTGATGTTTGAAGGTCAGTAGCAGAGAGGCAACACACTTTTATGATCGGGCACAACTTACTTGACTTGACAGACGACTAATTGCGAATTCAAATGCGACGCAGTTTAAGAGAACAAGAAACGGTCTGCGATTTTATGATTTACATCTGCTGCCAGGGGCAACTAGGGACACGTGCCCCAGACTTGGTAGGGGGCTCCAAAATAAGTTATGGTTCCATGGGAGGGGGCCGTTCTAGTTGGTTCGTCGTGAGAGATAAACTCTAGTAGCAGTACTATCAAAGTCAGTATTTCGATACCTTTAACCCTTTTAGATTTTCATGCATTAGAAAAATATAGCAACAAATCACCTCATTACTTCCTACTAACAGCGTTGCTCTCAGCAATACGGAGAAGCAACGTTCGACACAGAAGAAGAACCTTCACTGCTATTGTTTATAACGATCTGCCGATGTGCATACATGGGCGCCCATAGTAATTTTCCTAGGGGGGGGGGGCAAATTTCAAAAAAAATTTCTACATGAGGGCAAATTTCAAACTTTTAACAAATTTAGTTCTGTTTTTGCCATTGTTAACATCATGAGACATAAACCTAAAACTTTAAGGGGGGCCAGTTCCATACCTTGCACCCCTTATGGGTGCCCATGTGTGCATATAATTCTATTTTCTAGCATTTCAAAAAAATCGTTTAAAAGTCTAGCTAAGATAATATCTCAGAATATTAGTTTTCTTTAGAGTATATGTACATTCACCTAATTTATATACCTCCCCCCCCTTTTTTTTGTGAATACGTCTTCAACACTATAACATACATAATTATCAGGGGTCAATCCAGGAATATTTTACAGGGCCCCATTTTTGTAAAAACTGCCTATTTTTGTGAATTTTAATGCTTAATTTTGTGAATTTCAGAACTTTTTGTTAATTTTCATACCAAATTTTAATAAAAGTCACTTTTTTTGTTAATTGATTAAACATGTTAATATGTAGGGTAAAATGCCAATGAAGGGCAGTTTTAATCGACTGTATTTTTGTGAAGGGGTAGCGTTAAAATCGATTGTAATTTTGTTAAAGGGCCACAAAACGAACCCAATGTTTGTTTGTATCGACGCCTGTTCCCCGCTCATGCCAAACTTTTGATTAATGAAGTCACACGCTAAAAGTCGTTCCAGCTCGTCAAATTATTAAATATCTTTTTCCACAATATTATTCTAAAAATATTTACAATATAACCCCCCCCCAAAAAAAAAATAATAATAAAAAATAAAAAAATAAAAATAACGTACTGGACTCTCTTAAAAATTTAAAATTTTCTGTCCAAGACAAGGAAAAACATGAGCATTAAGCTTAGATGCTGTAAATTTAGCAGGTCGCTAACATTAAAGAAAGTGCCTCGGGAACAGAGGTTACAGAAAATAGAAAATGTGCAGTGCAATGAGTTTCATTGTAATGTATTTCAAACCCCGCAAGAAAAGCGGCTTTTTAACAAGGCATAAAATGATCGTTTTTCTGGACCTACAAACAAAACATAAGAACATGTCATCACTAAATGACCATTAAGATTCTGTGAAAAATTGGAGTGATTTAAATGTCGAACACGTCCCTTTTATCTCCCGTTAACGCAAAAATCAGTCACACCTGTTCACTTAAATAGAATAGGACCAGTTTTTTCCGCAAGCAAATTGACTTGATGTTTTATATTTCAAGTCTGTTGTTAATCTTTCGCTACCTGGTTGGCGCATGGGGGGGGGGGAGAGATCCAAAGAAGAATACGGGAGATGTACAAGAGGGTTGAATGAGCTGCAAAGAATGGATTACAAAGAGCTAAGCTAAATAAATGGTGTCTGTGTGTCAAGTTTGGTTAAGTTAAATGAATTTTACCAGCCGAATATCTGTATCCTGCAGTGAAATATTAACTTACTTTGTGCATGAGTACAGGTAAGTAGTTTTCGTAATTTTCTTGTCAAATCGGTAAATTTTAAAGAAAGATAAACTATTAGTCTGGAGAAAAGACTCCAATGTACTGATGAACATCATCTGGGTTTGTTTGTCAGGAATTCCTTAAACAGAAGACGTCCATTATAGTTTCGCTTTGAGGGGGAAAATGTAGTTTTGTTTAAATTAAAAATGATGCCTCTCCTTACTTATTGGAAAGAGCCTTTGAAAATCAAAGCCAGCCGCTTCAGTTTTTGACCGTCAAATGTTTCTTGGCAGTCAAGCTCTGCTCATGTCCAGTGGCTGTGGAGTTATTTTTAAATTTTTTTTAATAGTGAACACATACTGCAATTTCCAATCCTTCCAATTAACTTTGTTTTGGACGTACACACAGACTCTACCGCTTCTAGCTGATTCGGTCCCCACTGATACCAGTGGCTGTGGAGTTGTTTTGATAAAAGGGGGAAAAAGTAAGCCCTTTTATCTATTTTATTAATTATACTTATTGCACTATTTACTTTTTGTTTTCAAGAGTTAAAAATAACTGTTCTCAAATTTCATCCGTTTTAGTACAGTATTTTTTCTATTGTTATAGAAGAAATATTTTATGATTTATAGTTTATATATCCTGATGATAAAGCACACCATTTCAATTATCCTTTCCATATCCGACTCTCGTGGATACATGTGATTAGGCTTAAAAGCCCACCTGGTCTCATTTGGCGCTTTATATCCAATTTATCCACTCTTTCATTGCCTTAGAAGGCTGTATTTAAACACTTTATTCGGTATAAGCTCGTTAATTGGCACCATGTGCTATCTGCTTTTTTATTTTTATATTTTTTCACTTTATCAATGGATTATCTTGGGATTTCACATTTCGTAAGTTAGCTATTCTATATATATATATACTAGCTGCGTGCCCGTTCTTCTCACGGTAAGAAACGAAAATTTTCCTTACATGTGTAATTCGAATTTATTCGTGGTGTGGAATCTTTTAAAAAAAAAAAAAAAAAAAAAAAAAAAAAAAAAAGCAAAATTATTTGACTCTTGATGTAAAGTTTGCGTCATGAGTACTAACCTGGCATCATTGCAGTATAATGATTCAAAAACTACGCCAGTGTCATTCACTATCAAAAAAGTGAAAAGCTTAACGGTTTGCAGAGAAATCTTGGCTTTCAAAATGTCTTATTTCTACATCATACTGTTTTTTATGTTCCAATTGTAACATTAAATACCTAAGGCACTACATGAAATGGAATCGAAATGGAATTGTTTCCGAACATGTAAGGAAAGTATTGTAATCATGAAAAAATTGGACTTCGAGATTTTGGTATATTTACACGTTTTGAGGTCTTCTGAATTCATTTATGGTATTTTCAAGAGATGTTTTTAAAATAGCTGCTCACCCGCTCTTCATACGGGAAGAAGCGAATATTTTACTAAAATCATATCTGCATGTGACAAAACAGAATTTTATTTTTTAAAAAGTCCAAGTAATCTCCTCTGTTGAAATTACGGCGGGATATATTAACGTAAGTTAGAATTACTTATCATTTAGTTGGTTGTAAGACAACCGTTGAAAAAGGTTAAACACTTTTAATTTCATGAAATATTTATTAACGTGGTATATTGGTATTTATTCATATTATCCTTACAAATCTAATAATACTGCCTATTACGTACATTAAATACTATCTATCTTCGCTTCCCCCTCTTCAAAGCTCGCTTAAAAGAAGCAGCTTAGATTATTTGGCCCCGAAGGGATCTTTTAATTCTATGGCGATTTTTTTCAATTTACGCATTAACATAAATAATAATCATTTCACATAATCGTTGCCATTAAGGAAAATCTCCATATATATTTAATTTATGCAGAGTTTTATAAGATTGGCGTATTTAGCACAGCAAAAAATTTTATCTCACCGTGGGGAGAAACTATCCAAGTTGTGCCATTTTAAATATCCATGTATCCAATATAGCGATATCTTATCCTCCATGGTCCTGTCTCCTGAAAAACATCAAACTGTGTAATCTCGAGGTGCTATTTATTCCCGCTTTAATTGTGACAGAACGTTAGAATTGCAGAGCTTACAAATGTCACGCATCTTTAAAAAATTATGATGTCACTGTTTAACTGCCGTAAAGGATACCCCGGTTGTCTGAGGGAGTTAATTTCAATATTTGCATACAGTAGCGGATCCAGGGGAGGGGCTAGGGGCTTAGCCCCAAAAGAGATTGCTAAAGGCTAACATTCTGCTTCATTATACACTTTAAGTGGATAAAAGGATCTTTTTTTATAACTTATCCCCTCCCAAAAAGTTTTACAATACTTTAGACTAAAATTTTACTTTATTGTACATTTTGTTTGGGTGAAATGAGCTTTTTTCAAAATTTAGCCCCTCCCAAAAAACATTTCTGGATCCGCTACTGTTTGCATAGTAGTTTTCAACGGTATCATTAAAACTTTGCTTTATGTAGGACCACTATGGAGGAACGTAATTCAGCGTTAAAATAAAGCTATACTCGCAGCATGCATGATATGTTAGGCAACACCCGCCTCATAATTAAATGCCAAAAAAAAAAAAAAAAAAAAAAATAGAAAATTTTAATATATTGCGCTTTAAAACGAACTTTGTAATTTTTAAAATGAACATTTTCAGCTGTGTTAAGACATTTCAATTTTTAAATAAGCAACAGATTAAAATACCACTTCTAATAATAATAATCGTGAATTTCTTAGTTTATTTTTACAGTAAATTTTAATCAAAATATCGTCTCCCTGTGTTGAAAAAAGAGCTGGAATAAATGAGCTAAAATTGTGGCGTAATTTTTACGTATCTTAAAGCAACTGACGTCATCGATCCTCACTTGCGAATTGAAAATACGGACGGTGCCCCATTAAAAATTTATATGGATAGGTGGAAAAACATTTTTTCTAATCCTTTTTGAGGCAACAACCCAACATAAATTCTCGTGCCATGATTGCAATGCAATGGCGTAAGCTCCTCCGCGTTGATGCTATTAAATTCTAAATATTAGGTTGCATTGAAATTCGTAAAAAATCATCTAATTTACATAATTTTTTCGTTTTCATTTTCAAAGAGGGAGAAAAGAATGTTTCACGATTTGTCAAAGTATCAAAAAGTTATGACGGATAGAATTCAAGATGCGACAGTTTTAAAATTATTTTACGAAAAAATTTGCTGAAATACATCCTTAGTAGAAAAATTCCTAAAAATCAGTAATTCATGTTACGTATTCAGAACAAACTGTTTTTAAAAGAAAATTTTCTCCTCTATCCGATGATACAAATGCCGTTTTGCTGCGAGCGTAATTTCCGCCGTTATTACCAATTAGGTGAAAAAAAATTCCGAAAATTGCATAAAACATAAAATAAAAAAAATTCTAGGTGGAATTTTGAAAAAATCGCTTCGAGGTGCACAACTTCATATATAGAACTTCCTGAGTACCAAATTTGGTGTTCTAGGTGTAGCCCTTTGCCCGTAACGCCGCCGACACACACACAGACATCTTCTTTTATAATAAGTAATATATATATATATATATATATACATATAAACATTATATATATGTATATGTGTACGGGCACGCATATATAGACTTTCATTTAGAATGGCATTTGCCCCCCCCCCCCAGTTTCGAAGCCCAAGTTACGCCCATGCTTTGTGGATTTTATGAGTAGTGGCTACTATAAAATCCAAAGTAAATTTTATATTCTATAGGTGATTATAAAATAGCTTTCTATAGTAAAAGTTTCAACTATATTTGTTCAAGCTTTTAATTGTACTCTACAGTATAAATTGCTGCTCAATTTCAGTATTAAAGGCCTTTACGTTCTCCAAAAGGTGAGTCAGAATCTGCATGAAGAATAATCTTTTAGCACCATCAAATGAAAACTCATGTACAAAAATTTTTTTCCCAGTCATTAAAGAAAAAAAGAAAAAAAAACATGTTTCAGCTAACCTATTAAAGCATTAGCCATCAGGTCAATATTGTATGTTTGGGCTCCTACTTGTGAGGGAAAATATTCATTGTAAAAGAAATTGGGGGGGGGGGGACTTGACTAATTAATATTTCACATGTAGACCTTTTTTTTTGTTTGAAATTATAACTCAAAAGAGAATTTTTTAACGCTTTAAAATGAAATGAAAAATTTTCTGTAGTTACTACAAAAAATTTTTCATTTCATTTTAAAGCATTAAAAAATTCTCTTTTGAGTTATAATTTCAAACAAAAAAAAAGGTCTACATGTGAAATATTAATTAGTCAAGTCCCCCCACCCCCCAGTTTCTTTTACAATCAATATTTTCCGTGATGGGAGAAACATGAAAACAATATTCAGAAATGTTGGAAACAATATTGCTCAATGTCAAAAAATAATATTTAGGAATATCAGAAAAAGATATTCCTGGATATCTGAAAACAATATTCAGAAATGCTGGAAACCAATATTGCTCAATGTCAAAAAATAATATTTACGAATATCAGAAAAAGATATTCCTGGATATCTGAAAAAAAATATTCAGAAATGTTGGAAACTGATATCTCTGAATGTCAAAAAATGATATTCAGGAATATCATTTAGGGGGGGTCCATTTAATATTGCCCAATATTGTAATTTTGATATTGAACAATATCTCTGTGCTACCTGGGCATAAATTGTAGTACGAACTTAAAGGGGAGATAATATATCAAAAGGATTAAGAATAACGTAACAGTGTATGATAAAACACGTTTGTTAACTGTTTTTATTTTGGTTAGTTCAAATGAGTTTATTTATCGAAAAGTTTACCATTCGAAATGAAAATGATTTATAATTTTCAGTGTTAGTTCCATATACTTTTTCTTCTCCAAAGAAAAATTATAAATTTTAGAAAACCATACTAGGAAATACCACTAATATTCCAACACCTTTTTTTAACCCTCCCGCTGTCAACCCCGTGTTAAGCCGTTCATCGAGATTGCCTCTCAATTTGACAAGACCGACTATAGTCACTAATTGAAGATGCCTTCAAAAGCGCTCAAGCCGTCTTTAGTCGTTATCTATTTTTGCTTCTCAAACTGGCAAGACCGTCTCCGGAAATTGTCCCTTCCCCCTCTGAGAATTCGTGAGAACGGAGAGGCAATTAGCTGCCACAATGGGGGGTGTCCTGCAGGCCTGAGGGTCCACTGTAGTATCGGCGGTGGAGTTTTTTTCAATGGCTCTGACAAGACGGACCCTGGTATTGTTATCAAAAGAAGACGAATGGATTCTGATCCCCTCTACCTAATTACTGTCAAGGTTGTCTTCAAATTTCGCGTACGCATAGCTGGGGAATGTTCGTGCATCCATAAATTCAAAATTAGGGAATAAGAGTTTAATTATACAGAAAGCATATTAGTGAGATCTGTTGATTTCTTTCTTCTTTTTTAAATTGCTTGCTTTTATATTTTATTTGCAAAATTTTCCACTACTGTAATAGACATCAAAATACAAAGTTTATAGCTCCGTTTAAGATACATTTAATGTATTTTTAAAACACCTTGGCGATAATTATTATTGAGGAAGACACATGAATATTTTTATAAAAATGACGTAACTGTGGAGTATCGAAACTTGAAAGTGCTTTTTATCCCATTTTAACTCCTTCTTAAGAAGTTGATGATGAATCGTCTGTGATTTCGATTTGTCTGCTTGTCTGTCTCCTAATTGCTGTGGACATAGAATTAAGGGTTTGTACGAAATTTTAGAGATATTATGAAAGGAGAGTGGAAAAAGCGAACAATATTAAAGATGTCATTTTTTATGGAAAAGAACTTCCCCTGTCTTCTAGCGTTTGGTGTAGGGAAAGGTTTTGTGGTGTATTGAATTTTTTGCTCTATTTTAGCAATAAAATGCTTGATAGTCTGGAATAGAAACTTTTAAGTAACAAAAAGCGCTTTTAAAAGTACTTTTAAAAGCGCTTTTCCAATTCCCCTCCACCACATAATATTTACAATAATTTTAGAGGTATATTTTTTAAGGGGGAAAAAACAGTGTTTTGGTGCATATTTTATTTTGAAGGCTGTAAAAATCTTGCAGAAATAACAATTTTACATACGTAAGCCAGACAAATTGTGTGTCCGTATGCGAGGGAGGTCTGTTTTGGTTTGAGCTTCGGCAAACCAACACGAGGGAGATCTGGTCCAGGGAGATTCCTTGGTCGGGAGACTTTTTATTAACCTCACACCTGGAGAAAACCGACCAAAATTCCAGACAGTTTGATAGCCGGGTGGTAGGCCCTAACACGGGACTTCCATATTTCAGTCGTCTACCATGTTTAGTGTCTTTCTACGTTTAGTGTTATGTCTTACCATGGCACTCGAAATAGCCCATGCACGTTAACATTCATAAAGAAACTATGCGGTTAAAGGTCTAAATACTTCAAAACCTTCTCTATCACTTTACAGAGAAAGCTTATTTTTCTGGCTAGTAAAAGTCATCTCTGAGACACCCTCCCAACCACAAATGAAAATAACCTCAAATAAGTTCCATTTTTTGTAGTTTCCAGAATTCATAGAAACATACCGATCCCCCTTCCCCTAAACTTATTGAGCTGCTGCGCTTCTGCTTACAGCAGACCCACTTATTAAAAAATGTGTGTGCGTGTGTGTGTATATATATATATATATATATATATTAATTATATTAATTTAAACAAAAATATTTCTGAAATTTTCTAACCTCGCTGGTCTACTACGGTCTTTGTTGCTGTGTTAAGCTTGAGGACCATCTGATAAAGTAAGAATATCTTTGGCGAACGACATTTTAAGGGGTTCTAACACATATTCATGTTACATTTGGAGAAAACCGCCCGAAACTCCAGACCGTTAGATCAGCAAATGCGGTGTAATCCAAAACTCTGGACCTTCACACTACCTCACATCTCACATCCACCAATTTTCATTGTCTTATCCTCTCGGCCATTCTATGGAGATAAGAATGTGGTGGGCGGAAAAAAGCGCACTCGGAAAAAAACGCACGATATTGAAGGGGCTTATTTTTTTTAATATGAGTGGGTGGATGGGCGGGATTGGCGCTTGAAATAAAAAATGTAAAAAAGGAGTGGACATCCGAAAGGGTGCTTTTTGGTTTAGTGATTTTTTTTAAGTATTTGATTTTTTTGTTTCATTTTTATACTAAACTGTTTCACACTCTGAATGCCCAATCCCCCCCTCCAAGTGAGGATATTCACTCATTGACTACTGGGCTCAAATTTGTTTTGTAATAAAAGTGCAGATGTGTAGTAATTTCTTTTCTTTTTGAAAAAATAAAACTAAAAAAAAATTAATTACTACACTAATACACTAATGTACCTCTGTTTACGCTCTTTTGGATGCCCACTTGTTTCGCACATTTTTTTAACTCACGCCGCGGCACCCCCCCCCCTCCTCTTCTCTTCCCAAAATACAAACCCATTCAATATTGTGGGCTGTTTTCCGGGTGCGCTTTTTCCGTGATTCTAACAATGTCCATTTGGAGAACGGGCCCCCTCATTTTTTTTAAGTCAGTGCCAGTGACTCTTAGATGGTCTCATCGGACATGATGGCAACGTGGAAATCAAACAACCACAATCATGCGAAATCCTATGCTCAGATGTTGCAATACAGAGTCGTAAGTGTGCATTCTAGGGTTTGAAGGGAAAGAACAGCGATAAAAATTCAAAAAATATATATTAACTTAAAAAAAAAATAAATGTTTTAAGAAATCCTTGCGAGCTTTTGCTCGGAGGATAAATGACACGATCTAAAAAAAAAAAAAAAAAAAGTGCCACAAAGCAAAATTAGTCCATGGAAATAAAATTTTATAATGTACATGAAATATGATAAAAATGGAAGTTTTTGGTGCAAATGCTATAGTGCAAACAATAAGCGATTCCGAGCCCGCGTATGCTCTTATCCCATTTATGCTCTCTTTTCTAGAGAAACATATTAAATATGAAGCGCAAGGAAAACCTAAAATAAATATTAAAAAATAAAAAGAAATAAAATGCAAATTTCGTAAATATTTTTTAAAACTTTCAAACTCTGTGTGAGTAGGGGAGGTGTCGGAAAATGAGGTATTAAAATTCTAGGTATACGTAAGATTCCATTATATGTTATGCTTAATCTTCATTGATTATCAGTAATCTAAATTAAAAATAAATAAAAATAATCTTGATCCCCTCTTCTCTCTATTTCCTCTCTTCAAATAAAAGCATTCCATGTTGTTCTTACATATGTAGTAAATAATGACAAGGTGATTTTTTTCCTCGAGGTCTTTTTTCCGCACACCCTATAAAATATATTCTGTATTCTATATGTTTCTACTTATTTTTTAAAATATATATTATATTAAAAAATAAATAGCTTACATCATCACACTATATTACAACCCTCTTTCCCCAACCTCTAAATAAAGCCTGATTTTAAAAATTGGGCAATTAGAAAATATATTGCAAATTGTTATTTTTAACTGTTCAGAAGGCAGTTTAAACGCTTGATTTTAAATACATAGGTCAGGGGCGTAGCCAGGGGGAAGGATATCGGGATATATCCCCCCCCGAAATGTTTGGATTAGTGATGAAATTCCGTCTATTTATACACATATAAGTTCATATCCCCTCCCCCCGAAAAATTTTCCTGGCTACGCGCCTGACATAGGTAACAGATGTAAAATATATGAGCTTGAAAGTATCGTTAAGACTGATTACCTCTCCAAATGAGGCACAGCGACAAGTTGTTGAAGTTTACAATCAGTGGCGTAGGAAAGGAGGAGGGCTCAGAGACCTCGAACACCTGAATCCCATGCCCTTGGTTGAAGGGTGAAAGTAACCACAAATTAGCACAATCATGATGTCTTTTTTGTTTTGGTTTCTAGAATCGATAGAAACATACTGAGAGCCCCCGCCCCATATCTTCAAAACATTGAATTGCTACGCTCCTGCTTACAACAGACCAAGTTCTACTATGTTTTTTAACATAGAGGCGTGAAGAAAAATGCGAACAATTTTTAATTCAATCAAAAAATATATTTTTTTAAAGAATATAATGCAGAAATTTCTGAACTGGCTAGTCTATTGATGTTTGTATTGTTCTGTTACAGCAAAACTACATGAGGATTGTAGGCTTTAAGGGGAGGGTGCTTGGGGTAAGGACATTTTAGAGGGGTTCTAATGCGTATTCACGTTACATCCGAAGAAAGCAGCACAAAACTCTATACCGTTAGATCGACAAAAGCGCGGCATTCTAGAATTTCAGGCTTTCACACATCCGCCATCTACCAATGTTTAGTGCCTTATCCATTGGCAATTCTTATACAGTCTATAGACAGATCAAGACCTAAAATATTGTACCACTAGGATCAACTCCATAAATACTCTTAAATAGAATAAAATAGATGTTAAATAATTAAAATTTGAGCATAGTCTGGAAAAAAGACTTCTATCTAACAATGATAAAACAGTTTGGTATCAACCATGTTCTTAATAAAAAGTAAATCATGTCATTAAATAGATTTAAAAAATAGAAAATAAATGAAGAATATTGTTTGAATTAAGTGCTTTATCAGTGCCCATCACACAATGTAACAAAAACTGAACATTTCGGAAATTTAATTGAAATATATGTAAATATGCCGCAGGGGACCAAATGCTCAGTTTTGTCTCCTGAAACAAACCAGAATATTGAGTGGAGATATGAGGTGTCAGATTTGAGACACAAAAATTAGGGTAATGTTACAATTAAAATCAAAACAAGGGTAAAAACAACCTACTATTTATTTATATTTACTTTTCCAGAATAAATCAGAGGGAAGACCACCGTCTTTTTTTGTTAAAACAAGCATATGTTTTTATATTAATAATAAAAAGAACTAGAATTATGAAAATAAAATTTCTTTTATACGCAAATAAGTTAAAAGTTGAATTAAATTTTGAAAGGCTAAATTAGGAATAAAAAACTATGCACGTTTATTTGACGTGGATGGAAAACTTCGAGAAATTCTGTAGAACATGCACATGATAAAAGTGTATTATTTAAGCAGTTTTTATAGAGAAACATACTAAAAATGATTTGCAAGGGAAAATCATAAAGAAATACTCGTGGGGGGGGAGTAAATTTGATAAATTTATTTATACGTTGAGGGGGGGGGGATAGGGAAATAAGCTATCAAAATTATGGGAATTTAAAAGATTTCATTATTTGTTTTGGTTCAGCTTTGTTGTATCTCAATCACATATTTTAATACAGATTTCATGGAGGGAGGGGGGAGGGAGAACAGAGAGCATAAAATATACTATTTTTCTCAAGATTTATGCTATAGAATCCAGCGAAAGGGCAATTCCTGTGAATGACATGCAGTTTAGAGTTTTTTGCACCATTCACAACTTTAAAAGAAAAAATGCCTGAATATTACATCTACTGCATGAGAATGACTTTATAATTCCCCGAAAATATTCTTTTGGGTAAAGGAATAAAGGTTTAAGAGTTTAAGAAGAACAAAGATAATTTCTGAAAGTATACGCAATTACTATCCCTATCCCTCCCCCCTCCAATTAAAAAAAAAACCTTAATTTTTAGTAAAAAATAACTCTCCCACAAACTCCACTGAAAAATAACTCCACGTGATCTCGTCCCACATAAAGAGTCTTCTTCATAGCGTCTTTTCAATGATGAAAGCGAACAGGTTAAATATGGGTTATATACTTCAGAGCTCCAGCAGGGCATAGCGACTGCATGAGCGCAGAACTTGATCAGTGCAACATTCAAATATGTGCGCTTGGACACAACATTTACTATAGAAAAGAGTCTTCTTGATTGTTTCTTTTCAGTAAAGGCAAGGAAATTAACAATGGGTTTAATAATGTTTTAAACTAGTTAACAACTCGAGAGTTTTTTATGCTTAAGTGTGCTGAGTGTTAAGATTTAGTGAGCCTCTCTTTTTTAAAATTGGTTTGATTCATACTTTTTCTTTCATAATGAAGAGAGTATCTTTGTTAAGATTGCCGTATGATTTTTTTTTTCTTTTTGTAAGCAAAATTATTTATAATTTGAGAAAAAAAATTTAAATGAAAATATACCAGTACTATAAAAACAAAGCCAATTTGTTTTACCAGTGACTCATATTTAGACCTACGCCTAAGCAAGATTCCTGTAACTGTTTTTAAAGACAAATGCTGGGAAGTGCTTCATAATCTATGCATTTGTCATGATTTATTTCCTAATTTTATTTCTATTCTTTTATTATTCTTATTATTTTTATTATTATTAGCACTTGAGAGTGCTATTTCTTTCAATCACGAGTTTTTTGTCAACGCGAGTTTTTCTACGCGCCGTATCACTTTTCAATTTTTGTTGATTTTAGGGACTTGGGTAGGATTTTCTTTAGTTTTCAATCTATATTCTTGCATTCTGTGTGGTTTTTTTCCTTGGTACGTTGTTTTTTTACTCTACTTTTTTTTTCTTCCTACCTAGCGTGAATGAAGTATTTTGAAATTTAAAGTATGATTTTTTTCATACTTTCTTGGCTATTTCTATTAAAAGGTTATCTCTCTATTCTAAAAAAAAGTAACGGCCGCGGTCGCCGCTGTCAAAGCTTGTTGGGCTATCTCCTCCTAAACCGTGTGGATTTGAGTTTGGACTAAGGTGTTCACAGATTCGAAAAATTCCGAGGAACCTGATAAACTGACTTAAATTTCGAAAATCGAATTATTTTAGAAGATATTAATAAAAAACTGAAAAAAATAAACATAATGGTTGCCAGATTTGGCATAAAATCATTCACTCCTTTGCAACAAAGCAATCCCAAGTATGTAAAATAGCGAGAAATTGACAAACATGAAGTAGAATGATACCCATTTTACGCCAAATTAAAAAGTATATGAAATAAATAACTCAAAGTGTGTTACACAAAGTTGACAATTTCAAGTAGTAAATTCGCTTAGACAACAGGAGTTTAGAATGAGCGACTATTCGTTTTTACAAAACAGAATAACTAATTGTAAATGATTTTAAAAGTGCCATCTTGGCATTAGGAATAATCTGGCAAAATGGTATCTTTCCAAGCAGGGTAAACTTCGCGTTCCAGAATGTTAGAACCCAGTATCTTGAAAATGAAAAATAATTAAAATGTAGATTATTTTAAAGCCGGTTCGGTCCATCTGTAGTATTATTTGCTACCAGTAGACATATTTGGTGGCGTTAACTATGCCATTATAGCAGTTATAGTACACTTTGGATGTTTGCCAGCGCGGCGAGATGATATAATTCGTGGTGCTAAATATGTCAATCTGCAAAGGATTATGTATATGAAAATATGGATAACGGTTTTCCGAGAACCTTACATGAGCAGTAATTATAAGTTCTGAGCATGTGTAAATCGCCAAATAATAAAAAGTTGCCATTGGTGGCAAGCTATCCTAGCTGTTCCGTAGTTTTTATAAAAGAAAACATATGAAGAACCGTTTTCTTAGAGCTAATTATTAATTATACATATACGTAAGCCACCAAATATTGAAAAATCGCCATGCGTGGCAAATACGCAAGGTGTCCAGTTGGTTTTAAATAATTAAAAATACAGCTGAAACAGATGTTCTGCTTTTATTACGCTTTAAGCTCCTAATTAATATAACTTTTGAATGGCAACATTAAATATGATTGTGTTTCTCAGGAGTGCAAATAATTTTTCCAGCGATTATACGCGGAGTCCGCACCCCAGGTGGAGTATAGCTAAGGACCCGTACAACACGGATTCCTATAACAAAATATCTACCGTCTTATGTGGGGGGATCTACTGTAGTGTGAAGTTTAAATTTTTATGTATCAATGAACATGCAAGAACCAAGCAATGTGTAGCTCAGTAACATTCTTTCTGATCCAATCTTTGGGATTTGTCTGTTGAAATTCTGTCTTTTTTACGAATAAGCCTTATTAGGGGCCGAATGCCTCATACGGAAAACGAGCCTAGCGAGTC
Source organism: Cheiracanthium punctorium (assembly GCA_038373885.1). Lineage (NCBI taxonomy): Eukaryota > Metazoa > Arthropoda > Arachnida > Araneae > Cheiracanthiidae > Cheiracanthium > Cheiracanthium punctorium. Next base: position 891,270 of record JAWZYV010019719.1, on the reverse strand, counting down.
TAGGGGCCTTGGCCCCTAGTATTTATAAAATTATCAAGAAACCTTTTAATAGAAATAGCCAAAAAAAAATGTAATTGAAACATTTATTTGAAAAGGTATTTGAAAACCACTAAAAGCAGAGCTGCAAACAATTATTATTTGTTCTAAACTATTAATTTTACAGTTTTACAAATATATAATTTGCTATGTAAAATGGGAGAGTATTTTTTATACAGAGTATTTATAAATTTGTGATACAATTTTTATTTATTTATTTTTTACGAATTCATATATACAGAGATTAGTGTATCCCTGTAAACATGTACGTAATTGTTAAATGCAACCTTTTAACCTGTACTGAAAAACAGTCTTCCTAACTTCACGCAAAGAGTACAGTTTCAATTTTATCTATCTGGGGAAAAAAAGATAGTCTTTCCAAGTATCCAAAATTCTGTAAACAGACAGAGGGGTTGAACCCCTGTCCCGGAAACATGCCTCTACTGAAGCACAAAAGACAGCTATTAGCTGAGCCGGAGGGTTCGCGGTAAGGAGTCCAGGGCGTCTGGGGGGGATGAAAAATCAAGTTTTTTTGCTAGGAAAATATTCTTCCCGTCCTGCTTCCGTAGAAAGAGATTTCTATTCTAAGACGAGGTGAAGTTTCTTGACGAAAACATTCGGATGACTAGTCAGTCAGAAGGTTAAAGTTATTATTAACTGGCGATTGAAAACAAATGTTTTCGTCCCTGCATTGCTGTATATTAGGGTTATAGCTTTAAAAAAAGAAAAAAAAACCTGCTCCTCGGACTTTGAATACAAATTAAGATAAACTAACAGCTCTAGGACTTGAAAAATTTCAAGATCCCTTTTCACAAGTTGCGCTAAACACTGTAGTAAACTAAAAACAAACGATCTCTGAATTAATTACATTTTATTATAGCCATTATCTAAATGGAACTTTGAATTTGAGTATGATGAACGCTTATACAAAATATTAACTTCAATTTAAGTTTCTACATAAACATGTGCAAAAATTAATATTTTACAGTACTTCTGCACTGAAACCAATATCACACATTTAGTTGTATTTATAATAAATGATAAATGACATTTTCAACTGAAAGATTTAAACAGATAAGAATGTCTAACTAGTATTACAAAACGCACGCTTATTTACTAGAATAATAAACTACCCAAGTTAAACGATTTCAGATTAAAATGATTTATAAATAACACATGAATATTAATTCACAAAACATGCTTTATATCCTATAAATTTGTAGAATTTCTAAATACAAGTGTGCACTTACCTTTACATTCAGAACTTAAAGTTCGAATTCTATGATTGAATTCGTTGATTTATTTCCATAAAAAAAGGGCAATCTTCAAAAAATTCTTACCTACTTCTAAAACACCTTGTCATTAAATCATTATGACAAAACTATAACAAAATTGTTTTTTAATTATAAAATAAATTAACGTTTATAATCCCAAATCGCATACAATCGAACAGCGCAAATGTAAATATTAGGCCTCAATGTTTCACTCATTTCTTCCGGTGGCAACGAAGAAGCAGGCCCGGTTGCTAATAACGACGGCCCCGGTCCAGCGCGAAGTTGCTCGGATTTTTCCTTTAGTGTGATAAGGCCATAAAGAAAACAATTTTTATATAATGTATGTAAAAAGTTGGTCATGAGGAAAAATAGAAAAGATAAAAATATAATAACTTAATAACAAAGATTATAAAACAATTAACAAATGAAGAAAAAAAAACAATAAACAAAGAGAAAAACAATTTAAAACTATTGAAATCTTAAGTAAAATAATATTAGAACTGTAAGCAAAAATCGACTGACATGTATTGAGGTTTATCGGTGTGACGTCATTTTTCCACCAACACGTGACCTTTCGGCTGTGTTGATGAGTAACTCTGTAATCTGATTGGCTGAAGTATATATTTTCCATCCACACACAACTGAAATAGCCTCGTCTCAGTATAAGTTTTAATATGTCAGCACTTTTTAATGGAAATCTGTGGAAAGATATATTTTTTGTAGTCATGTACAGGTTCTAGAGAGTTATTGAAACATCCATAGGCAGAACAATACAGAGGCATAATTATTATTTTTTTGATTTTATGCTTATGGGGCCCTTTCACGTCGAGAAGAAGAACACCTCTGAATCAGCTGGTGTAGGTAAAATAATGAAAGCCCGCCCATTCAATTGTATTGTTCCGCATTGCGTTTTGGCAAAAAAATTATTTTAAAAATGACTTTTTTATCAGAGAAACCATTATATCTTGTAGATTTTGGTGGGAAGTAAATGGGAAAAGTCACAACAGCAGCTAGTAAAACTTTTATATTGTAAATGAACCAGAAAAATGTGTGCTGTGGTCATCGGTTGTTCCAAAGGATAAGTTTGTTACAGATGCTCGTTTTGAAAGGTTTCGTATGTATTTGTGTCTGTTCATGTAAGTGAATATGTATGTTTATGATGTTAAATAAATATGTTTATTTTCTTTCTGTCCAAATTAGATGGTTACAAGTAGAATTTTTCGATCTTTTCCGAGCTATTCGCCATTAGGCTTAGAACGTAAACAAACATCGAATAAATGCTGCAAAGTAATATTTAATTATTTTCTTCATAAATAGCGCTTATAGTAGAATTCAACTGAAGGGTCAAAACAGGGTTTGTTCGTAATTTGTAAATAAAACACGGACGTTAAATTAGTTTGCCTCGTGATGCGTTTCGTTTTTAATTTTTGGTTTAGATATTTGTTTGTTATTGTTTGTTTGGTTTCATGTTCTCATTTAGGTTTATGGCAAACATTAGGTGATTGGTGTGTAAATGAAGATACAATACATTGTTATAAGTTCAATTTTTTTATATTTAGTTTTCATTTAAGCTTGAAAGCAAGTACCGATGATTGAAGTGGGCGACTGCCCCCCTCCCGAGAAAAAAGGAATTAATGATAAGATCCTATATAATGAAAAGATGCCACTGTATTCCCATAAAATGGATGTGTATTAAAAACTTCCAACTAACCGCCACCACTCACAATTGCATAAACCTGTCAGTGCTTGAAAGAAAATGCATTAGTATACTGAATAGAACTTTCATTTTATATCACCTCTATTTAACAAAAGAATCAATAATTTTTTATAAATAGAATTAATTCATAAAGAATAATCATGGAAATGTTAACTATTATTTACTGTCTAATGCAATTATAAATGTTCAAAATAAACATATTTATGTTCAGTATTATGTATTAATAAAGCCAATTATTTAGGTAATTTACCTATGTATTGCTTTTTCATAACAAATGTTTGAATTTTTTTTGTTTCCATGTTAAATTATCAGTTTATGGAATTATTATTATTTTTTTTTTCGTGGACAGAAATTTAAAATTTCATGCAAAGCCTGACTAAGTTATGAGACATGGGGTAGGCAATGCTCATGAGGGTCCCTTATAAGTTTCTGTATTCACATTGGCATCTATAAGGGAGAGCATGAAAGGGCACTTGCCCCCCCCCCTTCTCTCCTCAGCCTAAAGATTTAGTATATTGTCTTATGATGTAAACAAAAGTGTATCATTAAGCAAAATTGAAACGGTACTTGCATATTATCCCAGCAGTCTAGCAAGACAAGTGATTTTTTACCAAGATAAATGAATGGCAGGTGAATTTATTGATGGTTTGAAATAAGATTGGCAATAGTTTGCCAGTACATTTGATAAATAATAGTTTGGCGAGAATGATCGCCTGGATAATACGTAAGTACCATCAGAAACCAAATTGTTATAAATGTGAAATTTGCCCTTATCTAGAAAAAATTTGACGTTTGCCCTCTCCTAAAAATACTTCTATGCTCGCCCATATGTATTCACACGTACATAATATGGTTTTTGTGTAGATTGATCATATATGTTCACATATGTATCATGCACTGCACATGCATTTCTACCATAGACAATATTTTTGTTTAATAATTTGGGTCCCAGGGCAGCTGTCCTGTTACTCCCATCTACACTTCCCTTAATTGAGTCTGATTCAATGTTATTAATTTTTGAAGATTTATAAATTAGTTTTTATTTTCATTAAACTGTCTTGTATTTATAAAACTGTGTAATTCTTTGGCAGTTGGTAAAGTATTGTGACATAGTGTTAAACTTTTGAGTTCTGTGTGCTGTAATTATTTTGTACTGTGAATTTATAAACAGTAAGTGACAATTTCGCTGTACATTCGAAGCAGTTTGCCCATTGTTGTGTTTAGTTTTTAATATTTGGTTATCGTTTTTAGATATATGCTCATTCTTGTAGTTCATGAGTCTGGTTTCATCTTCTCATTCAAGTTTACAGCAAACATTATTAGATTGGTGTGTAAATGATGGTAAAGTACATTGTTATAAGTTCAATTTTTTTTATATTTGGCTTTGATTTAAGCTTGAAAAGCAAGGACAGATTAAGGAAGGGGAGACCACACGTGGCGTAATGCATTAGTGTACAGAATAGGATTTTCTTTTGAAATAGAGGTGATATAAAATGAATTTTCAACTCAATAAAAATTTTTTATAAAGTGACAATTTGAGTTTCCCTTAAAAGTGTAGTCTTTAAAAAAAATTTTATTTTATTTTTAGGAATGTGATCGATACAGTTCATGCCTAGATACAGTTTTATGCCTAATGAGTGCTTGTACAATTTTGCTGTACATTTGAAGCAGCAGCATTGTACTTGTACTTTTTCGGCTTGTAAAATAGGATGAAGTTATCTGCCCAGTTTTATAAGCTGCAAGAATAAAAGAAAGAAGCTGCAAGAGTAAAAGAAGATCAGCACAGATAAGTGCTGAAGACAGATGGCAATGTGATCTCTTTGTGTGAGTATCATGATTAATTAAAACAAATTTATAAATGTATTTTATGTATTTGTAATTAAAAAAATGAAAACATTCCAAAAAGTTTTAATTTGTTAAATGTCTCTTAGAGAAATGCTAAAAACAATGATCACTATTGTCCAATTGTAATGACACACATGTGTAGTCGACAACAAAATGTAAACATGGCGTGAAGACAGAGGCGTAGGCAGAAATTTTTCATCAGAGGGGGGGGGTTACGACTACTGCAGCTCACATATATGCATACATGTTTGTGATAAGGGAGTGAAGAATATACATTTTGTAAGGGAAAAAATTCCTCATGGGGGGGGAAGGGTTATGACCCCCCTAACCCCCCCCCTTGGCTACGCCCCCGCGTGAAGACCTATTCATTTTGTCAAACAGAGCAAACCACTGATGTAAGGTCCGTGGAGCAAGCTATCTCATCCCTCCTTTCTATAGAACCAACCTACTATTCATTAAAACAGATGTACAATTCTGTTCATAGCCAGATTGAAACACACTTGTATTTTCATTGTGGAAGTAATGGAACAGCTTTAGTATCGCTCGGCCGCCATTTGTTTTTCGCCAAGCCAGTGCAAAGTACCGTGTTTTGTAAAAGGTTTACCTTCAAACTCTTGACGAAGCTCTCCAGTTCCAGAATAGTGGCTATCCTTTTTTCTAGACACAAAAACATATCACACTTTTATCCATAGTTACTACGATATTACAGAGGGTGTTCACACATTTTTGTAACGATTTTGATTTTCTCCGTGAAGTTAAATATCAATTTGAAAATAAAAATGTGATTGTCATCAAATTGTAATAAGGCTTATTTATCGTCTGTAGCATTAAAAATATTCTTTGCTTTAAAATGTTGCTGAAAAATAAACAATGGATCGAAGGCTATATTTTTTTGCTATCTGAAGAGAAATACTCTTATTCAGTTATTAAGAAAAGATGTCAAAATCATGGTTTTAATATTTCTATACATAAAATAAGTGACATAATTAATATGAAAGGAAAGAAACGTCAAAGTTTATATTTCATTTGGGAAAAGGCAAAAAATGCATACCCAACAAAGGTATGTACACTAGAGATGAGTTCGGGCTCATTTTTTGAAGCCCGAGCCCGAGAACTTTTAATCCGAGCCCGCCCGAGCCCGAGCAGTATTATTTACATCTGAGCCCGAGCCCGAAATTTCAGCTAAAGATTAAAAAAATTCAGTTACTTCATTGATAGAATACAATAAATTTTGATGTTCTTGTAAATTAATGGCAAATATAGTTGCAAACTCTCAATGCCCTTTCTAATTCTTTATATCCATGTTTATCAAATAACGTCCGATCTGATGGCTAACTAAGCAATAAAAGCCGCTTTTCTGAAATACCCAAAGAGCTTGACCATACCGTGCCACTATTTTTTTTTTTTACAAGTACTTTTATTTTCCTCATGAATCACTTTTTAAAATCTGCTTCAAGGAGTATGTTAAATAAATGAGAAATTTTTCACGAGCCCGAGCCCTAACGCAATTGGGAATTACAGAGCCCGGGCTCGGGCTGAGCCCGTCTCATCTCTAATGTACACCTGTTATTAAATCTGAAGTCACATCTCATGTTTTAAAGGAAAATCCAACTACCCAAAGAACTATCGCAAAATCTTTAAATATCTCTGTAGGAACTGTGAACAAAATTATAAAACCTGATTTAAAGTTAATCAAAGCAAAAAAACACGATGTTCATCGCCTAACACCAAAACATGTTTCTCAGCAGGATGTTTGAAACTTGCTCCTTTGTCTAATGGATCCCTGGCAGGGATCCCCGGCATCCCCCCGTCAATTCGCACCCTGGTTATAACATATTATTATTATTATATATATATGCTGTATATCCCAGTGTATAACACACATCAGTAAATTGAACATGTCTTACGATAGTAATTATCTTTTGTAATATAATGCATATTTGTAATATTCTTTTATAATGTTTTTCTGCAGATATAAGAAACACATGATCCGTTTTCATATCCGTATCTGCAGATATAAAAACAAGTTATCTGTTTACAGATCCATATCCGCGTATCTAACTTAATGATCCAGCACACCTCTACTTGATATCACAATGGACACGGGTTTTTCTTATTGTTACAAAGTGACAATAATCAGACATAACAAGAAGATGCAATAATTTTACTTAAATATTATCAGTGTGCATTTTAATATAGTAATATATATATGTATTAAAGAAACTTACATAGTAAAACAGACAGTAAATTTGTACTTACATTGAAGTGTGTTCTATTGGGGGGGGGGTGATGTTGGTCGCCTACACGTGGTGCCCCCTGTTCTCGCTAAACGACTGACACTTGTCACCCTGTGCAGCCTTTGATCAATCTTCAGCGACAAGTACATCTTGCTGCTTCTTTCTTGACTTTTACTCTCCAGCAACGGTCCTTTTAGGGCCTGGTCATGTCTATTTCTCAGCTCAAGATTCTTTTTTGGAATGCTGGTGGTCTTATGCAGGACAAGTTCACTTGTATAAAACTAAAAGATACAGCTTACCTTTTGCAATTAACTCTAACATTGTACGCTTTGGCAAGTTATCTCTTCTTGGTGATGTAGCACACTTCACTGGCAATTAGAGATTTATTTTTAGAGTATCCAACAGATTTATTTGAGAAGGCAGAGATATGAATATTTCTGTCATTCCCAAAAAATCAGTTAGCATATTGTTCTTAAACTATACGACTGAAATCCATAAAAGCACTGATTCAATCCTGTAATTTAGTAATTATTTTCATTTGAAATATTTAAAAATTTATTTTTGATAAAGCAACGTGAACAGGTGCAAAAAAAAAAAGAGTTCACACATATACACACATGGAAAAAAAAATGTATTAGTACACTAGGGATTTATTTTGATTTTTTAATCTGAGAAGGAGTTTGTAAAAACAATCTTGGGAATCTGTTTAAAAAAAAGAATATACTAGTACTCGACTACATACAGCACTTATCAATATTTTTTAAATTATAGAAGGTGTTTACAAGAAAAATAAAATCTTGAAACCCATTGTTAAAGCATATCCAGTAATTTCTTAAAATCAGGGATTGCACATACATGTGTTACGTGTAATAAATATATGTTAAAACATGGAATTCAAAACTATTCAACATTCTTGTGTACAAGGTGATTCAAAATTAGAGGGACAAACTTTTAGGAAACGTAGGTTATAACAAGACAGTCCAGAATCACAAAGCGATGAGAGGTCGGAAACATAGTCTTGAACCTTTTAATAATCCATTAGAAGACATGTTGAAGTAACCGTGAAATTTCTGGTCCGGTTTTTTCAAAAACTAATGCATCTTTCACAAATGGCACTTCATAAAAATTGTTAATTCAGATTTTTTTAATGATTACATTGATGAAATTGTCAGCGGAGAGCCCATTCTTTATGAAACTTGGCTAAGAAATTAGATGCACAGTTCAACACTTCTTCTAATGTGATTATTAACACATACATGAAGAAGACATTTCCGGTGCCACATTGATATGTGATTCTGAGCCATCTTGGTGTATTCTACCCTTCCTAAATGTTTGTCCCTCTAATTTTGAATCATCCTATATACCACCTGGGAAAGAGTAGTGTCATAGCACAAATGCTGTTCTATGTTACTACTATCAATGAATCAAAAAAAAAAATAAATATATATATATATATATATATATATATGTAAATTACCTTAAGTTAGGGGACTAAGTTTCCAAATTATGTGGCTGTTGGTGTGTGCAATAGAATACAAATTTCTATAGAAGTTAAGACCTATTGAACTGTTATATTTTTTACAAAACCAGCTTCTTGGAGTTCGCCTAATATTGTTGCAAGGATGTTGAGAAAGATATTCTTGCAAGTTATGCTAATTAAACAAAAAAAGTTATATCTTAAATAATAAAGTTTTTCAAAAAATGCTTGAATATTATTATATAGACAGAAATAAATAATCGGGTAGTTTAATAAATTATCCAACATTTTGTGTAGTATGTTAATTAAACAAGATAATTTATAATATTTTAAATAAATTTAATAAATGTAGCACACAAAGTAAAACATGCATAACTTAAAATAAATCGTAAAGTTAGGTGAATATTAAGATATACACAAAATATAAACACCTTATCAACTGGTGAAAATTGAGCACTTTTACATGTACTAATTAAGTACAACATATTACAGTAGTATATTTTAAACACTAACGTAATAAATGTAGGGTATCTTAATTAAAAGCACATTACAAGAAATCCTGTGATTTAAAAAAAAAGGAAAAGAAAAGAAAATGCTATTGCAATGCACTCTGTATAACTGTGTAATGTGCATTAATCAGCAGTGTTAGAAAAAATATGAATTGCAGTTTATGTATTGCAAAAGAGTATAATTAACATAAAGGCGTAAAGAAACAATAAAACTTAAAAGATACTCACAATAAAACTTTAACATTCCAACTCTAACGAATACAAATCGTAAATTTATTTTGCGAGTTTAATCTGTATGCCTTTGTAGAAAAAATTATCTTTACAAAACTGACTACTGAACTTATATCGTTATTAAAATGTTTTAAAACACTTTTGCGAGTCCTTTTATGGTAAAATCATACAAGCCGGTGCCCACCCCATGTAAACATGGCGACAGTCGCTGGAGCTTGGCGACCGCCAAGCTCCAGCGACTGTCGCCATGTTTACTAGTCATTCTAGGCAACCAGTGGTCCGTTTTTAACTAAAAAAACCCCAGTGGATTCAGCAACCTAGTTGTACAGCTATCTAAACTAGGCAACCAGTGGTCTGTTTTTAACTAAAAAAACCTCAGTGGATTCAGCAACCTAGTTGTACAGCTATCTAAACTAGGCAACCAGTGGTCCGTTTTTAACTAAAAAAACCTCAGTGGATTCAGCAACCTAGCTGTACAGCTATCTAAACTAGGCAACCAGTGGCCCGTTTTTAACTAAAAAAACCTCAGTGGATTCAGCAACCTAGCTGTACAGCTATCTAAACTAGGCAACCAGTGGCCCGTTTTTAACTAAAAAAACCTCAGTGGATTCAGCAACCTAGCTGTACAGCTATCTAAACTAGGCAACCAGTGGCCCGTTTTTTAACTAAAAAAACCTCAGTGGATTCAGCAACCTAGTTGTACAGCTATGTAAACTACGCAACCAGTGGACCGTTTTTAACTAAAAAAAAACAACAACAGTGAACTAAGCAACCTAGTTGTACAGCTAATGTAAACTGGGCAAACACTGGCCCGTTTTCAACTCAAAAAAACATCGGTGGATTAAACAACCTAGTTGTACACCTCTTATAAAGTCAGTATGATTAGAATAGCACGTAAATAGCACTTACGAGCCATACCACTCATACTAACATAAATAAACCAAAACGAAAACGTGCGTCTGCTCGCCGGTATGGAACAACATCCCTATGACTTGTAATATTTGTTATCCCAACTTGGCAATATTTCTAATATAGGCTGTGTTTGCGTTAGTAAAGATGGAAGATCTAAAGTCTCGGCTTAAAAATAGTGATATTAATATCAGATCTAGAGTAAGTCTGCGTACTTAGTTAAGAAATTGTATTTGGTTAAGTGTTGCGAACAATGTCCTGTCCACCATAGCTATTTTCTTGTGAATTAACTTTATTGAGTACTTAGTAGAAGTTAATAACTTCTACTAAGAAATTTTTCTCTGAAAATAAATTTGTGGGTAGTGTATGTCCCTTTTAAGAAGGAAATTCGCCAGTTATGATTACAATTGGCGAATCTTAAGAATGGAAATTCTTATTCGGTGTTTAACAATTAACGTTAATTGGAACAATGATCAGTTCTTTCAAAATTTTTGGTTTTTTCAGTGACCACCTTATGTTTTATAATTTCAGAATTAAGGCAAAGGTGGTAAAATCGTCCAAGACGGTGCGTGTCCCGTGGCGGTTGCCAAGTCCCAGCGGCTGTCGCCAACCATTTTGCACGATCAGCAAAGCGAAGTCAGAGAATTTTAGCACAATAAAATTTCACATAAATTCCACTAACAAAAACATTAAAACAAAATACACCGTCCATATTTAACCTAGAAAACGTCTGCAAATTCAGTAAGAGGCAATTTAAAATGAGCAAACAGTGGGCCATTGTTAAGTAAAAAAAAAAAAAAAAAAATTGGATTAAGCAACCTAGTTGTACAGCTAATGTAAGCTGATATAACACTGGCCCGTTTTCAAATCAGAAAAACATCGGTGGATTAAACAACCTAGTTGTACACCTTATATACAGTCAGTATGATTAGAATAGCACTAACAAAACATCAAATATCAATTTAAAATTCACACAGGGTTTCTACAGACCTGGAAAGTAAGGGAAATGCAAGAATATTTGAATTTTGCGGCAAAATCAAGAAAATACTTCCTGTTTAAACCTAATTGTAGAAATTGTTTTATTTTTATTTTCTTATTTAACCTGATAAATAATTTTAAAATGTGTCCTTTATTAAAATAGCTTGTTCAGTTGAAATATTCTTAATTTTTCCCTAAAATTATTATCAAACATGGTTTTTGTTAGAATCCAGTGATGTCAAATGATATTTTTGTGTATATTGATTTTATTAATATTATTATTATTTGTAAAAAAGGGGCAAAATATAAAAAAAGTTATTAAAGGATGTAATATTAAAAATAGAAATACAAAATTCAGTAAAGCATGCTAGATAAAAAGTCACAGAAGCAAAAGCTGTGAAATCTGTAGAAACCCTGTCACATTAAAAACCTTAAACATTGCAAAGATTCATTAAATAAGCAAGCACTTACCTTAATTTTTTTTTTTTATTAACCACTCAGAAATGTCACTAACACCCATTGGCTTATATTGTAAAACCAGCATACTTTCATTTATTTAGTTTTTAAATTCACACTTCATTTCTAACAAACATACGCACTGGCTTATAACATCAACATGCTTTCTTTCATTTAGTTTCATATTCATACCATATTTCTTCAAAACAAGCATATCCTTTCTTTTCACAAAATAACATATTTCATTCCTTTCCATCCATATCATGAAACATTTTCTAATTCCAAACATCCACTTCCAACAGACAACGATAAAAACGAAATATGTCTGTCTTCAGGGTTAACAGAACATATCATGGATCACCAGCATGCTGTGATCTATCGCTTGAGGAATGCACTGGAATCATCACCAAAACAAAAACATAAACAACGGATCTAAACATAAACAGTACCGGCTTCTCAATACAGTTTGTAAAGGAATAATTTTCAAAATTGGGATTTCTACGTCCGTACCTACTATACCTGCAATATCATTAAGCCGTGGCAGATCGAGAAAACATTTTGGGGGAGGAGTTAAAATAGAAAAAAAAAACTTATTTCATCCAAACAAAATGTACAATAAATCATAGTCTATGTAAATGTTATTGGGAGGGGCTAAGTTATTAAGAAAGATCATTTTACATATTTAAAGTGTGTAATAAAGCAAACTTTTACCCTTTAGCAATCTGTTTTGGGGGGAGAGCTGAAGCCCTTTAGCCCCTCCCCTAGATCTTCTACTGTCATTAATCATTATATTTTCTAACTTTTATATTAGCATTGGAGGACCTGTATCTGGACACACCTGAATCCTGATACTTTGAATAATTCAAACAGATTTTTTTTCAAGGAAAAGGAGGCAGTATTGAGATTAACACCCCTCCCCTCCAAGCAGAACCAGACCTTGGGTGGAACAAAACATTGCAACCACACCGAGCACCATATCTATGGAGGCAACAAATTGCCTTACTATATAATATATATATGTATGTGTATATTTAAAATTTTGCTACATCGGCGTTACAAAAAGGAAAATTAAAGAACGAAAAAAACGAACATTTTAAAGACATTAACCTCCAGAAACAAAGCACCGCTCTAGCCCGTCTTGCTTTGAAAGAGCCCATTACCATTGATTTTAAAAATATTAAAAAAATAGCCAACTTTAAAAATTGTATATATGCCTACATTCGTGAGAGCTTAGAAATATTGACGACAGAGGGCAGCATCAACGATACGCTTCATACAATCGACCAATCATGGGATGACGTCATGCATCGAACTTTCAAGAAGAAGAACGAAGAAGATATAAAAAGAAGCCGCCATTAGTGAGAGATCCAGAAACGACTGAAGATGGTTATGTGTGTGACCGAAATATATATCGTGTACGGGGGAATAAGGTATTCCCAAATAAAAAAATTTTAACTAATTAATCCGCCGTATTAAATTATGTTTTATGTGTTTTTAGTATGTGTATGTTTACACTGAGGAGCAAAATATTATGACCACCTCCACATTTTTCAATGAAGTCATCTGGATAACATGGCTAGCATGTTATTAAGTTTGAATGCTATTTAACTGTTGCTGGAGTAGGTAAGGAATCATTCTTGCAGTTACGTTTGTGAGTGATGAGAAAGGCAGTTGGTCTAAGTTAATTTGTTAGAGGGCAGATTGTAATGGTCTGAAGACTGTGAATGAGTATCTCCGAAACTGCACGACTGGTCGGTTATTTACGATCTGCCTGTGTTAGTATTTATAAAAAGTGGATTAAAGACAGTAGAACTAGCAGTACATGCCAAGATGTTGTACAACCAAGCATTGGTGGATCCAGAGGGCAGGGCACAGGGGCTAGTGCCCTTCCTAGACGAACTAAATTTACACTGTAGAAGATTGACTTGTTTTGTAAATTCTAGTGATAAGAAATTGCGACAAAAAATGTTTTGTGGTCCCTCCAGAATTTTGTTTGGATCTGCCACTGCGTCCACACATTATAGTCCAGTCATTTGGTTAAAAAAAAGGCGTTACCTGGAAAGTTTTCCGGGAGTTCTGAAAGTGGGCAATTTTATAGATTTTGATGTGCTCCTTCCGAATTTCAACTTTGCCCCTTCATATCTCAGCCACTCGTGCCGCCATATTCGAAAAATGGTACCTAAAAGCAGTTTTTTGACAATATCTCCTTTTCGACTGATTTCACGAAAAAACAATTACAAAAAAAGAAACGAGAAAATTTTCTACAATTTATGTAATTACTTTTTTTTTTGTAAAATCAATAGTTTTCGCGTACGAGCGCCGTAAACCATTATTCATAGAAGCCAACCTGTTGGATACAGTCGTGACGTGACCCTAACGTGAAGACAACGATGAGTTTAATGTATCACGCGATGTATGAGTAATTATTTAATATTTATTTGAACTCTTGTATTGTAAATGCCAACTATACCTGGAACTAGGTTTTTTGTAACCATTTTCGTTTTTCCATTTTTGACATATTTTTATGTGTTTGCTGTTTCGCTATTGGGATGTCCATGTTAAAATTTTGTTATAATTAATCCGTTTGTTATTATTTATATATAACCTGCATAGTTGTGTGTGTGACTCAATGTGTTCAACACCAACCCGTGACATTTAATTTTAACTGATTATATTTGTGAATGCGTCACCTTTCGTTTTTTGCAACAAATGTATTCAACAAAAAGTATCATAGACAAGCCAGCCACAGATCATATTTTATTCTTGCATGCCTTCAGTGGCTGTGATACAACATCATTATTTAATCAAGAAAAAATGAAATTTATTAATGTATTCCGAAAAAATACAGATTTAAAGAAGGTTATCCAGGTATTCAAAAATCCTAATGCTGATCCAGAGATCATTGCTAAAGCTGGAGAACGCTTCCTTCTTGAATTATAGAGTTACAGTAATGTGAAAAATATGTCTTTAAACAATTATAGATATGCATGCCTCACAATATCCGCATATAAAAGTAAATTTAATATTATGTCTCTACCACCAGCAGAAGGAGCAGCAAGACAATATTCGTTCCGAACCTATCATCAGGTTCAGCAGTGGTATGGGAATGAACAAAATGCAGAGCAATGATGGTGGACAAGAAACAAGGATGGGCTAATTCCTGTCACCACACTCAAGGCCCAGCTCTGGAAAGCTTGTTAAAACTTATTTCTTGCAAAGGCAGAAAGAGATGTCACAAAGCCTGTGGATGCAGAAAGGCTGGGTTAAAGTGCACCGTTGTATGAACGAATTGCAATGGTACCTGTGATGACTCACAAGTTCCATTACAAGATAGCGATGAAGAGAAAGAATCGGAGACTATTTTCAAACAAATGTATGATGAAATCGAGAATGAAGAGGATTGCAATGAAACTGATAATCCCATTGCGGCTGATGTGGAAGAAATTTTGGGCTGTGACATTTCGACCAGTACTAGGGACAATGAACTCTCAATACTCGGTCCATCAAGAACAGCGAAGTGAAGGAGAATGCACTAAATTTTGGATTAGTTAAATGCACGTGGATTAGGCCTACTGGGGATACCACGATATTAAAAAAAAAAGTGCTGCTTACTCTACCTCACATGGTGGTGTGGAAATGGGTTTTTGGCCAAAAAACACACATTGAACTACACTTTGCGGCACTCATATGCCAAAACTATTAATTTTACAAAAAAATGGTAATTAGTAAATTGTAGGAAATTTTCCCTAGTTTCTTTTTTTGTAATGGTTTTTTTCGTGAAATAAATCGGAAAGGAGGTATTGTCAAAAAACTGCTTATAGGCGCCATTTTTCGAATGTGGCAGCGCGAGCGGCAAAGATACGAGGGGGCAAAGTTGAAATTCGGAAAGAGCACAATCAAATATGTAAAATTGCCCATTTTCAAAACTCCCAGAAAACTTTCCAGGTAAAACTGCCAAATGACTGGACTATTATTAAAGAAAGAGAACGTCATAGATTGCCCCACCTAGTATAGCAAAATCGGCATAAGACACTGGCTCAGTTGACAGCCCTATTTTTTTTTTCTTTGGCCTGCTTAAAAGATTTATTAACTCTTATAGCGAGCGACAACTAAACTTAAAATGGAAGGTGGTTACAAATTTTAATCTGCCTGAATAAGGAATTTACCCGTTGGAAATGGATAAGTGGCGTTATTTTTAATTTACTATTATTCTCCCCCCCCCAAATGTATTATTGTCTTGTAACATCATTAAACGCTGCAATACAAACATGTATTATCAAAAATACAACTAACACACTTAAATAAAAACATTCAGCTCATCATCGTGTTTATTTTCTCCGTGCATTATGAACTTGGATAGTAGTAGAGTGAAAACCAAAATAAAACAAATTTTTGTATTTGTAAACTACCGTTTTTAAACTTTCAAGCGGCGTGTGGGAATCCTGCTGCACATATGGCGAATATTTTGCAGTGCGAGAATACCTTTCACTGTAATATTTTCGGCACGAAATTTAAGAAATTTATGCGAGATTCTCACACTTTAGCAGGAACCCTGCTTCGAGGGGGATGATGGCGAGTTGGATGGTCAAGGATAGAAGCAATGAGATACAGGTGTTTAGACTATTAGTTCGTTTTTTGTTTTTTTTGCTCTTTGCCGCGCTAATGGACTGAGTGTAAACGAGGCATAACACCGTCGTGCGAGAGGAGTCGCGAAGTCTGCGGACATTCCGATATTGTGAGAGCAAAAATACTCTGCAGACCTCTCAAGAATCTGCGACAAGCGTCGCCGCGTTGCATGGTTTCTGTAACCGGGATCAATCCATCAAGTTTTTTAAAGAGAGCCTTCAGGGCCTCATTTTTCCAAGATCTTATATCCAAAAATAGTAATAAAACATGGATCAAACAGATTTGCAAAATACCAGAATGGCCCAGAATGAAATCTGTTACAATTTTCCGTCTCATATCTGGCCATGATTGCCTCCGCAAACATCTCCATTGCATAAATGTCACTTTGGACTCTCTTTGCCCTCTATGTGATCTTAGAGAGGACAGGGTCTTGCTTCATCCCCACATATTCCCTGCTCTGCGGTTTCATTAGGATCAAATGAAACTGCCGGCATTTATAAAATAAACTTAACAGACAATAATTCAAATAAATCAGGATGCTACATAAGTATGACTAAAAGAAAAATTAAAGACAGAAAAAAGGAACACCACAATGATATTAAATTCAATAAACCCAGTACCGCCCTTTCTAAAATAGCCCAAGAATGCCCCATAGAAATACATTTTAATAATAGCCAAAAACTTGATAATTACAAAAATAACTATTATGCCCTCAACATGGAAGCATTACAGATCATAACCACAAATGGCACTGTAAACAACATGACGCACACGCAGATAGATCTGGGATGGAACGAAATTCTGAGGAAGAGAGCAAGGCATTTTGAAGCTAAGGCTGAGGAAGGTGGTGGCCGCCACTGAAAGTGCTACCTGACGGATTTTAATGTCTTTTAAACCTTTTAAACATTTTAATCCTGTCCGTCCTTTTCTTTTAAATTAGATATATTTATTTTTCCGTAGTCTAAAGGACGCTTGCTGACACTTGAATGTTTCCTTGATTGGGAATTGTTTCACAATAAACTTATTTCCTACCAAACAGTGTGTGCGACACTTCCTTGATATTATCTATTTATACTCCTGATCATCAGTGAAATTGTATCGTTGTAAGAACCAATGTGTAAAATAGGGATGTAATGGATATCTGGTATCCAGCTGATTTTTCAATATAAAATACTGTCAGATATCCGAATCGTAAGTACTGGATATCCGGCTGTGTACTACTAAAGTTTTATCTATCATATGCATGGGACAGGATGGAAAATTATATTTCATACTTGCCAACTCTTCTGGTTTTGACAGAAGACTTCCGTTTTTTTAAGCTATCTTCCGGTCTTCTGCCAGAAGATAAAATCTTCTGTTTTTTAAAATTTTTAGTCGATATATTTAATTGTATCAAACTATGCAAAAATAAAAAAATTGTAAATTAATAAATCTCTTTCAAAATAATTTATTAAGGTAATCATTTCGATAGCTAACAGCACAATGCTCTTGTATGAGTGAGGTCAAAGCGTTTGTAAGCAAATCTTTTCTCGATAGTTTAAAAAAAAAAAAAAAAAAGACTTCATTTCGTTCCTCTCTCAGTGCTTCATCATTAGGAAATTTTGTTAGTGTTGAAAACTAAAGCTTGAAAATAATTTTTCTGATGAACTATTAGTAAAAGCTACTTTGAATCACACACACACAGCTAAAACATTCTTAATCTGTTTATTTTTCAACATACTTTGATTAAAAATTAAGTCCAATTTCCATTTATTTAATTGTTCTTATGCTTGTGAAAATACTGCATCTATTTTCATTTTATGTAAAAAATTCACATAAGCTCTTTTCTATTACTATTTAATTTTGTTTTTATTTCAATACATTACTGATCTAAAAAAAAAAAAAAAAAGAATGAAAAATGATGATACACTGGGGATAAGTCTTCTGTTATTACTTTTTATTTTTAAAAATTATCTTCTGATTTTTTGTAAAATCTTCTGTTTTTTTAACCAGAGTCTTCTTGCTTTTGGCTTAAGGAGGTTGACAGGTATGATATTTGTACATTCTTGTTAAAGTGATACATAAAACAGAGGGATATATTTTTTAACTGAAAAAACAGCAAATTTAACACTGGAAATGGCTCATTCAAAATAAACAGACAATTTCAACATTTGTTCAGTAGTTTTTGAGAACATTTATAACTAGTTAGGCTAATATTTAGAGTTGATTTCATGCTGTAAAGTGCTGCTTAGTGGACATTTTCTGAACTACAAAAAAAAAAAAAAAAACTTAACCACATCTCATCTAGTGTCCATGTGCAAATTTGGAGGCCATCTTCTCATCCTTTTCAGCTGTAGATTACTGTTTACAGGGATAGTTTAATGATAAGCACGGTGCAGAGTATCATTTAAAAAATATGTGCATTCAGTATATGCGATTTGAAAGACCAGAAATAATGTAATTTGACACTCTTCCCATGGACTTTCTCTGATATTTTAAATTTTGCTCCGGAAATCTGATAGATACTTACGTATTATCCCGGTGGTCATTTCTGCCAAATTATTTTTTGTTAAATGTGCTGGCAAACTGCTGCCAACCATATTCTGAAACATCAATAATTTCTTGTGTCCGGCATTTATAAGGGTAGAAAATTGCTTGTCTTGGCAGGGGGGACCACTGGAATAATATGCAAGTTCAATCCGATAATTAACAAAAACCTATGATTATTCTGTTTTCAAAATTTATTTACAGAGGCAGGGGGAAATTTTCAATCTTCATCCTTTTTCTAAATGATAATCTTTTGTTAAGCATTCTTTAATTGAAGTCTCCTAATGATAAAAAATTAACCTTTATTTTGCATATTTTTAAATTGGATTTAGTTATTTAAAGTCATTTATGATTTTCTGTAAGTTTCAATTAATTTTTAAAGTTGTCTACTTAAAATATGTATATTTAAAATGTGTTTGTGAAATATTTATTAATGGAAATTATAACATGGTATTTTACTAACTACTACAGTATTGTGCATGATTATGACTCCTTACATAAAATGCTTTGACTAATCTTTTTTTTTTTTTTTTTTTTTTTTGTGGGGATTGAGATTTGTTGATACCACGGGATCCCGCAGGATTAATATTTCATTAAACTAAAAATTGATTTCTGTAGAGAAAAGTAGGAAAAAGTAAGATTGCAAGCTCTATGAAGTTTTTCAAGTTTAATACTTCTTATTTGATAATTCATACAATACCTTATATTAATATGAAAATTATAGTCATGATATTCATAATAATATATTCTGTTATTTCTTAGTTGCTAAAAAAGAAGAATGTAAAAAAGACAACGTAAAGAGAGGCATTTGTCTTCCTAGTCTTCATCTAATTTTGATAGAGAATACAAAAGCGCTTAACAAAAGATATTATTTCATTGTATGAAACCCTGAAGGAGCGATATATTTTTTAGTGGTTAACTGAAGTTCACCTCTTAAAGAGTTCACTAGCATGGGTGGCCATTATACCAGTAGGCAAATCATAACAATATGGGAGCTGGGGGGGAGGCACCTACCTGCCAATAGGTATGAGCGCCCAAGATCACTGGTTCTTCTTGTTCATCTTATGCAAAAATTTTTGGCCAATTGATGATCGGGGAAAGAGGCATGAAATTGCAATTAAAATAATTTATTTTCAGTTTCAATCCCGCAGGACTAGTTCCGCAAATATTTAAGCGGGATCCCGCAGGATCCCATTCCCGCGGGATCGGGATTGCATTCCCTAGTGTATGTGTGTATGTCGGAATGTCGAAATCAAGAGTAAAAAAGTGAAATTGTCCTAAAAATTTGGAAACTAATGTTTGAAATGATTTTTTTTTATGAATTTGCCCCCACCCCCCATTTTCTCCTTTTATGGTGCCTTATAATTTTTGTACTCTGAAAGAATGCTCGTACATTTTAGAATATTTTAGAAGCAATTAAACAGATATATTTTTGGCTTTTAACTGGTTATTAAAAAAATACTATTTTCAATTAAAGAAATTTAATGCATAATCTGAAATATTCTGTTTCATACTTGTATAAAACTACAAAAGAAAGCACAATGATTTCATTATAAATATTTAAAAGAAATTTACTTTTCATTTATCAATCTCTAAAAGTAATTTAACTTAAAATAAAACAAAAAATGACTTAATTTAAATTAATATTAAATTATTAAAACAGAAAAAAGGCATTAAACCAATGTTTGGAAAAAATTAACTCATCTATCACAGGTATTGTTATCAAAATAATCTCATTCTTAAATAAATAAAAACGGGTGCATTTCTTTGTGAAAATAATCTGCAATTATAGATACATTAATAACTATATCATGGTTAAAATTTATTCACTTCTGCCAGTAATGCACAGAAAAAAAAGGCACAAGGCAAAATCACTGTCTGTTACATCCCTAGTGTAAAAGCAGGCTTTATTCTGGTTACTCATTGGTTTGGGAGAGTATGCGCATGGTCAAACAAATCAAAAAGCGTCTTCAAGAATCTGCCTCTAGCTGCATTTGTATTTTAAGATATATAGATTATTTTTGGTTGATGTCAAGCAAACCAGTAATTTTACTTAAATTTAAACAACAATATACAAAACTACTATAATGTGTGTGTGTTTGCACATGCTTCTTGCTCCGACATTTTGCCCACCCTTATAAAAAATCTTAGCGGCATCCATGTTGCCACTAGTCTGTTTTATAATATGTAGTGATATATATATATATATAATACCATTTTATTAATTAGTGTTATTACTTTCAGTGTCTTCAGAAACTTTTAAATGCTGTGAAAAAGAAGTCAAAAGGAAATGTTATTAATTCCACCTCTGTGCAAGTATGCTTGCTTTAGAAGCTCTTTTATCAAATTTTCTGCAGGGTTGGTGATGAAAAAATGTGAAAGTGAACATGTTCAGAGATAAAATAAATAAAAACTTTGTGAAAAAAACACGCATAAAAGTTACTTGTTTTTTCACAAAGTTTTTATTTATTTCATCATTTAGCACCAGTATTTTGAGTATTTTTTTTCATGCTCAGAGATAGACTAATATTCTGATTGGAGTCTGTGGCAGTATTCCATTTTGAGGACAAGATTGTATTTTTAAATCTAAATTTATACTTTTTAAACTGAATATGAATGAATTTATTATGCGTGTGTGTGTGTTTTTGTATATATATATATATATACTAGCTGCCTTCAACAACCAGTTTTGGCCATCGATGGCCAGTTCGTGGCCAAAATGTGCAACCTAGAGCACATGCACCTCTTCGTGACTGGCTTGTGCAATAGGATGGTGCGAAAAACATTTTTTTTTAAAAATTTGAAACGTCACCATGTGCAATAGTTGCGATTTTGATAGTAAAATTAAACCCTGAAATTTGGATGAAATTGTTTAATATCTTAGGCCTCCTCAAGATCAATGAATTTTGGAAATTATACGAAAAAATGCTTTAAAATCAACTGCTCTTTTCATTAAAAAAATAATAAAAATATGAAATGCCGCCAGGTTCTTTATTTGCACTTTTGAGTATGTAAACATTTGTAAAAAGCTAGCCGATGTAAAATTAATTCTTAGGCCTCCCCAAATTCCTTGAAGTTGAGCGTTTTTCACTGAAAATGGTACGCAAAGATATGTAAATAGAGAAGATACTAGTCTTACCTTCTCATGTAAGGAGTAGGTTATTTCACTCAGAAATCAGTCTTTTTTTCAAAACATTGCATTAGCTTCCTATCGAATGCTTTTGCTCGGATGAATCCATCTCTTGCATGGAGGCCACACACATGAAGAGCAGATTCTGTCACAATCCTAATCATCTTCTCAACTGCTTGGGAATGGCAAGGTATTTTTAGAAATTTATCGCAAGAACTTGGATGTTTATCCGACTTCAGTAATTCCTGTAACACACTATTTGTCCATTTCTTTGTGATGGGAGGCTCAGTCACAACACATTCTTGCCAATGGATAAGGTCAATGTAGTCATTGCTTTCGAAATTCACCTTTGGAACTAATGAAACTTTCAAATGCTCATTGTTTGTTGTGAAGATTTTCTGGCTTTTATGATACACTGAATGGCAAGCTGATGGACAGATATTCTGTCGTCGAATAACATTGCAGCGAGTACATTTTCTGCATGAGCAAAATATGCGTTGTTTTGAACAACGTCTTTTATTATACCCTTTAAATTATCTGGGAGATACTGAAATCGAGATATAAAATATTCAAATTCTTTGGGCCATCCTGAAAGGCAATGTTACACTTGATTCTGAACCATGTTGGAGCGTATACTTTCATTATGAATGTGGCTAATACAATAAGTTGTGGTGCTGGATAAGATGTTCCAAAATACAAACGCAAAATGCGATTTGCGAACGATAGCCAGCCAGAATGAGAAAGTTTTCACAGGGTCTCTATTTGCTAGATCTTGTGGGCAATAACCAGAGGAAACAGCCTTACAAATTTCCCACAAACAACGTTGATCCGTGCTAAGATTTCCAAAGTCAATATCAGACTCAAATGAAAATTCAATTTCCTGGAACTTAATGATAGAAAGGTTAATGCACGTATTCAGGGACTTTCACTCCTTCAATCCACTGAATGCTCTTGGTCTTGATGTTTTCCCATCAACTGCTTCTGTAAGGTGGCATAAAGGCAGTTTGTTAAAATGAAATTGACATATTTGTCCAATGCATGGGAAAACTGAGCTTTCCTTCAAGGCGTCTAATTACACCGGTATTAGTCACTTCCCCATCACTTCCAATACAGGCTAATTCTGATAAATCAAAAACTTTCTTATTTAATAAGCTGAAGATAACATCGGAAATGTCCTTTGAACTCTTACTCTTCGGTGCAAAATGTCCCAAATAGACAGAACTGGGTTTTTCAACTAGTGTAATATGCTCCTCCCATACTTTTCTCTTATGCCACTTGCTATCATCCATTTTCGTAATTGTAAGAGTTTCATCCCTTCTTCCGTCAAAAAAGAAAGCAATGATCTTGTGACTAGACAGTGACGGATTAATGTAAGTTTGTTGGTGGGGGCAGTTAGTTAGAAGATTGACATCCATTTTATGGTAGTAAAATAGGTTCTTTTACATTAATTTCTCTTTTCGGGGAGGGCGGTCACCCCACCCCCCTTTAATCTGCCCTTGTGACCAGACCTATTACCTCACCTTGAATTGCTTGACATGTCTTTATCCTTTCTCGCCGAATTTTATACTGATCAATAACAGGTGTACTGATATCTTTTGTCTGTACTTGTATATGTCCACTTACATCATGAAGAAAATTACCATATTTAGTGGTGATTATGCATAATTACCGGTTATTATATATAATCACCAGTTTATTACTTTTACCGTAACATATATATATATATATACACATATTTATAATAAAAATTTAGTATATTAGATTATTATTACAATATACAGTAGAAGACCCAAAATCCGCCGACCTGAAATCTGCAAGGCTCTAAAATCTGCACTGTCTGTTTAATGTAAACAATGAAATCTGCCCTGCCAGCTGCAAGTTCAGAAAACTACACTATAACCACAAAGTAAAACTAAATAAGCTATTTCCACTTGAAAAAAAAAAAAAAAAATATATATATATATATTTTAAGAGTTTGTGAGCTCTGATGATAACATTGATAGTCTTGAAATGACTGACAGTGACATAATAAACACTCAATTATGGTCACATGACAGACTCGGACACAGTAACAAGTGAGATGATCAAAAAATTGATAAAATAAAATTTTAATCATGGTTAGGCTCTGAAAAAAGAAGTATCTCAGATTTGTAGAGCAGCAAAGCTGTGTTACAGAACAAGAAATAATGAAAAAAAAAAAAAAAAAAAAACTATAATTAGAACATCCCTAAGTCCTAAACTACTATTGAATATACATGTTTAAGTAAGTTGTACTATAATCTCATAATTTTGTATATTGTATTATCCCTCTGTATTTTTATATCATGATTCTGATAATAAGTAACATGAATTGTTTCTCTTGATCTCTATCGGTTTTTTTTTCTGGGTGGGGTGGAGGGAAATAGAATAAATTTCCTATTATGACCCAAAATCTTCAAAATTCTAAAATCTGCCCAAGGTCTGGAACCAAGCTGTGCAGATTTTGGGTCTTCTACTGTACAGTGCTACACTGTACTTTCTGAAAAAGTATTTAAAAATGCTACAAAAGCATAAATGTGTTTCTTTTATTGGCAGCTTATTTCACATGAAACTGTAATGCAGTTTTTTACTAATTAGTGGAAACATATACAAATAAAGAGATGGAATCTATATATTGTTATGAAAATTACACTGTAGGTATATGTTAAAATAGTCCAGCTAGCTTGAAAAGCAGTTAAAACTCTTTATTTGATGTATACAAGCACTAATGTCCCCCCAACAACTGCAGAATTTAGTAGCACATGCAACTGCAAATCATTAACTATCACACTAATCATACCGCAAGAAGGAATCTGGTATTTATAGGTTTCCAATCAGGTTGTAAAGTCATATTTCTTGATTTTTCTCATAACTTCTTTCCTAATTACGATACTGCCAAAATTCGACTACTTTCAAGAACTTTTTTTTGGTTGCCAAATATGTCTCCAAAATGGTTGCCAAGTTTGTCGCAAAGGTCAAGGGGTCATTTTTCTTGCTTGAATGCAGGGGGCACAGTGCTCCTGTTTTTCCTAGTTTTCCTTTATTTATGTATTGACTCCTATTTTTACATTGTATTGTAATTTCCCCTCCTATTTTTAACTTCCCCCCCCTTTTTATTCCTTTTTTTTTTTCCCTCTACCATTGATCAAGGGCGGCTCCAGGCTGAATTTTCGGAGGGGGCCATTGAACTTTTTAGATAGTCTATAAATTGTTTAAAATGCCAATTTAACGTGAGGAATCGTAAAATATACGAATCTAAAGTTCAGAAACAAAAAGTTCGGAGGGGGCTATGGCCCCTATGGCCCCCTCGCTGGAGCCGCCCTTGCCATTGATCATATTAGAATAACTGTGATAATCTTAGAGGGTTGCCACTGCTGACTAAAAGGTGATATTTTGGAGATTCGGTGACTGTGGCAACTTTTTAATCAATGGACAAAAAGTGACTTTTGAAAAATAATGAGACTTTTGCAAGGTTTAGGTGACTATTTCTAAATTTCATTTAAGTCTAAGAGGCCGACGGAGACATTCGTCACCAGCTGAGATTTTTCTGCCGATTTGCAGAAATCATCATTTTGTTTATTTTGCAGTGGATTTCTTCTTTTTTTAAAATTTATAGATTGACAAATTGCATTATTTATTTATATAACTTTTTTGGAGGGAAAAATTTCAGTAAGTATTATGAGGTATGCTGCCGCTGCCAGCATCGCAGTTACTATCTTTTTCCATCCACCTTGATAATGAATATTTTCCCTTTAGCATACCTTTATTGAAATCTGTAATGCTGTAAGGGTGAAAATTGACCAACATTTCAAAATCTATTTACTTTTGCTTTTTTTTTTTTTTTTTTTTTTTTTGGCCCTGGGATAAAAAAAAACTTCATTGTACAGGTCTGGTTCTGATATGAATGAAAATGCAAAAGAGTTTAAAGTAAAAGTTGAAACAAAGCATATTTTGCCAAGGAAAAAAATATTTATGAAAATAAACAAGATATAAATGTCACTTGCTCATATTTATTTCTTTCAATAGCTTTTCAGATGATCTACCACAGTATTGTTTATTCTGTTTTTACAAAATTGCTTTCCATCTCCTTTTTGTATTTAGAATTACGCAAATTATATGCTTAGTGGATATGCATAAATGGAATTAATTAATTTTTTATCATTATTTAAGTTTACACTTTTAAGATTAAAAGATTAAAACTTTAAAAAAAAATTTTTAATATGACATGGAGTACTGTTTTGTGCTCATCATTTTGAAAATGCAAAAGATTTTGCAACTGTTTTGAGATAAAATTAGATGCACTTTATACTTTTGAATAATATTTATATTTACTGTTAACTATATGCTGAAATGAATAAGATATACTCACTCTCATAATTCAATTCGAATTCTTGTTATTCCCCATTCCTCACACTATAAAATAATTTTAAATTTGGCATCTGTGGCATCAAAATTTGTCCAATGCCACTGTGCAAAAGCACTAACAAGAACTAATAATAATAGAAAAAAGAAATAAACTAAAATTGTGATCATATATTTTTTTTAAACATAGTGTTGTGTGTAATCTAGAATTAGACTGTATCTGATATAGCGAAATTATTGTAAAGAAATAAAAAGGACTTACCCCATTTATTGGGTATCAATTGACAATAATCCAATGGTGGGTAAAACACAACAGTAAAAATTCACAAAAAAATAAAAGGAAACTAACTCAGTGAGGCATGAAAATAGATATCTTTATTTTTGCATAATTATTACGAAGCAATTACATCGGGAATTTTACACTTTAAAAATAGACTTAGGTCCTTGACAAAAAAAAAAAAAAAAAAAAAAAAAAAAAAAAGACTTCAAGATTATTATAAAGTCTCCATGATATTTTAAACAAAATTTACTGAATAAAATTAGAGCTCAGGGTAGAAAATATTCATTGATAACTACAATTCTAATGAAAAATAATTAACCTAGCCCCTTCTTTTATATTATATTTTCCTCTTCGCCCAAGAAATTGTGCCTTAATCAGAGACCTTGACAAAAATTAAAGGGGAGGAAAAATACTGCATCCCACTATTTAGCTACATAGAGGAGAAGTGATTTTGTTTTGAAGAGAAATTGTAGGTTAAAGAAAAAGTAACCATAAAATTTCTGCCCATTGGGACATGAATCAAATTCTTGTAAAAAAATTAACTTTAGGCTTAGGTGGAAATCAGCTACTTATATTTTGTTGGGCGTGCATACCTGAGATGAGGGCTGTTTTCCAATTGTCAACATTTAAATACGAAACTGTCGCCAGAATGCTTGCGAACTTGCAATCTATCTTTTTTTTTTTTTTTTTTTTTTTTTGTATCAAAGCTGCATTTTCAAAGATCCATTTTGGCAAAACGATAACAGATCTATGATTTCCCTGGACGTGACTTGTATGGCAAGATAGGGTATCAAGTTACCCCCGAAGCTCTTGTATGGGCTAAAGAATAAAGTAGAGAATATCGAGGGAGTGAATTAGACATTTTAAAAGATAAGTAAAAGTGTAATTACAAAGGTTTAATTATAGAAGTTCAAATAAACATATAGCCTGATTTTGATGCTATAGCATCTGAATAATAATTTCATAGAAACTAAACATGTGTAAATGCAGTTGTAATTGTTATGATTTCAGACTTGATGTACTGAAACATGTGATAGCCATCCAGAAAATTCAGGCCATTACAAAAGCATATGGAGAAGCTGAAGAAAAAAGAAAAGATTTAAAAACCAGGCTTTACACACTTCCTAAATTTTTAACTATCATACTATTTAATTTTTTTTCTCATTATTCACTCCAACAATATTTTGTTTGATCTTATGTTAGTTACAGGCGCGTAGCCAGGAAAATTTTTTGGGGGGGAGATGAACATATATGTGTATAAATAGACGGAATTTCATCACTAATCCAAAAATTTTGGGGGGGGATATATCCCGATATCCCCCCCCCCCTTGGCTACGCCCCTGGTTAGTTATGCAACCAAGTGAAGAAAAAGTAATGGTTGGTTGGTGTCGTGTCCATGGGGAGATCTATAGATAGATGACCATGAGTGTACAGAACACAGCTGGCTATCTCCTTGATGTTATCGGAGTATAGACTCTTTTCAATGTCAAAGGGGCAGAATCCCCCGAGCTGAGCCAGAGATCTTAAAATGGCAGGGCAGTCAAAAATGTGTTTTGGAGTCAGTGGAATATTATCGCAATTATTGCAGAGACGGTAGATTCTCTGCAATAATTGCGATAATATTCCACTGCCGGTAGACCGGCAGTGGGTTCATTGGGCACCGGTTCATTACAACCGGTACTTATTAGAGATGAGCCGGGCTCGGCCCGGGCTCGGGCTCTCTAACTCACTATTGCGTTCGGGCTCGGGCTCGTGAAAAATTTCTGTTTTATTGAACATACTCCTTGAAACAGATTTTAAAAAAGTGATTCATATGAAAAATAAAAGTACTTATAAAAAAAAATAGCGGCGCGGGTGCCTAGAAGGTGCGTGAAGCTCTTTGGGTATTGCAGAACGGCGGCTTATATTGCATAGATCATGTATAACTGTATAGTAGCAGATTATGTATATGTGATATTGCATAGTCATGAGATCGAACATTATTTCATAAACATAGATATAAAGAATTAGAAAGTGCATTGAGAGTTTGCAACTATATTTGTCTTTAATTTGCACAAACAGCAAAATTTATTGTATTCTATCAAGGAATTACTTCTTTGAATTTTATTTATCTTTAGCTGAAATTTTGGGCTCGGGCGGGCTCGCGCTCCGACTTAAATAATATTGCTCGGGCTTCAAAAAATGAGCCCGAACTCATCTCTAGTACCTATCCACTGCTGGTAGATGCAGAGACGGTAATATTTTGTTTGATCTTATGTTAATTATGCAACCAAGTGAAGAAAAAGTAATAAATGTTCAAAAATAATTTGAATATGTATTTGTATTAAGTGCTCAAATTTTTCTGAATCTAGGAAGTTCTAAGAAAATTATTTTAGATTTTTTTTTTTTTAAAAAGAAAGTGAAATAAATGCTAAAATGTTCTCTTAATTTGACTAAACATTTTCTTGCAGGTAACCATAATCCACAATAATGTACATACCTTTTCTAACATTTTTTCATTACAAATGGATTTTGTAATTTGTATTGTCAGAATTAATGAGTATCTTTATTCCAGTTTTGTTTTGTTTACTTGTAGCCTCTAGTGAATGAGAGTTTAATGTTACAATACTTTATTATGTTGTGTCTTAGAAAATTTTCGGAAAGTTTCCCAGAAAATTTTATGTTTCAAAATTATCAGGAAAGCCACAATTCTATTCGCAAGCCGTTACATGCAGTTTTAAAATTTTTAATTCTCATGCTTCCTTTCAAAACATGCTATTTAAAAAATATGATGAGTGAGCAAATTAAAAATAAAATTTCTACCATTAATCATTTATCCAAAAATGTATTAACGTTCATGTAAAGACATGCAATTCGTAAAGAGGGCGAGTTTTACTTAACACAGGTAAAATGACAAAGGATGTACTCCATTCATTCTTTAGGATCATTCATCAAACAATCTAATGGTCATCGGTTTTTCAACTTATTTTCATAACTGACACTCTAAGCTAACATAATCATGAAAAAGTATAAAAGTACTTCAACAATTTAAATCACATGCTTTACATGAATTTTTTTTTTCAAAAAAGGTTTATCTAAAAAAATACAATTGCAGTGTGTACAAATTACAAATAAAATTAGTCAGTTTAATCAGCTATCCAAAAATGTAAACATAAATATATGCTTTTAATTTGTATTTGCACAGTTTAGTTTGTTTTTTTCCTGTTAGTGGAAGAACTTCATGATGTCTTCTTTTTACACCTGAAATAAAATCTTTTTTACAATAACAATTTACTCTGAAACTATCATCTTACATTAATGAAGCCATGGGTCAATCAAAAAATTTTTTTTTCCAGGGTCCTATTTTTATGAATTTCAATACTTAATTTTATGAATCTTAACACTTATTTTTGTGAATTTTCATTCTAATTTTTAATAAAAGTAACTTTTTTTTATTAAAGTAATTGATAAAACAGATAATATGTAGAGTAAAATGCCAATGAAGGGGCCCTTTTAATAGATTGTATTTTCGTGAAGGGGCCATTTTAATTTATTGTAATTTTGTGAAGGGGCTGCAAAAGGGAGCCAATTTTTTGTCTGGACCGACCACTGAAAGCTAAATGGTAATTTAAAAATATTCCAAAGAAATTGCAGAAATCGCTATTAATGTCTTTCTATTATTTTTTCTTACATCAACTTATGAAGAAAACAAGAACTATTTTTGAATTTTTGTTGTTGGTGTGATTAATGAATTAATAAAAATTAACAGATCACGTTCAGATGTTTCCTGTTCGTATTTTGATTATGGAATCCTATCCTAGAGGGGCTAAATTTTCCTAAAGAAGTTAAAGATTAACCCAAGTTTTTGTATCAAAACATTCTCTAGGCTTCTTAACTAGACTTCATTATTTTATAATATTTATAATTATATAAACAAAAATCTGAAAGCAATACAGAAAATTTATGACATGTTATGAATATGGAACAAAATTTGGCTGAAGGCTTGTTACATCACTGTGTTATTTTATTTAAAATTATTTTACTTAAAACTACCTGTTATGTTAAAAACAGTTAATTTCCTGTCTAATATTATTAGGTTCCAGAATTGAGCTTGATTTTGGAAACTTGTGAAAGTGAATCAGCTGTAACATCAAATCTAGCCGTGCAGGTTATTATTTCACTGGTGATGAATAAGTGCATGAATACTGATTATGCAGTAATGAAACTATTAGGTTGCATGAAATCCCCTTGGTAAATATTTTATTTCTTATTACAATAGTCAATTTTCTTTCTCTCTTTTGTTTGTTTCTTTTTTCATTTTTTTTTTTTTTTTTTTTTAAGCAGTGGTAGCTTGTGGTATGCTTTTATGGGAAAAGGAGCTACAAGCTGTATTATAATTGTAAAATGTTTGGGAAAGAATATGCAAATGAAAATTGGTTAGGTTGGGGGTAATTATGATAATTTTTTTGCAAATTTCAACTTTTTGAATATTTAACTCAAGTAGTAATTATATGAAAAATATTGTTTAATAACACCTTCTAAAATATTTTTTCCATAGGATTATTTGTTTAATATTTATGGGAGTAATTATAACTATCCCAACAAAATTTTGAGTGTAATTATGATCATTATTCGAGGAACTGTGGCCACTTGATTTCTTCTGATACTTGCATGTACAACTTTTGTTGAAGCAATTCAGATTACTACTCTTGTTTTGGTTAGTGATTAGATTACATTGGTACATAGATAATTGATAAAAATTGAGTTAGTTATAATATCTATTTATTAAATCAAAATAGCTTCTTGCTGCCAATGGGGGATGGATGTTTTGAAAATTACTCTTTTTTATAAAAGGGAAAATATTAAATTGTCAGAATTGTTGAAGGAAAAAAAAGAGTGTTAATTAATGTTGATGTTTCAAGAACAAAATAAGGTCAAAATAAAGAAATAACAGTAAAGATCAAAATAAAGAAATTACAAAATTAAAATTAATGTTTATGACTATTCAAAACAGTAACTGTTCCAGAGATGTAGTCTGTCCATATTTTTCTTTCTTTTTTTTTTTTTCAGTAAGGGCGTTTTACTACAGAACAGTTTGAACCCAAGGGCGGCTCCAGTGAGGGGGCCTTGGGGGCTATAGACCTTCCAAACCTTTTGGTTTAGAACTTTGGTATACTTTTCAATGCTACACATTTCATTTATATTGTAAGCAATTTATAGACTCTCTAAAATGTTCATTGGCACTCTCCGAAAATTCAGCCTGGAGTCGCCTTTGCTTCAACCATTGGCTAGTGATATACCGTATCCGTAAAAATATTTTTTACAAGTAACACTTGCTCACCAAGAATATGGTAAACCAATAGAAACCACAAAGCATTTATTCACTGAGACTAGATTGTGACATAATGTGAAGTTGTGTCCCATTATTTAACTGTGAGAAAGAAACTTGTTTTAAAAGAAATGTTCATGGTCTATTTTTTTTTTTTTTTGTATTTACATGTCTCATTTATTTTTATTACAAACTCTTATCTGGTATATTTTTAATGTCTTGAATGTTGTTTGGCTCTGTTCACAGGCCATGACCATAACATAGCTGCCAAGTGTTCCGTTTTTTGAACTTTGTTCCGTAAATACGTATTTAAGCAAAAATGTTCCGTTTTTCAGCTTCTGTGTAAGGATTTTTAAAAATTAACAGAAAAAAGGAAAATCGTGCACATTTTCAGCTTTTGGCAAAGCATTTATGCTTAGTTGTCAAAATATATCAAATAAGTCAATAAATTTAATTGAGTGATATTTATCTTATTCTTTCAA
The DNA here is from genome assembly GCA_038373885.1 of Cheiracanthium punctorium. Lineage (NCBI taxonomy): Eukaryota > Metazoa > Arthropoda > Arachnida > Araneae > Cheiracanthiidae > Cheiracanthium > Cheiracanthium punctorium. The sequence goes on along the minus strand of JAWZYV010019719.1, from coordinate 858,869 downwards.
GAATTAATCATTTCATTACATTACATTTCATTATTACATTAATCATTTAAGTCTATTGTAGAAAACAAGCAAAGTTAAGTACATTTTATTTTTTATAAATTAATGATTATATATGCACATCATCTCTATACACATGATAATTTAATTTTGTTAATGTAAGATTTTTAATTGTATATTTAATGGTACATTTCATGACCACTCACTGTGTTCCTTATTTCTGATTTTATGACCAAGTGCTGTGTTCCTTATTTTTTTCTTGGAAGGTTGGCAGCTATGCCATAAGCATTTACAAATTCCACACAAACACACACAAAAAAAAGTAAAATAAAGTAAAAATAAAAATCCATGTTATAATTTATTTATATAATATAATTTAAGTTAGATATAACAAGAAAAAAAATGAAATTTTGATCATGATTTTTCTTTATTTCTTAACCCTTTCAGACCCTACGTCGTGCACTTAAAGAACACATTTTACCCGAAAATTTAATAATTGGGATTTTTTTAATGCTTTACTTTTTTAGTTACAAATTTAATACCCATCATCAGAAGAAAAATTATTTAATACAAAGAGAATTATATTTAACCAGGTTTGAAAGCGTTAAATGTTATGGGAAAGACTCATTTTTCTTGGTCAAAATGACTTTTCCCATTATGTTTTTACGCATGGTTATAATTACCCCACTTTTTAAAAAATAGTGAGATAGTTCTGACCACGAATTTAAAAATATTTAACAATGGCAGAAAAAGTAAAAACATTCAAATTGGTATTTGACATGAACCAGAAAGTAATGCTGTCATTTTACATTAAATTCAAACAAAATTTCAACAAGTTTTTAATTACGAACAAGCTAACATAGGTTTTGTATTTATTACATGAATTTTATGTGATTTTTTTTTTCTTCTCAAGAAAGATATGTGAAAAAATGAGGGTGGCTGTCTACCCTTCATGGAGGATGAATTTCAAAATGCCATGAAATTAAGTTTTAAGTATTCATAAGTGTTGCATTTTATAGCAAAATTTTTATCTTTTTCCCTTTGGGAGAGATATGTGAAAAGAACAATTTGGCCCCTACTTCTTCATGGATTGTTCACAGGCCACAATTTCATATTCCAAATATGCTGTCTAATCTAGCACCTGTGTTAAAAAGCTCAGATATGAGATGTTCAATTTTATTAATATTTGTTTTGTCTGAATTAATTGAAATATGTATCAGTTCTTTTAAGTATTTAATTGTTGTACGATAGTTTTACAATTATCTCATTGTTATTTTGTTAGCTCATGTTTATAATAGCGTGTTCTCCCCTTTAATATTTTTCTAAATTAATTAATTATATCTGTTTTGCTTATTTTATTTTTATTTTTTGCCTTAACGTCTGTTTTCTTTAATAACTAATTAGTTGCCCTTTTCTCTTCACCTTATTCTGGCCCCCTTTATATGTTCATATCATTTAAAAGTTTTTTATTTTTATTTTCTTAATTTTGGTACACAATGGGGTTTAATTTTAAGTTTTGGGTATTTTTCTGTGCAGTTTATGCTATTTTTTGACGGTTTGGGTACTGGTTCTAATTTTTACTGAACTTCTTTTCTGACTATGTATTCTATCAAAATTTTGTCATCTTGGGAATTTTAGAATTCACCGTCTTGTTTTGTTTCTCCTCTTACCATGCAAAAAACATCTTCCTGTGCAATGACTCAAGTTTCTCAGAAGACGCTAACTTAAACTTATTGGCATATACTAATTGCTCAAACCATTGTTGGAGGGAGCCACTTCGGAATTGGCATTCAGTTTTGGCTGGAGACACTGAGCAGATTTTTTTACAACGGAGTGAAGGAGCGTATTGCATCTCTAAATGGCGTGTGCTGCTACGGGTGGGGGCAAGTAAAAGGCCCTGGCATTAATGCATTAAGTGCATTGTCTCAGGCCCAGCCATCGGTATTCACGAAAGATGGAAAAGAAGAGGTAAAGAGATAGCTACACTTTCCGACATATGAGTTGCAGGACCGGGTGCTGGTATCTTCAAGCTGGCAGTGATGCTCACCTAAATCTTTGTAACATGGTGTGTCTTCCTCCCACTTAAAGTAACTCATTGACCAGAATTTCCTTCAGGTGAACTCTTTCTTTAACTCATTCTTTCATCTGAAAATTTTCATTGCCATAAGATTATGATTAAACATGGCTGATTGTTCCTTGTCATGTTCCTATAAGTTTTGACCGATGAACTTTCCAACTATGTCTGAGTTACCATTAGTTGCATCCTATAAACGCCATTGTCAAGAGTGTTGATGCTACATTGTCCGAGTATTAGTCACAAGTCCCCATCTTTGATAATGTCAAGGACTGAGCCCTGATAATGTCAAAGAATGCTGTTTCTCAACAAAACACTCATTTTGTTGAGAAACAGCATTTGTGCCATTTTGGCATAGGGCATAATGCCCCTTTCCCCTTTAACAGCATTTTAGATTAGCTTTCCACCCCCTTTTTTTTTCAATTCTTAATATTAGTTCACACTCTCCACATATATATATCTTGTTCAAATTTTGAATCGTTAATAAAATACTTTTTTATTCATTCATTCAAATTCAAATACATTTTTTAAAATTTGTAGTGGATGACACTTGATGTTAATGCAGTTTTGGTCCTGATCGACTGGATAATTTATCTACAGTACCGTCCAAAAGATTCTGAATACATCATGCTCTATGGGTCAAAATTCATTAAACTCACATATCTCAAAAACTATTAGACGGAGAATGTTGAAACTTTATATTCAGGATTGTTGTAACATCTAGTTGTGCACCCTCCCTTTCGGTCCCATTCGACTGGATAGTTTATCTACAGGACCGCCCAAAAGATTTTAAATACATTATGCTCTATGGGCAGAAATTCATTAAAGCAAATTTTAGAGGTATTAGGCTAGTTCAAACGACTCTGAAGTGATATACGCTGTTAAGGGTTACAAATAATTTTTCCATCAAAAAACTGTGCTTATTATTTATAGTTCTACTACAGGAACACTCAAAGGATTTCCAATACATTACAGTCAATGGCAGTTTTAAGGACGTTCATCCATTTAAAGCACAATACCATCCTTCCATATAGTTAGAAAGATAATGGGCTGATCACGGTCACATGCCTCTCTCAAGAATTACGTGTGTATGTATTTAACTCTCAAATCTCAAAAACTATTAGTCGTAGAATGTTGAAATTTCATGTATAAGATTGTTGTATGATCTAGTTATGCATCTCGATTTTTGGTTCCAATCTACGGGAGAGTTTATTTACAGGACCACCTCAAAGAATTTCAATACATTAATGTCTATGTTCATCTTCAATATATTGCATCTGTAGTCAGTCATGTTTGGTTCATGCCCAAAATCTTGCCATTTGTCATTGACCTTGGCCAGTTTTGCCAAAATATCGCCAAATTTGGTGATAGTCAGTCATTTGGTCCATGCCCAAAATATCGCCAAATTTGGCACCACAAATAATTTTGCATTTTGCCTAACTCTTAAAACTTTTTAACCGTAGAATGTTGAAATTTTGTATTTAGAACTACTGTAACATCTAACTGTGCATCTCTTTTTTTTTTTTTTTTTTTTTTAATTCCTACTATTAGTTCACACTCTCTGTATATATTTATATATCTTGTTCAAATTTTCAGTCGTTAATACATTTTTTTTAATCCACTCAAGTTCAAATAAATTTTAAAGCTTGTAGTGGATGACACTTGATGTTAATACAGTTTTTTCAAATATTAATTCATTAATTAAATTTAATTAATTAGTTAATAAAAAGTAACTAAAATAAAATTTTTCTTTGTTAACCTAAGTATAAATTGACTTAATTTATATATATATATATATTACACGTTTAAGCGTCAGTAAACATAAAAATCTTTTTGCAAGCAACTTTCATTTAAATTATCAACTAAATTTTTTTTTTTTTTTTTTTTTTTTTTTTTTTTTGAGAGGCCTCTCAAAGCTCTTCCTGAAGTATGATTATGAGCTTGATGGCATCCGTGTGTAAAAATTGGATTATGAAATGTAAATTAATTTGTTTTTTCCATATAAATTAGATTATTTAAAAAATTAAGCTATTATGGAAGCAAAAGTTAGATTGTGTGATTTTTTAATTTTTTTTTTATTTGTAAAATAATAAATTAAGAGTTAAGTGTCTCTGCCTTACAGCTACATATTGTAAACAAAATGAAAATAAATTATAAGTTTTGACATTAAGCTCAAACGCATGTTGATATGTTTTTATTTATTTATTTTTAAATTACGTAATGATAATAGATTTTAGTGATTGAAATAGACATTACGGTGTAAAGATTTTTAGGTGTATATTGTTTCTTGTTGTGGAGTAAGAGTATGTTTGCACACGGAGTCAAAAGGTTAATATTGTTTCACAATTGCATAATGTGAAATATTTAAATGCTAGCAAATTAATCTTATTTTTATCAATAAATTGTTGTCACTTGCAAATGTTTCTATCTTTGTGTATGCATGTTACACCTACAACAAGTTTTCTTTTATCTGAGGCAATTCCAACTCAACTCTGGGGTCTATTTATTGTTTAGGTGCATCGTCATTCTTGCTTTCACATTGCAACTTGTTGATTCTTTAAAATTTTGTAGAAGTCAACACGACACATACATGTCAATCACATTTCATATTATAAGCTTTAGTAGTTTCGGATAGGTGAAATATTGATGTTCAAAAAAATGACAATACTTTCTGCTTCTTCTTATACATTACAAACATGCTTTCTCATACGAACTAGCTTGCCTGAAATGTTCTATCTTTCTGCCGAACAACTTTAGACACCGAATGTTAAATCCGTTTATCAAAAATTTTTACATGCTGGTATTTTTATAATTGCTACTGCCTTAAAAATACTTAAAATTAAGGATGAAAGATACCTATAATGTAAAATAGATTATAAGCTTTATTGGCAGTAGTTATAGAAAGAAAAAAAAGAGGGCAATTCGGAAAAATTGTTGTCCTAGGTTTTCCCCCTCCACTGAGGTAAATGTCGGCTCCTATGTTGAAAAAATGTGATTGAAAATAGGGTGTTTTTACAGTTTTTCTAAAAATTTTCAAAAATGAAGAGATATACAGTATACTCTCGATATAAGTCAAAGGGATGATAAAAAAAATTCGAGATAGCAAGTTTTCGAGATAACAAGGTTATACCCAAAACATAAAAACACAAGATATGGAATAATTTTCTGAAAATTAGAATCATGATAGGCTAGAATAAATATAAATATGTAGTGATAGTTTACAATAAGTCTGAATATAGCAATAAGAATTTTAATTTTTAAAAGTCAGAAATGAACTTACATTGCTAGGATTTCTTAAAAAAGTCTACTATTGTTGCCTGGCGACATCTCTTTTGAAATTGTTCATCTACTATATTTTCTATTAAAAAAATAGCGGCAAAGTCATCGTTGTCCATGTTCTTCGAGCATTCCATGAATCGTCGTAGTAAGTGGACAGCATCTTTAGCTTGGGACGCAGTTATATTGGGCTGTAAAATATGCACTTCTTCATCATCAGACGGCGGAGAAGAAATGGATTGAGAAACTATTTTCTCGTTGGTCCACAATCCACAGACTTCAACATCAGCATCTAATTCTGTGAAGCTTCAAACGTTAAGTTTTCGGGAAGCTTGAATGATTTTGAAACTTAACCGCATTCTTCTGTATGGAACACCATACTGAGGAAGAGAGCAAGGCATTTTGGGACCAGAGCTGAAGAAGGTGGTGGTGCTACTGACGGATTTTAATGTGTTTTTATCTGCTTTTAATGATTTACCCCATTCTTCACACTGCATTTCGTTTTCTGGTTCAGCACTGCTTTCCTCTTCCACGTTCGATTAAATTTCATTTTCTTCATCTTTAGCAAAACCAGCTTTTCTGAAACAGTTTACGTTTGTTTTTTGTGTCACCTGCCTCCAAGCACAGTCAGTCATCCTCATGCAGTCAAGCATGTTTAATGGAGAAATTTCTTCTTGCCTATCTATGGCATCAGCGATCCTCCTCACAACCTTCTTCCTGTAACCAGCTTTAAAGCTTCTGATTATGCTTTGATCAAGAGGTTGCAGCTTTGAAGTAGTCTTGGGTGGGAGAAAAACTACTTTCATGGCTTTCATTTCTGGGATAATCCCATGAGCGTTGCAATTGTCGATAAAAAGAAGAATTTTCTTCTTCTTTCTAAACACATGTCCTTATTAACTTTCTTCAGCCATTCTGCAAAAAATTCGCTTGTCATCCAAGCATTTTGGTTTGCTTTATACTGAAGAGGAAAGGACTTCATTCCTTTAAAACACCTTGGGCTCCTGGATTTTCCAATCATCAAAGGTGTTAATTTATCAGTCCCACTCATATTTGCAGCAAGCAGTAACGTTACCTGATCTTTACTCTGTTTCCCTCCGTGACACATTTCTCCTTTAAACACTGCAGTTTTATCCGACAGTGCTTTAAAGAAAAGCCCAGTCTCGTCGGCATTGCAAATATTGTCGGTGAATAGCCTTTCAAAAGGTCGGGAATATTTTTAATCCAATCTGAACAAAGTTTGTTGCTCACTGATTGGCTTTCACTGCACAATTTTCGAAAAATAATATTGTAACGTTTTTTAAAGTTCTCCAGCCATCCATTACTGCTTTTGAAATTCCTGTGTCCCAGTTTCTCTGCAAACTGTTCGACCTTTTCTTTTAACACATTACCTCCAAGAGGGATATTATGATCTCTGCACTGTTTAAACCATTTTATGAGGCATTCTTCTAAATCGGGATATTCAGCCATTCTCATCTTTTTGGTGGCTCCTTTTTCCTGCTCGAAAAGTTTCTGAATTTTGTCTCTGCTTTTCAATATTGTCGATAAAGTCGATGCTGGAATTTTGAAATCCTTCGCAATTTGTCCCTTTCTTCCACCTTTTTTTACAGCCTCTAAAATATCTACCTTTTTAAAAATTGTTAACACGTTCAACTTTCGCTTAACGCTCACAGCATTATTTTCTTTAGAACTTTCCATTTTTGAGACAACTGGATATTCACCAACGTTTTATCGCTTCTCTAACGTTTTTTGTTGAATAACCAAATGCGAAACACACTCCTTAAAATGCGAGAACAACAATTTTTTCTCACACCCAAAGCCCGTTGTTCAGAAATTCTCCCTTCCCTATTTCCATAAATAGAACTGTCCATTTTACCCCTGCTAATCACGTGACCCGTCTATGAAAATTGGCTGAGCAGTAAGAACACATATCACAGCTAAGAGCCCTAAACAAAACCATGCGACAAACGTGACGAATCAAGACCTGTACTTCGCTCTTCCCCTCCTTCTTACCCCCTCCAAAAAATGTCCCCCGAGAAGGTAATCCACTTTTCTCTCTTTGTTGCCGTTCAAGTGACCAGATGGACTTGCTGGACGTCCCTGACCACCCAGAAGAATAACGAGAGTGTGAAGGATTCTTAGAAACATACCTCTACTTGCTTTAATAAGACTAAATGGCTTTTTTTCGGAAAAAAAAAAAAAAAATTTGGACTTCCAAAAATATTCGACATAGTAAGGTTTTGAGTGAAAACTCTTTGACATAAGAACTGAAATTAACATTAAAGGAATATGTAATATCCAGGGGAATTATAATTTTGCGACATATCAAGGTTTTCGAGATATCGAGAGCATACTGTATATTTTGAAAGTTGTAGAGTTTTGAATTCTGCTTAAAATGAGTGCCCATTTAACATACTTTACTCCTCTTGCAATCGCAGGAACACCTATCAAAATCCTTTATATACCAGAAATCCAAAATGCTGCTGGCAAATTCCTGTCTTTGACCACCTACGAAAAGTCAACATCTCCGACGTTACTCCAACATCAACAACGTTATTGAATCTTTTCTTGTCTTAAATTGAACAATCTAAAATACAAACTGGACATGTTTAAATCAGTATTAATTATTGTCCCCTCTGGGGAAATAATTAATACTGATTTAAACATGTCCGGTTTAATTTGCTCTAAATAAATTATTTAGAGCAAAGCAAAAATTTAAGAAGGAGGATTTCTAATATTTAATATTTTCATGAATTATGCAAATATCATCAAGTTACTGTACTAAAAGTTTTAGTACATACTTATAAGTTGAATGGAATACAGAAACTATTAAAAAATGATTAACTATTATGAAGGGTTAGAACCAATAAACATGAATAGACCAGTCAATCTATCAGTTAACAAATAATTTTATAAAAATGATAAAATTTTAAATTTTGAGGTAAATTTAAGTTTTAATGAAAATAGTGATGTAAAAAAATGATTTCAAATGAAATCTACTTTAAAATTTTTCCTTTATCAGCAAAACAGTAGGATCATTTACTGCAAATATAGGATCATTTACTGTAATTTATGGAAGAAATGCTGTGACGTTTACGAGTAGAAAAGTTAAAAAGTCATAAGTGCGGCATTTATACTGGGTGCAGCATTTAAGATTTAAAAAAAACCAATCTTCAACGAAAAATTGTAAAAATTATTTAGTAATAATAGTCTCAAAAGATGGTGCCACTACCATCACGTACTTGTCAGTTTGCACAGAACACAGCATAACGAATTAGAATGCGACCCTACTCCCGTAGGAAAGTGGTTTGTTCCAACCGATGTCGCCTCAGTTAAGCAAAAAAAAAAAAAAGAGAGAGTAGTAAATCTTTTATATCTACATTTTAGAACCATAATTAAAATTTAATGAAGGTTTTAATGTATATTTTGATGAGTTAAAGTTCCGTAAAATACCTCAAAGGTGCTAAGCCCTCGATTAAATGCACCCGCTTTTCACATGAACTTCCATTGTTCTTAAAATAGTGAATTTCAGCCAAAACTAGTCTATTTATCGCCCGGTGCGAGTTTAACTCGTCCCCTTCCAAAAAAAATTTAATTTATAAGTTATTTGTGTTTTCTCGCCGTGCGGCTTTGTGCCCTGTGCAGGAGCACTCTACTGAATAAACACTGCCAACTAATTGGCATGCTCAAGAAATGTTGAGTGCTTTTAAAATAAATCCCATTGTTATAAATATTAAAAGTAATAAATTAATAGAAACATCAAGAGTTATCACAAAACATTCAAAGCTTAAAATAAACAATTTGCTGAAGCAAGCTCATTACATAAACAACAGCTGGCCACCCAGAGTTAAAATGTTTACTTTTAATTTGAGCAGATGCAGATCCATCTGGTGGGGGGAGGGGCGGAGGCTCAGTTTTTTAGTAGGATGATACATTGATTCCCCAATACTTTTTCTCCTAATGTATAATTAGGTATGGTATATCGCAACTAAATAAGTATGTTGTCTGCTGCAAGAACCGTCGAAAGAAAATTCAGAAGGGGGGGGGGGGGCAGAGCTATCGTGTGCCCAATACCGATCAAGTTAAGGCCGATGCTCATAAGCCACGTGTTTTATGCATTTCAATGGACGATGGGACTGATACGGAAAAAAATGTTCCGTTCCTCTCTCCATTGTGTGGGGGAACAGGGTTTTCAGTTTAACACATTAATCTTTTGTTGGTAGATCCCGACTGGTCATTAAAAGTCGTAAATTTCACCAAAAAAATGTCACCTTAACCACTGAAGTGATGACAAGATGTGGCTAATCAGCAACGACCTTTATTCATGCTGTTCGCGGGCCCTACCCATTAACATTTTAGTTTGTACAGAGTATAACTGCTTAATGCATTATTGAACCCATTTCACACCCATCGTGCAATATATGGTGTTCACAGCATACATTTTCGTATTTTAGGATGGCATTAAGTTTTCCCCCATCCTTTTCTGTGAGGACTGTAGTTAACCAACCTTAATTGCTATTTACAATTTGAGCTTTCTTTTTTAAAACCAGACCAACTATACATTGCCAGGTACTCGCTTTGTTTGATATCTTAGAATATGTTTTAGCCCCCCAGAGCCCACAAATAACAACTCCACATGATTAAAACTCAAACCTTGCACAACTATTCTACTGTAGAATCACAATTACAATAAAGAAACTGTATAAATAGCTGTACAAATTAGTGTAATATTTAAAAAACCAATTATTAGTTATTAGCATTTAAATAAATTGATTTCTTTAATAAACTAAAGTATTATAGTTTACTGTGTAAATAAAATGGACGAGAACATTTTTTTAATCTAGCAAGTGAAAGTGCCATCAAGAAAGAATTACAAGAATTAGTACAAAAAGCATTGAAAATTCTTTCTCTATATTTGAAACTTTCACAGTTTAGCTTTTTATCCTATTTTTAAAAAATTTAATTATAATTCTATCTGAAAAGAGAGGGTTATAACCATTATTAAACAGAAATGTAAATTTACAACAATAAAATGTATTAACATTTAGAATAAATGCTGGTTAGTGCATGAAAAATGCTAAAAACTTCCTCAGAAATGAGTAAAACTAAATATTATTAATATTTCATTTAAAGTATTTTATGCAATTTCTTGCTTTCAAATTAATTCTTATTCTGAAAGAAAATGCTAAAATAAGGTGGTAATATTAGCAGATTTTTAATACATTTTTCAAGTAAGGGTCATTATATTGCAACTTTTAATCAAAATTTCTTTCTTTTTATTAATAGAGAAACTACCATTTTCAATCGGACTTGAGAGAGAATAGTGAACAAATTCTTTTTAAAAAACAATGCTGTAACCGAATTAGCAGAATAAAAATACTAAAAAGTATAAAGGTTTTTGAATATTTAAACATATCCATCGATATGTTTAAATCTAAACATATCCATCGATATGTTTAAATCGTTGTATTATATTTGTGTAAACTTTTAAAATAACAAACAGAAATATAATTGAATATATTAATATTTCAAGTGTCTTTTCCAGAAAATATTTCATTGTGCTTGAAAATATCTAGAGTGTGTCCACTAAAGTCTGTTGTCACTCCAATAATTCCTGAACAACAGGAGTTAATCATAAAAGTAGGGTCTAGGTATAGTAAAGCTGCTATGCACTATACAAGAAAACTGCTTGCAGCGCCATTTGGTGTCTAAATATGAAGTTAACTTTTTTTAAATCTTAAAAACAGTACGAGATACGGGGAAAAAATCAAGTTCATCGCAACTTTTTTTTACTGTACCTGTACCCTACTTTTACGACCATAGCCCTTGCCGTTCAGAAATTATTGGGGTGACAACGGATTGTTCCAGACATAGTGTTTATAAAAATCACTATGTACATTAGGATGGATCGAAAAAAATTGTTTTTTATTTTAATGACGGCTGACATGGCAAAAGTTGCCAAATGGTCAGGTGAGAATTTTTCAAAAAAAATTTTTTTTTTTTTAAACATCCCCTTCAGGTGCCCCACTCACCCCAAAAAAATCAATTTTTTGAAAAAAATACATATATATGTAATGGTTTGGATATCATAACTTTTCGAATGGCCAAAAATTTCTTTTTCCACAACAAATATTTCTGAGCATTTCCTTTGGGTGCTCCAAACCTAAAAATTTGAATAGAAAACAAAAAAATCGGCTGTTTCCCTAGCCAGCCTCGACACGAAACAAGAATTAACTTCCGTCCGTGCTTCTGATATGACGTCACTATATTTTCCCCGCCAAAAGAATGAGACGTCTCGCTGATACGCAGACGATTCCATGTAGCATATGTTAAAAGACAGCTTTTGTTGAGACTGATTATGAATGTTTGAAATTAAAAATTACTCTGAGTATTTCATCAACCACATTCTGGCAAGTATGTGGCTCGACACTACATTGCTTGTTTATAATCTGAAGTAAGTTATTTCATAATTTTCTCCAGTATATACTGTGATATATTGTTTTTCTTTCATTTTACTTCTAGTCTTCTTCTGCTAGCTATGTTTCTTTTTTTTTACTTCCTTACATTTATTTCAACTATTTATTTTATTTTATTTTACTTTTTTGTTAAAGACAGAATGAGTTCAGGCAAAATTCCCACAAGGAAATCTTCTATTTGCCCTTTGTTTGGCAACCCCACCGAGATGTCTCTAATAAAACTTCCTACAAATGCAGATATAATTCGAAAGTTTTTGCTTGTCAGAAACCAGACAAAAAGCCTTATGAAAAACAAAGACCCACCTGCTCCTTTGATATCAAAAAAAGTCGCAGAGTCGTTGGAAATTATATGGAACAAGTCTTCTATTCCAATAATTTCAAACAAAGGAATCGTTGAAAAGATAACAAAGCTCAACAACGAATACAGGAAGATTTTGAAACCATACAATGGTAGAAAAGAATCAGAGGGCTACATAAAGAAACTGGACGATCTGAAGGGCAAGTGGGAGCGAACCCTCTTTGACATTGCTTGCTGCAAATGCGACGATTTTGCATCATGTTGCTGTTCAAAAGAAAGAAAGGTTCCTGTAGATGAAAGAACATTTTTGAACGATCAGCGAAGTACTAGAACTATGATAATCGGGCCAGTTGATAAAAAAACTACAAAACAGCTTCAAAAAAGACAAGAAAGAAAAATAAAACAAGCTAAAAATTCGAAAACTGATTCTTATCCTTCTAGCTTCAAACAAATTAGTGATTGTAAAGAGTTTGAAAGCAGTTATTCTTCGGAAAACGAAGAGAAAGAGGATGATACAAATAAAGAGGAAGAAAAAGAAGTCAGCAGAAAATCAAATTCATTTAGACCCTCCTACAGCTTGCAACACAACTTCGATCTGCAACCCTCTTGCTCTTCTGCTTCTGGTGATTGTTCAAATGTTCAAAAAATAAAACTTTCCACTTTTTCCAGAGAATGTGATCGTCGTGGAATCTCAGACAGAGCAGCTGCATCTCTTTCTTCCGCTTTTCTGCAGGATCTTGGCCTAGTCAGCGAAACGGATACTACTAAAGTTATTGATCGAAATAAAGTTCGCAGAGAGCGTGAAAGACACAGAAAAGAATTACAACAAGGTAATTTATCTTCGGAAGTGCAAGGCCTCTATTTCGATGGGCGAAAAGATAAAACTAGAACACAAGTTAAAAAGGGTAATAAGTATTACGGCTGTATTACCAAAGAAGAACACATTTCTTTAATACAAGAACCAAGCTCCATTTACCTTGGGCATCTAACTGTTTCGTCTGTATCTGCAATTAACATTAAGAATGGAATATTAACCTTCTTTAACGACAAAGGTATATCAACCGATTCCCTTATAGCAATTATAGAAGCTGAACTAAATCGTCCACTTCAGTGGGTCATTTGCATGCTGCATCTAAACGAACTTCCTCTACGACATCTTCTGGTTCAGCTTGATGGCGTAACTCATGGCCCCAAAGCATTTTCTGGTGCAATTGGGAAGTTATTGCAAACTTGCCATACACTTCCTTTAACGAAATTTTGTAAGATCGAGGGAAATCTGTTTCCAGATGTCGATCGGAATATTTTGAGTACAGACCAACGATATTTGTTGGACATGTTAAAAGCGGTGTCTTCAGGAGAATGCAGTCAAGATTTAGTTGCTATTCGACCAGGGCCGGTAGTGCATTCCAGGTGGTTGACTAGCGCAAATCGAATTCTTCGTCTTTATGTGACAACAGAAGAGCCTTCCGAGACTTTATTACATTTAGTTACATATATTATGAAGGTATATGGTCCAATGTGGTTCCACATAAAAGGAAAGCCACTGTGCACTGAAGGTTCTAGACACCTGTGGAAGCTAATTATGTACTCAAGATACATGCTGCATCACCTAAGAAAAACTGTTGACGCTGTCATCCAAAGAAACGGATTTTTTGCACATGCAGAGAATTTGCTTTTAGCTATGTTATATGATGATAGAGGTACCATTCGAAAATTAGCTTACCACAAGGTTATATCTATCAGAAAAGAGAATCATAATACTTCATCTGTGAGAAATTTTCGTGTACCGGTAATAAGCATGCGATCAACAGATTATAGGGATTTAATTTTTTGGAGTGACAATAACGAGTGTTTAGAGCCTGCAGTCTTAAAAGACATCTCCGATGAAGACTTAAAATCATTCCTGTCAAAGGATATTGCTTCAGTTAAATTTCCTCATTTATCTAACTTCCCATGTCACACACAAGGAACTGAACGCTGTGTGAAACTGGTAACAGAGGCTGCATCTCTTGTTTGTGGAGAAGAAAGAAGGGACGGATTTATAAGATCTAGGCTCGAATCAAGGAACATAATGAAGTTTTTTAACTCAAAATCAGAGTTTAGATTAAAATAGTTTTTTCTCATGCAAATTATATCATATATCTATAATTTATTAGTTATATTCTTTCAGTTTATTTTATGTTAGCACATCGACTTAATCAAATATGCAAAAAATCCAAATAGTTTCATTTTTTGGAGCATCAACAAAAATACTCCCAACGCCTCTAGTTTTCGTATAGCAGCTTTTAAGACGGCAGAAACGTTTATACTTTATTAGCTGGGTACCCTTCCAAATTTATAAAAAAAAGTATTTACTTTACAATTTTTATTGCATTTTCATGAAATTGTCAATTTTCAACTATTTTTCGGGGGCTTGGGGCACAGGAAGATATGAATGGAATTAAATAAAAATATTTGTATGAACTATTGTACCCAAGTCTAAGCTTTATGACACTCCGGCTAAAAAAATTTCGTATATTATTATTTTTTAATTTTCGTAAAATTTCAATTTTAAACTACATTTAAGGCAGTTGGGGCACCTCAAGATATTGAAGGATTTCAATAAAAATTAATAAGCAAACTAAAATACTAAAGACGCAACTTTTCCACCCTACGCCAAAATTGATTTCGAAAATTTTTTTTTTTCCTATTCTTTTCGATCCACCCTAATGTACATATTTGAAAGTAAAATATAACATTGTATGTTTTAAAATTAGGCACTAACTTAAAGATCAATAGCTATTCTTAGCTGGGGATCTAAACAAAATATCCATATCTTTATTTGTATTTGCACATATAAAACATAAATTTTATATATATATATATATATATATATATATATATATATATATATATTTAAAAAAAAAAACTGAATTAGTGAACTTTTTTTTTTTTTTATAACTTAAAAGGAATAACTGCCCCATTAGAAAGTCTAAATCTATGTGACTCAAATGCCATAAAGATAGAGTGATAGAGGCAATCTCATAATGTTCCTGCTTTCTGTGGAGACGGAGACTTTTCGTAGGTGGTCTAAGACAGGCATCTGTCAGCAGCGTCTCGGATTTCTGGTATATAAAGGATTTTGATAGGTGTTCCTGCGATTGCAAGAGGAGTAAAGTATGCTAAATGGGTACTCATTTTAAGCAGAATTCAAAGCTGTACTTTTTTTCAAACTATATATCTGTTCGTTTTTTGTTCTTTTTTTGAAAAATTTCAGAAAAACTCCAAAAACATCACAGTTTTCAACATGGGAGCTGATGTTCACCTCAGCGGAGGGGGGGAAACCTAGGACAGTCATATTGGGATATAACTGGCTATTAAAACAATAAAACCTTGCCAACAATTTTTACCTAAAACTACCAAACTTCTGGACTATTATGGATAATACTTTTGCAATGTCATTATAGATTTTTTTTTTAAATCTGTTTGTCACAGTCACTTTGTTCATTATTTTTCCACCTGATACTAATACCTTTAAATGAAGGTTCTACAATAGTGTTTTCCAACCACTGGTCTGTGGTTCAGTGCCGATCTGAAAGACTTTACTGC
Source organism: Cheiracanthium punctorium (assembly GCA_038373885.1). Lineage (NCBI taxonomy): Eukaryota > Metazoa > Arthropoda > Arachnida > Araneae > Cheiracanthiidae > Cheiracanthium > Cheiracanthium punctorium. Next base: position 843,163 of record JAWZYV010019719.1, on the reverse strand, counting down.
CAATCCACATATATCCAACTTATTATAAAATAATATTCAAATGCTATTCTAACTAAAAATTACACTTGTATTTTATTATTAAATCAAGCAAAACACATATTTTTATAATGTTTATTATTTTTGGTTGATGCTGATTTGCAAAATATTTTTCCAATTTTTGCCAGTTGTAAAAAGGTTGGGATACACTATTCTAAAACATTATTTTTCAATATGACAATTTAAGTTATAAATTTAAATTACCAAAAGCATTTTCTGGATAAACATGCAGCTGTAATTAATAAATTTTATAAGTGCAATGAAGCTTCTTGGGAGCGACCATCCTCTGTTCTGCAAAAAATTGGTTGTTAAGAGAGGTGGTCTCTCAAAGAAGAATGAACATTTGAACATTTCACAGCCAGGAAAAAAAAAGCTAAAAAATATTGTTTATTTTGTTATTTATGAAATCGCATACTCAATATGTTAGTAATAATATAAACATATTTTTAAAATATAAATTTTATTAAAATGTTAAGAAATTTCAGATTGGTTTTTTTTTTTTTTTTTTTTTTTTTTTTTGTCTCCGAGAGTACTCCTCTCGCTACTTAATTTTTAACATCTAACAAAAGAGCATTTATCCTGATATTCTTCATACATTCTTAATTTGCCAAAATAAAATCTATTAGCTTTAAAATTTGTGTTTTGAGTTTTCTCTCAAATAAAAGTAACCACAAACTTCCTCTCTGAATTTCCTTTTTTAGTGCGACTCAATCACATCAGTGCACTGCTCCAGTGATAAAATCACTCATTTCTTAGATATGTCTCTTCTCTAAGCCACAAGATGTGTATGTGAGTGTATGTGTACTTGCACCTGCTATCGATTTACAGTAGAGCAACTGTTTTGGAATGTGATTTTTATTTACTTTACTTAACTTATTTTTACTTACGGAAAAATGCTAGAAAAGTTTTGGACAAGGAACCGGATGGGTCGCTTATAAAGGGTTGAGTGGTCTCTTCTAGCAGTCAACATTTGAGAGGTAAAAGATCGGTGCCTTAAAAAATTGGTCGTTGGAGGAGGGGGTCGCTTAATAGAGGTGGTTGCTCATCGAAGTTTCACTGTATACCTTAATACTATATATTTTGTTACCAGGATGTTTATGTAAGTGACTAACGTAATAAACTAATAAATATTTTTTAAAAGCAGGTTAGACAAGCATTATTGGTGGTGTTATTAATTTGCATGTATGTTTTTTATTTACAATTTTAGCAATTATTTGTCTGTGATAAATGGCATATCCAGTCTTCTAATTTATGAATTGAATCAAACCCCAGACAGTAATATTCTTAAATATTCTCTTGTGTAAGTAAAACTTCTTCATTAAAATATAAACAGATTCTTTTTGAAGTTATTTTTTGAACTTATTGACAGAAATTTTATATACTAAAATTGAGATGTTGCTTAACTACAAACAAAACTTTGTTTATGGATAGATAGATTTTTTACTATGATTATTATGAAAATTTTGTTTGAATTCTGTTATTATAAATTTCATTATTCTTTAGTATGAGTTTTAAATTGCACATTGATTTTAAAGTAGTCGTAGATTTTTTTTTCTTAAATTTTTATTTCACTTATGTTATTGCTAAATAGTGTGTGTGTGTGTGTGTGTGGGGGGTGTTCAACACAATTCAAAACTTTCAGGCACATAAATTATTATTTGTAGAAGTGTATTGAAAAGGCTACTGCATTGCAACATAAAACACGAAACACTCTTCTCCTCTCTCTAAAATTTTTCTCTGGCTACAGCTTGTGACGAAGTTCACATATTTTTCGCGTCTTAAAATAATGTTCCTATGTTTCGTCTTTTTGTTGATTAGCCAAAACAAGTGATTCAGATTGTGCAATATTTTGTAATTGCTGGGCACGCACAACAGCTTTAGAATAGTCAGCTATGTTATCCTCCAAAATCTTAACTCTAATGTTAGATGGCAAAGCCGACATCAATTTAACATATTTAATATCATCAAGAGCTTGAGAATCTTTAATTTTATATACCTTAGAAACCAAAACATTTAATCGATGAACAAAAGCAGTTACAGAGTTAAAATCTTCAAATTTCAAATTATTAAGCTCTGTTACTGGAGCTAGAATTTCATTATTACAAAAATATTTTTCAAATTCTAATTTAATTACATCAAAATCTCTCGCTTTATTTACAACCTCATTTTCAATAAAAAACTGTAATGCTGGACCAATTAGTTTAGTCTTGAAATACAAAATAGTTTTTTCTTCTGACCATTTGTTTAAAGATGCTAAGTCTTCCAATATTTACAAGTCCCATGCGCCCCGTTGTTGAGAAGAGATTTAGCTTCTGTTCACATGTGCTTTTTGCACTTTTGTAAGTTTTAACTTACACTTTCTCACACTGTCACTTTGGTCTCCATGTTTTGCTACACATATAGGTGCTACTTGACATTCTTTTTCCCCCCTGTCGGAACTTGAATGCCTTGTGCATGCCTCGCCCGTGTCTCCATAGGATACTTGTTACGCTCGCGTTTTTTTGGTAACAAGATTAACTTTTGATGCATTGTCAACCTTGTCATGCATCCGTCTTTTGTCGCTGTGTCAGCACAATGGACTTTTCTTTTTCTTTTCTACACAATTTAATGGGTTTTTCTAACCTGCACCTTCTTTACACACACAAACATACATTTTTCTTTTGTGTTTACCATTTTTTTGCAAATATTGTTTATGTTCATGTTTCGTCTGTTTGAAAGTTTCCTGTTTTTGGTCACAAAATCTTAATTTGTTTTGAAGCTCATGTTTTAAAAAAAAAAAAAAAAAGTATTTATATATGTTTTGATATTTTTATTCATTGAAAGTTTTTATTATGTTTTTCGCGAAGTAAATTGTGTTTGATATTAAAAAAATATATTAATAAATAAATAAACAAACTTTAAGAAAAAAGAGAGAGTTTGTTTTGAAAGTTGATAGCAATACCTGTACTGCAACTAAATTGCATTGGACACATTTCAGGTATTTGATTGCAATCATTTTGACTTGATTTATTTAAATTATGTCATGACTTTTATTAGAATCTTCTTTGACATTCATTTAATTAGAAGCTTCATCTTTGAACTTTATTTTAAAATTTAAACCTGATTAAGTGCACTAAGTATATTTGAGATTTGTTAATAATATTGAGAAACTTTCATTTCTTATTTTGCATGGACGTTGATAATGCAAAGGACTTCGAAAGTAAATTTTTTGCATGTGCAATGTTATCTGCAAAGTTATCTGCAAAGTTGTTCGCATAAAGAGATCTCACATTTATGACGTCATATGTACATATATTATTTTGAATATTCAAGGTTATTTTTCTTTAGTTTTTGCACATGTGTAATTTTGATATGTAATGGATAATTGAATCGCTTTATATTGTTTTATTTGTAGCAGAATATTGTTGATATTTTTGCAAATGGTATTTTGTGATGTATTTTATAATTTGTTATGTTATTTGGTATTGTATTTCTGTGATGAGCCCTCAAAAGCGCTGCATGTTAGGCTTTCTGTTTAATTCAAGGGTTAAAGTTCTTTGTTTAAAAAAAAATTTTCTGGCGTCAAAATTTTTGTTGGGCTGTGGAGAGATATATGTGACGAAGTTCACATATTTTTCGCGTCTTAAAATAATGTTCCTATGTTTCGTCTTTCTAAATCAAAATTACGTATTCCGTATTAATCTCTCTCCACTTTGTTTTTTCGGCTCGATAAAATATTCTTTCCTTTTGAGCGACGCTATGTCTGGGATTTTTCGGGGTTTCCCTTCTAAATTAATTTCGCTTTAGCATATGCTGTGTTAGTTCTTAGCGCCTCCCGGTCTTCCGTCAGTGTTTTCTCGCGGGGTTGTAGCCTTATGTATTGGCATCCGCCAAATTCTGGCACTTCTGTCTTGGCATCAATCATTTAATCCGTTTGTTTCAAATTTTTATATTGTTTACGCCTACCGGACGGTGGTTGTCACGTGGGGCAGTGACTTATGAGTGCTCATATTTTACTCGCCAACCTGTAGAGAGCTGGCAGTTTTTGTAGGAAGATTTGACAAGACTTCTCGATTGCTCTCCGTAAGAGGAGGTTGTGTTCGTTTTTTTTATGGAACTCCGGCATGCCGTGCGGCCGGAACAATTAGATATGTTCCTGGTGTTATTTTTATGAAGCAATGTACGGTGCGTAATTGAACTTGTTTCTTTAATAACTGTTTTGTGAAGATACCTACAATAAAGTGCAGCTTTTTTGTGTATTCCAGTTGTCCGTCAGTTTTTCTCAAATACCTTTTGTACACTATACATCATGTGAGCGGCCGAGGGAACGTTTCTCTTAATCGTCCTCCGACAACTCCCTCATACAGCTCTGCTAAATATGTGTTGTATCTACTTACCCTGAAGTTGGGTTGTGGGAGCATAAAAATGTTTTTAACCTAAAAAAAAAAAAAAACCTCAATGAATTTATCATCTTTGCTGTACAACTGTTTGAAAATCATCAATCACTAGCCCATTTTTAACCGAAGGAATTGCAATGAATTTAGCAACCTCTGCTGCTACTATAAATCCAGCAATCAATGGCCCATTTTAAACATAGAACGCTGCAAAATTCTAACTACAAAAACACACACATAACATTAAGAAAAACAAACACCATAACTAGGTTATCCAAAACTTCTTCAAATTGAACAAAACAACAAAAAAGAAGCACTGTCAAGACAGGGAATTACACCTAAGGAATGCAATCCCGCACTGTTTTTTGCTTTGCAAGATTGAGATTTGTTGATCCCGCGGGATAAATATTTCATTCAACTAAAAATTGATTTCGATAGAGAAAAGTTGGAAAAAGTAAGATTGTAAACTCTCAATTGATTTAAATCTCTTTTGTAAACTCTCAATGAAGTTTAACAATAATACTTTATCTTATTTGGTAATTAATACAATACCTTACATAAATATGAAAATTATAATCATGATATTCATAATAATGTACTGTTATTTCTTAGTTGCTAAAAAAGAAGAATGCAAAAAAGACAACGTAAAGAGGCATTCGTCTTCCTAGTCTTCATCTAATTTTGATAGAGAATACAAAAGACTTTTTTGTTCTTTTGTAAGAAGCCCCGAGGGAGAGCCATAAATTCTCTAGTTATTAATAAAAGGTTACCTTTTAAAGATATCGCTAGCCTGGGTGGCCACATGGTTGTTTATGGAAGGGGGAGGACAAGTCAAGGGTCCTGTCTCAGAAACATACAATATTTAGTGCTGAAGCACTTCTGCGTTATACCAGTAAATAAATCAATAATATGGGAGCAGGGGGGACTAAGGTGCCTACCTGCCAATAGGTATGAATGCCCAAGATCACTGGTTCTTATTGTTCTTCTTATGCAAAAATTTTTGGCCAATTTGATGATCAGGAAACAGGCATGAAATTGTGATACAAATAATTTATTTTTCAGTTTCAATCCCATGGGACTAGTCCCGCAAATATTTCAAGACTGTCAAACTCAAAACCCACATGTTAATTTCACAAAGTTATTCATATGTACTCCACTGTGAATTTAAACAAAATGATTGTGATGAGAAGATCATGAGACTAAGTTTTAAGTCATGGCTTTGAACATGATGATGTGAGCTAAGTAAAGCCAAATTTAGGATTGTCACAGTCTTCTGCTGTGCCAAAATATATTTATCACTTATGTTGGCTACTGCTCTTTCTTAGATAATTCTCAAATAAATAGTCAGGTATAAGAGCACTGCTGGATTTAAAGGTGTGTAGAAACTGAGGCAACAAAGCAGTGGAGGCTCCCTAATTATTTTTCAATTAAGTTAAGTAATATTTTCAATGAGCTATATGTAACCAACTGCCTTGAGTGTTAACTCATAGCATAGGAGTTTCGGGTTCAATTCCGTGTGGAGGAGGAAGAGCAAATATATTTCAGTGATTTGATATGATGTTGTACATTCCAACCATTCGATGTAATACAAAATTTGCATGACTATGTCATTTATTCTAGCAATCTTCTGTGTTCTGAATCCAAATTTCTCAATTTCTATAGTTATCAATTGATGGATGAGTTTAATTGTTTGATGCAATTCAAAATAATGTCTAATAGTAATAAACGTATATATTCAGTTACTTTAAAAATCTTTACTTGGTCATCATTCAATAATTATTGCAAACAAAAGAATTTAAATAAAATTATGATTTATATTATTAAATTTTATACATCCTGCATTGCAGAAATTTTATTATTTTTATTACATGCTAAACACATCTATCCTAATCCACTTACACTGACAGTCCTTTTCTGTTTAAAAGTTTGTACCAATATAGGTGAAATATCATATATGAATGTGATCCAGTAATTGTGGTCCAGTAGTGATAGTGTGATAAATTTGAGGAACAAACATTAACAGTCCCTCTGCCTTCCCCTACTGCCTAACAAATCATCTCTGGCTGAAAATTTCTGAAAGCTTCTTGAATAAATGTACTATTCTTATAAATAATAAGCATCTAGATCATGTAATTTTGAGAAAAAAAAATTCAGAAAATTCAAAATTACTTACATTAAAACTTCTTTTTTTTTAATCAAAAACTTCTACTTATGTACAGATTTACTTCACATATTTATGTCATGTTTAGAGCAAAATATCAACAAATCTTTTTTCCTATTTCGCTTACACTTACTTCTACAGGATATTTTCTCCAAAAGAAGGGGGGGGGGGAAAACTAAAGACGAACTTGAAAAAATCTAACTATGTATTGTAAGTCAGAACACATATTACAGCTCTACATGTTAAATTTTCGGGGATCGGATAGTTCCAAACCAGTTTCTAGATATGTTATCTACCTGTGCATCTCGTGGAACCCCTAAGTGCCCTTTTTGAGAACAGGGTGCCCTTTTTGAAATTTCCTCCCAGGCAGCCCTTTTTTCTAGAGTCAACACAGTGAAATCTTCAATTTTATGCTCGAAAATCATGTTAATTCTGATCCCAAATCGTAGTTTTCCTCGCGGAAGCTAAATTTTTTGTGCTCCCAAATGGAATTTTTCTGCTCCCGAGGTGCTCCCAAATGAAATTTTTTCTGCTCCCGGGGTGCTCCCAAATCGAATGTTGGAGTTAACATCCCTGATAATGATTCTTTTAATATATTTTCATGTATCGGTTGTTTTAACATATATATGTTTTTTTGTGTGTGTATGATAATGAAGCAAATTTTATTTTTATAACAAAAATATATTAGACATAACTTGTGTAAATTTCAGATTTCCCAAGCATCCATTAATTGCTGCTGTTGAAAACAAAGATGATTGTTTTCCATTCATCATTGAAAGTGTGTCAGATTTGCTGTCAACAGATTATAACAAGTACTAAAATTTATTTCATTTCCATATTTCTAACTGCTCACTGTAACAAATTTTTTTTTTTTTTTTTCCTACATCCGGGCTGCGGCCACATCGGCCATAAGCCCTCTGGCAGCCCTATAAAAACTATCCTTGGAAACAGAGTTGTCAGCAGAAGAGTACAAATAAGAAAGCGCTGGGCAGCTTGTCAAGTGATTAAAATCGATAACAGTTTGAGAAGGACACAGAACACATATTGGGCTGTGCACAATGCCAATCCGGTGTAGGTGTTTTTGCAAAAAGTCATGGCCAGTCACAATTCTAAAATTAGCAGTGAAGACCAAGCGAGGGAGGTTCATGGGAAGAGGAGAACCCAGCAAAGAACTCCAGACTTTACCTGCCACGGCTTCAACGTAATTATTTCCCAGGGACCTTTGAATTTTTTTATTAATAGCACCACAGATTTGCTGGTAGGAAGAAGTAAAATGTGGCTGCTGCAAGTTACTTCCGTTTTTTTTTGCAAGGATGTCGGCCTTTTCGTTCCCTGGAATTCCGCAATGACTCGGAATCCATTGAATTACAATTTCCCAGCCAATAGTGATTGCCTGACTAAAAAGCTTCTTAGTTTTTTCTACATGAAAGGAGTGTATCAAAAGTGGTTTCAGTATTATGCAAAATTCTTGTTTTCTGTTCATCACTTTTTTTTTTTTTTAAACGACCTTTGGAATTGAGATTTTAAAATTGAAGTACTTTCTGACTGTTTAGATGTATGTTATTGATTTTATCAAGAGCAGTAAATTAATATTCAACCTTTTAAATTTTTTTGAAAAATATTGAGTGTAATGCATATGCATTCTCTCTCTATATCTATCTATCTATCTATCTATCTATATATATATATATATGTATATATATATGCAAGGTTATAGCGTAAACTCGGGCGTTGCAAGAGCGACCAAGGAGACGCTATAATTGACCTATGATCAGGCTAGCCACAGCACATGGCGTTGTGAAAAAGTCCTACGAGAAATATAACATTCGGTGACCACAAAAGATATGAAAAGAAGGAAACCAAAGACTTACCCCAGCAGTAGTTCAGGGCTTGAAGATCTTCCGTGAGAGAAAAGGGAACCACACATAAAAGACGAACACTTTAACTAGAGACTTACTAACAGGAAAACTTTATTCACTGGCAGAATGTACGGTACATTAACATTAGTGCGAAAGAACATTTAATGGGGTTTTATTCAAGAAGGAGATGGATTATAGATGGTGTACTTCGAAAAGGCAAAATGACGCACACGCTATGTAACATAGTCAAATACTACAGAAAAAGGGAAGCTTACAGCATTTTATCTTTTTTGAAAATTTAAACCGAAGTAATTTAATAAGGAGGGGGTGTCTTATTTGCCTAACGGAGAACCTATTGGTCATAAAACATTTACTACGGTACTGTTCCTGCCACCTCCAGCAAAAAGGCCACGTTGTTAGTGTTGGGGAGCGCTTCCTTAGCGCGTCGTACTTATGGGGCGACGAAAAGGTGAAGTGAAGTCTTGCTCTTTCCAGACGGCTCGACATCGCCAATTTTCTCGGCAACCCCGGCCACATGTCACAGGCAGGGAGGAGAAAGCGCCGCGATTGGTTCAAAGGTAAGCGCGGGCAGAAAACCCCTGACGTCATCCCGGGGAATGATGAAATATTTTGCTGCGGAGGTGATGGCCGGATTGCCAGTGGCGCTTATGATCCTCATTATGAAGAGTTGGCGAGATGCTCGAAAATCGCAATGACTGTTGAAGAAGGAACACGTGGTGCAAGCGTGCCGCCATATTGGAAGCACACAAAAAACTGGCTAGCCGGGGAAAACGTTTTAAAAAGGAAAAGGGGGGATGAACCAGGAGTACACACATGGTAAAATTAATACTTATGGAAGAAAATGCAAAACAGGAATACATGTGATATTTCCATCACAAAGGTGTATTCAGAAAGTAAGTTCTGTTTCGAAAAAAAAATTAGTAAAAAAAAAAAAATTCTTCCACAATTTTGTTTCTGCATGAAAGATCATATCTTAAACTATTTTTCTACATAGTTTCTGCCAGTGTTCAAACACTTGTCGTAGCAGGTTACCAGCTTTTCTATACCTTCTTCGTAGAAACTTCCCGCCAATGGTGATAATCACAACTCCACAGCATTTTCCACCTCATCGTGCTTGCCGCCTAGCTCCATAATAGCTCCTGTATCCATAGTGCTTGCTTCCTAGCTCTCGCTTCATTTGGAAGCCTCCATAATAATGCTCGGCCCCTGCGGTGACACTCAAACGCCCCATAGCAGAAACCCCGTGACACGGTGACTATGTCGCGGACTCAGAAATCTGCTTGCGAACAGTTTTTGTCGACGTATTTTAAAAAAAATTGTCCAACAAAATTTTTTCTTTAAAAATTGTCTGCAAATTTTGGGTACATCATGCCACAGCTCATCACGCTGCCTCCTGTCTCTGCTTGCGATGACGCCACTAAACGCAGCACGGTAGAGTCCATCCCCGGAGATCTTGCGTACCGAAATGGAATGGCCAAGCCTAGCTTTTATATATTTCTGCACCCTCCTGGTTTCACATTTGTATTATTATTTGACAAGAATTGCCATTTTTTAATTCCCATACACCATTTTTGGTTCGTTTTGCGGTACATCTCGAAAATACTTTTTTTAAACAGTCCCGTCACAGAAATACGATTCATTACAATAACCCCATCATAAAAATAGGCCTATATTGCTAACGGCTCTTCTTCAAAATTACCTTCTATGCAATCGGACCTTTCTCACTGATATTTCTAATTAAAATGCCTTTTTCAAATGTTCTATTTTTTTCGGATCGAAATATTGTAGTTGCATTTTTAATTGCTTTTGTTTTGATTTGCACGAACTGAGTAATCTAAAAAGTGCCCCTTCTAGCATATTTTGTTTTTTGCTGACTCAACTGAGAAAAAACTTTGATCCTATCGGCAGAACTACGTGCGCATTTCACTTAGGAGTTAGGGAAGAAAATATGGTCGGGAAATTCATAATTTTTTAGTCATCTAAATAAATATCGGTAATTACGTTTGATGAATGCGCAGTCGCGAATATTAACAATTATTATTATAGAGTTCATCGCCAGCTGGATAGTTATTGCTCTTCTCAATGTTTTTAATTGTTTTGCACACTTACAAGTTTTTTCTTTTTTTCCTTTGGTTTTTTTTTCTGAACGATTTACTCAATTTAATCGGCTTTCTTATTATGCGTTATTCCTTATCAACCATATATAATTACAGTTGATATAGAAAGTATCTTAGCAAAATTACGTTTTGCGATTATGAGATTATGTGGATTTCCAATAATAGATCTAAAAATCGAGAGATTCGGGACATTCTGCGAATGCAGCACTTGAAATATATTATATTTTTTTTCAAAATTAAGCATGATGGTGACATTTTGCTTTAGCGGTGTAGCTGGGGTTATTTGCGCCCGATGCGGTCCTTTCGTTTTCTGCCAAGTGTCAGCATTCTGCCGGCCACCAACCTGTTTTTATCTTGCCACCTTGGCAGACACCGCCGCCCCTCTTTTGCTTATAAAAAGTGGAGTAATTTCAGAATTTTTTAATTCAAACAAGATTTGGTATTCAAATCATATTTCTGATATCTTGAAAATTTTCACCATTTTACTAAATGAAGAAAAAAAAAAAAAAAAAAAAAATGCAAAAGCAAAAGTAAGCTAATTCTGGGAAAGTATGTCATTAGAAAACAAATTGTCTATAAGCTAACAGTTGGGTATTCTTAGAATAAACTATTATCAATTTAAACATATTTTTTTTTTTCAAAAACTTTTTTTTAATTAGAAATTTCTGGAAGGTTTTTTTTAAATGGTTTAAATACTTTCTGTAACAAGATGTCATTTATTTTAATCAGCTGATTAAAATACTTGTTGTTTAAGATAAATTATGTAACTTATTCAATTTTAATATACTTTTTTTTTACTTTATAAATTAAAGTTTAAGTAACTTATAACGTTTAAGTAACTTAAGTACTTTATAAATTAAAGTTTAAGTTTTAGTTAGAAAGAAAATTTAGTGCTTTTAAAGTATTTCACAAAATAATAAAAACAAAGCTTTTTTTTTAAAAGTAAGTTATTAAAAATATTTTAAGCTTTTCCTACCTTTTGAGAAAACTGCGAGTCTAATTATTTTTATTATTGTCTATTTATATTTATATCGGCTAAAGCTTGCATATTTTATTAATAATTATTATTTTTATTTATTTTAAGTTAGAAATCATAGTACTTTTAAAAAAACTTAAATTCACTTTTCATGAATGAGCAAAAATTAAATTAGAAGTATGTATGTGAAAGAGAAAGAACAAATACATTTCAGTAACTTGATTTTAAATAGTGTTGTACATCCAACAGTTGGATACAATACAAAATTTGTATGACTCTGCCATTTATTCCAGTAATGTTCTGTGCTCTGAGTTCAATTTTTCTAACTTCTATAATTATCAAGTAATGGATGAATTTAATTGTTTTTTAACTGTGTCACAGATTTCTGTGAACCTGTGATGTGAAAGGAAAAAGAAAAGAAATAGCTCCATGGCAAATCGCCAGGAGTACAGTGCCTCTAGCGGCCAAACATGAAAACACTTAGTACACATGTACGACGTAAAATGTTTTGCTAGCAAATGCGTGCTTGTTTGAAGCTTTAATATTAAAAGAACATAGAACAACAAGGTTTACATACGGTTTAAATACAAGGTTTAATTAAGAAAAAAATAGAAAGCCAGAAATGACTTTAGATTAAGGCAGGTAATTATAGTTTATTCAGCATCCTTTTATAATTAAGAAACAAATGCATGTCATGGAACCTTTAAGGTAAGGTTTACAGCCAATTTTTCTAACAATTAGAAGCAAATAAAATTGAAAAATTAATGGTTTTCCCCTCTTTTCAGAACAATTCAAGCAATGGAACCTCTGATTTGTTTCATTCTTTGTAATCCAATGCCAAAACAAAATTTGAATTATTGTAAAGTGTTACTTCTTAAAGAACTGATTTCAAGAGGAAATAATCCATCTTATGCTGTTCATCTTGTACTAAAATTTGCGCCATTTATGCAAGTATGATTTAAAAACACATTTATGATTTTATTTTAAAATTAACATAGCTTTTATTACTTATATTTTCAGAGTTCGTATGAAATAACTTATTCAGTACTCAATTTCATTTCTGAAATACATTTTCTTTTTGGTATAATGCATTAAGACTGAAATATTAAAAAATTATCAGGATGTAATATTGCCAATGGTATTCTATTTTTATAATTTTAGTTAGATTGTAAAAAATGTATTCCTGATCCAAAGCACCAATAAAAATAAATAGCTTCTAAACACAATTTACTGGGACTATCAGATCTTGGAAGTCACAAAATGAGCTGTTAACATAAAAGTTTTCAATGCATAAATGTACCGTCAACTCCGGCTTTAGTGAACCTCTAGGAACCAACGGATTTCGTTCATTATATCCGAAATTCATTAAAACCGATGTTTCACCATGTTGAACAATAAGACAGTATACAAAATTAGAAAATAGCAATTCATACATATATTGAATGTATATTAAGTATATCAAATATAATTGATTGTATTTATGATTATAGAAATATTTATTAAATAAAGCAAACATAATTAATCCCATTTATGGAAATAATGTACCATATATTTCTGAATGTCAGCCGATCCATATATAAGCTGAGAGGGTGTTTTTCCTTCAAAATTCAAAACCGGTATATGAGCTGAGATTAAAAAAAAATAAAATATATTACTTTTCAATTGTTTATTTTGCAAATTATTTACAATATTCTATTATTTCTTGTGCATATTTAAGATATATTAAATATATAAATAAAAAGTGCTATATTTGGCGATGTTTAGCAATTTGTTGCGTGCGCCCAATGAACAGAAATTTACTTAAGTTTTATGCATGTTATGAGCAAATTATTTACGGTATTCTATTATTTCTAGTATATGTTTCAGCTATATAAATTATAGAAATAAAAAGTGCTGTATTTAGCAATGTTTAGCGATTTATCCCCGGTGTCAATGTATAGTGATTAGCGCCCGGCGACAGTAAACCCTGCAGTTTTAGCTTTCGAAAAAGTTCCAAAAATTCTATATTTATACATGGAAATATACGGTACATTCCAGTACTGTATATTCAGTTGGGTACTAATACATTATAGTACATTAACTTAGGAAAAGGTGCTGTCGTTTTTAACCTATGATATTGCATTGGAAATGGAAAATGAAATCGTCCACTGTCAAGAGTGAAATTTCCGCTTTTGGTTCACTTTCAAAAGTACTTTGCTTTTGTTAGAAAATGCTTTTAAAGATTAGAATGCATTACAACAATGTAAAAAGTTATGACCCCTCCTCCACCTTGTTTAGCATAAGTATGTTTGAGACTGGCAATTTACCTGTATTTCGGAACAGGTGCTTGATGTAATCTCTTTCTCTCTACTCGAACACAAAAGAGATACTCTTCATAGGAATCAAACATCATCTCTGCCATCCAGAATTTTTTAAAGTTCATTATAACCAAAGTTGTGTATTTGCTAAAACCAAAAAATATTACAAACATTTCTAAAGTGTGTGAATTGGGACTAATAAAATGCATTCATTATAGCTGAAAGCTCACTATACCTGGATTTGATTGTATGTATATTATTTTACATTCTTACCAGTTTTAGACAACTTGCTTCCATTTTGTTTTTAATTTCTATTATTTTATTTTAATATTTTATTTTCAGAGGATGTATTTTATTGCTTAATTTTTTTCAGTCTTATAAAAATAAGAACTGTAGCTTTTATGTGCAAAATTATCAAAATTCAGTCACACACAAATCAGATTATTCACAAAAGGTAAAACAGAAAAGCAAAATATAGGTATTGCAATAACCCTTGTGAATCTACATTCATATTTTAATTGAGTGTTTGCCATTGTTCGATTCATTTGAGGCCTAAAAAATCTATAAAATTTAAAGTTGCAGATAATTCTAATTGTTTTACAAGAAAAATAATAAAATATTAACTAGAAGTCAACAAAAAGACCAAAACATAACCTTTCCCTTAATTTGATAGCTAGCCATTAACTGATTAAAAACCAAAATTAAGCATTTTTTACATTCCATAACTCAGAAAATACATCTTTTATTATGGTGTAAAAATTTATTCCATGTTATCCAGGTTCAATAAAATTTTTCCATTTTTTATTTTGTCTTTAAAAGAGCCTTTCTATTGTAGTATATAGATTAGTATTTTTGGACTTTTCAGGTTGAGTCTGTTCACAAGACTGCTGAAACGGCATATTTTATTAAAGAATTACACTGCATGTTGGCTAAAATGGATGCTGATAGTCAAGATTTTCCCATGATTATTGAATTCTTACTTCTTATTGCATTCTGTCTAGTTGAAAGAAGTGCAGTATATGGACATAACCCTTTACAAATGATTGGTCTTCTAGAGCAGCTGTGCCCTTTCTTGCCAAAGGTATTTTATTAATGTCTTGTACAGTCAAACATCACAATAGTGAACCCAAGATATAGTGACCTTTTTACTTCCTTGTACTTTGTACAAAGAAATAATGCGATCACAAAAAATTTTGGTATCCAGATTTTGACTACCTCTAAATTTACTTTTAAGAATTTTTCGAGACGTCTCATCGTACATATGTACATATATTCATATAAAAATGCATGTACAATCTATTTTGACTGACCACAAGCCTAATTTGAACAGTTTTTCCTTGGCATATGTATATTAGGGTGGAGCACTCTTATATGGGAAAAATTTTTTTGTTAAATTTTCATTTATAATAGTGATCAAAGTGTGACCCAAGATTAGAGGATTTTAAAAAGCATTACTTTTTTAAAATTAGTATTTTCCTTCTACACACGCATTTATTTTGACAATTTACATTTGTGCTACCATACTGATAAAACTTGAAGGAGCATATTGTTTATAAATTCTATTAAACTATTTATTATTATGAAAAAAAACAAGTCAGATAGAACAAATTAATGCTAATTTACTAAAAATGTGAGCCACTTAAAACATAAAACATACATAAGCATACATAAGCATATATAAAAATAGTCAAAAGAGACCTTAAAATCACGTTTGGTGTCGAATTTGGGCATGAGTTTTCTTGCCTCAATTTTTGATTTTATGCGACCTTCTCTGGCCTTCTTATCACATACCTGCATAGAAACCTCTGTTAGTATCTTTACTGAACTTTCTACAGCCTGGGTCTGGCATGGCAGTCTTAGAAAAGGTATTTTTGTACTTCCTTTTGTTTTCACCATCGAAAGCAAATCTTCATTCTTGACGTCTCTAAGGATGGGAGGTTGAAAATGTTTTTGTTGCCAATCTATAAGGTCTGTGTATGATTTGGCATTAAGCTTAATTTTAGGGACCTCAAAAATACGAGGGACCTTTTCAGAATTAGTCACTTCTCTTGCTTTTATAATCCTTCTAGTAGCAAGTTCACGAATGTGTTTCTCAGGATCTGAGAGCATCAACAACAGAAGATTCTCAGGATGTGCAAAGAAACTGTTCTGCTCAATGACAGGGTCGACTACTTTTTTTAGTTTAATTGGAAGGTATTGAGAATTCGAAACCAATTTCCAAAAATTTCTAGATCCATCTTTGCATGGTGGATGAGTTTTAATTTGGAACCAAACAGGAGCGTAAACTCTAACAATAAACATGGCAAGATGATTAAAGTTTTCAGATGGTTTACTTGTGAAAATACATAGCCTTAATATCCTGTTGGCTTTTGTTAAACATCGAGCATGCAACATTTTCCCTGGAGCTCTGTGTGCTAGATCGGGAGGACAATCACCACTAATTACAGCTGGTGTAATATCGTACAAGTAACGTTGGTCAGAACTTAGGTCTCTGATGCCAAAATATTCGGCAAAACGCTTTTTATCTTTTCATACCGTACAATAGGATTTTCTTCGCATTTTTCTAGCAATCTTCCAATAGTACCAGAATAGGAACTTGGCCCAGTAGTTGCCCCATCTAAGAATGAAAAAAGGTGTTTTAAAGGCAATTCATTCGTGTGTAAAAGGCATATGATCCATTGTAAAGGTTGATTCAAACGTTTTTCTAACAACCGTATTACACCACCATTTTTCCCTGTGTTTGTTGCTGTTCCATCACAACCAACAGCTCCAGCTTCTCTGAATGAAACGTTTTCAGAAGAGAATAAGTCATACATAGCACGTTCTATGCTCTTGGCCGTTCCAGTACTTGGGACAGCCTAGCCGACATAAACAGAGTCAGGTTCCTTGATAACAGAAATGTGTTCTTCTACAATAAATAGGCGGTACTTTTTGACTGCCTTTTTTACTACATTTAAAACTTTATCTTTTCTGCCATCAAAGTATATAGCTGTAACACTGACAACTATTTTTAGCTAATATTTCTTTGGGTTCTTTTGATCTTTCACGACGCAATTTTGATCTATCTATTACTTATACATCTGACTTAATAAGAACTACTGATGCGATTGCTGCAGCAGCTCTATCAGATACGCCATATCGGTCACATGTTTTTGACAAAGATGGCAAGCTGAGTTTTGACTTTTTCTTGGACCCTTGGTGCTTTGAAGAACACAGTTCTAAGCCATAGTCTATTTCTTCAGTATCTTCTCACTCATCCAATATAAGAGGGGCTTGTGGGGAAAGTTCAACTCTATTCTCCTGTTTATCCTCATATGTCACAGAAGCATAATATTGTTCTAGTTTTTGATTTCTATCATTTCGCTTTTTTATTTTTTCATTAGTGAAACGTCTATACCACCAATAACCCTTTTCCTGTCAGTCCTCTGATCCGTCAGAAAAAGTTGCTCTTCTTTCGCAACTCTTCTTTCTTTTGGGCATTTGCATTGGCGAACGTTGCAAAATTCAAATCAAATGCGCGAGTAGATAGACTCAAAATAAATAAAAAATATTTTAGGATACGCTTTTTGAAAGGTTGGGTCACATTCTTATAGCTATTAAAAAACAATTTGGCAAAATTTAATTTTTCGCTCCACCCTAATGTATATATGTATAACTTGCATGTCTCAAAAACTGTTAGTCGTACAATGTTGAAATTTTAAATTTAGTATTATTATAACATCTAGTTGTGCACTTTCCTTTTTGTTTCCAATTGACTGGATAGTTTATTTACAGGACTACCCAAAAGTTTTTCCATTGGGCTTTATGGGCAGAAATTCATTTAAGCATACTTTACAGATAGAAATCAAGTTAATTCAAGTGAATCAAAAGTTAAATAAGTTTTTACAGATTACAAAATCAATATCTCCATCAAAAATAGTGTCTTTATCACTTATAGCTCTTCTGCAGGAACACTAAAAAAATTCCAACACATTACGATCAGTGGCAGTTTTAAAGGGATTCATTCATTTCCAGCACAGTACCATCCTACTATATAGTTAGATAATGGTCTGATGACGGTCTTGTGCTTACTAAGGGGTACAGAGTCTGGTTACCAGATTCTAATAAGATTGTAGAAACAATTAACGTCACCTCTGACGGAAATTTGTTTTATTCAAAAAGGAGTAATGCAAAATCTGTTTTTGATCTAGCTAGCAATTCCTTAAAACTTAATTTGCAACTTAAAATTCATAAGTAAGCCTTCCTTAAAGATGTAAACAAACTCTTATTGAAGCACACATTAAAGTTCCACTTCAAGTTAAAGTCAGTATTTTGTTGCTTCACTGTAACTGAACCTTCCAGTTCTAAATGTCATATCAAATCATAACATTTTTTTATTTAAATTTTATAACTCCCTTTTTATTTATAAACAACCAATTGTCAATAATTAATTTTTTATATTTAATTGTTCCACTAAGCCCTCTCTTATTGAAGCACACATTAAAGTTCCACTTCAAGTTATAGTTACAGTTCAGTTAAAGTCAGTATTTTGTTGCTTCACTGCAACTTGAACCTTCTAGTTCTAAATGTCATATCAAATCTTAAGCTTAGTGTTTATGCAAATAACATTAGGCTTGTTGTGATTGGATGACATGGAAATCTATTATTGGTTAATGCATATATATAAGAAACTGTGTTAATGCATCAGTACTTACAATAGAAAAGTTTAGACCCCCTGTAAAGAAGTTAATTTAATTTGGCTGTTTTAAATTATTAAGTTGCATTGTGACACATGAAAATCCAGGTTCGATACACTTAGTTGCAATATAACAAAAAGACGTTAAATACTTAAAACTATTTTATTGAACAGATACTGTTGAAACATAAACTTATTAAAACGGATGGTGATGGCTCAGCAAAATAAAAAATACGTCCTATATGGACAGTGAAATTAAGGTGGAATAACTTAAAAATTACGCCAGCAGAGAATTACACATTGGCGAGAACAATAACTTGGCTGAGATAAATAACGGCAATTCCAGAGCAACTCTAACAGTTAATCCAATAAAATTAAAATGACGTAATCATGAGCAAATAATTTTAAAGATGAGGCAGGGCAACAAAAATATAACTTATGCCAGCAGGATGCCAAGAGGGGAATCAAAAAATCGTTGCGATAGCACACGAACGTAATTTAATCTATTTTTAGCACAACGACGCTAGAATGAAGAGACAAATAAACAAAAAGAATAATGCATGTGGGAAAAGCGAAAATACAGATTTAAAAGCCGAAATGGCAGAAAAATGAAAACAGAAGTGATTTAGAATTCTTGATTTTGGATAGATTACATTAAAGAAAGCCAAATTAAATGATTATAAAAAATAAATAAGCAAAATTCTGTGCCATGCCCACTGCTGTGTCGTCTGTGGAGACCCCCATGAGCATATAGCCTGCCCCATTAAAATTAAAAACAATACTAATGAAAAAAAACAACCTCCCAAATGCTGTAACTGCAGACAGGACACCACACTAGCTACAAAGGTTGCAAATCCTTCCCTAACAATCCCCTGTAAGCAGACCTCCCCTCACTAAGCAAACTAATTTCTCCCCCAACTTAAACGTAAACAAACCCAAATCCCATGCCGAAGCTGTGAAAAGCAACAACAATAATAACACCCCCACCCTGCAAAACACACTTAACGAAATTGCTAACATAACATAATTCATCGAGAAAGAGATCAGTGCTTTTACTGTGTGGTCACTGTGAAGTGTATTTGTGACAAGCCACCAGGTGACGTCGCCTTGAAGTCACCATGTGACTAGTATGTGATCGGTCGCTAAGTGACTCCACTGTGAAGTCACCATGTGACTACTATGTGATCGGTCGCTCAGTGACTCCACTGTGAAGTCACTGTGTGACTGTTTTGTGACTACTGATTTTTTTGGACTTCAAAATGACGTCACACTGGCCGCTTTTGCGACTTTGGAAACAGACTCATTTTTTCAAATATTTTGTGGCAATTTCTTTCGTGAAACATTTAATAAATAAATCCGAAAATAGTAATTCAATAAAATCTCACAGTTATGTAGTAATGGAATTTAGTTTAATTTATTAATTTTTAAATTATTTCGTTTTAACAAGACAATATTATTTATAAAAAAAATATTATTCTTAAAAATATTAGAGTTGAGAGTTCTAATCACAATGGTGAAAACTAAGTATCTGTGAGTAAAATTAACAATAGAGTGTCGTCTCTCTTAGAACTACTCAATAAATTAAAAGACTTATTCAATAACTTACAAAAATTCAATTCTACCCAAGAAAAGCTTCTATTTTTTCTGAATTTCATTAGTAACAGTGAAATCACTGGTAACAGTGATTGAACTGACTTTTTGTTTACAACTGTTATTTAACTTATTTTCATCTTATTATCTTCTCCCTTTAACGTTATTTCTTGTTTACTTGTTTGTTTCTTAATTTCCCCCCTTTAATTCTCTTACAACTCTTTAATTAATTACTCGTTAGGAGAGGGAGATTGTGGGAATTAATTTCCTGGGCACTCCCAAGCCAACACAATTCTTATCCGCATCAGTACTCAGCAGTAGGGTGTATCGAAAAAACCTTTTTTTCGAAATTCGTTTGTCCTTAGTGCTATTTTTTGGCCAAATTGGTCAATAAGAAGTGTATCAAATTTCAACTCGATCGGTTAATATCTTCAGGTGCCGCTTTTGACTTAAAGTTTGGAAAAAAATGAAAAAAAGCAACTTTTTGAAAAAAAAAAAATAAATAAATATGGTTTTTTTGAAAATTTCTTGTTCCTGGGAATAAAGTTTACCTTAATTGACTCAATAATAGGTGAAAATTTTTTCAGCTCGATCGATCAATATGTTCAGTTGCAGAAATGAGCTTAAAGTTTGAAAAAAAGTCGAAAAAAAGGGGAATTTCTGTAAAAATTAAAGAAACGTCTTTTACTCTTGGCCATGAAATTTTGCTGTTGCATCATGTCTGAATGACTTAAATTTCGCTTAGTAATAATAATAATAATTATAATATGAACATTGAATTCTATATTACTAGAATAATTTTATAAATGCATAGCAACATATCTTAAAAACTGCATCACCACATTCTTATAAAGTATCTCATGGATGAAAAAACAGCCTACTTTAGTACGGAATCTGAGCTGTGAATCTGAATTTTTATTGGAAGCTAAGCTTAGACGTAATGGAGACTAAACGTTGAGAGAAACAGATTCGTCGTAAAGAGATGCATACTGAATGTAAAAAAGGCTCTTTCAATTTCTTCATCTGAAGTGCTTATAAATGAAAGTGAAAGTGAAACAGAGATAGATTCTGATTCAGACAAACAGTTCAATCCTTCTGAAAAACTAGAAAAATTGAAAGCAAAAATTTAACTTGCTAACTTTGCTAGTGCAGTTTACAGGTCTTGCATTTCTAATCGGAAAGCAGCTGTTTTAATTTCATCTTTTTAGAAGACGTAGGTCTTGTTACAGCTGATAACAAAGAAAAATTGATTGACCCAAATAAAGCTGTTAGAGAGAAAAGAAAGTCAGGAAAAGCCGTCGTAAAGGAGGCTGCATCAGGACTCAGGTCCCGTAAGGTGAAAGGACTTTATTTTAAGGAAATCATGGTGAAACATTGATAATTCAGAAAAAGAACGATAACTGTTATCGTACTCTTGTGAAGGAGGAGCATGTTGCCGTTGTAGCTGAACCAGGATCAACATACATGACTCATCTGACTCCCAAATCTGGAAGAGGAAACAGCATTGCCCAAGTTATCAGAGATTTTCTTTTAGAAGAAAAATTGATACTTCAGAAATCGTAGTAATAGGCTGTGATGGTACGGCAATTAATACACGATGAAAGAATGGAGCAATGGCTCAGCTAGAGATCCATCTTAAAAAGCCACTTCAAAGATTTGTTTGTCTTTTGCACACAAACGAACTTCCCTTGCGGCACATCATTAACGAAATAGACGGAAAAAGCACAGGACCTTCTGCATTCGCAGGACCATTTGGAATGGCGTTAAAAAACTGCGAGGATATGCCAGTACAAAGATTTCAGCTTGTGCCAGTGACTTGGACTGAAGATATAGTGAAAGACAATCTATCATCCGATAAAAGCTATCTTCTATGTATCTGTAAGGCAGTTTCGACCGGTGATTGTGATGCTAGATTGGCAGAAAAGCATCCTGGTGAGTTACATCATGCAAGATGGTTAACAGCTGCAAATCATGTAGAACGGCAGTTCTACTAGTGACGCAGCCAGTCCCAACCAACTAACCGTAAAATTTCGCGGCACTTATATATACAGCTAACTTTCCAATTTTTTTGTTGTTCTCTTCTGGATCTCGGAATCTGCTCTAATGAATTTTGTACAATTAATATATGATTTTAATCGGTGCCAAATTCGATGAGTGATGTTGCCGGTTAAGCTAGAAAAACTCGTTTTTTTTAATTTAATCCAGTTCAAAGAGGGAACTATTTAACCCACGTAAGGAAATATGGAAAATGATCTCGTTTCAAAGGCGGTACAGGGAGCACGAATACAGTGCTGTAGATCCGTGACAAGATTTGTACAAGTTACCTTATATCCTAAACCAGTTTGGTCATAGACAGCTGGTGCGATGCGCTTCCTCTTTCTGATCAGATAATTTAGGTTCGTGCCCGATGTCGCAGTTTTGCGAGATGAGCTTTGTGTTACTGTCGTTTTTGTTTTATTTCATTTTAAAAAATAATAACAGATTATTATATACTTTACTTATTTTTTCTGTAATTTATTTTACTATAATTAAAAATAGTTAAGACTTTAAATTAAAAAAATAATTAATTTAAGTATTTTTTGGTAAAAGTCCTTCCTAACTTTTTCTTTAAGTATTTCGTTTCCCTAGTATTTTGATAGCTATTTCTAATTAAATTAAGTCTTTATTTTTCTAATATTATTAATTCTATTTGGAAAATTCAATATGTAATTAATATTTCAATGAATTTTTTTTTCTCTTCAGGAAGCTCACATAATTAATTAATAATAATTTTTTAGTATTCAAAGGAAAATAAATAGTAGTTTTACATACTAACTAGTTTTAATAATAATTCTTTTACTCTTCATGTATATATAAAATTTATTGAAATTATTGAATTATAATTTTAAAACAAATATTTTTTCCAAATCTTAGGTTTTTCTCACTTCTATTTTGTATTCCTTTAAATACCAGATTTAAAATTTTGTTCAATACTTTTCAGATAGAAATTTGATTAATTAATCTAAATTTATACATGCACTATATTTTGTATTAGACATTTGAAGGCCGGAGATGGCATCTAAAACAAGATGTTGTGCCCACCCGAGCCGAGTTGATAAGATACTGAAGATGGTAGATAACTGAAGTATGAAGGTCCAGGGTTCTGGTCTACCGGATGACTGATAATCTAAAAATTCGGAGTTGTGGATGGTTTTTCTCACGATGTAACGTAAATACGCTTCAGAAGCACTAAGAAAGTCAACCGCACAAGACTGTTATTCTTAAACTGGTAGTTCATCTAAACGTTCTCTAAAAAAATGAAATTATCAAGTGATAAAAAAACAAGCAAACATAGTATGAAGTTAGTTTTCTAAAAAGCGACATAAAACCAATTATAAACAATAATTTTTTGAGTAATTATCTATTTTATTAATGATTATAGTCATTAATTAATTTAATCAACAATTTTGAGATGTATCATTAACTTAGTTAAAAACTTAGCGTATCATAATATAGTTAAAAATTTAACTTAGAGATAGGTTTAAACTGAAAGCAAACATTGCATTAATAGATTACATTGCATTAAAATAATAGAATGAGTAACTAGATTATCATTAATTAAGAACAAGATTATTAAATTAATAATTTTAACGAAACTTAACTTACGGTTATCGTTAAACTGAATGCAAATTAATGAATCACTATGCATTAAAACAATAGAACCAATAGTTATATATTGTTGTTGTTATTCTAGAGTTACGGCCGATTAGCTTCACGTAGGCTCTAAGCCGAGATGTGGGGTGCCCTCCGTGGGGGTCTTTCTAAGGGGTCCTAACCCATATTTACGCTGTTTTGGAGGAAACCACGGAAAACTCCGAACGATTAGGTCGGCGGACGCAATCTGGTTTCGAACCAGGCACCTTCCGTCTCCCAGTTCAGAGCGCTATGCGCTCGGCCACTGATGGGGCCCAATAGTTATATAATTATAGTAAAAAAGTTAACTTATGTTTAGCATTAAACTGAATGCAAATTTATGAAATAAAATCAAAGATGGTGGCAGGGATACTAATCTGTACTCGACCCAAATTATAAATAGAAAATTACTCAAAAAATTATTGATTATAATCAGTATTATGTCTCTTATTATAAAATTCTAACAAAAAATGTCAATTTTCTGTTACATGTTACAAAAGAACTTGCTGTGACTTTTTTAATCAAATACTCTGATACTGCATAAAAATAGGTTTGTATATTTATTTACATAACTTAGTGTCAAGCAAACTTCCGAAATTCGCCCTTGAAACTAATTTATTATCTTCTGACCATACCCTTCAAAAGTAATGATATCCCCATGAAAAAACCCTTAACTGGTTAAAAATTTGTGACGCAGCATTGTACTTTATAGCTCTATGAATTTTAAATATGGGTCTTAAAAATAATGATATCAAATTTTGAGTGACGCTCTGCTGGGAATTTTAAAGATTTGTTTTTAAATTCCATTATAGTTACTTTCATTTTATTTTCTAAAGAAGATTTACACATTTAAGCAATGCTTTTAATTATGAAATACACTGTCAAATATATCACACTTTCACTGAGTCTATATAATATATTCAAATGAATTTATTTCAATAATTTATCTTTTGCGTCACGCTATCCAAAAGGCAAGCAAAATTTTCATATACATTGCACTTAGTTTGGTTACTATGATTCTAACTAAATATTTACGTAAATTTTACTTGGCCTTTTGGATAGCGTGACGCAAAAGATAAATTAAATTATTGAAATAAATTCATTTGAATACATTATGTAGACTCAGTGAAAGTGTGATATATTTGACAGTGTATTTCATAATTAAAAGCATTGCTTAAATGTGTAAATCTTCTTTAGAAAATAAAACGAAAGTAACTATAATGGAATTTAAAAACAAATCTTTAAAATTCCTAGCAGGGCGTCACTCAAAATTTGATATCATTATTTTTAAGACCCATATTTAAAATTCATAGAGCTATAAAGTAAAATGCTGCGTCACAAATTTTTAACCTGTTAAGGGTTTTTGCATGGTGGGGTATTACAGTGAGTTGATTTTACATGTGTAGGATCTGATTTGTTAACTACATAAATGCCCGCATAAAATTTTGTACTGCATGCTGGATGCAAAATTCCTATCCATTATAATGGCATAATTCCATATATGTATTAATAGTTTTCTTTTGCAAATTAAGTTCTTGAAAATACAAAATCACACATAGGAAAAGCAATTGGGTGATTCCCAGTGGCAGCTCCTCCATTTGAGCACATGAGCAAGTGAACCCCCAAGAAAATACTAAAGAATAAACACATTAACAAATTAAATTTAAAACAAATATTAAGCATACTTCTGGATTTATGTGAATTTAAAACGTGAGTTTTACTCTCTCCCTCCTCCCCCCCACTATTATTAAATAGGCTTATTATAGCTAATGCTCTGTAGTATAGGTTCTACAGCAGTCTTTAATCAATCGCACGTGCGAACGGAAAATTTTCCCTCTCAAACACTCTCTGGGATCAAAAGCCGAGACAGCTGGGAAGAGGTATGGTACTGATGAAATCATTCCATTCACACATTTTCATATTGCACACAGGGCCGTTTTTTTGCTGTATCACTTCCGGATTTTACCTTGGTTTGTTCTGTTTGGTTAGTTAATTCTTATTATTTTCTTTATTTCTATCATTTTTCACTACATTATTTTTTTACAGACTAGTGTGTAAATAATTAAGATGGGAGTAAAAGACATGTTTCGGAGCTAAAGCAATGGCATTTTTCAATATTATCCTTTGAAAAAAAATTGAAATAAAATTAATCAAGACAGCACCTTTGCTAAAACTTATCTTGGTGACGAAATGTAAGACCAAAGATGACTTGCTTTCTTTCAGTTGCGAGCATTGTTTTCCTTTAACTGCTGGAAACACAAATTTATTTTAATATGTAAGGCGCGTCATATCTGCATATTTAATTTTTGAAATTTGTTTTGTGAACCTCCTTTTAAATAACCCACGAGCCGCCACTGGTGATTCCACAGTATTGTGAGTGTTTATATCATGTCTGCAACAAGTTTAGTTGATCCTAACTAAACAAAAAATTGAGTTAGATAAATGGTTTTCTTTTTCTTTCTTCCCTTTTCTTTTTTTTTAATGGTATGTAAGATTTTTTACAAAAAAAAAAAAGAAAGAATGTTCACCTAACTCAATTTTTGATGTAGTTATGACCAGGGTTGGCATGGTTTAAACCAACTGGTTTAAACCACGGTTTAAATCATGATTTAAACCAAATCGTTTTTTTCTCAAAAAACCCAATTGTTTTTTTTAAAAGAATAATTTAAAATTCCGAATACTACAGATAGAATATGTTCTGATATCTTTTAAAATTATCCTTATACGTATCAACAATAAGTTTTTATATCAATCTAATAGACATCTTATTGTTTTATCTTTATTAAAAACTATTAAACTTAAATTATAGGCTGCACTTTTAACTTGTTTCTAAAATAGAGGTTTTGTGTTTTAACAACTTATTTTTAAACCTTAAAAATATCATTTCGAACAACTTATCACCATTATTACTGATGAATCTAAGTGCAAGATTCCATGTAAAATGTAGTAAACAGTTAATATTGTATTATATTATATACTAAATATAAAAAATAGTATCTCTAAATAAAATATTAAAATTGAATGATTTCAATGCCCACATAAGTATAGCAACAATTGTTTATTTACTTTGTTTTAATTACTTTGAGAAGGAATATTAATTGTTATCTGAACATTTTACAAATACTTTTATTTATAAGTATGTAACAGGTAATTATAAAAGGATTAACAAAAAAACCTGGTTTAAACCAAAAAAACCTGGGTTTTTGGTTTTTTTCAAATAAACCGGGTTTTTTCCAACCCTGGTTATGACCAATCTAACTTAGTGTGGGCATAACATTAATGTTCACAATTCTGTGGAATCACCTAACTATCAAATAAAAGTTCTTGAAAACATGATGGCAAATATTAATAAAATTCAATTAATTATAACTGAACAATTTCTGGAGTAATGTTTATGACCACTGAAAACACCCACAAATCTGAAATAATTAAATTTTCACAATGAATTCCTTTTCTTAAAAATTGAATTAATCGATTCTGATTTGTGTTTTTCAATGTGTAAATGGGTTCCCAGGTGAATATAACAGGGTATTATGAGCTATTAATGGCCCGTAAGTGTTGTAACTTCTAACCGTATCTTTATCCTAACTCAAAGACTTACTATTTAAATTTTAACCAACAATCATTTCATATTTCATACCTAGAAAATAAATGCTTAATTTTATAAAGTGTTGTGACCGCAATATACCAACCAGGTTCTCGGCTTATGTGCGAATGCCATTAGGCTAAATGATAAAAAAAAATTGAAACCTGAAAGAGAACTGCTGAAATAAAATTCACACGAAGTGAGATAAATGAAGAGGAGCCATTTTTACAAAAAAAAAAAAAAAACAATCACATATATTGAATTAACCTTTAAATCTTTTACATTTGAAAATTTAAAACTGGATAATATAGTGAAAGAACTTGAAACACTATAATTTTATAATACATAATTTTCCCTTACCCCGAGCTGACTTTTTCTCAAAATATTTACCTAACACTTGTGCACAAAAAAAGAATTAATTAAGGAGAAATTTATAGGAAAAGAAAGGCGAAAAATTAGTTGACTTATCATTTCTGATGTGAGGGGCCCCTCCTGGAGATTTAGTTATTTTGTAGCTCGATGATCATCGTTGTCGTTGTCCACTCGTGCCATTTTTTTTTTCAGCAAGCCACTTAGTGAGACCTAAGCTTCTGTCGGTGACGCCAGCAGCCAAGAATGTGTCTCAACCCACGCTTCCTCCGGCTTAAGTCACCTTTTTACTTCTTTGGCTGGCGCTTTCCGCTCGTAAAGTAGTTCGGTCGAAGATACAATTATTATTACTGAAAACTTGTAGATTTATTATTGATGAGCATTGAAACTTAATTTTTGACGAAGATAAAAAAGGTGAAAGTTGTTCTTATCATTGTAACTATTGTGGAAATTCGATTTTCGATTTAAAAATTTGAAAATGCTTGGATGCCAATCTCCATATCCTTGCGCCGTTGTTGTTTTCTTCTTTGATATATTAAATCGAAGTATTGGTATCGATGCACGTAGTTATTGGATGTTATTAAAATTAGAGAGAAGGTTAGAGAATTCCAGAAAAGATAATTATAGTGAAAAAAAAAAAAAACTTTAACTGTAATTACAACCACTTAATTTTTCTAAGGAAAGTTGCCAATTTCCCAACAAACATTATTATGAAAATCTTATTGTCAGCTCTAAAAATTAATTACCAGCCCTCTGAATGATGTCAGCTCTCACAAAATTTACTTTCATAAATTTAAAATTTAAAAGAAAATTGTTGTACAAATTATTTTAATTACTTGAACACATATTTATAGTTACCTTACACAAAGATGGCAACACGATCGCCAGAATAACGATCTTTTAGATGTTTGGCGCCAAAATATAGAACAAGTAAACAAAATAAATAAAAAGTGAGTCAGCCATGAGTCATCAATAGTAATTTATCATATACCTTAATAAATTTTAAACACTTCATTATTATTTTACTTCCTTTATGAATACTGGTATATGGTGACAAAACAAAACCATCTTAATAAACAAACTGTTTAGAAATTTTAATTTTACTTGATTTAAAATTCACTAATTAAGGTTAGGATTTTTAATTAAGTAGGCTATTAATTAATTAAACTTTACTTTAAATTGAAATCATAACAAATACAATTAATTTAACTTTACTTCAAATTGATATCATAACATAAGCCAGAGGTTGTGCATACCTGATTTAAATCATTATTAAAATCACCAATTTAAATTATTGATACCCTGGTTGGTGTACAGAAATATCTAAATATACATGTAACACATAGTAAATTAATTGTAGAAATTTGTTTTCCTTTCTAAAAAGAATGGATTTTAACTTGTAAATATAAGATTTTACCAGTTTTAGAGAAACTTTTACAAGCTTGAAGCACAGGAGCAAGCTTTATAATGGTGAAAATCTTTAAAAGGTGATTAAATATTCACTTGCACATCTAGATCTGTGCGTCAAATGATTTGAAAATTAAATATTCAGCTCAATATATTCTTTACATAAACACACACACGCTAAAAAGGTAAAAATATGTTAGCTTGTATTGGAAGCTAGTTCAAGTGAATTCTAAATGAATAATAAGAATTTTTTTTCTTTAAGGTGTAATTCTTCATCTTTGGGATAGATACTGCAGCTATGTCTGCGGTTATCCAAATGCCTTAATTGCTGTCATAGAACAATTTTAGAGAGGTTTTGAAAGTATTAAACATTTCTTATGCCTTGATTTTTTTTTCTTTCTTTTAGGTGAAAAAGCCTTCCACGTCTGTAAATATAGGCTTAGTGTTAATCACCTATTTATTGAAATCTTTTTCTAATGCTCATCTTGACAAAATTTCTCAGCTTGGTAAGTATAGCTTAGTGTGCTGTATAGTAATTCTATATACTTTTTTAAAAATTAAGTATCTACAGAATAAACATGTGAGTGCATGCAAATAAATATCTGCATCAAAAGTTATATATCAATAAAAAAAAGAAAAGTAACTGAATAATTTCGAAGTTGCTAAATTAAGTTTAATTCCATCTTCTGAATTTTATCATACTATTAGCCGCCTCCGTCGACCAGTTGGTTGGCCATTTTAATAAATCTTGTTCGGACAAATCCTGTTCCTCACTGTCTTCCTTGGCACTGAAATCTCTGATTCTGAATAGAATTTGAAATTAAGATGGTTGCAAATAGGAGCAGCCCTGGGGTAAGTGGCGCCCCTTGCTAATGCAAAAAAGACTCCCCCTTTTATGCTCTACTTAGTTTTTGAGTTCGAAACGACGCCCCTTCAAAGCCGGCGCCCAGATGCAATGCTTACCGTTTCGGACCAGCCCTGGTTACAAAAATAAGATGGTTAAATCATAAAAACCTACACAAAGGTACAAATTATTTTCGTCCTATATTAATTCTGAAGCGTTCTGGATATATTGGCCTTTATCAAAAAACTGAAAGTAAAAAAAAGTAAGAAAATCTAAAACATTTTCAGATTTTAAATACGC
Source organism: Cheiracanthium punctorium (assembly GCA_038373885.1). Taxonomy (NCBI): domain Eukaryota; kingdom Metazoa; phylum Arthropoda; class Arachnida; order Araneae; family Cheiracanthiidae; genus Cheiracanthium; species Cheiracanthium punctorium. Next base: position 812,880 of record JAWZYV010019719.1, on the reverse strand, counting down.
ACTAAAGTGCTATGTATTAAAAGCATATTATAATCCATAGGTCTTCATTATTTCATTAAGTTGGAAAGTATATCATTATTCATGAGTATGATTAAAGACAATTAAAATTGATATTCCTAACATCCTTTTTCTGGATGTAATACATTAGAAATCGATGGGAAAAAGCTGTGCAGAAAAATTCACAATTCGAACCGAAATAAAGTTTCAAAAACTCATTCAGATGTATTCATAATCCAAGTAGCAGAAGCAGACGGTAAATTGTGCCAAGCACTAGAATCACATCTTCTCAAAATCGCATATCAACCATTTTATTTTTTGCCAAATTAAAAAGTTGTACGTTTTAGGCTCGGAAAATTTTCCAAATCTTATTTTTCTTTTGAGTATAAAACATTTCATTCCTACTTTGACTTCACATGCTCATGATATTTTAATTAAAAAATAACCTTACAAATAATCTTTAAAAAAAATCGTTATTCTTTTATTTTTACTTCAAGAGTCTGAATCATTTAATAAACTTGCCTAATATGGCAACCTCGATATGGTTCATTTTCACTCTTTCCACTGCTGGGATACAATTGTGAAATGGTGGAGAAAAAAAATTAGCCTTTTGTGATATGTTTTATATCGATATCCTAAAATAATTCGAATTTTGAAAAAATCACGTCGCGGTTTGTTGGGACCCGTCCTGGAGGATTTCTATACAAAATTTGGTAGACCTACGATCACATGTCTGCAAGCTACGCGAGACACAGACAAACAAACGAACATTTTACACTTTGTTTTATTTATATAGATATATTTTGACAAGCAGAATTTTGTTTAAAGACTAATGTATGCTTAAAAATTAAAAAATTTAAAAGAACATTTGTTTTGATTGGAAGTATGCAAGCCAGATGCAATCGCGTTCCCATCATATCCCAGACATGCTCGATGGGAGAGAGATCTGACGATCTGGCAGGCCAAGGAAGAGTTTGACAAGCTTGCAGACAGTTTAGAGCAACACGAGCCGTATGTGGTCTGGCATTGTCCTGCTGAAAAACCAGCCCAGGGCACTGCAAAAGGAACGGTAGCAAAACAGGTCTTGGATGTCGTCCACGTACCGCTGTGCAGTAAGTGTACCTCTAATGACGACCAAAAGGTTCCGGCTGTCAAAGGAAATGGCACGCCAGACCATAATGCCTTGTTGAGGGGCGGTGTGGCGTGCAATAGTGAAAGCAGGATCTCCCCCCTGCCCTGTGCGTCTCCAAACACATCTTCGATGATCGTCAGGACACAGTTGGAAGCGGGATTCGCCGCTAAAGACTATACGTCCCCAGTCGGCATCATTCCAACCTGATCGAGCCCTGCACCACTGTAATCTGGCTCGGCTGTGTGCAGGCGTGAGTAGCAGGTGGTGTAACGGTTGGCACGAGCCTAGATTTCGCTCTCTCAACCGTCTGTGAATGGTCATGATGGACACTGGTGTTAGGGTTGAATGTCTGATGGTTGATAGAGATGAAGAAGAGAAGGTGCTGTGACAGCTGATTGGGCCATCACTCTGTCCTCACAGTCTGTTGTAGCCCTAGGTCGACCGCTACCATCCTGACGCTGCGCTCTGCCATTTTCCACCCATCCTTGCCAGCATCTTCGAATCGTCGCATCGCTTCGACTCAAATGACGAGCGATTCTCCGATTAGTCCAACCGGCCTCTTTCAATCCAATGATACGACCTCTGTCAAACTCTGACAGTTGCTCGTAAGGAGCACGAATCCTGCAGCGAGGCATTTTTTAAGTTGCTGAAAGGTCATCTGAATCGCAATCAAACCGAAAGTTTTAACAGCCGTTGAAGAACTGTTCCTTATATATGTCTGCTGGATGCACAGTTCCGATGCGCTAGAGATCAAACTATTCATTCATTGGACATCAAATTTGAATCATTTGCATATCTGTTCAAAACAATCATGCATACGAAATTTCAAAGCAATCGGATGATTGTTTCTTGGTGCGTCGATTTTTTTGTTATAGAGTGTATATGTAAAACGACATAGATTAGTCTGTAGTCAACTTTAAAATTCTGAAAACTCAATTGTTCCACAATTTTTTTTCAATTGTTTGATAATTTAGACCTTCAGAAAGCATTTCTGACTGTCTAAAACAGTGATCATATGATATACCATCTATATGCTGGTGATAGACTGTAAAAAAAAAAATAGCATATTATAAATGAAATTTTGATGTCACGAGTTTAAAAATGCATTAGAAATTTTAATATTGTGTAAAATAGTGATAATGCGACATAACATCTATATGCTGGAGATAGACATAACTGTAAAGAAAGTGGGATATCATAAATGAAATCCACACCGTTTAGATGTTACGAGTTTAAAAATTCATTAGAAATCCTAATTAGGTTACCAAACTTAGTCAAAATATTGCACCTTGAGCGAAATAATAAACTTCTAGATTATCAGATGCTGTAGATAAGTAAAATAATGTGAGTTCCCCCTCCCCCCCCCCACTTCTTTCATTAATTCATGTTAGATATCGCACTTGACAATACATTATGAGTTAAAAATGAGTTAGAAATCTATGTGAAAATTTACTATTCTAAAAATTTTAAATTATTTTTTAGGGATCGACCGATAGTATCGGTGCCGATACCTCCATGTTTTTTTAGGTATCGATATCGGTTCTTTCGATTCTAAAAGTATCGGGAAAGTATCGGTTTCTGTTGCTTTCATCCATTTTCACCGATACTTCACTTTTCAGAAGAAACCACGCAGGCACAATGCCATTTTAGAATCTTTATTTTGGTAATGAGATGAGAGGCGTCGTTTCATTGGCACATTTGTTTATGCGAGTGTTTTCGAACTGTGTTTTTTTTTTTTTTTTTTAATATATATATTCTAACCATTGCTAAATGGATGTCATAATCACCAAGTGTGTCGAAATTATGGACTAAGAATCATTAGAGGACAGTTTAACAGTACAATTGTCTATTCTTCTAAATTATTTTGAATTTCTGCCCAATACTAAATACACTATCTGCAAGGATTGCAAAAAACAAATAACGAGAGGTAGGCTATAATTTTACTTCAGTTTTATAAACATTTATTTTCTCCCTGTGTTGACTAGAAAAAGAGTTCATTCATATATATATATGAATGATGCGTGTGTGTATATATATATATATATACACATATTGTGTGTGTATATATATATATATATATATATACACACACACACAGAATTGAATCTCCCTATAACGAACTCGCTCGGTTCCAGTTAAAAAATTCCCTATAGAGAAAACTTTGTTGTACAGAGATTTTTGCAGTTATTTCAGAAAATATTACAAACATTTTAGTTAATTAGCTGTTAAAAATATTAAATTATGACTTTCAATTAAAAATAAATTGGTATTTATTATAAATTTATTAAACTTACGGTTTCTTAATTTTCATTGTATAAATTAAATGTTCAAAAGTAAAGACAATCCACGAATTTAGAGAATAAAATATATATATGTAGAATCCGAAGTTTCGATCAGAGCGCAGATTCCTCACCCCTTCCTTTGAGACACAGTTTTATTGTTTCTTTCTGTTTAAGCAGTGAATCCTGTGTGGATGATGTTTTGTTTACGTACCTAAGTGGTGTAAAAGATTTCTAGTATACCTTTGTAAATAGAAGAATATTAAATGTGTGTGTGTCCAAGTAACTTCGCCTAGTCATTGCGCACATGTCCTGTTTTTAATTAGAAGCACATAATAGTAATTCGTCAATTCATAGGGTCAGTATGACCCTATATATATATGTAATGCACTTGCGTTTATTTTACTTCAAAATTCCATTATTTTACATTGTTTTGCATTTTGTGATTTTAAATTTTCATAAAGATATTCACATTTTAAAAGTTCACTGAAAATAGAGTGAGGCACATTTTATTCCATTTGGAAACCTGTTTTTAGTGGTTTTAAAAGGCTGAAGCATTAAAAGTCCTCAGTTGACATCGTTTGATATTTCAGGGGATGACGACCTTTAAAGTGTTAAAGCAGGTATGGGCAACCTTTGAAAAGTTGTGGGCCAAACTTTAGGATATTGGGGAAGTCGCGGGCTAAACTTGCAGATTTTAGCAAAGTGGCGTGCCCTATAATTGAGATTTATATGGGATATTGAATGGTTTATACGGAGTTTTCAAATGTTCCGCAGGCCGCCGGTTGCCCATATGTGTGTTAAAGTGTAATATTTGAGCCTTCGACATACGTTTGAGGAATTTGTTTCTATTTAGCTTATAAAACTTCAGATACAGACATTTTAATATTAGTCACCTGGAAATATTTGAAACTGAAAATAGCATTCTGCTATCGGAAGTGAATCTTATTTCTGCGCCTGCAAACTGGGATAGGGTTTGAACCGAATGACGTTTGTTGGACATACCCCCCCCCCCCCCATGGTGCCCATCTGCAAACGTAAAAAAAAGGCACCCCTATTGTGCTCTAAATCAGTGGTTCCTAAACTATGGGCCGCGACACATTGTTGGGTCACGGGATCAATTTCGGTGGGTTGAAAAGGGTGGGAAAAATTAAAATTTAGTATTTTATATATATATACAGTATGGGACCTTTTATCCGGCAACCTCGGGACCGACCTCATTCCGGTTTATGGAATTTGCCGGTTTTCGGGTCGCTGCCGAAAAATTAACCCTTTGTGCACAGTACAATTAAAAAAGAACCGGTCTTTAAGTACAAGTAGCTTTTATGATAATTACTGCATATAATTATGTAAATAGTAAGGCATTCATAATAGATTTTAAAATAAAAATAATTAAATTTATCAAAACTTACTGTAAAATAATACTTTAATGCTGCGAATCGCGGTATCCACGTATTCTGTCAGATATGCAGAACCATCCCTACAGGAGAGAACCATGGTCCCCGCTCCCGCCGCTACGCACGCTCGCCAACGCATATGGATTACAAAGACGGCTTATAGCTTACGTGATGGCCAAAAACAATATACCTCGCTCGCTCCCTTGATAACATCATTCTGATGACAATTAAAATCATTTGCAGCCCTTTTAAAATATGGTTAAATATTGAAGAAAAAATACTAATTGAAAAAATATGCGTATAACTAGTGAAATCTCTGTCGGAAGTATTGGCTTCCGTAATTGGAGCTCCCCTTAAAGCAGCTCGAATTTTCAGCTTTAATTACGAAAATACGTTGAGAAAATGCCCACTATTACGAAACAAAATTAAAAAAACGAGACCGTACAATTAGATCATATACAATTTTGAGAGGAGAAAAGCTAACATTTAAACATTTATTTTTTATTTTGTTTGAACATTTCATTAATCTTTAGCTGTTTCAATGTTCCCCACAAAAATATCGAGACAATCTGAGGCAGGCCGAAATAGAGAAGTAACCCGCCTGCTTTCTTCCTAACACACGCAGCTGTAACGTAAACCCATAACAGGAAAAGGAAAAACTGTTTAAATAAAAGGACACAGGGACACAATTTAAATAAGTAAAAGCTCGACTATCCGGAAAGCACGGGAAATGCCGGATAAGTGAAAATTCCGGATAGTTAAGTGTAAAAAAAAAAATGTTTGTCGACAAAGCTGTTAAGTGGGGGGGGGGGGGAATCTAATCAGAAATGTTTTGGAATGTTAATCAATGCATGTTGAAAAACACTCATAAATAAAAATAGATCGGTACACACCTGCGTACTGATCTATTTTTAATTGTGTGTTTTTAACAAAGTTTTAAATTGTATTTATGATAATATTCGTTTATATTGCAGTGTTACAAAGCAATAATACCGTTGCATCGTTGGGGAGAAAAATAGTAAATTAAAAATAAAACCACTTTTCGATTTCTAACGGGTAATTTCTTTAAACTAAGAGAATGATTAATGAAATAAATACAAACAGTAATGTTTTCTCTGTCCCCCCTCCTTCCCTCTCGAGCTTCTCTTCAGAGATAACACTGTTGAATCATCGGAATGCAGATGGGCAAAATAAGTAGGTCAGGACTCACTAGCTTTAAATATGTAATCAGCACTTTTTCTGTTTTGGCTATCGGTACGGAGCTGATTTTTCTCTGTGCTCGCCGGCACGGCTGTAAATTGTTTTGTTTTTTTAACGTGTGTCCGTCATATTTGTTTTGTGAGCATTTTTGTCAGTTTATTTTTTTTATACTACCACGATTCGTGGAATTATTGATAACCTCCAGCGTCTAGCAGTTAGAAATTTGCATCCTCTTTCCCTGTTCTAAGTTTGGACAGCTGTGATTCACAGTAGGAATTAGTCATTGGAGAAGACCCCCCCCAAGGGGGGGGGAGCTGAAATTTTCCGGTTACTTGAATGCCGAATAGTCGAGATTTTACGTAGTGGGGAAAAAAAAAAATATGGTATCTAGATCAGTGAGCCTAAAAAAAAAAAAAAAAAAAAAAAACTGAAATTGGGGAAAGTGCCGGTTTTTGGAACTTTCGGTTTTCGGAATTCCGGATAAAGGGTCCAATACTGTATATAGTAAACTATACTATTTTATATAGCCTATATTGGTTATCGTTATGTAGTAGTGGGTCGCGAAAAAATAATCTAGTTGAAGATTTTTTGAAGAGAAGGACAAAAATGTTTGGGAACCGCTGCTCTAGATCAAGATTTTCTCAGTTTTAGTTCGAAATGGCCCCCCTTTCGACGATGGCACCCAGACCTTGCTTACCGTGCCACGCCGCCCCTGCTCAGAGCTTAGAATTAAAACAGATAAAATTTGTTCATATCAATCACAGAAAAACATGTTAACAATGATCATAAAAACAAAAACACTGAAGATCATATTTCATTAAATATGAGATACTTTAAGTAGCAACTTTTTTTAAGGACTTGAAAATTGAATTTAGTTTATCATTTTTGGATTTTTCTTTAACCTTCATTAATCTCGTCATTTTTAAGCATCTTTTATTTAGACCCTCCAAGGCGTAGCTTGAAAACGAGCAAAAATATTTTTCTTCATATTGCAGCTGTTTCAATGACAAAATTAATGATACTAAAATTATAAACGAAACCTATATGTAAAAACAATTTATTCCTTTTTTGTGTCGCAAAGAAGTTAACTTTTTCGCAGTGACTTGAAAACTGGCGACTCCCGTGAACTTTAGTTATGTTGGTCCAGAAGTTAAATGATTCATTTTTAAAACATTACACACTATCAAAAGTACGAATTATCAAACGTTTAATGATTTTATTATCAATCAGATTAATGAGAGAACGTAGGATTTGTGTATCATTCTGCTTTGAGAACTGTAATAATTATCAATATCTAATAATTATTTATATTGTTAATTTAAAAAGTTGAAGCTGTATTAGTATAATTAGTAATACTAATTATTATTTAGTTTATTTCAAATTTTGGGGTAAAAAACATATTTCTTGTGAATAGTATTTGGTTTATATATAAGGAAAACACAGGAATAATCGGTGTGTACCTGTTCTTCGTACGGAAAGATCAAATACATGGATCATCCGGATTAATTGTGACTTAACCCTGTCCGGAGAATCAAAATATTCGGATTTTCAAAAAGAACTTAAAAATGATCATATGAGTTCATATTAAAAAGAAATCTTGCTAAAACATTTAATAATTCACTTAGTGGTTAAATAATTGGAGCAGATAAATAAAACCATTAATTAATGTGAACTTATTATGCATTTTAAGGGAAGAATTTACATACGTATTTAATGAACAATATCTAAATACATATGTACTTACATAATACTGTACAGTTTATACATTATCACAATTTAATGCAGTTTAAGTAATCTAAAAAATATTTTCATATGTGAAGGAATTATAATTAAAGAAAATCTAAATAAAACTTGCAAGCTTTGAAGTTGAATAAATTTCATGTGTTTACTTTTGTAAGCACAAAATCGAGGCATGAACCAAAAACAAAGACACATATAGTAAGAGCAAGCAGGAAGCTGTTTTGGGTCTAATATGGAAACCTTTTATCTGGCTCATAGCAACAATTAGGCGACAAAATAGAGGTTGAGAAAAATTGATTTAAATATTTGCACTAGTCGGCACTGGAAATGGATTCTCTTATTAATATATCCCTTTAACCCCCCCCGTGTTTGTGTTCTGTCAAGCCTAAATGTCGGGCATCTACCTATAAGGGGGGGGGTGGGGGCTGGGCGGAGGACTTTTTAAGGGAGTCTAACGCATATTCACGTAACATCTGGAGAAAATCGCCCAAAACTCTAGACCACTAGATCGACAGCCACGCGAGGAGAAAGAATTCCGAACCTGCACACTAAGACTCTTCCCAGTGCTCAGCTTTTTATGAATTCGGCCATTCGTCGGCATGATTTAATAGAAAAGAAAGACTAGAACTACTGTAAATTCACACTTCAATGTATCCACTGCTCTTTCTTTTTAATGCTTTCTACTAGGATCAAATTTCATCATGCTGTTATTCATTTTTAACGAGAACTACATTCTCGTTACAAAAACTGCCCAGAATACAGATGTAGGTTTAAATGACATTAAATTATGTAAGTATCGGTATCGGCCGATACCATAACTTAAAAGTATCGGTATCAGCTATTTCTGAAAATGAATTTATAGGTAAAGTATCGGTATCGGTCATCGGTGAAAATGTGGTATCGGTCGATCCCTAGTATTTTTTTTTAATGAACTACCCTTATCGATTTTTGAGCACTATGATTTTTCAGCAACCATAATAATGAAATGAAACTTGCAATGCTTAAAATTATTGAGAATTTAAAAGGTGCCACTAGGGAGAAAATACTAATTAACATAACTAGGGGCCAAGGCCCCCCAGACTCGCTACGCTCGCTTTTCATATGAGGCATTAGGCCCCTAATAAGGCTTATTCGTAAAAAAGACATAATTTCAACAGACAAAACCCGAAAATTGGATCAGATAGAATGTTACTGAGCTACACATTGCTTGGTTCTTGCATGTTCATTGGTACATAAAAATTTAAACTTCACACTACAGTAGACCCCCTCCCCCTCATAACATGGAAGATATTTTGTTATGGGAATCCGTGTTGTACGGGTCCTGAGCTATACTCCACCTGGAGTGCGGACTCCGCTTATAATCACTGGAAAAATTATTTGCACTCCTCAGAAACACAATGATATTTAATGTTGCCATTCAAATTTATATTAATTAGGAGCTAAAGCGTAATAAAATCAGAACATCTATTTCAGCTGTATTTTTAATAATGTAAAACCTATTGGACACCTTGCGAATTTGCCACCCATGGCTTTTTTTCATTATTTGGCGATTTGGGTACATGTAAAGTTAATAAAAGCTACGGAACAGATAGGATAACTTGCCACCAATGGCGACTTTTCATTTTTGGCTATTTACACATCCTCACAACCTGTAATTACTGTTCATTTAAAGTTACCGGAAAACCGTTATCCATATTTTCATTTACATAATCGTTTGCAGATTGGCATACTTAGCACCACAAATTATACCATCTCGTCGCACTAGCAAATATCCAAAGTGTACTATAACTACTATAATGGCATAGTTAACGCCGCCAAATATTTCTACTGGTAGCAAATAATCCAGCTGGACTGAACCGGCTTTAAAATAATCTGCATTTTAATTATTTTTCATTTTCAAGATATTAGTTATTCTGTTTTGGAAAAACGAATAATCGCTAATTCTAAACTCCTGTTGTCTAAGTGAACTTACTATTTGAAAATTGTCAACTTTGTGTAACACATTTTGAGTAACTTATTTCATATAGTTTTTATTTTGGCATAAAATAGGCGTAATTCTAACCTATGTTTGTAAATTTCACGTAATTCTAGATACTTGGAAACGCTTTGTTGCAAAGGAATGAATGATTTTATGCCAAATCTGGCAACCATTATGTTTATTTTTTTAGTTTTTTATTAATATCTTCTAAAATAATTCGATTTTCGAAATTTAAGTCAGCTTAGCAGGTTCCTTGGAATTTTTCGAATCTGTGGGCACCTTAGTCGAAATTCAAATCCCCACGGTTTAGGAGAAGATAGGCAAACAAGCTTTTGACAGCGGCCATTACTTTTTTATAGAATAGAGAGATACATAGTATTCGTTATCAGCTTGACGATGGCCGTTGTTCCCAAAAATCATGCAAAATGTTGCCAAGTTTTGACGACTTTTGGCAGTATATATATATATATTAGTTATACCCTTTTTTTGGCTGAATCCTACAACTTAAGTTCGTTCACAAAAGTTATGCCTTTAGCAAAATAGCTCCGAAAAAAGTTTGAAATACTGATTAGCTAGGCATAACCCAACAACTCAAAATTAACTTTAATAAGCTCTGTTGTGAGTGAGTTTTTCAACATTGTAAGTTTCAGTATTACTCCGTTTGAAAACTACTCTGAGAAATAATCAGACTCAACTACCCTGGTCAGAATGTGACATCATAAATTAAAAAACTGTGTAAAATTCGTAAACTCTGCTGCACAATTTAACACCCTATTTGCAACTTGAGGGATTCTAAATAGCTCCTGAAAAATGAACTAAACAAAAGAATATTAACATTTGAGAACATATAATATTTTAATACAATGCATTTATATTTTATTTTAAACTAGAACTAAATTAATGCAAAAACCCATTCAGACCTGATAGAGACATAAATAACTCTAATGAATAAACACATAAAATAGTTTTATATTCAGATTATTTCAAGAATATTCTTGAAATAATCTGATTAACATGTTTAGAGCTTAATTATAGCAGTATTTTCAAATATTAGTGCTATAATTAACACTTTCTTAGTGACACTTTCCGCCATAATATTGGATTTTTGCCAATTTTTGTTTAATCTTTTTACATCTTTTAAAATAATCCTTTTAATTCATCATGAATTATATAACCTTAATACAGAAGTTGTCATCTAACAAAATAATGAATTGTAAGTGAGTAACATAATTATCATATGAACTAGCATATTTAAATTTTATTTTTTAAACTCCATAATTATCATTTTAAATTATTAATTTTGACTGAATTAAAAAAATTATCAAGAAAATATTTGTAAAAAGTAGAGATGTAACGAATAGTGATTTGGCCGAATACCGAATATTCGGCGCATAGTTTAGGCCGAATACCGAATATTCGGCAGCCGAATATTATATTTTTTGAAGTAAAATTTCTTTAGTCGCGACTAGGGGGTAACTCAGATTTTTTTTCTGATGGAAGTAACACTCAGTAAAGAAAGTGACGTATATGTCATATACTCCACGGCAAGCGCGCTTGAAAAAGAAGAATCGCGAAAAATCCTACATTTTCGACCACTCGCTCCTTTCGCGGACTTCATTGTTGAAAATACATTAGCATTACTATCATTGTTTAGTTTTTCTTGAGATGGCAACGTTATCCACAAAATATGTATTTAAATATCTCGTTTTGCTGATGGCAACTAGTTGTAAAATTCTATACTCTCTGAGGAGTTTGTGAAGATTTCCGTTGGGAAATAACTTTTGAATTAAATTGTTTTTAAGAGGTCTAACGTTCATTTTCTTGATCGTGTATCGTTAGATTGTGGCTAGTACTTATTTTCAGACATAGAATTATTACTGCCGTGGTGGTATTTGATGAACATACAAACGCCAAACACGTTTTAAAATAAACGACTTGGTGCAGTGATTAATATTTGGCATCCGCTTACCAGAAAGCTGTTTTAGTATTTTGACTAACTCTTGATACGCTTTAACATTCATCGTGTGAAAATACGGGGAACCTGTTAGTGAAAGAAACGGTGATTTCTTGCCACTTCTTTGAGACATGAATCCTTATTTATATATCAATAAGTGTTTTGAAGGTACATCCAACATAATATTTTACATCTAATCCCAACCTCACAGGAGGTTGTCGATAATCCTTATTTTTAGATGAATAATATACAAGGTTTTGGAAAAGCACAAAGAAATGGATCCTGTCTGCAATCGAACTGGAAAAGTAGTTGGAAACGTCAGTTTAAGAACACTTTTCCTGGATTCTAACCCAACTTCAAGGCAGAACAAGTTTTTAAACTGCAGGTTCTGTCCATTGTTTGGGATTGATTGCAGCCAGGGTCCGTTTCTTACGTACTAACATTTCTTAAAATACATTTTTTGGGTAAAATAATAACAGACACGACATACATAATATTTAGGAGTTTAATGGCCTAACGGCCAATGCAACTGGCATTTGACAAATAATAATATCACTTCACTTCGAAACTATTGCCTATATTCACTTCGAAATAGTATTATAAGACAATTATGTAATTAAAACACGTCTGAAACCAGTAATTACTATATATCACGCTCATAAGTCTATGCATTTAATTTTTTGAAGTTTTGATAATTCAACGATCTCCATTTACTTCGCCTCAATGGAAATATAAACAACCTGAGATGCGCAGTTACCCATTGTGCTTAGCGCCATCTGTTTGCAACAACGGCGTTATCCAACTTTCTAAGCGAAGTGTCCCCTCCTATAAATTTACCTTCGTGGGATCGAAGTATGATCCTCCAACAGTGTTTTTAAACGAAAATTTCCCTCTGCTGTTTAGGTACATTTGCAGCCACTGTCCCTTTAATTGTGGTGTTCCATCTCCTTGTTCTTAAACCGATGGATACAGAATAATTCGAAACCTACTAGCAGACGCTTAAGAACACTGATAGAAAAACACAACAAAAATTACACTACCTACATTCGAACCCCACAAACAGAGGAAAACATCAATTAAAGAACACAGTTAAAGTATAATACTAGACTACGGACATCCTCCCCATTAGACCCAACCTTCAGACGGAACAGTGGTGTACGAAAATAGTTAAAGAATAATACTACAACATGGACACTTCCTGGATTCTAAGTAATTATCATGAATTACCGATGATCCTTACTGGAGATTTTAATGTTAATTTTCGCTCTCAAGAATCTCAGTCATTAGTTGATTTTTTAAAAGAAAAATTGGATCTAACTATGAATACTTCTCGACTTCAATCAACAGTGCGTTTCGGTACAACGATAGATGCTGTATCTTCAAGAAAATTAGCAAATTTAGAGAGTTAAATTTATGTTTCGCATTATAATTACCACAAACCTATAATTTCATACATAAAAATTATGATGACATCCAAGTACCTATTTCCAATGAATAATATGAATATAACATTTATATAATCTTTGTAAAGTTCATGAATAATACATATAATTAAATTATAATATAATATTTATTTTAAGTTTAACACATATCACTGAAATGATTAAACGTTAAAGAAGTTTTACTTCAATCGTGCGTAAAGATTACACGCATACACTTTTTTCCCCCCCATTTTAACTGTAAATAAAATATTGCTTTTCAATTTTGTAATTAAATACTAAATAAAGATTAATTAAAATTCATTTTATATTATTTGTAGGTACTTAAAAACACACAACACTATATTATCTGTAAAACTAATAAATTATTGGTCATGATAAAATATCTTTTACAAAGTTAAACACTAATAACAGAATAATGTTGCAGAATACTCTACTAATTCCTGGGTTTGTCGTTCTTAAGTCCAATAGGTGTAAAAAATTCTAGAAAACAGTCTACTTGTCAGGATGGAATACATACTTTATTGCTTCTAGAACTTCGTCGAACAATCAGCTGTACAAATTCATAAGTACAATCAGACAATAATGTGCTTTTAACAGTCTGCTTAGTACAGAAGCTTTCACAAATGCTGTAATTCTCATACAAAATAAAACACTTCCACAGGCAAACTTCAGTAGAAATATACGAAGGATAACACTAAAAGTCCCTCAAGACTGAACAATAAAGAATTTACACACAGCACTTAAAAATCAGCTTCATAAACAAGTGAAAACACTGTTTCTATAGCATCAATACAAAGCCTTAAGCTTCACGGACATCTGCTCTTAGCGGAAGCAGAAGCAAGACTATCAGAGTAGTCCGATTATATTTATAGGAGATGCAAAAGCTACAAGGAGCTTCCAGAAGAATCTATTTCTCAAAGATTCCACATAAAGCAGGATTATGTCATAGAAGAGAAATATTAAACTATTATGCATGTTAATGCAACAAAACTAACTTTACAAGGCCCATTGTGAAAACGTGCTAAATGACCAAAATGTTGCCAAGCTTGGCAACTTTTTGCGAAATATTGCCAAATTTAGCACCAAAATAAGTCCCCAAAAGTGAAGTTATAGAAGGCATAGGACCAATATTTTTCGAGATTTCTAGAAACGACATACAAATCAGTTGGAAACCCAAACCTGTGTATCTCCAGCTCTAGCTGACCAATTTTGATGCAACAAAAAGCACATTTCAACTATTTGAAGCATAGAATAAGAATTTTAAACACAAGAACAGCAGGTTGCCCAAAAATTTGTACCAATAATTATATTTTGAGATATTCATAATTTAATAAATATGCTATGGTAAATGTCATTAATCTGGTAACTATACATAATCACATCACGTTTTGGGTTTTACAGACTCTGAGCAAAACATATTTAGCAGCTTTTCAAAATTATGTTTGTAATTAAGGATCTGAAAAAATTCCTTCTACGCCCACCCATAATGAAATTAGAAAATCAAGTAGTGTCACCAAGTAGAAAAGTCTGCATTTCAGTAATATTATTAATGCTTAGATTATGTTTCATTCAGCTTAAAATTCAATGACTTAGGATATTTTATTATATGAGATTAACTCAATTGAAGTATAACTAAGCAGTATTATTTGTAAATGCATTAAAAAAATTTTTTTCTCTCTTTTTTCTGAAATTATTCGGCCGAATACCTGTTCAGTATTCGGCCTACCGAATATTCGGCCAACTGAATATTCAGCAAACCGAATATTCGGCAAAACAGCTGAATAGGCGGAATACCGAATAGTGGCCGAATATTCGTTACATCACTAGTAAAAAGACATGTAAGAAAATTAGCTTATCTGTGTCAAGTTAACTAGAGGACCCTCCTTAATGTTTCATTTCGCTTTACATGTGCTCCACGCCATCATTGAAGTCCATACCTTACTTTAGAGAAAAAGAAGAGAGAGAGAGAGAGAGAGAGAGAGAGAGAGAGAGAGAGAGTTAAAGAGAGATTGTCAGTGTTTTCTCAGATATTTATACTGTCACTTGAGCAGTGGCGTAGCCAGAGATCTTTCATAGGGAGGTTTACGATTACTGCAACTCACATATATGTGTACATGTATGTGATAAGGGAGTGAAAAATATACATTTTGTATGGCAAAAAATTCCTCATGGGGGGGGGGTTGTGGCCCCCTATCCCCCCTTGGCTACGCCTGTGTACCCGAGTATAATCTCAGCCATCAACGCAACTTGTTATGGATACAGTCAATCATGGCATAAACTTAGATGTCACGGAAGTGACCAAGTCTACACTATATTTGACCTGTGATCTGGCTAGTCGCAGCACACCATGATGTGAAAGAGTCTGCAAAAACAGAGAAACATGAGCAGTGACCATTAGGCATAAAAAGGAGAGGAAAAACAAGACTTACCCTAGTAGATGATCTACGCAATGAAATCGTTGGGATGCACAAGGAAGAATTTTACTCACAGGACGCTTATTACCACAAAAAAGACTTAACTATTTGAATCATTCATATCTGAGACCAAACAAAGTAATTAAGTACCAATACAGTGTTAAATCATCTTGATACAAAAAAAAATGGCCACGAGGTAGCTTACAAAAAATTTGCAAATGGCTCGCATGCAGATTCTATGTATATCAAAAAGGAAAAGGGGTGCTCACAGAGAACGATCTACAATAATAAATAAATAAATCCTAACTAATATTATAAATGCGAAAGTGAGTTTGTTTGTTTGTTTGTTTATTTCTGACGCTTTCACGCCTAAACCGCTGAATCGATTAGGATGCATTTTGGTTTAGATATAGAGGAGACCCTGGAGTTGGTTATAGGCTAATTAGAATTTTAGATTTTTAATTACTTTTTTAATTATTAATTAAAAACCGTTTTTACGTTGCCATGCTTGGCGAGTTTCGCCCGTATCAATCAAATGATTCATGTTTTGAGCTAACAAGAATGCTATTGCTTCAATAAAGAAGCGCGTGCGTGCATCTGAAAAACATTAAATTCCACGGAAATTATGCCAGTTTTATGCCAAATCTATCTATCAATAGTAATAAAAATGAATGTTCTCCAGACAAATCTACAGTAATTTCGAGCTTTGAAAATTTGAGCATAGAAGCCCATGACTGTGCACCTGAGGCTCAGAATGTTGAAATTTTAAATACTTTTCTAATTATTAATTAAAAACCGTTTTATCGCCCGCACAAAATAATTTATGCTTTTGAAATAAAGCTGAAATTCTATTTTCAGATAAACATGCATTTGAAAAACATGAAATGGTATGGAAATTATGTTGATTTTACGCCAAATTAAAAAGCATTAGAAAGAAAAGTCCAAATGTGTTTCTTAAACTTCATAAATTTCCAAATCCTACCAATAATATAAAAACTCGGCTGTTCGAGCCTCGTCAGGGGGAGATCCCCCTGAACCCCCCTAATTTTTTAGTTTTATTATTGCCATATTAAAACTATATTAATTAACTTTGCATTTTATCGCTCATCTTTCGCGTATTTCGCCTGGTAACCCTATGTTGAAATTTTTATGAGTGTAACCTATTTATAGAAAAATACATGTGGTGCATATTCTACAGCTTACGAAATATTTTAACAATAGATTAAAGCTGTTGTAAACTAATAATATTTGAATATATGTAAAAAATACATGTGGAGCATATTCTACAGCTTACGAAATAGTGTAACAATATCGAGACTAAAGATTGCTTTAATCTCGATATTAAAGCTGTTGTGAACTAATAGTATTTAAATACATGTAAAATTATGTCGCTTTATTATGTCGCATTTTTGGGACACATTTTTTCAATAAGGGTATTGAGAGATAAAATGACATAGTCATTAAAAAATGTGTATGTTTGTGTGTTTAGATGTTTTTGACTGAATCACACACAAATTGCTGAACGGATTTGGAAAAATTCGTAATGAAGATAGCTTATGCCCTGGATTAACATTCAGGCAACCTTTCAAGCATATAGCATAAATAATTCTTTTACAAAAACTTTCAAACTAATTCTAATGTATTGCGCTCTATGGAATTATAGCTACTAAACCGAATTTAAAACTTAGTTACACTATTCCTGACTATTATTGTTTGTTTGTTTGGGGATTAAGACCGATTGACTGCACTAGGGTCCTAGGCCTATATGGGTTATTCCTCTGTGGGAAACTTTCTAAGGGATCCTAGCCCGTATTTTCGCGAGGTTTTTGAAAAACTGCGAGCGGCTAGGTCGACAGGCGCGACCGGTGTTTGAACCTGGCATCTCCCGCCTTCCAGGTTTGAGAGCAGACCCTCTTAGACACTGGGGGGACCCTGAGTGTTATAGGCTACCTTTCATGCATATATCACAAATAGTTCTTTTACAGGGATACTCATAAGAATTACATTACGCTCTATGTGTATCTCTGTAAGTACTGAACCGATTCCAAAACTTTTTTCACTGATAGTAAGCTACACTATTCTTGAGTATTATAGGCTAAAATTAATGCATGTAGCGCAAATAGTTCCTTTACAGGAACACTCAAAATAATTCTAATACATTACGCTCTATGGGTATCTCTGTAACTATAGAACCGATTCTAAAACTTTTTCGCTAATAGAAAACTGCACTATTCCTGATTAACATAGGCTAAAATTCATGCATATAGCATAAATATTTCTTTTACAAGAACACTCAAAACAGTTCGCAAATACTGTCATAACTGTCTCTATTCGCCAAATGCCTGAAAAAAATATAAATTTAGTAATTTTACATACTCTGTTATTTTAAATGAAGTATACTACCATGCATTATACTTCATTTAAAATAAGTAAAAAGCAAATAATATTTAAATGCAGTTTCTTTAGTTGCAAACATATTTGTTATTCACACATGCTTCGTTTCTCTCGGGACCTAATTCTAAAGCCGACTCGGACGAAGTCGTGGGTAGCTGCTAGTATATATATATTAGTAAAGCAGTGTCCTGCACATTAGAATTCAATAAATTGGCCATAAAAAGAAAATGGAGAAAAGCCATGAATTCATTGCCCTGGTGCTTCCCAAGGCTGGCACCTTAAAAAAAAAAAAAAAAAAAAAAAAAAAAAAAAAAAAAACACGGGGATATGGCCACTGCGATGAGTGCATCCGACAACAGTGTTAAAAAAATTTGAAGTCTGTCCCGTCTCCAATGAGCGAGCAAAAAGGCGAATGATTCTGGCAACCACAATCAAAATTCACAGCAGGAAAAAGAGAGCAAAGTGATTGGTTTAGAGGCAAGTGCGAACTGAAGACGATAATGTCAGTGTTAGCCCAGTACTTTCTCATGTTTAAAGCTAAAATTGACTGTAATATATTTACCAGTAAAGTACTCGATTTTTAAATTCTTTTCCATATCCTTTATCCTTTTTTAACCTTTTAATGCTTTACATACTTTCAATATGCACTTAATGCTTCACTTACATTTTGGCCATAATCAATTTAATGTAAACAATGTTTTCTAAGCGATCCCGAACTTCGGTAAATCCTCCATGTTGTGACGTCACGAACGGAGTTAGCAGGCACATGTATGCTTGGAATGACGTCATGCATCGTAGCATGTCATGATTGGCTATCGCACTTCACCACTCCATCCAAGTGGGGCGTTTTAAAATTATATCAGTCCATGACAGATTGCTTAAAAGCAGCAGTTGTACATACGAGAGTTTTAGTTTCATGTTTCATTTTATTTTCAAGCACTGTGTTTTGGAGCTTTGACATTAGCAAGCTCTAAAGTTAGTTATGGCTCTTGTGTACTAAATTCGGAAGTCGATCGCTGTAATGTTATTCTATAGCGAAAACGTCCCTCACTAGTATTCCATTTCGAAACGAACTATTGCATATTTTTCATCCATTCTTTTTTCCTCTTAATCTGAAAACATTGATCTATATTTTTAGTTTAACAGAACTCGTCTAAAGTAATTAGAAGTACGTTAATTACATCTGAAAATAACATGAAAATTTGTTAAAAGAGATAGCTTTCTTGCAAGAGGGGGGTGTAGTTTTTGACAGTTTGGGTAGTCCGAGTAGGGGAGACCACACAATTCACCTTCAACACCCCCCTATGTGCTAACGGTATAATGGTGTGTAGGTGAAAAGGATATAATGGAACGGGTATTGTATCTTGATTTTACAGCTTTTGCTGGAGATTTTCAGATAATCGTTTGCGTTTGTATACGACAATAGAGTTGAACATCAACCCCAAATTTGCTCATGAATGTCTCACCGTCAACCTAATGAAAAAAGATTTTTTTTAATTATTAGTTTAAAAAATTTCGTTGAATTAATGTGTTTAATTTAAAATTTGTCTTCAAATTACCTGTTTGTTTGTGAAAGTTATTATTTTCCACAAAACCAGTTTATTGTTAAATAAAAACATACAGATAGTGCAGATTTAGTTGAGCTTGGTTATAGCGTCATTTAAACGCCATATAATCTTTTATGACACTATAACCTACTGACGCTATAAGTGAGCTTCTGTTTTATCAGAGTGAGATATGCAGAATATTTTGATGCTATAAAATAATTGTTATGAACAAATTCAGCTGTATCCCCCTCTCCTGTAAACTAAAATTATGGGTCCTCATTGCTTCGCCGGCCCTTGCCAATGTGCGAGCAGGTTAACTTTTTCTTTAATAAGATTGTGTTGAAAAGTGTTTTATCATATAATGGATGTGTTTGAAATGATTTATTTTTCACGTTTCTGAGAATTTTCTTTTTATATTTAACTGATATCAGTACCTTTAGTTGAAAGTTCATGAATTTTTTTGTAACAGGACTGCCAATTCAAAAAGATTAAATTGCAGTCCTCAAACTACACTAAACTCTGAGAACATGGTTGCTGAAACATTAACTAAACAGTACAAGAAGCCGGAAAAAATTTGTCTGTGACCTTGTGGCTATTGCCATTAAAAATAAAATGTCAATCATATTTTCAAACTTATATGTGAAAAAATAGAATGTATATTTTAGCTTTTATAAACTAAAAAATTACTAGACGAATTGACGGCATTTTTATAGGCCAAAGGCTGCTTGTAAGGCTTACTGTATTTTTGCTTAGCAGAGTACACATTTATCTCTTCAGAGTACACACTTATCTCTATAGACTTTTAAGAGTATCTTATCTTATTTAGACCTTTTTTATATGGTATTGATTAAATAAATAAACCAAATTTGAAATTGTTTTCACCGGGTCGAATTCAGGTCTGTGGTGGGTTCAGAAAATTAGGGAAAGGCATGATTTTAAATTTTTTACATGTTTTTAATTGACAATATTTAAATTTCAAAAGGTACTTTTCCATTTTCGGGATGCCATGAAAAAATTGCCAAAATGTGCTATAATGAGCCAGAGATATGCATAACAACGTAATATGAAATATGCACAAAGGCTTCCATTGTTTGCTACATTTTACTCGAAGGAAAAAAAAATTTGGCCGCCAAAATTTTTCGTAACGATGCTGAAATGTAAAAATACCATTTTAAAAATATTTATATCCATTTCATGAATTTTTGTTTAATAATTGTTATTAATATTTTGTATTATAAATTTAAACATAAATGTATTCAAACTGGGATATTAATCAGTGGAAATTAAGAGGAATGTGCTTCCATGAAAGAATAGAAAACTAACAATGGTATCTGTATATATATACACTAGAGTAGGGATGGGCAAACTTTTTCGGTCACGGGCCAAAAATCGAAAAAAAAAAAGTTTGGTGGGCCAAGATAAATTTTTCTAAAATTTTAAAAAACAATATACAAGTATTACAATTTAAATATATTAATGAGATGAATGAAATTGCAATGTCATTTTTAAAAGTTCCCTATATTGAGGTTCGAAGTGAGATGCACTGATTCTAAGGAACGAGGGTAAATACTCATCTGTCAGTCTACTTCTGAAAGAATTCTCTCTTACGTTCATAGTTGAAAACACGTCTTCACATATATAAGATGAAGCAAACATAGCACAGATTTTCTGGGCGTGAAATATTAAATTTGGGAAACTTACTTTCGATAATGATTTGTAAAACTCTTAACTTTGGCATATTTAGAAACAACTGCTTGAGATGATTGTTAGATTGCAATTCAATTCATTCAAGCTGCAAATCGGACCTCACTGCTTCACAATTTACATTGAAAGTCATGTTAAAAATATCCAATTCTGTTTGAATGGCACTGAAATCTTGAAATCTGTGTTCGAACTCAAAATGCACTTTTTTCAAGCCATCTTTATGATTCTTAATATGGATCTATAATATATAAATATATATGTTCTTTCAATTTCCGTCGGACTGGCAAATTAAAGTTCCATCCTCGGGCCGGATTTGGCCCGCGGGCCATAGTTTGCCCATCCCTGCACCAGAGTGTCCCTTATTTGGGGTCAAAAAATTTTTTTACTGAAATTTTTTTGCTTACCCCCTAAAATTTTTCCTTTGGATAAGTTTCAGTCCTGTAGGATGAAATTAACCCGTACCGACTTGAGCCAGAATTTTCTGAATTAGAATGAATGATTTGATCTATTTAGAAAAAATAAAGAATTAAGCATTATTAATTAAACATTATATTTAATAAACACCAACTCATATATACATTAATAATATCACATGCTTGATGCTGCAAAACTTAAAACTAGTGCTGATATTTTCTTTTTAAAGTGGATTTTTTGCAGTCTGGATATAAGTTGCTATGATTTGCACGCAACGAAGAACAAACAGTTTTTGCTCTTCATCAGCAGTTTATAAATCATTAAAGTCCTGCATTAATTTAACACCTCTCTCAGCGATGTCATTAACTGCTTTCAGTACACTAATCTTCTGTTTGACTTCCAAATATGACTGATTATTTTCCCAGGTTGAAGGGCATTCTTGCAAAAAAGAAGTGTCCATACGAAGACTATAGAAAAAGTTTCTGCTTTTAATGGACACAAAATCGTTTAATGTCTTATCTAAAATACAGTAGTAACAGAATTAAAAAGTGTTAATACGAATTTAGCATTCCTAAATAATAAAAATAGGAACAATAATAAAACTTACCAAATAATTCACCTGCTGTTTGTTGCACTGAAGGAATATATCTTTTTTCCATGTGTAGACACTCACGATCTAGGTTTGAAACTATTTTCAATTTTACTTGTGCATCAACATCCTCATTGAAAAGGGATAAAACTGACAGTTCTTCTGATAAATACTACAAGTGCTGTGTAAATTTCTTTAAGGCTGCTCTTGAAATTGTTTCAGCAATCCTTTCGTAAAATTTTAAAGAGTATAGATCTTGTTTGGGTGCTTTTACAGCTGCACTGCACTTAAGCCATGGTATCATATACACAGTTGCAATGAATAATGAAATGTCTCTTAAAGAACTCTCTTCTTTGACTGATAGTGCAAGTTGGGATCTGAACAAAAACATTTTTAAGGAATAAATTGCTCTGGCCATCCACCGAGCTTGATGCATTGCACCCGGAGGATGAATTTTAAACTTCTTTTCAGTGTCTACTCCCAAAACATTATGCACAGTTCAATGAGTTCTTTAAAGTCGCCTCTCAGTATTTGCTTGTTCAATTCCTCTTCCAAAATGAGTAACATTTCATCAATTTCTGTCTTATTGAAATGCTGTTCCACATGATCTTTCCCACTTTGAATACTATCAATATTAATGAATTTCCATTTTTTTCTGAAGTCTTTCAAAAAAGGTATATCAGGACTTTTTTATGCCTCACATATTTTATTTTCAAATGCTCTTTGTAAAACTATCTCGTATATATGATGACGGCATGGGAAAAACAACATTTCTCTGTTCAGTTTCTGTTCTAAACGAATACATGCACGATTTAAGCGGCCAGTGTTTGAAGCTGTTGTGTCACTACACAAAATCTGCACATTATTTTCTAGACCCCACTGTGTTAAAGCAGTCCAAACAGCATTTGACTGCTCTTCTCCTGAAGAATTTTGTAATTTTGGAACACCAATAAGCTGTGCTCTGTCACCAAATGAAGGAAGAATTGGTAGTCTCTCTTCTTTCCTATCTCTTACATTTAATGCTGGTAATAGCTTACCATCCCAGTGAACTGTAAGGATTTGTGGAATATCATTTTGAAATGCTACTTTTATGGATTCAGCAGATTTCTTTCTGTTAATTTTCCAGATTATAAGAATCGATGATTTATTAATAACAAATTCTGCAGTATTAAGGGAAAGTTTTGCATTCGATTACTGCATGAAGAAAGTAAACAGAATCTCTCCCACTCAGCTGACATCTATCTAATGAAGCCACTAACTTAAATAATAAAGTTGTTTGAACTTCTTTTTGCAACACCCTGACTTTGTGTACTTTCTGGAAAATGGCAAGAAACGTCATTATCATCCATTTCATCAGAAGTGAATAATTCGTTAATTGATTCATCAGATGAGGACACATAACTCACAGTAGATGATATGATCTACGTGAAGATCTAGTAGATGTAGGGGCTGAAAATTTGTCCTTTTCTCGTCTCTTCACCTCTTTTTTCCTGTCTTTGTTGTGCCTTTTCTCCTTTTTCGGAAAGTTTTTTATCTATCCCTCCAAGATAACCTGCACGTCCTGGCTCTCTCTGTCTCAGTAAAAATAATTTGTCTTCTTCAATTTTTATCAGCTGAAATGCGTCGGCATGAGCAATGTCAAAAAGATTGTCCAAAGAGTTTTCGAATTCCTTTTCACGTATCTTAAAAATAGCGTGTTGCTTTTTTGAATTCTTTTGAAGAGCTCTCCAAGACGAATATAAGTCAGTCAGTTTCTTGACGCAATGTTGTATGGGTCTTGTGGGAATTCTTGATTTTCCCAAAAGATTATACATTCACGTACTCTTAAAATTGCCACTTTCACTGACATTTAATTTTACTTCTCGTAAGTTATAAAATAAAACAGATAACACTTGTTTCCTCGATGGCAATTTCTTCCCAGTAATCTGATGTTGGATATCTCCTATAAGAAACACACATTCTTTTGTGCTACGTAATTCTTGAGACATAATATCAGAAAGCTAACTTTTAACATTAAAAAGAACCAACGAACAGACTTACCTGTAACAGTCACGTGCATCCAGAGAAAATTGCTGAATGTAACTGTTATCTTCTAAGGCAGGCACTGCAGCTGGCAAAAAGTTATGACTGTGTTACATTACATATTACAGTAGAAGATCGATATACCGCAATTCTATAAACCGCAATTCTCCATAAACCGCATTAACACTGCGGATGTAAACAGAGAAAATCATAAGAAATTTCTACGATCTGCCTTTTTTTTTTTTATTGCTTTCCTTTTGAATTAATTTTGAGACATTAGATATATCCCACAACATGCCAAGCTTAAAATAAACAATTATTCTCCCATGCATGCATTATGCATTATCAGCATAACAGCTGGCTCGCTGGGTCAAAGAGGAAGAAATGTTTACTTTAAAAAAACAAGGAACCTCTCCCTTTTTCCCTCCACTACAGAACCACTCTTTTTCTCCCTCCTCTACCATTGACTTCCCAAACAGACGTTTATTTATTTAGTTATATTTCTCTTTGTAAATTAAAAACATTGATTTGTTTTATATTAAATCGTATGCCGTTACTTGGCTTCCTAAATCATACGCAGCATCACCAAAATGTTTTTTTTTTTTTTTTTATGTGAGTGTGTGGTGGGTGAGGGAATACACATAGCATATTCTAAAATAAAAATAGCCATGTTTCTTTAATTTTGGCAAGAAGAAAGGTTTTAAAATGAACGGTTTTCTAAACAAAGTTGGGGGGGGGCACACGCCCCCGCCCGATGATATGCTTGTCTCAATATTGACAGTAAAATACTTTTAAACAGTCTGACAGTAGTAAAATACATTTTAAACAGTCTATGAGAAGTAGGGGAGGGAGAGTTTTCTCAATGTAACACTATTTTAAAACTAAATTTTGGAACTGGATTTAAGCCATCATTAGTTAAAATGAAAACTGCTGAACTAATGCATTGTGCACAAAATGCATGCACAAATGTACTCAGTTTGCAAACCTGCATGAAGAAAACATTTTTGAATATTTGGTAATGGATGATAAGTCACAAATTGCTAATCATTTGACCAGTGCTGAAATAATTTCCTCTGTTTCAAAACAAGAGGAAAACAATTCTGAAACAGAACCAAATGCTGGAGAGAAAGTTGAAAAACTTTCAGAATCTGAAGAAATTTCCATAAGAGATCAATATTTTAAATTCCTAGAAACACAAGACTGTGTAACCAAAGTAAAATTATTACCTTTTCAAAGGCTGCAAGAAAAGTTATTTGTTGAGAGATTGCAAATTCTAAAACAAATCAAAAGTAATATATTGTTTAACAAATAAACTTTAATGCTTTTGGTAATTTCAATTTATTTATTTTTTCTGTAAATAAATAAATTCCATTTTTTTCTTTTTTAAAGTAGTGTTTGTATTTAAAAAAAGTTTTAAGCATTATATTTATGTGTTCCAGCTATATTTTAATATGTTTACTAGGGACGTTTAATGATATAAGTGAATGATCCATATAATGCAAAACCTTGCGTTTTGAGGTTTGCATTATAAAGATCTTCTACTGTATAATTTAAACGTAACTCTTTGTTCAATGCTTACACGTGATTGAAAAAAAACAAAACTGCAAACCTACAAACAGAAAGGCTCCGCTGCCAAAACTGAAGCCCTGCCTGATAATGGCTTTCATTTTTCACATTATCCCTCGAAGTCGGCACGTGTTAAAATCGGTTTAGTGACCCAAAATTTTTTATAGGTCGATCATGAAGCAAATGGAACCAGACTGGAGGGTGAGCATTTAAAAATTTAAAAGTTGAAAAATAAGGGACACCCTAATATACACGCTAAGACAATAAGGTAAAAATAATTATATATTTTTCCTGATCCGGGGGGGAGGGGGGAGCAGCCCCCCCCCTCCGGAAAAAAAAAAGATTTTTCTTTTGTGGTATCCTTTTCCTTCCTTCGAGTCTGTTTAATTTTATCCTAGTGAAAAAACAGGGGGGGGGGGATTTTAATGATTAGTAATCGTTGTCATTATCTCCGTGTTTCCTTTTTTTTAAAACCATTCTTTCATTTTGAGAATATATATACACATATGCATTCATATGTTTGTTGTGCACGTACCCATGTAATGTAATGATTGAAAAACTTCCTAAAGCATGAATCCTTGCTAAAATGTGAAGACTGAAATAAAAGAAGTTATTTTCAGAAAAATAACAAAAACAATTATTTACATTCTCTTATCAAGTGTTTGTATTCACGGTCTATAATGAAGAAAATCGGAAAAGTGCAATTTTGAGGGGGGGGGGGGGGGGACTCTGTTTAGTGAGACGAAGGGCTTTGACTGATGAAGACCAAAAGAAATTTTGGTCGAAGCGATCGTAACACGTTATAAGTAACATTTTATATGTGTTTTTTCACAAAGTTTTTATTTATTTTATCATTTAACACCAGTATTTTGAGTTTTTTTCCATGTTTATGGCTTATTCATAGGAAATATGATATTTTCAATTACTTTTTTATTTAATAAATGAAAGATTGTTAATCATAAATTCACTGAAAAATAGTATGTAGGGAGGGAGAGAGAGAGAGAGAGAAGGAACTAGATCTAGAACTAGATATTATTGTTTGCTTGCTGTATATTTAAATTATTTATCAAGGATATAATTTTATGTTACAGGTATAAAATTGCTTGAAATAGCTGATGTTTCTCCTACTGTTGCTGCATTTGTATCTCTGTCCGTGATTCAGACATTGCCCGAGGCATCACGCTCATTATTTACCAACACTACTGTAAAATCCACTTTATCTAAATTCCTAGGAAGACTGGAATCTGTGTATTTTAATAATGAAATTTTAGTGTTAGACAGTATAGAATACAATGAGCAAGGTGATATTTTAAGTACAGATACTGAAAATACCAGTGAAACTTTAAATTTTTTGGAAGCATTTACTCCATCAGTTCAAACTGCTGTTTCTTGTGTTAGATTCTCGGAGCTTCTTGATAGATCCAACATCAATTTTAAGTTGAAGTGGCTGAAGTCAGTCAAGTTGGTTGTAGATTCAAGTAAAGAAGAGGACTTTGAAATGGTTTTCTCGTTGGTGTCAGCATTATTTCTCATGGCTTCTGAACATGAGACTTTGCTTGCTTCATGTTTTGAGGCCATGGAAAGTTTACTTACAAAAGCACCACAATTAGTAAGTGTGATTTCAATTTTAATAGTGGTTTTTGCTTATTATAAAATCAGTTTTTGGAAGTTGTGTACAAATAAACTGAAAACATGCTATATCCTCACTTGCACTTTGTTTTGTTTGTAGTTGTCAGCATTTGTTTTCATGTTTTGATGTGATCAAGTGATGCAAATTCAGTAAACTACTGTATTGTTATTTTATTATTTTTTGTATGCATTATTGTCTTTCAAAAATATGTACTTGTAATGAATAACTTGGAATGTTTTAAATTTCAGTCAACAAGAGTTTTTTCATTACTATTGTACAAAATGAGTTGTGTTGAGAAGCCCAAGTCTAAATTCCTAATCCTGAACTTTCTTCCAAAATCTGTTACTCACAAAGTAAGTTGTTGTTTTTATTTTTTAGTTAATGGAACATATAATATAAAAATAAATTGCACATTAATATGCACATAACCATGGTTCGGGGACGGTGCTTAAAATACCTTAAAAAGTACTTACTTTTTTTTTTCATTTTTAAGGCCTTTAAAAAGTGCTTAAAAAGTACTTAATTTTTTACCTATATCCTTAAAGTTTCTCAGTATGGCCGCAAGGCAAGGTGCTTAATTTCTAGTGGTAATCGACCGTAAAATCGTCTGGCATCGAAACTTTTTGTTCCCCTTTTTCCTGCCTCAAGCTGCGTTCATATTGATCGTACCGTAACGCGATGACGTCATACGTTGGAGCCCCTTTTCAATAGCCAAGGGCCCCCTTAGGAGCCAGTCCGGGCCTGATTGTTCTTTAAAATACTGAAATCTCAACCAAAACTAGTCTGGTTGCGCCCGATGCGAGTTTAACCATTTCTACCCCCCCCCCCCCCCCCAAAAAAAAAAAAGTTCATCTAAAAGTTTATCTATAAGTTATTTCTGTTTTTTGGCCGTGCGGCTTTGCGCCCTGTGAAGGAGCACTGTACCGAATAAAACACTGCCTTATGCTATTATTAAAGGAAAAACTCAACTACACTACAAGTAATTGGCAAGCTCAGGAAACGCCGAGTGCTTTTAAAATAAACCCCAATATTATAAATATCAAAAGTAATAAATGAATAGAAATATCAACAACAGGCAACATTCAAATCTTAAAACAAACAATTCGCTGAAGCACACTCATTACGTAATCAACAGCTGGCCGTCTGCAGAGAAAAAAAAAAATGTTTACTTTTTACTGGAGCCTGCTCATCGGATCGCTGTTTCACTTTATCAGCAAGTGCTATACTGTCCGAACTTTTTGCGAATGCAAGAAGTTTTTACAAGTTATTTATTTATTTCTATAAATTCGCCTTTGTGAATATAAAAACTGATGTTTTATATAAAATCGAACACTGATTATTTGAAAATGGAAATTGTAAGCTTCGTAAAATAGCCAGTAAATACTTTAAAACATATGGGAAAGGAGATATTTTTACCGCTTATCCCCTCCCCTCGAAATACATCCCAGTGCGATGTTTTTTTTTTTTTTTTCGGAGGGAGGGGATCGCGGGTGCGGCATTTCTGATAATTTTCTAGTTAATTAAGCTCATTTTCGTGGGTGCGATGGGTGCAGCGTTTCTGCCATAAATTAAGGTATATGGACATACATGTTACTTGAGAGAAAAAAAGGAATTATTTTGTCTGTATTAATTGCTTGTACATACATGTGCCAGAAATTGTGGGCTTTTCAATTTTGGAAAATTGGCTCATTTGCACTTAAAGCAACAACCTGCCAACTTTACAATAAGAAAATCTAAAGTTTGGTAATAACGAAAGTAATAAGGGGCAGTCCATAAATGATGTCACGCTTTTTAAAAAATATTCTTTGCCTCTTGCTCACACTTCACCATACCACCCTTGGCACATGTCATGCTGTATTACATATACATATACTTACAATTTAAAAACAAAGCACTATGCTAGAAATCAAATTTAATTTTCTGATTTTAAATGTTTTTATTTTAATGTAAATGTATGTCACACATCTTGTCCCCCCCCTCCCCCCTCGTCACAATTTCACAGCCCTCCTTTCCTCCAAACGTGACATCATTTGTGGATTGACCCTACTTAAGAAAATTTTGGGGTCCTTAAAAAGTGCTTATTTTTTTTGCTCTGAAAAGAGTCTGAACCATGATAACATTAATAAAAGCATTGCACTAGGTTAATACAGGTTAATAAAAGCATATTACAATGCATAAGCCCTCCTTTCTTCAGCTAGTAAGGCTTATGTACTTCTTGGAATGTGCATACAGTTATTTTCAGTTATGTATATTGTTTATAAATATTTTTATTTGTCTTTAATACCAGCATTTTGGAGTGTTTATTTCAATTACATGCAGAGTAGTTCTCATGTCATGCAAACGAGCAAAATGGGTGAATGCCTTGTAACATTTATGCATTTTTTTTTTCAGTATTCTATTCCTCCTGTTCTCAGTGTTTTGCAAATGATGGCAAATGAAATGGAGCTGAAAGCTCATGCTATTCACCTGACGCTTCAGCTGTGGAAGAAACAGAGCCGTTGTTTTCCCCAGCTACACTCTTTGCTGACTGAAAGCAATAAGCCTTTTACTTTTGATTCCGGTGTAAATGAAATCTTAGTTGCACAAGCAGCAGCTGTTCTTGAAATATGTTCTTCTGAGTATGGAACTTTTAATGCCTATTAATTTGTTACTTATCTTACTCTGTAGTAGGCTAGATTTAGAGGAGGGAAAACAGTAAATATCCCATATTTGCAAGAAGTGGCAATTCATTCCAAACCTTTAAAATCAGGATATCTTAGAAACATGGAGATCCCATGTTAAGATGGAGTCTCCATCTACAACCTACAGGCATAATATTATTTGACAAGTCTTCTAAATGCCATACCCCCCGATCTTTCATTGTGTCAATTTCCTTCCTCATAGCTTTAAGCCACTCTTGTTTATACTCTGACTCAAAAGCTTGTTTAAATGTCCTTGGGATAAATACACGGTCTAGTCAGCTTGAAGTGCTCATACTAGTAGAAGGATCACTATCATTTTCTACTAGGGAAGTTGCATTTCCTTTTACCAGCCCTTCATCTTTATTTGATCCTGAAAAATCAAAAAGTTAAGGATCGAAAAAAATATAATTTTTTGGTGCAATACCAACCAACCTCATTCAGTGATCTCAGCTTTTCTCCTGTGCCCTCTTCGAAGTAGTATATATCAGTGCGAGACCTATCCTTTCTGGGAACTGCTTTCCTTTCTCAATTTACAACTTAAGGGTCAGGATCAGAACAGGGAATATCTACTTCCTCAGAAACAGGATCCTCCTCAGACACACCTGGAGTAATGGGTGGCCTAATTCCTCACCATTACCATTTATTCTACCATAGGAATAATCTGAATCCGTATTGGATGTGTTACCTTTTCCAGAGCCCAGCACAGCTCCA
The DNA here is from genome assembly GCA_038373885.1 of Cheiracanthium punctorium. NCBI lineage: Eukaryota > Metazoa > Arthropoda > Arachnida > Araneae > Cheiracanthiidae > Cheiracanthium > Cheiracanthium punctorium. Next base: position 782,089 of record JAWZYV010019719.1, on the reverse strand, counting down.
TTTTCCTGGAGCAAACATTTATTGTTTCAATAATATTTATTGGTGTCAGGAAACCATATCCTATAACCCTTCGTTCTAATTGCATAACCAATAAGGAATCCTTTCCGTGTCCTAGCATCTAGTTTGTGTGTCTGCTTGTGATGGGGTATCCCTACATATGCAACACACCCGAAGGGTTTTAGATGCTTTACGGATGGTCTAGAACTAGTGAACAGTTCACAAGGCGTCTTCTCCAACTTAGTGTGGCAAACACGATTCCATGTATATGTGAAATATAGCATGGCTTCAGGCCAAAAGTAGTCCGGGATACCAGACTTGCTCAAAATGGTTCTAGCACCACTGGCAACCATTTGGTTATACGTTTCACAGCTTCAATTCTGTTCTGGTGTGAACACATTTGTCAATTTATGTTTTATTCCCTTTTCTGAAAAATAATTTTCTAACTGTCAGTTAAAAATTTTGGACTCGTTATCGATATGGAATGACTTAACTCTCTTGCCCAACTGATTTTCGACTCTCCTAATATATGTTTTAATGATGTTCTGGACCTCAAACTTTTCAATCATCGGGAAAAGGGACACCTTTTTAGAGAAGCCAATATCAACAATACTTAAGAAATAACGTTCTCCCATATGTTCCCTAATGGAAGAGCTCCCCACACATTGGCACAAATGAGTTCCAAAGGTCTATTTGACCTTATTTCATTTAAAGATTCAAAAGATACCCTTCGGTATTTACTAACTTTGCAGGGTTCACAAAAAAGGTTTTCATCTTTTAAAACAGGTGAACCTGTGATGCCTTCCTTCCCACTAGTGTGAATTATGGTGAAAGTACTAATATGGCCAAACCTTCTGTGCCATATTTTAAGGGCTTTACTATCATTTAAATTTGTTGAAAAAGAGACTGATTTATTATTTTTGACTAATCTGGGGGGAAACCTGATACATCCCTTCTTTTAAAGTAGCTTTAAGCGCTAAGGTATTACTCCCTTTAGCATAAACTTTTAAAGCTCCATCCACCCCATGGAACTCAAAACCATTCATGTCCAATCTTGGACCAGAGATTAAATTTCTTCTTAATTTTGGAGAATACATTACATTGTTGAGAGTGTACTTCTGTGGTCCGAACCGGAGTTTCAATGAACCCTTCCCTTCAATTGGGAAGTCTTTACCATCAATGTCAACAGAAAGTCTTTCATTTTGTAAAGGGACAAAGTCTAAAAACAAGCCTGTATTGTTACAAAAAGGGTGACTTGAGGCAGAATCAAAGATTCACTCACTTCTTGATTCTGTCTGGGTTAAGAAGCTAGCAGAAACAAAAAAACTTGACTCCAGGACTGCAAAATCTAGGTCAACTGGTACTCCTGCGGCCACCTCTACGTCTCCACGTAGAATCGGACTGGGGCTCCTTAATGAGGCAAGATTTTTCCGGACTTGAGTTTCAAAAGTGTGCAGGTTGACAACAACCAAAACACTCAATCTGCTTTCGTTTCTGTACTGAAGACATGGCATTTACTTGAGCCTAGATATCACTCTCTCTTTATTGTAGGTGCACCTCTTTGGTATCAGTGCATCGGTTATCTTTTTTAAAAGAAAAATTCGGGTCTAGCCAACTTAAAATTGACTGCACTATTTTGTCAAAATTGTTTGGTAAATATCTCTGTAATTGAAAGCTTACGAAATTCTAGTTAAAGGTACGCTCTATTGTAGATTTTAGATAATCTTGTAGAAGACATCAAGACGCTTTCATTTGGAGACATTTTTGTTTCACATAATTCACTGAAAACAGTCATATCGTTAGCTCTAGTGTCCAGATGAAAATACTTATTACGAGCTGACGAGGCAACAACCGGATCTTCAACGCCATCCATGATTCAGCGGCATTCCTCATCTATTTTGAGGTAAATTAAAGGCAATGCCACATTCTTATTCTTTTCAAATTTTGCAAGGCTTTTTAAATATTCAGCATTATCTGCAGCTTTTCCAGATCCTCCTTCAGGAGAAATAGGTGCCTTCTCAGTTCCATTCACAACATTTCAGATGTTTCGCTCCATCAAAATGAACTTAATGTCCAACTGCCATATCTCAGAATTTTGAGTATTTAACTCTTGAATATTATATCGAGCCATATTGGAAAATATTTTTTTTTTTTCAAAAATGACAAAAATATTATTTCAAAATTTTTTTAAAAATTTACTTTCACCCCCCCCCCCCCCCGCCCTACTAATACTTTCTTATACTTTTACAACTAGTAAGAACTAATTTTTGCTTACGACCGCATCGGTCAAAAAAATTTTAGTTATTAGGCTCTAAGAAAAGAAAATGCCCACAACCCTTGTTGGAATTTTAAATACCCTATAAAGGATTTAAGTAAATAGTTTTCTACAATCTTAATTTAAAAAATTAGAAATAATTATGCATCAATAAACAGAGTTATCTATTATGCAATGTCAGCATTTGCTGATATTTCTTAGAAACCTGTACATTTTAAATTTGACATATTGAGAAAAAAAAATGCATATATATTCCCTTAAATTCAGATGATACTTCCTTTAAATAATACTTCAATTCTTTTAAAAAAAGGACGATATTTCATTAAAATAAAAAAAATGTCCTCTCGGGACAGAGGCAGCTTTTTCCTCAGCTCTACTGCATTCCTTAACAAACTTCAGTGCTTGCTAATGTCAAAGCTCCAAAAGCATAGGGCATAAAAATAAAACGAAACTGTGGCACGTATGACCGCTGCTTTTAAGCAATCTGCCACAGACTGATACGAGGGTTGCCTTTTAAGTTTCTACAAAAAGTAGGATGAAAATAATTTTTTGGAAACAATGTGGTGTTGTCACTATATTATCACTTTTCTTTGGTTAATGATTAATTTAATTTACCTCTACTCAGGACGTTTTAGTAATTTAAGATCTTTCTAGTTAAAATTTTAAATAACTACTATGTAATTTCTTACTTTTGGGGGGCTGTTAATTATTTATTTTGTTTGGCAGTGTAAAGTGTTCTCTTTTGTTTACCTTTTTTTTTGTGATTAAATTTTCTCTTCACCGGCCATTTTTCGCCTTCAGGGTGTTTAAAATTAATGTTTACCTTTTAATTGCTGTTCTGTGGGTAATCGGCAGTTTAAAATATAGTAGCTGTACTTCATACCTCCCTTTTCATTAAAGTTGTTTTGATGGGATTTTTATTTTAAATTAATTTTCGTAACTTCCTGTAATCCCGCTTTTCTTTATTTTATTTCCTTATTTCTCCTGTTAGGCATCTCCCTGTAAATTTTCAATAATTTTTCATCATCTTTTAAGTTTTGCTTACGATTTCATGCTATTGCATCATATTCCGTGCCTGTTGCATCAGATCTCGGAGATGACGCTAATCTTTCCCGTGCTTTTCCTCCGAAATTGTTCTAGAACATTCTTCCCCCTCCCAGGTCGGACTATCCCAGAATGACTTGGTGAGCACTCTCGGCTCTGATTAGTTGAGGGGAGCGGTTCCGGAGAGAGGATGAGAGGCAAGCACGCGATTTTTCAGTAGTTATGCTTGGAGGTGCAGAAGATGCAGGTGTGTAATTTTTAGCTCTAGGAGCAAAAAGATTGTTCTTGGTCACCCAGGCTTGGGGTGATGCAAGACGGATGCTGATGATGTTGCTTTAAGCAGCAAGTTTCAATTCTACCTCGATGTTTTCAGAATAATTACAAAATTTTGGGTGAAAGAACACCCCAACATCAGCCCAGCCCAGCCCTGATGCCTCTTCTACAATGAAATCATATTAGCAGCCGCCACCTGATTGCCCCATCGATGGAGATGTTGAAATAGTGAGATTGCTCCCCACCTACCCCCCGGAGCATGTGACCATTAGCAAGCCGAAATCGGAGCGTGGATTTGCCGTTCCGGCACTTGTGCTGACGGTGACGTCTAGATGCCACCCTATTGCCTACCCCCTGATGGTTCTCCTGCGCGCCTGAAAATGATGAAGTACTTTTATTCCATTTAATTTGCATATCGGCAAGCGTCCTGGCCGTCATCTTCAACCATATGGGACTGTCGCTGGGGTGATGCACAGGTGTGAAAGATCGCAATCGGGCCTATGACAAATGACAGACGCTGAGGAGTGCGGTGCTGACGTTGGCGTGCCTCTGCGCCATTTTTTTTTCCCTCTCCACCTTTGTATATTCCCCCCCCCCATTTTTCTTTAAATGTACCCCCTTGTTAGTTTTTCATTCTCTTTTTTTTTTTTTTTTTGTACTTTGCTTGTGAAACTAATAATTGATACCATCGATCATTACTGTTAAGGTCTATAAAATTGGGGATTGTATCTAAGCATGTTGAGATGTGCCATACTTTAAAGTGCTAATTCGATACAATAATAGCAACTATGCTAATTTATATAAATTGTGATTTCAAGCAAAACATAATTATCTTTTATATTTAAGATTTTGGTTTGCAACCATGGGTACCCAGGGGTTTAAATTTTTTTATTTATTTAACAAAATCTATGAGTGTTACCTGTTCTTTTATGCAGTACTGGAGCAGGTGTTAATTTGATCAAAATCTTTTGCAGTTGATTTAAATTAAGCTGTGAGTTGTGTCCTAGATAAAAATGTAAAATTTCTCCTTTTTATTTCACGGTTCATTGTTAATTGCTGCTGAGTCTTGCTTGTAATTGGTATTGTGTTCATTGAGCTGCAAATTATGTTTAAATATTTTATCTTGTTCTAATATGTTAATTGGTTAAATAAAATGTGTTTCAATCCCAACTTTTAGCTCTCTTTGCTTTGACAACATTCTACACTAAGGGTGGCAAGAAAAATCCTGGGTTATTTCATTCATTCAAAACACAACGCCTTTTTCTGACTTTTTTTTACTGTGAAATTTAATTGTGGTGTTCCAAATTTGAACCACACCACAACAAACAGTTTTATTGCTTTTTAAAATATTTGCCTTTAAGATTTATGCACTTTTTCAACCATTCAAACCTATTCTTGAAACAGCTTTTCCTCTCCAAAATTGGTACCTCGAAACATGGTTTCGGAAGGTATCAACAGCTTCTTGAGGTGATGAAAATCACTGCCCACACATTTTTTGTTTGACATAAGGGAACAAGAAAAAGTCATTAGGCGACAAATCAGGAGAACATAGGCAATGAGACATTAATTTGATATTTTTATCCTACAAATAATCAATTGTTTCGCGTGCTGTGCGGGAGCTGGCATTGTCGTGATGAAGAAGGATGCTTCGATTTTTGTTGTTTTTCCTGATTTCGTTGATGACTTTTGGCAAACAAATTTCTGTTACGTTAGTTTAGAAATTTCTGTTTACCATTTAGCGTTAACAGTTTCTTGATCCTCTTAAGGAATGGTTGCGATATGTCCTGTAAAGCCGAAGAAACAAGCAAGCATTTTCTTGGAAGTGCTTGATGAACAAACAACTTTCATAGGATTCGGTTCCTCGTAGGATTGGGAAACACCCGAACAGTGGATGGTTTTTTTAGTTTCCAACTCATAGAAATAAATACAAGTTTCATCGCCTGTAACGATGTTGTATACGGATTTTGCAGTTCCCAATTAGAATTTTTTTAGCATTTTTCTTACGCCAATTTGCCCGCGCCTCTTTTTGAGCTTCTGTCAAATTGTGCGGAATCCATCTGGAACAAATCTTTTCAACAGCTAAATGTTTGAGCAAAATCGAATGTATTGCAGTCAGTGATATGCCAAGGGATGCTTTTATCTCATGATATGTGATATGCCGATCTTCTTCAATCATCATGTGCATAGCATTGGTGTTATCTGGAATCACTACCAATTTTGGTCGTCCTTCACGAGATTCATCACTGACGGATGCACGACCACGACGGAATTCTGCAAACCATTTGTAAACAGTCTTTTCTGATGGTGCTTTATTACCAAAAGTTTCACGAAGTTATAAAGTATTCTTGTCAGTGAGACCTTTCTTAAAATCATAAAAAATCATCCAGCGGAAACCTTCACGAGTTATTTCCATTTTTTCCATTCACTGGCTTCTTTAGAACACTCGTGTAAACAAAATACGCTAGCAATTTCTATAATGCCACTGATTCAAAGATTAAAAAAAATGTGAATTTTATGAATATGCTGAAGACAAGTTTCACTAGCGCCTCCTATTGGTCGTTTGTAAAAACATAAAAGGTAACCTACGTACAAGAGAAATGCCCCACTCGGATCGAGTGGTGAAGTGGCATGTACAATAGCCAATCATGAAATGCTATGACACATGACGTCATTCCGAGCATACGTGTGTCTGCCAGCTCCGTTTTTGACGTCACAACATGGCAGATTCACCAACGTTCGAGATCACCAAGGAAACTTTTGTTTACATTAAATTGATGATGGCTAAAACGTAAGTGAAGCATTAAGTGCAAATTAAATGTATGTAAAACGTTCTTGGGTTAAAAAAAAAGGAAGGTGGAAAAGAATTTAAAAATGGAGTACTTTACTGGTAAATATATTATAGTCAATTTTAGCTTTAAACATTAGAAAGTACTCGGCTAACACTTGCCTCTGTCATATTCAAATTTCCTTCGTGTGCGCTGATAGTGTTTTTATTGTCCTTTCACAGAGCTGTTTTTTGTGTGTGCATGACACTGCTGGTTTTTGTGAAACCAGCCTGCGCTCTCTTTTGTGACAGTCCTGCACTCTGTAGGGTTTTTGGATGCTCTGAACATTTTGCGACTGGGGTTGGGGACACGTTTATAACACGCAATCCGTCATAAAACATGGCTTTTTATGTTAGTAACCAATATAAGAGGCTATGTATGTAGTCAGATAATGCAGACACATGCTTTGTGGGGATACATTTAAAGGTCTTGCTGTTAGTAATTCCAAGTTTTTTTGTTTTTTCTTTCTTTAAAAGATAGAAAGTTACCAAAAAGAAATTTTTTTTAAGTCACTACAGCGCAAGTGCGTTGCACATGTTGGAGCTAAATAATTTTTATTAAATTAAATATACCTTATATTAAATTCAAACTTAAGTTACTAAAAATTTATTTTGCCCAATTGTTTTCCCCTGGCCTTGCATTTCATAGTTTTTTCATGTGCCAGTTAAGCTTAAGTTATGTTTATGCTATTCACCCCTGACTGAAAAAACACTCAAAAAGCTGGTGTTAAACGATAAAGTAATTAAAAACTTTGTAAAAAACACACATAAGAAGTAAAAGGAAAAAGGATACGCGTTTCGTTCAAAAATTGTTTTGAACTTCTTCAGTCCAAGCTCTTCGACGTAAAGAACACAGGGAACTGGTTCCCTGTGTTCTTTACGTCGAAGAGCTTGGACTGAAGAAGTTCAAAACAATTTTTGAACGAAACGCGTATCCTTTTTCCTTTTACTTCTTATGTGTGTTTTTTACAAAGTTTTTAATTACTTTATTCACCCCTGAGTTACATCTATTTTAATTGCATTAAAGTTCAACTAAAATTAATTAATATCAGTTTAAAAATAAAATTCAAATTGTTTTAAAAACTTTCATAACCCTAGTTGGTAGTAGCTCTAATCAGTTAAAATGTAAACAAAAATAAAAATCCTAATTCTTATTAAGAAAATAAATAAAATAAAATAAAATAGAAACAATATACTTTTATTTCATTGTGAAGACCAAAGGCAACTTCAAAGTATAGTTTAAAACCTAAGCTCAATATTTAATAAAGTTGTGTTTAGTTGTTGACTACTGCTGCTGGATGCAAATAGCCTCTTAATGATGTCACACATCCTGAAAAATAAGGGTCTTCCTTTTGACAAATAGATGCTTAAGTTCTCTAAAGAATCATGGGGTAAGAGAATTTGTTCTGGTTATGGTAGGACTTTTGACTAATGTTTAAACCATGGGTGAAGAGTAAAAGCCTGAAGTGAAAGGCAATTTTCTGAGGTTGATTACAATATGCAAATTTATTGAACTTTTTATTTTATGCAAATGTTGCATACTTTATAATTTGTTGAACTGTAACCTGTAACCTGTAAATTAACCTGTTTATATATAGTACAGTGCACTCCCAGAAATCCGCGCAGTTCGGGGGGAGGGTTTGTGCAGATTTCAGGGTAGCCCCACTATACCCCGATGATTACTCTGTGTTGTATCATCAATACAAAAATTTTGAAAAATTAAATTTACTACTTTATAATTAAATTTAATACTTTATTTTTTATTATTTTACTACTTTGGTTTGCTATTAATAAATTGATTTTTTGTATTCATGATATAGACCAGAAAAGCATGGACATGAATTTTTGAATATTTTGTCAACTATTTTTAATAAATGTAATGATGAAGCTACTTCACCTGTTGCCTGTTTAGCTATCGATGGAATAATATCACTTTGTATGTCAGAGGTAAAATATGTTTTTTTTAATTTTAAGATAAAAATTTTTTTTTTTATAAAACATTTAAAAATTTGCAGTGTTATTTAATAAAAAGCTTCTATGATAAATTTTTTTTCTGACTCTGAGATTATTTCACATTGTATTGCTTGTTGTTGTTAGTTTTTAAACTGTATACGATATTTTCTAAATTAGGAAAGTTTTTTATAATTTCAAAATTAATCAGAATGTGTAGGATGACCTTGGATTTCTTTTTTATACTAATTTTGAAAGAGCATGGTTTTTATACTACGTAAAAAATTAACAATAGCAACAAAAAAGAAAAAACCCTACTTAATTAAAAACTTAGTGTTTAGGCAAGTCAACATTATTTTTTTTTTAAATGCTTAATTTCTTTTCAAAAAATCTTATATTTTACAAAGTTTGATTCTGAATATTAATGCCAATAAATAAAACGGAAAAGCACATTTATAACACTGGATTAAGTTACCTAAACAGGGTGTCCTCTAGTGGCTAAAAAGGAGACTCACTAAATTAATGATAAGGCAATTTGGTGACTTTTTTGGCTGAAAAATGCTATCTCTTTATACTATTTTTAACTATTTATTGACTTTTCCTTTACTTCATGGAACTAATTTGGTGATCAAAAAATTCTTTGTTATTCCTGTCTCCTTTCCATGTTTTATTTGTCTTTATAGTTATTCGGAAATCTCTAGGACTGTCTGTTTGCTTGTCACAGTGTACTAAGGGACCAAACAGTGGTTGGATCATCCTGATACATTTATGTATTTGTTAAAAGTATTATGTATGTGAGAAAACTAGAAAAATGTAATTTGAAAGAGATTAATTTTTTATTTGATTATTAAATTTAATTCTGTTTTTTTAATTAATATCATCATCATTTTTTAATTAATATAATCATCTTAAACTGACTGAATGCAGTGAGTGCTATGTAATTGAAAATAAGAAAATAGAATGAACAAGTAAAAAGAAAAATTATGTGTGACTATTTTACTTTTTTTTTAATGATGTCAATAATACATTTTTGAACTAAATTTTAGATATTCTGCTTCTATTTTGGCTACTAAAATAGAGAAAAAAGTATGCTATTTTGGAACTTTTTGTAATGCTACTAATGCTACTATTTTTGCCTCCTGAGAGTGGTGGACATCCTGCTTAAGTATTTATTTACATTTCATGCAGCATACTTGAGTATATATGCAAAAAGAAAATAAATTTAAGATTCGTTAAAAATATATGTGTACTAAATGCCTTAATTGAGCTCTGTATATCGTATCATATTTTTCGCCTTTTCTCACATGACCAACTCCCAGCTTAAGCAGAATCACCAATAAGAAGAATGTCTTGCTCTATTAAAAAATAAGCATGTATATATTACTAACCATAGGTGGTCAGTTTTTTTTTTTTTTTTTTTTTTTTAAAGCAGAATCCTGTGGTCACCACCCTAGTTGAAAAATACAAAAGTTATATTATGCTGCAGCAAATGAAGTACTTACTCACCTTACTGTGCACTGTATATTATAAACAATTGTAAATCATGATTCAATAAACCTCTGGGTATTGGGCTAGTTATTTGCATTTTACAAAAATGATCAAATGATTCTAGTTGTGAATGTATGATTAAAATTTAACAATTCGATACAGCTTTAAGAATTATATGGTAGCTTTTTTTTATTTAGATTATTGATATACGCTCAACATGGAAAGCTCTTTCTGTTCGGCTCAATAGAGATAAGAGGTAATCGCTGTAATTATTTACAGAAGATTGGTTTTCTTTCTCATGAGAATGAGAACTTTTTACTGTAGTTTTAATAATGTTCTTTGAATAACTGCGATTTTAATTTTTCTTAAGAGTTCTGGTGTCTTGCCGAATGTACCAGCTACTTTCATTGATTCCTGCATTACGGGTGAAGTCATTTGATTATGACAAATTTATGAGTGAAACAGTTGCTTGTGTATGGAAGCAATTATCTTCAAACACGTTACCTCCAGATGTCATTGCTGAAGCATACAAAGCTCTTGCAAAATTTCCAATGGATTGTCATGTTCTAAAGCTGCTTCCTCCTGCTGTAAGTTCTGTCTTTTAAAACTTAAATTCTTTAAATTAAATTTTCAATTTGCCCTTAATTTTGAATTTATGTATTTGTATTTTACATATTAAGATTTTCTTTGGTAGTATTATTTGAATTCATGGTAATGAATTATAGATCTAAACAGTAATTTTTGCTTTGTAATTGTTGTATTTATTTTTTTTTGGGGGGGGGATTGTGTTTTAATGGATCTAAGCAGTAAACTTTTTATTTTTATTGATTTAACTGTCAAAATGTTTATTCTCTAATATTAGTAACTGAAATTTAAGTACCTTAAGTCAGGAGATATCATGGTCTGGGTGACACTTTTCTTTTAAAAATGTCAATAGTATTGTTCTTTAATTACTGCTAATTACTTTTTTGATTATGTTTTCCTGAATAATTACCTTTTTACTTTAAATTAATTCTGTCTGTGTTTTGCCCATCACCGGAGATGTAAATTTAAATTTCTTGTAACATTCTGCTGCTCTTCCGTTAACGATTACGTTTTTCTCATTAGATTAACTTGTTTTCTGCACTAATATTCTCCACCTTTTGTTTAAGTCCGGTTTTTAATTATTTTCACCCACTTCAGATTAATTTTAAACTCCTAACTTTATCCAGGGTTGTATCGGACTATTAGCTATCTCCCACTAAAATTTTAAGAATTTTCGTTACGTTTTTGATGCACTTCGTTGTTGTTTAGTAAATTTTCTCATTCAAAATGGCTGCCTTCTTCCTGCTATCTCCTTTTTTTTTTTTTTTTTTTTTTTCCTGCTAGGTGTTTTGTACGCCATTTTATTCCTATCTTCTCCTGTGTTGGCATGTCTGGTTCTTTCCAGAACTTTCTCAGCAGAGAGCGTGCACGCTCTGATTGGTGGCTTAAGGCGCATTGTTTTCAAAGTGGGGGAAAAAAGTGCTGTTACGCCGTGACTTATCCCACTCAAAAACTACTAATTAAATACTAACCAATTATCATCTTCATAATTCATGCCTAGAAAATTAAAAGCTTAATCTTAAAAGTGTTGTGACCGCAATATACTAACCAGGTTCTCGGCTTTACGTGCAATTTCCATTAGGCTAAATTAAAAATTAAAAAAACCTGAAAAAGAGCTGCTGAAATAAATTTACACGAAGTGTGGTAAATGAAGAGGAGCCATTTTTACACAAACAAAATTACATTTATTCAAACAATGACTAACATGTTTACATTTTTTTTTTTTTAGCTTAGCTTTCCAACAAAAAATCAAATCCTTAACAAAGACATCCTGAAATTTAATCTAAAGACATTTCTTAATACACTCATTCCCCGAGCTGACGATGATTAAAATTTAATTTCTTAATTTATGAGCTCATTAAAAACTTAGAAGGAAGGAAAGAGAAAAAGAAAAAAAAAGAACTTATCAAGAATGAAGGGGGCCCCCATCGCTAATATTAGCTCTTCCGGGATATTGTCATCTTCTCTGGGCGGCGCGGCGTCACTGGAACAAAGGCAGAAGCTCAGCAAAAGGCACTCGTTGACAATGAAATCTCAATTACCGGAACCAGAAGACCGCTTCCCACTCTCGTCACCTCTATTTATGTCCTGAGTTGGTAAATTTAAAACTTAGTTCAGAGGGGCAAATTCTTATTTTAGATCTTCGATGTTTCGAAAGGCATCTGATACATAATTATGTACTTGGCGAACTACTACACAACAATAATTATCTATCGAGACCTTTCGCCACTGGAAAACCGTTGTCGGTGAGCTATTGTTACTCGCGACGTGCTTTTATTGCTGTTTTGCGCACTTGATGAATCTATAAATTTTTTTCACGGACACGTACCAGCTTAACTGATACTTCTATTGTGGATTATTGAGAAAATTGCAGATTTATCGAATATATTAGAAAACGTGGATTGAAAACGAAATGTTTGTGGTCATTTTCGGATCCAAAAATTTGCTTGGTTTTGGAAAAATCGTCGGCCGAACGAGAACTTCCAGACATTTTATGAATGCTAAACTGGAATTTTTGTTTAAATAAAGCAAACTGACGGTCTACACGACAAATAAAACTTGTATAAAAGTGCAGCTTTTAGTAATGGTATTTAAAATATAAATCTTGTCGTATTCCTTTAGGTCTTCAACATGCAAAGGAAGTAAAATAATTTATGGTAGTTTAAATATACTTTTCTTAAATAAATAAATTATTAATAATAATTCCAATAAATAAATACTTCGATATTTATAGCTATTAAAACGTACACGTCTTAATTTTATGCTGAATAAAAGAATAATGCTTTTTTAAAATGTGAGTTAATGTTAAGAAATCCGTAAGAAAAAGAAAACCAAAATTTTCAGAGTTTTTTTTTTTTTTTTTTTTTTTAAACAGTTACGCGGATTTTACTAAAAATATGTACCGTAACTTCGTGAAAAGTTAACTAATGGTAAGACCACGGACGGATTAAAGGGATTGGGGGGGGGCGATTACTCCTCCGCTACAGGAAAAAGAAATTCTATTTTACTTCCATAAACTAGACAAATTTCAACTAACCGACCATAATATTGCATTAATCAGCCCTTAGGCAAGACGTATCGCCTCCTTAAATAAATAAAAAGATTACTTTTATTAATCATTTATGAAAATGTACATAACCAAGCCAAAGGAAAAAGAAAAGAAAAGAAAAGATCATTACTAATTTTCATGGGTCAATCCACATAATACTTAATTTTAAACAACATTCAATTGATACTCTCTCTGGGTTAAAAGTTAACGAAATATGAAATTTAAAAATGCTCTTTATTAAAAATTCGCGTTCGCAATTGGAAAAAAAAAAAAGAAAGAAATTGAGGCGACTAGGCGACACAAGTCATGTTTTAACGTCTCAGCAGAATTCGCTCTCTTGCTTTATTAGCCAGCTGGCTGAGTGAAGACAAAACAATAACAACCTTCTCGATGTTGACGCGGCGTCGGTACCTCGGTTTGTGAAGGCACGTTTTCCCCCGTATTACATAAATTATTATTATTTTTTTTTTTAAGCACATTCAAAATTTGGTTCTTCTGCATATCGGACGGAAATATTTCTAAAATGGTTTGACGAAGCTTGTCCGCACCTGTAACTACGTCGATGCTTTAAATGACATAATGGGGGGGGGGGGAAAATTCAAATGCTCCCTGCATGCCGACGTGCTGTCACTTCAAGTGCATCTATGTGCTTTATTTTCTACAGAAATAAATTTGTTAGCATCGGCTTCACTGGAGCTTGCGCGCTAACTACAGATCAAAAAGCAAGATCAATATACTAAATTTTTTTGCAAAAGAAATTTATTTCAGCCAGATAGTCCGTGTCCTGGAAAAAAATCCCTTTTTGACATGCATAGTCCGCGGACTATACTAGCGAAATTATGGTAACTAACTATCCCCGATCTCCGGGTTCCATATTTGCCAACTGCAATCTATTTGCAGCCTTTTGGTAAATGAATAATTTTAAAAACAAGATGTAAAACAGAGTTTTTAATACTCTATTGTTAAATTAAAATTTAAGGCATTTTAGTAACTCAACAGAAAAGTATTATTTTCCCCATAATATGTTTATTGATTTCTGAAACATTTTCACTTCAATTTTAAAATCAGGAAAATCGCTATTTCGTTTTATTCTCATGTGCAGGTTTTTCTTTGGTAATTATTTTTACAGTTAATTTTAAAAAGCATAATCTTGTGAGTTAGTATTTTGCAGCTAATATAGGAAGGAGCAGAACATAGGTCCCTGTCATAAGTTCCACTTCTGTGTGCTGATGTGCTGCAAGACTGCTAAGATTCTAAAATTTTACCTGAGAAAATATTTAGACATTTATTAAAGAATTATTCTTTTTCCAATAAAACAAGAAAACTTCACTTTTATTCTATCATTTGAATGCTTATTTTAGAAAATTGCCAATGCCATATGTATAATTTTTCATTCCATTTCTGATCAAAATTAAAAAAAAAAAAAAAAAGAAAAAAGATAGGTCTTAAAATTTTTGAGAATCAATTTTTTATTTTATTTTCATATCAAAAGAATAATCTGAAATTTGGATGTGAGACTTATGATTTGTTTTGATCTAGGATTTTACGATATTGTTTAAGATTATTCAGCACGTAGTCAGTGGAACCTTCCGCCTGGGAAGTAGTTCTCTTGGGAAAAAAATAATGGCTGTTCAAAACTTGAAGTATTGTTATTGTTGACTATTGTTAATTACGCTTTGCTGATGGATTCATATTTAAAAGATGTTTTTGTTGAAGAAAATATTAAATAAATTGCATTCTTTATTTGAAACTTTGACTAGCATGGGTGAGCGCTGGTGCATCGATCGATGTTCTTCTGCCGATGATGATGAAATTTTCCACAATTCAGTCGATACAGTAAGAATCAATGTTCGTTCGTTGAATATTAATAGAATTAGAAAAGAAAAATAAAAGAGATTTCTAGAAAAAGTAAATATATTGAAAAGGACTAAAAAAAACTAAAAGTAATTATGAAAACTCTGAGAATTTTCTTAAGGGAAAATTACCAAGTTCCAATTAATGCTATTAATGAAAAATTAAAGTCAGCTCTAAAAAACCCCATTTGTCAACCCTAAAAATTACTGTCAGCTCTTACAAACCATGTTTCAAATAATTAGTATTTAAAAGAAAATTGTTACACCAATAATTTCAATTACTTGAACGTATGTATAGTTACCTTACACTAAGATGGCAACACGATCGCCAGAATAACGATCTTTTAGATGTTTGGCGCCAAAACGTTAAATACAGAACAAGTAAACAAAAAAATATTTTGTCAGCCATGAGCAAATGTTATTAAGATACACAAAATAAATAAAATTTCAAACACTTCATTATTATTTTACTTCATTAATGTGATTTAGTTTATTTATATGAAAAAATCTAACTTTATAACCAACAATTAATTATTAATTGTAATTTTACTTATTGTTAAATTTCACTGATTAGTGTTAAAAAATTTTTTATATTATAATATTTTTCACTTTAATTTAATTTAACTTTAATTTGATATTATAACAAATAATGACTTTAAAAGGAATCACAACAGCGCGTGGCTGGGGTCATTCTGAGGCGAGACACGATGGAGGACAGATGTGCTAAAAAGGCTCCTGCGTTTTTTTTTTTTTTTTCTAAGTCTTTGTGTTCGCTTGCCTGTTGGAGTGACTGCTCCCTTATTTCTTGGAAATGTGAACATCTATCATTGATGGCCAGGGTGTCCAACTCACCATTTTTTTCTTTTTAGGCAGCTAATGTCACAATTCCAATAGTGATGGTTATTTTCCTTTTGTCGTCGTTTTCGATGGCCGCAATCCACCACCCGCTCCTCTTTTCTTTATGATGTTGGCTCAAGCCCCTCTCCCTCAACGCTCCAATGATAACCACACCACCAGTTTATTTTTTCGGTGTCATCTCCTTCAGACCTGAGACAATATCAGCCAGGTGTCTATAGTAGAAACGCACCTAACATGACAGTATTCCCAAAGGTAGAATGAAGTGTGAATCCGCAAAAAGATAAGAGTTCGCACATTTTTGCAGATTTTAAGACGATAGTTTTTAATTTTTTGTCTAAAATCCTTCAAATGATACTCAGTTTAACAAGCTACTGTTTCTATGATCACTTAGTATAGAAACATTTGCAATTTTAAGGAGTTAACAATAAACCGCTCGTATATTGTCATTGAACACATTCCACCAATTAAAACTTTCACACTCTTGGCAAAAAATTCAGTCTTGACCACAGGTTTTGACAGTGACCAGGCAACCCCCGATTCCGCCAAAGTTCCCCCACCCTGCAATTCCATATTCTTATCTTTTGTTGTACGGTACTGCTAATAGTGCATTTTTTAGACTACTGCCCAATTGCGTTGGACAAATTGCTTGCGTGTAGGGGAGAAAGAAGGTCGGAGGCGGAGGAAGCCCCTATACCATAAGGGAACTGTTCTGTGCCAAGTAATAAATTAACAGTCAGCTGTGGCACTCACACCAAGCAAGTCAAAGAGCGAATTCTTGGAGTAATACACGCGACTCAACTTAACAAAGCTGTAAATCGGTCGCTGTAGCTTTCCCAATGCTATCAGGTTAGGTGCGATCGAAGTATAGACAACCTCTACAGCTAGGGCCGGCAGCGAATGGGCCAAATCATCTCGCCGATGCTGCAGTTTCCCGATGGTTCCTTCGTCATCGACGTCCGTGTGACAAGAATCGAGCAGTTGTCCCCTGTGTTCCTGCAGATGTAAATTCGGTGAGCTAGCTCGGTTTCATTTTCTTTTCTTCCATCCATGAAACAAGTCTAGTACCATGATGGTGTTGCTCCAACTCTCAACTAACCTGTATGAACGCTTAACTAATTAGAACTTTATAACAAATAAGGGGGGATTAATGTTTATTTGTAATGCCTGTAAATTAAATGATATCTTTTCCTATTGTGAGGGTAACTTTGAAAAAAATCATGTTCAGCTAACCATCTTTTATCAAGTGAAGTTTTTATTATTTTTAATTTTGAGTATTTATGCTGCTTAAATGTGTTTAGACATCTTAAATATCCTTTTTTTTTTTTGCTTATTGGGGGTTGTAATTTATAACACATTTTTTAAAACTTTCTGATCTTTTGTTGAATTTTGGGGATTTAAGTAGGGGGATTTTAACGGGATTTCATTTGAAGCCCAGAGAAGGCTTGAGACACGAATGAAAGGAAGAGGGGACTTGATAGTCCAAACTTTTTCAGTTTTTTTTTTTCCTTTTTTTAGATTTTTATTTAAAGTGCAGATAATTTTTTTATACTTTTGATTGGGTACCTAATTAATCTCCAAGTTGTTTATGCTATTAAATGATTAAATTTTTTTTGCCCAAGGCAATTGTTGGAAACCAATTCCTAAAGGTCATTATGCAATTTATCTAAGGTGCTGCATAACCTTCTGTATTTTTTGTCGCTGAAATGACGTATAGTTGCCAAATATTGTTTTATTGTGATGTTGTTAAAATAAATTTTTTTATGGTGATCTAATAATACTGACTTTGTGCTTATTTCATTGTATCGCTCACACACCTCACCGGCATGGAAGGCTCTGGGTTATTACCTTTTCCTTCGGGATATTCACAACGCAATGTTTTCTTTTAGATTTATACAGATATACCTTTTCTGTAATCTTTCACTTATCAAAAATTTCACAGCTGTGGTGAGAGTTGAACTCATTACCACATAATTTACAAAATATAATTTATAGTTCATATAAATTATTCCAGTAACTTAATTTTGTATTAGTTTAATTTTAATAAATAAAATCTATTTTTGCTGAATAAGTTGATTTCCAGTATCTATATAAGTACATTTATGTGTTTATGAAGGGGAGGGGGAGATTAAAAATAGAAACCTGCAACCATTTTAATTCTATCAACCAAAGCAATGCTATTCAGGATGGTAATCAGAAGGTGAAATTATTGGTATGTAAGCATACATCTCTAGGAATCTCCTGCAAGCCACCATCATTTTATCAAAATTTATCGCTCCAACATTTGAGCTTCCTGTCACAAGCAACTCCTTGATTAGTATTGTTCCTTTCTGTTTAGTATTACTTTTTGCCACTTGGCAGCATAGAATTTCTGAAGAACCTACTGAAACAAAAACCAGAGAAGGAAGGGAATTGTATGTTGCTCAACATTTTCTGAAAATTGTACAGATCAATGAAAAAGATGAATACATCATCAATGTACCTTGGTTGTAAGAGCACAAAGTTTTGTGTAAGAATCGAGACAAAACTGAAGGAAGATGCATATGTACTTTGCAAAAGTTTCTCAAAGAAAAAATACAAAGAATATGATTCTATCTTTGAAAAATGGTTTTATTAGGAAAATCCTTGTACAGCAAAACCTTGCTATAAAGATACGCGATACAATGATAAATCCCTCTATACCAATAACATTTTGTGGTCCCCTCGGAATTTCCATACAATATAATCTTCCTTCGATATACATCCCACTAGAACGATAATTTTATTGGGTCCCTTAAGTATCATTGTATCAAGGTTTTACTGTAAAATTTCTTAAATAAAAAGAAGATGAAGATTTCCTTAGATTTAAATGGCCTTAGATTTAAATGGTTACTCTTTGCTTACTAGCAGCCTTCATTAATTTTCATTAAATGAAAAATAAAAATTATTTTCCAGAAAAAGTTAAAATTGAAGAAAGCATTTTATGCCGATAACTGTGTAGTGTCAAGTAAAGATTTTTTACAATTTATTAAAAAGTGAAGCAGATTTCGGGTACAGGTTGCTTTGACTAAGAAGCTGGGAACATTCTACCCTTGAGGTTTGGAAGGAATAGTCTACATCAGCTGTTGAGTTGTTATGGATTAAGATGACTTGATGCAAGTTATTACAGGCTTAAATCAACTTTAAGTATTTTTTATTCAGGCAACATTATGAAGCAATGGATTGAATTAAAGCTTTGAAGATACATTTTTTTTTGCTGGCAGCCAATAAAATTTTCCAGATGGCATTCTAGGCTGAAAAGATTGTGATATTTTTCAAAAAAACAATTTCTTGTTTTCAGAACTATGATCAACAAAATCTTTCCAAATATAACTTTTGCTTGTTATATGTTTTTTTTCTTTTGCAGGCTAAATCAAATCTTAAACTGCCTGCTTCCATGAAAGCAACGCCTTTTGAAATGAGCAAATTGCCTGAAGATGTTCTATCTTATATACCTGGATACTGTTTTGTAGATTTATTAACAAGTTATGAAAACCAAACCATCCTTGAAGGTAACTAAGAATTTTGATTCTGTTATAAATTCTTGGAACGACAAAACTAAATGATGTTCTCATGTACATATAAAATGAAATTATGATAAATTTTAATAGTTTATATATACATATATACAGTACAAGACTCAAAATCTGCATAGTTTGGTTCCAGTTGAGCAGATTTTAGAACTTTGCGGATTCTGGGTCATGATAGGAAAATTATTGTATTTCCTGTCACCCCCATTCATAAAATAATAATAAAATACAATAAGAAACAAGGGAAACAAATCATATCGCTAATATTATAATCAGTATCATGATATAAAAATACAGAATAATACAATGTACAAAATTATGAGATTATGTACATCTTATTAAAACATTTGTTGAATAGTCGTTTTTAGACTTTGAATGATTAACTATTTTTTTTTTTTTTTTTGCCATATACTGTCATTGTTTCCTGTTTTGTAAAACAGCTTTCCTGCACAAATCTGAGATATTTCTTTCTCAGAGTGAGACCTTCATTAAATGTTATTTTATCAATATTTTGATCATCCTCAGAGTTGTTACTGTGTCAGAGTCTGTATCATGTGAACTTTATTCAATATCAATTATGTCACTGTCAGTCATCTGAAAGTTATCAATGTTATCATCGGAGCTCACAAATTCTAAACTATCTTTTTTTTTTTTTTTTTTTTTTTTTTTGAGTAGGAACTGCTTATTTAGTTTTTACTTTGTGGTTACACTGCAGTTTTCTGAATTTCTGAATTACAGCTGGCATGGCAGATTTCATTATTTACATTGAAAAGGCAGTGCCAATTTTAGAGCCTTTTGGATTTTGGATCGGCGGATTTTAGGTCTTCTGCTGCATATGTATTAAAATTTAACATAATTTCAATTTTTTTACTCATTTAGATTAACATAATAAAAGAATATATTCCAAAACAGCATTAATTATTAATAGTTCCCCACTCCCCGCAAAACTGTTAATATTGATTTAGCAAACTAAACTTTCCTACTTTCTTTAGGGTTTTCTTTATAGACATAATGTTTATTCAATTTTAAAAGCATACAAGTATGTTGGAAATTTTTCAAGGGATGCACTTAAGCACTTAAAAAGAATAAACCTATAAAAATTATGAAACATTCATGAAAGAATCTTAATGTATCTCTTTACAATATTTTCCTAAACAATGGCCACTCAGTTTCTTTTGTGATGTATTATATGCTTAAAAGAGAAATTAGCATTGTATCAGCTTAGGTTAACCATTTATGAGGGCTCATCTTGCTATTTATGAGGGTGCACCAGTTTGTTCAGAAATATTTTGAGTTTATTTTAGTATCAATATGATTAGTTTGTTGAAACTGATGAAAAACTATATGACAAAGGCAGTTCTTTTCAAGAAAGTTTTGACCCTCCATGTGCAGTTTAATTTTGATACTTTCTAATCCTCAAATATGCCCTGTTAAGAGAGGATTGAAAGGCACGACCCACACGGTTTTTGGGGTCTTCTGCTGCACTACTGCATAAAGTAAAGATATAAGATTACTGGGAAATAAATAATCCAATTACTCTGATATATATATACAGGGTGGCCATAATTAAACTGACAGTGCTCACAGTGTTCTGTAGCGCGATCTATTTGCGATAATGATGCCACATTTTGTAGGAAGATTAAACAAGACAGGGGACGAAGGATTCCGCCCAAAAAAAAAGAAAAAAAAAGTTCCAAAAGTCACCGCTAGGGGAATATTTGGTGCTGTGTAATAGAAAATAGTGTTAACAAATGCAAATCAATACGGAATAAAATTACCTTTTATTATGCATTCAAATAAGGTTCAATGTGGCTGCCGTTGTTGTGGACCACATATTGCATTCTGTGCACAGTATGCACAACAGCAGAAAGTAACATGCCTGCAGAAATCTCCCGTACAGTCTGTGATATGTTATCCTTCAACGTAGCCATGTCCTGGACTACTCCTTGATAGACCTTGGACTTAAGGTAACCCCCATAGCCAGAAGTCGCATGGGGTAAGATTGGGCGACCGTGATGGCCATGCAGTTGGAAAGTAGTGGCTAATGATGACTCATGCTGTTGTGAATTTCTGTCGTAGCAGCTGTTGCACCCATACAGCAACGTGTGGAGGGGCTCCATCGTGCATGAAAATGATTTCCCCCAGGCATTGTCTTACATTGAAAATGATTTGTCCCAGGCATTTGTTAGCACTGCTGAAGTGCCGGAATGACAAAGCTGTTCAACATGTGGCAATATTTCTCTCCGGTAACAGAACAGGGTTCCGGTCCTGTCGGGGTAATGTTCTCATAGAAGTGTGGACCTACGATCAATTCCGCTGTGAACCCACACCAAACAGTTACCTTTGGTGAATGTAAGGGTATTGCTGTGACTGCATGTGGTGATTTGTCATCCCAAATTCGGCAGTTCTGGGTATTGACAGTTCCATTCAGGTAAAAGTGGGCCTCGTCTCCCCATAAGATTTTCCATGGCCAAGCATCATCCACCTCCATTCTGGCAAGAAAAGTGAAAGCAAAAGTCAATTGCTTATCATGGTCGGGGTACAGTAACTCCTGTACACGGCCAATCTTGTATGGATAGAAGTGGATAATCTTTCATAAGATTTTCCATACCGTACTGTAAGGCATATCCATATTCCGAGCTACTCCACGAGCACTAGAGGTGGCAGCATTGTCTGGTCCTCTGTCAACAATCGCCGTGGAAACTGCTTCGATTGTATCCTGTGGTACAGGTTTTTGTCCTCTGCCTGACTGAACCTTCAGAGAACCTGTTTTCTCAAACGTCGCAACCATTGCATTTAGCCCATTAACTGACAAAGGACCGTTACCTTTACGCATTTTTTTGTGCGTTCTAAAAGCACGAAGAGCGGCTGATGCATTGCACTGGTTGAGGTAAAAGAATTTGACCAGTAACGCACGCTCGACTAAAGGAGACATTGCACATAAACTTTCAATCCGATTGATTCAAAACGTAACACATTGCCTTTTAAAACCCAAGCAGCTGGCACTGTGCCAATGGATGTAATGTGAAATTTGAATAAAGAACTTCTGCTCAGCGTAACGTGATATTGCAGATCACGAGACTTTATCGGTGTTTATGTAGATTTTACGCTTTTTTAAAAGTGTTGCCATATTGCACTTGAACTAAATCAGAAAATGTGCATAATAAAAGGTAATTTTATTCCGTATTAATTTTCATTTGTTAACATTCTATTTTCTATTACACAGTGCCAAATATTCCCCTAGCGGTGACTTTTGGAACTAATTTTTTTTTCGCAGAATCCTTCACCCCCAGTCTTGTTTAATCTTCCTACAAAATGTGGCGTCATTCTCGCAAGTAGATCGCGCTGCACTGTCAGTTTAATTATGGCCACCCGGTATCTATATATCTGTTACTCTAATTATAAAGTGATATATCCATTTTGATATATCCGGGGGCCCTTGTCAATCGCCGACCATCCGATCTGACCAGTCCAGGCCTACAAACAATTATCGGATGCAACCGGCATCGGATTTGTAATCAGCACTGGCTTAAGAGAAAAGGTGTTGATCAGAGCCTCTCTTCATTCCTCTGCCCCTTTCTCATGCTTTATGCTTTTCTCTATTTTTGTTTTCAGACTGCACTAAACTGCAAAGGATGAACGAAATTATGAAGAACATTTATTTAAACATGTATGATAATATTTTTTACGATAATCTCAAAGAAACAAACAGTAAATTGTTGCTGTAAACTGTAATCATGCACGATCATATTAATGCGTCTGCAACTCATTTTGACCAGCGGCGAGTCTATTGTGGCCAGTTTTTCCATGCCGTCTGTACGTATGTACGTACGTACGTACGTACGTACGTACGTATGTATGTAACTCGCATATCTCAAAAACTATTGGTCGTAGAATGTTGAGATTTGATATTTAGGATTGTTCTATGATCTAGTTGTGCACCTCCCCTTTTGGTGACAATCGAATGGATAGTTTATGTACAGGACCGCCCAAAAGATTCGAAATACATTACGCTCTATGGGCCGAAATTCATTAAATTCGCCTAACTCAAAAGCTATTAGGCGTAGAATGGCGAAACTTTATATTTTGGATATTTGTAACATCTAGTTGTGCACCTCCCCTTTTGGTTCCATTCGACTGGATAGTTTATCTACAGGACTGCCCAAAACATTCGAAATACATTACGCTCAATGGGCCGAAATTCATTAAACTCGCATATCTCAAAAACTATTAGTCGTAGAATGTTGAAACGTTATATTTAGGAACGTTGTAACATCTAGTTGTGCACCTCCCCTTTCGGTTCCATTCGACTGGATAGTTTATCTACAGAACCGCCCAAAAGATTCGAAATACATTACGCTCTATGGGCCGAAATTCATCAAAGCGTTTTTTAGAGGTATTGGTCTATTTCAAACGACACAGAAGTGATATATTTGTAAAGAGTTAGAAAATGAATTTCTCCATTAAAAAAAGTATCTTTATCATTTATAGTTCAGCTACAGGAACACTCAAAAGATTTCCAATACATTATGGTCAATGGCAATTTTAGGGGCATTCATCCATTTCAAGCACAATGCCGTCCTACCACATAAGTTAGGTAATGGTCCGACCACGGTCACGTGACTCCCTCAAGAACTATCCAAAAGTCGCCAAGCTTGGCGACTTTTGCTGTACGTGTGTGCATATTTAACTCTCAAATCTCAAAAAATATTATGAAATTTCATACATAAGATTGTTGTAACATCTAGTTGTGCATCTCGATTTTTGGTTCCAATCTACTGGAGAATTTATTTACAGAACCACCGAAAAGAATTTCAGTACTTTAATGTCTATGGACATCTTCAATATAATACAACTGTAGACGGTCATTGTTTGGTACATGCCCAAAATCTCGCCGTCTGTCCTCGGTCTTGGCGAGTTTTGGCGAAATATCGCCAAATTTGGCGATATTCAGT
Source organism: Cheiracanthium punctorium (assembly GCA_038373885.1). Taxonomy (NCBI): domain Eukaryota; kingdom Metazoa; phylum Arthropoda; class Arachnida; order Araneae; family Cheiracanthiidae; genus Cheiracanthium; species Cheiracanthium punctorium. Next base: position 757,894 of record JAWZYV010019719.1, on the reverse strand, counting down.
TATTAGGTCCATGCCCAAAGTATCGCCATTTGTCATCGTTCTTGGCGAGTTTTGGCGTAATATCGCCAAATTTGGCGATATTCTGTCATTGTTTGGTTCATGCTTAAAATCTCGCCAAGTGTCGTCGAAATTGACGAGTTTCGCCGAAATATCGCCAAATTTGGTGCCAAAAATTATTTCGTATTTTGTATAACTGTAAAACTTTAACCCGTAGAATTTTGAACTTTTGTATTTAGAACTATTGTAATATCTAACTGTTTTCAATATCTTTTTTGACAGCAATCGACTGAGAATTTATTTACAGGGTTTGCCAAATGACTTTAAATACATTGAGGTGTATGAATGCATTCAATTCATTGAAAGTCTGTGGTCAATGACTACTTTGGCTATCCCCAAAATCTCGCAGACTATCTCAAGTTTGTCGGCTTTTGGTGAAATATCGCCAAATAAAGTGTCAGAAGGAAATCTTTCAAATTGAACTCAGCTTGGCGATATCGAAATATTTGGCTAGAAATCGCTAAATCTTACTATTATTGATATTTTATCTCTTTCAAACAAATAAGTTTAGAGGAAGTGCGTCGAAAATATTTTTGATCTAATAGACGTGCAAGGAAGTCATGTGTTGGACACATCAGATTTGACGCCATGGTAATAACCCCCAGTCTTGTTTAATCTTCCTACAAAATGTGGCGTCATTCTCGCAAGTAGATCGCGCTACACTGTCAGTTTAATTATGGCCACCCGGTATCTATATATCTGTTACTCTAATTATAAAGTGATATATCCATTTTGATATATCCGGGGGCCCTTGTCAATTGCCGACCATCCGATCTGACCAGTCCAGGCCTACAAACAATTATCGGATGCAACCGGCATCGGATTTGTAATCAGCACTGGCTTAAGAGAAAAGGTGTTGATCAGAGCCTCTCTTCATTCCTCTGCCCCTTTCTCATGCTTTATGCTTTTCTTTATTTTTGTTTTCAGACTGCACTAAACTGCAAAGGATGAACGAAATTATGAAGAACATTTATTTAAACATGTATGATAATATTTTTTACGATAATCTCAAAGAAACAAACAGTAAATTGTTTGCTACTGCCATTTGTGTTATGAGATGTTAAACAAAGCATTGCAAGTAAAAAAATATTTATTTTTTTTAAATTTAGCTAGTTAACACCAACAAAATTAGGACCCCCCATTTTAGTTTAAAATACTTTAAACAATAATTTTAAAGACTATTGATAATTCTTGGTCATGCAAATTTTGCAAGAAACTTAACTGCTTTCATAGCAGCATTTGATCTTTTTTTGCTTTTGTTAGATATAATCCATGCTCCGAATTTCGGCTTGCTGATGGTCACATGCTCCGGGGGGGTAAGTGGGAAGCAATCGCACTAATTCAGCATCTCCATCGGCGGGGCACACAGGTGTAGGTTTTTAGAAGATCTTCATTGCAGAAGAGGCATCAGGGCTGGGCTGGCGTTGGGGTGCTCTTTCACCCAAAAAATTAATAATTATTCAGGAACCATCGTTGTTTTTTTTTTTTTTTTTTTTTTTTTTTAAACTTGTTGCTTAAGGCAACATCATTAGAATCCGTCTTGGTCACCCAGGCTAGGGGTTATGCAAGAAGTAAACCTTTTGCTCCTAGAGCTACAAATCGCACCTACATCGTCTGCATCTCCAAGCGTAACTGCCCAAAAATCGCGCGCTTGCCTCTCCTCCTCACTCCGGAACCACCACCCTCAGCCAATCAGAGCCAAGAGTGCCCCTTAAGTAATTCCGGGATAGTCCGACCTGGACCGCAAGAGGGGAAGAAAAGGAATGTTCTCGAGCAATTTCGGAGGAAAAGCGCGGGAAAGATAGCGTCCTCTCCGAGATCTGATGTAACAGGCACAGAAAATGATGCAACAGCATGAAATTGTAAGCAAACTTAAAAGATGAAAAATTATTGAAAATTCACAGGGAGATGCCTAACCGAAGAAATAAAGTAATAAAAAAAAAGGAAAAGCAGGATTACGGGAAGTTATGAAAATTAATTTAAAATAAAAAATCCCATCAAAACAACTTTAATGAAAAGGGAGGTATGAAGTATAGCCACTATATTTTAAGGTGCTGATTACCCACAGAACGGCAATTAAAAGGTGAACATTAATTTTAAACACCCTGAAGGCAAAAAACGACCGATGAAGAGAAAATTTAATCACAAAAAAAAGTAAGCAAAAGAGAAAACTTTACACTGCCAAAACAAAATAAATAATTAACAGCCCCCCAAAAGTAAGAAATTACACAGTGGTTATTTAAATTTTTAACTAGAAAGATCTTAAATTACTAAAACGTTCTGGGTGGAGGTAAATTAAATTAATTATTAACCAAAGAAAAGTGATAATATAGTGACAACACCACATTAATTTATGAACCATTTGCAGCTAACAAATTTAAAAGAGACTTTGAATTATAATAGCATTCATCAGGTGTAGGTGGAATGACACTTAAATCCGCTCTGGTGTCAACTAGTAGGTCTATGCCCAAATTTCTTTCATGTAGTATTAAGCAATAATTTTTTAAAGCCTCAACATTTGTATTTAAGCAATCCCTGACCAACATTCATTCCCGCTAACTTCTGCATTTCACCCAGAAGGAGGGAGGGATGCTCGCTTGTCTCAAATTTACATCTTGCTTTGGCATTGTAATTTGTACTTCCTTGTACGTAGTATAAGGAAGTAATGTGATCCCGAAAAATTTTGGGGGCCAAATTTCGACTAAAAAACCGATTTTGACTACCTCTAAATTTAATTTTAAGAATTTTTTCGATGCATCTCATCGTAGGCTAGCATGCACGATCATATAAACGCGTCTGCAACTCATTTTGACCAGCGGCCGGTCTATTGTGGTCAGTTTTTCCATGCCGTCTGTACGTACGTACGTACGTACGTACGTACGTACGTATGTATGTAACTCGCATATCTCAAAAACTATTGGTCGTAGAATGTTGAGATTTGATATTTAGGATTGTTCTATGATCTAGTTGTGCACCTCCCCTTTTGGTTGCAATCGAATGTATAGTTTATGTACAGGACCGCCCAAAAGATTCGAAATACATTACGCTCTATGGGCCGAAATTCATTAAACTCGCCTAACTCAAAAACTATTAGGCGTAGAATTTCGAAACTTCATATTTTGGATAGTTGTAACATCTAGTTGTGCACTTCCCCTTTTGGTTCCATTCGACTGGATAGTTTATCTATAGGACCGCCCAAAACATTCGAAATACATTACGCTCAATGGGCCGAAATTCATTAAACTCGCATATCTCAAAAACTATTAGGCGTAGAATGTTGAAACTTTATATTTAGGATTGTTGTAACATCTAGTTGTTCACTTCCCCTTTCGGTTCCATTCGACTGGATAGTTTATCTACAGAACCGCCTAAAAGATTCGAAATACATTACGCTCTATGGGCCGAAATTCATCAAAGCGTTTTTTAGAGGTATTGGGCTATTTCAAACGACTCAGAAGTGATATATGCTGAAAAGAGTTAGAAAATGAATTTCTCCATTAAAAAAGGTGTCTTTATCATTTACAGTTCTGCTACAGGAACACTCAAAAGATTTCCAATACATTACGGTCAATGGCAATTTTAGGGGCATTCATCCATTTCAAGCACAATACCGTCTTACCACATAAGTTAGGTAATGGTCCGACCACGGTCACGTGCCTCCCTCAAGAACTGTGCCAAAAGTCGCCAAGCTTGGCGACTTTTAGTGACGTGTGTGTATATTTAACTCTCAAACCTCAAAAACTATTATGAAATTTTATATATAAGATTGTTGTAACATCTAGTTGTGCATCTCGATTTTTGGTTCCAATCTACTGGAGAGTTTATTTACAGGACCACCGAAAAGAATTTCAGTACTTTAATGTCTATGGACATCTTCAATATAATACAATTGCAGACAGTGATTGTTTGGTACATGCCCAAAATCTCGCCGACTGTCCTGGACTTTGGCGAGTTTTGCCGAAATGTCGCCAAATTTGGCGATAGTCAGTCATTTCGTCCATGCCCAAAGTATCGCCATTTGTCATCGTTCTTGGCGAGTTTTGGCGAAATATCGCCAAATTTGGCGATAATCTGTCATTGTTGGTCCATGCTTAATATCTCGCCAAATGTCGTCGACATTGACGAGTTTCGCCGAAATATCGCCAAATTTGGCGCCAAAAATTATTTCGTATTTTGTATAACTCTAAAACTTTAACCCGTAGAATTTTGAACTTTTGTATTTAGAACTATATTATAATATCTAACTGTTTTCAATATCTTTTTTGACAGCAATCCACTAAGAATTTATTTATAGGGTGAGCCAAATGACTTTAAATACATTAAGGTGTATGGATGCATTCAATTCATTGAAAGTCTGTGGTCAATGACTACTGTGGCTATCCCCAAAATCTCGCAAACTATCTCAAGTTTGTCGGCTTTTGGTGAAATATCGCCAAATAAAGTGTCAGAAGGAAATCTTTCAAATTGAACTCAGCTTGGCGATATCGAAAAATTTGGCTAGAAATCGCTAAACCTTACTATTATTGATATTTTATCTCTTTCAAACAAATAAGTTTAGAGGAAGTGCGTAGAAAACATTTTTATTTAATAGACGTGCAAGGAAGTCATGTGTTGGACACATCAGATTTGACGCCATGGTAATAACCCCCAGTCTTGTTTAATCTTCCTACAAAATGTGGCGTCATTCTCGCAAGTAGATCGCGCTACACTGTCAGTTTAATTATGGCCACCCGGTATCTATATATCTGTTACTCTAATTATAAAGTGATATATCCATTTTGATATATCCGGGGGCCCTTGTCAATTGCCGACCATCCGATCTGACCAGTCCAGGCCTACAAACAATTATCGGATGCAACCGGCATCGGATTTGTAATCAGCACTGGCTTAAGAGAAAAGGTGTTGATCAGAGCCTCTCTTCATTCCTCTGCCCCTTTCTCATGCTTTATGCTTTTCTTTATTTTTGTTTTCAGACTGCACTAAACTGCAAAGGATGAACGAAATTATGAAGAACATTTATTTAAACATGTATGATAATATTTTTTACGATAATCTCAAAGAAACAAACAGTAAATTGTTGCTGTAAACTGTAATCATGCACGATCATATTAATGCGTCTGCAACTCATTTTGACCAGCGGCGAGTCTATTGTGGCCAGTTTTTCCATGCCGTCTGTACGTATGTACGTACGTACGTACGTACGTACGTACGTATGTATGTAACTCGCATATCTCAAAAACTATTGGTCGTAGAATGTTGAGATTTGATATTTAGGATTGTTCTATGATCTAGTTGTGCACCTCCCCTTTTGGTGACAATCGAATGGATAGTTTATGTACAGGACCGCCCAAAAGATTCGAAATACATTACGCTCTATGGGCCGAAATTCATTAAATTCGCCTAACTCAAAAGCTATTAGGCGTAGAATGGCGAAACTTTATATTTTGGATATTTGTAACATCTAGTTGTGCACCTCCCCTTTTGGTTCCATTCGACTGGATAGTTTATCTACAGGACTGCCCAAAACATTCGAAATACATTACGCTCAATGGGCCGAAATTCATTAAACTCGCATATCTCAAAAACTATTAGTCGTAGAATGTTGAAACGTTATATTTAGGAACGTTGTAACATCTAGTTGTGCACCTCCCCTTTCGGTTCCATTCGACTGGATAGTTTATCTACAGAACCGCCCAAAAGATTCGAAATACATTACGCTCTATGGGCCGAAATTCATCAAAGCGTTTTTTAGAGGTATTGGTCTATTTCAAACGACACAGAAGTGATATATTTGTAAAGAGTTAGAAAATGAATTTCTCCATTAAAAAAAGTATCTTTATCATTTATAGTTCAGCTACAGGAACACTCAAAAGATTTCCAATACATTATGGTCAATGGCAATTTTAGGGGCATTCATCCATTTCAAGCACAATGCCGTCCTACCACATAAGTTAGGTAATGGTCCGACCACGGTCACGTGACTCCCTCAAGAACTATCCAAAAGTCGCCAAGCTTGGCGACTTTTGCTGTACGTGTGTGCATATTTAACTCTCAAATCTCAAAAAATATTATGAAATTTCATACATAAGATTGTTGTAACATCTAGTTGTGCATCTCGATTTTTGGTTCCAATCTACTGGAGAATTTATTTACAGAACCACCGAAAAGAATTTCAGTACTTTAATGTCTATGGACATCTTCAATATAATACAACTGTAGACGGTCATTGTTTGGTACATGCCCAAAATCTCGCCGTCTGTCCTCGGTCTTGGCGAGTTTTGGCGAAATATCGCCAAATTTGGCGATATTCAGTTATTAGGTCCATGCCCAAAGTATCGCCATTTGTCATCGTTCTTGGCGAGTTTTGGCGTAATATCGCCAAATTTGGCGATATTCTGTCATTGTTTGGTTCATGCTTAAAATCTCGCCAAGTGTCGTCGAAATTGACGAGTTTCGCCGAAATATCGCCAAATTTGGTGCCAAAAATTATTTCGTATTTTGTATAACTGTAAAACTTTAACCCGTAGAATTTTGAACTTTTGTATTTAGAACTATTGTAATATCTAACTGTTTTCAATATCTTTTTTGACAGCAATCGACTGAGAATTTATTTACAGGGTTTGCCAAATGACTTTAAATACATTGAGGTGTATGAATGCATTCAATTCATTGAAAGTCTGTGGTCAATGACTACTTTGGCTATCCCCAAAATCTCGCAGACTATCTCAAGTTTGTCGGCTTTTGGTGAAATATCGCCAAATAAAGTGTCAGAAGGAAATCTTTCAAATTGAACTCAGCTTGGCGATATCGAAATATTTGGCTAGAAATCGCTAAATCTTACTATTATTGATATTTTATCTCTTTCAAACAAATAAGTTTAGAGGAAGTGCGTCGAAAATATTTTTGATCTAATAGACGTGCAAGGAAGTCATGTGTTGGACACATCAGATTTGACGCCATGGTAATAACCCCCAGTCTTGTTTAATCTTCCTACAAAATGTGGCGTCATTCTCGCAAGTAGATCGCGCTACACTGTCAGTTTAATTATGGCCACCCGGTATCTATATATCTGTTACTCTAATTATAAAGTGATATATCCATTTTGATATATCCGGGGGCCCTTGTCAATTGCCGACCATCCGATCTGACCAGTCCAGGCCTACAAACAATTATCGGATGCAACCGGCATCGGATTTGTAATCAGCACTGGCTTAAGAGAAAAGGTGTTGATCAGAGCCTCTCTTCATTCCTCTGCCCCTTTCTCATGCTTTATGCTTTTCTTTATTTTTGTTTTCAGACTGCACTAAACTGCAAAGGATGAACGAAATTATGAAGAACATTTATTTAAACATGTATGATAATATTTTTTACGATAATCTCAAAGAAACAAACAGTAAATTGTTTGCTACTGCCATTTGTGTTATGAGATGTTAAACAAAGCATTGCAAGTAAAAAAATATTTATTTTTTTTAAATTTAGCTAGTTAACACCAACAAAATTAGGACCCCCCATTTTAGTTTAAAATACTTTAAACAATAATTTTAAAGACTATTGATAATTCTTGGTCATGCAAATTTTGCAAGAAACTTAACTGCTTTCATAGCAGCATTTGATCTTTTTTTGCTTTTGTTAGATATAATCCATGCTCCGAATTTCGGCTTGCTGATGGTCACATGCTCCGGGGGGGTAAGTGGGAAGCAATCGCACTAATTCAGCATCTCCATCGGCGGGGCACACAGGTGTAGGTTTTTAGAAGATCTTCATTGCAGAAGAGGCATCAGGGCTGGGCTGGCGTTGGGGTGCTCTTTCACCCAAAAAATTAATAATTATTCAGGAACCATCGTTGTTTTTTTTTTTTTTTTTTTTTTTTTTTTTTTTTTTTTTTTTTTTGAAACTTGTTGCTTAAGGCAACATCATTAGAATCCGTCTTGGTCACCCAGGCTAGGGGTTATGCAAGAAGTAAACCTTTTGCTCCTAGAGCTACAAATCGCACCTACATCGTCTGCATCTCCAAGCGTAACTGCCCAAAAATCGCGCGCTTGCCTCTCCTCCTCACTCCGGAACCGCCACCCTCAGCCAATCAGAGCCAAGAGTGCCCCTTAAGTAATTCCGGGATAGTCCGACCTGGACCGCAAGAGGGGAAGAAAAGGAATGTTCTCGAACAATTTCGGAGGAAAAGCGCGGGAAAGATAGCGTCCTCTCCGAGATCTGATGTAACAGGCACAGAAAATGATGCAATAGCATGAAATTGTAAGCAAACTTAAAAGATGAAAAATTATTGAAAATTCACAGGGAGATGCCTAACCGAAGAAATAAAGTAATAAAAAAAAAGGAAAAGCAGGATTACGGGAAGTTACGAAAATTAATTTAAAATAAAAAATCCCATCAAAACAACTTTAATGAAAAGGGAGGTATGAAGTATAGCCACTATATTTTAAGGTGCTGATTACCCACAGAACGGCAATTAAAAGGTGAACATTAATTTTAAACACCCTGAAGGCAAAAAACGACCGGTGAAGAGAAAATTTAATCACAAAAAAAAGTAAACAAAAGAGAAAACTTTACACTGCCAAAACAAAATAAATAATTAACAGCCCCCCAAAAGTAAGAAATTACACAGTGGTTATTTAAATTTTTAACTAGAAAGATCTTAAATTACTAAAACGTTCTGGGTGGAGGTAAATTAAATTAATTATTAACCAAAGAAAAGTGATAATATAGTGACAACACCACATTAATTTATGAACCATTTTCAGCTAACAAATTTAAAAGAGACTTTGAATTATAATAGCACTCATCAGGTGTAGGTGGAATGACACTTAAATCCGCTCTGGTGTCATCTAGTAGGTCTATGCCCAAATTTCTTTCATGTAGTATTAAGCAATAATTTTTTAAAGCCTCAACATTTGTATTTAAGCAATCCCTGACCAACATTCATTCCCGTTAACTCCTGCATTTCACCCAGAAGGAGGGAGGGATGCTCGCTTGTCTCAAATTTACATCTTGCAGTTTAGTTTAGTTAAGTTTTCTTAACCTGTGTTCCTCAGAATCGGAAAATATAGCTATCAGGCATTTTTTTAGTACACTATATGCATTATCATCAGGAGGAGAATCAATTATGTCACTCACCTGAGATAGGACCTCTGTCTCAATCAGGCCCGTAGCTAGGGTTAGTTCAGTGGGTGGGCCCGAAAATAACCAGGGTGGGCACGATTTTTGAATCTGCAAACTAAACAAAGCAAAACTATTTAACAGCTAAAGCAATACTTCATTGGCAATAATCTCTATATTTAATTATCAAGGCAGCCTAAGAAAATACGCGCTAAGGAAAGTAAATTGCAAAAAAAACAGGGAACAGATTAAATGCGGGAATTAAGAACAGTGTCTTGAAAATAAACAATAAACTTTGTAATTACTCACAGGCAGGGGCGTAGCCAGAAATTTTTCATGGTGGGGGGTTACGACTACTACAACTCATATATATGTATACGTATGTGTGATAATAGAGTGAAGGATATACATTTTATATGGCAAAAAATTTCTCTTGGGGGGGGGGTTATGACCCCCCCTCCCACCCCTGTGGCTACGCCCCTGCTCACAGGACCTTTTAAAAATGTATAAGCGTTTCGGAAGCAACAAACGGGGTCTTTCTTCATCAGTACCTAATGCGCACCATCCAACAAACAGCAAAGCATAAAAACACGAAATATTTTTTTTTCACTTTCATGCTTTGCTGTCAATTGGATGGTACACATTTAGGTACTAATGAAGAAAGCACTCTTTTGCTGCTTTGGAAACACGTATACCTTTTTTAAAGGTCCTGTGAGTAATAACAAAGTTTATTTATTGATTTTATCCAAGCTCTTTGATAGTTTTTTCCTTCAACTAGGGGCCAAGTCCCCTAGACTCGCTACGCTCGCTTTTCGTATGAGGCATTCGGCCTCTAATAAGGCTTATTCGTAAAAAAAGGCATAATTTCAACAAACGAAACCCATTGTTTGGATCAGATAGAATGTTACCGAGCTACACATAGCTTGTTTCTTGCATGTTCCTTGGAACATAAAAATTTAAACTTCGCACTATTTTTAATTATGTGAAACCCATGGAACACCTTACGCCAATTATGGCGATTTTTCATAATTCAGCGACTTGCTCTACTAACAAAACAGTACTTCACATGTTTTCTTTGATAAAAACTACAGAACAGCTAGGATAGCTTGCCACCAATTGCGACTTTTCATTATTTGGCAATTTACACAAGCTCACAACCTATTATTACTGCTCATTTAAGGTTTCAGGAAAATCGTTATCCATATCTTCATATACATAATCCTTTGCTGATTGGCGTATTCAGCACTACGAATTATATCATCTTGCCGCTCTGACAAATATCATATTTGGTCCATTGAAACCAGTGGCGGCCGGTGGTTAAAAATGTTAGTGCAACCGGAAACATAGGAGCCCCTCCCCCTTCCTCCAGACAGGAATGGAAAATCTTTGTTACTGAATTTGAACGCTGGCTGATTAAGCCCTCCCTGAGAGAAAAAAATCTGATGTGTCCAACACATGACTTCCTTGCACGTCTATTAGATCAAAAATATTTTCGACGCACTTCCTCTAAACTTATTTGTTTGAAAGAGATAAAATATCAATAATAGTAAGATTTAGCGATTTCTAGCCAAATATTTCGATATCGCCAAGCTGAGTTCAATTTGAAAGATTTCCTTCTGACACTTTATTTGGCGATATTTCACCAAAAGCCGACAAACTTGAGATAGTCTGCGAGATTTTGGGGATAGCCAAAGTAGTCATTGACCACAGACTTTCAATGAATTGAATGCATTCATACACCTCAATGTATTTAAAGTCATTTGGCAAACCCTGTAAATAAATTCTCAGTCGATTGCTGTCAAAAAAGATATTGAAAACAGTTAGATATTACAATAGTTCTAAATACAAAAGTTCAAAATTCTACGGGTTATTTTACAGTTATACAAAATACGAAATAATTTTTGGCGCCAAATTTGGCGATATTTCGGCGAAACTCGTCAATTTCGACGACACTTGGCGAGATTTTAAGCATGAACCAAACAATGACAGATTATCGCCAAATTTGGCGATATTACGCCAAAACTCGCCAAGAACGATGACAAATGGCGATACTTTGGGCATGGACCTAATAACTGAATATCGCCAAATTTGGCGATATTTCGCCAAAACTCGCCAAGACCGAGGACAGACGGCGAGATTTTGGGCATGTACCAAACAATGACCGTCTACAGTTGTATTATATTGAAGATGTCCATAGACATTAAAGTACTGAAATTCTTTTCAGTGGTTCTGTAAATAAATTCTCCAGTAGATTGGAACCAAAAATCGAGATGCACAACTAGATGTTACAACAATCTTATGTATGAAATTTCATAATATTTTTTGAGATTTGAGAGTTAAATATGCACACACGTACAGCAAAAGTCGCCAAGCTTGGCGACTTTTGGATAGTTCTTGAGGGAGTCACGTGACCGTGGTCGGACCATTACCTAACTTATGTGGTAGGACGGCATTGTGCTTGAAATGGATGAATGCCCCTAAAATTGCCATTGACCGTAATGTATTGGAAATCTTTTGAGTGTTCCTGTAGCTGAACTATAAATGATAAAGACACTTTTTTTAATGGAGAAATTCATTTTCTAACTCTTTACAGCATATATCACTTCTGAGTCGTTTGAAATAGCCCAATACCTCTAAAAAACGCTTTGATGAATTTCGGCCCATAGAGCGTAATGTATTTCGAATCTTTTGGGCGGTTCTGTAGATAAACTATCCAGTCGAATGGAACCGAAAGGGGAGGTGCACAACTAGATGTTACAACGTTCCTAAATATAAAGTTTCAACATTCTACGACTAATAGTTTTTGAGATATGCGAGTTTAATGAATTTCGGCCCATTGAGCGTAATGTATTTCGAATGTTTTGGGCAGTCCTGTAGATAAACTATCCAGTCGAATGGAACCAAAAGGGGAGGTGCACAACTAGATGTTACAAATATCCAAAATATGAAGTTTCGACATTCTACGCCTAATAGCTTTTGAGTTAGGCGAGTTTAATGAATTTCGGCCCATAGAGCGTAATGTATTTCGAATCTTTTGGGCGGTCCTGTACATAAACTATCCATTCGATTGTCACCAAAAGGGGAGGTGCACAACTAGATCATAGAACAATCCTAAATATCAAATCTCAACATTCTACGACCAATAGTTTTTGAGATATGCGAGTTACATACATACGTACGTACGTACGTACAGACGGCATGGAAAAACTGGCCACAATAGACTCGCCGCTGGTCAAAATGAGTTGCAGACGCATTAATATGATCGTGCATGATAGCCTACGATGAGATGCATCGAAAAAATTTTTAAAATTCAATTTAGAGGTAGTCAAAATCGGTTTTTTTGTCGAAATTTGGCCCCCAAAATTTTTCGGGATCACATTACTTCCTTATACTACGTACAAGGAAGTAAAAAGAAAAAAAAAAAAAAAAGGAAATTACCTGAAAAATGTAAGAGATCCTAATTTACTTCCATAAAATGGACATAAATTTCAACTAGCCGCTTTTATCCTCAAAATTGCATTAATCCGTGTCTGATTCAAAGTTTCCTTAGAATTTTCTTTTGTAATGATAACATGAGAAGAAAATCTGATGTGTCCAACACATGACTTCCTTGCACGTCTATTAAATAAAAATGTTTTCTACGCACTTCCTCTAAACTTATTTGTTTGAAAGAGATAAAATATCAATAATAGTAAGGTTTAGCGATTTCTAGCCAAATTTTTCGATATCGCCAAGCTGAGTTCAATTTGAAAGATTTCCTTCTGACACTTTATTTGGCGATATTTCACCAAAAGCCGACAAACTTGAGATAGTTTGCGAGATTTTGGGGATAGCCACAGTAGTCATTGACCACAGACTTTCAATGAATTGAATGCATCCATACACCTTAATGTATTTAAAGTCATTTGGCTCACCCTATAAATAAATTCTTAGTGGATTGCTGTCAAAAAAGATATTGAAAACAGTTAGATATTATAATATAGTTCTAAATACAAAAGTTCAAAATTCTACGGGTTAAAGTTTTAGAGTTATACAAAATACGAAATAATTTTTGGCGCCAAATTTGGCGATATTTCGGCGAAACTCGTCAATGTCGACGACATTTGGCGAGATATTAAGCATGGACCAACAATGACAGATTATCGCCAAATTTGGCGATATTTCGCCAAAACTCGCCAAGAACGATGACAAATGGCGATACTTTGGGCATGGACGAAATGACTGACTATCGCCAAATTTGGCGACATTTCGGCAAAACTCGCCAAAGTCCAGGACAGTCGGCGAGATTTTGGGCATGTACCAAACAATCACTGTCTGCAATTGTATTATATTGAAGATGTCCATAGACATTAAAGTACTGAAATTCTTTTCGGTGGTCCTGTAAATAAACTCTCCAGTAGATTGGAACCAAAAATCGAGATGCACAACTAGATGTTACAACAATCTTATATATAAAATTTCATAATAGTTTTTGAGGTTTGAGAGTTAAATATACACACACGTCACTAAAAGTCGCCAAGCTTGGCGACTTTTGGCACAGTTCTTGAGGGAGGCACGTGACCGTGGTCGGACCATTACCTAACTTATGTGGTAAGACGGTATTGTGCTTGAAATGGATGAATGCCCCTAAAATTGCCATTGACCGTAATGTATTGGAAATCTTTTGAGTGTTCCTGTAGCAGAACTGTAAATGATAAAGACACCTTTTTTAATGGAGAAATTCATTTTCTAACTCTTTTCAGCATATATCACTTCTGAGTCGTTTGAAATAGCCCAATACCTCTAAAAAACGCTTTGATGAATTTCGGCCCATAGAGCGTAATGTATTTCGAATCTTTTAGGCGGTTCTGTAGATAAACTATCCAGTCGAATGGAACCGAAAGGGGAAGTGAACAACTAGATGTTACAACAATCCTAAATATAAAGTTTCAACATTCTACGCCTAATAGTTTTTGAGATATGCGAGTTTAATGAATTTCGGCCCATTGAGCGTAATGTATTTCGAATGTTTTGGGCGGTCCTATAGATAAACTATCCAGTCGAATGGAACCAAAAGGGGAAGTGCACAACTAGATGTTACAACTATCCAAAATATGAAGTTTCGAAATTCTACGCCTAATAGTTTTTGAGTTAGGCGAGTTTAATGAATTTCGGCCCATAGAGCGTAATGTATTTCGAATCTTTTGGGCGGTCCTGTACATAAACTATACATTCGATTGCAACCAAAAGGGGAGGTGCACAACTAGATCATAGAACAATCCTAAATATCAAATCTCAACATTCTACGACCAATAGTTTTTGAGATATGCGAGTTACATACATACGTACGTACGTACGTACGTACGTACGTACGTACAGACGGCATGGAAAAACTGACCACAATAGACCGGCCGCTGGTCAAAATGAGTTGCAGACGCGTTTATATGATCGTGCATGCTAGCCTACGATGAGATGCATCGAAAAAATTCTTAAAATTAAATTTAGAGGTAGTCAAAATCGGTTTTTTAGTCGAAATTTGGCCCCCAAAATTTTTCGGGATCACATTACTTCCTTATACTACGTACAAGGAAGTAAAAAGTAAAAAAGAGAAAACTTACTTATTACTTCCTTGTACGTAGTATAAGGAAGTAATGTGATCCCGAAAAATTTTGGGGGCCAAATTTCGACTAAAAAACCGATTTTGACTACCTCTAAATTTAATTTTAAGAATTTTTTCGATGCATCTCATCGTAGGCTAGCATGCACGATCATATAAACGCGTCTGCAACTCATTTTGACCAGCGGCCGGTCTATTGTGGTCAGTTTTTCCATGCCGTCTGTACGTACGTACGTACGTATGTATGTAACTCGCATATCTCAAAAACTATTGGTCGTAGAATGTTGAGATTTGATATTTAGGATTGTTCTATGATCTAGTTGTGCACCTCCCCTTTTGGTCGCAATCGAATGTATAGTTTATGTACAGGACCGCCCAAAAGATTCGAAATACATTACGCTCTATGGGCCGAAATTCATTAAACTCGCCTAACTCAAAAACTATTAGGCGTAGAATGTCGAAACTTTATATTTTGGATAGTTGTAACATCTAGTTGTGCACCTCCCCTTTTGGTTCCATTCGACTGGATAGTTTATCTACAGGACCGCCCAAAACATTCGAAATACATTACGCTCAATGGGCCGAAATTCATTAAACTCGCATATCTCAAAAACTATTAGGCGTAGAATGTCAAAACTTTATATTTAGGATTGTTGTAACATCTAGTTGTTCACTTCCCCTTTCGGTTCCATTCGACTGGATAGTTTATCTACAGAACCGCCTAAAAGATTCGAAATACATTACGCTCTATGGGCCGAAATTCATCAAAGCGTTTTTTAGAGGTATTGGGCTATTTCAAACGACTCAGAAGTGATATATGCTGAAAAGAGTTAGAAAATGAATTTCTCCATTAAAAAAGGTGTCTTTATCATTTACAGTTCTGCTACAGGAACACTCAAAAGATTTCCAATACATTACGGTCAATGGCAATTTTAGGGGCATTCATCCATTTCAAGCACAATACCGTCTTACCACATAAGTTAGGTAATGGTCCGACCACGGTCACGTGCCTCCCTCAAGAACTGTGCCAAAAGTCGCCAAGCTTGGCGACTTTTAGTGACGTGTGTGTATATTTAACTCTCAAACCTCAAAAACTATTATGAAATTTTATATATAAGATTGTTGTAACATCTAGTTGTGCATCTCGATTTTTGGTTCCAATCTACTGGAGAGTTTATTTACAGGACCACCGAAAAGAATTTCAGTACTTTAATGTCTATGGACATCTTCAATATAATACAATTGCAGACAGTGATTGTTTGGTACATGCCCAAAATCTCGCCGACTGTCCTGGACTTTGGCGAGTTTTGCCGAAATGTCGCCAAATTTGGCGATAGTCAGTCATTTCGTCCATGCCCAAAGTATCGCCATTTGTCATCGTTCTTGGCGAGTTTTGGCGAAATATCGCCAAATTTGGCGATAATCTGTCATTGTTGGTCCATGCTTAATATCTCGCCAAATGTCGTCGACATTGACGAGTTTCGCCGAAATATCGCCAAATTTGGCGCCAAAAATTATTTCGTATTTTGTATAACTCTAAAACTTTAACCCGTAGAATTTTGAACTTTTGTATTTAGAACTATATTATAATATCTAACTGTTTTCAATATCTTTTTTGACAGCAATCCACTAAGAATTTATTTATAGGGTGAGCCAAATGACTTTAAATACATTAAGGTGTATGGATGCATTCAATTCATTGAAAGTCTGTGGTCAATGACTACTGTGGCTATCCCCAAAATCTCGCAAACTATCTCAAGTTTGTCGGCTTTTGGTGAAATATCGCCAAATAAAGTGTCAGAAGGAAATCTTTCAAATTGAACTCAGCTTGGCGATATCGAAATATTTGGCTAGAAATCGCTAAACCTTACTATTATTGATATTTTATCTCTTTCAAACAAATAAGTTTAGAGGAAGTGCGTAGAAAACATTTTTATTTAATAGACATGCAAGGAAGTCATGTGTTGGACACATCAGATTTTTTTTTATAAGTCAAATCAATCCTCCTTTCTTTTAAACTTGCGAATTGGTCATTGATGTCCTCATAAAAAGGCGTTGTTTTAATAAGTTCATCAATTATTCCCCGTTCGATTGACAGCGTCGATAATGCCGTCAATCGTTCCTCGGACATGGAATTCCTCAAATAATTTTTAATTCTCTTTAGACAAGAGAAACTTCTTTCACTTGTTGCGCTTGTAGTGGGTATTGTCAGTATCAAACACAGGAATTTATATACTTCTTGGAAAATGTCCTTCGTTCCATTATCATGCATGTTTTTAATTATTTCTTGCACACTACAATTCCTGTATGATAAATCTGAATAAAACAGTTTTAATTCATTTTTAAGTCTATGAGTATCACTTATCACATTTGGATAAGAGTTTTTCAAGCTTTCTATAGCGTTTTCTGGGATGTTATTTATGGAAAAGTCCTGAAACTTTGAAGAATCGGCGAGACAAAAAAAAAATATATATATAAACATTCGCTGTCTTTAAATCTTGCATCAAATTCCATTACTATGGTACCTAAAATTTCAAAATATAATATTTTAAATTTTCGAAACACATCTTCTTGCGCTTGGAAGCCATATTGTCTTTTGAAAACAATTTCTGTTTTCGAATTCGCTATTTCAAAAAAACATTTGAACGTGTCCTCATTACGGTTTTGGCTTATTATGTTCCGAGTTGTCTTGATTTGCTGGAGACAATAATTTATATCCAAAGATTTTTTTTGCAGAATGTCATACAAAACATCTGTTTGTTGGAAAATAAAATCAAAAATTAAGGATAAAAGTGTGAATCCAAAATCATTAAAATAATTCAAAAATCCATTTGCATGTCGAATGGAAGTTTCATCCATATTTGGATCAGATAAAATGCTTTTGAAAATTTCTTTTAAGCCTTTCCATTCATCTGTTACCACTCTTAATATTTTACTATTAGAATGCCATCGTGTGTCAGTGCTAGTTGCTATTTTCCGTGCAATTGTTGAATTTAGTAAGTATGTCCTCTTCGCAGAATGATGGAAAAATGAAGGAATTCCACTTAAGTTTGCAAAAAAAATTCGACAGTCTGAGATATTATTTACACTTTGTTTTAAAATTAAATTAAGTCTATGGCCGCAGCAGTAAACAAATAATGCTTGTGGAGCTTGCGATTTAATTTTGGTTTGCAAGCCAGTCAAATGTCCACGCATGACACTTGCTCCATCGTAGCATTGAGCAATAAGTTTTGTGCGATGTTCAAGAGGTCCTAAAACCGTTTCTAAAAGTTCAAAGAGAGCTTCTGCAGTACGAGATATACTAACATCAAAAAACCCTAAAAATCTCTCAACTACCAATCCGTTTGAAGAAACATACCTCACAATAATAGAGCACTGTGATTTTTGGGAAATATCTGTGGTATCGTCTACTTCAATAGCAAAAAACAAAGATTCTGAAATTTCATTTTTTATAAATTCATGTATATGAGAATATAAACACTCAATCAATTCATTTTTTATAGTTTTTGATTCACCTTTAAAAACAGTTTTAATATTTAAGTAATGCTGTTGTAATTCTATCGAAGCTTCAGATATCAATAATTTAAAAACCTCTTTAAAATTCCCCCGGTTTAAAGAATCTTCTCGCTCGTCATGTCCTCTAAATGCCAGTTCTTGCTTACTTAAAAACAATACTGCTTTGATGGGTAACTGCATGAAGCGTCTATTCAGGTTTACCTTCTTGTTAAATTCAGCAATATAAAGTCGAGAGTTTTCCTTTAGTGCGTCAGCAATTTGGGTCCCACTTCTTAACAACTCTTTAAATTTTAAAGAATTTTTTAAATGTTCGATTGAGCCTTCATGTGTTTTACATGCTCTTGTGATGGTGGTTAACCCATCATGTCCAGTACCATTCCAAATGCTCTTTTTTTATCCCAACGATTAAACACGGCCAACAAAACATTTTTTGTAAATAAAAACTGCCACATAGCCACGAGAATAATGAATACCAAGATGACTGGAAGCTACGACCATGCTGAGACGATGTAGTATTTTGCTACTACTGCCGTGAAAATTAGTTTAGCTAGGTAAAAATTTAGATTTTCAAATTTAGCAGGCTACCAAAACAGAATTAAGATTTTGTCCATTGCGTTGTGACTGTTAGAGTGGATAAATAACCCAATGATCTCAGCCTTGCCTGAAGTGTGTGTTAGAAGTGAGGTAAAATAAACACAGAGACATTGCATTAGATCACCAAAATACAAATTTTATTTAACAATAACAGGGGTAAACAACTAGTGGCCTCACGACATCAGTATTTGGAAATAAAAGTAAGTAAAACACAGCGCTGGGGTATTACAGCGCGCGATAGTTATGCACAAAAAAAACAAAAATATGAGAGTGCTTTAATTTCCCATTATTAGCCCTTGTAAATTGAAAGAAAATAAAAAAAATAAAAATAAAAAGGTAATGCATAATTAAAATTGTCATGACAAAAGTAGCTCGATTGGATCCAAAATTTAAGTTAAAAGGCTCTGCTGCAGCATAAAAAAAAATTTATCCTATCAAAAAAGAAAAGAAAAAATTTGGGCTAACAAGTCCCCACCTTCCCCAAGCCACACAAGGCATCTGATGAAAATCCCGCCCAAATCCCTTAACTGTTACTTGAAACCCCACTTTTACAATCCAACAGATGAGTTTAAATAGTTACCAAAATAAATAAAAAGGGGAACTTTGCAATTTTTACACCAAAGGGTGCAGCAAAATACATTGATGTGCAGAACAACACAAACAATTACAGAGATTAGCATAGGCCAAACCAGAATATAAAACAGATTTTATGACGATTAGTTAAAATTTTAACTAATTAATCCGCCGTATTAAATAATGTTTTATGTGTTTTTATTAGATTTTATGACACTCCAAAAATTAACTAGGTAAGAAAAAAAAAAATAACACAGCATCAACAATCATCATTTAACAAAAAAAAATTAAACATGGCGTTACAGGAAGTTATACCACTGGTTACTACATGAAGAGAAGAGTCATTTAGCTATTGATTTAAATCCCCCCCCCCTTTAAACGTTACAAGTTCCAAAAAAAAAAGAATAGTTCTAGCTCGGCTTGAAGCATGATGACGCTGATCCAGCTTTGGTGGAGAAATAGTAGCATAAGGATGATAGAGAAAAGGAAATCAGAATGCTCTCACCCACGGATCCAATGGCAGGCCTGGTCTCGGTGTTTCAGGGAACTGACGGTCGGACGCTGGTGACTCCCGGAGCCGGCATCTTGGTCTCTCCTTGAAAGGGATTCCGGACGGCACAATCAGGCGTCGGAGATTTCGCGATCCACACGGAGCATACTATGAAGCACTAGCGGCTCCCGGTTTGGGGAAGATGATCTCAGCGTAGTAGATCGAAACGGGACGTCGAAACTGGTAATTGATCTTCGTCGAAAAAGAACAGGGGGTGGGGGCCTTAAGCCCAATTCACATCAGAAGTGAGGGGAGGCATACTGGCAGTGACGGTGACGCATCGGCAAGGTGGCCAAATAGAGGCAGACGGCCAAAAAAACCGAACATGTTACAAACGTGGTGGGGCCACTCGGTGCTTACGCACAAAAAAAAAAAAAAAAGAGAATAATTTTATACGGTGATCATGGAGTAGCTGGCCCTCTGGCCTACGTGCTAAAACTTCACATCATGAACTTGATGTAAGTGACGACTGTTATGCCGAGCTAGGCCCCTAAAATGCACGATGAAAAAACCGATCAAGAATACGTCCTAGCCGCACCACCACAGCTCTCAGAATGACGCTTTCTGCCCCACGCTTGAGGAGCCTCGCCGAGACGCCGACCGTTTGGACCAATCAGAGTGCGCCATCTCAGCCCGGAAACTTCGAGAACATTCGATTGTCGGGGGAAGGAAGAGAGGAAAGAAGAAAATGGCGGCCAGCGACTACTACACGCGGGAAAGAAACGAACTTGGCTGAGAAGAAACGCAAGCAAGAACGGCCATCTTGAAATGGGAAAAAAGCTTAATTGATCAAAAAGGCATTAAAAACGTTATTAAATTTCCTAAAATTTTAGCGGGAGATAGCTAATCGTCCGAGACAACCCTGGGTAAAATTTGGAATAAAAATTAAATTAGAAAAGAGTAAAACTAATTAAAAACCGGACATGAACAAGAGATATTGCAAGAAATGAGTTAGGCTATTGAAGAGAGAGGGAAATTTAATAGTCAGCAGAAAATCGACAGAATTTACAAGATAATTAAATTTACACCTCCGGAGAAAGGGCAAACAACGACGGAATTAATTTAAAGAAAAGGTCATTATTTAAAAAGTCCCAACAAAAAAAAGGGTAATTAGTAGGAATTTAAAAAGACAAGCTATTGAGTTATAGAAGAAGAGTCATCCAGACCATTATATCTCCTGACAAAAGGCATTTAAATTAAACTTCCAAGTTAATTACAAGAATTAGAGAATAAATAATTAATGGTTAAAACAATTAAAATAAAATTACTGCTTTTGATTTGTAAAAACATTATCCCCCAAAAACAATACAACAACGAACCTGCTGTTTTCTTATGAATGGACAAGTTTGGTGTCGGTCTATCTTCTGTTAGTAGTTGTCGTTTATCATCTTCTTTCCATATGTTAAATGGAGTTTGAAGCAAGACACAAACTGGATCATAAGGGGGCTGTATGTTTCAAAGCGGTTAAATCATAAATTTCAATGATACAGTAACCAGGGGCGTAGCCAAGGGGGGTGGTTAGGGGGTTCATAACCCCCCCATGAGGAATTTTTTGCCATACAAAATGTATATTCTTCACTACATTATGACACCCACGTATACATATATATGAGTTGTAGTAGTCGTAACCCCCCGCCCCCCGCCCCCATGAAAAATTTCTGGCTACGCCCCTGACAGTAACAAATAAATGTAAGAACTTTCAACCTTCCCAGACAAAAAAAAAAAAAAAAAAAAAAAATCCTTCCGTTAGAATGGACAAGAACATATATTCTGTGTGTCGTACCCCCTCCCTCACTTTTCGTCAGAGCCAATCAGTTTGTCGAATTCCCGAATGCAGCCGGTACAAGGAAATCTTATATGAGCTGCGTCTTAGCTGCATTCGCCCAATACAGCCTATGCCGGAGAGATTGCTTACGTAGTCGTTGTCATGGCAACAGTGCTGCCAATTTCTTTTTCAGACCTCATGGCTGTACCAAAGATTTTCCCAATTGAATTGCGGAAAGATTAAAGTGCTTATTTTCTGAATGAGCGATCCGGCCACAACACGTTTTGAGATTTTTTTAATTTACCGTAGGAATTCCGTAATTCTAATCTGAATTTAGGAAAATGCTGATAATTTTTGTTACGTTTTCAATATGTTTTTTTTTTTTTTTTGTGTGAGATTTTTTTAATTTACCCTAGGAATTCCATAATTCTAATCTGAATTTAGGAAAATTAGTAATTCTTGGTGATAATTTCAAGTGCAGCCCGGCTGTACTTGCTGTATCCCACGAGCCGCCACTGATTGAAACAGCAAATGGCTAAAATGAACTTTAGCCCAATACATGGTGACATTTTTTATATGGGCGATGAATGCGCCAAGTATTGTAAATTCTATATTTTAAAGCTGTGAAAAAGTCCGAAAAATCTTCCATTTTTGGTGTCCATTATTGTTATTTTGTAATCTAGCTATTGCGTGACATGTGCTTTTTCTATGTGACGTCATTGAACTGTTAATTTACTTTTGCACATGCGTTATTGTTATTGCTCTAATGTTTAGATTTTGCCGTTCGCAGTGTGGAAATATTGTCGATATTGGTACCGCATATGTTAGCGTATTATATAATTAGATAGTATTAGAGTAATTGGATTATTTATTTCCAGTATCTCTTTATGCAGTGGCTCAGCGGAGGAACCCAGGAGCTCCGCAGCTCGAGGGGATCCCCGAAGAGTCAGGGGCCCGGAAAGCTCTAAAATAGTTAAATGTGGTTTTCAGGCACGTAACACTAATTTCCAAATATTAAATAGTCTAATATTCTATTCAGGGCCCTATTATCGCACAGGCAAATCGGGACTTTGCCCAGGGCCCTTGTTCGAAGTGGCCCCCAATTTCAAATGATGTTCTGAAACATTATTTTTTATAACTAAATTTTATGAAAATTAAAACAAATTTCATAGATGGGGTCCCCCAAATTCTTTAATGCACAGAGCCCCTGTTGGTCATAATCAGGCCCTGATTCTATTCCCTCTAAATTCCTCAGTAAGGGGCCCCTTTTCAACCTCTAGCCGAGGGCTCCCAAAGCAGCCGGTCCGGGCCTGAATGGATTGGAACCACACATCTTCATTTTAGAGCCGGAATCTCTTCAGCGTGCTCAGAAGATAGCAGTGTCATAGCCGATTTCTATGACAAAATGTTCAACATTTCGATGCTTTTTATTTCTTCTACAACTCTGGCAACAATTTCACTCGCTTGTAGCAGGTCCATAGCTTTAGACGGCAGTTTATTATAGCCTGGATCTAACAGGGATAGAAAGGAATGCCAAAGTGTTCCAAGTAATACAAACTGAGGAGTTTTAATCTGGGAAAGCACCCAGTTGCTTCAATTGAAATATCACTAGAGTCAGCACACTTCTGAAGAATCTTGATAAGTTCTGAGTAATTATTTAGTACCACTACTGTACAGCGGTAATGCCCAGACCATCGTTGAGGCAATAGACGATTCAGTGCTTGCCCCTCATACACATTTGCAATGTGATGTGATGCTTTCTAGTGAATTTATAGAGTCCAGAGCAGATATCGAAGAAACTGCACAAATCTTTGTCCCCTGAAATAATCCACTAAGTGCAATTTATGGTTCTAGACATGAATGTAAGAAATTTCTTTCTTGAGTTGACACTTGAGTTTAGCCTGCACGCCACCGTTTGCTCCAGTCATGACGGCAGCACCATCGTAACATTGAGAGATGATATTCTTTGGATCCGGTCCCAGTTTATTAAGCTCATCCAGAATTGTTGTACAGACCGCATCTGCATCCAGATAAACTGTAGTAGCAATACTGACTAAATGTTCAAATGTAATTCCTTCTTTTACGACACGGAAGACACATTTTCAGTCCCGTTTCTATCTTTCGTTCCATCCACATTGATAGTGAAGAATGGAACATCTGCTCCCTGAACTCTCCTTGCAATTTCTTCTTTAACCATTTTCGCCAATGTAGAAATAATTTCATTCTGCATTTCCGGAGATTTGTATTTAGCATTCTTTGGTATTCTGGTTATGATATTTTGTAATACTTGATGTTACACCAGAAGTTATGAACTCGCTTTCAATTTGACGAAACTACACAGCTGGATTCTCTTTCTAAAAAGGCGACGCCTTGACAGAGACCCTATTCACAGTAGTACTTGCATTTTTGTCAGCCTGTTCAGATCCAGTATCCGTCATCTTGAGTAAAAGCTTTAATTTGACTTTCTTTGAAACATTTTCTCGGGTCACCAGTGTTACTTATTAGTATGATAAAACAATAACGTTTAGCAGTAGAACAGCACAATAACATTTATTAACTGAAATCAACAGAAAGATTAAAACATAAAACATTCGGTGCTTTTCTGGTGAGGAGGGATGCCCCAAATCACATTTACGGTTGAGCCATCGAAACCGCCTGCTTTTCATTCAGAGGAGCAAAGCTGCTCTTTTTTCTCCATCGAGTCTGCACCTGTGCAAGCTGGTATGGAGGCGCATAAATTTGACTTGGAGCATGCTTTTTTGACCAGCGTTTGCCTTGGAGTGGCTCTGAAATGCAACGCTACAGTGTTATTATTAAAATAGTAGTACATGCGATTTCCTTTCATTATACTAACCTAATGGGTTATTGAAGATCTTTTGATAGGGATTTTCGAAATGAGTTTTTTATCCTTAAAAGGTGACAAGCAATAAAATACTTCAAGTAAAATAAGTAATATAATGCTACATAACAGATTACAACGATATTAGCACTGGCAGTGCCATCGGTTGGCCATTGTTGCAACTATTTTTTGTTATTATTCCATTCTTCTCTTTTCTCATTTAGTAAATGTACTGATTTTGGCTTCATTTGGATTATTCAAGCTAAAGGCCACCATGGCCGAGTGGATAAGACACTTAAAATGGTAAATGTCTGAAGTGTGAAGGTCCAGTGTTCTGACTTACTACTTACTGCCGATCTAATGATCTGGAGTTTGGTTGGTTTTTTTCCAAATGTAGCATGAATAAGCATTAGAATCCATTAAAAAGTCCTCTGCCCAAGGCAACCCTTCAAGGCAGATATTCTCATGCGGGCTTCCCATAACGCTTAAACAAATCAAGCTGCAGGCAGCTCTAAATAGAGATACATAGCCATCCTGTATACTCTTTAGCTTAACATTTCAATTTCAATTTTTTAAAGTTCTTATGTGGATGAGTTCAGTGGTATAGTGAGCAAAACTGGTACCTGGGGCAAGATAACTCTTTTGGTGCCCTCCACTTATTTTTTATCAAATTTTCTTTGCTTTAGGGCCGATCTATTGCCCCTCTGAGAACGGCTCCCGGCGCATGATATACCCCCCTTGCACCCTCCTCACTATGCCACCGGGTGGCTTATTGTCTTCACAAACAGCCTTTAAATTGTGCAAAGAATGACTGTTAAATTTAAATCGAATTAAGTTATTTTGCTCATGGCAATATACAGTTAAAATTAAATGCCTGTAAAATAAAAGTTTGCAAAATAATTAACATAAATTCTATTCCCTAATCATAGTATGCATAAATCTTTTTGTGTATGTCTTACAAATATGAATAGTTTACAATTTTATTTGTAAATTAATATAAATAAAGTCTCCAAATTAAAATTTTTGTTCTGGTATTTCTTGGAAGGTCTTGTTTGAATGATTTATATTGATCGATACTCTAAGCTTTTTAAATTTTTAACAAGTCCACATGCTAAAAAAACTATGAGATATACTTCATTTTTATAAATAGAACATGTATATGCTCTTCAGGTATATATTAGTTGCCATTCATATAAACAAGAATTAACTGTTTAGTGGCTCACAATGCAATTTTTTAGTAAAATCGGAGAATTCTTAGATCTTGTTAGCACATTCACATTAAAAAAAAAAAAAAAAAAAAATAGATCAAAAGATCTTTTTTAAATTAGCCCAGGGGGTCATTCCATTTCAAATCAACCAGGCCATGTCACCCACCGTCTCGGATTTCTTTGAAAATTTTTATAAATGTAGCCATTAGTGTTCTAACTAACAATGTAAAATTTTACTTCAATATCTCTAATACTTTTTAAGATAAAAATTGTTAAAATAATAGGAAAGTGACCATCAATGGCGTTTTTGCATACACTTATTTTAATGGTGCTTTCTCAGATAAAAAATCATAACTTTCTTTATTTTCAATATATTAAATTGAAATTTATACCAAAATGGTCACAAAGGTTTGGAGATTATAGAAAAAATTAATTTGATAGTGCTGTTTAAAACTGGAACCCCCCCAAAATTCATAAACTTTGTTTTTTTTTCAAAAAAATTTCATAAAAACAATAATTTTGCAAAAGCTGTTTCAGAAAAAGGCACAGCTCTTAACAAAGCAAACTATTTTTTTACTTACATGTAAATGCATAAAGTAAGATAATTTAAAATAAAAACGGTGGTATTTTGAGTCCTAATAGGTTAATTTAATTAAAAACCAAATATTTTGATGATTTTTCTTAAAATGTTATGAAATGTTATGAACTGCATGCAAATGTTATTATAAAATAATTTTTTATTTATTTAATTTAAAAAGGTGCTTATTTTATTTAAAAGTTAATAATGAGTTAAAATTATTTTACTTAAAATTTAATTTTTTTATTTTTAAAATATAAAACTTTTTAAACAAAATCTGATTATACATATAGTAAATATGCGTCAAAACTTGGAAGTTTTTTTCTTTCTTTCTTTCTGTTTTTTTTTTTTTTTTTTTTTTTTTTTTTTTTTTTTTTTGTTGTTGTTATTGTCAACTACAAGTCGAATTACACTCATTCTGACTTATTTTAGATCAGTAATATAAATGTTAATTTTATTTATTTTTAATGTAGACAATGCTTTGTTTATAATGGGAATCTCCTCACCTGTCAGTTAAAAACTTGGTATTTATTTATATTTAATTGTGTGTCATAGGAAATCAAGTTAAAATAGTTTATTAATGTTTAAATCAGTATTTTTTTAATCAGTTCAAGCAAAAAGGAAAAAGAGAGAGTGTGTCAATAACAAATAATAAAAAAATGGGGGTTAGGGAGAAAAAGTGGAAACAGGCTTTTTTTTTTTTTTTTTTTTTTTTTTCCAGAAATTATGCAACTTTTTAAGTTATTTTTATGCAATTAAGTTATCCTAATTTAGAGATTCAAAGATTTTTTTAATATCTCTTCAGAAGTTGTACTATGCACTTTTAGGAACAGTTATTCTAACAGTAATGAAACATGCAGAAAAAGAAATTTAGTTAAATTTAAGTGCTGCATGGTTGGAAAATTTTCTAATTTAAATGTTGTCTCCGCCAATTCTGTAATTTTTTTTTTGGGGGGGGTGTAAATTGCCTGAGGCATGAAGAAAGCATATCTGTATATTGTTTATATATAAAACAATTATTTATTTATAAATAAAATTTATATTGATTTATAATTAAAACAATTTTAAAAACTTTTGTTTTTATCATAATTTTGTTTATTTTTACATCAGTTTAAAAGAACTATGACAGTAGTCTCTTCAGTCAACAGGCTTTTGGACTGTAACTAGATCAGATCACATGCTTTCTGTTTGTTGTGTGGTAAGGAGCTGGTGTAATCTGAGAAGATGCAAGGGGAGATACTGAGTAGTGTAAGATAGTAAAGGCCATTGCCCACACCCAGTGATTGCTGTGGCTACAATGTATTTGAAGGAGGATATTTGGCCACGGCTTAAGGCCTCTGCCGATATCCAGAGACTGTCGTGGGGTCGCTTGCCCAATTATCACTTGTAAGCAATCAATTTTTCGCACTCAGAAGAAAGGGGTAGATACTTCGAACAATAGGTAATTGGGGACCGTGGACAATATTGCGGTTTTTACGCTTGTAGTTTCCACCCCATCTATTATTCGGTAGAGGACACCCCATGTGTCGCTGCCAGTCGCCGCTTCCAAACCCCCTCAAATACATTGTAGCCGCGACGGTCTCTGGTTATCGGCAGAGGCCTTTACATTGGGTGACACATATGCTGTCCTCTATCGAACAATAGATGGGGTGTGAAACCACAATATTATCCACAGTCCCCAATTACCTTTTGTCTGAAGTATCTCTTTCTCTGCAGTGCGAAAAATTTATTGCTTACACGTGATAATTGGCCAAGCTGCGAGCGGCTCCCTCTCGATGTGGAAAGCGGACTTAAAGGGGTGGGGTCCACTCCCTCTTCCAATGAGTCACCCTCTTGTTTGCATGTGTGAATATCTCTTGCTTGGTCAGATGCTTTGAGAATTGGAATCAGTTTTGCCTTTCTTTGATTAAGTGAAGATGTTCTTTGAGTAATTTGGAATTGTTTTTGATGTTCTCTGGGATTGTTGAAATTATTTTAAAGAGTTAAACCAATAATCTAAAGCTAAATTATTCAGCTTTATATATAAGCTCATTTTTGTTTATCTAATTGAAAGACTTTAAATTAGAATGTTTTTTTTTTTTTTTTTTTTTTTTTTTTTTTTTTTTTTAATAGTATTGAATATCAGTTCCACTTAATATGGCAGCAGAACATTCCCAAACGTGCTTTAGTATTAGCTAAGAAAATGGAACTGAATGTCATAAAAGGACTTGTACTCAAGTAGAAACTGTATCAAGTTCAGCATTATTAAGCCCTTCAGACTTGAACTTAATAAGTTTTTGAAGTAATGTACAATCTGAGCTTTTACTTAATATTTGTGAACATCACAAATTATTTTATTGGAATAAATTTGAAATACTTCAAACATCACGTTTTGACCCGTTTAAGTGCCATAAAAGAAAGAGAAAAAAATGTTTGAGAACCATTAATTTAAATTTATCTGAGGTAATTAACAAATTGCCGAACTGTGAAAAATCGATTCCTGGACAAAATAATATGTAGTTTTTATAGGAAGAACGTAAACAAACTTATTTCTGAGATTGATGACAAAGTATCAACTGTCAGTGATACCAGTGACAAAGTATCTACTGGCAACTGGCAGCGATGAAACTGTCACAAATTTCAAAACAAGAAGCTTTAGAAGATGTTATAATGTATCATTACAAAACATAGGTGAATCTCAAGAAAAATGTTTAATTTGTAGTTGACAATAAAAAAAGCTAGAAAAATTTTGATGCATGTTAACTATATATATTTCCGATTTTGTTTAAAAAATTTATTTCAAAATAATTTAAATTTTAAGTAAAATAACTAACTCATTATTAACTTTTAAATAAAATAAGTGCTTTTTAAAATAAATAAATAATTATTTTATAATAACATTTGCATGCAGCATAACATTTTAAGAAAAATCATCAAAGTATTTGGTTTTTAATTAAATTAACCTATTAGGACTCAAAATACCACCATTTTTATTTTAAATTATCTTACTTTATGCATTTACATGTAAGTAAAAAAATAGTTTGCTTTGTTAAGAGCTGTGCCTTTTTCTGAAACAGCTTTTGCAAAATTATTGTTTTTATGAAATTTTTTTGAAAAAAAACAAAGTTTATGAATTTTTAGGGGATTCCAGTTTTAAACAGCACTATCAAATTAATTTTTTCTATAATCTCCAAACCTTTGTGACCATTTTGGTATAAATTTCAATTTAATATATTGAAAATAAAGAAAGTTATGATTTTTTATCTGAAAAAGCACCATTAAAATAAGTGTATGCAAAAACGCCATTTATGGCCACTTTCCCATTATTTTAATAATTTTTATCTTAAAAAGTATTAGAGATATTGAAGTAAAATTTTATATTGTTAGTTAGAACACTAATGGCTACATTTATAAAAATTTTCAAAGAAATCCGAGACGGTGGGTGACATGGCCTGGTTGATTTGAAATGGAATGACCCCCCTTCCCTCCTGTACCGCAAACAAAAAACTGTTATTGTGACTGAAAACTTTTGATTATATTTGCAGGTTATGTCTTTTTTCTTCATTCACTTCTTAAAATGGAAGTTGAAGAACTGCCAAGAAGTGCCTATAGTCAGACAAGGCATGTATCAAAACGAAAAAAAGTGAGTGAAGCCTTAAATAAAGTTCCAGAGTTTTTGTGTACTCACTTTCATTCTAGAAAGTCGCCAGCTTTGCAAAAAAATCTTGCAGGTAATTGTAGTTTTTAAGTACTTTTTTCAAGAATAATCAATTTATAGAGTGAAGCTATGAAATTTTGTGACATTCATTATTTCAGCATTCTTCAGACCATTTTTAAAGTACTTAATTTTGTGAAATTATTCACTCAAGTCTAAGTTTATTCTATTTAAATATGATGACTGGACTGTTGTAGGAGTGTACTAGCTACGTAGCCTGGGAGCATTATGTATAAAGGAATTACTCTTCCAAAATAATTATCCTCTCATTCTCATTAATCTATCCCCATTGCTTATTTTCACAACCTTAATACATAAAGTAAATATGAATTTTAAAAACATTAGTCTACATATGTAATGAACAATAAATTTTGATTTTATTCCACACCACTAATTTAACTGATTACAAAAAATGACGCATTTAAGGACCACTTAAAAAAAAAAAAAAAAATTGTTAATTTTGCATCAAAACTTTTTAAAACTAAAATTGGTAATTAATTCTGGTACATTGAAATAAATTTTTTAAAATATTCTTTTCATGCAAAAACTAACAATTGAGTATGTAAGGGGAGAGAACCCCCCAAATCTCCCTTCTGACTATGCTCCTGCTTTTAGCACATTTTAAACATGATCAATGGCGATAGACTCACTGTATTATCCTGAATATAACATAGCACCAAAATTTTTCATCAAGATAACTAAAAAAATTCTATATTTAGGTCTTTAGCAAGAGTCGGGTTTTGACAGGAAATGATCAGTCAGAAATCATTGTGTTATGTCAGGCTAATATGGTAAACAAAAATGGATACTTACTTTTGAGATATCTAGTATTATAGGATTATATTGTAAGAAAAACTGTCACTGTGAATAAAAATATTTGAGTGATTCTTTTTCCATTTTGTGTTATTTGATTAAAATAAAAATATAATCCTGAAAAATGACTTTTTTCTGCTCATGTATCAATTAAAAAGATTATTTTTAGTATATAATAAAATTAGGTGCACACAATAAATCCTGTCTTAATTTGAAACCTAATGATTTGGGGGAAAAACTTCTCTTAAATCCCAATTTCCATTAAATAATGGTGTATTTGTGAATACAAACTTGGAACCCCTGAATTCATAGAACAAGGAAGTATTTTTGTGTTTGATTTTTTTCTCAATAAAGGCTTTATTTAAGGCAGGTTTTGTTATGTTTTTGTACAAATAATCAGTATAACTATTTCTAAGAAAAATTGTTTATGGAGGGAAACAAATTCATGTTTTTTTTAATGTATAGTTGGTGTACTTCTTTGCTATGAACCTCCTCTTGAAATGGACAAAGATGGTTTTCCAATTAAAAGATCTATAGCAACTCAGTCTCGTTCATATGAACAAGTTCTGACAGTGCTTATAAATGAAGTGAATATAGATACTACTGAATGGCATCGTTGTATTCTTATATCAAGTGCTTGGGGTTCTTTTATGGAGCGAGCATTTTTTACATGTGAAGAGGCTCGTAGAGCTGAATTAGAATTACAGCGGGCTCATGGACATCTTGATTTGACACCTGATGCATTAAATGAACAATGCAAACTAGCATGGTTATGGTAATGTCACAGTTTTTTCATTCTCTGTAAACATTAAAATAAATAAATAAATACAGTAGAGAGCCAGAAATCTGCACAGCTTGGGACCACGGCTTGTGCGAATTTTAGGCCATAAAATTCATCATAATCAATAATCATTACATTTCTGATTTTAAAAAAGTAGAATACAATTACAGTGAAATTAAAAACAGTCAAAAGCATTTCACTTATATTTTCACATTAAATACAAAAGTATAGGAGAAAAAAGAAAATCTTACATGAAGATTACCAAAGCAAATGGTTTCAAAATTTCCTTTTCTAATTTTGAAAGCATGTTCTATGGTGATTTGTTTTAAAATATCATTGCATACTTTCAGTTTCTTTTTCTTTCTTTCTTTCCTTTATTTATTTTTGAAAACTGTATATTATCATTAATTCTTGTTTTGTTACAGAACTTTGCTGTTCTAAAAATTTAAGGTATTCTTCTCCTAATTTTAAACTTTTATCAAATGGATTTTATTATTATTATTAACCAAGTTTTCATCATCATAATCATATTTATCTGGATTCAAGGCACTTTTAAACAATTTCATCACTGGCGGATGACTTCGAATTTCATTATTTACATCAGAGAAGATGTGCGGATTTCGGACGTTTGCGGATTTTAGGTCGGCGGATTTTTGGCTCTCGACTGTAAATCAAGAAAAATTAGTGGACAAATAACTTGGTTACAAAAATTAACTGAAGTACAAACCAATTTAAATTATGAGTCCATTGACAAATTTTGATATAGCTTAACATGTTTTTTTTGAATTGATAAAAAATTATTATTCTCCTAGTATTATATTAAAATTCAAATCCAGTGAAGCCTTTCTGTGAAAACAGAAAGTACACATGTAAGAGCATGAAGCAAATTCATTGACGGAAAAAGACCATTTGCTTGTCATAAGTAAAACTCCAAATACTACAAAGCATTTTAAAGCAACCAATCACTTGTTAAAATGAAGATCACTGATCAATAGAAAAAGAGAAAAATGATTTGGTCTTTTCTTATTGTTTGACCCCCTGTTCTAATTTGTGGGGGGTCTTTTGCTATTGATTAGTTTATTTTTCATTCTAACTTGTGATTTGCTGATACAATTGTCTCCCTACATTTTCTGTAAAATTACGGAAAGAACTATTTTTTACCCATTTTATTACTGATTGACAGTTGCAAAATTGACCATTTTTTCAATCATTGCTTGTTGTCAGGTGCACTCTAAGGATTCTTTTCCTTCCCTTATCTCCCTTAAAGAAACGCCATATAAATGGTGAGAAGCCCAATTGCAGAAACGTTGAGTCAAGTTGCAGAAGCAGAACAAGCCTATGCAAATCGAAAGGTGTGCACCCCATTGCAAAATCATTACTGCTGTAGAATTAGGACGATCACTCCTTTCATGCAAACAGTAAAATTGCAGGCACCCTCACACTCATAAAGTTTATCCCCATCATGGCCAAGTGGATAAGACACTGTGCATTTTAGACAGTTGATGTGTGAAGGTCCAGCATTCTGGCTTACTACTTACTGTTGATCTTACAGTCTTACGATTTGATATATAAAGATTAACTTTTTAGGCTTATCTGAGTTTTGATAACAACCAAACCAATTGTGCAATCAATCTGTGTTTAAGTAAAGTCATGTTTTATATATTAATATTTTGTGTAACTAATTTTAATGTTAACTGAGTAATTTTTTTTGGGGGATTATTTCTGTGCACGGCACACACTTTTTTCTTGTTTGTTTACATGTGAGTGGTGATACGCCCGTCGCCGAAGCATGTTGCCAGATGAGAAACACAAACTTTGGTAATTAAAATGATTTAGTAATATCATATTTGTGAATTAATTAAAGTTAATAATTTTTTTCATGTGTTTTTATGGTGATAGAGCCAACTTTTCCTTTAATCAATGCCGACATTAAAAAAAAATATTTTTTATGAGTAGATATCATATTGTGATTTGGAATTATTTGTAAAACTTTAAGTTGTGATTTAAAAGTTATTTTTTCATGCTAACGTTAATTCTTCTACAATTCCCTTCTCTTCCATTTTTTAATAGTCTCTCACCCCACAAAGTTTGATATCAATTACAACTAATTCAATATAGACTCAAGGGCGTAGCCAGGATTTTCATTGGGGGGAAGGACAAGTAGACCATGGAATCCAACTGCTCCCCACATCAACACACACACACGCACACACTTGCACTTCTCAAATTAACAGTACATTGGTGCAGGTTTTTTTTTTTTTTTTGCTTACTTTCTTTTTTTCCCAGAAGAATAATACAGTAGACACCGGTTATAATGTACTCTCACGGGACCTAAAAAAGTAGTACGTTATAAGCGATACCGGCAGTAAGATTCAATATTGCACAAAAGAAAGTGGGCTCATAATTTCACAGAGAACAACAGAGAAATTTTTTTATTACTAACTAAAAAAACAGAGAAAATTTTTTATTACTAACAATTTTTATTGAGATAAATAATCTGTAATTTTCTTTTGTTTTAAATGAGCAGATGCTAATATTAAAGAAACCGTTTTGTATAATTATAATAGACTTGTAGAGTCTCTGCATCATCACTGCGGCATTCAAAAAATAGTGATAATGTTTTTGCATCATTTAATGCGTATGGTATGCTTGGTAAAGGCTCCTCTGTTTCTTCTTCACTATCATCAGAATCATTATAGATAGGGCTTTTCAGGAAGCATTTGCATTGTTGTAAAGGGGATTAATAAACCCCCTTTTTTTTTCCTTCGACTCCAGATCTGAAGGTAGTTTACTCTTAAAGGAACACACTGGTTACGTCGAAATTCAGATTTATTAAGCAGTAACAATTGATGAACATGAAACTAACTTAACAAATAACGGAATAAAATAAAACAATAAGTCCTAACAGATAGCTGTACAGGTGGTATGGTAGGTCAAGCGGAGAGCAACACCAGATCGATGGCGTGAGGCTGGATTTAAGAATAAGCGGTCGCTCCAAATCCACAACAAAAACGATGGCTCCACGGAATGAAGCTAGAAGGTGAGGAAAGCAGACTCTCATTATCACAGCAACGTTGAAGGATTCAAGACATCGGACAGGAATCTTAGACAGCCACACCAGGTCCCAGCAGGGACGACTGCTTGTTTACACTACCACATTAGAGAGATTGGACTGCCCCAAGCTCTGGCCTGCTGTGCCATTTATAGCAGCTTGCGCAGTGTGGAAGTTTTCCATAATTGCGTATCTGCAGTATTTGCGAGTGCCACAGCTTCCAATTCTGGTGCAAGTTAGCGATCGCTGTCTAGCGATCAAAAGCATGTTTCTGCAGGACCAGGTGTACCTGGATGAGGGGAACCATTCACTCCCCCTGAAGTTTTTGGTGTGTTAACATGGGAAACGATCAACAGGTCTGGAAGTACGGCCAGAGCACGTAATTACCGAATTCGTTGGGTCCGCACCTTGAGTTGAAGCATCATCGGCTCGACACACAAATGCTGGTTTTAGACAGTCGATCGTAACGTTCAGAAGTTTGCCATTCATTCGAATAGTGTAAAATTATCATGCCTGGACTCTACCTCATAGGGTCAGTCATATGGCTGTTGCAGAGGACGTCGGATGTGATCCACACGTAAGAAGACATGAGAAGTATCATGTAACTCAGGATGGATGAAAACATCTATATTTGTGTATCGACTGGCTGGCAAAGGACGCAGACTTTGCATATGCTCATGAAGGTGGAGCAAGAAATCTTGTTGAGGGAGTTTCTTCTCTGAAACACTTCGAAAAAATTCTCCAGGTAACCTCAGCAATGTCCCATAGACCAGGTCGGAAGAGGAAGTACCCAAGTCGACTTTTAGACTGACCACTGTACGCATCCCTAAAAGAACTAAGGGCAAAATTCTAACCCAGTCAACTGAATAATGGGCCATCAGTGCTGCCATAAGTGGGCAATGAACGCGTTCTATCATGCCGTTACATTTTGGGTTATACACAGTGGCTAGATTTTTATACAAACCTAGCAATCTAGAAAATTCTAGGATCAAGTGTCCATCAAAATTCTTACTCTGGTCAGTGGTAATAATTTCTGGGATGCCAAACCGAGCAACCCAAACCTGCAAAAATGCATCAGGAACAGTACTGGCTAACTGACCTTTGATGGGTATCACTTCTATCCAAGTATAACGATGGTAGTTCATGAGTATAACGATTGACACATGCGAGAAGGTATTGGAAGTCATGACAAGGTGGTAAGGTTCCGATGACATCTAAATGCACATGCGAAAATCTACTATCAGGTGTAGAAAAGGATCCTAAGGGAGATATCGTATGCCTGCCGACTTATGATTGTTGACAGGGAAGACATGTCCTGCACCAATCAGCAATATCTTTGCCATGTGAGGCCAGACAAAACGCTCTTTGACCTATTTAACAGTAGCTTTGTACCCAGGATGGGACAAGGAAGGAATGCAGTCGAATACTTGTTTCCAGAATTGTTTTGGAATATGTGGCCGGATTTTACCTTGTGAAGTTTCGCAAAAAAGCTCACAGCCCTCCTCGATTGGAAAAAGTTTCAACTCCAATCCCGTAGACAGGGCTCACAAATGGTCCGTTTTCCCCCGTAAGGTCCGTTTTTTTACTTCAAGTCCCATAAGCTCCGTTTTTCCCTAATTTGGTCCGTTTTTCCCTTTTTTTAACTTAGAGGGATATAGTTTAACCTATAAACTTGATTTCTTCCCTTTTGTTCTCACGTTTTCCCTGTAGCAGGTACTTTTTTTTGTGACTACATCTACAGCACAGAGAACAACTTAGCGGATTAACCAATGAGATTTCGCACGAAAACGCAACCCTTACTGTCATTGGCTAATCCTTATAGTCGAATCTGAAATAGATCACATATATCACTATTTCCACTGGGAAGAATTCTATGATGTCATCGAGGAAGAAAAACTTAAGTAACCTTACCACGCTGTGGTGATCGCTTCTGTAACTTGCTGACGGTGCCGTTCGCTGCATCTGTGTTTGTGTTTTGCACTGAAGGAATTGTTCTGTGTGTCGCCTGTCTGTAGTTTACTCCTAACTCATTACAAGTAAGTGGCTTTTTATTTTAAATCACTTTTTATTAAAAATTTACAAATTATAATCTGATTGTTTTAGATTTGGACATCAGGGTTCGCTCGCACTAGATCTGCTAGCCTCCCGCGCGTTTGTTTCCCCTCTCCGGCGTTCGCCGAAGTTCGTCGGCAACTTCACTCGCCGCGTGACGTCACGTTTTCTCCCGCGGTTCTTCTTTCGGTTTTTCTCATGAGCCGTGATCGCCGCAGCATATCTCCATAGTAACGGAGACATTTTGTTTCTGATTGGCCGGTCAGAACCTTGTTTTATGCAAATTAACTGTTGCACATGTGAATTGTACGTATATAATGTGGTTCCTTTTGCCTGCGAGTTATTGCATTTCTATGGCATGCTATTCGATTCTAGCCTCTGTATATTCTGTGTATGCTAGTTCTGTAAGACGCTCAGCGAGCGTGAATGTATTTGAACTTTATAATATTTATTTTAATTAAAGAACTTTTGGTTTCTTAATGATGTCTCATAATTTCAAGTGTTAAATCACCACTGCTGGCAAAATGCGAATAATATCTTCTAAGATTTTGGTTATGGGCCGAGCAATCCCATTGTAAAACTGCTCATTGCTGACTTTTAATAATGACAGCATACGTGCACATTGTCATTTTCAACTCAAGACCCGGCCGGTGTTTTCCGTCATTCGGCGTTACCGAGGTGTCTTCACCGAGGAGTGTAGCGGCGTTATGAAGCAAGTGTTCCGGCTCTAGTGTTTTTTTTGTCATCATCATTGTTGTCGTATTCTACAAGTATCATCATCTTGTGCCTTCAAGAGTTCCGTCACCAGTCAAGCTTTCGAATCCCCGTTTTAGTGTTTAGTTTTCAAGCTGGCGTGTTATTCCTTGCGTGGAAATGGACTTTTATTGAGTTGCTTCGACGGGGGCCGAGCATATCGGCGTTTCAGCCAAGCTTTAAAGGAGCCTTTTAACAGACTATGGAACTTTTCCTTGCAGTAATGTTTCGGTTTCATCAGTATGAAGTAGGACTCTCCCGTGTTGTAAGTTATATTTAAATTTTCATTATATGCATGTGTTTATCATACTTCTCGTAAATTAGTGTTGTAAAGTGGTAATAATGTGCTCGCATATTCACGAAAGTCACAACCAAATAGAGATGCTTAATGCATCGAACTGGAACACCTGGAAAGATGACATGAAGGTTTTGTTAATGGAAAGGGGAGTTTGGAAATTTATTGATAAAACTGAACCCGCTTTAGACGATAAAGCTACACAAAAGGAAATACTAGACTACAATTTGCGTAAAGCGAGGGCATATTCGACGATATATGTGGGTGTTAGCCCTGATCTTCGCTCACTTATATCAACGGTAGATTCGGGTGATGTTGCATGGGACACTCTTAAAAAGCATTTCGAACCCTCTTCTAGAGCTAGAACTATACAACTTTTAGATGAATTTTTCTCGCATCGTTATGTTGCGGAAGAAGGAATTGGATTATTTGCTGCTAAAGAAAACAATACTTAAATTACGCAACTTAGGTCACCCTTTTGAGGAGTTATATCAGGGATTTCAGCTCATTCGATATTTAGATTCTAACTTTCAGAATATAGTACAAACGATTTATCGTTGGCCAGAGAAAGACTTTACCTTTCAGAAAATCTTAGACGAACTACTTGTAGAGGAGGGACGCATTCGTCAAGTGAAGGGGGACACAAGTAATTACGAGAGTACTTTGTTATCCACAACTGTTGAGGACACGCAAAAACATAAAAATGAAAACCCCAACAAGTTAGGTCCCTGCTTCCGGTGTAAAAAATACGGACATGTAATAGCCAATTGCAGAGTAAAGCTTAGTTTTAATAGAAATAAAAGTGGTACAAAATGAAAAGTAAAATCTAGTAATTATTGTGATGTTAAAGTAAACGAAAATCTCCTTAATGTTGAAGCTAGTAAACCTAATGCAGTAATAAACAAAATTTGGGTATTTGATACAGGTGCATCTAATCATTTCTGCAACAACAAAAGTTTATTTTCCACGTATAAACCAGTACAAAACACCACAATGTCTCTCGCGATAGGAAACTTAGAAAGTGAGGTAGAAGGTGTTGGAACTGTAGAGTTTGGTGTACGTCTTAATGGAAAAGAACATATTATAAAGCTGACGGATGTGATGTACTCACCGAAATTGCGTAGGAATTTGATATCTGGTTTGAAGGTGGAAAGTGCTGGTGCAAAGTTTATAGGTACAAACGGTAAAATTTGGGTATATAATAAAGCAGGTGAAGCAATTTTTTATGCCAAACGTACCAATGGTCTTTATTTTTTTAAACCCTCGCACTACATTAAAAATAAAACGGACGGCAAAAAGGTAGGAAGTAAAATGTATAATCTGTCAACTGAAACAACCAGTGAATTAGCCCTTTGGCACTACAGGTTTAATCATGCTAATATGGATTATTTAGTGCATACTAGTAAAAATAAGTGTTCGTGGATTACCCACATTAAAAATCAATAAAGAATCTTGTACGTCGTGTAAACTAGCTAAAGCGCGAAGGAAGAGTTTTAAACCTATATCGAATATTAGATCTTCGAAACCGCTTGAATTATTGCATCTTGATGTATGTGGGCCGTTGCCCGTTGCGTCACTTGACGGTAGCCAATATTTCTTAACTGTCACTGATGATTATTCTAGGCACGTAACTGTTTTTACTTTGAAGAAAAAGTCTGAAGTTTTTTATTGTTTTCAAAAATACCAAAGACGAATGGAACGGCAATTAAATTTAAAAATTGTAAATGTGCGTACAGATAATGGAATGGAGTTTTGTAATAAAGACTTTAAAAATTTTCTTGACAAAGAGGGTATTCATGCCGAAAGAACAAATACTTACACACCAGAACAAAACGGTGTTAGTGAACGGTTTAACTTAACAGCAATGAACGCAGTTAGGGCTATGCTTCATGCCAGCAGTTTAAATAATAAATTTTGGGGCGAAGCAATTCAATGCTTCGTACACACTTGGAATCGGATTTGTCATAAAAATAAAGATAAAACACCATTCGAACTTTTTACAGGTAGAAAACCAGTAGTCTCTTACTTTAAAATGTTTGGCTGCACAGCCTATGTAAACACACCGAAGAATTTAAGAAATAAATTAAGTTTAAAAGCAAAAACCGGCATAATGGTAGGGTATGCGCCGGATACTAGAGGTTATCGCATATTTCTTAAAAATGAAAATAAAGTAATAGAAACATCAAATGTTAAATTTAGTGAGAGAATTAAGTGTGTGGAAGCCGAACTGGAACCCAGTAAGAGTAATAAAAGATTTGTATATTTTCAAAAAAATGATATGGATTTAACCAGTCTTGAGCAAACGCATAGTGAAATCGCCCTCCCCCCAGATGAAAACATCGTTTGGATTAGACGTGCTGTTCCACGAAAGGATGAAACGCGAGTTGATATTTATTATAACATTGAGGGTAAAAATATGCGTTTAAGATCCGGTAATGAGGTAGAGAAATACTGTAAAGCGCATAACATTAAATTTGATAGTAATCTGTTTGATTTTAGTGGTAAGAACACTTATTCAGGAAAAGTGACAGATCAAATAAATTTAGATGAAACAACGGACAATTGTCAACCCGAAGCGCTTAATATAGAAATAAAAATTCCCAGTAATTATAATGAATGTATGTCGTCTGCGGAAGTCGAAAAATGGCAGTGTGCTATGGCCGAAGAATTAAAGATGATGCATGCGCGTAATGTGTGGGAACTAGTCCCTAAACCTGATAATAAAAAAATTATAGGGAACCGTTGGGTATATACAGTAGAAGACCCAAAATCCGCACAGCTTGGTTCCAGATTTTGTGCAGATTTTAGAATTTTGCGGATTTTGGGTCATCGTAGGAAATTTATTCTATTTCCCTCGACACACCCAGAAAAAAAGAAACAATAAAGATCAAGAGAAACAAATCATGATACTTATAATCAGAATCATGATATTAAAATACAGAGGGATAATACAATATACAAAATTATGAGATTATAGTACAACTTACTTAACCATGTATATTCAATAGTAGTTTACGACTTTGGGATGTTCTAATTATAGGTTTTTTTTTTTTCATTATTTCCTGTTTTGTAACACAGCTTTGCAGCTCTACAAATCTGAGATATTTCTTTCTCAGAGCCTAACCTTCATTAAATGTTATTTTATCAACTTTTCTATCATCCTCACTTGTTCCTGCGTCAGAGTCTGTGCCATCTGACCATAATTGAGTGTTAATTATGTCACTGTCAGTCATTTGAAGGATATCAATGCTACCACAAGAGCTCACAAACTCTTAAAAAATTTTTTTTTTCAAGTAGGAATAGCTTATTCAGTTTTACTTTGTGGTTATAGTGTAGTTTTCTGAACTTGCAGCTGGCAGGGCAGATTTCATTGTTTACATTGAATAGACAGTGCGGATTTTAGAGCCTTGCGGATTTCGGGTCGGCGGATTTTGGGTCTTCTACTGTAATTTGAAATGTGATGAAAATAATAGGATAGTAAAATATAAGGCCAGACTTGTAGCGCAAGGATACAAAGGCTAGCAAAGGCTAGCAAAAGCGCAAGGCTAGCAAAGCGCCGTTCGCTGCATCTGTGTTTGTGTTTTGCACTGAAGGAATTGTTCTGTGTGTCGCCTGTCTGTGGTTTACTCCTAACTCATTACAAGTAAGTGGCTTTTTATTTTAAATCACTTTTTATTAAAAATTTACAAATTATAATCGGATTGTTTTAGATTTGGACATCAGGGTTTGTTCGCACTAGATCGAGGGATTGCGCGGTTCTCTTAATCTCGCTCAAAAATAAACACTTGCGGGTTTATTAAAATTTAGCAGTTCATCTCATTTTCTGGACGAAAAAAGTTCGAAACTAACTTTATTATTGCAGTTCTTAAAAGTGAAAGTCGTCAATCAAACGGCGTGACCATTAATATGAAATTATAAAGTGCGATAAAGCTCAAGATTTTGAATTCGTTTATTCACTGAGTCTTATTATCACATGGGTAAATCGGGACTTTACCCAGGGCCCTCGGCTCAAAAGAGCCCCAATTTCAAATGTTGTTCTGAAATTTTCTTTTTTACATAAAAATTTTATGAAAAATAAAATAAATTTCGTAGATGAGGCACCCTAAGTCATCTATTCCCGGGAACCCTGTTGGTCATAATCGGGCCCTGTTTATTCAATACTTGTCAGTAGGGTGACGGCCTTTAATTAATTACCGTTTGTTTTGATGACACTTGTTTAAGCATTCAAAACACGATTCCACTCGATATACGAAATGGAAATGTTCTTTGTTTACAGTTTGTCAGTCGGACTACATTTAATGGGTTGTTTTTGTTTTGTTTTAGTTTCTGATTTAGATGAAACAACAAATCAAAAGTTTGTATTTAAGACATCGCGTATTTGATATTTTTCTCCTGTTTATCAGGCACTTTTATATTAATCTCTTTTAAAATAACTTTTTGGAAACTTGTTCTTTTGTGGTTCATTCTTTTAAGGATAAATTTAATTATGAATAAAATCTCTAGAAATACTTTTTAACAAAATCCTTATTTTTTACTTCATACAACCAAACGTAAAAAAGGGAATACTAAAATGCAGTTCGTATTTTTCAACCCTTGTTCCTGTTTAACTGAACTTAGGTTTCAATTGCTATTTATTTATTTATTTTATTTATTTTTATCAAAGAAAAGGGGAGTAAAATATTTTTGTAGAAATGCAGTTATTTTTTAAAAGAAGCTAGCAACAGATAATCATTTAAACTACAATGAAAATATGCTTCGGTTTTGGGGAAATTTTGGACAAAACAAATTGTACTCTCAGGAAATACTGGGCCCTCAACATTTCTGCATCCCCGGCATGACACCCCCCCCCCCCAAAAAAAAAAAAAAGAAGAAAGAAAGAAAGGTCTTCTTTTAAGTGTTTCTTAATTAAGTGATCTAACTTAAATTGCTGTTCTTAAAAAAAATTGACAAATAAATACATTTTCTCCTTATTTACTCATTGTACTCAATTTAGAAGTATTCTATGTAAAATACATTATGCAGATTTTTAATTGCTATTACATTTAAAAAAAATTTTTATAAAATTAAAAAGTTGTAGAGGGTAATAAGTTTCTATTTTTTCTTTACCTTACCTTATACTCAGCATATGTAAGTACACTAAAACATTTTGTTTAGTGTAAATGTGTAAGTAACCAATACAAGCATGTTTTATACAAATGCTGTTAATTGAAAAATAAGGTAATTTTCCATTTTCTGCCCGCCACCGTTTTTGGTCATACTTTTGACAGAAAGGCATAAATAACATTGCATTACTCTTTAATGTTTTATAGATTTACTGCTTTTTTACTTATTTAAGAGTAACTGACTATAATCCTTTAACAAATTTGTAGTAATAGTAATCTTTATCAATTCTTATAAACAATTACAAATGGATGTGTAATCATCCGATGTCTCTCTATCGTCTAGATTTCATGGCAATTTTCAGTGCCAACTCTCACTCACTCTCCCCCCACCCCCAATTAGTTTTTCGTCGTGTAAAGCCATATGCTAACTACACAGTAAAAATAGTTCTGTGGTGTAAATAAATGCAGTGTTGCCAAGGGCACTAGAGAAAAATATCGCCAACCTTCACTGTCCATTTCTAAAGAAAAAAATCACTAACTTTCTGTGATGGGTGCGAAACAAAAAAGAACCAAAAATAAAAACTGTGTTTTACATCATTGTGCTGACTTTTTTTTAAAACTTTATTTAAGGTAATCTAATTTTTTTTTCCTTTATTTCAGATAGTTATGGGGAAATGTAAATTCTCAAATGACTGGTTAAACAAACAAGATGATACTGGTGGCAAAATATCTGTTTGGGGACAAAAACAAGGAGACAGTTCATTATTTTGTGCTGCCTGTGATACTATCATTTCAACAACCAAAGGCTTTCATGTTATAAAGAGCCACTTTTCAACAGATAAACATAAAGATAATTTCAAGTTAAAATTCAATTCAAATCAACTGCATTTAGCTAGCCAAAATGAAGATCTAAATGTGAATAAGCTTAGAATGTATAGTTCAAAAGATTCAGCGTTGGCTGCTGAATTAATTTGGTGTATGAAAGTTGTTAGTGCAAATATGTCCTTCAGCTCCTGCCAAGGGATTGGAAATGTTTTTAAAGCTATGTTTGCTGATACTGTTCCACAGAACTTCGCATTAAATCCTAGTAAAGTTAAATATCTT
Organism: Cheiracanthium punctorium; assembly: GCA_038373885.1. Lineage (NCBI taxonomy): Eukaryota > Metazoa > Arthropoda > Arachnida > Araneae > Cheiracanthiidae > Cheiracanthium > Cheiracanthium punctorium. The sequence goes on along the minus strand of JAWZYV010019719.1, from coordinate 713,862 downwards.
CTGACTGATGCTTTAGCACCCTACTTTAAACAGAAATTTTTCTGAAGGAAGTAAGATCGTCATACTACACGCTCCTTTTTGATGAAACCACAAATAATGCAGGACAAAAAGAATTGCAACTAATGATAAGGTTTTGGTCAGAATCTAAAGAAGAAATTGTAACGCATCATTTAGAAAGTTTTTTTTTTAGGTCATGCAACAGCAGAGGATTTAAAAGTGAAAATCCTGCTTGCAATAGATAATGCAGATATATCTCTGTCAAATCTCTTGATGTTAGGATCTGATGGACCATTTGTAAATCAAAAGGTATTTAGATTAATAAACGAAGAAATTAAAGGTCTTAGATCTAAAGGTCTGATAGACATAGGCTTTTGTACAATACATATGGTACACAATGCTTTCCGTAAAGGATTAGAAGAATTTGGCTGTGATGCATCTGATTTAATAATAGCCATTTATAGATTTTTTAAAGACTGGCCATCCCGATGGGAAGATTTTTCTAAAATTCAAACGGATTTAGGCTTATCTAATCTCAGATTCATTAAGCATGTTGCATCTCGCTGGCTGACTATACAGCCTGCAGCTGAAAGGCTTCTACAACAATGGGATGCTGTGATAGAATACTTTTTAAAGTACATTCCATCAAAACAAAGTCAACTAATGGGAACTACAAGCTACAGTAAAATAATTTCTTTCCTTAAGAAAAAAGAAATCAAGGCTGAAGTAAAGTTTATATGTATAAGTGCATCATTATTTACAAGCTTCACTGCATTCTTTCAAAAGGAAGAGCCCTTGGTACAAGAATTGTATAATAAAGTGAATGAATTGATCATTATTCTAATGGGTCGTATATGTCAACGTGAAGCTGCTGAACAGTACACGAAGAAAGAAAATGATGACATATTTGAAGAGGAAAATTTACTAGAATGTGGACAAATGTCATTAAGTGATGAAATGAAGAGCCTTATGGGAACATTTTCAAAATGTGAGAAGCATAACTTCCTTAAAAATATAAGGAGTCATTATGTTACTGCTGGCAATTACATATTAGGGAAAAATATTGTCACATCTCCATTACTAAAGAGCTTCAGTTGCCTGAGACCCCAAGAAATTGGCTTTGTTCGAAGTGTAAGAAGAATTGGCTTAATAGCTTCCTTTTTCCCCATTGAGTATGATGCCGAAAAACTCATTGATGAATGAAAGCTAATTCAGTTAAAAAATTACGAATTTCATAATGAGTGAATTGACAAATTTTGGAGCAACATTTTAAAAGATTCCGAGGGTAGAGAAATGTACCCAAATGTATCCAAAATTGTGAAAGCTGCACTCACCATTTCACATGAAAGTGCAGATGTGGAAAGAGGGTTTTCTAATTCTGGAAGGATACTTACAGAAGAAAAAGCATCAATGTCTGTAAGAACACTAAATGCTAAATTAATTGTTAGTGATGCACTAAAGCATTTCGGAAACAAGCCTGAGCAAGTCCCTATTACAAAAGAACTCATCGCATTGGCACGTGTTGCTTACAAGTCATACAATGATTATTTGTTAGAAGAAAAAAGAAAGTTAGAGGAAGAAGCACAAAAAAAGATTGAAGAAGCAAATGTTAAAGAAGCACAAGAAAAATTGGAAGCACAATTAAAAGTTAGTAAAGAAACAATAGAGAAACTAAAAAAGGATTTAAAAGAAGCTACAGGGAATGAAAATACTGAAAGCTCTGCAAGTGAGCAGTTACTAAAAAAAGCAACCAAGAACTTGAAAAAAGCAATTGCTAAGAATGATTTGTCCACTGCTAAAGTAGCGCAGGCAATGCTTGAAGGAGTGATGAAAGCTAACGAACAATGCAAAAACAAAAGAAAAGCTATAGATTTGCTTGAAAAAAAGATTGACAGAAAGAAAGACTCTATGATTACATCCTTTTTTCAAAAAAGACCAAAAAATGATTAATCATATATTTTGTTTTAATAAATTCTTTTATAATGGGATTACAGCATTAAGTTTGTTATCGAAAGTTAGTCGTATATTTATTTGGATAACGAAAATTTTACATTTCTTTCAAAATTTAGTTTTTGGGGCATTTCACAGTATTTAAGACATAATGTAGAGTCCATAACATGTGTATATATCTCCATAATTTGTACAAAGATTTCTATGTTAATTGTAAGCACAGAAAAATTTGTACAAGTTATGGGGATATATATACATGTTACGAACTGCATTATGTCTCAAATACTGTTAAAGGCTCCTTTTGTGAAAATTCCTATTATTATGATATACTAAAATATCTAAACTTTTTAAATTAAATAAATTGTATTGTTAATTAATTAAAGAAATATTCTAGTTAATTATAATTTAAAATTTTTTAAATATTTTAGCATATGAAAATACTGAAAGCTCTGTAAGTGAGCAGTTGTTAAAAGAAGCAACCAAAAACTTGAAAAAAGCAATTGTAACGGTAGACAAATAATGTAACTATTACTACATACAAATTAGGGCTTTGCTAGAAGTGCTTGGATGAATGTTTATTGTATGAATTACCCATAAAATGTTTCTTTATATTAAAGGCATACAGGTGCATCATTTTTTTTTGTTTGTTTTATCTACATATGTGCAAGAAATTTTAAAACTGTATTAAATTAATAAGGTAGTTTTGATCAGAAATCGGGTAATTATGAAGATTTTTCTTTTAAGTGTTGTGTGCTTTCTTTGCACTATATAATAAATTTAAAGTTTTTAAGAGTTCAACTGATATGTAGTGACAGGTATTTTATATTTTCCAAAACCGTTTTTGACAAATTTTAATTTAAATCACGGACTTTATAAAGGGAGAGTTCTTATTTAAGTTTATGTGTGTATTAAGTATTATACACATAACATTTAAGAAAGGAAACAAATGTGTTTGTAGTGATAAAGTGCAAAAATTACATGCATTAAGAATATGACATTTTTTGCTTTGAAAATTAAGCAATATCGGGCTTTTCGACTTCGAAAACTATGCATGACAGCATTTTCTTTTAAGTACAGTATTTGTTTTCTAAAAATTAGCTAAGAGAGCTCCTCCCCCCCCCCTTTTTTTCCCTAATGTAAGACAAAAATATGCCTGGTTTGTTAATTAAAAAATTGAAGTGTTTCTACTGTATGAAATGCAAATTCTATAATACATTTACTTTTATGATAGCCTGTGAATTATTCCCTTCTTCAGTATGGTCTGTTTTCCAAACCGAACAATTCCCATTTTGGTCCTTTTTCAGAGAAAACAGGTCCTTTTTGGTCCCTTTTATGATTAAAAAAGGTCCTTTTTTACCCGGAAATGACCCAAAATTTTGTTGTGAGCCCTGCGTAGAGATGTTCGACAATTGTTTCAATTCCTCATCATGTTTCTGACCTAGGGCAATGGCCTTAAAATCAATAGCATTGGTGTTGATAGTGTTATGATTTGAAAGTAACTTTTGTTCTAGCGCTCTATGAGTAGTAAAACCAGATTTTAGATTAATATTTTGTGTAATGTTTAAATTGTACTACTTATCTTTTGGGTTTTTATTATTTCTTTCACGGCACTTTTCCCGATTTTGCGTTTTTTTTTATTCGTTTCACACGCTAACGACAAAACAGGTTGCCAGATCGGAAGAACAAAACTTTTCTATTTTGATATGTGGTATTGGTATGATCGTAACTTTTGATAAATAATTAATGCTAAAAATGTTTATATGTGGTTTTTAAATTGAGCCGACTTTTCCTTTTTTTTATGCCAACATTTTTTCTTTTATTAAATACATTTTTTGGTACAAACATCATATTTTGGCTTTGTAATGTGTTTGCTAAATTCTAAGTTTTAGTTTAGACGTTTTTTTTATGCCAAAATTTTTCTCTGTCTTTAACTTTTTTTTATTCTGCCTTTTCCTCTTTTTATTCCCCTTTGCACTGCATCAATTTTATGTAAATCGATCGATTGAATCAAGATTCGATACGGAGACATTGAAATCGGCAGAGGAACACAACAGAAAGCTTCCATGTGTATGAAAAATAAAAATGCCTCAAAAATAACAAATAACCAACAAAATAGTTAAATTTCCTTTTAATGCGACTGTACTTCACCAACTAAATAAGTTTTCTTTCATTTTAATACGTAAAAAGAGATGAAAGAATAAAGTTCATGAGCGAACTTGATTGACGCATGAATATTGGAGTGAGAAGGCAGAAAAATCAAGAGCGAGCATTTTGGCGGCGAAGACTCTCTCTCTCTCTCTGGCTGAGGCGCAGGTGTTTCGTTTGTTTCGACTAGTTCCTGAGAACTGGAATTTTCGGCGGCGTCAAGGTGGAGTGAGATGATGGACGAGCAAAGAGTGACGAGATGATGAGTCTATGATGTGGGCCCCCAAAAATCATCCTAAAGACGATAAGTCTTTTTTCTTTTCTTTTCTTTCTCTTTCTCTAATTTTTTTTTATTTATATGTCGGCTGTTAAAAAAAAAAGTTAAGTGCACTTCACAGGGGTAACATTAAAATGTTTGTAATTGGTAGTCTTTGGTTATTTTGAAAAGGGAATTATGTTACTCCAGATTGATAAATGTTATGTTTAAGCTAAATTAAATAAATGTATTTTTAAAGTCTAACATTTTCTCCATTTATTCCTTGTTTCTCTTCACTTAGCTTACATGGCGTCGTTACGCCATTTTCTTTCAGCTAACACAGACAGAGACCTGGATCATTGAAGGTTAAAAAAAAAAAAAAAGAAAAACACTATACGATTATTTCGGCCTCTATGCCATTTGATTTAGGAAGAAGATATTTGAATGTTTGATATTTTTTTTTCTTTACTTAAACTTTAATTTTGGAACTTTAGAAATTTAACTTAAGCTTTTGTGAAGTCATGGCAATAGAGGCAATTCGTGACAATGTCTCTGTGACCATGTTGCCTTCTCCTTTGACATGTTTGAAATCAGTAGTAAACTGGCTGATATATTCAAGATGTCATTGCTGCCTGGGCGAATCTCGATCCCGAGATTGCACGAATGCAAATGTGAGTGGTTTGTGGTCTGTAAGAACTGTAAATGGCCTACCCTCTACCATGTGTCGGAAGTGCTGAATGGCAGAGTAGATTGCTAAAAGCTCTCTGTCATATGTACCAAGCTTTTTTTTGGCGTTGTTTAATTTCCTCGACAAAAAAGGCGAGAGGTTGTATACCGTCATTAGTACTTTGTTGCAAAACGGCACCAATCCTGATGTCGGATATATCACAACTCAAGGATATCTCCACATCAGAGTTGCAAAAAGCTAACAATGTCGCCTGTGCGAGCGACTCTTTACAGGCAGTGAACGCTTCTATCGTGATCTCGTTCCAAACGATAGGACTTTTATCCTTTTGGTTTTTTATTGTGAATTAAGTCTGACAAAGGTGCTTGAATGGAAGATGCATGATTTAAGAACCTATGATAGAAATTAAGCATGGCTAAGAAATGGTGTAATTGCGCCACTGTTTCTGGTTTCGGAAAATCAACAATAGCTGTAACCTTTTCTGGCAGCGGTTTCAAGCCATTGGCTGAAATTGTGAATCCTAGGTAGTCCAACTCGCGCTGATCGAAAATACTGTTATCGACGTTGATATTCTAATCTGGTAGTCACTGAACCGTTCGTACAAACAGGATAAATCCTGCCAATGTGCATTTTCATCAGTTGACGCAACCAAAATGTCGTCAAGATAAGCATAACAGCCATCCAACCCACGAATAATGTTGTTGATGTGGCATTGGAAAGTTTGCGCTGCATTCACAGACCAAAACACATAAATTTGTATTCAGAGAGGCCTAACGGAGTTATGACCGCCGTCTTAGAAATATCATCGGGATTTACTGGGATCTGATGATAGGCCTTGATCAAATCTCTCTTTGAAAATATTGTTTTCGCATGTGAATGGTGAGAAAAGTCATGTATATGTGGGACAGGGTATCTGTCTGGTAATGTAATAGCATTCTGGTGACAGTAATCACCACAAATGCACCATGCGTTATTTTTCTTAGGCACAAAGTGCACAGGACTACTCCATTGACTTTTGGAGGGAGCTATGATGGGGAGCTTTAAGGAGGGCATCAAATTCCTCTTTCAAAACCGTCATTTTTTCCGGCTTAATCACCATACTTTTAAATGTATGGGTTGCCTATGTGTGTCAATGTAGTGAAATATCCCATACTTTTGCAACACTGGAGGGCTCGAAGTTTTAAACAACTCTGGGTACCTCAATAGTAATGCATGAAAGGGGGAACTTATGGCTACAGGTGTCGCAAACGCTTTTCGATGATGCAGAACCCTTTCTCGTACCTGCATACTGGTGACACTATCTTTTAGGACATGATATTTGAAGTCTATGACTAGTCCATATTTGGTTAAGAAATCACTTCCCAAGATGGCATGAAATATGCCGGGCACGACAAATGTAATCGGAAAAAGTCGGCGCAAGCCTAAATCGACAGTCAGTTGTTGGACACCATAGGTAGGAATTGCACTACCGTTAGCAGCAGTCAAACTGAAATTGCCTTTTTTCACAGGCTTGCAAATATGCACCTGAAAACAGCTCACCGAGGCACCCATGTCTACAAGGAACGGAATACCGTTCTGTCAATCCGATACAAAGAGATGGTCTGCCTGTGCATTATCATTCATATCCGCCATTACGAATGATTCCCCTCGTTTCCTGAAAACTTACATGGCGAAATGCACTTTTGAGCTTTGCTACTGAAACGCCGATGATACCAGCACAACCTGTATTGCCTTTTCTCGCGAGACTTTGAGCATTGATCGCTTCTACTGGGTGTGCTGTCACTGTCCTTACGGGAAAGCCTCCAAACTTCGTTTTTGAGCTCGCAAAGTTCTTTACGCAGAGATTCGATCCCACCCTCGTGGGAACTGAGAGAAGTTGTGGTAGTGGGCACTATTTCCGATCTACCCAAAACCTCATGGATTTTATCTGCTATCTCTGCTAAGTCACTCAGTTGATCCTTACATGTGGACAAAATTTGCTGGCTTAGTAGCGGTAATCGTTGCAGCCAGAGTGGTTTTAATAGAACATTGGAGACCTTTCCGTCGGCCAGATTCCTCATTTACATTAGGAGTTGAGATGGTCTCGATTCTCCTATGTGACAATCTTACAGAAGTTGTTTTAGCCGAGCGGTTTCCGATTGTGAGTATTGGGATAAAATCCTTTCTGTTAGGGACTTATAAGCATCTTTGTCAGGGGGGTTCGAAACGATATCACTAACGTACCTCAAAACACTGGCATCCAAGACAGAGACTATTGCATTTAACTTTGTTAAGTCCACAGTTATTCCTGAAATAGCTAACTGGGATTCGACTTGTAGGAACCACAATGCTGGGTATTTTTCCCAAAAAGGTGGAGTCCGAAAGGCTACTTAGCCACTTCAACTGACCAGAATACGTTTTTATTCTAAACAAATGCCTAACAAAACATCAAAAAGGGAAAAGGTTAGTTTTTTTTACTGAGCAGGTCCATGGACATCCACCAAGAGAGCAGGTGAACTTGGTTAGCAAATTTTCGAGCAGCTGTCCTGTGAAAAAAATACACTTGCACTGAAGCGCACTTGAAAAATGCAGCCTTGCTTGATTAAATTCTCGTCACTTGAAAGACAGTCACCATTCAAACTATGGGCACAGGAGATGTCCAAAGTTCTCCAAGGTCACCAATAAAGGGGATTAATAAACCCCTTTTTTTTTTCTTTGACTCCAGACCTGAAGGTAGTTTAGTCTTAAAGGGACACACTGGTTATGTCGAAATCCAGCTTTATTAAGCAGTAACAATTGATGAACATGAAACTAACTTAACAAATAACAGAACAAAATCAAACAATAAGTCCTAACAGATAAAATAAGTTGTACAGGTGGTGTGGTAGGTCAAGCGGAGAGCAACACCGGATCGATGGCGTAAGGCTGAATGCAGCAAGAAGCAGTCACTCTGAATCCACAACAATGACGATGGCTCCACGGCATTGTTAGGAAAATTAACTGTAAACCTTACCTTAAAGGTTCCATGACATGTAGTTGTGGTTTTCTTTATTATAGCAGAACGCTGCATAACTTAACTTTAATTATCTGCCTTAAATCTAAAGGCTTTTATATCTCTTAATTAAAGTTCGCACTTAACGCTATTCCAATATTAAAGCTTCAAACAAGCACCTAATTGCTAGCAAAACATTTTGCATAATGTGTTTCTGTTTATGGCTGCTAGAGGTGCTGTACTCCCAGCGATTCGCCGCAGAGTTATTTTCTTTTTTCTTTTCATGTCACAGGTCCGCAGTAATTCGTGACGCTTTTGCCCAGTCGGCAGTATTTAAATGTGCCGTTCGCCGTGATCGAGGGAGATGAGATAAAATGGAAAGAAGCTGGTAGTAGGCTGTATGACGCTCGGAGCTAAGACAAGATGTGTTAGACTATTGCAACAGCAAACAACCGATGATGCTGTCAGACCATGAGCCTGTCCGCCGCCGTCTTCGATAGAGCTTTTGATCCCGTCCCTGCAAGTTGTTTAAGACAATGCTGCCGACCTTGTACCATAGGCTGGATTATACTCAGAAACGTTCAACGACATATGGATATTGTGTTACATCAAATTTTTTTCCTGGTCATCTCCATCTGTATAAAGCTTCACATCCCATTTCTCAAAATAATTTCTGCAAATCAAGTATCAAGGTAAATGCTTTTTTGTCATCCTTTACCTGGCAAGCCCTCAATTCATTTTCCACTAGCTTTCACTGCTCTAAAAATTCTGAAATATAAAAACTTTTAACTCTGCCAAACAAATAAGCATCAAGCTGGAAGACGAGGAAAGCAGACTCTCATTATCACAGCGACGTCGAAGGATCCGAGACATCGGACAGGAATCTTAGACAGCCACACCAGGTCACGGCAGGGACGACTGCTTGTTAACACTACCACTAGAGAGATTGGACTGGCCCAAGCTCCAGCTTGCTGTGCCTTTTATAGCAGCTTACGCAGTGTGGAGGTTTTGCATAGTTGCGTATCTGCAGTATCTGCGAGTGCCGCAGCTTCCAATTCTGGCACAAGTTAGCGATCGAAAGCATGTTTCTGCAAGACCAGGTGAACCTGGATGAGGGGCTCCACAGATGAATGACAAAGAAAAACCAAGGTCTTGTTCATAGCCCTACCTATCAGGGGAAAAAGAGAAAGGATCACTCAATTCATTCATACACAATTCATCTCTAGAGATTCTGAAAACGGACAACGAGTGTTTTTGAACATGCTGAAATTTCCAAGAAAAAGAAATAAAATGCTTAAGAAAAGCAAAATTTTATTTTTGGCTTTGGTATAAGATATACGTTATAGCCGAAGTGCTTGCTTTTGTTAAGTACATTTTAACCAAAGTTAAACAACATTATAAATCATAGGACTTCAATCGGGACCGAGCTTCTAGGTACGTTATAACAGATAGTATGTTATATCCCAGGTCCATTATAACCTATGCGCACTGTAGTATGTTTGTTCCCTTCATTCATAGTATTTCTGCCCCACAAGATTGTTGCTTATATATATTCAGTATCCTTCAACTTTTGTAGTTTAGAAAATGGTTACCATAAAAAATTGTGTATTTATATAGCAACAAATTGTCTGTAGCAGAAATATTTGTAAAGAATATTTCTGTGAACATATAAAAACACATTTAAAAAAAAATTTGTAATAGTACTAGATTTTATGGAGCTTCATTTGTTTTGGTTAAGGCACATGAAAGCTATCTAGTTATGACAGGGGGTGCTTTAAACGGAGGACCTTTAAGGGCTATTTTTTGTATTCACGTTACATCAGAAAAAATTATGCCTAAAACTCCCATTAGATCAAAATTCACGATAGAAGCCAAAACTTAGGACCTGCACAATTTAGCCAACCTCCAATATTCAATGTCTCATCCACTCGACCACTGTTCACTCTATGGAGTTTCAGTAGAATATTCATGGATATGGATACTACCTTCACAATTTTTTCCTTTAGCTCATCAATAACAGCATTTTTTGGAACTGAAGTGATCATAAAATCATGAAGGGCGTGAAATAAAAAATATAAGGAAGGAGTGGTCATCCAGAAGGGTGCAAACAGAGGTACATTCATGTATCTTGTATTTATCTCTATTGAAAATTGACATTCAGATAATTTTTCGAGGACAGTCGCCTGATTTGTTAGTACACAGTATGCACAGTAGCCCCATTGGCCCCTAGCTTTTGGTGAAGTAAAATTTTTTAAAAGTTCTTGATTCTTTTCTTTTTTTTTGGGGGTGGGGGGTATCAACTATTATTTTTACACTAAAATGTTTCACACTCTGAATGTCCCCTCCCAATAGAGACACTTGTATTTTCACTTAGCATTCAGTTAAATACTGGGTTCAAATTTGTAGAAGAGGAGATGAGTTGTTTCAAACGGCCATTGGGCTACTGTGCATACTATGTGTACTTACTACTTACAAATCAAGACACTGTCCCTGGAAAAGTTATCTGAATAACAATATTCAATCGATATAAATACAAAATATACTGATTCCATAACTCCATCATAAAAGTAGGTTTTTATTGAAAGCAGCCCTTTCACGAAAACTGTCTATAAAATCGGATCTTTCCCACAAATGCCTTTTTCAAATATTCTAATCTTTCAGATCGAAATACTGTTACTGCCTTTTTCAGGCACTGCTTTTTGTTGTTACGCCTTTTTCATTGTCTTTGCATTTGCACGAGCCGAGTAACCCGAAAAGGGGCCTCTCTAGTATGTTTTGTTTTTGCTGACTCAATGAGAAGCCCGATCGGCCGGGCAGAACTACCTGGGCATTTCACTTAGAAGTTGGGGGAAGAAAATACTATTGGGAAAATCAAAATTTTCTTAAGTTATCTAAAATTTTGCGATTCATCTGTCAATTCTCAAATATCGGTGGTGTGACGTTGTCCGACTAATTACGAATAATTAGAACTTAAGAGATATATCTGTGACGCTCCCTTTCTTACCCTCACTACTTGAATCTCTCCGATAACCTTTGATCTGTGCGGTATCATAAAGAATTCCTCAAGGAGCTATAGATTTTCGATAATGTACAGTTCTGACGTTATAGAACGCATAAATCCCCGAGTGTTTCAAGGGCTCTTCAGAATTGGACAGTATAGCAGCTTGAAAATCTCATAACTTACGAACACTTACTTCAAGCGTGCCAAGTGATCGAAATCCACTTGAGATCCCAGCGCAGAGCAAGATCGGCAGTTCAAGACAGAGAAGAATTCGGGTTCAGACAGTGACCAGTACAGAGGTACTTTCCTCTGGTTTCGGGCCGGCACGGCCAAAATGTTTTTCGAACCCGCCATCTGACTATTTAAGTTCCAACTCCAATCTTCTATGTGTTTTTATGTGCGTCTAATAAAGTGTTTTGTGTGAGCAAAAGGGCTCTCTCTTTATTTAGGACGCCACAGTGGCTTCATTTGATAAATAAGTAGTTGCGAATTATCAAAGAATCATTATTCCAGAGTTCGTCGCCAGCTGTATATAGTTATTGCTCTTTATGTTTTTAATAGTTTTGCGCACTAGCAAGTTTTTTTTTTTAATTTCCCCCTAAACGATTTCCTCTTTTTAATCGGCTTTCTTAGTACATATTATTCTTAATGTATAACAGCTATTTACTAACCACTACTAATAATTAAGGATGATACACAAAGCATGCCATAGCAAAACGACGTTTCGCGATTCAAAAATTTTGCGGGATTTGCTTGTTTGTTATGCCAAGCCTAGACAAGGGATATCTCCTAAGGGGGGTGCCTTGGTTGGATGACTTTTGAAAGAGTTCTAACGTGTATTGACGTTACATTTGATGAAACTGACAAAAACTCCAGATTGACAGTCGCGCGGCCGCACTTCAACACTTCCGGTGTCTACTATGTTCAGTGGCTTTATCCACTCAAATCGATCTAAAAACGTGTGATTTGCGACGTTTTGCGAATAAAGCAATTGAAAGACATTATACTTTTGCCTAAAAAGGAGCATAATAATGATCTTTTGCTTTAGCAGTGTAGCGCTAGGGTTATTGGCGCCCGGTGCAGTCCTTCAGTTTGCTGCCCCATTCATTCTAAGTTTCAGCATTCTGCCCCCATTTCGGTCCTTTAGTTTTCCACCATATTATTTTTAAATGTCCTGCCGACCACCATCTTTATTTTTATCTTGCCACTTGGGCGCCCCCCACCCTCTTATTATGCCACAGTTTTAATTATATAAAATTAGAGTAACTGCAGAATTTGGTAAATCAGACTATTGACAAGATTTGGTATTCTAAATATACATATTATATATTTTCTGTTTTTTTTTTTTTTTTTTTTAATTCTTAACATTTTAATGAATGAAGAAAAAATATTAAAAGCAAAAGATAACTAGTTCTGGGAAAGGATGTCTTAAGAAAGCAAACTGTGTCATAAGTTAACAGCTAGGTTATTCATAAAACAAACTGTCATCAATTTAAGCTTATTTTCAGTTTTTAAAAACTAAAAAAAAAAAAATCGAAATAATTCTGGAAGGTTTTTAATATATAATTTGTTTGAGTACTTCTGGCAAAATGATGTTAATTATTTTTATTATTTTAATTATTTTAAACTGATTAAAAACATTTGATAGTTAAAATAAAATATCAATGCTTTTTTTATTTTCAAAGGATTAAAGCAAGGTTTAAGAAAGAAAAATTTTAAAGAGACCTTTTTAGGTATGTTACAAAAAATTAAAAATAAAGCTTTATGAAAAATAAATTATTTAAAATATGTTAAACTCTATTCCATACCTTTGGACAATTCTGTGAGTTAAAATAAAATATTTATTTTATACCTGCTAAAAGACTTACATGTAGTAATTATTTTTATTTATTTTAAAGAATAGTGCTTTTTAAAAATCTTATATTCACTTTTCATGAATGAGCAAACATTAAATTAGAAGTGAAAGAGGAAGAACAAATATATTTCAGTGATTTGATATGGTGTTGTACATTCCAACTATTGGATGTAATACAAAATTTGCATGACTATGTCATTTATTCTAGCAATCTTCTGTGTTCTGAATTCCATTTTTCCAATTTCTATAGTTATCAATTGATGGATGAGTTGAATTGTTTGATGCAATTCCAAATAATGTCTTATAGTAATAAAGGTATATATTCAGTAACTTTAAAAATCTTTACTTGGTAATCATTCAATAATTATTGGGAACAAAAGAATTTAAATAAAATTATGATTTATATTATTAAATTTTATACATCCTGCACTGCAGAAATTTTATTATTTTTATTACATGCTAAACACATCTATCCTAATCCACTTACACTGACAGTCCTTTTCTGTTTAAAAGTTGGTACCAATATAGGTGAAATATCATCTATGAATGTGATCCAGTAATTGTGGTCCAGTAGGATAGTGTGATAAAATTGAGGAACAAAAATTAACAGTCCCTCTGCCTTCCCCTACTGCCTAACAAACCATGTCTGGCTAAAAATTTCTGAAACCTTCTTCAATAAATGTACTATTCTTATAAATAATAAACATCTACATCATGTAATTTTGAGGGAAAAAAAAATAGGCAGAAAATTCAAAATTACTTAGATTAAAACTTCTTTTTTTTTTAACCAAAAACTTCTAGTTATGTACAGATTTAATTCACATTTTTATGTCATGTTTAGAGCAAAATATTATCAACAAATCATTTTTCCTATTTCGCTTACACTTACTTCTACAGGATATTTTCTCAAAAGAAGGGGGGCGGGGACTAAAGACAAACTGGAAAAAATCTAACGATGCATTGTAAGTCAGAACACATATTACAGCTCTACATGTTAAATTTTCGGGGATCAGATAGTTTCAAACCAGTTTCTAGATATGTTATCTGCCTGTATATTCTCGTGGAACTCCAAAGTGCCCTTTTTAAAATTTCCCCCAGGCGGCCCTTTTTTCTAGAGTCAACAAAGTGAAATCTTCAATTTTATGCTCCAAAATCATGTTAATTCTGATCCCAAATCGTAGTTTTCCTCGCGGAAGCTAAATTTTTCTGCTCCCGAGGTGCTCCCAAATGAAATTTTTTCTGCTCCCGGGGTGCTCCCAAATCTAATGTTGGAGTTAACATCCCTGTGTATGTTAAGGAATCAAATTTTGGTTTCTAAAGAAGATGATGTTTTAAGAATAATCCAATAAACTGTGTTATTTAAATTTTATCTTAGTAGTATGTCATTCATTATTCTTTTTTTCAGATTGGCATCATTGCACCATTTTTTTTTTTTTTTTTTCCCCTGTTAGAGATGAAATCTGATAGAACCTGGGAAAATGTTAATTATTTTGAAAATAATTTCACTCTATACGATCAAAGGCTCTTTTGCCAAATATTTTAAGATTTGTTAGGGAAATTTAAGGTTTTTCTTTATAGATTTTTTTTATTTAACTTAGAGTGTTTGACACTTAGTCATGACAGGAGTTTTGGATGGTTTTCTCCAGATGTAATGTGAATATGTGGTAGAACCCCTGAAAAAGTTCTTCACCCAAGAAACTTACCTCACTAGGCAGATTCCTCAGACATACCTCACTAGGATTCACAGCCTTATTCTCGACAAACACCAGTGGATCCATGTATGGATCCATGTTCATTCATTATTCTATCGTTGCTGCTGACAGTGGTATTGCTGGAAAATATTTTTGTTTATAGCTGGTATTATGAGAAGTGAGAACCAAAAAACTTGTTTTGCATGTAATCATCATATACATATGCTGGTAAGGAAGAAGTTAAGTAGTCATTATTATTATTATTAATTAAAAGTTACTGTTAGGTAATCATATAATTGTAATTAAGCTGCTCTGTATACCTGTTCAACTGCTCCAAAATAGCAATTTTCCTTCTCCTGAAAATGTTCCAAAACAGTTAATTTGCAGCATTTGGGACCACTGTACATTAAAAAAAAAATTAATTAAAGGCTAACACATTGATTACAAAGCATTTTCCTAAACAATTATCTTTATGTCTAACTTTATGAAAAAAATTAAAGCTAATAAAACAGTCTGATTCAGGTATTAATTCTTTCAGTCACTGCTATAAGAATGCAATCTGTGGTTATATATTTCCTAGTTGATCTACTATACTGATTTATTAATGACTATGTCATTTTATCTCTCAACACCCTTTATTGAAAAATGTGTCCCAAAAATGTGACATATAAAAGCGACATAAAAGTATGCAACATAATTTTACATGTATTTAAGTACTATTAGTTCACAACAGCTTTAATCTATTGTTACAATATTTCATAAGCTGTAGAATATGCTTCACGTGTATTTTTTACATATACAGGGTGGCCCAGCGGGTAATGTTTCAAACAAATGAAAAAATAAAAACAAATAAGAGACATGAGAAGAATTTAATAACGTTTATTGAATGGACATATTGGGCAATTAATGATAAAGAGGTTCGAAGTACCCGCCATCTTTAACAAGGACAGCAGTTAGGCAGTTCTGGAATCCAGCCATTACTGGTGAGCAGGCCTCACTGTCAATCGTGTCGACAGCAGTTGTAATGGGGGTTTTCAGTTCTGGAAGGTTCATAGGACTTGTCTGCCACACTTTGCTCTTCAAATAACGCCATAGGTAGTAATCGCAGGGGTTCAGATCTGGTTGGGGGCCATTCGATACCACCTTGGAAGTGCGATGGGTAATCTAACCCAATGATTTGATCGCTAAAATGCTCATTGAGCACCTCGAAAACATCTGCCGTACGATGTGGTCTTGCTCCATCATGCATAAATCAATGACCTTGGACCAAGTCATGACCATGAAGAAAAAGGATGAACTCCTCGTCCAGGAACATTCTGTATTTTGCTGTGCATAGAGTTCCGTCGATGAAAATAGGGCCAAACACACCATGCGAGGATATTGCACACCACACAAGAATTTTTTTCGGGTGGAGGCTTTGGACAACAGTGATCTCCGGCCTTTCTCTGCCCCAGTAGCGATAATTCTGTTTGTTCAGATGGCCATCCAAACTGAAGTAGGCCTCATCTGAAAACCAAATTTTCTTTACATCGATTTCACCTGTTTGAAGTTTTTCAAGCATAAGCTGTGCAAACTCAGATCGTCTTTGTGTATGGTCTTCGTTGAGAGGTTGGGTTACTTGAATTTTCTAAGGCGACAATTGGAGCTCTTTCATTATTCGCTGAAGTGATGTACACTTTATTCCCAACATTTCTGCTGCTCTCCTAACAGATCGGCTCGGATCGGCAGCGAAAAAGTCGTCGACGACCTGTTTTGCACCGTCTGTGACCACAGTAGCAGTGGCTGTAGCCATAGCTTTTTTATCGTCTTCCACCGACCCAGTACGTTTGAACTTCGCATACAGTCTACAGGGAAGAGGATTGAAACTCATTTTTCAGAACAAACATGGAAGCAAAAAGGAAAACATTTGTACGGTAAAACGCACAAAATGACTCACCTTTCCATAGTCCTTTTGCTTGGCCAATTATTGTTCTGGAACTTCGCTTGCCATGCTCGTTGAACTGCCTTCACATTTTCATCACATCTGGCCATTTGTAGCACAATAAAGACGCGAACATCCGTCGAATATTTGTTCATTTTTACTAACGAGAATCACACGCTAAAGCACATCGCAGACTGAAGGAGCATCACATTTACAATTGCCCACTCACCCGAGCATGCGCACCAAGTTTGGCTTCACTCACGTGCACCTAGCGCCATCTATTGGACTTTGTTTCAAACATTACCCGCTGGGCCACCCAGTATTTACTATTAGTTCATTTAGTTAAAATTCAAACACGGAAATACCCTAGTTAAATAACTAAAACCATTAAAAGCCATTAAAATTTTCGTAAAACCTAAAAACACGCACCAAAATTGAGCGCTTTCTTCATAAATTCTTGCCACGATTGCTCTATTTGCGCATGCGCCATGTCGTTGACAGCTCCCTCTTGTGTCATTATTTCCAACGCTTCCCGTTTCAAGCCATAATTGTGGTTATTGTAATTAGCTATTTTCTTGACATTATGAAATCTACAGTAGACTCTCTGAAATCCGCACACCTTGGGACCAAGGGGTTTGCGGATTATAGAATTTTGCGGATTACAGATCATTGTTTTGTTTACATTTTTTCTTACTATAGTTATGAAGCAACACAACATTTTTAATGGCTGAAATTAATTATACTGTCACACTTAGTTTAATTATTAAAGAATTTATTAAAATATATGAAAAAAAAATTAATTTTATATTACTATTTTTTTAATTTTGCAAACATGGAATCAATTGTTGTTTATTTTAGGGCTTTTGATTTGTGTTTAAATATTTTTTCCTGGAGTCTGTTTATTGTCATTATTTCTTGTGGTGATGCCAATGAATAATTTTGGATGAATTTTAAATATTTATAGCCTAAAGATAAGCCTTCTTCAAGAGAAATTTTTTGAAAATTTCTCTTTCTTTCAATAAAAAATGAAAATCAAAATAATACGCGTTTCGTTAACTGAGTTTCGTTAACTGAAATTGTCTCTCAGAATCTTTTCTGTCAGCTAATCATGCTTTCATTTTACTGTTCAGACTTTGTTAGATGGGTTAAAAGAACAATTTTAATTAGATATATGCAAAAAATATGAAAAATAGCATAAAATTTCTTTTAATTCTACAACTCAACTCACCCGTAATTTCCTAGTGTTACTTAACTGTTAACTGCAAATTTCACTGTTTACATCTAAAAATTATGGCGAATTATAGAGAGTTGCGGATTTAGATGTGCGGATTTCAGAGAGTCGACTGTATATCTATATTTTCTTTTAAGGCTAGGCGGGAAAGGGCGGTACTCTGTCTATTGTATTTTATATCGTTTATGTGTTCTTTAATTCTGTCTTTAATTTTTCTTTTTGTAACACCAATGTAGTATCCGGAAAGGATGGATTCTCTATACGTAAAATTTATTTTGTAAATACCTACAGTTTCTAGAGGGTTTATTTTGTCTTTATCTGACCGGATTCTTTTAAATATATTGCAATTGGGTTTAATCGGGACACGAAGGTTCATTTTACGGGCACGGTTGGATATTTTTACAGCGAGACCACAGCAGTAAGGCGGTTACAGCAGTAAGGACTGTAGTTAACTACAGTCTATCGAAAACCCACCAATAATAATAAAATTGTCAATTACTCCTCAAAAACTACTTATAACTACAAAATTTCAATCCTACGTTCCCATATCAATAGGGCCCTAGAAATATGCTCCAACCAGAAATTACTAAAGGATGAAATACAATTTATACAGCAACTTGCGCGTGAAGCCAATTGTCCCAGCAATATTATCCCCCGCCTAATCGAAAATAGAAGGAAAAAACTCGACATCATCAACGACGCACAGAAAGAAAAATCCACCTTTACTCATCCGATCCCTTACTGCTGCGGTCTCGCTGTAAAAATATCCAACCGTGCCCGTAAAATGAACCTTCGTATCCCGATTAAACCCAATTGCAATATATTTAAAAGAATCCGGTCAGATAAAGACAAAATAAACCCTCTAGAAACTGCAGGTATTTTCAAAATAAATTTTACATATAGAGAATCCAACCTTCCCGGATACTACATTTGTGTTACAAAAAGAAAAATTAAAGACAGAATTAAAGAACACTTAAACGATATAAAATACAATAGACAGAGTACCGCCCTTTCCCGCCTAGCCTTAAAAGAAAATATAGATATAGATTTCATAAATGTCAAGAAAATAGCTAATTACAATAACCACAGTTATGGCTTGAAACGGGAAGCGTTGGAAATAATGACACAAGAGGGAGCTGTCAACGACATGGCGCATGCGCAAATAGAGGAAGCGGGGAGTGAGCCAGATGGGCTCAGTTCTGAGGACGGCAGTGGATTGAACGGCCGAAAGCGCTCAAATGGTGCATGTTTTTTAGATTTTACGGAAATTTTAATGGCTTTTAATGGTTTTAATTATTTTACTATTGGATCACAACAGCTTTAATCTACTGTTACAATATTTCGTAAGCTGTAGAATATGCATCACATGTATTTTTCTATAAATAGGCTACACTCATAAAAATTTCAACATAGAGTTACCAGGCGAAATACTCGAAAGATGAGGGATACAATGACAAAGTCAATTAATATCGTTTTAATATGGCAATAATGAAACTAAAAAATTAGGGGGGATCAGTGGAATCTCCCCTTGACAAGGCTCAAACAGCCTATCATAAGGAGATGTACGGTGGAAGGCGGTGATCGTAAGGAGACGATGGTAGGTATGTAAATCGTTGTCACATTTGGTATGAACAATCGTGAAGAGCATCGCGTCACTGTATTAAAAATTTTAATAAGTGTCGACATCCATATTGCGTATTAAAGATATACGTCAGCGAAATGTAGCACTGTAAAAATAAAATTTTGGTTAAAGCAACACCACATTCATTTTTCTTGAACGCCAGCAAACTAAATCCGATTTCACGAGAATGCTGGGAACAGATAGCGGTACATCAAAGGAGGTTTACAAAAGAAAAGAAGGAAGTGGTCAACTAATTGTTGACCCATAATGTTGTTACGGAAAGACATCCGTCTTCCTAGCGCTCGTCGTTTCATTTTTCTTTTTGAGGAGAGCACGCAGAAAACTGGATCACAAAGCACAAACTTTGCGAACAAAAATCAGTAAGACTACTATAAATAATTGGCAGGACTCATCTCCATTTTAGTCATATCTTTTTATTTTTACACCATCTGAAGATGGTGTTCACAAAATTTCTGGATTATACATTTTGAAACTTTACAATACACCCTCAAATAAAAAAGGAAAACTGGGGAAGCATTCTTCTAAAAATTATTATGGCGTGCATGGCATTTCGTGCCTACGTTCCGGTGGCGAAGGTTCCCCATTTAAAAGTGAGGACCTCGCCACTCAAGTATCAACTCCGCAACTGCTAAAAAAAGAACGTTAGACTATTGCTATAGAAAAAGGGAGCTCGATCTTTCTGGAACAATTTTAGCAGGTGTTTTTTCGAGCAATATGCTTCTTGCGCAGCAGAGGAAAACCGCAAACACATCTGTTTCAGCGGAGCAGAGAATACATATGTGAGCGAAGAGGTGTTGTTATTATTATTCTTTTAGCCGGCAAGAAAACTAGTGTCAACTGTTATTTTGTTTTTTTTTATTATTTAGGCAGCTGATAAGAGTGAATGATTTAGAAGTACGTTAATGCGCTGTAATTGAGAAGGCCAAGAGGAAAATTGAAAGCTTTAAAAGATAGTTATTGTTAAAAACTTTTAAATTAGATTTAGAATAGATTATTAGTTTAAATTTAGACAATATTAATTAGGATTTGCATTAATAATTTTTCATTAAAAAATATGCATGTTGTGTCAACGTGACATATACTCTCCCAAGTTTTCAGAAAAAAATTACATGTTCAGCATAAATATTAAAATAGTATATCAATCAAAGTCCAGTAATATTAAAAAATTGCATAAAGTTCTTGCAGAAAACCTTAAAATTGTCCGTCTTGATTTTGCATGATTCAGTCTATATTAAAAAATCACGAAATCTAAAACTGTGCTGAGGCTCCTGTATTGCTGATATTGTCAGCTGAAAAAGAGTGAATGATTTAGAAGTACGTTAATGCGCTGTAATTGAGAAGGCCAAGAGGAAAATTGAAAGCTTTAAAAGATAGTTATTGTTAAAAACTTTTAAATTAGATTTAGAATAGATTATTAGTTTAAATTTAGACAATATTAATTAGGATTTGCATTTATAATTTTTCATTAAAAAATATGCACGTTGTGTCAATGTGATACAGCCGAGTTTTTATTAATCTAAAATTAATATTCTATGTGAGAAATAGTTTATATCTTGTTACTTGCAAATCAGTTAATAATGATAAGAAGAAAAATTATAAAAATATTAGTAATATAGCTTTTAAATGTCAAGAGATATAGTTTAAAAATTCAGAAAATAAAATCACCAATAGTAAGATTCAGAAAATAAATTCACCAAATGTCTTTTGTATTTTTTCACATTAAGAACAAATAAAATGATTGAGAGTGATACAAAAATCATTCTGAGATTTAAAAGAAAAAGAAATATGCATTGAAGTGTTATTCCTTGAAAAAATGTTTTGTATCTGAAACATTTTTCAAAAGATAATTTTTGAAATATTGTTCAAAAAGTCTTAAAAATTACTGAAGACTTTTTTAAAGTGTAATGTAAATGTCATGGAAAAGAGCTTTTATGATGATTTATTAAACATGAAGAAAACTTTCCTTTTGGAAAAATTGAAAAATTTAATTTTCTGACCAGCCTATCATTTTAAATTCTAATTGTGTGAATACTATAAACATTGTTGCAAATTTGTAAGTATTTTGTCACTAACTTACACTACTTATACATGTATATATTGTTGTTGTGCTGTGCAACAGCAGTTTTAAAAATTGAACAGAACAGCTATTTTATTTTACATGTTTTATTCATTTTCCTTTGATTACAGGGTACGAGATAGGTTTCTTGGCATTATGAAGACAAATGCAAAGTAAGTTAGTATGTTTAATAATGTTATTTCACATTTTAATAATGTAATTAATGTTAATTAATGTTTGTTATTTCACTGATTAGTAGTTTATTTAACTTTCTAAAGTTTTTATGCAATGCTCAAAACCTGCCTTTTTTTTTTTAGTCAGTTTATTTTGTTAGTCAAGTAAGTATATTTTATAGAATCACATTTCTGCTGTTCTACTGTGTAAAGTGCTTTGAGAAAAACTGCTTGTGTCTTTTTATTTTATCCTTAATATCAATCGTCAATATCGTTAGCATATATATTGTTAATATAATCGTTTTATTGTCAAGAATTTAAGAGAATTTGATTTTGACCAAAAAAGGTTAATCTGCGAATTTTAGTTCAAAGTATCAAAAATATTTAAATTTAACATACCGAATAATTTTTAACAGTCAGTTAGTAGGAATGTTGCTACAAAGAGTACATTAAAAGCACTTGAAGACAGTGTGAGGTAAGCTCAATTAAAAGTTAGTTCTACCTTGCATGCATTCAGCCCTGATTCTAAAACTTTATTACTTTAGCAGAGATTCACATAGTACAAGGTAAATAAAAGCATGCTAAATTGAAAGTTTTCAGTCTGAAATGTATTAAAGGATTACTGATAAAGATAAAAACAGTTTCTTAAAATCCTTGAAGATGCAGCTGTTACATTTCCTCACTTTAAGCTTGATACTATTATGAAGTTTCATGTATAAGATCAAATTCACTTATTTACTTTTATCATACATTCGGCTAATAGTGGGAAAACTATAATTAAGCACAGTTTTAGAAAATATAATTTTTTCACATAAAAACCATTATGAGAAGATACTACTACTACTACTACTACTACTTATTTTAATACATCAACTTACTACCACAGCAAGGTGGAGTGGAGCTATACAAATGGGGAAGCTGAGCTGCAGTCAAAATGAAAAGTCAGAAGCTGCTGCCAAGAGCCTATCTGATCAACAATAACTCTCTCAGAACAAACTTCAGAGTTGCTATTTGTATATAAAAAATGGCCATCTGAGCTGCATTTGTTCTTCTTTTACTTTGCTTTGTCAGATTTTGGGCACTTCTGCTTAGCATAGGGTAGCATTTTATGCCAAGGCCCTAAACCAAATTCTATTTCCTATTTCCATTTATTGAATAGAGGTGTAACTCTCTAGTATTAAGAATTCCTAAAGTAGTGAGATGAATGAGGGCAAATGCATTACAGTCATAAATGATGTGCCATTTCTTCATTTTTGTAACATTTCCTGCTTTTATGGTCTTGTCGAAAAAGTCCCGTTGTATGAGGGTGTTTTCTGAAATAGTAGTGTCCTTCCTGTGATGAAGCCCACAATTTTTTGTATTTTCAATCATGAAGCGATATTTGTAGATGATTTGATGATTATGCTTTAGCATCTTTTTGTCCAGAAAAATCACACCAAGTTTTATTCATCTCCTGTTTGTCCCATTTAAGGAGAATGCCTTGTATGGTCTTCCTATTGATGCCACAGAAAGGTTCCGCACCAATAAGATTAACAGACTTTCCCTGTTTTGCCAGCTCATCAGCCTTTAAATTGCATTCAATTCCTTTATGTCCCGGCACCCATAAAAGAGTTGCTTTATTTCTGGTTGCCAGTTCCCTTACAAGGTTTCTATATTCATCACAATCCTTGATTTAACTTGGAATGATATAAGAGCCTTTAACCTTTTACAGGCCAATGTTCTATTGGGAACATCAAATTAAAAATTTATTCAAAAATGAAATTTTATTAATATTAACTTCGAAAAATTAGCTGATAAAGTTAAACGATGACTTAATTTTTTTAAATAGAAGTTACATTTCTATCATTAATGGGAAGCTGGGCAAAAAATCATGAAAATAACCATTTTCATAAATTTTTACAGAGCTATCTTGATACACCCCACCCCTTCCAACTTATTTCATAACTTTACTTAAATTTAAAAACAAATCTTTATTAATATTTCACTTACTATTTAAACTACCAATCAGTATATTCTGTTTCGGAAACCAACATAAAAGTTTAGTCAGAAATGACCCATGCTCCCAATTGGAATACAGTGAAAATTGTATACAAAATGTTTTTCCATTTTAAATAACTAATATCTTTTAACTAACACATTGGAAGACAAAATATACAAAATAAAAAATAAAATGTGCCTGTGTCTCAATTTGTTCTGCTAAAGGTTAAAGCTGCTTGACTCACTAAAAATCAGTCTGCTTACCATGCTAGTTTTTTTCTAATATTTATCACTAGCTGATTGCCCGTTCTCCGCACAGTAGGAAACGAAAATGTTTCTTACATGACATAAAAAAAGTACTTCAGTGTCGTAAAAGAAAAGAAAAGATGGTTTACAGCGAAAACTCCTCACTTTCAAAATATCTTATGCCTCACCATGGCACAGTGGTTATATCACTGAAAATGGTAGACGGCCGAAGTGTGAAGGTCCCGGGTTTGGGTCGCATCGCGTAGTCGTCGATCTACCGATCTGGAGTTTTGGTAGGTTTTCTCCAGATGTAACGTGAATACGCATTAGAATCTCTTGGAAAGTCCTCCTACCAATGCATCCCTCATCTTAGGCAGATATCCCTCGCGCAGGTTTGCCTTAATCACACACAATCACAGTCAAAATATCTTATTTCTACATCATTCTGTTTTTAAGTTTAAGTTATAGCATTAATTCATTATACACGACATGATGGGGGAAATCGTTCTACTTTGGGATATATTCTGGATATATATTTCTGGATTCTATTGTTATTTTGCTCATTTTACTCTCACTTGCAGCAGAACATATTAAAGTTAATTTGAGATGTTGGGGTTATTTCTAGCTAATCGGTATTTCAAACATTTTTCGGAGCTATTTTGCTAATGAATGTAAAGTTTGTGCTAGGGCTTGTTAAGTTGCTAGAATTCAGTCAAAAACAAAGGTATATCTAATACCTATATATCGCCAAAAGTCATCAAAACTTGGCGATATTTCCTGCGATTTTTGGGAATACATACAACGGCAGTAGTCAAACTGATAACGAATATTATGTATTATGTTAATTAGAATTTTTCACCTTGTGGCGACTTTTGAATTTCCGACGATTTTTAAAAAAGCAATTCCTTTCGTTATTATGGTTGCTTGAAAAATCATAGTGCTCAAAAATCGCCAAGAGTAGCTCGTGCAATAAACAAAATGCTTTGAATTTGGTAAATTTTTACGCCAAAGCCTTTTAATCTAATTAGATTTCTAACTCATTTTTAAACTCATGACGTCAAAATCGCGCCATTCTCAGTTTCAGTATCTAACATGAATTAGTGAAAGAAGGGAAAAAACTCCATTATTTTACTTTTCCTCGGCATCTGATTAATGTGGAAGTTTATTATTTCCTTTGTGGTGTTATTGTTTGTCAAAGCTTGTTAACGTAATTAGGATTTCTAATGCATTTTTAAACTTGTGACATCAAAATGACGTTAATTTCATTAGATCGCCAACATATAGATGGTATATTATATGATCATTATTTTACACAATCGGAAATTGAAAAAGGTTTTTTTTAGGTGAAAATTATTGAAAAACCGGAAAAGATCGTGGATCATTTGGATTTTCAGAATTTTAAAGTTGATTACGGGCTATTCTATGTCGTTTTACATTTCTGTACAAAATTGCAAGCCGACCGGTCGAACGGTGTGGAAGGAGTTCCCGGGCAAACAAACAAACTTTCACATTTACATAATAGATTATACAGTCAATAATAGCAAGAACTTTAACCAGGAATACAGTGGCATACTTATCAGGACTTCTCAAGAGATTGATTTTTGATGATATACCATGTACTGAGAGGTTTTCTTCGATCCATCTGTAAACCAGATAAAATCATTGATTTCAGATTTAAATGTGTCTGCATTCCATTCTTTCCTGGTTGGAAGAACAACCTCAAAGTGCCTATCAAACACACAGGTCTTCTCCAGTGGCGGCTCATCATTAGGGGCCAGAGGGCCTTGGCCCCCACCATCAATCAAAATCTCTTCCTATTATAAAGCACAGTTCTTTTAGTAATTTACCTTTATTGAAAAAATGCATGCATTTTATTCTATTTAATACTAGCCATTTAAAAATGCACTAAAAAAATGGTAGTTACAATTTGTTACTATGTAAAGCATGCGTGGACCATGGGCTTGTTTGCCCTGAACTGGGCATCTTTCTTTGTTTACTGTGTTAACTCATTTGGCATTTACCACAGAAGTCATATTGACACAGCATTATCTTGCTTTCAAAACAGCTTATTTGGTGCTGTCATTGGGACACAGATCTTTGGGCCCTGGCATGGGGTTCTTCTCAACTGAAAGGGGAAATTTTCCTAATCAGTAACTCTTGGTGAAATTTTCCGCTCAATAGTAAATCATTTTTTATTTGCATGATCTTATAGTCTTTGCAGATGTATTATTTGACCAAAAGGTGAAGCCTGCATACAATGCATAGAAGTTGTACAAAATGTTATTTAGTGGAAAGATAAACTATCTTTCCACTAAATAACTAAAATCCACTAAAAAGTCCCATTTGTCATGATGGATAAATAGCCAGTATTGTCTAAGATTGAAAGAGGCAAAATCAATGCTTATTTAAAATGTGGTAAATCTGTTCCTGAAAACAGTAAATTACTTAAAAGATCAGTTGATGTAATATACAGTAGAAGATCTTTATAACACAAACCTCGAAACACAAGATTTCGCATTATATAGAATTTTGTGTTACATAGATCATTCACTTATATCATTAAAATACCCTAGTAAACATATTAAAATACAGCTGGAACACATAAATATAATGCTTAAAATTTTTTTTAAATACATATAGTACTTTGAAAAACAAAAATATGCAACTTCTTTATTTACATTTTAAAAAAAATTGAAATTACTAAAAGGATTAAAGTTTGTTTGTTAAACAATATACTGATTTTGATTTGTTTTAGAATTTGCAATCTTTCAACAAATAAATTTTCTTGCAGCATGTGAACTGTTAATAATTCTACTTTGGTTACACAGTCTTGTGTTTCTAGGAATTTAAAATATTGATCTCTTATGGAAATTTCTTCAGATACTGAAAGTTTTTCAACTTTCTTTCCAGCATTTGATTCTGTTTCAGAATTGTTTTCCTCTGGTTTTGAAACAGAGAAAATTATTTCAGCACTGGTCAAATGATTAACAATTGTGACTTATCATCAATTACCAAAAATTCAAAATGTTTTCTTCATGTGATTTTCTCTGTTTACTTCTGCAGTGTTAATGCTGTTTAGGAGAATTGTGGTATATTGATCTTCTACTGTATAATTATATGTGAAACCCTGTGAATTATAGTAAAAATTTTAATAAAAAGGACAATCCACTCTTGACTGAAAGGGATTGCCTCATTGTGATCTTTGATCGAAGAAAGATTCTTCAATTCTTCAAAGTGTGTCGCAAAATGGCTACAGTTCAAAGCAGATTTATACTGATTTATGCCTTCCCTTCACTTCTAGAAGAATTAGACAAATTTAACCTGCTCCAGAGTTGACATATCACAAGCAACTGCATTTGCAATATTGTGATAAATATATGGAAATGGGTCAGAAATGAAAGAACGTAATATTTTCTGATGAGAAAAAATTTAATTTAGATGGTTCCGATGGTTTAAAGTAGTATTGGAGAGATCTCAGGAAAGAACCATAATCTATCTTCAGTAGAAAATTTGGTAGTGGAAGTTTGACTGTTTGGCTAGCAATTACTTATAACAGAAGAAGTGAAATTGTCTTTTTAGAAGGTCATCAGTACTCATTCAAGTACTGCATAACCTTAGAAAATTACCTTTTACCATTTGCATGGAAAAATGATGGCTTCAGATTCATCTTTATGCTGGATAATGCACGTATTTCTGCTCCAAATGATATGAACAACTGTTTTGAAGAACAAAATATTGCTCTATTAGATCACCCGCTTATTAGTCTAGATCTTAACCACATGGAAAATGCTTGGGCAGAACTTTTTAAATGGTGTATGGAAATGGACAACAATATACATTGGTTTCAGAATGGAGAACTTCAATAAGTCAGAAGTGGACATTAAATGATCAGAAATATATTCAAAATCTTATTTTAACCATGAAAGATAGAATGAAAGAATATTTGATGAAGGAAGGTGCCTTTAAAAAATATTAGTTACATTTTATTTATAGATTCCATAAATCAATATCCAACTATAAAATAAAAAATGTTGAATATTTGTTTTTATTTATTACTGTGAATGATTTCTTGTTGTTTAAATTATTGATTATACATTGCATGCATAACATATGGAATAGTAAACTTTTTCAATGAATAGAAATAAAGTTATTTTTGAAAATGCGATGATTCCATAAATCAACTTCCACCACTCTATTATCTGCTGATTTTAAAACTTTCAGTTCCACTGATGCCAGTTGGAATCATAATATTCATAAGTATATAATACAAAGTACTGCATTATGTAAAAAAAAATACTATTACAAATATATTTCAAGTACAGAAGAAATCTGAAAAACATGTTAGATTGTTATGCTTTCAATTAGTGTCACTGGGACTGAAATGGTTGATAAAGGCTTTGTTACAGCACATAGAAATGCAGGCTGTAAGTGAGGGTTTAGTATAACAAATATGCTTGATTTTATGCTAAAAGCTCTTTATGTGCTGCAAGTGTTAATGTTTTACTCAAAATAAAATATGAAGGAAATATGGAGATAAACAAAAATTGTTGTAACATCTAATACTGTTAATATCTATAAAACTTCGAGTAATGCCCCCAAAACAAATGTTGTGGTTTCAAGAAAAAAGTTTTAATTTTAACTTCTTGTTTTTGTGATTTTATGAAGGTTTAAAAACCAACTGAAAGAATAGAGAAGCTATCTTTAAAACAAGGATTGAAGTTACATAACTCATGTTCAGGGCTGGGGAGTAGCGCGCTACAAGTAGTGAAACTACAGTAGTTGAGTATTTTTTGTAGTGTTACTACTATAGTTTGTAGTGTAGCGCGCTACTTTTTTAAAAAAGTAGTGTAGTATGTAGTTCGCTACAAAAAATCAGTAGTTTGTAGCACGTTTTGGAAGCTACTTTTTTAGCTACTTTTGCCAAGTCATCACTTCCAGCAATTGATCATCATGTGGTGCAATTGCTCTTTCTTCTGACTACAAGCATAGAACTGGAACTGATGCTTGAAAGAACACCCAATCCCTCCCCAGCCCCTCCCCATGAGGGGATGGGGGGGGGGGGGCTTCACACGGGTCATTCGTCATAAATCACAAATTTGGTAAGTCATGAAAAAGGGCCTTTATACTCATTAATTTTGATTTGTGCTCAAGAAACTAGAATGTTTATACAACATGTAAGGGCTCTCAAAACGCCCAATTTACTTTTTTGGTTCTCATGCTTTCAGAACTCACTTTCCCAATTTATTTTTATCATAGAGGTATTAAAACTTAATTATTTTCAGCAATACTTAAATAATTAGCAATCATTGTCAGTAGCATATATATAGGCTTCCATTTTGGGGGGAGGGGGAAGATTCGGTATTTTAAACTTTATTGCTCTTAAGTTAAAAGAAATATTTCAAAATAGCTCCTTTTTAATAATTGCTTTACATTTTCGGAGGGGGCGCGCCACCCTCCTCAAATACTCCCCTGGTAGTTGTTTATCAGAGCAATATATTTTCTAATTAAGATATCAATAATTTTCTCTAATTAGGATATAACTATCCTAAAAGTGTAGTCGTGGGGGGACGCCGTCCTCCTACTTTTTCACTTCAACCCATATGTCCCCTCACTTTTTATTCTCAGGGGGGACGCTCATTTACAAGGTCTTTTTAAAAATTTTGTGAAGAAATTAAAATTTTCGTTTTATTCGCGCGAGAGCAGGTATATCGGTATAAAAATCAAAAGGTAACTTTTGACTGTTTGAATACACTTTACAAATGTGATTGTAAGGGTTTCTTAAACACTTCAGTACTGAAAACATATCCATAACAATAGAAGAGATTATAATCTTCCTGAATGCACTCTTAGTAAAAAATGCTTTTCCGAATGGCCGAAAAAGTGACAAAAATCGGGGTAGCGAATAGTCACGTACCAATCTAAAAGAAAATCTGTCTCTTTGACATTGGATTGTTGCCTCACCATGGCACAGTGGTTATGTTACTGGAAATGGTAGACGGGCGAGGTGTGAAGGTCTTGGGGTCGGGTTCCATTGCGCGTCCGTCGACCTAACCGTTCGGAGTTTTCTGTGGTTATCTCCGAAACTTTGCGTAAATACGGGTTAGGACCCCTTAGAAAGACCCCCACGAAGGGCAACCCCCCCTTCTGATGAGGATTTATAAGCGGGCTTCGAGCCAAGCACACAAATCCGATATACATGTTCACAACAACAGATTAAATAGCTTTGCTTACACGGTTGATCAAAAAGACTTAGTTTAGATTATTAACAAGTAATCAATAATTTAACAATGAGTTCATTTTAATTAATTAATAAAAAATGATGGTTAAATTAGTTTTATTGGTTGTTTAAGGAATAATTACATTTAATGAATCCGATAAGTTTAGGTTAAATTTCGTCAAAAATGAGCATCCCCCCATTTTTTTTTCTTAGGACTACAACACTGAACTATCCTTAAATATGAATGTAATGCAAAATGAATCTGTTAGCAAAATTTGTCTCCTAACAGTAGCGAAGTAGCGACTACATTTCAAAAGTAGTGTAGCTAACTACATTTGTCAAAAAGTAGTTTTAGTTGTAGTTAACTACATTTTTTGAAAAGTAGCTGTAGTTGTAGTTCGCTATAAAAAAAAAGTAATTTTTCCCACCACTGCTCATGTTGAATCAAGCTGGAAAGACTAGATGATGATCTTAAAAAAAATGTCATTTGCCAGTGTTGAATGTGGCAAAATTTTATTAACGGTGTTATTCGAAAAAATCAAGTGATTTTGGTACATAATTACAAATAAACTAATGATGCCAGGCACTTCAAAATTTTGAAACTGTTTCTTTACAAGCTGTATTACATACTGCGAAGACCGGCCAAACTGTATCAGTTTCAATACTTTTAGAAAATATTCTTAAAAATCGGAAATTTTCGCAAAGCGTGTCACTCTTCGAAAAATCTTGCAGCTCAGATCCATGTTTAAGAATTTTTTCTGAAAATTTCACAAAAGCCACAGCATTTTCGCTTATCGTAGTGTGTAAAACAGCTTATGAAGAACCATCTGGAATTTTTTGGAGACCATGGTGCTATTAGTTTATTTCAATTTGTGTACCAAGACTAAAAACAGAGTTCTTTTTTTTCGAAGAACAGCCTTAAAAGAATCTAATTAAAAGCTCTCACAGAATTAAAGCAAATACTCAAGCGAAAGAAAAAGAGAAAAACTGAGGAACTTAATTATGTAATAATGCAGATAAATAAAAGTTAAATAAGTGAAAAGATGAAGAAAAGTTTTGTTAAGATATTCATTTTACATTTCGTATATCTTACTTTATCATTATATTATTTTTATTACTTTTTATTGCTATTATTACAGCTTCTAATTACTAAAATACTATGAGAAAATTTATTTTTCATTTTTAAATACATTTTCATTTAACAAAAAACAATTAAAAAAGAAACTGGCATTTAAAATATGAAATAATTAAAACTTTGAAAATGAAGACACATAGCAGGTACTTATCAAACTGGACATTTATCATTATTGTTTCACACTTATCACTATTTGACATTTTCATTTGTTTCTGTTTTTTCTATATGAACAAGTTTGTTTTGAAACAATCTCATTTGAATTATTTTTGTCCCCCCAATCATTTATTTTGATTTTTTTTTCCTCAAACTTATTCTTGGGTTCTCATTAAAATTAACAAACTTAAAATTTCATATAAAGTTTTTTGGAATATTTTATAAAATGCTTGAAGTATTGTGTAATGTAGTGCAAATTTTTAAAATATTGACTCAAGTTAATGTTTTTGTGGCATTGATTTTTTTTCTCTCTTAGCTCTGATATTTACCTATTTTTTGCAGGAGTGCACCAACAGCACATGCCAATGCGGTGTTTGCAATTTCTGGGCTTGTGTTTGCCCTCAATAAATTTCACTCAAGTCTTGATGAGAATTCTAAGGCGTTAGCTGATGGGAATGAAAAATACATTAATCATAGACATTTTGTGGCAGAATATGTAGAAACTATCATCTGTGCCATGCATCCAGAGTATCAACCCACGGGAAAAGTACAAAGCTGGCTTCTTACTGTGAGTGTGTTGTTTTATAATCTTGCCACTGTTGTGTACATAGAAACAAAAATTTTTATATTTACTAATGCAAATTTTTCTCAAAAAGCACTAGGCTAGTTTTGTTTATTTTCATATGTAAATTAAAAAAAATATTTTTTTAAGAGTTCTGATTTTTATAAATATTCTGGGAATAATTAAATGTTATAGGCTTTCAAAGATTGAAATGATTAAATGTTTTAAAAAAGCCAAATCACCATATCAACCATAATGTTGCATGAAATTTTCAGCTTTTTTTTTTAATCTAAAGAGCTGTAGCATGTCTGTATATTTAAAAAACCTATATATATATATATATATATATATATATATATATATATATATATATATATATATATATATATACATATATATACATACATTGGAAGACTGGTGTATATAGTTGAACAAGTTGTATTATTTGACCTAGCTAGAAATACCATCCCAATGGTGCCATTTAGTTGTAAAATGAAATAAAATTCTACCAAATAAAAGCCGACCAAATATTAGAAATGGGGGGCAGGTAAGTCATTGATTTGAAGGAATTTTATAAGATACGCAAAGTCTTCCTGAAATCCAATCATTCAATTTCTCATTTTGATTTGCATTTCGGGGTGACTTTCCTTTGGATACCTTTAAAAATTCCTTAAATTTAGCTAATCATATTTATAGCATTCTCTTGTTTCCTAATGTTTAGATCAGTGGTTCCCAACCGGGGGGTCGCGACCCCCAAGTGGGTCGCCATGCCGTTTTTCGCGGGTCGCCGCAGACCTCTTTTGTAGGAAATGAGTAGTAAACTATTTTCTCATTTCTTTGCCATTAGACGCTCTTTTACCCTTTTTTCTTTAGTAAGAAAAAAATCCTTATTCTCGTCTGGGCTTTTGTATCAAAGCTACAAAAACTAACGTCGACGAATCTAGGAGTGTTAACTAATGCTTCAGAACCTATGCATTAAGACAGAAGAATCGGAAATAGGAACTGCAATTAATTTAAAGGAGGTAATTAGTAGCCACCTTGCAGCCCTTGAATCTGAAATTCAAAGATATTTCCCAGAGTTCGATGAACAAGAGATTGCACTCGTGCGAAATCCATTTCACGCATCTTTAGATGTCGCCAATCTTCCTGATGAAGTGCAGGGTGAATTTTTGAATTCGCAAAATGACTCCTCTGCAAAAAAACCGTTAACTCAATTTTCAGTGTGTTCTGCTTTGCTCATATCCGATAACTTCTAAGCTTTCGTGTCAGATGTTAATAGTCATTTGCATACACCAGGGGTCGCGCTGGATTTTTTTAAAGTTTCGCCAATCCATTGGCCAAGTTAGATTTTGCCGGACATCATTAAGAAATGCAATTGCCAATATTGTCGCAAAATCGTATTTTCTTTCGCCAAACTAATTTTACTATCGCAATTTGCGACGTTGGCGATCGACAGCGCGACCACTGGCATACACTTACCTGCGTGAAGTTGGATTTTGAACTCTTTTGCAGATTATTTGCAGTCTAATTTATTAAGACAAAAGTCAGTAATAAATTAGATGTCTAAGATGACATGCGGTTGGCTTTGACCAATATTGAGCTAAGAATAGCCAAACTTGTCAGTCAAATTCAACCTCCAATCATCCTATTAATAATTAGTACATGTTAAAAAGATAACAATTTTAAATCTCAAAATATATTTTTTCATTATTAATTTTTTTTATTGGTCAAACATGGCAGATAGGGGGGGGGGGGTCGCGAAAGTTTTGAAAAACCTAAAAGGGATCGCGATTAAAAAAAGGTTGGGAACCACTGGTTTAGATGAATATCACTGAGAAGTCCTCTTTCCTTACTGCTAGGTGATGTTACTAACTTGCTGTCTAGCTGTATCAGCCATATCTTGCAGTCTAGTCATCTAGTCTGTCAAGCCATAATAATGCAGCAATCTCTCTTTTGCATATACTTGATGCCCATGGATATGTGCACTTATGATGAGTAATCTAATTAGAATCAAAATAGCTCTGTCTGCTTTTTACTTTAATCTTTACTTATGCATGTTTATATATGGGCTTTCCTATTTATTTTGAGTAAAAATTGTTTCTTAATTAAAAACCTGTATCTGTTTCAAACATAATATTTTTTCTGTTCACATGTCCAATGATACTAAAGCAAGTATTTGATATTTAGGGATATTTTATTTTTGTATGAAGCTTACTGAACTTACATAATAATTAATTGTGGTTTCTTCTTTTCACAGCATTTATCTCGTCCAAATTCCAGTGCTGGGTATTTGGTAACAGGTTGTGCCAGCTCATCTCTTTGCCATCTGGCTCCAGTTTTAATTTCTCACTATGCAAATGATATAGCAAGTCTTTTTGAAATTATGCTACAGAATATGAGTCACAGCTCTTCTGTTTTGAGTTTTTATTCAGGGAAAGGAATTGGACTTCTTGTGAAAATGTTATGTGAAATGAGTTATTTTGATTCAGGTGAAACCCAGGTATTCTAATATTTTTCATTCTTAAATTTTATTTCTAACATAATTTTAGAGCTTGCATGATCTATAAAAGATCTTGAAAAATTTTCACTAAACATTTTTAAAGGAAAAGACTTTCTAGAGTTAGCCCCCCCCCCCCTCCTTGGTTGACTAAGAACCCAATAATAATTACGTATTTGTGATTTAAAAGTAATACACTTTTAAATCAATGTGTACTTCATTATTGGCCAAAATTGCTTGACAAGCATTTATATATTTATGTGAATAAAGAATAGCTTATTGAAATAATTCTCCCAATGACACTGATGTTGACAGTGATATAGAATTTTTAAGGTCTTAAACACACATATTAAAAATATAAGTTTCAGCAGAGTAAATAATATCTGTAAGTAATGATATATATTTAATAAGCGAAATACATATATAAAACTGTAAAATAGTCTTATCCCTATAATTAAATCGCATTAACAATACTGATGATTATCAGCAGAAACAGTGAGCCATACATATACATGAAAAAAAAATTTTTTTTAAAATTGGAATACAAAGAAAATCTGATGTGGACAACACATGACTTCCTTGCACGTCTATTAAAATCAAAAATATTTTTGGCGCACTTCATCTAAACTTATTTTGTTTGAAAGAGATAAAATACTGCAGTAATACAAAGCTTTATTGATTCCTAGCCAAATATTTCCCATATCGCCAAGCTGGGTTCAATTTGAAAGATTTATTTTTTTCACTTAATTGTGCAATATTTTGCCAAAAGCCTCCATGATTTTAGTCATGGTTCAAATAGTGATTAACCACAGCCTTCTAATAACTTTAAAGTATTCATAGATCTTAATGCATTTAATGTCTTTTGGTTGACCCTGTAAATAAGTTACCCAGTTGATTGCATCAAAAAAGAGTTGCGCAGTTGTATGTTACAATACAATCTAAAGTCTCAACAATCTACGGTAAACAGTTTTAGAGTTATACAAAATACGTAATTATTTTTGGTGCCAAATTTTTCAATATTTCGGAAAAACTCGCCAAGGTCAATGACTAATGGCCAGATTTTGGGCATGGACCAAACAATGACTGAATATATTGAAGATGTCCGTGTATATTAATGCACTGAAACTCTTTTGGGTAGTCATGTGAATAAACTCGACTACCCAAAGAGATTGGAACCAAAAAATGGTAGAGACCAAAAAATGGAGATGCACAACTAGATGTTACAAAAATCTTATATATGAAATTTCAACATTCTATGACTTAACGTAAATAAAAAACTTTGTAAAAAACACACATAAGATGTTATAGGTGTGTTTTTTACAAAGTTTTTTATTTACGTTATTGTTTAACACCAGTATTTTGAGTGTTTTTTCCATTCTATGACTAATAGTTTTTGAGATATGAGAGTGAAATACATACACACGTACACCCACGTATGGTAGGACAGTATTGTTTTTAAAATGAATCAATGTCCCTAAAACTGCCATTGACCGTAATGTGTTGGAAATCTTTTGATTGTTCCTGTAGCAGAACTATAAATGATAAAGATACTATTTTCGATCGAGAAATTCATTTTTTAACTCTTAATAACCTGAGTCAATTGAAATAGCGTAATGTATTTAAAATATTTTGGGTGGACCTTTAGATAAACTATCCAGTCGGTTGGGACCAAAAGAGGAGGTGCACAACTAGACGTTACAACAATCCTAAATATAAAGTTTCAACATTCTACGACCAATAGTTTTTGGGATATGCGAGTTTAATGAATTTCTGCCCATAGTGCATAATGTATTTAAAATCTTTTGGGTGGCCATGTAGATAAACTATCCCATCGATTGAGACCAAAAGTTGAGTTTGCACAACTTGATATTAGAACAATCCTTAATATAAAGTTTCCAGATTCTATGACCTATAGTTTTTGAGATATGCGAGTTACATGTGTATGTACAGACGGCATGGAAAAACTGGTCAAAATAGACCCTTCGGGTGGTCAAAATTTTTGCACATTCATTTATATGAACGTGCATGTTAGCATGGGATGAGATACATCGTAAAAATTCTTAAAAGTAAATTTAGAGGTAGTCAAAATCTGGCTCCCGAAATTTTTCGCGACCATATTACTTCCTTATACTCCATACAAGGAAGTAAAAACATGAATGGATGGAAATTTATTATAATGTCTGAGATGCTCATTAGGGGCCATACTCAGAAGATTATAAACAAGGTTGTCCCACAAATTCTTGATTGGATTTAAGTTCAAAGAGTTTGATGATTAAGGAAGTACAGTAGACTCATCTTCATGCTCTTTGAACCCTGCACAGACACAACAAGCTGTATGATACCTCACATTGTCCTGCTGGTAGATGCCATAATTCTGAGGAAAAACAATTTGCATGTCAGGGTGGACATGGTCTGCTAGGACAGATGCATACTTGTGTTGATCCATTGTGCCTTCCACAAAAATAAATACACATAAAGAATGCTACAACAACATTCCCCAGACCATAATGCTCCCTCCTACAGCTTGGACCTTTCTGGCAATTGTTGCAGGGTATTTACTTTCAGGCATTTCATTCTGCATATACCAATGTCCATCTGTCTGAAGGAGCATAAAACATGGCGCATTGGAAAAAGCTACCTGTCACCACTTAGTGGTCATCCAGTTGTACTTGCGTGCAAATTCCAGCCTTTGTTACCGATGAACAGCAGTCGGCATAGGGGCAATAACCAGTTGTCTGCTGCAGTAGCCCATATGCAGCAATGTTTGCTGAACCACCATTGAGGAGACATTGTTGGTAGCCCTTTAGTTCATCTGGGCAGTTAGTTGCCCAACAGTTACACATTTATTTGCTCATACGCATCTGTGCATCCATTGTTCACCTCTGTCATCTATGGCTTGTGCTGCACCACATTTGCCGCATCACTGATTTTGGATAGTGCCATGTATGGTAGGGATGCACCAAATAGTCGGTTGGTATTCGGTATACTGCCTATTCGGCAGACAAGCCGAATGTTCGGTTCGGCCGAATATTAAAATATTCAGCAACCGAATAGTAAATAAATTTAAATATTCACCAATCGGTAAACAAATACATATTTCTTTACATCATGAATGAAAGATATAGTATAGTACCATAGTACTAACTTGATTCAAGTACTAACTTGATTCAAGTTGTTACTTACTAATATCACATGTGTTGTAACTTCTAACCATACCTTTATCTTATCCTACTCAAAGATTTACTATTTAAATTTTAACCAACAATCATTTTCATATTTCATACCTAGAAAATAAATACTTAATTTTATAAAGTGTTGTGACCACAATATACCAACCAGGTTCTCGGCTTACGTGTGAATGCTATTAGGCTAAATAAAAAAAAAAAAAATTGAAACCTGAAAGAGAACTACTGAAATAAAATTCACACGAAGTGAGATAAATGAAGAGGAGCCATTTTTACTTAAACAATTACATTTATTAAATTAAGCCTTTAAATCTTTTACATCAGACAATTAAAAACTAGATAATATCGTGAAAGAACATGAAACACTATAATTTTATAATACATCATTTTCCCTTACCCCGAGCTGACTTTTTTTTTCTTAAAAATTTACCTAACGCTCTGTCCACATAAAAAAAATTTAATAAAGAAAGAGAGAAAAATAGAAACTTATCAGATCATTGATTGAAGAAAGGGGGCCCCCATCGAGAACATTCATCAGTTAGTCATTCACTCGAATTCCAGCAACCGACATTCTTTTCTTGAGCGCGCCATTTTCGCTGTTCCGTCCAGAGAATTCCCTCACAAGCTTCCGGCGTCAGTCACAGGCAGTCAAGAGTGTGTCTCAACCCACGCTTCCTCCGGCTTAAGTCACCTTTTTACTTCCTTGGCTGGCGCTTTCCGCTCGTAAAGTAGTTCAGTCGAAGATACAATTATTATTACTGAAAACTTGTAGATTTATTATTGATGAGCATTGAAACTTAATTTTTGACGAAGATAAAAAGGGTGAAAGTTGTTCTTATCGTTGTAACTATTATAGAAATTCGATTTTCGATTTAAAAATTTGAAAATGCTTGGATGCCAATCTCCATATCCTTGCGCCGTTGTTGTTTTCTTCTTTGATATATTAAATCGAAGTATTGGTATCGATGCACGTAGTTATTGGATGTTATTAAAATTAGAGAGAAGGTTAGAGAATTCAAGAAAAGATAATTATAGTGAAAAAAAAAAAAACTTTAACTGTAATTACAACCACTTAATTTTTTTAAGGAAAGTTGCCAATTTCCCAACAAACATTATTATGAAAATCTTACTGTCAGCTCTAAAAATTAATTACCAGCCCTCTGAATGATGTCAGCTCTCACAAAACGTACTTTCATAAATTTAAAATTTAAAAGAAAATTGTTGTACAAATTATTTTAATTACTTGAACACACATGTATAGTTACCTTACACTAAGATGGCAACACGATCGCCAGAATAACGATCTTTTAGATGTTTGGCGCCAAAATATAATACAAGTAAACAAATAAATAAAAGTGAGTCAGCCATGAGTCATCAATAGTAATTTATCATATACCTTAATAAATTTTAAACACTTCATTATTATTTTACTTCCTTTATGAATACTGGTATATGGTGACAAAACAAAACCATCTTAATAAACAAACTGTTTAGAAATTTTAATTTTACTTGATTTAAAATTTACTAATTAAGGTTAGGATTTTTAATTAAGTAGGCTATTAATTAATTAAACTTTGCTTTAAATTGAAATCATAACAAATACAATTAATTTAACTTTACTTCAAATTGATATCATAACAAATACCTCCCTCTCACACGAAAAAAAAATGTTTAACATTTTTTTTTTTTTCAAAGAAATGTAACAGTAAACTTGAATTTACACACCCTAAGTAACCTGCCTAACTCCAAACTGTAAACCAAAATGTTGATTTACAACACAAAACAAAACAAAACAAAACAAAAAAACTAACACAGTAGCTTGAATAATCTGCTTCGCATAAAAATAG
The DNA here is from genome assembly GCA_038373885.1 of Cheiracanthium punctorium. NCBI lineage: Eukaryota > Metazoa > Arthropoda > Arachnida > Araneae > Cheiracanthiidae > Cheiracanthium > Cheiracanthium punctorium. Next base: position 674,469 of record JAWZYV010019719.1, on the reverse strand, counting down.
TATACAAATACCAAAAAAAAAAAAAAAAAAAAAAAAAAATATCACAATAAAGGAAAACAAAATTTAAAAAGAAATTGCAAAATACCTAACTAACACTACACAAAATATTAGCACTTGAAGTTGAAATGCATATCACAAGGGAAACCTTCACTACCCTCTAACATTCCGAGCCATTGCAAACTTTTACGCATAACACAAACATATTCAATAATAAAAAAAAAAATTGTAGACTTTGGACTCTGATCAACTTCTAACTAGTGTGTTTAGCCTACAACAGAACCCTATTAATTGCCACTTTGACAAAACATATATAAAATGATTTATAAGAAAACTTTTTAAAAAAAAATTTAACACTTTGCTATATCTAGGTGAAGAACACATTAATCAAACCCAAAATATTCACATTAGATGGTTAGCTACTCCACCAATAAATATCTTAAACTTAAAAAAATTATGTTCAGCAGCAGATATATTTATGTTGGGCCCAACAAATTAGTGTTAAAGTTATATTAAATACTCATATAACATTAGTAGAGAATCAATTAAAACAATCAACACTTAAATCATATAAAATATAAAACAAAATGACACATAAAATTTTCACATTATAACATTAATCAGATTCTTCGTGATAAAAGTTCATTTCTTTACAAAACCATTCTGTCTCGGTCTCAAATTGTATTGATGTTTGGTGGCCTGTCCCGTGCTCGGAGGAACCACATTCTGTGGTGGGGTCTGGACAACTGGAGCAGAGCTTCCTGTCGTAGACTGCTGTACATTACTGGGCAGCTTCCTGGGCACTCGATTGCTGTTCACGACTACTCTGACAGTTTTTGTATAGTTTTTGGGGAAAGGACTGTTATTGAGATCTGGTGAATTTAAAATTTCGTTATCTTCATTAGGAGCACTAGGCTCTTCCTCTATGAACTCTTCATCCAAGGATGGGAAAATGAGGCGATCTGGAATTTTGGTTAATCTGTCAACATGGACTTCTTGTTTCCGTTGGACTTCTTCTTCCGTTCAACTACCCCGTCAGTCGCTGGGTGGTAACTTGTACCAGTATGTTTCTTAATATCAAGTTTTTTATAAACTTTTTGTATGCTGTCAGAAATCAAAGAACTACCTCTGTCAATTATCAAATATTCAGGAATCCCATGAGTACATATGAACTTTTCTAACACCAAAGCAATCGTTTCAGTTTGTAAATCCTTCACAGGGAATGCTTCCACCCACCGGGTAAAATAATCACGAATTACTATAATATGTTGATTGCCTGACTCAGTAATAGGAAGTGGTCCTACTGCGTCCATCCCAATTCGCTCAAAAGGCCGACTAGTTATTTGAATTCTTTGTAGCGGCGCTTTATGTTTAGCACTATACCCTCTTCTCTCAAGACACGAGTGGCAATATTTGACATAATTAATGATATGGTGTGTCATGTTCCACCAAAAATAGTTTCTCTTAATTCGGGTTAAAGTCCTCTTAATGCCTGGGTGTGCTGTTGCTGTTGTTATCGAGTCATGTCTTAAGGACAAAACCTCACTAATGAGTGTCTTTGGAATTACTAGTCTATCTGTGATGGTAAATTTGTGACCCTTTGCTTTATCATTTACACAAAACAAAATTCCATCCCTCTTAAAAAATTTCATCCCATTTTGTTCAATTTCATTTGTGTCTTCTAACTTAATCAAAATCTCTTGACACTTAGTGTCTTGCTCTTGCAAATTCCTAATCCTAGCAGGGGGGAAGTTATTTGTTGTGAATTCAATGACATTGACGGGTTCTACCTCAACTGTTCGTGACAAAGTATCCGCAGGCACATTCATTTTTCCAGGAGTGTGAGTTACTGTGTAGTCATAATTTTGAAGTGCTAGTACCCATCTTGCAATCCTACCGCTATCCTTAAGTTTGAGTGCATAGGAAAGCGACTTCTGATCACAAAAAAGTTTAAAAGATTGCCCATACAAACAGTGTCGAAAATTGTTTATTCCCCAAACGACCGCTAAGGTTTCCATTTCAAAGACACTATACCTAGTTTCGGCATCGTTCAACCACCTACTTGCATAAGCTACCGGATGTAATTGTCCATCCTGGCCTTCCTGACTCAACACAGCTCCAATAGCATACCCAGAAGCATCTGTATGCAAAACGAATTCTTTCTTAGTGTTTGGTAAAATGAGACAAGGATAAGAGATTAATGCTGACTTTAATTGCTCGAAAGCATTATTGGCATTTTCATCCCAAACAAAATTTACTGATTTTTTTGTTAATTTAGTCAAATGTATTGCTATGTCGGCAAAATTCTTTATAAATTTGCGATACAAATTACAAAGTCCTAAAAATGACCGAACCTGCTTTTTGTTAGTTGGAATTGGAAAATTTTGAATTGCCTCCACATTTCTGCTGTCGGGCAAAATTTTACAGTCAGTGACCTGAAACCCAAGGTAAGTAATTTTTTCTTTAACTACTTGACATTTTCCCGGATTAACTTTTAAATTGTGCTCGCCTAATCTCTTGAAAACCATGTCTAGTTTTTTGAGGTTTTCATCGAACGTGTTTGATGCAATTATAAGGTCATCGAGATAAGTATTAATATTCCACTCCTTCAGCCCAGCCAATACTATTTCTAATAATCTTTGAAATGACGACGCTGCATTTTTCAAACCATTAGGGAGACGATTCCAGTGAAAAAGGCCAAATTCGGTGGTGAAAGCAGTCTTATGACGATCCTTGGGATCTAAATTCATTTGCCAATAGCCTGAACACAAGTCCAAAGAAGAAAAGTACTTGGCTCCTTCTAATGAATCTAATAAATCCGAAATTAATGGTAAAGGAAAAGGAATCGGTTGTGTTTTTAAATTTAATTTCCTATAGTCACACACTAACCTATACGTGTTATTCTTTTTCTTAACTAATAGTATTGGGGAAGCATATGGTGAATCACTTACAGAAATTATCCCGGCATCCAAAAGCTGATTTATTTGATTTTTCAATTCCTCTCGTAAGGGATGTGGGGTTCTGTAAGGCTTCTGCCTGACTGACAAATCATCAGTTAGGTAAATTCGGTGAGCTATGGTGTTGCAACCCGTAAGTTGCTTTACACTTTCAGCAAAAACACCTTTATGTTTGATTAATAAATTTTTTAATTTAACTTTTTCCTCGTCTCCTAAATGAGCCAGATCAAATTTACCTCCAAAAATTTCATTCTCATCTTCATAAAATTCCTCCGCCATGTTTACTTCTCCCATCAATTCATTATTGTCCTTATAAAATTCCTCCCCAACGCTTACTTCATCGCTCTTAATTACTTCATTAGGCTCAATGTTTACAATTTTGGTGTCTTTGTTAATGTGAACAGGGTCGTTAGAAAAATTAGCTATTTTGACGAAATATTCGCCATTGTCATTACCTTCATTTACTGAGCTCGAGACAATCCACACATGAGACATAGCATGCTTATGTGGTTGAATTAAGACAAAATCAGAAATCTTAAAATTATCTTTAGTAGTAACTGTCACAATTAATTCAGATTTAGGAAGAATGATACATTTATGTTTATTAAAACCTACTTGAAAATTTAGATTTTGTACAGAATTAACATTATGTTTAGAAATTTGTTTATTTGACCAATTAAGTAAAAAATTTTCATTTGAAATGGTAGTCTTAGCAAAATTGATATGAATTTGATTTTGGATAAGAAAGTTCGAACGTAAGATCGCATCATAAGTAAATAAATCTGTATTACATACAAAAAATTCTATTTCACACTTAAAGGTCCCTAATTGAACTTCTAACTTAACTTTTTGGTTTAAGGTTACTAAATTTTGTGTAATGCCCAATACCTTTAAAAAACAAGGTTCTACTAATTTAATGCAGCGTGTGTCTTTCAAAGATTCCAAAACACTCCCCTTAATTATAGAAATTGAGGCACTCGTATCAATAATAGTATGTATAACAAAATCATTTACATTAATTTGTATAATGGGTAAAGTATAATTGGATTCCGAAGTCGCAATCCCAGTGCACTCAAAAGGGGGATTCAAGATCAGATGAGTGTCCTTGTCTTGCCCCTGATTTAGTTTCCCTGCCTGTCATTTCCATTGGGTCTGTGTTGATTAAAATACCTTGATCTACAATTGCGACTATAATGCCCTGGTTTTCTGCATTTAAAACAAATTATACGATTTTACCGTTTTTAAGGACTAATTTATTCAATCTCTTTACCTCCTCTTGAAGATTGCTAACTCTTTTATCTGTTTCAAAGATACTATTTTGAACCAAAGATTTGATTTCCCTCAACTCCGTTTCAATGGCTGATGGCTTCGGCTCGGTGTCAACAATGTTGACATTTGCGGAGGCTTTCTCTAACGCGGCGCATTGTTCCTCTTGTAAGGCCAGAGCCCAAATTTTTGAAAAAGTGTCATGGTCTTGTGCCATGATGAATCGGCGGACGGAAGGTCGAAGGCCTTGAAGACATTGGGAAACCAACATCCTTTGCCAAATGGGCTCATCATCGGGGAAGCAGCGATGTGCTAAACCATTTAAACGTGATAAAAAACCCCGCATGGTCTCATTAAAACCCTGTACTGCCGTTGTGAATTTTAATAGAGAACAATCTTTGTCGTTAGTGCCGAACCTGTCTTTCAACGCTTCTTTAAATGTTCTGTAATCGGCAGATTTTAACTGAGGCTGCGACCTAACAAAAGCGTCCGCCTCTCCTACGCATTTAGTTTTGGCGACAAATAGTGTTTGTTCGTCCTTCCATGACGCGTGTTTGGCGATTTCTCCGATTTTGTCGAAGAAGTCATTAATGAAAAAGTCGGGGTTATTCCCCGAAAAGGGTGTTACTAGGGGGATAAATTCTCCAAAATTTACAGTAGTTACTGTTAAATGACGTGCATTATCTAAAGAGGAAAGTTCCGAGGTGGATGATCTACTGTTAGACATTTTAATTTAAATAATTGTAACCCAAAATACTAAATAACTAATAACAGTTATACAGTATTAAACTCATTCAGAAAAAAAAAATGACCCATGGCTGACCAATGCGTTAACAAAACACAAAAAAAAAAAAATAAAATGGCTCGTCTCATTCATTACACTTATTTCGCCGATCCAAATTTGAACGGCACCATTGTTGTAACTTCTAACCATACCTTTATCTTATCCTACTCAAAGATTTACTATTTAAATTTTAACCAACAATCATTTTCATATTTCATACCTAGAAAATAAATGCTTAATTTTATAAAGTGTTGTGACCGCAATATACCAACCAGGTTCTCGGTTTACGTGCGAATGCTATTAGGCTAAAAAAAAAAAAAAAAAATTGAAACCTGAAAGAGAACTACTGAAATAAAATTCACACGAAGTGAGATAAATGAAGAGGAGCCATTTTTACTTAAACAATTACATTTATTAAATTAAGCCTTTAAATCTTTTACATCAGACAATTAAAAACTTGATAATATCGTGAAAGAACATGAAACACTATAATTTTATAATACATCATTTTCCCTTACCCCGAGCTGACTTTTTTTTTCTTAAAAATTTACCTAACGCTCTGTCCACATAAAAAAAAATTTAATAAAGAAAGAGAGAAAAATAGAAACTTATCAGATCATTGATTGAAGAAAGGGGACCCCATCAAGAACATTCATCAGTTAGTCATTCTCTCGAATTCCAGCAACCGACATTCTTTTCTTGAGCGCGCCATTTTCGCTGTTCCGTCCAGAGAATTCCCTCACAAGCTTCCGGCGTCAGTCACAGGCAGTCAAGAGTGTGTCTCAACCCACGCTTCCTTTGGCTTAAGTCACCTTTTTACTTCCTTGGCTGGCGCTTTCCGCTCGTAAAGTAGTTCGGTCAAAGATACAATTATTATTACTGAAAACTTGTAGATTTATTATTGATGAGCATTGAAACTTAATTTTTGACGAAGATAAAAAGGGTGAAAGTTGTTCTTATTGTTGTAACTATTGTAGAAATTCGATTTTCGATTTAAAAATTTGAAAATGCTTGGATGCTAATCTCCATATCCTTGCGCCATTGTTGTTTTCTTCTTTGATATATTAAATCGAAGTATTGGTATCGATGCACGTAGTTAGTGGATGTTATTAAAAATTAGAAAGAAGGTTAGAGAATTCCAGAAAAGATAATTATAGTGAAAGGAAAAAAAAACTTAATTACAACCACTTAATTTTTCTAAGGAAAATTACCAATTTCCCAACAAACATTATTATGAAAATCTTACTGTCAGCTCTAAAAATTAATTACCAGCCCTCTGAATGATGTCAGCTCTCACAAAACGTACTTTCATAAATTTAAAATTTAAAAGAAAATTGTTGTACAAATTATTTTAATTACTTGAACACACATGTATAGTTACCTTACACTAAGATGGCAACACAATTGCCAGAATAACAATCTTTTATATGTTTGGCGCCAAAATATAATACAAGTAAACAAATAAATAAAAGTGAGTCAGCCATGAGTCATCAATAGTAATTTATCATATACCTTAATAAATTTTAAACACTTCATTACTATTTTACTTCCTTTATGAATACTGGTATATGGTGACAAAACAAAACCATCTTAATAAACAAACTGTTTAGAAATTTTAATTTTACTTGATTTAAAATTCACTAATTAAGGTTAGGATTTTTAATTAAGTAGGCTATTAATTAATTAAACTTTGCTTTAAATTGAAATCATAACAAATACAATTAATTTAACTTTACTTCAAATTGATATCGTAACACATGTGAATAAGCATTAGAAACCCTTAGAAAGTCCTGCTACCTAGGCACCCCATCCTTGGCAGATAGCCCTAACGTAGCATTCCACAATCGCACAAAAAACCAATATCACAATGTAATTAGTTTTAATGTAAGAGAAAACACTCAGATGTTAAATTTGAATTTTGTTGCTTTTCAATTTTTCTTAAATCTTACGACACATTACATTAACCTTGCTATTACTAACTGATTTAAATTTGAAACAGTAACCAGGAAAAAAAACCAAACTCATAACATTAAGTGTTCATAAATATGTAAAGTCAGTTAACTGCCAATTTTTTAATAAAATATGCAGGTAAAAAATTACCAGCATTTCACTAATATTTAAAAAAGTTATTAATAATATATAAAGGAAACACACTTGGATATTAAATTTTGCAGCATTTTAATTTTTGAAGTTTTACACCTTATGAAATATTGTTTAAGAAAAAACTAATTAATATCATTGCAATCAAAGTTTTATAACGGTTTAATAAATGTTAACCAAGTATTCGGTATTCGTCAGTATATGGTATTCGGTGCATCCCTAATGTGTGGTGTACTTTTACCACAGCAGCATGCAAACAGTTTACAAAAACAGATATTTCGGGAATGCTTCCACCCTTGGCCCAAAAGTTAATGATCATGTCCTTTTGGACGTTGGATAAATCGCTCCATTTCTGCATTATGCCAAAAATTGCAATGTTTCCAATTCCCTCAGACATCCTTTATATACGCTCCACTGCAGTATGCTGCCACCTGCTTTCTCTGATTTGTTTTTTCACATTATCGTCAAAAATGGATGATAGTCACATTATTATGACTGGTGTGTAAGTATGATTGTTAGTTATTTACATTTTATTTATTATATGCGTAATATTGGATAATCTTATTGTTATAATTATTTAATATGTTCTTATTTTTATTGTAATGCTCATTGTAATATTCGTTGCAATATTTTACTGTAGGTTAATTTACTTTTGCATGTACTTAGAGAACTGATGAAAATCTATGAAGATAATGAAGGTAGCCTGTAAGTTGTATGCTGTTATTTAAAAATATTAATAAACTGAATTATTACATTTAAAATATATTATGTGATCTATCCTCATAAATTTCCATAAAATCCATTTAAAATATGCTTTATATTTGTTCCAAAATATATGAAATAATTGATTGTATAAAACTTCTAAAATGCAAAATTATTTTCTGACAATTAAACTTGATTAAAAGAAGTGAAAGTATTTGATAATATTGAACTATTTCATATAGTTCAGTATTAAAAAATTTGACAGAGTTTTCGTACATTCTTTCAAGTATACTCTTTTATTTTAAACAAGAGTAAATTAAAAAATTATGTATTTTGCAAATAGTATGACGTTGCTGTCATATGCAATCTTGAAAATTTTGTAAAATGTCTCCAAGCATGGTGGCTTTTGGCCAGATATCCCCAAATTTGCCACAGTAAATACGTTCCCACATCATCAGCAAGTTATTATAATGATTTGGCCAGTACTATGTGCAACGTACTGTATTTCAGCATTCACCATAAAAGTCATAGCTGCTACTGGTCATAACGTCTATTTCTGTAAATAATTTAAGTTTGATATAAATTTAGAATTAATTAATGTTCTGTGATATTTCCTTTATGTAATTTATTTTCCATTCTAAAAACATCTATTTTATTAGCATTGGTTGTCTCATTGGTCTTACAATATCATTGACATCTTTGAGTCAAGTGATAAATGATGATATTAAAGACTGGATATCAACTACATGCAACATATTTTATGAAAAGCTGATGGATGAAGAAAAATCATCTATGCAATTTGAAGTATTATTATTCTTAAATATTGAATTATATTTAATGAATTGAATTATATTTCTTAAATATTGAATTATATTTACTTGCTTTGCCATGTTATTATTTTGCTTAGCATTTTAAATTGTGCATCTGTAGTTTTAAACCTCTATTATTTTTTTTAATAAGAGTATTTTGTCTAGTTATCTCAGAGGTAAATGAATATGTGTTTATGTGAAAATAATGTATGTATGAAAGGTATTAGATTTTAATTCTGTTTTAAATTTTAAAACTATTTCATGTTTGGCAGTCTTCACTCTTTCTGGGTTAAGATTGGCAAGTCAAAATATATTGACCTGTAGAAAACTTTGTACCACCTAATTCCTCTAGTGTCAAGTTATTGGAAATATTCCATGAAAACAAAGATCACCTAAAAAAAAGTTAGCTTGCCCTTTTAAGTTGCTATAGCGACTCACATCGCCACATCCATCTTTGGTCATGATATATGAAAGTGCTTCATAAAGCTTAATAAGTTTAGCATGATCAACTTAGTGATTCTTCTGTAAAGTGCAATGACTACAGTTTAAATATGACCTTCCTCTATCATCATCACAGTACTCATGTAGTAATTACCATATTGGCCCGAATATAACGCGTTAATTTTTGACTGATCATTTCCCCTTAAAAACTTTACTCGTTTTAAATTCGAGGCTTAAATATAGGATTTTTCTAATTATCTTGATAAAACATTTTGAGTCACGCTATATTCAAGGCCATGTTATATTCAGGCTAATACGGTATGTAATTTTCTATTAACTGTTTGAAATGACATCAGTGTTCGGCTTTAAATGTTTTGTAATTTTTGGTATGTAGACCAAATGCATGTGAATGTGTAAAAACAGATTAAATAATTGTGCAGTATTGCAAGTATTTATTACTTTCCAAACATGTACCATGTAAGGAAAGTATTGTAATCATGAAAAAATTCGACTTTCAGATTTTTGGGTATTTACACATTTTGGGGTCTTCTGAATTCATTTATCCTATTTTTACGAAATGTGTGCGTACGTGCATGCGTGCAGATGTGTAAATTTCAGGTGATGCATTTTCCGAAATGATATAAATATCTGTATTAATTTGGCAGTTTTCTTCTGAAAGCATTAATCTGATGATGTCAGATGCTCAATCAGTTGAGCCTGAGCACAATCACATTGGCAAAAGCAATGCCACGTAACATAAAACATATATTAATAATTACTAATTTTCAATTGAAAAAAGAGAAGTGACTTGAAAAGAGTCATTTTTTGCACCAGTATATGTCTTCAAACAATGCAGATCTATAACACATGTTTACCAAAATGTAGTCCATTATCTTAAAAGGCTAAAATAATTAAAATTACGACTATGCAATTCACGGTTATTTATATTTTAAAAAAATATATTGTGAAATTTAATTTGTGGCTTGTATATGTTATAAACCACCATCGCAAAACTGGTATTGATTTTGTTGTACGGACTTAGTTTTTTTAACAGGTCTTCAAAAAAGGTTTCTTTTGCATTTTCGCCAATGGACGGATATTCTTGAAAGTGCGCTAGTGTCTAAATGGTGCATTCAATTTTTGAGTATGTATATAAAAGGTCACAGTCACATGATCTGCATGTATTTTGGTGTGTGTTCATGGGATTGCAAAAAATAATTCTTGTATATTACAGGCTATAGACGCAAATCATTTAAAATGAGCTAGTGTCTAAATGGTGCATTCAAAGAAGTTTAAATTGGGTATGTATATTACAGGTCACTGTTACACAACATGTATAGACTTCGCTGTGTATAGGACTTATAGTTTTTTGACAGGGCTACGATAAAGATTTCTTTTACATTATGGCCTATGGGGAGAAATTCTTGAAAGTGCGCTAGCATTTAAACGGTACATTCGATTGAGCTTCAATTTGGTATATATGTTTGTATTATTCATCAATTAAAATTTATTTAAATGCTTGGTAATGATCTTAATCGTAAATGTTCTGAAAGTCGAGTGGAATCACTCCAGATTTTTTTACTTGATATGATGCCCAAGTTTTAATGACTATTTAACCACTGTTTAGCAATTATTTTGAAAAAGATTCATTTGTTTGCAATTGTTCTTTCATTACATTTATCCACCATATAAAAAAAATTTGCTGTGTTTTTCATGTATGAAAATCTTTTTTTTGTGTGAATGTGCAAGTAAGGTATTTTGTTATTGCTTTTTATCATAAAGCTATTAGTGTATTAAAAATTAAGTTTTGTTTGTCTTGATTTTAAAAACAAATTTATAAAATATGAAAGCAAAACAACTACTTAAATTTGACCACAATTTTTATTTAGGTTTGTTTAATTAAATGGAAATGTGCTAAAATAGTGTTTATATTTAGATGCTGTGCATTTGTGTAACGGCTATGATCATCAGTGCTGTTGAAGGAAGCTGTTTGCCCATTCAGAATGTAGAAGACTTGGTATCTTGGATTGAAATGAATAAATTAGAGTTGCCACAGGTGAAGCATTATATATCAGTAGATTTGTATCTTAGGACCAATTATTAGACATAGTTAAATGAAGCATGATAAATGCTCAAATGAATCTACCATTGAGTTGGATTAAATGAATCAAATCACAAAGTAATGAAAAATTTGAAAAAATTAACCAATTTTTCTGATTTTTTCTTGAATTAAAATCAGTAAATTATACTTTATGTAAAAATGTCTGCAGTTTTAATAACTTCATTCTCAGGGCTGGGAAGTAGTGTGCTACAAGTAGCGAAACTACAGTAGTCGCTACTTTTTTTTATAGTTTGTAGTGTAGCATGCTACTTTTTAAAAAAAGTAGTATAGTTTGTAGTGCGCTACAAAAAACCAGTAGTTTGTAGCGCGTTTTGGAAACTGCATTTTAAAGTACTTTTGCCGTGACATCACTTCCATCGATTGATCACGTTGTGAATTGCTCTTTCTTCTGACTCGAAGCACAGAACTGGAATTCATGCTTGAAGGAACAACCAGTCCCTCCTCACCCCCCAGGCAGAACACACCACCCGCACACAAGTGAGGGAAGAAAATAAGGGAGGGGGGGTGATAAATGCTCAAATGCTTGACTATGCCTAATATGCCTGACCTTCTACATCCTTCTTATCATTCTCAGTATTATTTGTAGAATCACCACTCTGCCAGAAAGAGGACAGAAAAAGAAGGAAAGAGAGGTCCAGAGCTGATAATATATAGATTAGGCCCCGAGGCACTGGGTACACAGTTTTCCATGAATATGTTGAAATCTGCTATCTTTCGTCAAAATTTTAAAGTGTCTATTATATTTAAATTATTATGTTTTTTGTTTAATAATTCAGAATTTAATATGAAAATATGAGAATTTCTATTAATAATTAATAGTTTGTAAAATACTTAGACTTATCTCTCTCTTACCCTTAAAATAACAATATAATTCTATAAAATTCTTTCATGCCTAAAACAAAGAAGAAAAAGTTGTGTTGATGATTATAACTTTTAAAATTTCTTTAACGTGTAGAGAGGATTTTTTTAATCTAATGTTTTAAATAGATATATCATAAATTTAATTAGTAATTGTTTCCATTATTTTATAATATGCATATCATCTATGATGTTTTCAATATATTATACAATGTTACATGGTTCACACGGGTCATTCGTCAGAAATCACTAATTTGGTAAGTCATGAAAAAAGGCCTTTATACTCATTAATTTTGATTTGCGCTCAAGAAACTAGAATGTTTGTACAACATGAAAGGGCTCCTTAAACGGGTTTTTTTTTTTCCCCGTTCAGACATCCAAGATTTTTTTTTTTTAATCTTTTTTGGTTCTCATGTTTTTTCTCATGCTTTCAGGGCTCACTTTCCCAATTTATTTTTATCATAGAGGTATTAAAACTCAATTAGTTTCAGCAATACTTCAATAATTAGCAGTAGTTGTCAGTAGCATATATATAGGCTTCCATTTCGGAGGGAGGGGGGCGATTCGGTATATTTTAAACTTTATATTGTTCTAAAGTTAAAAGAAATGTTACAAAATAGTTCCTTTTTAATAATTGCTTTAGAGTTTCAGAGGGGGCCCCTCAAATGTTCCCCTGGTAGTTGTTTATTAGAGCAATAGTTTTCTCTAATTATGGTATCAAATCCTTAAATATGAATGTAATGCAAACTGTATCTTTCAACAAAATTTGTCTCCTAAAAGTGGCGAAGTAGTGACTACATTTCAAAAGTAGTGTAGCTAACTACATTTTTTGAAAAGTAGTTGTAGTTTGCTACAAAAAAAAGTAGTTTTTCCCACCACTGTTCATTCTTGCATTTATTACATTGGTAATCATTATATGAGGTATATTCAAAAAGTATTAAACCTTTTGTTGACAAAAATACATTTATTGATTTGGAAAGCCATTACACTAATCCCATACAAAGTATTCTCCTTGGTAATTCACATACTTCTCCCAGTGCTTTCATCATTGTTGGAAACAATTCTAGAAAGTAAATTTTGGAATGGTGAACAACCATGCTATAGTATTCTACATGATGTCTTCTCTCGATTGAAATTAGGAAATCCCTTTTAACAGCATTTTCAGTTTGGAAAATAGTCAGAAGTCACACAGAGCCAAGTCAATTTAATAGAGAGCGTGACGACACACAGCAATCTTGTGTTTGGTGAGGAAAGCCTAAATCAAATGTGCAGAATGGGCAGGTGCATTTATGGTGCAGGTTATGCTGTATTTTTGATTTAGGCCGTACGTGAGGCAGACCAGAAGTTCAGAAGATGTAATATTCCATTTTGCGTCATGTTAACAGTAACAACTCAGAGATAACTTTTACAAGTCGGCTTAACTTGGCTTTATTGAAGAAAAGCAAAATCTGACAAGTTTTGCCTTTCTTCAGCGACATATGCCATCTGCCAAGTCATTGGATGGCACATGTCAATGAAGAATATCACCAAGATTGTTTTGTGAGAGACTGCTGGCGTTAGCAAAAATAGCAACCTTGTCTAAAGAGCTAGCAGCTGCAGAAAGAAATTCTTTTTAACATATTGAATAAAATTAGCAAATCTGCAGTCATAAACCACAAAGAACCGAAATGCTTTGAACATAGTGCTGAAAAACAATATGTGGTGTGGGCATCACAGCATTATTATGACAGAGCTCCAAGATTTTGCTACCCAGAGATCTAGTCATTTGCACCGCACAGTATCACAAAGGTGACGAAGAACCTCCTGGTAGTACTCTGTGATAGTTTGGCCATGTGATGTGTGCTTATGATGTACCAGACCATGAGAATCAAAGAAAACACTCCACGTGACTTTCACTTTGCTGCGAACCTGTCATGCATTCTTGGGGATAGTGGATATTTTATACTATGATTGTATCTTGGTTTCTAGTTTGTACCTATAAACTCAAACCATAAAATGCCAACCCCCCCCCCCTTTGCAAGTTCAAAATTAGTTAAATTTGAGACGGTGGCTTATATTCAGGATTTTTTTTTAATTGATTGATAAAGTTATGATTTTGCTGCAAAATCCCGATTATTAGCCCCCCTTTTGCAAGTTTAAAATTACTTAAATTTCGCCGGGGCTGGGGCTTGTACTCTGAATTATTATAAAATTGATTGAACTGGTTTTTTTAAACTATTAATGTTCATAAAATGTGTTAAAAAAATAAAACCTTACCTTTTTATTCAAAAAAAGAAAAGAATTTACACATAAAATATTCAAATTTCTAGTCATCACTACTTGAAGAAAACCTTTCAAACTCATCTTTATCATCGTCAAACAAGAGATCGCAAATTTCTTCCGCTGGCACTTCCGTTGCATTAAATGCACAGCTTAGAGAGGAGTGGTGTTCTCCATCTTTACTTCCATCCAAAGCATTTGAAATTCCACATCTTTTAAATGAAGTTTTTATAAGTTCTTCGGACACCGATTCCCATGCCTTAGATACCCATAACAGAACGCCATGTCTGAAAGGGCTTTCCAAATTACCTTTTTTGGTAACTTCGGCCTTTCTCATAAAACCTTCCTACTTCTGCTTCAGTTGATTTTTGAAGGCTTTAATCCAACAGACATCGGCTGGTTGAAGAAACTGAGTACATCCTGGAGGTGTTAAAATTACTGTTTCAAAAGATGACTTTGCTTCTTCTGTAATATGGATCAGAGCTCGATCTAAAATTAGCAAATGGTGCACATCATCCTTTTCTTTCCATATTTTACAAGTCCATTCTTTTAATACTGTTCCTGTCATCCATTCATTAGTAGTTGCAGTTACACATACATTTTGTGGTACAGTTAGTTTGGATAAAACTCTTGGGAGTATCCTTCCAGAAGGCTCTTTCATAACACAAAATGCTGGCATTTTATGTCCAGAAGCTCGTGCACTTAAAGCTACTGTAAAGGCTAAGTACTAAAGTAAAGGCATTGCTAATACATCCTGCTTAGCGCAGCATGTATTAGCAATGCATATACTTGATTCGCCTCTACAATTGTTTGTCAGATTTGACGGCATGTCAAAACGGCACATGGTCTGCCATTTATTTGACATTTTTCTTTCTCATGTCATTGACACACTTGAGGAAACAATCTCTTCTTCCAGAAGTTCTGGGGATTTTGAGAGTCTGTAGTGCCAACTCTCATAGAAATTTCAAACCTCCGTTTAAAATTGGTTATGTACTCTGCCGAAAATTTGAAAGTCATCAGCCCTAACTTCAAAGCAATCCTCTGGGCTTCTTCACTTAACAACTTGCTAGTCACTATGCTGTTTTCTCATTTTGAAAAAACTCATGTAGTTCGTCCTCCAGCTCCTCAGATAACAGCTTTTGTCACTCCCAAGTTTACATTTTTTCTTAACATTGCCGTTGTCATTCATTTGGAGTAATCTTTCATTTTTGAGCCATTGTCTCAAGCATTTTCGGTCTACTCCGAAAAACTTTGACATATTATGTAACGATGCACCATTCTGCCTGTTCCACGATGGTACCTCAAGTTTTTTCTCAACCGAATAACTTTTTCTTAACGACATTATCAAACATACATGTTCTAGCTTCACTGCACTACAGACAAGACAAGATGATAAATCACATGCATGCAATGCACAAAGTACAGCAATAGCAGTCTGCTAGTTCAGTGTTGGCAAAAAACAGTGCGTTAAGAAGTGCGATCATACTGTGTGTATTCAGAGTGTGCGAAAAGACGCTTGTGTGTTTCAGGCCATTCTCTCCTCTTTCACTTCAATCTGTTAAATGTATCTGTTCACTTCAATCTGTTAAAATCTTCTAATGGCACACACAGAATTGGTGAAGCTGTCAGCACACAGAATATCAGACAGAGCCTCTTTTTTCCCCTACAAGAGGGGGGGCTTTTTTTCGGGAGCGAAGGAAAAAATCAAAGTTGTTGAGAGGGCTTATGGTCAGGATTTTACAGTATTTCTTAGTCTGTAATCATGGTGTGCATAAAGTTGAAGTCACTGTTGCACTATCCGGCATGTTCCATGTGTGATGTTCAGGCAACATTGCTTTTGCTCCATTTAGCAGTTTGGGTATGAATTTTGCCAACTTTCTCCTTGTGCAAAAATTCTCATTCAAAATTGAATGTACTAGTAATATGCTTACCCTATCTCATTGGATTTTCTCGGGCTGATACAATGGTCCTGCAAGATTAGTCCACACTTGCTCTATGACATTGTCATTCCATCTTGTTAAGGCCCTACCACAGGGAAGTAGGCTGGGGCTGGGCCCTAGAAGCCAGACACCCCCCGAAATTTTGGATTTTGGTTATTAGAGGCCAATAAATCAACCATTTTTGTCAGAATTTTTTTTTTTTTCAAAAACCAGGGATGAGGATCTTCCGTCGATCCGCTGAAATCCAATTTTTTAAAAAAAACATTTTTTGGATTTTATAACTATGGCCAAGCTCCGTAATCATATCTCCTAACACAAGTTGAATCTTTTTGCATCCTTCTGGTAAATAAGTGTTTTCCTTTAAGCATTTCTTTTTCATATCTCTAATACTGTTACAAAGTACACATATGCTTAGTTCGATTAATTTTATATATTTTTCGAATTTTAAATGCATCTGAAAAGTTTAATGCTAAGCTTAGAAATCATCACATTAATTCTATGCTTTAAAAGGATATAGATTCGCATTAGATTTACTGATTGAAAAGGGGATCTGATTTCTTTTTTTTTTTAAGTAAAAACAAAACTGTATAAAAACTGTATTTATACAGTTTTTAAAATTTATTTTAAATATTTAAACATTTTTGTTACTGTAACTAAACAAAAAAGTATTTTTCCCCGTGATATATTTATTGATCTGTGTCTTTCTTTCACTGTAATTCAAAAAATAAAGGAAATTGCTGCATCTGTATTTAATTTTATTCTCAAGTGCAGTTTTGTACCTCTAAATTAACTTTTTTAATTAAATTTAATTTTTTATTAAAAAGTTAATTGCTTATTAAAAAAATTAATTGCATTATTGCTTTGTTCATATATTATTTTCTGTCTGTTTGCAGCAAATAAAACAGGAGTAATTGTTCCTAGCTTTATTCCTGCTCTATGTATCAAAGCACTGTAAGACCAGGAAGATTCTAAAATTTCATTTTGAAAAAAAATTTAGACATTTATGAAAAGATTATTCATTTCCTATTTTTTTAAAAAATTTTTCTTTATTAAAATTAGCTTTCATATAGTTAGAATAAAGTATTGGATAAAGGAAACCCTGATGCTTATGTGTAATTTTTACTGTATTTCTGATCAAGGTTTCTCGAATAAAAATAAGACTAGACCCCACAGTCAGTCATTTTACTTTATCTTTTACATTAAAAAAAGAAGTCTGAAATTCAGGAATGAAATTTATGATCTGTCTTAAATTTTATGCAGTTGTTCAAAATTCTCTTTTTAAAATAATGATAGCCTTTTTTTTTTTTCAATTGAATGTTCTTTATTTAAAATTAATTATTTATTTATATGTGAGTGCTTGGGTATTATTTTGTTCAAGCAATTAATTTGCTTTTGTCGAATTTAATAGTATAAATCGGGTGATGCACATAAAAAAAATTTTTAATTGTTAAATTCAAGCTCATGTACTTTTCATCTTTTTTCGGCTTTGTGCATTCTCATCCCTGAAAAACTGAAATCTGAAAATCACTCACTACACACCTTCACTTGTTGTCCAATTACCAGTTACTGATGTTTTCATTGGACGAAAAAGTAAGGTTTAATACTTTTGAACAGACCTCACATGTTAATATTGATAAGTACTTTTTTTACAAGTCAGTAACTATTTTTATTGTCTGTGTTAATATTTGCATGCATTAAACTGTTGTAAATTGAATTTTAAAAATATGCAATACAGACTCGGCTTTTCCTTTATTCAATGAAAGATGTATTCATTGCTCAAATGTGCTTTGCAGAAACTGTAATTGAAAGTCTCTTGTTTTAATAATGCAGAAGGATGCTGTACTCGGCTTTGTTGTATTTTTAAGATCAGTCTTAGGTTATTGATTCATAATGATAGAAATTGTGTTAGTTTTATTTATTATTAGGAATCTATATGTTCATCAAAAAATTTGTGTACATTTTAATTTTTATATATATATTTTTATGATGAAGACAACTTTTGATATAACTCCATTTTTGGTGATTTCAATAACTCCTGTTATGAAAATTTAAGTAAATTAGTTTTTTTTTTTGTGGCTGATATTTAAATTTTATTTTGACTGATATTTTTTTACTTTAATTTTTCCCAATTTAACGATGTTTCAATTTTTATTTTAATTACTAAACCTTTCTAATTAATATTAATTACTTACTAACCTTCAGTGTGAAAGATATTCATATTGTTTTATGCTACAACATGAATTTTTGTTTCACCAGCCGATTGAAGCTCGTGGCAGCGAAATTACATAATCAGTTTTCAAATACAAAAACTTTGCCATCTTGTATTGAGTGCAAGATAAAACACCTGTGTTTCTCTCCCATCCCTACTACTTGAGTTCAAAGGTTGCCAGCTTGAGAAATGACAGTGAAGAGGATGTATTTGCACTTGCAGAGGAAGTGAGATGAAATTAACATGGAGATATGTTTTTGGAGGATTCACTGCAAGATTTTAACATTCAACAATAAACATAAAATTAATTTAATTATATATAATTTATTTATGATAAAAGACAAATAATTTTTCTGCCAGGAGCGTCAATCAGCTGGTGAAATGAAAATTGACATTGTAGCATGAAACAGTATGAATATCTTTCACACTGAAGGTTGTAGTAAAGTAATTAATATTAAAGAAGGGTTTAGTTATTAAAATAAAAATTGAAATTGTTAAATAGGGAAAAATTAAAGTAATAAATAAAAAATATATCAGCCAAAAAAATTTAAATATCAGCCACAAAAAAAACCTAATTTATTTAAATGTTCAAAATTGGAGTTATTGAAATCACCAAAATAGTTATATCAAAAGTTGTCTTCATCATAAAATGTATATATAAATCAAAACGTGTGCACGTTTTTGATATTTCTTTGATTTTGCAACAGTTTTCATAATTAGTAAATCTAAGGATATATATTTTGTGTTTAACATTCATGATTTTAGTTCTAATTTTTAAATATAGTAATAAGACGTTTCTACCACAGATTTTGTTAATTTTGTGAATAAATGTGATTTAATCCAGGATATGTTGATTTGACTTATTTTAATGGAGTGCATTTGATTTCTTCACTATACTTGCCTTATGGGTTATTGCAAACACAAAATGCTCTGTGTTATTTAGAAATGAGATTTTCAAATGTTAAAAGAAGATTATGTTCTACTAAATCATCTTTAGAAAAGATAATTTAAGTTATGCTAAAAGATAGACATAACAGCCTAATGTGTATTGTAGATCATGACTGACAATACCAAAAAAAAAAAAAAAAACTTTTAGACACAAAATGTAAAAAGTTATTAAAGAAATAATTTAGTCTTATGAAAATTATGGATTTTTTAACTCTGGTTAGTATTATTATTACTGTTTTTTCTCTTTTGAAGATAATAAAGCACATGTGATATTTTGTTAAATAAAAAAGAAAAACATAATATTTATGTAGCTTTTAATCATTAAAAAGATGTTGTGCCAGAGACTTGGAAAAAATCCCTGCATCTCTTTACTATATGTAAATCTAACAAGAAGGTAAAGCCATAATATAAGACTAATGAAACTTAATAATAATATAGCAATTCCAAAGTTTTTTAAAACAAACATTATGTGTTTTAAGATTCATTTTTGTTTAAGTTTCATGGGTAAAAAAAAAAGTTCTCTTTTTAAGTGTGTATAAAGAGATAGGAAGATGTTAGATGCAACTCCATAGAAGGAGGAGAATTTTTCTCTACGCTTTATCACTCGCACCAAAGGCGATAATTTGGGCCGGGCTAGTTAGAGCAGAGCAGATGCAACCCTGTTCATAAGCCGAGAAAGGAAGAAAGACGATTTTTCTCTCCGGAGCATCTCGTGCGTGCAGCAAAAGTTGCTCAAAACTTTCAATTTATTGTTCGTCAACTCACCAAGATTGTCTTTATTATAAAGGTGGGTATTTTTTTCAGACCCGTGTAATATAATCAGTCAAATAAAATTTGCCGTTTGTAAAGTATGTTATGATAAAATAAATAGTTATAATTCTTCATATATTAAAGTTGGTAAGAGAGACGTGAGTGTCGTTTCAGTTTTAATAATGAAACGCAAGAAAAAGGTTTTTAGGCAAAATAACACTGCATAAACAAGAAATCTATTAATTAAAAAAACAAAATTCCGGTTTCAATTTAGCTCATAGGTGTGTTTTATTATTAGTTCACATATAGCAACATATTGTCAACAATCGCAGGACTAAAAGTGGAAATTGAAAAAAAGACTCCTCAAACTTTGCACATGATATATATTTATATCTCTAAATAATGCAATTAATATAGAAAAATGCACCTTTTAAAGCCCTAATAATAATTACTCCCGAGAATTATATGCCTAGAAAAACTCACGAAACACTTTTATTTCGTACAAAATTGCACACAAAATTGAAATGATTAATCATTAAAAGAAAACTTAATTGTTAGATAACATATATAACTCAAATAAAATCTTTAAAAACGTTATGCACACACAGAGTTCATATGTTCTACACAATGCAGACACAACTTTAGGATAGTTCTACAAATGTAAGAAAACCATCCAAAACTCGAAACACACACAGAATCAAAATATATCATTCCATAATGGATTTTTGCATGTCAAACATTAAAATTTAATATACAATCTAAACACAGTTTAAAATAGCAAAGGTCATTCGAAGAAAACCTTCCAAAACTAAAGGCATTCACAGTATCAAAGTACCATAACTTAAAGGATTCTTGGATGGCACAAACATTAAAATTTAACATATAATTTAAACAGTTTTAACATATCAAATGTTATTCGAAGAAAACCTTCCAAAACTCAACTCACCCACCGGATCAAAATATTATCACTTAATGAATACTGAAGTATCACATAATACATTCTTGGATGACATACATTGAAATTTAGTATACAATCTAAACGCAGTTTTAAAATAGCTAATGTATTTCGAAGAAAACCTTCCAAAACTCATGGCACAAACAAGAACAAAATATCCTCGCATAAATAATTCTCGTATACTGGACATATAATGAAATTTAGTATAAATTTTATTGAAAAAGGAAATATTATTGGAAGAAAACCTTCTAAAAGTCAAGAGGAGGGCAAATGGGGCTCCGGGCGTCGTGCCATTCAGAGGGGAGGGAGATTTGCTAAATTAAGGTTTGCCCCAGGTTACGTAAATTCTAATTTTGGCACACTGTATCTAGTTTTTTTTATCTATAATCCTTACAAATAAAGAAAATAAAATGTTCAAACATATGTTTAAAAATTCCATTCTACGGCCAAAGAAATTATGCTTTGAAATAGTAGTGTAGCCGGATTTTTTTTTGGGGGGGGGGAATCCAAAATCCTTCCAATCCTTCGAATGTCATATATATATATCACTTTAATAAATTTATTGATAAGATCCCTGAAATATTATTCTCTATATATATGTTTCATGAGCTATCAAAATCAACTTAAAAGTTTAAGTTATTACCTAACATTTTTATTGTATTTTATATAAAACAAATTATATACTTTTGTGAATTTATTTACATTTTTGTTATACTTAACTTTCACATAAAAGGAACTAATCCCGATCCCAACATTCCGGAATTGGAAAAATTATGCAAACGTAGAACAGAAGGAATTACTTTTACATAGATTTAGCACAGTAGCATAGATAGATTTCTGTTTATTATTGCTTACTTATTATTAGAAATTTTCCATTTTAAATTAAATTGCTATTTTAGTTCATTTTGCCATCTCGTTTTTATTTTTAATTTTACAACGGGATGTCTTCCGTTCGTCTACCGAAAGCTTTGAAATTGGTTTTGATTACCCCCACCCCCCGTCCTTCAAAAAAAAAATCCCTCATGAATGCTTTAAATTGTTCTGCGGCTTTGCGTTATAGACCAGTAGCTGTGCAGATATTTTTTACATGTGCAGAACTCCATTTCAGATGTTGGCTAGAGTTGGATTTCGCCAAAGGAAATGTGCCTCCTTCTATGCATCTAACGCCTCCCAAAGAGATAGCCCATGCACAGCTTTGCTATAACAACACAAACTAATACAAATGTTCTGTGTTCTAAGTTACAGTAAAACAGTAGTAAAATTGGAACTTTTATTCATCTATTGGCATTAATATAGCCACTTTGATAATGTTTGTATGACTTCTTTTTGCTGTGGAGTTTTCCATTAAAATATTACATATGCTTGTTTTATTTTTAGTGTTCTGGAATATCAGTATCCTTAGGTATGCTGATTGAGGCTTATGAAAGGTTTGGCCATTCAGAAGGTCATGAAATGAAGCAAAAAGTTCTAAAAACCTGGTTTAATACAGTAACATCTGAGGTAAAATGAAAATTTATTTATCAGATACTCTCTGTTAAAATATTACATCTGTGTTTTCTTCTATGTAGTAAATACTTGTACATTTCATAATAATGCAAGCTTAATTTTATTATGCAGTTTTAAAGATAAAGAATATCTGTAGGTTCAGAACCAGTCATTAAAAGTACCTTTTTTTTCTGCAAAGTCACTAAGATCTTATTTTTATTAAAAAACTAAAATGTCTTACGCCCCCCCCCCCCAATCTTCCAATACTAGTTGCGTTTAGTTATTATTCCACCACAATTATTATGTCATACTTAATTTCCATGACACTGAGAATTTTTAACCCCAGCAGACCTGCCAGTTTTTAAGCTTTACGCATAAATTTTATGCATTTGACCATACTTTACCATTTTAAGCATAAGGTTCTCTTTTGTATGCTTTTCATTATTTTTTAGTTATAGTTGTGCTAACTTTTTAAGAAATAAATTAACAAACAGGGGTCAATAAAAACACAATTTGGGTCTATTTTGTTGCCCGTCCACAAATAAAATTTGCTATTATAAGAGCAATAATCATGGATGCTAACTCTGCTCAATTGCTCCAGCCTGCTCTATTGTATAGTACTTTCTCCTATTTGTGCCGAAACATGTATTTTTCTTTATTTTGCTCCAAAGCTGCTCCAAAACATACTTTTCAAGAAGTCTTGATACTTTTCAACAATACTTTTCTCATCAGCAACTGCAAAATCAGCCAACACCACAATTCTCAGCAGCATTTCATAGGGCGATTCTCCTCGCTTTTTGTAAAAAAGCAGCATCACAGAAGTGGTAAGGGGCCCCATTACAGAAACAGTGGTGAAGTCGCAGTACAAAATAAGCATTTAAAAATGGAATGGTCAACAACTATTTTTTTTGGGGGGGGGGGACATTTTTTTCCAGATGTAATGTGAATACACATTAGAAACCCTTAAAAAGTCCTGGCTAAGGTACTCTCTCTAAGCCTTGGCTTGACCATCTTTTAAGATTTTGTTTGTGTTGTTATGGCAAAGCTATGTATAGGCTATCTGCATAGGATAGTGTTGCCTTGGTTGGAGGACTTTCTGGGGAGTCTAATGTGCATTCATGTTACGTCTGGAGAAAACTGACCAAAACGCTAGACGATTAGATCAACTGCCATACGATAGGCCTGAACCCAGAACCTCCACACTTCAGCTGTCTACTATTCAGTGTCTTTATCCACTTGTCCATGGTGGGGCCATTAAAAATTTTGTCTCCTTCCACTCCCCTCCTTTAGCATTACTGTACAGTATGTACATAGTATTTTTTTTGTGTGTACCTACTATTCAACACT
Source organism: Cheiracanthium punctorium (assembly GCA_038373885.1). Taxonomy (NCBI): domain Eukaryota; kingdom Metazoa; phylum Arthropoda; class Arachnida; order Araneae; family Cheiracanthiidae; genus Cheiracanthium; species Cheiracanthium punctorium. The sequence continues at coordinate 650,540 of JAWZYV010019719.1, read as the reverse complement.
ATACTTGATTATTCATTCTTTATATGTTGTTTAACCATGTAAAAGAACAAATAATCAATTATCAACAAAGGTTATTTTTGAAGGCATGATCATATTTACTTTTGTTTAAATTAACTACATATTTTTATCAAAATAGATTTAATTTCTAATTATTGCTATTAAATAGTCATAATTATTATTAGTTATTAAGAGTTGCTGTTAAGCAGTTATATTATTGAAAATGAACTGCTCCCTATACCTCTTCACCTGCTCCAAAACAGCAATTTTCTTGCTCCCAAAACTGTTTACAGCAGTTAGCACCCCTGAATAATCTTTCATCAGCAGCAGCACTAAGGCAATAATTACATTGTTATTGTTCAACACACTCCTGGGATGTTCTTTTTCGCTCAACTATAGCGTAAACTCGGGCGTTGCAAGAGCGACCAAGGAGACGCTATAATTGACCTATGATCAGGCTAGCCGCAGCACATGGCGTTGTGAAAACGTTCTACGAGAAATACAACATTCGGTGACCACAAAAGATATGAAAAGAAGGAAACCAAAGACTTACCCCAGCAGTAGTTCAGGGCTTGAAGATCTTCCGTGAGAGAAAAGGGAACCACACATAAAAGACGAACACTTTAACTAGAGACTTACTAACAGGAAAACTTTATTCACTGGTAGAATGCACGGTACATTAACATTAGTGCGAAAGAACATTTAATGGGGTTTTATTCAAGAAGGAGATAGATTATACATGATGTATTTCAAAAAGGTAAAATGGCGCACACGCCATGTAATATGGTCAAATACTACAGAAAAAGGGGAGCTTGCAGGATTTTATATTTTTGAAAAATTTAAACCGAAGTAATTTAATAAGGAGGGGGTGTCTTATTTGCCTAACGGAGACTTATCGGTCATAAAACATTTACTACGGTACTGTTCCTGCCGCCTCCAGCAAAAAGGCCACGTTGTTCGTGTTGGGGAGCGCTTCCTTAGCGCGTCGTACTTACGGGGTGAAAAAAAGGTGAAGTGAAGTCTTGCTCTTTCCAGACGGCTCGCCATCGCCAATTTTCTCGGCAACCCCGGCCACACGTCACAGGCCAGGAGGAGAAAGCGCCGCGATTGGTTCAAAGGTAAGCGCGGTCAGAAAACCCCTGACGTCATCCCGTGGAATGATGAAATATTTTGCCGCGGAGGTGATGGCCGGATTGCCAGTGGCGCTTATGATCCTCATTATGAAGAGTTGGCAAGATGCTTGAAAATCGCAGTGACTATTGAAGAAGGAACACGTGGTGCAAGCGTGCCGCCATATTGGAAGCACACAAAAAACTGGCTAGCCGGGAAAAACATTTTAAAAAGGAAAAGGGGGGAAGAACCAGGAGTACACACATTGTAAAATTAATGCTTATGGAAGAAAATGCAAAACAGGAATACATGTGATATTTCCATCACATGTTCCTCCCCTCACATCAGAGAGAAAAAATGCTAAAGCCAAGGAAAAAAAAATTTTTTTTTTGTGTTGCAAGATCCCCTTTTGTACAAAAAGTGACATGCACAATATAAAATGACTACAAGAGGTATAAATAGGAAATCAGGACATACTGTCCTTACACCAAATCTGGGATGGTACCATATCATTCCATGTATCACAGTAGTAAAATACTCAAGAAAAGGTAATGCAGTTATGCTATTCGCTACATCTGATCTCACATTATTAGGCATGTCATAAATAAAGCAAGAGAAAAAAAACTTTGAAGCATCAAGAAAAAATTTAAACTAATTAGCAAAAATGTACAATCAATTGTCATGAGATACAGTAAGAGAAAAAAAAAACGTTTGGCCAAAGAAACACGAAAAAAAAAATTGGGCTAGCAAAGGATCCTTTGTTTATACCCTAGCACATCATAATATATACACTCTCTGGGTACCCAAAAGTCTGAAAAAAAACACACAGTACATGTACATAATATATTTGTAAGTAGGAACCTGAAAGAAAATATTACACTAAACAAGAACTCAATAAAATATTGCTGTAGCTTATGGCTGGTGAAGAAAAAAAATTGTAAGTCAGGTACTATTGTAATGGTATAAAGTGAGACATTCAGGCTGCAGCAGGTGCATGTGTTGACACTACACAAAAAGAAAGAAGTTGAATAAAAGGGTCAAAGGGAGTGGCACACTATCTAATGAGAAGGCTGATCAGTTCCTTCTCATACACTAGAATCATGTGACCAGAAAGTTTAAGATAGTCTTTAAGAGGAAAGGGAGTCATCAAAGGTATTGTGAGAGATGAAAACCATGCACATGAATACTCACATTATGTAGTAAATTTAACAAGTTACATATGAATTAAGAAAACCACTTCCATAATGTTATTACACGAAACACATTTAGAACACTGGAAAAGTTATATTGCAGATATATAATGAGAGTGAAATTATGAGTGGAATGAAAAAAAATTTGCAAATAACACTTCAATGCGAAAAACTTGGCTATATGAGACATTAAATACAATTGGGGTGAGCAAAAAATATACACTAGTGACACTTCAATGCTAAACAAGGTTGGCTACATGGAAGAAAAAAATACAATGTCTTCTTCGTGACAGCAAGTGTGGGTGCAAAAAGGATTGTTCATGGAGAAAATAGAATTACATTTCAGATGTCATACATTCTCTGGCGAAATTCTTACAAGAGGAAGAAAAAGGAAAAAAGTTACTTGCTTCTCTTTCGAAGAAAATACCTTGCGTGTCCTGTACCACGAGAGTCCTGGGAGGATGCGTCACCAGTCTGTTCATCTGCCAGGGTACACTGAGGAGCACTGTCAGTCATCTCCACTCCTTGTAGGCGAGTATGGGGAGCAGGACTCTGCAGAAGTGTGCTATCAGGTAAGGAGGTTTCAGGCATCAGACAGGGAGGGGAGTCATCATTCGCATACCCATCTTGGGGGGCCGTCGAAATGGGAGACAGTTCAGGAGGGGGTGTTGACATCTGAGATACGCCAGACACTTCTGCCACTGGAGACTGAAACGGGGTGGTAGGACCTTCCATCACGCCATAGGGTTCAGTTCGTGAAGACACAACACCCACTGTTCCAGCTGTGATGCACCACCAGCGCACTCATCACAGTTACAGGGGACAGCAGATGTTGAAGACACATGAGGAAAGGAAGGAACTGCAGTTGGGGTGGCCTGACATCCTTTTTGGTGCTGTGGGGTCTGAGATTTATGAAGTGACGCTGATTCTTTCAGATGGTCTTTTCGTCTTGGCACCTTCCATATGGAGTCGATGTGGATAAGTGATTCAGTAATGACGGGGCTGTTTTCGCGTTTCACTGCCACAATTACCGGACTGACGAGGCGAATCACTACGTATGGCCCATAAAGGGTAGGGCGGAAAGACGATCTTGTTTTTATGTATACTACATCTCCGACTTTAAAGCGACGCAATTTTGCCTTCTTGTTGTAGAGACGATTCCGGTTCTCTTGTTTATCAATATGGGATTGGAACACATTCCTGTATATGTTATCCATGAGTTGGAGACACTTACTGACATACTGGTGTTGGGACGGATAACTGGGTGTGTGATTTGGAAAGTACGTGTCAAAGACATTGGATAGAGTTCTCCCAAAATGAACCAGATTTGGAGCCACTTCAATGGAATCGTGGGTTGTAGCATTGTACAATGCCTGATGTAGCAAGACAGCTTCCGTGAATGGATGCCCATTCTGGACAAAAGACTTGATAGAAGACTTTATAGCGGCATTTATCCTTTCCGCATAAGAGTTAGCTTGTGGCCTGTTTGGGGTAGTGTGACGGAGATTAATACCTAAAGACTTGTTTAATATATGGAGGGCTTCTGCAGTAAACTGTGTACCCCTGTCAGTTGTAATGAGAGAAGGACGTCCATGTATGCAGATGTACTGTAGTAAGGAATCAGCGACAGATTTCGCAGTGATATTTTTTAGAGGAAACAGTTGCATAAATCTGCTGAATTTGTCAATAATGGTGAGTATGTAGTATGTCTGTCGGATAGGGCCTACGATGTCCATGGCAATCTCGATACCAGGAGCATTCGGGAAAGGTGCAACCTGTAGAGGTGCATGCGGAATGCTATGACTTTTGAATTGAAGGCACTGGTAGCAAGAAGCTACAAAATTCTTTGTGTCAATGAAGATGTTTCTCCAGAAATATTTTGCTTTTAAACACTGATATGTTTTATGAATGCCACTATGGTCAATATGGAAAATTCGTAGTAACTTTGGGATTAGGGACTGAGGAACTACAATTCTTGCATCATGTGATGAACTAGAGTTAGGACTTGAATTAGCATGGTAGAGAAGATTATCTTGTGGGTTAATGAAATACTTGAAAAATTTCTGTGGAAGAGTTCCTTGCATGATTTTGTCTCTGAGAGAAGAAATGAAAGGATCTTTTGACTGCTCGTCTAAAAAGGTGGTAAGTGAAATTTCATTCTCAGGGTCTGAAGAGTTTAAATGATTGAGGAACACCGGAATGGCTTCATCAGAGTTAATGATGTCTTGATTGCTTGATAAATCATCAGTCGTGGGATCTTGTTCAAGGCGAGACAGGTAGTCTGCGAGTACATTTTCTTTGCCTGGAATGTGCTGAAAATCGAAGGAGTATTCCGCAATGTCCATGAGCCAACGAGTAGTAACATCAGCGGGGGATGAAATATGTCGATAGTGCTTCAACGGCTTGGAATCGGATAAAATTTTGAAATGACGTCCGAAAAGGTAATATTTAAAGGCAAGGATTCCCCTATGTATAGCCATAAGTTCGAGTTTAAGAGCTGGATATTTTTTTTTGGATGGAGATAAGGCTTTAGAAAAGAATGATATGGGGAGAAATTCATCACCATGCTTCTGTAACAGGACTGCAGCAATCGCTGATCCTGAGGCATCCGTGTTCAATACAAAAGGTTCATCTAATTTTGGGAGCATAAGAAAGGGTTTTTTGAAAAAGGTGTCTTGTAACTTTCGAAAAGCCTCTTCTTGGAGAGGGGTCCACTTGAAAATCGCATTTAATTTGGAGACATCGATCAGAGGCTGTGCTAATTCAGCGAAATTTGGTATTAAATGTCTATAAAATCCGCAGATTCCAAGAAAGCGTTTAGTTTGCTTCTTTGTCTTGGGAGACGGAAAGGCAGTGATTTTTGAAATGTTAGACTCAATAGGGTAGATTCTATTTTGCTGTATATGGAACCCAAGATATTTAATTTGTGAGGTATGAAAGGTGCATTTGCTTGGGGACAACGTAATATTATATTTCTTCAGGACACAAAATAATTTTTCAAGCTTTAAAAGGGTTTCCTCAGCAGAATTTGCTCCTACAATAATATCATCTTGATAGGCGTAGATACCTTCACAGGCTGTTTCTTCGAGAATAGAGTCCATTAAATATTGGAAAACGCTGGCTGAATTTTTGAGGCCAAAGACTAGTCTTTTGAACATGAAGGAGCCCCATGGGGTAGTAAATGAAAGTAAATTTTGTAAGTGATCAGGCATGTGAATCTGCCAATATGCATTGGGGAGATCCAAGACAGAGAAAAATTTAAATTTCGAAAGATTGTTTATGATGGTGTTGATACGTGGAAGTGGGTATGTAGAAAGCCTAATGATTGAATTGAGGAGCCTTAAATCAAGAGCTAATCGATATTGCTGTCTACCGTCTTTGTCGACACCTTTCTTCTTTACGAGGAGCGTAAGACATGCCCAGTTAGAAATATTACGTTGAATTATGCCAGCATTTATCATTTCGTTCAATTGCTTAAGAGCCTCACTTTGTAAACTATGCGGAATTGGTAAGGGCAATGCTCCCTATACCTCTTCACCTGCTCCAAAACAGCAATTTTCTTGCTCCCAAAACTGTTTACAGCAGTTAGCACCCCTGAATAATCTTTCATCAGCAGCAGCACTAAGGCAATAATTACATTGTGATTGTTCAACACACTCCTGGGATGTTCTTTTTCGCTCAACCAACAAAAAAGTTTGAGTTGAGATACTGAATTCACAGTCAGTAAATTCAAAATATTCTAGTGTCTAAACATTTTTGGAGAGGAGAGTCAGATTTACCTTTTTGATCCCTGTTCCATTTATCCCATTATACCAGAGAATTCAAAATAGATGTTAAAGCGATTATCTTTTAAACTTTAAGTGATCAAAACATACTTTCAATTAGAAAAGTTTGTTGAATTAAGAGTAGCTTTCAGATATGGCAATTTTTTATTAGGGGCTCTATGCATATTAAAATATGAAAGTTAATTTTTATATGTTCCCTCCTTTCCTATTACTTATATTTAGAGAAATGTTTCCCTGTGTCTAAGAAAATTTTAAAAATCTCATTCTCTAAGGCAAATAATTAGCCAGAAATTTAATATTAAAAATGATGACTTACACCACTTTACCTACAATGTTTGGCATCAGTTTTCAGGCGAAAAAAATCTTTAATTTAGGGGACCAACTGTGATTTGATAAAAGTTAAATAATGATCCCATTCTTGAGAATGGCAATCAAACATGTTCAAACATGTGAAATTAACAGGTTCAGTTTTATCTGAATGGATCGTTACTGTGTTATGAAATTAGCAATAATTTAGTCTTATTTAATAATTATACAATTTATATCACTGATGAGATACCAGTTAGACAGAGACCTTATAGGACTCCTTATGTGTTTAGGGAGGAGTTAAAAACTCAATTAGATCAATTGTTTGATGCCAGGATAATTTCATTGAGCAACGCGCCCTACGCATCACCATCATTTTAGTTTAAAAAAAAATAATACTTACAGATTAGTATGTAACTATAGAAAACTTCATTTAAAAACTATGCCGTTACCTTATTCATTGCCACAGATTTCTGAACTGTTAGATTCACTAGAAGGAGCAACATTTTTCTCATCACTTGATCTTTGCTCGGGTTATTGGCAAATGGAACTTGACTCGCAAGATACACATAAGACTGCCTTTACTACAGAATTCTATTTTAATCGTCTCCTTCAGGGACTAAAAAATGCTGTGTCATCTTTTTAAAATTTACTGAATATTGTTTTGGCAGGTTTAAATAATTGGAACATCAATAAATATTTAGATGACTTAATCATTTCTTCAACAACTTTTGAAGACCATTTGGAAAAGTTAATGTCGTATTCACTAGACTTGGGAAACACAATCTCAAAGTAAACTTCTCAAAATGCCAGTTAATTAAAGATAAAATTTTATATTTGTGTTTTCAAGTGACAAACGGCAAAATTTTTCCGGATACTCATAATATAGACGCGGCGAGAGATTTTCCAGTTCCTAAGACTAGGAAGAATGTACGATAATTTTTAGGTCTTTGCAATTTTTATAGAAAGTTTATTGAGGATTTTGCTAAAATAGCCTCAACTTTAACACAATTGACTAAAGGATCGGTAAAATTTCAGTGGGGGGGGGATAGTGAACAACTCACTTTTGATACATTAAAGGAGAAATTAATATTGTATCCATGTTTAATTATACCAAACATGAACAAGAGATTTACACTAAACACTGATGTCTCAGGTGTTGCTATAGGGGCAGTTTTAAGCCAAGAAGGAGAGGATGGTTGTTTACATCCAGTTGGGTATGCCAGTAGACACCTAAATGAAGCTGAGACTAGATACAGAGTCAATGAAAGAGAAGCCTTGGCAGTAGTGTGGGGCATCAATCATTTTAGAAATTATCTTTAGGGTGATAAGAAGTTTATTTTGTTGTGTGACGACCAGAAATCTTTGGAATATGCACTCAAATTGAAAGATGGTGGTTGAGTCACAAAATGGGCTTTAAGTTTACAAGGATAAATTATGAAATTAGACATATCTCTGGGAAGCAAAATGTACCCTCTGATGCGCTATCAAGACCTGTAAATATTGTCAATGTTATAGAACAAACTCAAGTTAACTCCATGTCTTCAGGCAGAATGAAGCTTTTACAAGAAATGCTAGTAAATGCACAAATATATTAAATCCGATAAATGAAGGTAATGTAGCAGTTAAAATTAATAATTTGACCTAAGAAAAGTAACCTACTTTTATTCCATAAAACACAATTCAAGTGATAGACAGAATCATCCGAAGAAATGAGTAGTACGTAAGACTTTAATTTGAGAAATTTTAACTTCAGCACATGACTCTCCCACGGTAGCACATCCTGGTTTCAAAATAACTTTACTACGAATAAAAGATAAATATTTCTGGTTGGGGTTATATAAACATGTTTTAAATCACATAAAATCTTTTTTGCCTTGTCAGGAGAAAAACAATCGCAAAGCAGCATTACAAAGAATAAAAGTGGCCAGTAGGACCTCTACCAGCTACTGAGGCAGGAAATAAACACGTTATTGTTATCAGTGACTATTTTACTCGCTGGGTTGAAGTTTACCCTGTAACAGACTTACAAACTCACTCAATAGCTTTTGTGTTTGAAAAATTTCTTTGTCAACATGGGATACCTGAGCATCTCATAACAGATTTTGTCTGAAGCTATACTTAAAGTGTATGATAAACTTTAAATTACAAAACATTTTGCAAGTTACCATCCTATTTCAGATGGGGTAGCATAGCTGCCAACTCTTCTTCTGTCTTCCTGCAGGAAGAATAAATCTTCCCTTTTTTTAACTTTCCTGACATTGTCCCATACATACTGCTAAAGTTTAAAAAATAACGAATAAAATATTTTAAGTGTGAAGATTTCAATTAAATTCATGTTTGAACTGTCACAGCTGTCCTGATCTTGCCCCTAGGTTGCGGGCTTTTGAGAAAAGAGCTCTTTCCATTTTTGCTCCACTCCTCTCATTGACTCTTTCCTTTGCTCATTCTTATGCATATGCCAGGCTCAGCATGGCATAAAGCAGCCCTAATACACATCTGCTGATTTGTTAAGCATAAAAAAGTATAACATACTAAAAAAGCAAGTTGGTAGTAAAATTTAAAATTAAAATAGAATGTTTGTAACACATCAGTTAAATACTGAGTGCTTATTTACAGAATTTTTAATTAAGTACACTTTACTGGTAAATGCTGCCAATCATGTGGGCTTATGATTTTGAAAGGTGTTTCTTAATTCAGTATAACAAAAAAAAAAATTAAATGTGCGAGAATTAAATATTCTGGAATCATTGTGGATGGTTTTGTCAATGAAATCAGAAAAAATTGATTTTCAAAATTTGGAATTATAGCTGCAGATCTTTACTTGTGCCAAAACAAGCCAATGCTGCTTGTAACCAGCTATTCAGAAAATAGATTTCAGATTCTTTCTCATTTGTGCAGTTTAAACTTGACTGGGAAAATCTTGTTTTTTTTTTTTTACTATGATCTTCCTGTTTTAAGGCAAGATAGGTTGGCAGCTATGGGGTAGTGGAGAAAGTAAGTGCCACAATTTTAAATTATTTTAAGTTTTTAGTGGCTAACACTGGCCATGATTGGGATAAGCATTTACATTTTGCTCTATTGGCACACAGAACAGCAGTACAGTCAGCTTTAAAAGACACCCCTGCTCATTTGATGTATGGAAGAAATTTAACTTTACCTGTAGATTTGATTGTTAAACCTACTTTCAGGTCCTATGCTGATGCAAGAGATTTAAGTGAAGACATAGAAATTAGATTGCAAAAGGCATTTAAAATAGTAAATAATTTAACAATGGTGGCTGAATAAGAAAAATATAGAGAGAAACATTGTAAGAATAAGAATATAATTGTAGGAGATCTAGTCTTGTTGTACACCCCTCAGTTGAAAGTAGGAGAGTCGAAAAAATTCGCAGTTTTTAATAAAGGTGTTTATAGAGTAAAAGAAAAAACGAGCAATGTAAATTATATAATTGTATATGTCAACAATCCTAAAGATGAACAGTTGATTCATTTAGACAGGCTAACTAAACTTACGGAAAGAATAATTTTCCCATCCATTCCTGTGTTGGATAGAACTGAAGAGGTAGTTCATGAACCTAAAATGGAGGATGAACAACAAGACATAGATGACCTCAGTTATCAATTTCTACCTTGTTGTAGATGTCCAAGATATAAATGAACAAGTTCAATTACTCCCAATAATGACTCCCAGGTTGTAATAGAAGAGGTCAGGTCACAAGATAATAAGCTAAACAGTAATGTTATATCAAACTCTGTTCAGAGTGACTCAGTAAACTCAGCAAGAGATATGCAGAGTAATGTTGTTAATAATCACTTACCAGACTCTTAATTCACAATCACATATCACAAACAAAGAGTGGCTACAATTTACGACCTCATAACGCACAAGGATTTGTAATTTAGTATTGCTATGTGTGTGTGTGTGTGTGTGTATATATATATATAATTTTTTGTGCGAAATTTTGTGTAAAAAAAAGAAAGATATAGTGATATAGTGTAAGAGAACTTCTATACTGGTGCTTATATTCAGAAGTTTCAAATCCGAACTATTGTTCCTACAACTTCAGATGGAAGAATGGCAATTCTGATGCAAATTTGTTAGTCACATGGTTGATTAATGAATTTAGATTTAAAAGAGCTGTATAATGAACTCTTTAACACTCATTGGACTTTCTATATGAGTTATATCAATGTAATGAACTCACGTAACAATTTACAACTTTAGAGTATCACCAAGTTTTGTCTTCATGTATTCTCGCAAAATATTTTCTTTGCAAATTTGTGATCGAGTAGTCAAGAAATATGTGATATTTTTTATATTTATTGTTTCATGATATTTTCATTTTGGCAGGATCAAAGACATTTTATGTTATGAATACATTTTGCTATGTTAAATGGTTTTATATTACTTTTGTGAAGTATAAAATTTTTACATGTGCAGCTGGGATAAATTTTTGTATGTGTAAATGATGTGTTGTGCCATTTAAAAAAAAATTGTTTTACAATTTTTTTCTAAAAGGGGAAGGTATTTGTTATGTCAAAAAAAGAACTTTTTACAAAACTGTGAATAAATAAGTTTTTGTATTTAGAAGTTTTAATTTAAAAGAAAGAAGTTAACAATTTTAGAATTTTAAAAAATGTAAGTCTTCTCCCCAGAGAAATCTAAGTTTATGTTATGTTAGGGCACTATAAGGGAGTTAGGTCAGTTTGATTTGTATTTTAGGAATCCATGTATTTGTCATAAATTGAGCACTACATGATATATACATATTTTTCTAAGATATATGATTTACCTGGTATGGATCTATCCAGGGTTGTCAAGTTTTTGACGGTTTTAACCATGGTTTAAACTGTCATGTCAAAAACCCTAATGTCAAAAACATTTTGTCAAAAACCTCAAATATTGCACTTGTAGTTTTACAAATATTAATTGATGTCTTTAACATTACATACATTGTATAAGCTATGAATATGTGTGAAATGTTAATGCTAATTTTTAAGAAATACAGTCATCTTTTACATATTTTTCATACAACATATTGCCTAGAAAAAGGAGAAAAAAAAAGTGGAAAGAAAATTAATTATGTATCCAATATAGTCAGAACAATACTCTTGCTATGGTCAGAACAATATTCTATCTTAAAAAGATAATCGATATCTGGTCTTATAATATTAAAATTCTAAATTATCAATTTCAATAAAAAATTAGTTATGCTTTGTGGAAAAAATGATTGAAACTAATAAGTATTATTTTATTGTAAAATATTTTGTTCTTTGTAACTGTAATGAATTAATCAATTAATATTTAGAAAAATAAAGCACTATAATTAGCAAAAAATGTTTACTTTGGTTACATCTGTCAGGGTTATTTTATTTATTTTTAAGAAAATAAGGGTATTTTGTGTTTTATAAGAATGTGTGCATACTCATTACATTTAAGTTCTGGAATTTTTTCTAATTCTATTTTGAATGTGAAGCTTTAGTATACTGATAATTAATGGTGTTGATCTTTATTTTATTTAAATGACTGAAATTGCTATGTTATTGGCTGTTGTTTAACGCTTTGAAGACGGGCGGTCAATTTTTCAACCAAGCAGTAGAACACCTTAAAGGACGGGCTTGGTTCATATTTCGACCAACTAATGCTTTCCCCCTCTGTAATTGTTCACCTGTACTGGACAGGCGGGGAGAGATGTTAACATCCATCCATCAATTAGTTGCACCCCAGTTCCTGAAAAGGAGAATATACACATAAAGGTAATCCCCTTGTTCAAGAAGTTCGTTTTACTTCGGGGGCGGGAAAGAGTAATCCATCAATGATTGTTGCCCAAATAGCAGCTTCAGCTAAGAGTCACTGAAATGGAGGAAAGCATCTTTCAGATGCTCCCGTCCTTCTGAAACAGCATGGCCAAAATTTCCCCACCGGGAAAAGGATAAAACACTTTCAATTTAGGTTTGTAGATAAAATCAAAAATAAACTTAATGTTTGAAAAAACACTCAAAATACTGGTGTTAAACGATAAAGTAATTAAAAAACTTTGTAAAAAACACACATAAGAAGTAAAAGGAAAGAGGATACGCGTTTCGTTCAAAAATTGTTTTGAACTTCTTCAGTCCAAGCCCTTCGACGTAAAGAACACAGGGAACTGAAAAGAGAAAAACCTTTTCTTTTTTTTTTTCTCTTTTCAGTTCCCTGTGTTCTTTATGTCGAAGGGCTTGGACTGAAGAAGTTCAAAACAATTTTTGAACGAAACGCGTATCCTCTTTCCTTTTACTTCTTATGTGTGTTTTTTACAAAGTTTTTTAATTACTTTAAACTTAATGTTTGCTTTTAGGAAATGTTGAGCCATACCTTAATTTGAAAAACTGCCAACCATTATTTATCTAATTGTATATACAGTACCATGTACCCTATTGATGATCCATCTACCATTATAGTTGTTTACAGGAGAAAAAAAAATTCCAATGCATTACACTCTATGGGCAGCCATATTCTTACAATTCAACAATCAGTATATATAATGTTATGTATATATATTATATTTCTAAAGTTGTATCATATAAATGTATTAAACTAATTATTATTAATGAGCTCAACTTCTGTGTTAGCATAATTGTTATTTTTTTAATATAATTAATTTAAATTATGCATTTAGTTTAATGCAAAATGAAAATATACTGCATAATTAGTTTGACATTTTGTTCTCTTTCTTTAATAGATTAGTTTTTGAAAATTTTTGACGGTTTAAACCAGTTTTTGACGTCTAAAACCCAACCCTGGATCTATCATGGTGGTTGTTAATGTAATGAAAACTTTAAATGTGAAATATAATAAATATTTAGTTATTTGTCCGCATGTAAAGTTTTGGCTGATAAATATATATTTCCATATTTTGGCTGACCTTTTCCTTTAATTTTCATAGCAATCTTTTATTTCTTGAAATAACCTGTTCTAGCATTGCTAATATAACATTTCTATCTATTTTACTAATTTTTAAATATTTTTCAAACATTACAATGAAGTTACATAGTTCATGGAATGTCATTAGAAAGATCGGGCGGCCATGCCGATCTTAGCCTCCGTAGACGTGCTAAAATGATGTTGCCAGATCAACAAAGAATCCCCTAAGGTTGCAGGCATTCCCGATTCATTCACTTGAAAATAATTAATTTTAAAAGGACGTGATAATTGCTAAAAGATGGACAATTATCGTCATTTACGAAGTTATACGCAACGTCCTTTACAATTTTGATATGGACAAAGTATTTTTTAAACTGATTATTTTTTATCAACATCAGACTCCATGATTGAAACGAATCGCTCGACGACTGGTGTTCGTATGAGAGTATATCCCTGAGAGTACATAAGCGGAGTGCAACAAGGGAAACATTTTTTTTTTTTTTCCGTTCTCCTTCGCCTGATAAAGGATGTTTCTTACGCTGATCCAGATGACAGGAAGATGATGTAAGCTATGTGGTTTGGAGGGCCCTCCTAGATGCTAACAACATCCGGATTTTTTTGATAAGTTTTTTTACTGCCTTGTACGTAGTATAAGGAAGTAATGTGATCCCGAAAAATTTTGGGGGCCAAATTTCAACAAAAAAAGCGATTTTGACTACCTCTAAATATAATTTTAAGAATTTTTTCGATGCATCTCATCGTAGGCTAGCATGCACGATCATATTAACGCGTCTGCAACTCATTTTGACCAGCGGCGAGTCTATTGTGGTCAGTTTTTCCATGCCGTCTGTACGTACGTAGGTATGTATGTAACTCGCATATCTCAAAAACTATTGGTCGTAGAATGTTGAGATTTGATATTTAGGATTGTTCTATGATCTAGTTGTGCACCTCCCCTTTTGGTCGCAATCGAATGTATAGTTTATGTACAGGACCGCCCAAAAGATTCGAAATACATTACGCTCTATGGGCCGAAATTCATTGAACTCGCCTAACTCAAAAACTATTAGGCGTAGAATGTCGAAACTTTATATTTTGGATAGTTGTAACATCTAGTTGTGCACCTCCCCTTTTGGTTCCATTCGACTCGATAGTTTATCTACAGGACCGCCCAAAACATTCAAAATACATTACGCTCAATGGGCCGAAGTTCATTAAACTCGCATATCTCAAAAACTATTAGGCGTAGAATGTCGAAACTTTATATTTTGGATAGTTGTAACATCTAGTTGTGCACCTCCCCTTTCAGTTCCATTCGACTGGATAGTTTATCTACTGAACCGCCTAAAAGATTCGAATTACATTACGCTCTATGGACCGAAATTCATCAAAGCGTTTTTTAGAGGTATTGGGCTATTTCAAACGACTCAGAAGTGATACATGCTGTAAAGAGTTAGAAAATGAATTTCTCCATTAAGAAAAGTGTCTTTATCATTTACAGTTCTGCTACAGGAACACTCAAAAGATTTCCAATACATTACGGTCAATGGCAATTTTAGGGGCATTCATCCATTTCAAGCACAATACCGTCCTACCACATAAGTTAGGTAATGGTCCGACCACGGTCACGTGCCTCCCTCAAGAACTATGCCAAAAGTCGCCAAGCTTGGCGACTTTTCGTGTACATGTGTGCATATTTAACTCTCAAATCTCAAAAACTATTATGAAATTTCATATATAAGATTATTGTAACATCTAGTTGTGCATCTCGATTTTTGGTTCCAATCTACTGGAGAGTTTATTTACAGGACCACGGAAAAGAATTTCAGTACTTTAATGTCTATGGACATCTTCAATATAATACAAATGTAGACAGTCATTGTTTGGTACATGCCCAAAATCTTGCCGTCTGTCCTCGACCTTGGCGAGTTTTGCCGAAATGTTGCCAAATTTGGCGATAGTCAGTCATTTGGTCCATGAACAAAGTATCGCCATTTGCCATCGCTCTTGGCGAGTTTTGGCAAAATATCGCCAAATTTGACGATAATTTGTCATTGTTGGTCCATGCTTAAAATCTCGCCAAATATCGTCGACATTGACGAGTTTCGCCGAAATATCGCCAAATTTGGAGCCAAAAATTATTTCGTATTTTGTATAACTCTAAAACTTTAACCCGTAGAATTTTGAACTTTTGTATTTAGAGCTATATTATAATATCTAACTGTTTTCAATATCTTTTTTGACAGCAATCGACTGGGAATTTATTTACAGGGTGAGCCAAATGACTTTAAATACATTAAGGTGTATGGATACATTCAATTCATTGAAAGTCTGTGGTCAATGACTACTTTGGCTATCCCCAAAATCTCGCAAACTATCTCAAGTTTGTCGGCTTTTGGAGAAATATCTCCAAATAAAGTGTCAGAAGGAAATCATTCAAATTGAACTCAGCTTGGCGATATCGAAAAATTTGGCTAGAAATCGCTAAACCTTACTATTATTGATATTTTATCTCTTTCAAACAAATAAGTTTAGAGGAAGTGTGTAGAAAACATTTTTGATTTAATAGACGTTCATGGAAGTGATGTGTTGGACACATCAGATTTTTTTTCTTCTGTATGCACACTAATTTTCTGCTAATTTAATTTTTATTTTATTTTATTTTGTCAGCCAAAATGTACTTATTTTTGTGTTATTAGTTATGAAGTTTGAAAACGTTTATCTAAAGTTAAAGAAGTCTGACTATTAGTTTTTCATAATATTTTCTGGAAATATTTCGATATTGATTTAGGGAATGGTTTGAGTATTCATATTATAGATTTCATGTGTCATGAGTTATATTATTATAATGGATGGATAAAAATTTGCTTAAGGGTTACTAGGCTTTTGAACTGTCACATGTGAATAATTTGCAAGAATGTTATTTTTTGCAATTATCAAATTATATTTTTTAATAAACAAGATTATTAACTTATTTTATCGGAATTATGATATTCTCTTTTAGGCTATACGATCTTGAATGTTAAAGTTAATTAAAATGAAGCATTTTGAATGACACAATTAATCAATTTAGTTGAGTTTTAGGGAATTGTAAAGTTAAGACAAAGTTTAATATCTAATTAGTAAATACATGTTAGATACAATTAATTGGTTAGATCAAATTATCCGGTTACAAATACAAAATTAAAATTAAAATAATTACAACAATAATAAAATTAATTACAACACGAGCAACTACCTAATAGAAGGCATGACACTTTTTTTTTTTTTTTTCTGCTCCAAAAATATCTATTTCTGACAAGAAATTGCATCAAAAATGCTTTTTTCTCTCTCTCCAATAGTTTCAGCTGATATATCCC
This sequence comes from Cheiracanthium punctorium, assembly GCA_038373885.1. Classification (NCBI taxonomy): domain Eukaryota; kingdom Metazoa; phylum Arthropoda; class Arachnida; order Araneae; family Cheiracanthiidae; genus Cheiracanthium; species Cheiracanthium punctorium. The sequence goes on along the minus strand of JAWZYV010019719.1, from coordinate 633,890 downwards.
TGATCTTTTAAAGTTTAGTTTTTTTAATTTAAAATAAGTCTCCTGATTTTTAGAATAAAATCTCTTGATTTTTGCCCATGCCAGGTTGGCAACTCTGCATATACAACACCTGAGTGTTCATACTACATCATATGTCCAAAGCACTTTTTTTCATACATAACAGTGAATAATTAATCACTTCTGCCAAGGTCTTGAAATTGTAAACACTGCTGTTACACATTCATTAGGAATAGTCCATTCAAAATTAACATTTAATTGTTTAATACTTAATAAACTTATATATTCATGAAAGTAGCAACCACTCGTCTCAAATCATACTGCCAGTTAGTATATATATATAATTTTTTTTTAATTTAGAGGAAGCCAACTCTTCACAAAATTGCTGCCTTAAATGGATTATGTTCGCTATTCTCTTGCGGAAGAGGACTTATGCAGGTTAGTCTCTAAATGTCATATTTATTCATTATCACTAAAGTATTATTGTGTTCAAGCCTTTAATTTGGTATTGTATTTTCTTTGTACTAAGTTATAACTCTTCAAAAGTATTTGTTTTTGTCACATCCTCAATTTTAATTCTTTTGATGCTGCACTACAAGAACTTTTAAATCATATAACTCCCAAATTGCAAGGTATTAAAAATATAAATAAAATTATTAATTTTGCACTTAGGTAAAGTCACACCCTACTACAGAATCTCTGACAACTCTTAATGATCTATTACCTGTCATGTTCCAAATACTAAGTGCTTCTAGAGATAATGGTTTACAAAGTATATGCTGTTGGGAAGTAGGAAGATTATTTTCTGTGCATGCTAATCAACAACAAACTGAATCATCAGGTAAATGTACTTTATGTAGATTAGTATTTTACATTCATTACACTAAAGTATATCGTATCCTCCTTTTTAATGTTATCCTTTATTGACTTGTATTTATTAAAGTTGATTTTTAAAAAAATTTTAAGTGTATAGGAAAGTTTTTAAAATATAAAAAAATATAGTATTTAAATTTTAATTCATTCTAAATTATGCAGTGCAAAATTTATTAAGGATGTGTTAATATACAAATTAAACATGATTAAGTATTTCTTTTTTCTTTTCTAGTCTCAGCAACTTATTCATATCTTGGTGAAAAAAGTATTTTAAAGCCTGTCATGAATGTCATTATTAGTTATAACAAGGAAGGTAATCAAAATTTAATGTGGTCTCTTTGTAAAAGATAATTTTGAAATTAACTTTTATTTAACTTGATAAACTTGGTGGTAGCATTTCTAATTTATTTGAAACTAGCTGAGTACCCGTAGGAGGACGCCCAAATTTTTCTATCACATATAATTTAAGGTTTATTCAATCAGCACAAAACTAAAAAACAGTTTCACTGGTAACTTGACATCATGATAGCTAACCTAAATGAAAAAAAAAAATACACTTCACCTTTTAGAGTTCTACACTTGCACAAGAAAGTATTTGCGCATTTGCCTGTCAACCCTTCAGCTATATTTTTCATCCCAAACTGTGCGGTTTAGTGCCAATAATAGAAGAAAAGTTATTTTTGGTTGTCAGATTAGAACCAAACATACACATGTGTGTGTGTGTGTACTCATGTACACACAACAAAAGGAACATAAAACATGAAAATTTCAGAATTTGATTTCTGTTAGGACAAAATCAAAGTTAAATCCTGCCCCTTATGAAACCTCCTAGAAATAATTGCTTACCTTTTCTCTTGTTACAAAACCAAGTTTAATTAAAGTTTGAGTAACTTCAATTTGTTTTTAAGCCTTTAATCTTTGAAATCGTATCGTGTATTCAAAACACAACCTACTTGGCCGAAATTTTTTATTAAAATGAAGTTTCTACCTTCTGCTGTTAGACAGCATTCCTTGTCCGATCATTGTATTCTTAAGATTGATTTTGGCACATTGTGAACCTGAAAAGGGACGTCTCTGCTCCCTCCGGCCATTTGCTTGCCTAAATATGGCAGCGTTGTTGATGTCATCGCTCTGAAGAGCTAAGTAAGCTTTTAATTTGGTTTTTTCCATAAGGCATGTATGAGGAGTTATGTCATGCACTCGTGAATGCTGAAACTTATTATGAGCTTTTAATTTTTATCTGTTACTTTTTAGTACCTTAAATTTTCCTTAATAGCAAACTACCCTGTGATGCTTTTATATGGCAATTTGTTTTGAGCTGTTTTTGCGTGATATGTTCTTAACTGAAGAAAATAAATGATTTTTTATTAAGAGGCATTGCAGGGGCAAATCGTGCAGGACGTTCCCATCACCATCTCAGAATTTAATGATTTTCTTTTATTGTGTTGCCTTACCCAAGGAAAGAACAAATCTGAAATATTTTTGATTTACCTCTTTTAGTATTGGAGTTATGGGGGGTCAAAGTTGTTACGCCGTGACTTATCCAACTCAAAAACTACTAATTAAATACTAACCAATTATCATCTTCATAATTCATGCCTGGAAAATTAAAAGCTTAATCTTAAAGTGTTGTGATCGCAATATACTAACCAGGTTCTCGGCCTTACGTGCAATTTCCATTAGGCTAATTAAAAAATAAAAAAACCTGGAAAAGAACTGCTGAAATAAATTTACACGAAGTGTGGTAAATGAAGAGGAGCCAATTTTACACAAACAAAATTACATTTATTCAAACAATGACTAACATGTTTACATTTTTTTTTTTTTTTTTAAGCTTTCCAACAAAAAATCAAATCCTTAACAAAGACATCCTGAAATTTAATCTAAAGACATTTCTTAATACACCCATTCACCGAGCTGACGATGATTAAAATTTAATTTCTTAATTTATGAGCTCATTAAAAACTTAGAAGGAAGGAAAGAGAAAAAGAAAAAAAAGAACTTATCAAGAATGAAGGGGGGCCCCCATCGCTAATATTAGCTCTTCCGGGATATTGTCATCTTCTCTGGGCGGCGCGGCGTCACTGGAACAAAGGCAGAAGCTCAGCAAAAGGCACTCGTTGACAATGAAATCTCAATTACCAGAACCAGAAGACCGCTTCCCACGCTCGTCACCTCTATTTATGCATTCAGCACGTAGTCAGTGGAACCTTCCGCCTGGGAAGTAGTTCTCTTGGAAAAAAAATAATGGCTGTTCAAAACTTGAAGTATTGTTATTGTTGACTATTGTTAATTACGCTTTGCTGATGGATTCATATTTAAAAGATGTTTTTGTTGAAGAAAATATTAAATAAATTGCATTCTTTATTTGAAACTTTGACTAGCGTGGGTGAGCGCGGGTGCATCGATCGATGTTCTTCTGCCGATGATAATGAAATTTTCCACAATTCAGTCGATATAGTAAGAATCGATGTTCGTTCGTTGAATATTAATAGAATTAGAAAAGAAAATTAAGAGATTTCTAGAAAAAGTAAATATATTGAAAAGGACTAAAAAAAACTAAAAGTAATTACGAAAACTCTGAGAATTTTCTTAAGGGAAAATTACCAAGTCCCAATTAATGCTATTAATGAAAAATTAAAGTCAGCTCTAAAAAACCCCATTTGTCAACCCTAAAAATTACTGTCAGCTCTTACAAACCATGTTTCAAATAATTAGTATTTAAAAGAAAATTGTTACACCAATAATTTCAATTACTTGAACGTATGTATAGTTACCTTACACTAAGATGGCAACACGATCGCCAGAATAAAAAAATATTTTGTCAGCCATGAGCAAATGTTATTAAGATACACAAAATAAATAAAATTTCAAACACTTCATTATTATTTTACTTCATTAATGTGATTTAGTTTATTTATATGAAAAAATCTAACTTTATAACCAACAATTAATTATTAATTGTAATTTTACTTATTGTTAAATTTCACTGATAAGTTTAAAAAAATTTTTTATATTATAATATTTTTCACTTTAATTTGATATTATAACAAATAATGACTTTAAAAGGAATCACAACAAAGTGCCCCATAGGAGCAACTTCGAATTAATTTAGGGCCATTTTTGCCACTTTATTTTCTCGACTGTGACTGGCTCAGAGGTGCTTCAGAGAATTTTTTCATTTTATCCTATAATATACCTTGTATATTAACATCTCAAATTGAAAATTCATTCGAAAATTGTGAGAGCCCCAAATTAGGGCTCCCCAAAATACCCCAAATTTCATTAAAAAAAATACAGTTTTAAGAATGCTTTAAATCTTGGCTCTGGCGTGATACAGAAAAAATTTTTGCACAGTGCAGTTATATATCTTCATATAAAGTGAATCCAATGTTACAAATTTTTGAAGGCCCCCATGTCCCCTCGGTACGGAGCCCCAAACATGGTTCTTAGCGCTAATTTATGCAATTTCGAAGCATTGGTACAGCTGAAGCCTACTTCCCACAGGAAAACTATTGACATGGAGATGTAGTATCAACATAGTAGTTCGATATTATGAAAAAACATTTCTTAAAGGTACAACTGTTTCCAAGAAAAATCCCCAAAAGTACCCCCCTATTTGGGGCATTCCACTGGCATGCATAGGGGCATTTCAGCATTAATTTTAGAAGTTTAATCGACAGTGGCAATATTGTAAATTAACATATTCTTCAGTGGCGGCCCGTGGTCAAAACTGTTAGTGCAGCCGGAAACAAATGAGCCCCCGCCCGCCCCCCCCCTCCCTTTCCTCCCAACAGGATTGGAAAATCTTTGTTACTGAATTCGAAAGCTGGCGGATTAAGCCCTCACCTAGGGGAAAAAAAAATAGAAATTACATAAAAAATGTAAGAGATCCTATTTTACTTCCATAAAATGGACATAAATTTCAACCAGCCGCTCTTATCCTCAAAATTGCATTAATCCGAGTCTGATTCGAAGTTTCCTTAGAATTTTCTTTTGTAACGATAACTTGAGAAGAAAAGAAAAAAAAGAAAACTTACTTATTTTTTATAAGTCAAATCAATCCTCCTTTTTTTTAAACATGCGAATCGGTCAGTGATGTCCCCATAAAAAGGCGTTGTTTTAATTCAGATATCAATAATTTTAAAAGCTCTTTAAAATTTCCCATTTTTAAAGAATTTTCTCGCTCGCCATGTCCTCTAAATGCCAGTTCTTGCTTACTTAAAAACAATACTGCTTTGATGGGTAATTGTCCATTCATAAGCGTCTATTCAGGCTTACCTTCTTGATAAATTCAGCAATATAAAGTCGAGAGTTTTCCAAACATATATTCTCCTTACACCCTCTCTCACTTCTCGTCCGAGCGAATCAGTTAATCGAGTTCTCAAGTTCAGCCGCCGTTAAAAAATCTTTCATCGGCTGTATCAGCTGCATACTCCCTATGCCGGAAAGGCTGCTTACGTAGTCGTTGTCATGGCAACGGTGCTGCCAATTTTCTTTTCAGTGTTCTGGGCTGAACCAAAGATTTTCCCAATTGAATTGCGGGAAGATTAAAGTGCTTTTTTTCTGAATGAGCAATCTGGGCACAATACATTTTTTTCAGAGAGTTTTTTAATTTACTGTAGGAATTCCACTTCTAATCTGAATTTAGGGAAATTAGTAGAATAAATTATTTTAAAGTATGTGCTGATAATTTCAAGTGCAGCCCGGCTGTACTTGCTGTATCCCACGATCCACCACTGATATTCTTCATATATCTCAAATATATCCTCCATATATCACAAATAGTTATTTTGCAGGGGCACTCATAAGAATTACATTACGCTGTATGGGGATCTCTGTAACTACTGAACCAATCCGAAAAATTTTTTCACTGATGGAAAACCACACTATTCCTGAGTAATATATGCTACCTTTCAGCATGCAGCATAACTAGTTCTTTTACAGGGACACTCAAAAATTCTAGCACATGACGGTATATAGACATCTCTGTAACTACTGAATCGATTCTAAAGATATTTTCACTGAAAGCTACACTATTCCTGAGTAACATAGGCTAAAATTCATGCATGTAGCATAATTTACAGAAACACTCAAAATAATTTGTAAACATTGTAGTAACTGTCTCCATTCGCCACTCAAATTTATTCAAATTTTATTAAACTCCATTCAAATTTTTGAACAGTGCTATTATATATCTTCATATAAAGTGAATCCAATGTCAAAATTTTTTGAAGGGCCCCGGGGCCCCCGGTATATTTTTTGAAACCATCCCCGTTTTCAAGAAAAATTTAACACAGTAATAAAAAAATATATCTTTTCATAATATGAAACTACTATGTTGAAACTACAACTCCACGCCAATAGTTCTCATGTGTGAAGTCAGAGACAGCTGTACCTTTGCTTCAAAATTGCATAAATTAGCGCTAAGGACCATGTTTGGGGCCCCGTATTGAGGGCCCAGGAATTTTTATTTTTTTTTCTGTATCACGTCAGAGCCAAGATTTAAAGCATTCTTTAAAACTATTTTTTTATGAAATTGGGGATATTGGGGGGGGGGCTTATTTGGGGGCTCTGCCTATTTTCAAATGAATTTCCAGTTTTAGATGTTAATATTCAAGGTATATTATCAGATTAAAAAAAATAAAATCATTGAAGCATCTCAGAGCAAATCACAGTCAAGAGAGTAAAATGGCAAAAATGGCCCTAAATTAGTCACTGCTGGGGTACTTTGACCCCCCCACCCCCATAACTCCAAAACTAAAAGAGCTAAATCAAAAATATTTTGGATGTGATCTTTCCTTGGGTAAGACAACACAAGAAAAAAAAAAATTCATGAGATTCTCAGATGGTGATTAGAGCTTCCTTCTTTTTTTTACCTGATTTGCTCTTGCGATGCCTCTTAAAATGACTGAAATGTAGAGGCCGCAAAGCTGGGAGCTTTCAAAAATATTTAACATTTGCTTCTTTTTATATGAAGATATATAATTGCATTGTTCAAAAATTTGAATAAATTTGATTGGCGAATGAAGATAGTTACTGCAGTGTTTACGAATTATTTTGAGTGTTCCTGTAAATTATGCTACATGCATGAATTTTAGGCTATGTTACTTGGGAATAGTGTAGCTTTCAGTGAAAAGATCTTTAGAATCGATTCAGCAGTTACAGAGATGTCCATATAGCGTCATGTGCTAGAATTTTTGAGTGTCCCTGTAAAAGAACTAGTTTTGCTGCATGCTGAAAGGTAGCCTATATTACTCAGGAATACTATAGCTTTCCATCAGTGAAAAAATTTTTCGAATCGGTTCAGTAGTTACAGAGATCCCCCATACAGCGTAATGTAATTCTTATAAGTGCCCCTGTAAAATAACTATTTGTGATATTGTTGTAACTCTAACCTTTATCTTATACTACTCAAAGATTTACTATTTAAATTTTAACCAACTATCATCTTCATAATTCATACCTAGAAAATAAATGCTTAATTTTAAAAAGGTGTTGTGACCGCAATATACCAACCAGGTTCTCGGCTTACGTGCGAATGCTATTAGGCTAAATGATAAAAAAAAAGGATTGAAACCTGAAAGAGAACTGCTGAAATAAAATTCACACGAAGTGAGATAAATGAAGAGGAGCCATTTTACAAAAACAATCACATTTATTAAATTAACCTTTAAATCTTTTACATTTGAAAATTTAAAACTAGATAATATCGTGAAAGAACATGAAACACTATAATTTTATAATACATCATTTTCCCTTACCCCGAGCTGACTTTTTTTCTTAAAAATTTACCTAACACTTGTGCATAAAAAAAAAAAATTAATTAAGGAGAATTTATAGGAAAAGAAAAGGAGAAAAATTTAGTAGACTTATCATTTCTGATGTGAGGGGCCCCTCCTGGAGATTAGTTATTTTGTAGCTCGATGATCATCGTTGTCGTTGTCCACTTGTGCCATTTTTTATTTATTTATTTATTTATTTTTTGCAAGCCACTTCGTGAGACCTAAACTTCTGTCGGTGACGCCAGCAGCCAAGAATCTGTGTCTCAACCCACGCTTCCTCCGGCTTAAGTCACCTTTTTACTTCCTTGGATGGCGCTTTCCGCTCGTAAAGTAGTTCGGTCGAAGATACAATTATTATTACTGAACACTTGTAGATTTATTATCGATGAGCGTTGAAACTTAAATTTTGACGAAGATAAAAAGGGTGAAAATTGTTCTTATCATTGTAACTATTGTAGAAATTCGATTTTCGATTTAAAAATTTGAAAATGCTTGGATGCCGATCTCCATATCCTTGCGCCGTTGTTGTTTTCTTCTTTGATATATTAAATCGAAGTATTGGTATCGATGCACGTAGTTATTGGATGTTATTAAAAATTAGAAAGAAGGTTAGAGAATTCCAGAAAAGATAATTATAGTGAAAGAAAAAAAAAAACCTAACTGTAATTACAACCACTTAATTTTTCTAAGGAAAGTTGCCAATTTCCCAACAAACATTATTATGAAAATCTTACTGTCAGCTCTAAAAATTAATTACCAGCCCTCTGAATGATGTCAGCTCTCACAAAACGTACTTTCATAAATTTAAAATTTAAAAGAAAATTGTTGTACAAATTATTTTAATTACTTGAACACACATGTATAGTTACCTTACACTAAGATGGCAACACGATCGCCAGAATAACGATCTTTTAGATGTTTGGCGCCAAAATATAGAACAAGTAAACAAATAAATAAAAGTGAGTCAGCCATGAGTCATCAATAGTAATTTATCATATACCTTAATAAATTTTAAACACTTCATTATTATTTTACTTCCTTTATGAATACTGGTATATGGTGACAAAACAAAACCATCTTAATAAACAAACTGTTTAGAAATTTTAATTTTACTTGATTTAAAATTCACTAATTAAGGTTAGGATTTTTAATTAAGTAGGCTATTAATTAATTAAACTTTACTTTAAATTGAAATCATAACAAATACAATTAATTTAACTTTACTTCAAATTGATATCATAACAAATACCTCCCTCTCACACGAAAAAAAATGTGTAACTTTTTTTTTTTTTTTTTTCAAAGAAATGAAACAGTAAACTGGAATTTACACACCCTAAGTAACCCGCCTAACTCCAAACTATAAACCATAATGTTGATTTACAACACAAAACAAAACAAAAAAAAAAAAAAAAACTAACACAGTAGCTTGAATAATTTGTTTCGCATAAAAATAGTATACAATTACAAAAAAAAAAATATCACAATAAAGGAAAACAAAATTTAAAAAGAAATTGCAAAATACCTAACTAACACTACACAAAATATTAGCACTTGAAGTTGAAATGCATATCACAAGGGAAACCTTCACTACCCTCTAACATTCCGAGCCATTGCAAACTTTTACGCATAACACAAACATATTCAATAATAAAAAAAAATTTGTAGACTTTGGACTCTGATCAACTTCTAACTAGTGTGTTTAGCCTACAACAGAACCCTATTAATTGCCACTTTGACAAAACATATATAAAATGATTTATAAGAAAACTTTAAAAAAAAAATTTAACACTTTGCTATATCTAGGTGAAGAACACATTAATCAAACCCAAAATATTCACATTAGATGGTTAGCTACTCCACCAATAAATATCTTAAACTTAAAAAAATTATGTTCAGCAGCAGATATATTTATGTTGGGCCCAACAAATTAGTTTTAAAGTTATATTAAATACTCATATAACATTAGTAGAGAATCAATTAAAACAATCAACACTTAAATCATATAAAATATAAAACAAAATGACACATAAAATTTTCACATTATAACATTAATCAGATTCTTCGTGATAAAAGTTCATTTCTTTACAAAACTATTCTGTCTCGGTCTCAAATTGTATTGATGTTTGGTGGCCTGTCCCGTGCTCGGAGGAACCACATTCTGTGGTGGGGTCTGGACAACTGGAGCAGAGCTTCCTGTCGTAGACTGCTGTACATTACTGGGCAGCTTCCTGGGCACTCGATTGCTGTTCACGACTACTCTGACAGTTTTTGTATAGTTTTTGGGGAAAGGACTGTTATTGAGATCTGGTGAATTTAAAATTTCGTTATCTTCATTAGGAGCACTAGGCTCTTCCTCTATGAACTCTTCATCCAAGGATGGGAAAATGAGGCGATCTGGAATTTTGGTTAATCTGTCAACATGGACTTCTTGTTTATCTTTATGGTTGTATATGTTAATGATTTCAAAATTGACTTTACTAAGTTGATTTTTAACTCTATAAACCCCTTTATTAAATTTAGAAAACTTTTTCCCTTGCCCAACTTTAATTGACGGCGTGTATAACATCACCAGATCTCCTATAACAATACCCTTCTCCTTACACACCTTTTTTCTATACTTTTCTTGTCTTTCTGCAGCTTCAACTAAATTTGCTTTTATGATTTTAAAACACTGTTGTAGACGAATCTCCAAATCTTCGCTGAGTTCCCTCTGATCAGAATATGACCTCAATGGGGGGCTACTTATAAGATCTATTGGCAATACTAAATCCCTTCCATATATTAAATGAGCTGGTGTATCTTTTAAGGTTGAGTGCACTGCTGTCCTGTAAGCTAAAAGTGCAAAATGTAAAAATTTGTCCCATTCATGGTAAGTATTGTCTGCTAAGTGCTGGAGTGCGTTAATTATTGTGGCATTAATCTGTTCAACTACCCCATCCGTCGCTGGGTGGTAACTTGTACTAGTATGTTACTTTATATCAAGCTTTTTATAAACTTTTTGTATGCTGTCAGAAATCAAAGAAGTACCTCTGTCAGTTATCAAATGTTCAGGAATCCCATGAGTACATATAAACTTTTCTAACACCAAAGCAATCGTTTCAGTTTGTAAATCCTTCACAGGGTATGCTTCCACCCACCGGGTAAAATAATCACGAATTACTATAATATGTTGATTGCCTGACTCAGTAATAGGAAGTGGTCCTACTGCGTCCATCCCAATTCGCTCAAAAGGCCGACTAGTTATTTGAATTCTTTGTAGCGGCGCTTTATGTTTAGCACTATACCCTCTTCTCTCAAGACACGAGTGGCAATATTTGACATAATTAATGATATGGTGTGTCATGTTCCACCAAAAATAGTTTCTCTTAATTCGGGTTAAAGTCCTCTTAATGCCTGGGTGTGCTGTTGTTATCGAGTCATGTCTTAAGGACAAAACCTCACTAATGAGTGTCTTTGGAATTACTAGTCTATCTGTGATGGTAAATTTGTGACCCTTTTCTTTATCATATACACAAAACAAAATTCCATCCCTCTTAAAAAATTTCATCCCATTTTGTTCAATTTCATTTGTGTCTTCTAACTTAATCAAAATCTCTTGACACTTAGTGTCTTGCTCTTGCAAATTCCTAATCCTAGCAGGGGGAAGTTGTTTGCTGTGAATTCAATGACATTGACGGGTTCTACCTGAACTGTTCGTGACAAAGTATCCGCAGGCACATTCATTTTTCCAGGAGTGTGAGTTACTGTGTAGTCATAATTTTGAAGTGCTAGTATCCTTCTTGTAATCCTACCGCTATCCTTAAGTTTGAGTGCATAGGAAAGCGACTTCTGATCACAAAAAAGTTTAAAAGATTGCCCATACAAATAGTGTCGAAAATTGTTTATTCCCCAAACGACCACTAAGGTTTCCCTTTCAAAAACACTATATCTAGTTTCGGCATCGTTCAACCGCCTACTTGCATAAGCTACAGGATGTAATTGTCCATCCTGACTCAACACAGCTCCAATAGCATACCCAGAAGCATCTGTATGCAAAACGAATTCTTTCTTAGTGTTTGGTAAAATGAGACAAGGATAAGAGATTAATGCTGACTTTAATTGCTCGAAAGCATTATTGGCATTTCTTCCCAAACAAAATTTACTGATTTTTTTGTTAATTTAGTCAAATGTATTGCTATGTGGGCGAAATTCTTTATAAATTTGCGATAGAAATTACAAAGTCCTAAAAATGACCGAACCTGCTTTTTGTTAGTTGGAATTGGAAAATTTTGAATTGCCTCCACATTTCTGCTGTCGGGCAAAATTTTACCGTCGGTGACCTGAAACCCAAGGTAAGTAATTTTTTCTTTAACTAATTGACATTTTCCCGGATTAACTTTTAAATTGTGCTTGCTCGCCTAATCTCTTGAATACCATGTCTAGTTTTTCGAGGTGTTCATCGAACGTGTTTGACGCAATTATAAGGTCATCGAGGTAAGTATTAATATTCCACTCCTTCAGCCCAGCTAATACTATTTCTAATAATCTTCGAAATGACGACGCTGCATTTTTCAAACCCTGAGGGAGACGATTCCAGTGAAAAAGGCCAAATTCGGTGGTGAAAGCAGTCTTATGACGATCCTTGGGATCTAAATTCATTTGCCAATAGCCTGAACACAAGTCCAAAGAAGAAAAATACTTGGCTCCTTCTAATGAATCTAATAAATCCGAAATTAATGGTAAAGGAAAAGGAAGCGGTTGTGTTTTTAAATTTAATTTCCTATAGTCACACACTAACCTATACGTGTTATTCTTTTTCTTAAATAATAGTATTGGGGAAGTATACGGTGAATCACTTACAGAAATTATCCCGACATCCAAAAGCTGATTTATTTGACTTTTCAATTCCTCTTGCAAGGGATGTGGGGTTCTGTAAGGCTTCTGCCTGACAGGCAATTCACCAGTTAGGTAAATTCGGTGAGCTATGGTGTTGCAACCCGTAAGTTGCTTTACACTTTCAGCAAAAACACCTTTATGTTTGATTAATAAATTTTTCAATTTAACTTTTTCCTCGTCTCCTAAATGAGCCAGATCAAATTTACCTCCAAAAATTTCATTCTCATCTTCATAAAATTCCTCCGCCATGTTTACTTCTCCCATCAATTCATTATTGTCCTTATAAAATTCCTCCCCAACACTTACTTCATCGCTCTTAATAGGCTCAATGTTTACAATTTGTTTATTTGACCAATTAGAAATTTGTTTATTTAACCAATTAAGTAAAAAATTTTCATTTGAAATGGTAGTCTTAGCAAAATTGATATGAATTTGATTTTGGATAAGAAAGTTCGAACCTAAGATCACATCGTAAGTAAATAAATCTGTATTACATACAAAAAATTCTATTTCACACTTAAAGGTCCCTAATTGAACTTCTAAAACTTTTTTGTTTAAGGTTACTAAATTTTGTGTAATGCCCAATACTTTTAAAAAACAAGGTTCTACTAATTTAATGCAGCGTGTGTCTTTCAAAGATTCCAAAACACTTCCCTTAATTATAGAAATTGAGGCACCCGTATCAATAAGAGTTTGTATAACAAAATCATTTACATTAATTTGTATAATGGGTAAAGTATAATTGGATTCCGAAGTCGCAATCCCAGTGCACTCAAAAGGGGGATTCAAGATCAGATGAGTGTCCCTGTCTTGCCCCTGATTTAGTTTCCCTGCCTGTCATTTCCATTGGGTCTGTGTTGATTAAAATACCTTGATCTACAATCGCGATTATAATGCCCTGGTTTTCTACATTTAAAACAAATTATACGATTGTTACCGTTGTTAAGGACTAATTTATTCAATCTCTTTACCTCCTCTTGAAGATCGCTAACGCTTTTATCTGTTTCAAAGATATTATTTTGAACCAAAGATTTGATTTCCCTCAACTCCATTTCAATGGCGGACGGCTTCGACTTGGTGTCAACGATGTTGACACCAAGTCGACATCGTTGGAGAATTCATGTGATTGTTTTTGTAAAATGGCTCCTCTTCATTTATCACACAAAGTGAGATAAATGAAGAGGAGCCATTTTACAAAAACAATCACATTTATTAAATTAACCTTTAAATCTTTTACATTTGAAAATTTAAAACTAGATAATATCGTGAAAGAACATGAAACACTATAATTTTATAATACATCATTTTCCCTTACCCTGAGCTGACTTTTTTTCTTAAAAATTTACCTAACACTTGTGCACAAAAAAAAAAATTAATTAAGGAGAATTTATAGGAAAAGAAAAGGAGAAAAATTTAGTAGACTTATCATTTCTGATGTGAGGGGCCCCTCCTGGAGATTAGTTATTTTGTAGCTCGATGATCATCGATGTCGTTGTCCACTTGTGCCATTTTTTTTTTTTTTTTTTTCTTTTGCAAGCCGCTTCGTGAGACCTAAACTTCTGTCGGTGACGCCAGCAGCCAGGAATCTATGTCTCAGCCCACGCTTCCTCCGGCTTAAGTCACCTTTTTACTTCCTTTGGATGGCGCTTTCCGCTCGTAAAGTAGTTCGGTCGAAGATACAATTATTATTACTGAAAACTTGTAGATTTATTATCGATGAGCGTTGAAACTTAAATTTTGACGAAGATAAAAAGGTGAAAGTTGTTCTTATCGTTGTAACTATTGTAGAAATTCGATTTTCGATTTAAAAATTTGAAAATGCTTGGATGCCGATCTCCATATCCTTGCGCCGTTGTTGTTTTCTTCTTTGATATATTAAATCGAAGTATTGGTATCGATGCACGTAGTTATTGGATGTTATTAAAAATTAGAAAGAAGGTTATAGAATTCCAGAAAAGATAATTATAGTGAAAGAAAAAAAAACTTAACTGTAATTACAACCACTTAATTTTTCTAAGGAAAATTACCAATTTCCCAACAAACATTATTATGAAAATCTTACTGTCAGCTCTAAAAATTAATTACCAGCCCTCTGAATGATGTCAGCTCTCACAAAACGTACTTTCATAAATTTAAAATTTAAAAGAAAATTGTTGTACAAATTATTTTAATTACTTGAACACATATGTATAGTTACCTTACACAAAGATGGCAACACGATCGCCAGAATAACGATCTTTTAGATGTTTGGCGCCAAAATATAGAACAAGTAAACAAAATAAATAAAAAGTGAGTCAGCCATGAGTCATCAATAGTAATTTATCATATACCTTAATAAATTTTAAACACTTCATTATTATTTTACTTCCTTTATGAATACTGGTATATGGTGACAAAACAAAACCATCTTAATAAACAAACTGTTTAGAAATTTTAATTTTACTTGATTTAAAATTCACTAATTAAGGTTAGGATTTTTAATTAAGTAGGCTATTAATTAATTAAACTTTGCTTTAAATTGAAATCATAACAAATACAATTAATTTAACTTTACTTCAAATTGATATCATAACAATATATGGAGGATGTATTTGAGATATATGAAGAATATGTTAATTTTCAATATTGCCACTGTCGATTAAACTTCTAAATGTAGCGCCGAATTGCCCCCATGCGTGGCAGTGGAATGTTCCAAAAAGGGAGGTACTTTTTGAGATTTTTCATGGAAACAGTTGAATACTGGTATATGGTGACAAAACAAAAACCACCTTAATAAACAAATTGTTTAGAAATTTTAATTTTACTTGATTTAAAATTCACTAATTAAGGCTAGGATTTTAATTAAGTAGGCTATTAATTAATTAAACTTTGCTTAAAATTGAAATCATAACACTTCAGTTTTAGAGACTTATTTTTGACGATATTTCTCCAAAAAGTCGCCAGGCTTGCCGACATTTGGAGCGATTTTATTAATGGGGTCTGTAATGCCTGCTTTACTGCATTGGCTTTACGCGTAGCATTATCATTACATCCTCGAAACGTCATCGAATCATAATCTTGTGGATATTGCTGGAAAGTTCGCGAAAAAGTTAGTGGAACCTATAAATATAGAAAAGGCAGATCGCCATTGAGTTCAGTTTTAAGTGAATGCTCGGAGATTTCACTGCATTAGTTATCTTAAGTGCTCTGTATTGTGTGCGCTGTGCGGAGCGATCTGCTCGCTGGTTTTGTAAAGTTTATTTTTGAATGCTGTTTGTGAATTCTTCATTGTTGTGTGCTGCGTAACAGCTAAGAGTTTTCCTCGAGCAGTTCTGCTGAGTTTTAATCAGTGGAAGGATTTTACTATATGCTTAATGCAGCATTTGAGGAAGCTTCTCTGTTAAGCTGACTAATATAAAGCGTGAACTTTTGCAGCAAATTTCAGATTCTCAGATTCAGATTGGCTTACAGAAATTAACAAATTCCTTTCCGTACTTAACTTTCGGGAGTATTTCTACCACCGTCCACTTTAAGATTATGGAAAAAAATCCAGTGCTCCTCATACTACCTCTATACGTTTGACATCGTAAAAAAGTGGCACTTACTTGTGCCCGCTTCGTACAGACATGCATTATTACATACGTAGGATACATAGGATATGGTCCATGTCCTCTTTTCAAGTTCAAAGAATATCTCTATAAGACGAAATAAAACTTAATCATATTTACAAGTATTTTTATTAACGTTATGTAATTTCAATATTAGTGTTCAGTTTAAAATATGACGTACAAAGGTGCAGTTAATATGTGTTAATATGCAGTTTTTCTGTAATACCTGTTTATTAAAGAAATTAAAACTAACTTTTTGTATTAAATTTACATAGAAGCTATTTCTTATAACAAATTTTCTTATGGATAACAAGATTTCACCATATTTATTTTTAAGTACTGAGGACTCGGTTTCCGCAAGTGCGATTTAAAGTAGGATTTTTAACGCTTCCTAATTTTGTCCGAGCTTTCTACTGCACCGCTGAAAGTCTCCCGAGTCCACAATGACCGTTATCGTCCCGTTTCAGAAAGACTGGTACCAGATTTTTTTTTTGTCATATAAAAGCATTAAAAAATACTTGTGAAAAATTATTTTTTTATGTAAGGAATAAAAATATATAAAAAAATTAATTGAACATACTCAAGAAAATGTAAATTTAACGATTTTCTGAAAATTTATATCTTAAAAATATAAAAATTAAGCATCCAGACTTAAATTTGTAAATGCTTAACACCAGTTAGCTTTTCATTAAATCTTATAGCAATTTAGGAACTGTATGAACAATGAGTTATTTGCGTATAGAAAATGTAGTTTTATTTTTTTTATAAAGTATTAAAAAAATATCTGTAAATTTTTATTAAATTAATGGACATTTATTTTCGGTATAATTAGCGGTTTGTTAATATAAAATCATGAATTTTTTTAATCGGTGCCATTCATCTGCTTTATTTACTCTAGCAGTTTTAAAAGCAGATTTTAAAATGTAATGGTGATAGAGTAAAAAAATCTCTGTCTCTGATGATATTCTATATCTGATTCTAATCAAAATAAAGTTAGTCTGATGACAATTTTTATTTCTTTTTGATACGCTGTTCAATATTTAATTATAATTATACCTTATTCGTAGTAAATGCTCTTAACGTGAATAATGAACGATCTTATCTTTAAGAAAAACATATTAAAGTGTGATAAATATTGATGGTAATTGTATGAACCAGTTTTTTAATGCCATTAAATAAATTAATTGTAATATATAAAACCAGTAATTGTGAAATTGAGAAATTTGCATAATAGTATTTAAACAACATAAATGAGAGAATACGGCCTGTAATAAACCATTATATATCAAATGTTCTTCATCATTTTTGCACTTATGCTTTATAATAACACTACAAGTAGAAAGTTTCGAAAAAAAAAGCGATATGAGCTGCGTAAATTTTTTCTACGAACCCGAAGTTATAATAACATTATAAGCACACTGTGATTGGCTTTATATTCTTACACTGACATTACATCTTTCAGTAAAAATACATATTCTTGAAATTAATATTTAAGAGGCTATTCTTGAAATTAATATTTTAGGAGGGGGAACCGGAAAGTGATGCCTTTTTTTGCATTGAATTCAAACAAGTAAATTTTCGGCAATATTTTAACGACAAACAAGCTGTTCTTAAACATAGGATTCACAGTTTCTAACATTTTTAAAGCAAGAATTTTACAGACAATATATTTTTTTTCAATCAAGAAATATGGCCACTTTCCCCTTTTTTCCACGCCTACCACGCTTAGAGGGCTAATTTTAAAAACGCCCCGAAAATGATTTTTTGGGTAGTTGTGAGTGTTTTATTTTACAAGAAAAAATTTTATAGGTAAGTCTTTTTTTTTCTTTTAGATAAATATATGTAAAATCAAAGTGTTAGCTTTCTATAACCTAGGTTGCGAATTTTGGAAAATGCTGTCTAATCCAGCTCCTACATTAAAAAAAACTCACATACATGTCAAATTTCGCTTTATTAGCAACAGTAGATTTGGCAACGAAATGTTGGCATACGAAAAAAAAAGACATTACTTTCCAGTTCCCCTAATAATTTTGTGTAATTTGGAAAGTTACGCAAATCAAACGATTTCATAAATAAAATCAGCTCAGTATTGTCTTGTATTGGTTTATTTAAGGAAAATCATTCATCTTTCTAAATGTAAACTGAAATCTCATAAAATTGGGCAGTTTAAATTTTATGAGGCAAATAAAAGTCCACATACCTGGAAAACATGACAAGTGGATATTGAAAAAAATATCACCTTTCTTTTTTAAATCAGTTTCACCATTCTAGGAAGAAATAGCATCTCAGATACTTTTAAGAGCATTTTTAGATTTCCTCTGCCGGACATTTTCACAGCAGATTTTCTATCGATCCCTTAGAATAGCAGCTGCCATTTGTATAATGTGCTTCACTGTTATTTTTCGCAAATTTTCTACGCCACATGTGATTTATTCGTGATGGCCAGATGAAATAAGAAAATGTTTAACCCTTTGAGGCGAAACCCATTCCCAATGCTGAAAAAAAGGGCAGCCGTTGCCATCGCTCCACTTAACTATCAGCAAGATGGCGGACGATCGAAACGTACATCGCGTGCCGCAGATCTAGAGACCCTTTTTTGACGCAGACTGGCTGTGCCGGCACAGCCAGTCTGCGCCAATCTGCGTCAAAAAAGGGGTCTCTAGATCTGCGGCACGCGATGAACGTTTCGATCGTCCGCCATCTTGCTGGTAGTTAAGTTGAGCGATGGCAACGGCTGCCCTTTTTTCAGCATTGGGCAAGTTATCCAACTGTTCTCGCATTCTTCCATTTTTCAGCAGATGTCAGTGCTGTCAAAAATAATCTTTATACGGGAAAAGGACGTGCTAAAAAGTAAAGGATTCTCGTGGAGCTATGTCACCCGCGACTATTTTTATAGAAATCCAATCTATTCTTCGTGACTGGCAACAGTCAAAACGTCAGAGTTTGGTGTGCCCAGAGCGGGAACACTGCGCGTTAAAGGGTTAAGCCATGATTTTTATAATGAGGAACCATAAATTTAAAAATTACTCTGCAAATCACATATTGTAGTGCCATTAACAAATCTCATACCTTTGCCATTAACAATATTAACTGATCTAATAATGACAATATTGGCTGATCTAAAAATACCTTAACGTATGCTTCAAAGCTTGTTCCTTTGTTTTTAAACGCAAATATATTTTGCCGTTACCATAATACAAAGTCAATTCGAAACACATTTTCGGGGGCTGAAAGTTGTGAGGTTAATGTACGTGTGTTATTTGAAGAAATACAAAAGAAATATGAAATTTTCTCATACAAAAGTTTGAAATGTAGAGAAAGTAAATTTTCACTCATACTGGCAGGATCTTCAGTTTTATAAACTACGTTCTCAAAACCATAATATGGATAGGTATGTTCCATACTGTACATTGACAATAACATACTTTATGAAGAAGCAAAGATTTTAATTAAAATGCATGTTTTTTTATTTTTTAAAAGTCTTGTGTATTTACATAATCTATACGTAATTGTTGAATGTAAGTTAATCAAAGCACTAAATAAATTGAAATCGTAAAATCAAAAAATATAATTCGCTGTAACGAATTTTGTCACGTAGATCAAAATTTTCACGAACAGCATATTTCTTTTTTACAATCATTGTCAATTTACTACATCTGTTAATCATTAAAATTTATTATTATTATTAGTTAATTAATTTCCATTAATCCTTATTAAAAAATTTTAATTTTTAAAAATAATTCTTCCAATCTTCAAAACAATTCATTTTTCCCAAAACGATTTATCTTTCTCTTCACCGCTTTCATTTGAGCTGACCAAACGAACAATCAATTTTATCTATCCTTGTACGCAAAAGTATTTCGTGTTCAAAGAACCTCTTGATGCCGACTGAATTTTCCCCCCTTTTTTTAAGAGTGGCGCAATATTGCCCATCTGCTCATAGAATGTTAGACTTTGAAATCTGTTTGCCCCGAAGTCTTGACACAAATTTAATACAGTGCGAGCCTAAGTTATCACAAACACGTCTTTTTTAAGTGAACCGTTAAATTTGGCCTATTGAATTTGATATCTACTCTATTTGAAGGATTAAGAAGCTTTTACTTAGGTAGTTTATGTTACATATAGTTTGTTGCAGATTTCACTCGGAACGGTATTGCCCGTTTGCTGGGAACCGCCTCCAGGAATGTGTTTTCTGTTCGTTTTCTAAGATGATGACACAAAATATTTTTAGCAAATAGAGCAAGATGTACTTTATTTGTTTGTGGATCAATACGTTGAAAACAAAATATAAATTTTTAGCGTAGAGGTAATAGCACTAGTGATTTTTTATTTATTTCATTTCATTTTATTATTTTTATTTATTTATTTAATTTTGGTGCTCAAGATCTCTTTCAATTCGATGAAGATACAGCTTTTGGTTAAATTCCTCCAAAAATTTGTTTATGCATGTCTGCTCTGCAGCCAGATCCTGCACAGTAAGATATGTAAAATAATAGTATGTTCAGTATCACCCTGCAATCTGTTTAAGTGCAACAAACGACGCTACTGTGAATTTTTCTGTTTTGGGTGTTCCTCGACCGAAGTGTTCTTATAAACACAAGTTCTTGTGCGTGATCCCTTTCGACATTTTCTTGCGTTGTCGCAGTCGTCCGCAACTATAAATTTCTTCAAAACAATGTTCACACTGCGAATCAATAGTGTAATGTTATGAATTTTCGGGGCAACCCTCTGCTCTGTGGCTTAAAATGGTTTAAAATTCGTATTCTACGCTTCAAATAGATAAATTTTGCTTTTTGTTGCATCAAAATCGGCCAATTAGAACCGGAGATACGGAGGTTTCGGTTTGCCATTGTTTTTCAATGGAGGTTCTAGAAAACTCGAGAAATATTAGTCCTAGAGCTTAGATCTCTTCACATTTGGGGACTTATTTTTGGCGCCAAATTTGGCGATATTTCGCCAAAAGTCGCCAAGCTTGGCGACTTTTTGGTCATTTGGCGCGATTTTCCCAATGCGGCCTGGAAGTTGTTTTTCCTGCATTAAAAACGCTTAATAACCTAACATTTCTCTTCTATGACGTAATCAAAATTCACGCTTTATGTAGAACCCTCGAGAAATAGACTTTTCTGGAAACTTCTTGTTCCTTCTGCTTCGGCTATTTATAGAAGCGCGCGTCGCCCCGACAGTTCAGTGTTGATCTAGCTTTGAGAGAGAGAATACGCTTGCTTTGTGAAGGAAGCTGTGTTTCGCGCTGTTTGTGAAGCTTTGAATTTAAGTGCTGTGTGTAAATTCTTCATCGCTGAGTCTTAAGAGACTGTTAGTGTTATTTCTTGTATATTTTCACTAAATTCTTGCCAGTGAAAGTGTTCTATTTTGTGTGAGAAATACAGCATTTGTGAGAGCTTCTGATCTAAGCGAACTGTTAAAAGCACATTACTGCTAGATTGTGCTTGTGAATTGTGTACAGCTGATTGTTCTACGAAGTTCTAGAAGCAATAAAGTTTGTGTTCCATCCTGACAAGTGACTTTTTACTTGAACTTTTTACACCAACTGGACTTTAGAACGACGAACCCCAGGAGTAGCAGAGTAATTCCGCAACATTTGGTGTCAGAATCGGAGTTCTAAAGAAAGACTTTAATTTTCCAGTTTATGGATTTGACTAGACAAAAAATGGAAGAACAACTTCAAAAGCTCATGAATATGATGCAGGAAATGAAATCCGGACAAGACGAGATGAAATCCGGTCAAGATGAGATAAAAAAAGAGATGAAAGCTGGACAAGACGAGATGAAAGCCGGACAAGAACAGATAAAGGCGGATTTAGAGAAGAAAATTGAAGCAGGACAGACCGATTTAGAGAAAAAAATTGAAGCCGAACAAGAAGGAATGAAATTGGGATTGGAGAAAATGGAGACTGCTTTGGAAAAATTAGAGAAATTCGAAAAGAGTGTGCAGGAAAATCAAGAGATAATGGAGAAAAGAATGTCGCTCATAGAAGAAACTCAAACGAAATATGAACAAAGAATTGAAGGGAATGTTAAAGAATTGCAGCAAGATATTTGCAGAATGCGGGGAGAATTCAAGAATAAAATTGAGGAGAAATTAGACTGGAAAGAAAATATAGTTTCAAAAATACATGAAGAATGTGAAGCTAAAATTGAAGAGAAATTGGACTCTCTCGTAAAGCTGGGAAAGTTACCTGAAAACATCAGGTTATCTTCACACCGCCCAGCAGTGAAACTTACTACCTATGACGGAAAGACTCCCTGGGAAGCCTACAAGACCCAATTTTTAATCGTCGCCAAAGCCAATGGTTGGAGCGAGTCCGAGAAAGCGAACCAACTGGCCGCTTCCCTTAGCGGAGATGCAATTAACGTATTGCAAACTATTGGAGCGACGAAGATAGGAGATTTTGATGCCCTCGCAAGTGCCTTGGAGATGAAATTTGGAGAGGAGTGCCAGAAAGAATATAGTAGAATCCAACTTAAGTCAA
This sequence comes from Cheiracanthium punctorium, assembly GCA_038373885.1. Classification (NCBI taxonomy): domain Eukaryota; kingdom Metazoa; phylum Arthropoda; class Arachnida; order Araneae; family Cheiracanthiidae; genus Cheiracanthium; species Cheiracanthium punctorium. The sequence continues at coordinate 611,282 of JAWZYV010019719.1, read as the reverse complement.
GGATGCAGAGATCTGGCGAGACCCTTCAAGAGCTTGCTTCGGACATAGATAGGCTGTGTCATCTAGCCTACATGGACCACCTTGATAATGTCCGAGAAGAAATGGCGGTGCGTAATTTTATTGAAGCCATCCGTGATCCAGAAACCCAAAAATCACTTATGTTGGAGGATTATCAGGATTTGAAATCTGCTCTCGTCTTCGCAATGAAGCTAGAGGCAGCTCAGCGGGCCGTGAGAAAAGATCGGCATGCTGTTAGAGCTGTCACGGTGTAAGAGGGAGCTAACAAAGACACAGAGAGTGGAACAGGTTGAAGAGAATTGAAGATCTCATAGAACGAAAATTAAGATACGATAGAACGAGAGATGGCCCAAAGAAAGTGAAATGCTGGAAGTGTGGCGTCGAAGGGCATGTACAAAAACATTGTGGTCGAAAGTCTCTTGACCAGCAAGATAACTCTAAGAACATGAAAGAGGGAAACTAGGAGGTGGCCATCTCGCGGGGCGGAGGTTGCCAGATAGTCAAAAGCCCCACCTAAAAGTCTTGCAGATTTCATCAGTGAATGGCGGCAGTAATGGACTCTTCGTACTGGGATACGTTAATGGTTCCCCATGCCACATGGTGATCGATACTGGAGCGAACGTAACCATCATAAGGACGGATCTGGTCAAGAAATTAAATTTGAAGATTATCTGGACTCCGCCCTCGCTGACCCTCCAGACTGTGACAGGTGACAAGATCGAAGTGGGCGGAAAAGCACAAGTAGAAATCACGTTTGGAAATGCCAGATACGACCATGTGGTATATGTCGCCAATATTACAGACTCTTTTATTCTCCGACTGGACTTTTTAAAATCACACAAATTTAATTTGGACTTTAAGAATAAGGAGCTTCATTCAGACTCAGAAGAAATAGCTGCGTTCGATATTAAAAATGAAACTATTTTACCTGTTCAGCAAATAATAGCCCAGACTGATATCATTCTACCTCCCAGAACTGATTCAATGATTTCTGGAACAGTAAAAGAAAGCAATAAATTCCGTTTTGGATTAATCGAACACCCAAACAATAGTGATTCCGTCAGAGGAGTACTTGTGGGAGCAACACTTGTGGACTTGTCGAGAACAGAAATTCCAGTTAGAGTAGCAAATGTGACGGACAAGTCGAAGGTGATAAAGAAAAATGAAGTGTTGGCGACATGCACTCCTGTTACCTGCATTAATAAGAACATCAGCCAAACGACAGCTAAATCTTCCGAGTGCCTGACGAAGGAATTAATACAAGACGTGGAGTTAACGGCAGAACAGAGAAGCGCTGCGGAGAAAGTAATAGCTGAATTTGATGACCTCTTCTCTCGTACTTCCGGTGACTTTGGCCGTACGAGGTTAACGCAACATAGAATAGACACAAGCAGCCAATCTCCCATCAAGCAACATCCTAGGCGGCTGCCGTTTGCTAAGCAAGAAGAGGTGAGCAGACTTTTAGAGGAGATGCAGCGTGATGACGTCATCGAGCCATCGACTAGTCCGTGGGCCTCGCCGATTGTTTTGGTCCGAAAGAAAGATGGTTCCACCCGGTTCTGCGTTGACTATAGACGTCTGAATGACATTACCAAGAAAGACAGCTACCCTCTTCCCAGGATAGACGACACATTGGACACTTTATCGGGAAATGAATGGTTCTCCACTCTGGATCTCAAGAGTGGCTACTGGCAAGTAGAAATCCATCCCGATGACCGTGAAAAGACTGCGTTCACCACGGGACAAGGATTGTGGCAGTTCAAAGTTATGCCTTTTGGACTCTGCAACGCACCGGCTACATTCGAGCGTCTAATGGAGACAGTGTTGAGAGGACTTTCCTACGAAGCATGTCTCGTTTATTTGGACGATATCATCATCGTCGGAAGGACTTTCGAAGAGCATCTCGAGAACATTCGAAAGGTACTGCAGAAATTAAAAGAGGCAAACTTGAAACTAAGTCCGTCGAAGTGCAACTTGTTTCGTCGGGAAGTACGTTACCTCGGGCACATAATATCCGCCCACGGAGTCCGAACCGATCCCCAAAAAGACGTCCGCAGTCAAGAACTGGAGTCGTCCCGAGAATATCCATGACTTAAGAAGTTTTCTCGGTCTGTGTACTTACTATCGAAAATTCGTGAAGGGCTTTTCTCAAATTGCAAGACCTCTTCACAAATTGACAGAGACTGGACAGAAATTTCTATGGACTGAGGAATGTGAGGACGCATTCAACGAACTGAAGACGGCTTTAACATCTTCGCCGATCCTGTCGTATCCTCACCCTGACAAGCCATTTATCCTGGACACAGACGCAAGTAAGGAGAGTGTTGGAGCAGTTTTGTCCCAGGAGATAGATGGCCAGGAACACGTCATTGCTTACTGGAGCAAATGCCTTTCAAAGGCAGAACGTAACTATTGTGTTACGAGAAAGGAACTTCTTGCTATCATTAAAGCCGTGGAGCACTTCCATCATTACCTGTACGGCCGAAAGTTCCTGCTCCGAACGGACCATGCCTCTTTAACCTGGCTTCTAAATTTCAAGAATCCAGAGGGCCAAATAGCCAGGTGGATACAGCGATTACAAGAATATGACATCGAGATACGTCATCGGAAAGGGTCATCTCATGGAAATGCAGATGCTTTGTCGAGAAGGCCCTGCATAGACAGTTGTCGCTATTGCTCCAGGGCAGAGAAAAATTACCATCTGAAACATCCCGTTGTCCGCCAAGTTACATCATCGGCACCATCTCAAGATCCCTGGAGTGACGAAAATGTTCGGGCGGACCAATTAGCAGACAGCGACATCAAACCTATTGTGGAATTTATGGAAAAATCCAGCGCTAAGCCCAGTTGGCAAGAAATATCATCTTACAGTCCGGCAACAAAACAGTACTGGGCTTTATGGGATTCGCTTCGCCTGAGGAATGGAGTTCTGTATCGTAAATGGGAGTCGGACGACGGCAAGATGCTCCGATGGCAGTTAGTACTCCCTCGTTCGAGGATTCCGAAGGTTCTAGAAGAACTTCATAATGGCTACACTGGAGGCCATTTTGCGTAAGAAGACCCTGCAGAAAGTTCGCGAGCGCTTCTACTGGGTTAGGGCTCGAGGCGACGTCGAAAAGTGGTGTCAAGCTTGTGACGCCTGTGCCGCCCGTAAAGGCCCGAAGAAACGAAGCCGTGGAAGACTACATCGTTATAATGTAGGAGCGCCTTTTGAGAGGATTGCCCTCGACATCCTGGGACCTCTTCCGCGAACTTCGGATGGCAACAAATACATCCTAGTTGTCATTGACTACTTCTCTAAATGGCCCGAAGCGTTTCCTATTCCCGATCAAGAAGCTACGACCGTAGCAGAGGTACTGGTGCAAAATTGGATTTCCAGATATGGACCCCTCTGCAACTTCATTCCGACCAAGAAACGAACTTTACCTCTGCAGTCTTTAAAGGACTATACCAACTTCTCGGAATGGACAAAACCCAGACTACGCCTTTACACCCACAATCCGACGGCATGGTGGAGAGGTTCAATCGCACAATTTTAAACAACCTCTCGCTTCTGGTATCTAGGAATCAAGAGGACTGGGACAAGAAACTCCCCCTCTTCCTGCTGGCCTATAGGAGCGCCGTCCAAAAGACTACCGGCTTCACACCTTCCCAGATGCTGTTCGGTAGAGATCTTCGTCTTCCTGCCGATCTAGTGTTCGGCCGCCCTCCAGATACGCCTTCATCGCTAGAGGAGTACGTGGAAAACCTTCGGGCACGGTTTGAAGATGTGCATCATTTTGCTCGGGAGTGGATCAACCTGAACACGGAAAAGATGAAGACTCGCTACGACACGAAGGCTACGGGACACGAGTTCAACGCAGGTGTTAAAGTTTGGCTCAGGAATCCTACTCGACGGAAAGGCCTGTCTCCCAAGCTGCAGTCGCCGTGGGACGGTCCTTACACAGTCCTAAACCGGCTGAATGACGTCATCGTACGGATTCGTAAGTCACCAAACTCGAAGTTAAGAGTTGTACATTACGATCGGCTTGCCATCTACCGCGGTTGTAATTAGCTCAGACCATGGTCACTATGGCGTTATTCCTCTTTTCTTTCAACTCTCACTTCTTTCCTGTCTTTCTCTTCTCTTCCTCTTTCGTCAACTCTCTTTCACTCACTACTTACGCCATGTTTAGTGTACATATTTGTAATACATTGGTTTTTATTAATGTGTATTTGTTTATTACATTGATTACTTATTAGTGTAATTGTTTATTATGTATATTATTTATTTATTAGAGTGCATTTGCTTACTGTGTTTATTGATTATTTGCTTAAATTATGTTGTTAAGATTTGGTTAAAGGTTGGACACTGTATATTTGTGTGACCTCCTAACCGGGGATTGTACTGCCCGGGACATGCAGTCCTTGGGAAGGGTGCAATGTTACGAATTTTCGGGGCAACCCGCTGCTCTGTGGCTTAAAATGGTTTAAAATTCGTATTCTACGCTTCAAATAGATAAATTTTGCTTTTTGTTGCATCAAAATCGGCCACCTAGAACCGGAGATATGGAGGTTTCGGTTTGCCATTGTTTTTCAATGGAGGTTCTAGAAAACTCGAGAAATATTAGTCCTAGAGCTTAGATCTCTTCACATTTGGGGACTTATTTTTGGCGCCAAATTTGGCGATATTTCGCCAAAAGTCTCCAAGATTGGCGACTTTTTGGTCATTTGGCGCGATTTTCCCAATGGGGCCTGGAAGTTGTTTTTCCTGCATTAAAAACGCATAATAACCTAACATTTCTCTTCTATGACGTAATCAAAATTCACGCTTTATGTAGAACCCTCGAGAAATTGACTTTTCTGGAAACTTCTTGTTCCTTCTGCGTCGGCTATTAATAGAAGCGCGCGTCGCCCCGACAGTTCAGTGCGAGTTGAACGCTCATGTGTGAAGAGCTGCAGTACGCTTGTGTATTGATAGTGCTAAGGAAGCTGTGTTTTAGCTTGCTTTTTGAAGCTGTTGATTTAAAGTGCTGTGTGTAAATTCTTCATCGCTGAGTCTTGAGAGACTGCTAGTGTTATTTCTCGTATATTTTCACTGAATTCTTGCCAGTGAAAGTGTTCTATTTTGTGTGAGAAATACAGCATTTGTGAGAGCTTCTGATCTAAGCGGACTGTTAAAAGCACGTTACTGCTAGATTGTGCTTGTGAATTGTGTACAGCTGATTGTTCTACGAAGTTCTAGAAGCAATAAAGTTTGTGTTCCATCCTGACAAGTGACTTTTTACTTGAACTTTTTACACCAACTGGACTTTAGAACGACGAACCCCAGGAGTAGCAGAGTAATTCCGCAACAGTATTAATAAAAGAATTTGAGAATGTGCTGTACTGTCGCTATCTTACATTTTTTTTCTTCCAGACCTATTAATCTAAAATATAATTCAAAACCTACCTCAAAATGGAATTTTATAAACAAGCTTCAAACCACATCCCATTAAAAATTCACACATTTAAAAAAGTATTTTTTTCTACGTTATAAATTTCTCAATAGATTTATTACACTGTGTATGGACAAATAATACCTGATCCATGCCATGTGTAACTACTGTCTGATTTCAATGGTGTCATAGTAAAAACTTTAGAAAGTGGAATGTTTACACTTATTTGGGACTACATCAAAACAGCTCTTAAATAATTTGTAACAGAAAGAGTTATTGGAAACATAAAATCTCTCAATGCACGCAGTTGCCTAAATTTTTAATTTTACATTCCCTTTACAATACAGAATATTCATTGACATTACCTGCATTCATTCAATCAAGTGAAACTACTTTTTTCATATCTATTTTTATTTAATTTCTAGTGTGATAGATATTTACATAATTTTTACGATAAAATTTTAAAAGTTTTACTTATAATTTCCGTGAACGGCTTACAAGTTTTTTTTACGAATTCTATGCTCGCCTACGATAAGTTTTCGTTCATGAATCATAATACATACGTAGAAATTCTTGTTTTACTTAGTAGCTATCAATCAGTATTCCAACCGTCCCTTTCAATGAAAAAATTGCTTTGGCCAAACAATTTAAAAAATCTTTAAAAAATTTAATGTAATATACATTATTACACATTGTAATAGACTGTAACATATACTATACTGTTTTGAAATTCTTTTGTATCATTTTGAAAGTCCCTTGAATAGTGCGTACTGCATCTTTAATGAGGAACATACTATATCCCACATACCCACCGACAATAGTGAGTGTAAATAACCTATATGCATTTTGTGTCAATATAAGCATACTTTCAGTATTGAAAACGCGGGCAGAAACTGACAAACCAAAGACAGACAATTTTTTCAAGTTTGCTGGAAAGAGTCAAAACAGAAATGATAAGTAGCTATATCAATTCCATTATTGAAAAGACAAAATAATCTAACAAAAATTAACAGTATAAATGCTTCCAAATTCATTTATTTTCTTCAGTGTCTCTTAATATTTTTACTTCCTTGTACGTAGTATAAGGAAGTAATGTGATCCCGAAAAATTTTGGGGGCCAAATTTCGACATAAAAACCGATTTTGACTACCTCTAAATTTAATTTAAAAAATTTTTTCGATGCATCTCATCGTAGGCTAGCATGCACGATCATATTAACGCGTCTGCAACTCATTTTGACCAGTGGCGAGTCTACTGTGGCCAGTTTTTCCATGCCGTCTGTACGTACGTACGTATGTATGTAACTCGCATATCTCAAAAACTATTGGTCGTAGAATGTTGAGATTTGATATTTAGGATTGTTCTATGATCTAGTTGTGCACCTCCCCTTTTGGTGGCAATCGAATGGATAGTTTATGTACAGGACCGCCCAAAAGATTCGAAATACATTACGCTCTATGGGCCGAAATTCATTAAACTCGCCTAACTCAAAAGCTATTGGGCGTAGAATGTCGAAACTTCATATTTTGGATAGTTGTAACATCTAGTTGTGCACCTCCCCTTTTGGTTCCATTCGACTAGATAGTTTATCTACAGGACTGCCCAAAACATTCGAAATACATTACACTCAATGGGCCGAAATTCATTAAACTCGCATATCTCAAAAACTGTTAGGCGTTGAATGTTGAAACTTTATATTTAGGATTGTTGTAACATCTAGTTGTGCACCTCCCCTTTCGGTTCCATTCGACTGAATAGTTTATCTACAGGACCGCCCAAAAGATTCGAAATACATTACGCTCTATGGGCCGAAATTCATCAAAGCGTTTTTTAGAGGTATTGGGCTATTTCAAACGACTCAGAAGTGATATATGCTGTAAAGAGTTAGAAAATGAATTTCTCCATTAATAAAAGTGTCTTTTTCATTTATAGTTCTGCTACAGGAACACTCAAAAGATTTCCAATACATTACGGTCAATAGCAATTTTAGGGGCATTCATCCATTTCAAGCACAATACCGTCCTACCACATAAGTTAGGTAATGGTCCGACCACGGTCACGTGCCTCCCTCAAGAACTATGCCAAAAGTCGCCAAGCTTGGCGACTTTTGGCGTATGTGTGTGCATATTTAACTCTCAAATCTCAAAAACTATTATGAAATTTCATATATAAGAATGTTGTAGCATCTAGTTGTGCATCCCGATTTTTGGTTCCAATCTACTGGAGAGTTTATTTACAGGACCACCGAAAAGAATTTCAGTACCTTAATGTCTATGGACATGTTCAATATAATACAACTGTAGACAGTCATTGTTTGGTACATGCCCAAAATCTCGCCGTCTGTCCTCGACCTTGGCGAGTTTTGGCGAAATATCGCCAAATTTGTCGATAGTCAGTCATTTGGTCCATGCCCAAAGTATCGCCATTTGTCATCGTTCTTGGCGAGTTTGGGCGAAATATCGCCAAATTTGGCGATAATCTGTCATTGTTTGGTTCATGCTTAAAATCTCGCCAAATGTCGTCGACATTGACGAGTTTCGCCGAAATATCGCCAAATTTGGCGCCAAAAATTATTTCCTATTTTGTATAACTCTAAAACTTTAACCCGTAGATTTTTTAACTTTATATTTAGAACTATTGTAATACCTAACTGTTTTCAATATCTTTTTTGACAGCAATCGACTGAGAATTTATTTACATGGTGAGCCAAATGACTTTGAATACATTGAGGTGTATAGATGCATTCAATTCATTGAAAGTCTGTGGTCAATGACTACTTTGGCTATCCCCAAAATCTCGCTGACTATCTCAAGTTTGTCGGCTTTTGGTGAAATATCGCCAAATAAAGTGTCAGAAGGAAATCTTTCGAATTGAACTCAGCTTGGCGATATCGAAATATTTGGGTAGAAATCGCTAAACCTTACTATTATTGATATTTTATCTCTTTCAAACAAATAAATTTAGAGGAAGTCCGTCGAAAATATTTTTGATCTAATGGACGTGCAAGGAAGTCATGTGTTGGACACATCAGATTTTTTTAATTAGTTAAACTAAACTGAAGTAATCTTGAGAACATATAACACATAACATAATAGTCAAACAATTTCACAAAAAAAAGTAAATATTCCAATCTAGAAAAAAAAAAATAATGTTGAGAAAGAGAAACATAAAACTTCTTTTTAAAGTACTTATTTTCTTTGATGTCCCTTATTCTTTTTCTAAATAGTTATCCTAAATTCTCGTAATCTTTAGAACACATAATAGATTCTACTAAAACTTTTTCAATATTAAATTGTCTATATAAAATATACACAAGATAAACACAAGACATCTGTCTCCCTTATGTTATGCTTTCGAATATTTTTGGTCGTATTACACCATTTTTATAGTGAGAAAGCATTTTCTTGAACCTTCTAAGGGATTTCGAGGGACAAGTAAAGAGGACTTCAAAGTATTTGACAAAATTTTATTGGAAGAAAAAATGAAGTAGAAAAATGTTTTGCAGACGCCCCGGGGAAATTCATACATACCAAAGAAATAGTTATAGCTTCTAAGAAAAAACTCAGTTTTGGAATAGCTGCTACCTATTTTATAATTGTTGTCTCGTGTACTTTAAAAATAATATTTTTGAAAAACAGTTTTGATATTGGTGAGTCTTTATATTAAAAAGCTTTTTATTTGTTTTATTTTATTTTATTTTATTTTTGATGACTTAACCATGGTAAAAAGTTTGGAATTAATTCTAAACTAATAATTGAGTAGATAGTTATTTTTAGCATTAAAAATATTAGAGAAAAGATATTAAAAAGTATTCCACTGGAGAACCTCTGCATCTCTCGAAATGTACTTACATTTATTTTATAATATTTTTTTGTGAAAAAAAAATCAAAATAAACTTTCCCTACATCTATGTAAGTGCATTTATTAAACTTGATCATTTAAAATAATTAAGACTAAAAAAAATACTAGAATGATTAAAATTTTCAAGTCTGTTCTTTCACCGCTTTTCAGTTTTAAAATTATTAACTTTCATGCTTCACTCAATTATTAAATATAATCACTCTATATATAGAAGCATAAAATTTATCTCGTTACAGATTTTATTTATCGAATTTGAGGAAACAATTTTAAATGTAAAGCTGATGGACTCTAGAAAGTATTTTCGGATGACGTCATGTAATATTTCATTTGTTTAGACAAACTCTAGACAGTTAACCCTACTGATTCTGTTGGATTTGAATAGTGGTCCTTCATCATAAAACTATCGGCACAAAATTTAATAATTTTTAATATTTTTTTCAGATATTTGCAAATTTGCATTTTAGAAGTCAGCATATACTCGACAATCTTTGCTGTTACAGAATACTTATGTGGTGTTTTATTGAGAAAAAAAACAAAAACCCTTCAAAAATTCACCATGACCATAAACGTAGAAGCGATGCATAACCTCAAAAACTTAGAAGAATTTTATCACAAGCAAGTAAAAGATCCAAACTCTTTTACTGATGCCTAAGGGAAAGCTTGAAACTTCCGAATAAAATGTTCTCCATATTTTGGCTTAGAGAATCAAAGTGGGAGAGATAACAATTCTTTTGGTGATTATACAGTGCTTTTGAGGATTTAATCGAATCAAATTATTATGTATTTCTAACAGAAAATTCATTTGTGCAATATTATGATTTAGTGATTTATCTGGAAGAGTAGAACGATTTCCTCTAGTGAAGTTTAAAATTAATGGATGTTCGCATAGAACATGGTCATTTTTCGCTCTGATGGGCTGGTTTTGTTTGTATTCTGTTTTTTTGCTTAAGAAATATTGAAACTTTTTTTTAACTCTCAAAAAGGAAATTCGTGTTACGTACAAAATTACACTGATACACTAAAATATAATCCAAGTTAATTTATTAATATTACTTACATTTTTCACATACAGTTTTCTCTGAAAAATTATTTTTTCAGAATATTGGACGTACTGTATTTCAGTCTGGCATAGAGGCATCTTTTTAATAAATCTCAAAAGCTTCGTGATAAGCATTAATATGTCGTTACCTGCTGGATGTGGTGAGAAGAAAATATGTTGAGAGGCATATTCGTTGAAAGGATTTTAAAAAGTTAGTTGGAAGGATTTAAATATGTAAGCTTGCGCCTTTTAAACTTTTCTGGTTTGCGGAATATTTGAAATTTTAGAAGTTTTTAACAATAGTAAAATGAAAAATGTTACATTCATTTTAATGTTTACTGTAGAAAGAACTATTGCGACGTTTCCATTTCCCTAACTATGTTTCATAAACAATGAACTTATTCTTCAAAAATTGCTTCATTCAAATTTAGCATTATTTAGTGTAAATGACTGGTATTTATTAACAAATACTCATTTATTCTTATCAAATGTAGTCAAACTTACAACTAATACCTCAACGAAAATCCATTCTTGATTGGCGAGTAAATTAACATCTTTTGTTTTCTGTCATCCCTTTCATCATTCCAGAACTCGGAGACGCAATATCTTCGTAATACACTCGCAGGAGACTTTATTTCAGATGATTTGGTTAATTTTGAAATCAAAACTTCAATGCAAAACGCGAATTATTTATTTCATAAAATTATCATTCCCACGGCAATAGCCTTTCAATGGTTGTACTAGAAAGGAAGGAACTTGACCAAAAGATATACTTGTCCTAATACAGTAATTACTCATCAAATAAAAGTGTATGAAATTATAAGTTTCTAAGATTAATGCACACTTCGAATGAACGGTGTAAATTCACTGCAGCATAATCAACGCAGCGATTTAAGTGTACTCAATTTCAATTCTATTGGCTTCCTCTTAAGTATAAAAGAAGTAAATATTCGAAAATAAGTGAGAGCTTCTAACTTTTCTTTAATGAAACCCTCGAGAGCCATCAGAAACGTTTTCTCGAATTTCATGGGAGAAGTTTTAAGCAGAAAATGTGCGTTTCTATTTTTCAGTTTGACACTGAAACAATACTACTGTACAAATGAGAATGAAATGATACGATTTCTTTGAGAGGAAATAATTGAACACACTTTTTTCATCTATGGAGATTTTCGTATTTTAAAAATTTTAATATTATTAATATTATGTTATTCTAAATCTTGAATAGTATTTCGAGGAATACGTATTTAATACAACTTTGAGATAGATGCTCAGGTAATAAAAACATCACAGTTTAAATATGTCTTAAATTAAAATAAAATTTCTTCATTAGAACAATATTTTAACTTCCTACATGAAACATTATTTAAAAAATAAAAATATAAAATATTTCCTGTTATTATCTGTGCAATAAAGTGCAATTTTGAACACTTACCAACAAATTTAAAAAGTGTATATCATTTATTTGTCTGTCTGCCTATCCGATTTTTACTGCTGAATTCATGCTTTGTCCTATAATATACGAGGGTCAGTCAAAACGTTAGTTGCACTGCTTAAGGAAACAAAACAGGATTGGTATTTTACAGTAACTTTATTTGTACCTTAACGTTCCATGCAAAATCTACTTTTCAGTGTAATTACCTCCGTTATTTAAGCATTTTTGAAGGCGTGGTAAAAGTTTTTCGATGCCTTTTGCCAAGAAATCCCGTCCAATGTCTGACAACCATCATTGGATTGTTGCTTTCATCTCGGAATCCAATTGGTATCATCGCTTTCAAAGTTCTTCTTTCATGGGACAGAAAATATGGAAGTCTTATGGCGAAAGGTCTGGGCTGTAAGGAGGGTGATCCCACACCTCCCACCGAAACTTTTTCAGAAAGTCGCAGCTTTGTTTTGCTGCATGCACTGGAAAATATATTTTGTTGGTACAACAAAATTTTGGTTCGCTCTACTTCAAAGAAATATTTTGTTGATTCAACAAAATATTTTGTTAATTTCACAAAAATTCTGTTAAAACTAACAAAATTATTCGGTTGAATTATCCAAATTTTTGTTGAATCAACAAATTTTGTTCCATTTAACAAAACATTTTTTTTTCGTGTGCGGTCTTGCATTGTCATGCAGGAGCTCCGTCTGGCTCATTTCGCGATATCTTGACATGACATTGCATTTTCACCGCAAACTTCATGCCATTACCAATAAATTTCACGCAGTTACACCTTTTCGCCCACAAAAAAAAAATCGAATCAATGCACGCATTAGCAATTTGGACGCCACTTGCAGCTGTCGAGACATGTTTACGACTGATTAACGGACAAACCACACGTACCTCGTGAAAGCCGCTACGTCCCACGATACAGCTAAATGTCTGTAGTGTTGCCAGACAGTTTCATGAAAATGGTTCTTTGACAGAAAAATTTTATGAAGGGGTGCAATTAAATTTCTGGCTTACCTACTGTTTTCCCAATTTAATTAAAGCTTTCTTCTAACACATGCGATTTATAAAACCGATAGCTTGATGATATATCTAAACACTTGATATTTAATTAAGATGCAAATTTACAATGTATAGTATTCAAATAAAGTACTCTACATTTACAATGTATAATATTCAAATAAAGTTCTGCATTCGTTTAAATAACATCTTGGTCGATTTGGGAATTACTTAATCAAATATAAATGTTGGTGTAAATATCTACTGTTTAGAATTGTTCTATTTAGACAAACATTTCAAATTCCAGTTACATAACATTCATTAATTACAAGATTTGTAAAGAAATTGACAAATCCATGCAAAGATAGTATCGAGTAAATTAATATTCATCGTATATAACTCAGAAACTTGTTATTTCGAAAGAAATTTGACGCATATTTAGTTAAGATAATTGAATTTTTGAAATATATTTAATATTGTTAAGGCCAGTATTCAAACTATATTACATCATTCTTAATCATACATGCTTCCAAAACTAGTCTATTCAAACAATTTCGATAGAATATATGTTAATGTAAAATATATGTATGTTCTGAAACGTTCATAAATTTAAATAGTCTAAAAGATTTTCCAAAACTTTTACATATCAATAAACATGAAATATTAAATATTCTTGCACTGAGAGTGTCAACAAAGCCCGTCCACACATCAAGCTTCATGTCGATTATCAATGATCGATAATCGGTTAATCGGTTTTCTACTGAAGCCGGCAGGTTTATAGAAAATCGATATAACATTTGGCATTTCATTTATGTCTTTTAGTTCCTACAGCCGGTATTGCAAATAATTCTATATTAGCTACACAATCGTTTTAAATGGAAATAAAAATTTAAAAAAATATATGTTTGTCTGCATCTGAAAAACAGGACAGTCATGAATGATAACTTTCAAAAGTTTTGAATAAGTTATAACAAAAAAAGAGTTTGGAAATATCAATCGAATCTACATGTTAGCATCTTCTTAAAACAGAAAGTTAAGTGCCTTAACACCTTATAATATTTTAGTTGGTAAAAAAAGGTTTTTAAATAGCATCTTTAAACTGTGCTTATTTTTCTCATAACCGTTTTTGTGTTTGTTTTCTCCTTCTGGCATGATTTTATTATTTTCATTCATGATACTTGTTGCTCCAGTTGACTAATTTCTTTTCAAATGTTAATTACAAGGCCTATAATTTTTTCAGGCTTGTTAGCATATGATTTCACCTGGAGGGACATCTCCTAGGAAAAGATAGATCTGGAAAACGAAATAGTCAACACACACTCTTTATTTTTCTTTACAGATTTTTGATCTCCAAAACGTTTAATAAATTTCCTAATCATTTTCTTTGTACAGTCAATTCAGGGCTTCATAATGACGGTATTAAGTTTCTCTCAATCGAATTATTCATCGCTGGTTTTTAAAAATATTATTTCCTAATGTGAGTTCGCTGTTCATTGAAATACTTTTCTTACTTCATTTTGCGATATTTATATGTATCTGATATTAAATGAAAATTAAGTAATTGTTAAAGAGTTAAAAAGTAAAAAAAATTTCTCAATTTTGCAAAAATGTTAAATACTGTTTACACTTTTTTAACAACCTCTGGTGAACAAAGGTAACAGTAATAATATAATAGGATAGAATAGAATATAATATTACATAAAAAATACATGGTTAATTAAGCAAATATAGCAGTTATAACTTTAAACAGGTTTTAATATAACAGTATGTTTAGAACTGGTAAGATCTATCCGAACGATTTCTTATGTAACATCTGAATAAACTAAAATCTAGAAATAAAACACAGCTTTGAAAATAATCTTAACTTTGCTGAAATTCCTTTCATTAAAAGACTTAAAATTTTGAAACAACAAAGTTTTCATTTTTAAATTATAGCTAATTTTGCAAATATCTCCCCCCCCCCCCGTACACCATTTTGGAAATCTCGCAGTATTATAATATCTCTAAATCACCTACCGCCATTATCTAGACTATTTTTCCATTAACGATTTCTCCAGTGCACTCAAAAGCATGACGTAACTGTCTTTCCCATAAAGACAGGCTATTTTCAAGATAGCGATCACGAATTAGCTGTTTTCTTAGGGCTTTAAGAATATTTTCCAGCAACGAAAGGTCCACTTGAGTTCGTTTCGTAGACGAGTAAGATAGAGTATTTTTGGAATTTTATAAGTGATATTCACTGCTTCTTATGGATAACATAAACCGGGTTGGTTTACTAAAAATATGACACTAATTCGGTAATGTATGTTTAAAGTGCTAGTTTGCATTCTAAGAAAATTACGTAATACAGACACTTTCCAAACTTATTTTATTTGACCTTATAATAAAATTGCAGCTATGCTTTTAAGGTAATTACTCCGTTATTATTTTTTTAATGTAGAATCACGCTTCTTGTTTCATGCTCTGAAAAAAACAAAAAAATATTTCGTTGATTCAACAAAAGTTTCGTTGGCTCTATTTCATATCAATATTTTTGTTGAATCAATAAAATGTTTGTTAATTTAACGAAATATTTTGTTGTTGTAACAAAACTTTTGCTAAATTCAGAGAAATTATTTGGTTGCAAATACACCAACAATGTTTTTGTTTTATCAGCAAAATTTGTTTAATTCAACAAAACTTGTTTTCCGTGTGTGAAAACACATCAACTTATTCTGTTTTAGCTTTTCATTCGAAAGAATGAAATATCAATCCCGCCGGACTTAACATTAAAAAGAGTGGTAATACCTCCTAGCAGGGGCGTATCCAATAGGGGGAATAGGGGAGTCGCAACCCCCCTTGAGGAATCTTTAGCCATACAAAATGTATATTCTTCACTCATCACACACACGTATGCATATATGTGAGTTTCAGTAGTCTTAAACCCCCCCCCCCATTAAAAATTTCTGGCTACGGCACTGCCTCCTAGTGTCACATAAGTTCAAGGTTTATTCACGAGATCATGAAATACCCAATAAAAATAGGCAAACTGAATAGAGAATTAAACCGAATAGACACGTTCTATCGCAAGCTCGTGGTTAGTAAAGTTTGATAATCAAAGTTCGAAGCCATCAAAATATTGATGTCGCATTCCGAGACTCATACACTTTTCATAGAACGAGGAGAAAAATGGCAGAGTTTTTGCCTGAGGCTCTGGATTTCACATTCACTCTCCTAAATCATGTCTGTTATACGGCATTTCACACGAAATTTTCTACAATGGTTAAAATGCATTACAAACTTTTCAGCAATTCTATAAAGCATCTTGTTCGGATATTTTAAAATTTTGGTCAAAGCAAAAATAAAGATTATTAAAATAAATCAAACAGGATAAAATGTCGGAAAAAACACTCAAAATACTGGTGTTAAACAATAAAGTAATTAAAAAACTTTGTAAAAAACAGTAAGTCAGTTAGTTCCCTGTGTTGCTTGCGACGAAGGGCTTGGACTGATGAAGGCCAAAACAATTTTTGGCTGAAACGTGCGTATCCTCTTACCTATAACATCTTATGTGTGTTTTTTACAAAGGATAAAATGTATTTTGAACTAGATAACGATACGATAAACTTTTCATTTTACTCTTCAGTAAACCAGTGCTTGCTGAAAACAGAATTTGAGACTCAAGAATATCTTTCAGACCTTATTTCGGATGTCCAATATTCAATTTGTTCTGGTTGAAAAACTTTATCGAAGAAAAAAAATGAAACTAAAAGGTAAAGGTTTGGTGTGTGAATCACCTTAAAGGAATGGAATGTTTGGTTTGATATCCTAGCTTTGTAAATAATTCAAATCAACAGCTGTGAATTTTAAATTTATAATACCGAGTACCTCAGATTACATTGTGATCCGACATATCCTAAAAGTTACGTTCTTTCCCGCTGGAAAATATTTCAGAAAATTTCTCAAAGATGTAATTTGTTCGGAATTTTTTAACTGTTCTTCAAACAACTGTTGGTCTTATGGGAAAAAAAATATCGTATTCCTCTGAGCGGCTGGAAAGCTAAAAATTCGTTCATTGCCCTCCAATTTCAACTATAATTCGTCTGCTTTTACTTTAATGACTAAAACACAAGCATATCATAAAATATACTCAATCCATTTTAAAATTTGATTTAATTTACACAATTTGGTGTCTTTTATATCGTTGAAATTAGGTGGGTTTTGGAAATTTTTCCCGTTTTACATTTTCAATCCACGTTTAACCAGCTCATGACAATCGTCACGAACGTTATAAGGTGTAAGTTATCTTATGCCTGATGTTGCTTGCTAGCGTTGATCTTTGACAGCGTTGTGCCGGTGCATGGTTGTTAATAATTGAAGGCTTATTTTATTAGTACAAAGAGATATTATAAAAGCACTTTATCATCTACTACTGTGATTGTCATGTCATTATATAATTCCATTAACGTGTTCATATGAATTTTACCACAAATAATTACAGTAAATAACTTATTTATCTAAACTGAGCCTAAATTTTATTTACTGATCTTTGTTATACATTTTGAGGTAAGCTAAACTTTACACCTTCTCGCTAAGTCTCTCAACTGATTCTAAAAATTATCGATGTTCACCCAAACTGTTTCAATAATTTATTATATTGTAAAATATTTATTACAGTTTTTTGCTGGGCTCAGCTAGGACACTAGAAAGCCCTAGGGCTAGCTAGCACTTTATGGAATCCCTGTACAGTCATACTTTGTCAAGGCCATGCCCAGAGGGATGGTTCAGAGAACCAGAACACTCCTCTCTCCCCCCGAAATTTTAACTTTTCCAAAGCAAAATTATAATCTTTTTATGAATATTTCTGTCTTTTTCCACTCTTTGGATGCTCTCCGAATTTTTTTTCTGGGTATGACCCAGTACCTTGATAACACATATGACCCAGTACCTTGATAATAGCAGGGTACAAATATTTGTTCGCAGTGGCGTCATAGATTTAGGAATACCTAGATTACTCACCCAAAGTTCCTAATCGTGTGCTTTTTGTTGCCAAAAACGCACCCCATTTCTGCCACTATCATGGCTGCCCTAGATGTAAAATAGAACATTCGTTGCAATACTTCAGAAAAATAAATAAGTTCGAGGGAAAATATTTCGATACGAGTACTTTTTAAAATACAGATCGTTCTAAAATGATTGAAAATACCATTATAATGTAAGTTATTGCCATTCTGCGCATGCCACTATCATGGCTACCATTTGGAGGCAACAAGTTTTCTCTCGTTATGCTCAATCTAGAGATTCCTATATCTACGATTCAACTGAAACAAAACAATCATGTTCTGATCACGTAATAGCGCGATAGGTTTGTTCATTGGAAGCATTCTGGGGACTGAAAAAAGTTCGATTCGAACTCGATCGCGCGCATTTCACTTGAATATCGCCCTTAGTTTGGCTAAGAGACAGTTTTTTTTTTAAATATAAGTCTAAAATATTATTTTTAAAAATGTGACTTAAAACAAAAATCCAAGCGCACATCGATCTTTTTCCTCTACTTTAAACTAAGTGCTGTTCTTCGCAACAAATAACCCAAGGTCGGATTCAGAATTTTTTTTTTTTTTTTCGAAAGGATTTCAAAGGTTGAATATTAAACCCTTGGGTATCTACCCAGCTAGAAAAAGGTAGGCACTTTTTTGCAAAAAAAGTAATATTGTACACAATTTCTGCATAAAAAGTGTACAATATTACTTTTTATACTTTTTATATTTTTTTGGATATTTTTAAAAACTTTGAAAGTACACACTTTTGTGCACATTATATGCAGTTTTTATGCATACTAAAAAGTGTATATTCTATATTGTCAAAAACTGTGCAAAAAAACGTGCATACTTTTCAAAGTATCGAAAAATATTCACTTTTTATGCGCAATTTATAATTGTTTTGCAAAAAAAGTGCAAACATTTTCTAGCTCGGATTTAAACATTTTGAATAATTTTCACAAAATCTCAAAATCTAATCGAAATTCTAAAAACTTCTACGCGCATAGTTTAAGTTTTTTGACCACTTATCATGCCACTAAATTTTGTTTAATTCGCTTAAGTCGTTATTACGTGATGGGCCAACAACAGTTTACGCAGTTTAAAACGATTTCCATAAAAATCTCAAAATCAAATCAAAATTTTAAAAAATTTTAATCCCTTTAGTTTAAGATGAGTGATCACCTATATGTCACCAACTTCACTCGTTTTTGCCGTTATTGCATTATGCGCGAACAAATATTTACGCATTTTGAAACAATGCAAATTTTGAAACAATTTAGGCAACTTGCGGCTAGATGTGGACATTATATCTGGGCATGGACATTGGGGTGGAGCGAAAAAAGTCAAATTGATATTTTCGAGTCGCTATAGTGCGGAAAAGTTGCGATTGGTGAATACAAGAAAAACAAAAAAAAAATTATTCAAATCGGACTTTATCTTCCGATCGCGCAAACCGTCTAAATATTTTTAAAAAATGAAAATTTCCGATTTTTTCTGAATTTTTAAAAAAAAATTTATTATATATATATTTTATTGCTATTTGGTAATATATTGACAGATTGTACTGTTTAATAATAATAAAGAAAAATGACTGCGTTTAGGGAATATCTTCCGATGGCGCAAGCTCAATAAAAGTAGGGAAAAACTCAACTTTGAGTGATTTTGATGTATGAAGAAACTAATCCTCTGAGGTCAGTTTGAGTTCCAATGTTAACATTTTCATATAAAGTGTGCAACTCTTTGCTTATTTAGATACTTGACGATATTTAAGCAACCCAGAACCCCCCACGAGTAGGTGGTTGAACTTAGAGTTCCACCCACACTCTTCCCTACATCCAACCAATGAGTGTGTTTGCATTTACATTACTTAAATCTATAGTTTGTTATTTCATCTGTTTAAGTCTGACTTTTAGACTCGACTTTGTACTGCGATTTTGTGTCAAATTCCTGTATCACGGATCTTGATTTCAGTGTGGCCCTGATGAATCCATCTCTTGATTGGGACCCACATACCTTGAGCGATGCTTCCGTAACCAATTTAACACACCGCTCGAATGCTTGCGTGCAGCAGGGAAATTTTTTAACATCCCAGTCTGGGATATCACCTGATTGTATAAAGGAATGTATTTCTTCATTGGTTATTCTCTGAAGAAGATGTGGAGATGATAATTTTGCTGCATTCCAATCAATTACTTCTGTATAGTCTGCCGCATCGAAGTTTAAAGTAGATGTGATAAAGTTTCTGATGCCTTTACCTTTTGAAACAGTCTGCCAGGCTTTTAACACTCTTTTTAGCCCTAGCTCTCTTATGTGCCTTCTCTTATCAAAGATCATTGCCAAGAGTAGGTTTTCTGGATGAGCAAAGAACGAGTTTCGTTCAATTAAACTGAATACCACTTTCTTCAGGTCGTCAGGCAAGCATCGAGATGTTTCTATTGTTCTGTACAGGTAAATAGGCCCGTCTGTAATGTACTTACTGCATTTTATTTCAAACCAAACTGGCATGTAACATTTTAAAATGAATGTCAGCTATAGCTTTTAAAGAATCCGATGGGTTTTATACGCTCACGTAAAGTCGAAGGACTCTATTTGCACAAGTGAGCCATCTGACATGTGACATTGGGTCGGAGTCCCTCTTTGATAAGTCATTTGGAAACTTGACACTTTTGATTGCTTGACTTATGTCGAAAAGATATATTTGGTCCTTGATCAACAGTTGCCTATCCACTTCTGTAATTTCACAATCAATATTTGAAATTTTGTAACTGTGAGCTTTTCACAACCAATAAGACTCTGCCCAATAGGCCACTAAAAGATCTTGGGCCAGTTGTTTCACCATCCAAATGTTGAAAAAGATGGCGAAAAGGTAACTCAATAAAATGCAACAAACAAACAGCCCACTGGAGTGATCGTCCGAGATGTACTTCCAGCTGTCTGATAGTACCACCTTTCCATCCAGTATTGGTATTTGTACCATCACAGCCTACCAAATCTAAGTATTCTAGTGAAACCCCTTGTTGAGTAAGACACGATACTATTAAAGCTGCAATGTCCTTAGCAGATCCCGAGTTTGGAGACACATGACCCAAATAAACTGAGCCAAGTTCTTTTATGATAGAATAGTGGTCTTCTTTATTAGTTCGGCGATACTGCTTCGATAAGATTCTTTCTATAACTAAGGTGTCATCTTTTCTTCCGTCAAAATATATGTTATGTAGTTCATCTGAATCTAGATGACTTTCCTGTAAATATTTTCTAGTGCGGCTCCTTTCCCTTCTAATTTTGTGTCGGTCAATGACTTGAGAAGTGTCTGTTTCAGTTATTACACCGATATCTTCCAGTACACTCGATGCTATAGCAACAGCTGCACGGTCAGATACCCCGTAGCGATCGCAATGTAAAGATGTAGATTGTAACTTCACTCTCATCTGCCATGGGAATTTTTTCTTCTTAGAGCTGCTAGGCTTGTAATGGTTGTCATCAAATTCTATATTGGCATTAAAACTCTATTGTATTTCATCCAAATCTCCAGGCTCTTTTATTTCACCTTCAACAGGCTTGGAAAGCTGCCTTTTTAATGTTTAGTTTCGTCTTCCAAATCTAGCACTCAGTTTTTTCGTCTCCTTTTGATCTATATTACCGATTTTTCCTATTCCGTACTTTCTCTGGAGGTAGATGGATTTATGCTCCATGACTGAAATTTTGTTTGGTTTGGGTGAACTACTAAACCCTTCTGCCCTCAAAATCACTCAAAGTTGAAAATTTTCCTATTTTTATTGAGCTTGCGCGATCGGAAGATAGTCCCTAAACACAGTCATTTTTCATTATTATTATTAAACAGTACAATCTGTCAATATTTTTACATATAGCGATACAATATATATATATAATATATATATTTTTTTTTTATTCAGAAAAAATCGGAAATTTTAAATTTTTTTAAATTTTTAGTCGGTTTGCGCGATCGGAACATAAAGTCCGATTTGAATAAATTTTTTTTTGTTTTTCTTGTATTCACCAATCGCAACTTTTCCGCACTATAGCGACTCAAAAATATCAAATCGACTTTTTTCGCTCCACCCTAATGGACATGGCATCTGGACGTTTCAAACGCAAGAACTTCTTCAAATAGGCATTGTTTCAATGCAACGCATTTTGAAACAATGCTTCGCAAAATCTCAAAATCTATTCAATTTTTTTAAAAATTCGATCCATATAATTTATTTGATAGATCACTTATCGTGTCACCAAATTTCATTTCTTTCGCTTTAGTCGTTTCTATGTGGTGCGCGAACAAAGATTTACGCAGTTTGAAACAGTCTGCGCAAAATCTCAAAATCTAATGATTTTTTTTTAATTCGACGCCTATAGTTTAAGTTTGTTTGCCAGGAGAGGACAG
The DNA here is from genome assembly GCA_038373885.1 of Cheiracanthium punctorium. Lineage (NCBI taxonomy): Eukaryota > Metazoa > Arthropoda > Arachnida > Araneae > Cheiracanthiidae > Cheiracanthium > Cheiracanthium punctorium. The sequence continues at coordinate 589,099 of JAWZYV010019719.1, read as the reverse complement.
CTCGTGGACTGAATGCGTCGCTTAGAGCTACATATACGTCCTTCCCGGAATTTACCGCCACAATTTGGAACCTCATCAGAAGGTGGGGGACTTCTGAATATTGGCACCCCTCGGAAGCCGCTAGCGACCGCCAAGAGGACTTTCGGAACCACGGATTTAACGTGCACGTACACCGCATGTACACAGTGGTCTTTAGTGCCTATAGTTTGAGAGACCACCTGTCTTGTCACCCGATTTCGTTTTATTCGCTTCAGTCAATTTTACGTGATGCTGGAATAAGAAAAGCGTCACGGGCAGAACGACAGGCAAACAAACTTTTTTTTTTACGGTCGTATTGGATTCGCAGGTGCTTGAAACGAACAGAAATCGAAAAAAAATTCGAATTCCAAGTAATGAGCATACAACAAAAGTCTAATTTTATCTGTTTAAGGTGCATAAAAGTTCCCAAAATTGAAATAACTCTCACTTCAAATTTTAATCATTTCACACCGAGTACCGAGTGTATGGTGGTTGGCATGCTGGCCCATCACGCTTAGGGTCTGTTGTTTGAACCCCGATCCCGGAAAATAGAAAAAGGCAGTTTAAATAGAAATTAAGTAAAACCCTTATGTTCGTTCTTACGAGCAATGATAGATGGCAGCACCATTCGATTAAACCAACCTCGTTTTTTCTTTTTTTCTTTCGTTTGTCCCGAATCAATTAGTGCCCTTTTTGTGCAGAATTCAGTTTACACTTTTCTTGCATAACCCGAGGTGCCAAATATGCTCGGATTTTATGTACTTTTTTTACTTTTCTATCTGGGTATACCCTTACCTATACCCTTATTCGAAGAAGTTCTTGCGTTTGAAACGTCCAGATGTCATGTCCATGCCGAGATATAATGTCCACATCTAGCTGCAAGCTGGCTAAATTCGTAATCCTGAATAGAAGAAACGTCCTCCTACAACTGTTACAAATCCCTTATCATGAACAAGAATTTGCATGTTTATTTTTTTCCTTTGAAGGACGAAACATACTTCTCATCCGTTACGTTGACAAAGCAAGTGCATGACGCAACATAGTCGTCAAATGTACCCAATGGGTTAGTTTAAAATTGCATGAAGTATGTCATCCTTATCAGAAAACTCATATTGTCTAGTGTAAATGCATTTATCTCGGGAGGAGTGGCGCCCTTCCCCTAGTTCTGCCCTTAAAATAACACCTGAAAAGCCATTTTCGAAGTCTGGTCATTCAACCATATTCGTAAACTACCTTATATAACCTTTATCTAAATTTCTTTCCCATTAACGTATCCTCATATCCACTCAAAGATGTGACATGGCGGTATTTTGAGTCCGTTGCCTTCTTCGCTAAACGATGGCTTATTTTCGAGATAGTAACACCGCATTAACCATTTTGCTTGCGCCTTACACTATTTTCGAAAACCGATTATTCTATTAGTGTTTATTTTATGATCGGACAAGTAAAATATTCTTCATGATGTATGATTTTGGACTTGCGTGTAAATTTTTGTGAGCAATATTTTTCAGAATTTTATATATCGCAGTATGATTTAGTTGTTGATTAAAATTGAAAATATTTGATTCCATCATGAGTGTACAATGAAAATGAAATTAACTCCTAAAATAATAAAATAAAGTAAAATAGCACAACATGAAATAAATAATAATATAATAATTAATTAGTATACCATGACTATGATCTGTTGCAAATGGAACTCTTTTTTTTTTATTATGCGCTTTCATTTATTTTGACAAGTTATGAAATGAAAATGCATTTCTAAGCGCAGTTCCTGGCTGAAAGTAAAGCTACCCAAGCAGCACATTTACTCAGTTGAGATAAATAATTTATTTTCTATAATTATTTGTAGTAAAATTCACATAAACACATTAATGGAGTTATGTAATGGCATGTCAACCACAGTAGTGGAAGATAAAGTGCTTTTGCTATAACAAAGGAGTCGACATCTATGAAAGTTTTCAAAGAACATTGATATTCCGTCTGAGATCGTGTTAACCTAGTTAAACATACTTGGTGTAACATTTATATATAGGGTATTTCACGAAGAACCCCTAAATTAGAAAATAAATTACGCAGAAACGGTGATTAATAGAAGTATGAAATCAATGATGTGTTCATTTAAAAAAACGTAGGAATTTATTACAGTATGCGGTAAAATTTTAGTTAAAAAGTGCACCGATAGATGGCGCTGTAAGCGTCAATAAGAAAGAGAGCTCAGGCGCTAAGAGTATCAGGTTGTAACGAAAGTTTTCCGCCAAATCTGTCTGAAAAACTCACTTCTAACTCCTTAGATAACTGTTTATGAACTTTCGGTATCAAAACTGCACAGTGTCACATGATACAACAATAGTACTTAAAGCTGTACTCATAATTCGTTGATATTCTGTAGCTGACTTTTTGCAACACAACTGGAAGTAAATGATGGTTCTAATCCTCTAGAGTGATAGTGTCATTTGAGACACCTTGTACTTAATGATAACTATATTTTTTACAGATTTCACACCATAGTGTTATAAAGTAAGTCTCTTTCTTCCAAATGCCAAAAATCGTTTGACAAAATATGAGCAAATACGCCAAAGCGAACTGTGTGCTGACGATGTTTGAGGTGGCGGGAAACTTTCGTTACAACCTAATAATTACTCAGAAACGCTGATTGATAGAACCAGTGGTGTGTTTATTGAAAAAAACATTATAAATTCATCAAAACCAATTCAATATGCGCACCTTTCATACTACACACTCGTTGCAAAGGAAGAATAAAGTTTTCAATAACTCTCCGTTGTTTGTTACTGGAAATCGACACACAAGCCTGGAAAATAATCTCTTCCAACTCATCAAGGGTTAAGGCACATTTACCGTAGGCAATTCCTATCAGTGTGCCCCACAGAAAATAGCCATTAAAAAGTGAGCTGGGGGGAATACGGTGGCCAATCTATGCCTTTTCCCTTAGCTGTTGAGTAGTTCAAGGCAATTATCACTCATTTATTTTATTATACATGTAAAATGTAAGGAATTCGATGATAATGATTGTAGGTTCAATTTTTCTTTAAGATCAAATATTGAAAAACATACTTATTGTTTAAAAAACTAACAAACCCGCATATTTATCAAATTAAGAGCTACAAACAAAATAGCTTTTCAAATGTTAACATTGAACACTTATAAATGTCACGGAACATGACCTAAGTATTAAAAGAAGCTTATTATAATGCACATCTTATAAATTAAAATGAAATTCTGTTTGTTTGTTTGTTTGTGGATTTGAGTTGTATACAAATCCACAAAAATGGACCTATCGGCCTGAAATTTTGCACAGATATGTAAAATAATATAGAATAAATCATAGTCCACTTTAAAACTTTGAACGTCCACCCATTCCCGGAATTTAAGAGATTTTTTTATGCTCTCCACGCAAAAAGCTTCCCGTAATTGTAACCCCTGTAGTGAAGAAAGTGTGAAATAAGGATCGTGGTTGCCATGTGTGGCGATTTTGCCGAATAAGATGTTTTAAATTCTCAAAGTAAAAATAAAAGAATAAAAATGATTTCCTTTTTTTTTTGGTAGTTTATATTTGTAAGATTATTAATTTTTTATTATAATATCGTGTGCATGGGAAATCGGAGCAGGAATGAAATGTTTTATACGCAAAACAATAAGAATTGAAGATTTCCGAGGCTAATATGTATTTTTTTTTAGTTTGGCGAAAAAATAAAATGGCTCAAATGCTGATTTTGAGAAAGTGAGTTCTAGCGGTTTGCACAGTTTTCGGCTTGGCGCAATTTATTGGGAGTTTAAGGAAATAGATTTTTGAAAGGAAGTGCAAAGGTTTTATTAGAATACAGCGTTAAATTTTAATGATCCGTAAAGAAATAATGCAGTTATTAAGGGATTTCAAGCGATCTATCTTCAGAATTCTCGCCAATTGAGTACATTGATTTAAGTTGGGAGAATTCCGCCAAATTTCAGAAAATTGAAATCTTCTCATTTAGTACATCGGAGTAACGATGAATAAAACACGTTATAGTTGATAATTAAAAAAAATTCGGTTGTATTAAGGGATTCCCCTTTTCAAATAAATGTGTGCTTTACTTTTTGGCGGCCGAACCATTTCCCATATTGATTGCTGCTAAGTCAATGCTTCGAATGATTTCCTGAAAAAACTCTTGCAAAATGGCGTATGTTGGCACTTTGCTGAGGCTTAGATTTGAAACTGGATTTTATTTGAGACTGGGATATATAATGATACTGGTTATAGATAAAAATGAATGTTGGTATGTGTGTATGAGGTTGAAAAACTCCAGCACCGTTGCACCATGAAATTTGGTTCACCTAAGTCTTTTATCATTGAGAAGCTTTTTATGCTATCCGTTTCCCTCTAACTTGCCTCTAGGTGGCGCAGCAGAACGTCGAATTCTATTCCGTTTAGCCGTTTACTATGCGAATATCGTCCAACCGATTTCGATGAAATTTGGTACACGCGGATATTAGAACACGGAGAATATTTTTCAGTATCCATTTTGCTGAAACTTGCCGCTAAATGGCGCTGCAACGCATCAACTTCTATACCGTTCGACCGATCGGCATAAAATTTCTTATACTTACACATTTCAGCACGAAGAATATATTCTAACTGTGTTCCTTTTGATGTTACTCACCACTAGATGGCACTGCAATGCATTATTATTTAAACTCGCCACTAGATGACGCTGCAGCAGGCCAAATTCTTGACCATTCAAACGGTCGCTATGAAAATCAGTATACATAGCTATTTGAACAATGAGAATATTTTGGCGTTATCCATTTTGCTATAACTCGCCACTTGACGACACTGTAGCAAATCATTACTTTAATTAACCACTAGATCGCGCTGCAGTGTATCACTTCTTGACTGTGCAACTGATCGCTATGAAAATAGGTATACATAGATATTTGAACACGGGGAAGAGTTTGGCGCTATCCATTTTCCTATATAATTTGCCACTAGATGTCGCGTCGTCAGGGCTGTCCAGCCGATCGTCCTGAAATTTCGTATTCATCGATATCTGAATGCGAAGAATATTTCCGCCGTATCCGTTTTGCTAAAACTCTCCACTAGATTGCGCTACGCCGCATGGTCTTCTGCACCGTACAAACGATTGCCTCTAAATTCGGTATGCATGCTTATTGAACACAATATAAAGCGATATCCATTTTGCTATATCTCTTTATTACAATAAATAGTAATCCCCACAAATCGTAATATCAAAAAGTCCATTCATTCCCGTGCGAAGAACGGGTACTTCAGCTAGTTATTGATAAAAATGCGTTTAAGTATGGGTTGCCACAGTAGATCTACCTCCTATCGGTGCACCCTGGTAACGACTTCTGGTGGCTAAGAGATCTACTACCTTTGACACGTTCGATTACTAAGCCATTAATACTAATTAAGTCCTTCCATTCCACAAAACTTTCCATCAAAAATCCAATGAGGCAAAATTGGAAAAGCATTGCTCACTTCTACTTCTTCGACAAGTTGAAGGAAAAGCTTTGTCCGGGGCAATAAAGCTGCCTCGGAACTTAAAATTACTGTGGACCATGGCTGCCTGGCTCTCCGCCTTTACCGTATTGGAGTGCCAGACATCTGCTGATGAGGAACCAACTTTTTTCTCTTACTGTATATCTATTCATGCTCCATGCTCTTATTCATGTTACCTTGCTATTTTGAAAGAGTTCATTTTCTCATGCCATTGGAAATTTAAAAAATAAATAAAAATAAAAAAAAGTATAACGATGGTAAAACAAAATCATGGGGTATTCGCTACTTTCACCCAATACAAATGATCTGAAATCAAACATTTAAGACATTTTTTTCTTATAAAATATTTATATCCTTCTTGTCTTTTTAAACTTGAATTTTTATACTTAAACATATTTTTATAAATACTTATTAATTCTTATTATAGGCTTCTTTAGCATACTAACTTATGTATCATGTTGTGAAGCATCTTATGGGTATTCAATATAAACATTTTTTAAAAATGTTTTGAACTTTTTACATCTTAATTCAATAAAAGGATTTATTTTCTTACAGTGAATTTACTCTATGAAATAGTTCAGAACATATACAACAAACCACCTGATTAAATACCTACTTATGTGTCTTTTTTTATATTTTGTGGGTAAATTATAAATCATTTACTATATGCAAAATAATTCTGTTGTTGTTGTTTCAAACGCCCTCTGGTATACTCGCAGCAGTGCCAGATCCTCTATATAGGACGGCGATGGGCAAAAGGGCGTGGCTTCCATTTTAATAATTCTGACTCTAGAATAATTCTAAATTCAACGATTAGCATTATACAAAGGCTACAGGTTACCAAGATAATTTAATTAATACAAAAATTTGGAATCCAAAACGTTGTCTTTATTTATTAATTAAGAATCACTTTCAAAATCTTTAAAGTGTTAATTAATTTAGTTTTTAAGTTAATAATGTAAATCTCGTTAAAAAGGCCCAACTAAAATTTATTTTTAGGAAAGTATTATTTAGTTCAGCTTCGTAAGTTTTCTAAAACGAATTCTTTGAAGCCTAGCTTGGAAAACTCGCTAACACGTCCATATTTTTTACTAAGGGATTATCAGTTCTGGAATCAAAATGATGTTTGCGGGCTCGTATTACTATATTATAATTGTGAGCCTACTTAATGTAGCATATACTTCTTAGAAGTTAATCTCATGAATTTAAAAACCACCCTGCAGAAAATTAAGGAATATATTTATTCATCTAATCTGTTTCATACAATTTTATTTTAACTTTCAATAAACAGTACAAAAATTTACACATGCCTTTAAAAACTTTCTTATAAAATCATGCGATACCTTTTGATACATGCATCATTGTATACAGTATTTTACCATCTGTTGTTCCTGAGATCTTCGAATTTTGTGCTGTTTCCCTTTGAGCTACGAATAGGCGAAAACTTTGTTATCCTATTTTCGGAGTTAAAATGAGAACTAGATCAAAAACTTTAAAAATGCTCTTTGTGTTCATGCACTTTAATCTTCTGGGCATAGATAGTCATTTTTTTAAAGCTCCTTTGTGAAAAGCTGGAGATTTTATAACCATATTGATTCTCTAAGATATTGTAACGAAAGAAGTAGTGTCATATTCTTTGACTGGATAAAATGAAATATCAGTAGGCATACTGGATAGAAGTACACAATAACAAGTCTTTTAACGTTATATTCTCTGAATTCAAAAGAGATAACATCATACTCTTTTATTGCACAGATAAGTGTAGGAAATGTTAGAAATTGTATACTTCGAATAGGGTTGGTTTAAGAAAAGAACGCATTGTTATTTTTCACACAAAATGCTCAAAGAAATGCATCTAGATCCATTTTTCATATATTTTTTAATGCTTGAATGTGTGATAAAATAGCTCTGGATGTATTGGATTACAGTACTTTTTATCAAATCTTAAAATTACAGTGTGTGTCTACATCAGCGCCGACTAACGTCTAAAATTTGTTGGGATGATGCTTCAACTGAAATTGCTGATATTTATTCATAAACTTGATAAAATGCTGCTAAAAAATACATTTATTAACACACCTAAGCAGTTAAATCTCAAAATCAAATCATCTATATCAAGAGTAAATATAAATGGCGTGTTCGAAAAGTGTTTTAAATAAGTTATTGGTGAAAAGAAATATATATTCAAGGCACCGATACGAACGTTTAAAATTATTCAAAATACGCCACTTAGGCATTCACTAACTTTGCCTGCGACATTTCGATGCATTCTCTGAATCATGAGTGACTGTCAGAGAGACGTTAAAAGCTCACTGTGGTATGGTCTCTGAAATGGTTGCAAAACAAACTTTCAACTAAACAATCTTGATCCACCTAAATTGAATGAAGTCTGACAGAGGCAAGTCATGAGTAAGGGAACTGTGACAGGCCAGTGTGACTCCCAGACGTAAAGATCGCTGCCGTAGGAAAGTCTGAGACCAATGGTCATCATTATCCACGTCTTCAGTGTTATTTTTTAAACGATTTATTTGATTTCCAGTATAATGAAACATTGTTGAACTCAGCAGCAGATCAAGAGAAAAATATGGGGGGAGAAAACAAATGCTGAAAATTTCACCTAATATTTTCCTTTAGTTCACACCTATTTTATTTATTTACTGTTTTTTTCTTCTTTGGTTAGAATCTGGCAACTAAATAATTGCTTTATAAATAGTTAGCAATAAATTGCGGGATAAAAATTTAAGCATAGGTATCATAATAGTGAAAAACAAATGAGGAATTATCCAACATCAGAGAGCATTTTCTCTGCTAGGGTTAATTTTTGATCTACACATTTTAGAAAAGTCATAAGCGATCTTCTTGCAAAAAAAAAAAAAAATAATAATAATAATAATAATTCTTATTTATATAGTCAAACTTGAATAATTCAAAGTTGAAATTTTGAATTGATCATGTTCGAGTTATCCAAGTTTTGCTGTATTAATGAAAACTACACTCAATACTTTTACTATTGTTCACTTAAATTAAAAATAACTCATTTCAGATTCTATCTTAAACACTACAGTTACAAGAATGCATTGTTGCCATAAGATGTTAAATTGAACCATTAAATGAAAGTCACTTCTAGACAAACTCTTGAAAATAAATGAAAATGCATAAATATAAAACAAATAGAGCATTAAATGGTGCATTAAAAAATAATCTGATTTTGAATGCTATTGTAGTGTTTGAATGCTATGGTATTCTCGGAAAAATCCAAACCATTTAGACTTAAAAGTCACAAAATTAGTTAACTAAAATTATCAGCTACACTATTAAAAAAAAAAAAAAAAAAAAAAAAAAAAAGAATTGGATTGGAAGTGTTGCCTTAAAATATGTGGTAGCTCTTGTAGTTTAAATTGCAGGAACATTTCTGCACTAGGCAGGCAAGGTATTTATAAATGTTTCTGCATATTTTGGAAAAATATTTAAATATTTTCCCACATTTTTTGCAAAGGTTTCTAGATTAAAGGTGAATAGATGCGTAATGTTTCAGCATATTTTGGGGAAAATATTCAGTAACCTCTCTGTTTATTTCACTAAGGTTTCCAAATTAATATGCAATATTCCTATTAATAAATTGAATTTTATTAATTTTAATGAGTTTTAAAATAAGGGTTTAACTTATGACTGCTTTTTTTACAAAAGAAAATCTTAAAATATGAGAAAGTAATTTTTACTATCATAAAGTCATAAAAAAATCGTAATAAATTGCAATCTGATTTTGGTTCCCTGCAATTTGTCATACTAAAATTGTACATTGGATTCCCCCCCCCCTCTATGAATCTTAAACAAAATATAAGGTTCTTTATAGAACCTTTTATTTGTTTGAGATAGTTTTCAGATTGGGCTGAAAAAAATATTATTAGCTGACTTTCGGCAGTTCATTTTATACTTAGAAAAAGACTGGAATAACTCCACTGACTTTTCAAACTCTTGATCTTTATCAAGCATTCAAATAAATTTAATCAGCTCAATCAAATGTAGTGTTCAGACGCTACTGTACTTCAAATAATTTGAGTATATAGGCCGCAATGTATAATTTTTTGTAGCCCTGTAAAAAAAAAAAAACTGCAAGCCCTCCGCATACTAAAATCTGTACAGTGTGCAAAACAGTGACCTATAATATGCATACCTAATTGAGTACTCTTTAGATGCTACTACACTTTCAAGAATTTGCGCCATAAAGTACAAGAATATTTTGTAGCACTGTACAAAACATGTGCTCTACCCACATCAAAATCTATACAGGTTGTGTGACTGTGAATTATGAACTTTTATTAAAATGCACCATTTAGGCACTAGCGCACTATAAATGAATTACATCTGTAGGCCGTTATGTATGAGAATTTTTTTTTTTTTTTTTTGCAACCCCGTAAACATTGATTGCGATAACACCTCTAGATGCGTATATTTCACACCTTAGAAATTCAGAATACGCCTTAAGAATTTTGGAATGCGTGTTTTTACTCATTGCTTTTCCATATAAAATTAGGTATATTTTGATAAATAATTACGATTTGCTGATTTTAAATTTTAAAAATCCAATTTTTGTATTAGTTTTTGTTGAACTGACATTTATGTACCTAGATGTATAATCAGTTATTATTTATGTGTCAAATGCAATTTAATTATGTATTTGAAAATTTAGCATAATTGTTTGTTGTTTTAATTACTTGTTTGGAAAAGAAAATACTTCTTCTAAAAAGGTTAAGGAGTATTTTTACTCATCTGAAAAAAATCCTAGATGGATCACTGCCCATGAACAAATTATCAGCTCTATGCACACCAAAATCTATGCAGGTCATGTGATCGTTACCTATAACATACATAACCAATTAGCACTCAATTGAATGCATCATTCAGTCACTAGCACACTTTGAAGAATTTCTATCTATAGGCCATAACAAATTTTTTTGTAGCCCTGTAAAAAATTTATAAGTCCTATACACACCAAAATCAAGAACGTTCATGTGGCGATGGTCTATAACATGCATACCAAATTTGAACTCAATCGAATGCACCATTTAGGAGCTATCGTGTTCACTCATACACACACATGCACAGATACATCCTCCTAAAAATAGTATAAGTGAAGTCAGAAGAGCTCAAAACGTGTAAATACATAAGATCTCTAAAGTCAACTTTTTTCATGATTACAATACTTTCCTAACATGGTACATGCTCGAAAAGTTTAAAATAATAATAATAAATAAATAAATTTTTTCTTAGTAAAAGTTTTCAACAAATTATATATGCCATAAAGTATTTTATTTTAGAAAAGTAGTATATACATTACAAATTATCTTTTCCAAACAATAATATGGCAATACAGATACACAGGACTTCTCTCTGCAAGTAAATTGATACATTTCTGAAAAAAAGAAAAAGTAAAATCAGATACATTTTTGAATATATTTGATAAATTTTGCTGGACGATTCCACCGTTATGTGTGTGACATCTGTACACTGTTTTTTTTTTTTTTTTAACTCCTTTTTCATAACTCAGCATTGAAAAATCAAGTATCAATATTATCTTGCTTTACATCCTTTTATAAAACGAACATATACATAATAAATATAATTATCTGCAACATTTTATATTTAATTATTAATTTTATAAAACTTGTAACATGTGTGAAAACTTATGGGTAACACAGATATTGGAACTGTCCTGCTCAGCAAACTGCTAAATAAAAAAAAAAAAAAAAAAAAAAATTCATTTTTATACTCTATGACACTGTAGGTTCCTGACCATATGGTTATGTCTCTGGTTTTAGTGAGCCTCTGGAGACCAGCAAATTGTGTTCATTAATTTGATTTGGGGCACGAAACAGAGTTCTATCGTTTTCCGTTGCGATCGCGGAAATTTTCGACTGATTCCTATGTTTCCTATTCAAGTGAAACCTGTCTATCGCTTTTGGATCACGTGACACTGCGATCGGTGTTTTGCCCCCAGTTTTGCCAATCGTTTTCAAGAACATGGCGGATCGATCGGCGGATGGTTAATAAGAAGATTACAACAACAACGAAGACTCGTTATTTAAAATTACGAAGCAATCCGTTGGAATTATCAGACAGGGAATTCTGCAAAAGATTTAGGCCTGCAGAAAGCTGAATTTTCTCGCAGAACAGAATTTCTGTCGGGTTTATTTTCTGTCGGGCTTTGAATTCCACTCTAGCAGACATTACGATGCAGGCGCCATCTATAGTTCTTATTTTAAATCGTTTATTGCTCGATAAATTTGAACTCTATATATTGCTCGATAAATTTGTTTGAAACAGCGCGAAAAAATACATGAATACAGAGGCGGATCTACGGGGGGGGGCTATAGGGGCTATAGCCCCCCCCATTGAAACTGAACTTACACTAGATAGAATAGGGTTTTGATGCTTAGTTAAAAACTGCGTGTCAAAAATCGGTTATTTTGAAATTTTAATTTACTTTTTTGATTTACTACTTTGATTTTTAGACTTGACCTCAATCATGATTGAGGTCAAGTCTAAACCATTGCAATGGTTTTTAAGCCTTTCGTTCCCAGGCGGCAGGTTTTTTTCAAAACCGGAGTCCCAGGGAATCGCCCAAAATTTAGTCTCTCCCTTGAAACATGTCGGTTTCTTTTAAGGATGATCAGTAACCAAGTTGTTCTCGCCTTTACCATACATACGTGAATAGCAAAGTATAGCTCATAGCTCAGAATGGGCTATGGCAAGTTGGTTAATGGCAAGTGCAAAGAACAATGTTTCAGCGATGATGTCCATTCACCCCCTGTAATGTCATAAAAAGGGGGCTAACAATATACACTCACTTCCAAAAGTTAAGCACGGAGAGGAAAATGTTAGTTTACGTAAGTCAATCTGGATTTAAAAAGCTGTAATTTGCTATGAAGGTAGAAGGGTAATATGCAAATATGTCAAATAACAGCTAATCACGGTTTCGCCCAGAAAAAAAATGAACAGGCAGTCGTATAAGAAACCGGTATTGTGAAGAGTTGCATGTAAGTGCTGATGAAAGGTGTTAACATCATTCGTACGATTTGTTTTCAAGTTAGACGTGTTTATATGCCTTCAATAACAGGAATGGAAGATACTGAAAGGATTCAAAGGTCGGACGCCTTGAAGCAGGACAGTCTATCACACATGTTGCTCTTTTCTTCGGCGTTCATCATTCCGTCATTTCACGATTATGAAAACAATTCCAAACCAGCCTAACAGGTGTCCGAAAACCTGTAGCCGGTGGTCGAAGGGTTACGACTCCCCCGGCAGATCAAATACTGCTGTTGTGGCCAAGCGGAATCGAAGATCGACCTCCACATGTGAAGCATCTATTGTTGAAGAGGCCATTCGTAAGGCGATATCTGCCACTACTGTTCGTTGAAGGCTGCACATGAATGATATGTACACCCGGGTACCACCAGTTTGGTTTCTTTTTTCCGTCCAGTTTAGAGGTGCGCGATTAAAACTGTTCCGCCAACATGTGAATTGGACTGTGTCTGATTGGGGCAACATTATCTTCACAGATGAGTCCAGATTTGCCCTAAATCCCGATGATAAGCGTGTAAGAGTCTGGAAGGAACAAGGCATATGCAATCGCCCCGGGAACATCATCGAACATCATACATTCCGCGATGGAAGCATCTTGGTCTGGGCAAGGATTTCATTGGGATATCGAACCCACCTGCACATCTACATGCGAAATTCTGTAACGGCTGTACCTTATCGAGGGACGTCCTAGACCCCATTGTGAAACTGTGCGCTACAGCAGTTGGTCCTTCTTTTGTTTTAATAGCCGATAATGCCCGTCCCCTTAGAGCTGCCATCGTTGACGACTTTCTGGAGAGTGGGGGGATTGCGCGTACTCAGTGGCTGTCTTACTTGCCGAACATTAATTTAACTGAAAATCTTTGGGATGCCTTAGGCCGTGTTGTATATAGGTAGACGTTTTACACTTTCAGTCACTCTCAAAGATTTAGAAACTGCCCTACAGGAGGAATGACAAAAACTAGAGTATGCGGTGGTTGATCACCTCGTAACAAGCATTATCAGGCGCTGTACGCTTTATGAAGGTGTGGGGATTATCAAATACCCTATTAATTTCTGTTTTGTTGTTTCTTTTGCATTTTAACATCGTTTTGTTAATGATTTAAATGTTACGAAATCTTATAATTTATGAAAGTTCAATATATCTTTTATCTCCATATGTAATTATTTGTTTTGTTCCATGAATAAGTATAGAACCACTTACTTGCAGCACTTCGCGCCAATCGAAACAGTACTTGTCCACTTTTTTATATTTTACCGCTCTGTGCTTAACTTTTGGAAGTTAATGTATAATTCACTGTTAAACATAAACAGTCTTTGCGCGCGCCGTGTGCGGCGCGCATCTCGGATTCTGTACTGATGTGTAACTGATGTGGGATACCTTATGATAAATGTACATAGTGTGGGAATCGGGGAGTGTAACCAAGCGCCCGATACCGGTCGTGGTCATTCTTCGCTTATGTGGCGTCACAGTCATCAACCGGTTTCAGTCATCCTCACCATATTCGATGCCAAGCCAAGAAAACATAAATAAATATTGGCAACACTTCTCTAATAATCGGAATAACCCACCTCGCTAGCAGGGTCATTCTGGTTGCGCTCTGGTCATGCTGAGCAGACAACCGCTGCATGACCGCGAAACGTTTTAGAACGTTATTTTTAGAGCTTCGCACAACGCCCCGCCTTTTCGAACGCTCTGGTTGTGCACCGGTCCGGTGAATTATCGAACGCGCCCATAGACATCAACTGCCTAGGAATCCCAAGTGGCTATGTCCTGTACCATTGTAAAAGGTTCGTTTGTTCCGCCGCGCCGTTTGGATTTTCAGGGGTATCAAGAAAGAATACTATTGAGGCCACTGTCCCCATCGAGCGGTTCCCGCTAACCTCTACCAATAGGGGGCCAATTTAACGGCCAATTCTCACTTGAAAGAAATAAATTTTCCCACCGCAGAGAAAGGGGGAGATACTCTGGTATTAAACTGACAAAAGGTAATTGGGGGCCGTGAATAATATTGCGGTTTCACACCTCCCCCATCTGTTGTTCGGTGGAGGACAGTCCACTGTCGCTCGGCGTAAAGCGCGTCCGAATATCCCCATTCAAATACATTGCAACGGCGAGAACCGCTCTATGTGAACAGTGGCCTTTACTATGGCTAATTTTCCTTATCTGGTTTTCAGACATTTCCTGTTTATACAAAAGTACACCCGATGTGAATGTTTAGGAACGGTGGAAGAATTTCTTGGAAGTACTGTAGTCCTTTCTAAGCAGGGTTCAGAATCTTAACCCATTGAAATTGCTTTCGCGGCTTCGTCGTTTTTTTCGGGCGAAGCGCTAGTGTGATTCATTTGTTCTCTATTCAACCCCGTCCAAATTTAATTTAAGTGCAAATATTATGGCCTCAAGAAAGCGATCATTGAATGGTATTATAGATGATTTTTTATGAAAATTCCGAAAAATGATAATTTGGTTAGTGAGAATGAAACCGCAAATCATCAGGAAGAAATCATAAATGCACAGCTCCAGAACAAGCAATTTCAAGAGGAACAGCTCTCACAAAATATACATGTATCACTATCAGGCAGTTTGTAAAGGGGTGCATAATTAGAAGGAATACAATAATATCACTATGGAAGAAAGGGGTATGATTTAAATGAATTGTTTCAGACATTGTTTTTTCGAAGAAGTGTAAGTCCTAGCCGGATCAACTATTTTATTTTATCGGAAATTCGCAAACCTTTCTCGACATTCGATAACGTAATACTATATGTAGGCAGAAAAATAAAATTACAGGCGACATGTAAAAAATCGTGCAAAATGTCGTCAAGCTTGGATAACCAGGGCCTCGTTGAGAAATTTTATAAGGCCGGGCGAAAATCTTTCCAGCCCCTTTCGTAAAGCACAAAAGTTTCGAAAAAACAGGAGGGATGGAAGGATTTTTTTTTGTTTGTTTTTTGTAAAACTGCTGTTTAGAATTAACATTTCTGAAATCTAAATCATTCTAGAATTGTGTATTCAAAATTTAGTCTAGTTAAAATATTATTTTAATTACAGATCTATAAATGAAATTCGTAACACATTCTGAAAAATTCACGGACGCACTTTAGCTGAACACGGGCCCAGGGACGACGCCCCGTCCGGCCCCCTCTCTTAGGGTCTGTGTATAACTGTACTCAAATTATTGAATACTCAGTAAGTTAGCCCCCCCCTTTACCCAATCCTAGATCCGCCACTGCATGAATAACGAATAATTTCTCACTAAAATAAGCATCCTAGCAACCCTCCTAAACAAATATTCATACCATTATATTAAGGATGTCTTTGATTGTTAATTATATATCAGAACATAAAATATATAGTAATTCTACCCCTCCATTATAATTATAAACAGCTTCTCTGCTATAGAAAAATAAAATGTAGTAGGCAAATTAGAGAACAATTATTATTCGATAATTCGAACAATTGGACATGATAATTATGACGAACAATACTATTATTAATAATTTTCTAAAAAAAAGTCTTCATAAATTAAAAATTTATTTCCATGATTATAAACATACAAAAAATATTAACCTAAACCAGTTAAAATTTTAAAATATTATCCTACAATACTGTTGGGGGAAAAAATTAAGACACAGCCTGTTGTCAGTATCAGCTCAAACATAAATAAACAGTTAGTCGTCGCCATTAAGTTAAAAGTTTTTCCAGAGAAAGATGCGATTTTTTTATTGGTTAACAGCGACTTTCACCGTCACCGGAAGTTGCGTTTTCACTCTGTGGCGATAAAGTTTCGATCTAGCAAACCTGTAAGTTCGATCGCCTATTTTGTTTCACTTTGAATACACTTTTGCGATCGCTTGTAAAAGCGATCGAACTTCCAGAGAGAAAGCGATCGTTTTGGAGACGACCGATCGCGTTTCGTTTGAATCGGGCCCTTGATTTGAAGTCACCCCCGCAGGGAGGGCGAGATTTTGGAGATGTATGGTGAAGAGCCGTTATCTCGCTTGTTCTGGGGGTTCGTTCACTATATCCAAAGTTCTGATGTCCGATAACAATAAAACAAATAGAGAAATACAAAACTAGAAAATGCAATTTTATACAAGTACTGAATGTTTATTAAGTAAATCAAACATAATGGATCACATTTATAAGTCTAGAACTAGTTAAGTAAAATAACACAATTAATCACATTTATGGAAATAATGTACATTCCATTCAGTTGGGAAAAGGAGCTGTCGCTTTTAACCTGTCATATTTCGTTGAGGATGGAAAATGAAATCGTCTAAAGTCAAGACGAAATTTCAACTTTTAGTTCACTTTCAAAAGTACCCTGATTTTGTTAATGAATGCTTTTAAAGGATAGGATGGATTACAGGATTGAAAAAGTTATGCCCCCCTCACCCCCTTGTTTAGTATTAAGCAAGTCAGTCTCCACTTATTCTGGTCAAAATCGTTATGAACAGAACAAAATGGAAAACAGCACTGTTTGGCGACGATCTTTTCAAATACATTCAGACACCAATAAAACATTTTCTGTGTTCCATGAAGTCGAATGTGGGCCAACATTGTCCAAGGATTCTCGGCCCTCTTTAAAATGCGAATGCCATTCATAACCTTGGATCTCATGGTAGATTCATCATACACATTTCTTAGCATTTCCAAAGTCTCTATTGGTGTTTTACCTAACTGCTGACAGAATTTAATGATACAGCACTGTTCAAGAAAAGCCATTTTTATGTCATCAAGCTAAGACAACTGACTTTGGAAGGTAACAGCTGTGAGCGCTGTTCGTCCACACGACATGAGATAAATCAATTTGGACAGGTAGGGTTGGGAGAATCCATTCCAAGCAATTTAACTTGGAACTTGCACTTGGTACTTGCTTTCGTCATCGGGAATAACCACAGTCCCTGAAGTTTTGGATCATTCTACATATAAGCTAATATAAAGCTTTCAGCATAAAATGCACACATAATCAATACTTTCCTTAATTGTCATTTTAATTGTAAATAAAATATAACTTTTCAAATTTGCAATTAAATACTAAATAAAGATTAATTAAAATTCATTTTATATTATTCATAGGTAAAACACACAAAGGTATATTATATGTAAAACTAAAAAATCTTGGTCATGAAAAAATACCTTTTACAAAGTTAAACAGTAATAGCAGCATACTTATATTTTGCAATATTAATAATTTAATAAATATGCTATTATAAATGTAATTAATCTGGTAACTATGCTTAATCGCATTATGCTTCGAGTTTTACAAAACATAGCTGTTTTTCAAAATTATGTTTCTAATTGAGGATCAGAAAAAATCCTCCTATCCCCACCCCACCAGATAAAGGAAAGTAGGAAACCAAGTCAAGTAGTGTTACCCAGTAGAAAAGTCTGCATTTCTGTAATATTATTAAACATATTAGATTATTTTTCACTCCGCTTAAAATTTAGTGACTTAGGATATTTTATAATATGAAATTAAGATATTGAAGTATAACTAAACAATATTATTTGCAAATGGATTTAAAAATCTGCTAAAAATACCTTTTTCTCTTCGTTCTGAAATTATTCAGCTGAATATATAGTAGAATTCGGCCAAATATCTGTTCAGTATTCGGCCTACCAAATGCACAATTGTGGAGACGTCCTGCATCAATTACAGTTGACGCTGCATTACTGGAAAGAAGCTTTATTTGACTGAGCCATCAAATCACAGGACACTTCCCCCTATGCATGTTAAAACGCAGGTACAAAATTCACTTGCAGACAGTAGGCCACAAAAAATTTAAAGGTATTGCACAAGAGCAAATCAAGCAATGATATCATAAACGATCACTTTTTTACACTTGGGGCTGTTATTTTGGTATTTATAACAATTTCTGGGATTATATTTGTTTCTTAAAAGAAAAGAATCCCTTAAGATGATTTTTCAAGAATTTCCAGTTAATCACAAGAAAAACAAATTATTAAGTGACTAAAGCATTACAACAATCAAAATTATGTTCTTTCTTCCTCCTACATACCTACCAACATTCCATTATTGAAAATCTTACAGAACACAATAAAAACCAACTAAAGATTAAATGTTTATCCTTACAATACAGTTAATTATAAATACCAATTTTACTAAAAAATCAAAGCAAGTTATGGAGAAATCTTTTTTCATAGTATGAAAATCAGTTATGATTTTTATAAGCTGATTAATGGAAATACAAATTTATATCAACATCTGTAAAAGAAAGTCATAAATAATTAACATACCTAAATGTGTCATAAGATAGATTGTTATTCTTTAAGAGTGTTCAAAAGTGAGATGAAAATATATATGAATATGATATTAGCGGGGTACCCCCGCTAGCAAGTGGGGACATGCAACCAGTGTTATATATACCAGTCTCAAATAATATCCAATTTCAAGTCTAAGGCTCGCCGAATTGCCAACATACACCATTTTGCAAGATTTTTTTCAGGGAATCATTCGAAGCATAGACTTAACAGCAATCAAAATGAGAAATATCTGTCACTTATATGGTTCGATCACCGAAAAGTAAAGCAGGAATTTATTTGAAAAGTAGCAGTATTTTTTAAAATTATAAACCATAACGTGTTTTATTCATCATTAACTCTGATGTACTAAATGCGATGATTTCAATTCTCTGAAATTTGGCGGAATTCCCCCAACTTAAATCAATTACTCAATTTGGCGAGAATTCTAAAGATAGATCGCTTGAAATCCCTTAACTGCATTATTTCTGATCAGATAATTAAAATTTAACGCTGTATTCTACTAAAATCTATACACTTGTTTTCAAAAATGCTATTTCCGTAACAGAGTTATTCGAAAAAATCATGCGATTTTGGTACATAAATACAAATAAACTAATTATGCCAGGCACTTCAACATTTTGAAAATGTCTCTTTACAAGCTGTACTAAATACTGAAATAAATGATAAATCTGTATCAGTTTCAAAACTTTTAGAAGAAAAGCTTAAAAATGGAAATTTTCTCAAAACACACTCTTTGAAAAATCTTGCAGCTCAAATCTATGTTTAAGAATTTTTTCTGAAAATTTCACAAAACCCACACCTTTTTCGCTTATTGCAGTGTGTAAAGCAGCTTATGGAGAACCATCTGGATTTTTTTGGAGACCACGGTGCTATTAGTTTATTCAATTTGTGTACCAAGACTAAAAGCAGAGTTTTTTTTTCTTCAACATAACCCTTAAGCTCTCAGTAGGTATATTGCACCAAGCCTAAAACTGTGCAGACCACTAGAACTCACTTTCTCAATGGCATATCAGCCATTTTATTTTTCGCCAAACTAAAAAGTTGGGAATAATACCGTAAGCAGGTGTCGGTTGGGTTGGCAACTTTTTTTTGCCGCTAATGTCTAACCTTGTCGACTTGTTTTCAACGCCAAACAAAACATAAACATACGTAGACACATAAGGAAAAAAATAAACCCAAAACTACTATATACTTATCTAAACACATTAAAACATTAGTAGACATATTTCAAATGCAATTATAAACAAAATGTACATAAACAAAGCACTAGCTCTAGGCGCGTTAAAAAATAAATAAACCATAACCTTCAAAATATTCAAAATGCTAAAATATATTTCTGCACATAATTATACAGAAAAATTTCCCTTAAAACATTAAAATAACAGATTTAAATTAATAGAAAAACATTCAAATACACCGACTGCCTTACCCCGCCCCCCCCACACACACATACATACAACTCCCCACAAACAACTCAAAAATACATATATTCAATCATATTTAACCTGAATGGTGCACATGATTTCAAGAAAAATATACTGCAAATATTTTCATAAAATGTTAAAAACACTCTTTAAAAATATCAGAAAACCACTATAATAAACCAACTATTTCCTCCCCCATGTGATTTTTGCAATTTAATACCTTCAAAACACACAACAATTACACTATTAAACAGAATAGAATCACATCTGATCACAAACAACTCAAAAATCCTTACATATTTATTCATATTAAACCTAAAAATTGTACGGAAATTCTGTAAATCATGAGCAAACCCATATAACAAATAAATTTAACCATCCCTCTTAAAACCTTTAAATTTTTTTTTCATCCCAATTCACAAAAAATAACATACTAAAAACTTTACATAGTTATGAAAACATAAGACCACGAATATTCTCTACACCGCTGAACCGTAAAGCAAGGAATAAACATTTAAATAAATAAAAGCACCACATACCTTTAATTTTATTCATGAACAACGTGAGTTCATCACAAAATAAAACCATCACAAGCATTCAAATAAGCATATAACAACTATTCCTCAACACACGCTATATACATATTCTTCACAACTTGCAACAAACATTTTCAATTTTTTGTCGAAATTCACTTGATAAAGAAATAAGAAACAACTCAGCGTATAAAGGAACCGATTTCATTACAGCTCTACACAAATTATCTACATTTATTATAAAACCAAGCAAACATTCCACTTTTCAAAAATAACCATTATAAAATACAAAACTTCAACAGACGACACGACTTCCATTCCCGGCGAATTCAAGTTCAGTTATTTTGCCAGTTAAACTCCTTGAAATTCGTTCAACCAATCACATAATTCCTTCAAACAGCATAGTTTCTCATGACATCAAAACAACACAACTCCGTCGGAAGGGTTACCGAATAGCTAATCTCGATTGGCAACGCTGCCAGGATTGTTTAGTTACATATAGTAAGCTTTGGCGATGGGCACCTGCTTACAGTATTATCCCCAAAAAATTTTACATATTAGCCTCAGAAATCTTCAATCCTTATTATTTTGCATACAAAACATTTCATTCCTGCTCCGATTTCCCATGCACATTATAATTAAAAGCATGCAGGCATATTATAATTTAAAAAATAACCATACAAAAATAAACTAACAAAAAAGATCATTATTCTCCTTTTATTTTTACTTATTTAAGAATTTAAAACATTTTATTCGGCAAAATCGCCACACATGACAAACGCGATGCTTATTTCACACGTTTCTCACTATGGGGGTTACAATTATGGAAAGCTTTCTGTGTGGAAATCATAAAAAATCGCTTAAACTCTGGGAACGGGTGGACTTTCAAAGTTTTAAAGTGGACTATCATTTATTCTATATTATTTTACACATCTGTGCAAAATTTCAGGCCGATTGGTCCATTTTTGTGGATTTGTATACGGTCTAAACCTACAAACAGAAATTCATTTTTATTATTACTTAGATTTCTGTGTATCAAAAGTATACATTTATAAAAAAAACATTAGTCAAATTTACACATTTAAGCTATTAATAAATGGTGGTATCTATGACAAGTTAGAGAGAAAATGGAGTTTCTGCTGTATAAGCAAAAAAATCAATCATATCTTTATCTCATACTGTTCTCAATTTAATAAATTTACAAGCATAATTTAGCTGAACATTAGTGACTGGGGTAGCAAAGTTTAAAAAATTTTGTTTTAAGAATTTTGTTGAATAAAAACACTTCTTGCTAAAAATTTTTCAATAATGCCGATTAAATTTATAATCTTACAATGTAATCAATTTCTTACATTAAACGTTACATGTTGGCAACAATGCTCCTAGCATAAATAATGTTCATTTATTAAATCAAATACAGTTCCGTATTAAATTCTGAATAGAAAAAGCCAAAAACTATGGTGACAGTTTCAAGGGTGAAATGAGTTTTTAAAAAAACACTTTATCGACTGACAGGATAATTAGGATTTTGTTAAACCCGAAAAATCCCAGGTGGATTTAAAAAAAAAAAAAACCAACTGGAAAACTTAAATGGTTTTTTTTTTCAAAATTTCAACTTTAATTTTATAGGTAATACATCTCTGAATATCAGTACACTAATTGCAGGGTTCAATGCATATGATAATTGGGTTTGTATTGCTGCCTCGTCACAAAATTACAAATGATTAATATGGCCCTTTGGAATATTTGTGTTAAATAAAAGTACTAAACTGATAATAAAAGCAAAACTCGTTACAGCTTTTTATTGTTATTATTATTCTGTGATGAATGCCAAAAAACATTCTACAGACAGAAAATATAAAGTGGGTAAAATTATTTATTCCAAACTTAAAGCTCTACTTTTTCAGGTTTTTAAAGAAAAACTAAACTTGCCTGACAATTTATGAGCTAATTTCCCGGCGGCGTATGAATCTGAAATCGTATCAGTACTTTAATTTTAAAATTGAAAATTTGTGCTTTTCTGTTTGTTTTTTACAGATATACATAAAAAAAATATAACTAGAGTAACATGAATTGATTTGGCTGAAACGTGCGTATCCTCTTACCTATAACTTCTTATGTGTGTTTTTTACAAAGTTTTTTATTTACCTTATAATCACAAAGTTTTTTAACGCTGCAATCGTAAATCTGCACACATAATTTCATTACACCGATACGATGCCTCTTGAACCTCATAAGTTTAATATCTATTTCACTGTTTCTGTAAAATACTTCAATAAAATGAAAGTGATGATTAGGAACCGAGAAAAATTAAATTTATTCAGACTTTACTAATTGTTTTATACGAGAAATAGTTTGTAAACATTAGGCTTAACGGCTTTAAAATACACTACTATATACGGATAGAAAGTCGTTATGTTTTAAAGCATGAGTTTTTTGGAAAAGCAACATTTCTTAGCAAAAAGATTTCAGAAAATATAAGTAATAATTTTTAAAAATTACCTTTAAAAATCACCGCCAATTCTTTACGCTGGTTAAAGCAAGGTTCACTTCGTACGTAAATGGATGTTTGGTTGGTTGGTTCGCTGCCACAGCTACAGATAAATGTCGTTAAACAACGAAATTCTAAAATATCTGTTTTATAACATAAAATATAGCAAATTTACGTGGAAAGCATAGTTAAATTCTGTTAACATTTTTTTTCTGTTGAAAAATGACAGAATAGTTCTGTATTTTTACGATTATTTTTTGCAGTGTAATATAGACAGCTGAAATGGTACGAGGAGGAGAAGGTATGTACCTTATTATCTTTTTCATGTCATTCGTATTCTTTCGTCTGTGCAGCAAAAAGAGTTATCATCAAGTAGGTGTAGTTATAAAAGTAATGTAAAAAAACCTGCTGTCATAACTGGTAGTTGTGAAAATTTCTAAATGTTGTTTTAACACTACTTCCACTCAGTCAATAAAGCGAGATTAGTCTCTGAAAGCTTCATGCATCTATGGGATATCATGTAGTGTCATTTTCCACAAAACACATGATCCTCACTCCGAACAACTAATCAATTTATTGAAGTATCTTGTGTTTGTACTTTATTCTTCAGTATGCCTGAATCGAGTGCACATTTCTTCCAGGCATGCCAGTGAAATATCCTTGTATTGACATCATTCATTGGTGTGTGCCGCTGACGCTTTTTTCAAGTTTGATTAATTTTCTTCATTTTGCTTCATGATATTAGCACTAATAGGAGTTTTACGGAAATATCTATTTTTATGCTTTAGGAACTCTGAGCAAAGATCTTCAAAGTTCTCTCCACCGAAGTCCGTAATGGCCTTATCACACTACAGGGAAAATCCGAGCAACTTCGCGCTGGACCAATTTTTCCGACGGACTTGAAGGCGTGGTTATCTTTAAGGGTTGCAAAAGTAAACAAACTCTCTCCGACGCCAAATAGTCATCGCATCGCTGATTTGGCGTGAAAGTTCTTATTTTACTTATCGTGCGCTGGTAAATTTACATCGGATCGGCAGCAATTTCGGCAGCATCGGATGGGCAACAATCTCTAATTCCAAAGTCCACTTGAACGCGGCCATAATTTTATTTACACGTGATTCTGACATCAAGCCAAGCTGCCAAGCTTCGAACATAGTCGACATTGCTCGAAATTGCTTATGACGTAGCAGGAAGAAGTACTCTGATTGGCCGAAATTTCGTCCGACTCGGATTTTTCCTTCAGAAAGGAAAAAGTTGGAGTTCGCGGTCGTCAAGGTAACGGCGGAGGAAATCGGCCGGAAACTTGATTTGCAAAGAAAGTTGGTCGGATTTTTCTCAGTGTGATAGCCCTATTAGTGAGACCTGGGATGCGTGCCGCTGAAGTGCCAAGGAAGGGCGAAAATCAGTTATGGTTCCGCTGGAGGGGCCTGCCTAATTAAGGATATAGCTGCGCAAAGCAAACTTCTAGCAGTAAAATAACTCTCATTTCTATTAATAAAAACTGCATTCAAAACATATTATATTTGTCCATTTAAAATAAATAATGAATTCCACTTTCTACAGGGTGATTGCTAATTCATGGGACAAACTTTAAGGGCTGGTACAGGATACTGTAACAATCACATTTTGTATAGGAATCTATGGTCAAAAGTGAAGCGTCGAAGCACAAACACAGGAAAGAACAAATTCTGGGGAAGGAGGAGAAACGGAGTTAGTAGTTGCTTCTGTTTAGGGATGGACGCGAGACGGCATTTTGCGAGACGAGACAGAGATTTACAGATTTTTTGCGAGACGAGACAAACATTTTTAACATTATGATATAGGGATTTTTGCGCGACGAGACAAAGATTTTCGGCTGTTTTGCGAGACGCGAGACGCCTATTTTTCGTCTCGTGTCCATCCCTACTTCTGTTGCTGGTAGATGGCCAGTTGGCGTTGATTTGGGGAAGAGAGGCCGTTCTCGTTTAAGTTTTCGTCCATTTACCATTAGAAACCCCATGTGGTTTCAGCGTAATGGGGCGCCAACCTACTCCCCCCTACATGTTCGTCAGTACTTGAATGCGACATTTGGCATGCGATGGGTTGGACGTGGTGGATCTATCTTTTGGCCAGCCCGGTCTCCCGATTTGTCGCCCCCTCGATTTATTTTTATGAGGACATTTGAAGAATGGCGTTTATGCCACTCCAGTAGACTCCGATGAAGATCTCGTTGCTCGAGTATCCGTAGTTGCTGCACATGTGCGTGAAATTACTGGTATCTTTCAAAATGTTCGTCAGTCGCTGCACTGACGCTGTCTAGCATGTACCAATGCTGATGGACGCAATTTTTAACACTTATTGTAAATTAATTTCCACTTGTAAACGAAGTTATGAAAATAAAACACTTTCCTTATCATTTGTTCTTTCCTGTGTTTTTGCTTCGACGCTTCACTTTTGACCATACATTCCTACACAAAATATGATTGTTGCAATGTCCTCAAAGCCATGTCCAGCCTTCAAAGTTTGTACCATGTATTAACAGTCACCTAGTATATTCAATATCACAGTCACTGTAGTAAAAGACTCTATTCTTGCCACTTAAGTTGTTAAATTCAAACACTCAGTTGCGTTTTAAATTAATATTTTTGAATTCAATTTTAAAGAATACAAATTTAAGAAATTAAAGTTATATAAAAAGCAACTATATTAAATTATAAAAAAGCATAGTTTTCCAATCGATTGCTGTAAAAATAAATGCAAAATAAATTAAATTTTAGTAGTAATTAATAGTAATTTTAAAATATAATTATTGCACATTAATATTGTGTATGGCTTTCTCACTAATTTAACATTCTGTATTAGAGGAGCGTGATTAAGTTTTAATAATTTGTTTGAAAAAAATCATGAAAGCTAAGAGAGTAATTCTATGTACTTTCGAAAAATAAAGTACCTGTTTCTAATTGCTTCATCAATATAAACATTTTGTTCACAAGGAATTTGATTAAAATTTTATAGTTAATTTCTATATACTCTTTGTACATTGTATAAGAGCATTTTCGAGTACTTTAATTTCATAACAAATACCAGTTCATGGCTTCTGTATCTAATAGTAATTTAAAATGTCAGTCTAATGCTCACTACAAAGATTGTGCACTTACAGTGTACAGATGTGTGACTGGGGAAGCACACTGTATGTGCACTCTCAACTGCAGAACATAAATGTTTTGCGCATTCAGGATGCACAATTGATTGCGCACATCTACCTAATGAATGTGTGCTATGGCTACTCATAACCGTGTACTCAGTTGTGTATTCGGGATGCACAATTGAATGTGCACTTAACCTACACAATGATAATGGGGTAAGGCTACTCACAATGGTGCATCCAGAATACACAATTGAATATGCGTTTAACCTACACATAAAGCTACACATAATTTCTGCGTTTTTAAATAGGAATTATACATTAATTTTACATCACCACAGGAATAGATTCAATGATTCTTTCCTTGGAAATGTAAGCTGCCTTGAAGCAAATACTCATAAGATAGCATGCTCAAAAGAAAAACACTCACAGGTCTTAACTGGAAATAGAATCCCACTTATCATCAGTGCGAGCTTTTCTTTCGAAACATGCAGTCTTGGAAGAAATTAAGCATTTGCCTCACTGCAACTTACACTGCTGAAAAAAGATTAAGTTGAATCTATTATTGTGATATTGCCGCAGTTAAGTTAATGCCAAAATTAAATAAATTTCGTTCTTCCATAAACAGGGATCGCACAGGCATTTTAAATTTGTGTGTCCTAAAAACTCATATTTTCAGTCCTTTGATAAGTTTTCTGGGTCATTTCTGAAATCCTTTTGAAACAGCAGCTTTAGCTTTCTCCCCCGGTATGCGATTTCCATTCTGTTTATATCACTCCTGACTGCAAGAAACACGCAAAAAAGAAGAAAGAAAAGTTTTATTTGCATGCAACTGTAAACCAAGATTCACCCTTTAACTTATAGCTAAAATACAAAACCCGGTAACACACGTTTTGAATTGCCTCGTTGCTTGGTAAGAATGTAAAGAAATGCAGCGCTGCACATGTTGGCTAGTGCAGCGCCAACAGTTGTTCAGTGGTTGTCTTGGCTTAATAGAAATTGTATTAATTTAATTTTTAACGAATGGCCCCGAAAAGTACTTAACTAAATTAAATTTGCGTATAATTAAGAAACTTATTTTTAATTTAAGCTATATCCATCTATTCATAAATATATTTAAAAAACCAGAAATTCAGTGTATCTCTGACGTCAAGATTAGTCATGACGTCAATGTTCGTCAAACTATTGTCCAATGATCGTGCAAATAGTATGTGCGGGATCGCACATTGATTGTGCGGTTAGAGTGTGCACAATTTTTTTAGCGTGTGATAAAATAGTACTCACATATACGTGATTTTTTACTTTTATCCTTGTGCATGACACACGAAAATTTAACTTTTTAAAGGTTACAAAAAAATAACTTATTTAAAAGGAATAGCTGGACGACCTGTCATCACCAGGTTAATCTGTCTACTTGAGCTTCAGAAATTCAATTTAGAAAAGGAATTTCCATATATTTTTAGGAATTAAGAGGGACAGATGTGGAATTTGGGCAGAGTCAGCGAGGCAGTTATCAGCTTAATTATACTATATTAGGACAAGGTGGTAATTATAAAATTCTGAAATTTTTAATGTGTGTTTCTAAACCCATAACGTCTTTATCTAAATGGTATCGGACAGATATCAGAGGAAGCGAACTTTTTTTAATAGCAAACTTTCTTCAGTTTTCGGGTGGTACCAATCCTATCACATTATGTTATAAAAAATTAATAGGCATATAAAAAGAAGAAAGCTACAATCTTCAATGAAAGGATTTAAGAATATAGAAAAAGTATGTTCTTTCAATATTTTATATCAGCTTACATTGCATCCAACTAACGCAGGCTCAAAACATATATTTTTATCAATTATTCTATGAATTCATCTCTCACAACAAATATTATGCACTAATGATAAGCTGTGAAAAATAAAATAATTTTACTATTAAAATTATTTTATTTTTCACAGGTGTACGCGTAAATATATAGTAATCTTTGAAAAAAATCTAACGCTCACTTTCGAAAAAGATAAACAAATATTTTATTTCAACAGTACGGTCTGTCAGTTTTGTTTCTTAGCACATAGATACGTGACTCCATGGCTCAGCGAATTATTTAATAAAAATGCCAGTTACAGTTTCAGTTTTACGCAGTTATTCAGCTTCTTTAAGATTACCTTGTTTAGTTTATTTTTAAGGATGCAGAGTGAACATAAATACACCCACAAAGTGCGCTATATTACTTTATCTGCTTGTACATTCTGATTGTTACATTTATTTCCATGTTTCAGTTTTCTTTTCCTCGTCATCAGAGAAATAGCACGAAACTAAATTATTTGAATGCTTTCTAAAAACCAAGCTTCTAAGAGAGTCAAAAAAATTTTTTTTTGCGATTTCAGTTTCCATGTACACTTGTTTGTCCGACCGTAATCTGACTGATGTAAAAATGAATAGATTGCTATATCCCGTGCACTACTACACCTCGTTAAAACTTTGTATTATCCTCCTGAAAATGATGCATAGATAAAGTTTATAGCAAGGGCGTAACCAAGGGACGGACCACGGAGACATAGACCCATCCCGAAATTTGAAGTTTTGTTAGTTATGTGTCAACAATTAAGTTTTTTGTGATAAATTCTACCTTTTCCTCCTTTTGGGCCACTCCCGAAAGTTTTTTTTGGCTGCATCCCGTATATATAACATGAATAGTTAGTTTCTTTTGAGACGCACATAAAAGAATTCCAATTCATTGATCTCTATGGGCAGTCATTGTTTAAATGGCATTTTAGAGACATTTATCTATTTCAAAAGGCAGTCACTCTATCTTTGGAAGCTATCATCAAACTTTCCGTCCAGGGCCGTTATGGGCTAACGGCTGATATATATATATATCTGAAATGCTAAGAATAATTAGAAAATAACCCACCAGTGAAGTTCGTCCTATTGTGGAATTTATGGTAGCAAATTAATGGATGAATTTGCAAAATAAGCTACTATTTTCTCATAAGCGTTGGTTTGCTCAGTTGGACATAGATAAGCTGCACATTTAGTAAAACTTAACCAACCACGAAAGCTGGAACTGGGGGGGGGGGAAGTGGCCAAAAAGAAAACCTTGGCACCTTCCCCAATGTTCGTTTTCTCGAGCGCCTGGGATTCGGACTGTTGCATCTTTTAGATTGACGACCAGATTTGATTTCTCACCATCTCTCATCTTTATTGAATCAGCATTCTCAATAGCTCCATGTTCCTTGTCTGCAGTAGTAATGGCAGTGGCGACGAACTGATATATGCTGACCACTTCCTCAATTTACTAGTGCTTCATAGTTTCTCTATTTTCTCCCGTTATTGGGAGTCTAGAGAAGTTATGTCTTCTTGTACTTAAATCTGTGTTTTGCACTGTACATATTGTTTCGGACTATTGTACAAGGTTAATGTCTCTGTGCCCGTTATATTGGAAATAAATTTTCAAAATCTGTTTTATAACATATGTAATGTGCATATTAGATTCATAGAAGAGTGTTTTCATAGAAGAAAAATGTATTTAGTATTGGGTTTAAACAAAATTATTGTCAAAGTTTCTATTGCGGTAACTCACAAATCTGAAAACTATTTCAGTGCCTTCAACCTTTTCACTCCTCTCATCACAAGTACAAGACGTCATCATCAGAGATTCCAATTCTGTATCCATCATCGTCTTCCATATGCACAAACACAGCGTTGAGGTACAATGGGTATCAAAATAACCAACGATGTGTGCAGAAAGGAAATCACGTATATTTGCGATATAATGGACAGATGGGTTAACTGCTCTTTTTTTTAGTGGTACATGTGAAAAAATTTGTAAAGTGTTGTATAATCGATGCGCGTTTCAGCGCTCAAGTTTAAGCTGTCAGTAGCTCAAGTTTAAATTTTTTATTGTTTTAGGTGTCAAGATTATAAATTCAGCCATAACTTTTCCAGTAGCCGTTAAAATAGTAATTAGTATTAATACAGTAAACAGATTTTCACTTTACATTAATCATTCTGCAAAAATCTTCTGTATATTTTAAATAGTTATCGTTATTATTAATGACCACTTACGTAAAATAGTCTAAAAACTAAACAAAATTTAGTTTTATTTAAATAATATTTTAAAGACGCATATTAGTTGTAATCTATCTTGTAACACAGCATTTCTCAATCTTGAAGATATTTTTCTTCTTTCTTTTTTTCAAAATCAACTCTCATTTTTCTTATTCAATGAACACAATTTTATAACCTGTGAGTAACAATTACATGTTAATTACACAGTGGCGTAGCCAGAAATTTTTCATGGGGGGGGGTTACGACTACTGCAATTCACATATATGTATAGGTGTGTGATAGAGTGAATAATAAATATTTCGTATTCCAAAAAATTTCTCATAAGGGGCCTGTGACCCCCCCCTATACCCCCTCCTTGGCTACGCCACTGTTAATGCATATGCATATTCGAAACTCTTCTGTTATTACATACATATTCAAAAATCAGTTAGTTTCACTTAAAGCTGCATTTTTAAAAAAAAGAAAGAAAAGAAAAACGACGTATTTTGCCATGGTTTTATTTTTCACTAGCCGCCTCCGGCGACCAGTTGGTTTGCCATCTTAATAAATCTTGTTCGGAGAGAATCTTGTTATTAATATAAATCTTAATTAATATTGTCTAAATTTAAACTAATAGTCTATTCTAAATTTAATTAATTATAAGTTTTTAACACTAACTCTTTTTAAAGCTTTCAAATTTCCTTTCAGCCATTTTATTTGTAAGGCAATAACGCACTTTTAATCTTTTCGATTTCCTGCCTTCTGCTATGCTAATCAAATTTTCAGCTGCAATCTGTTTTATTTATATTTTTTTTCTTTCCATCCTCTTTTCGCACTTATGAAAGCCTAACTTGCAGTATTGCACTACTGATGTACGGAAGATTTACTTTTGTGAAAAGAATTTTAATATTGTGAAAAGATGATGGTAGTATTTGTAAAATAAATATAGAAGCAGAACCGTAGATAATTAAAAATTGTGGCGCATGTGATCGATGATAGTGGTTAGGATTTGATGAATTGGTTGAACACAGGGTATTTCCCTGATTTACGTATTTTTCTTCCAATTTCTTTACAAACACACACACACATCTAGAATACTTGAGCATGCAGTAAACATCCTTATCGAAGGAAAAGAAAACGATCATCAACATGTAAGGTGTGAACAATTCCTTGCACTAAATAAAACATCACTTCCGAACTCTATAGATGAAGACGAATGAAAATGCACTATTTCTTAAATCACCGTAATTGAAGAAAACAGATTATTGACGATAATGACAATTTTTTATTTTCAGCATCACAATATCACAATATAGGCTTCTAGGTTAAATTGCACACGATCAATATTGAAGTAAGGAGCAACAACATATTTTCACATAAAATTAGAATATATTATGGGCACGGACAGAGGCACAAGCCCCGAAGGGCAAGTGCTTGTCCAAACCTCCAACGCAGCTCTACTCTGGTCGCTAACTTACAACTAACTGCTCATATTCAAAGATGCACAGGGGGGTATGTCACGAGGTCAACTTTTTGCCGTTAAGCTATTACATATGTAAGAAAGAAAAAAGGAACACGAAAGACTTTACTAGAACATTCGATGCATGCAGCTGCACACAGAAAAACAAAAAGAAAAACAAAACACTGCGGTCTGGGAGCAGTGCAATACTGCAAGTTAGGCTTTCATATGAATAAGTGCGAAAAGAGGATGGGTAGAAAAAAATATAAATAAAACAGATTGCAGCTGCAAATTTGATTAGCATAGCAGAAGGCAGGAAATCGAAAAGATTAAAAGTGCGTTATTGCCTTACAAATAAAATGGCTGAAAGGGAATTTGAAAGCTTTAAAAAGAGTTACTGTTAAAAACTTATAATTAATTAAATTTAGAATAGACTATTAGTTTAAATTTAGACAATATTAATTAAGATTTGTATTAATAATTTTTTATAAAAGATATGCAGTTGTGTCAACGTGACATACCCCCTGCTTGGCTACGCCACTGTTAATGCATATGCATATTCGAAACTCTTCTGTTATTACATACATATTCAAAAATCAGTTAGTTTCACTTAAAGCTGCATTTTTTAAAAAAAAGAAAGAAAAAGAAAAACGATGTATTTTACCATGGTTTTATTTTTCACTAGCCGCCTCCAGCGACCAGTTGGTTTGCCATCTTAATAAATCTTGTTCGTAGAGAATCCTGTTCCTCACCTGCTTCCTTGGCACTGAAATCTCTCAGATTCTGAATGGAATTTAAAATTAAGATGGTTACAAACAGCAGCGGCCCTACGGTAAGTGTCGCCCCCTGCTAATATAAAAAAAGATGCCCCCTTTTATGCTCTACTTATTTTATGTGTTCGAAAAGGGTTCTTGCAAGCCATGCACAAGCATGGAGCAAAGAACTAACAGGTGAACCACGTCGAACGGAGGGCGAGTCCCTCCGACTGTGGTTGTGACCTCCTTCCTGCCAACAGACAGAGGAAACCTATGGTGTCTATGCTGCACGAGTTTCGTGCTCTCTGGTGTCCTGAGATCTCCTAACGGTGCGACGGTTGTTGTTAGTGATGACGGGTGGACAGCGGGCCGGGCTCGTCCTGCCCCACTCGTCTGGGTTCCAGCACTGCCTTCCCTAATGTGGAGAGACAGGCAAGGGTTACCGTTTACCACCCGCTAGGCAAGCCCCGCGCAACCTGATGAGGGCCTCTCTGAGACTCCTCGAGAAGGTTTTGCTGTCAATGCGGCGGCCCATTGGTACTCCTCAAGGGGGGGCTACCAATCGTGTAATGCTCAACATAGAGCGGGTGCACGTATTGAAATAGTCTCCTTATGTGTTCGAAATGACGCCCCTTCGAAGCCGGCGCCCAGATGCGATGCTTACTGTGTCGGGCCGCAACTGGTTACCAAAAATAAGATTGTTAAATGATAAAAACCAACAAAAAGGAACAAATTATTTTCGTCCTATATATTTCTGAAGAGCTTCTGGATATATTGGCCCTTATCAAAAAACGGAAAGGAAAAAGAAAAGTAAGGAAATCTGAAACGCTTTCAGATTTTAAATACGCACAAAAATGATATATATTAAAAGCGTATTATAATCCATGGGTCTTCCCTATTATCGTTCCTTATTTCATTAAGTTGGAAAGTATATAATTATTCATGAGTGTGATTAAACAAAATTAAAATTGGTATTTCTAACATCCTTTTTCTGGATGTAATACACTAGAAAAACCTTGGTTGTTCGAGCCTCGTCAGAGGGAGACACCCCCCCCCCCTGAGCCCCCTAATTTTTTAGTTTCATTATTGCCATATTAAAACGATAGTAATTGACTATGTCATTTTATCTGGCATCTTTCGAGTATTTTGCCTGGTAACCCTATGTTGAATTTTTTATTATTGTAACCTATTGATAGAAAAATACTGGTGATGCATATTCTACAGCTTACGAAATAGTGTAACAATAGATTAAAGCTGTTGTGAACTAATAGTATTTAAGTATATGTAAAATTATGTGGCATACTTTTATGTCGCATTTTTGGGACACATTTTTCATACAATTTTCAATAAAGGGGGTGAGAGATAAAATGACATAGTCATTAATAGATGGAGAAAAGCTGCACAGAAAAATGCACAATTCCAACTGAATGAAAATTTCAAAAACTTATTCTCAGTTGTATTCAGCAGACAAAAAAATCGTTATTCTTGTATTTTTACTTCAAGAGTCTGAATCATTTAATAAACTTCCCGAATGTGGCAACCTAGATAAGCTTAATCGTCGCTTTTTCCACTGTGGGGTTACAATTACGAAATGGCGGAAAGCAAAAATTAGCCTTTTGCGAAACGTTTTTTATCGATATCTCCAAAAATAATTCGAATTTTAAAAAATCGCTTCGAGGTGTGTTGGGACCTGTCATGGAGAATTTCCGTACAAAATTTGGTAGGTCTACGATCACCCGTCTGCGAGCTACGCGAGACACAGACAAACAAACAAACTAACTAACTAACGGACAGTTTACACATTGCTTTATTTATATAGATTGCAGAAATAACATGACATCATGTCGCTGTGTGTTATTCAATAAAAATGCACATTTTAGTTAAAACTTCACACCGTGTTTCAGTCCTTTTTTTTTTTTTTTTTGGAATACATCACTTTATTTTCAAAAGTGTGTTAGGGAGTGAAGATAAATGCATCCACAAAACACGCTACATTACTTCATCTCCCTTTCAAATGCAACGTCTCTTCTGTTTCTTGTTTTGTTTTATTCGTTATTGGGAAGGCGGCACTAGACTGTATATTTCTTTTTAGGAGGAACACTCAAGTTCTATTGGAATGACTGTCGGCATGCATGCTATCCGAATGTATTGATTAATCTGCACTAAGGTTATTTGCACTAATGAATGCAAGTGCTAATTCCTGGATGAAAAGAAAGGCAAAGCTAATTGAATAGAACTTGCATAAAGAAACGAAGTTCCGTTAATTATTGCCATTCGTTTAATCGACCAGCATTACGAAACGCGCATTGTGTATTGTTAAAGTATTAATTTACTATTAAAGTATATATTTTTTCAAAAAAGTCCGTAAACTATTCTTAAAAATTCAAAAATATAACCACGGTACTTCATGAATATTGTTAGGAATTTTGGAGAGACCTGCTCTTCGGTGGGTTAAATTGTCTAAAATTCGTTTCCTACGAGTCAAATAATTAAAATTTGCATTTTATAACATAAAAATCGGTTAACTAGAATCGCGAGATATAAAGTTTTGGATGTCCCCATTGTTTAACATAGTAACATAGGGTTTTCTCGAACTCTTGAAAAATAGTTGCGCTATCGCTTCATTTTTGGGGACTAATTTTTGGTGCCAAATTTGGAAAAAGTTCAAAAAAAAATTCGCCAAACGTGGCTGCACTTAGAGCGGTTAATGGATCCTGCAATGCTTGCTTCCCTGTATTACTATCACGCAATAGTCTGCGATTGTACAATTATATTTCTATTACGCAATCAAATAACTGGAAACCTCTGGAAAATAGTTGTAGTAGAGAGTCGTAGAATGTTCGAGCGAAAGGTATAACCCAAACAGCACATAAGCTTAAATCAAGCTTGACATTTGGCTTGGCAATGCAAGCTTGGCTTAAGCTGGATTTTAGCTTTCAAAGTGCGCAGTGATGGCGCCATCTGTGAAAGAGAATGGACATTAATTGTCTAGCGTCCTCAAATTTGCTGAAAGTTCGTAAAAGATGTGTTTTATTTTATTATCAGTGCCATATTACCGGCAGGGCAAACGGGGCAACTGCCCAGGGCCTACAGATTTTAGGGCCCAAAAATCTTACATCTTACACTTTTGTAATTTTAAAATAAAATTACAAAGGATAAAAAAAAATTCAGAAGTTAAATAATTTTTTTAATTATAAAGTATGAACAATGAAAATAATTCAAATTTACATTTGTATAAATTAATTTAAACTTATTTTTAATTCTTCGAAATGCTCTATATCGATATAGCATACCAATATGTAGGAAAATAACCACATTTGTAAAGAGAATTTTTAGCGTTAAAAAATAGCAAAATTTTTCAATTATTTGTTATTTTAAGAAATATTTACAAAAATGACTAAAGTGTTTGTATTCCATACATGTTAGCAACTGTGATATAGCATTTCGAAGTAACGTTTAACTATCTGTTTCTTTGATTTCAGATTACTTAACACAAAATTTGTGTTAAGTAAGTAAACCCATTCTATATTTCCAAATATGGAAATTCTTCAAAATAAAATACAATTATACTACGAAATTGATTTCAAAATCAGTCGTTTGTCTCGATTTTGGCCAGCAGTATTGCTCAACGATGAGTGTTGCGATATTGAAAGTTTTAAAACGTGTCCTGCTTTTAAGTTTATATTATGCTTATTTCCCTATTAGTAGAGTCTATAAATCGCACATAACATTATTTAAATTTTGATTCATCCCATGGAAAAATAAAAGAAACTTATCAGCATCGCCCATACTTATCGATCTGGCGTGACAACAGTCACTTCAAACTTTAGTCATAGCTACCCGAGGCAATAATGGCCGAGCGGTTAGCAGGCGTTCCTTCCAGCCTAAGGTTCCCGGGATCGAACCCAGCCATCGACGTTTGATGGAACAGATTAAAATAACTTAAAATTTCAGCATAGTGGGGGGAAATGCGCGGAAAAATAAAGTATGTGGAGCGCGGGCGCCCTGTGTATTTAGAAATTTTTTTTAACTTGATTCAAGCTTGAAATGTCAAGCTTAATGCAAGCTGGGCAAGTGTAAACTAGAACACTTGATTCAAGCTTGCATCAAGCTTACACGCTTGAAATTTTCAAGCTTATTGACTTGATAAATCAAGCTTGCTGCAAGTTTAATGCAAGTTTGCTGTGTTGTCTGGGAAAAGAGCAGGGTCGCTCCAGAGTAGTTGTAAGTGAATGCTCATTGAGTTCGCTGCATCAGTGAAGCTCTGTATTGTGTGTTTTTGGAAGCGATCTTCCGCTTGTTTTAAGAAGCTTGTTTTTGAAATCTGTGAATGATGAGGAATAGTTTACCGTTTTTCCTTGTGAATTTAAACTGAATTTCAGCCAGTAGAAGGATTTTATTATGTGAGTAATACAGCATCTGAGAAACCTTCTATATGTTAAGCTCTTACAAGGCGTGTTATTGCTTATTAATTCCGGTGATTTGTGTATAGAAGATTAATCTTCGAAGTTTTAGAATCAATAAAATTTATATTTTCTCATGTCAAATGGATTATTCACTAGAACTTACCATATACAGAGGGCTTTTAAGTCACGAAACCAAAAATTAAGCAGAGTTTTATGCAAGAATAGTCTAAAATTGCTGATTTTTGTAAACTGTCAATTAGCTTATGAAATTATTCATGAACTTTAAGGTAGTGCCGTCCATAAAATGTTAATAAACCTTAACTAAACAATAGTAGTGTAAAATTTTTTATGTATATCTATGCATTATATATATTAAGGAAAATCCATCTCGAGTTCATAATTGTAAATCAAAGAACATTACGAATTCACGAAAATCTGTTCAATTTTTATATTATCTTCATTTTTTAATATTGCCTCTCAGCTTTCACAGCTAACAACTTGTCTAGCTTTTAGATTGGCTGTGAAAAACGAGTTAATGGTTAATATATCGTGTACATGAATTGTTAACAATCAGTCAATGTCAACTACAGCTTTTTTTTCTAAAAAAGAAAAAAATTAAAAAGCACTCTATCAAATTTTTATTTTTCAGCGCAGAAGTGCATAACATCTTGTCGATGGAAAATATTCAATAAAGATGCCAGTCGCAGTTACGGTTTCACACAGTTTATTGGTTTCTCTTATTTACGGATTTAAAAAAAAAGTATAGGGTTAGGTGGAAAATGCACCCACAAAACACGTTACATTACTTGGTGACTTTTACAAATGCTATTTTTATTGCTTGGTTTTCTTGTTATTTTCTTTTACTCGCCATTGGGAAGATATCATAAAACAAAATACTTCTTTAAACGATAAAATGTATCAGAAGAATATTGCTCACAGCATGCCTGTCACGTTCTAACTGAATGTATTAATTAATTTCTTCGGAGCTTAGTTTGCACTAATGAATGCATTTTCTAATAAATTCAATTGAATAATTCGAAATTCTTAAAATTATCATCGCGTATGTTTAATTAACAGACATTACAAAACTTAAATTAAATACCGTTAAAATTTTTAACGACATGACTAATTAAATTCTGAAATTTAAAAATTTAAAATAATTAAATCCAATTGGATAGAATTTTTATAAATATTCAAATATCTTTGATGATTTTCACGAGTGCTTAATTAACGAAATTACAAAACTAAAAAACATTTTTATTGTGAGTATTTTGTAGGGAATGCAATCCCACACAGTTTTTCATTGCACGGAATTTCGGGATTGAGATTTATTGATCCCGCGGAATTGGCACATCATTCAGCTAAGAATTCATTTCAACAAGGAAAAATGGAAAAAAGTAAGATTTTACGCACTATGAAGTGTAATAGTAATAATTAATGTTTTTTGATAATTAATACAATAACTTACAGAAGTATGAAAATTATAGTTATGATATTCAAAATAATATATTTAGTTCTTAAAAAAAGAGAGATGTAGAAAAGGCAATGTAAAGTGTCACTCGTCTTCCTGGTTTGTTCAAATTTTAGTATAGTTAAAAGCGTGAATTAAAAATATATATATATATTCAAAATGAAACTTTTTTATAATTTATTCGTGATTGTTCGCTAAGAGATATATTAGCATAAAATATATCTGCTCATTTGGACATTGAAAAGTTTGAAATATTTAGATTACAATATTTGATTCAGACTCCCATTGGAGGATAATTAGAAAAACTAAAACTTTAAAATTTTATTGATTCATGCATTGTGATGAGATACATACATATGCAACAATTTTTTTATCAATCGATGATCGGGAAGGTGGCGCAAAATTGTAATAAAAACAACTTATTTCGCAGTTTCAATATCCCGGGAATACGGTCCTATTCCCTCGGGACTAGTCCCGCAAACGTTTATGATCGATCCAGCAGGATCCTGTTCCCGCGTTATCGGGATTATATTCTCTAGGATTTTGTTCTCAACAAACTAAAAACAAAATTTTTGGTGAACATGATGTTGATGATGGGAAAGTGAATGATATTTTTTAACTCTTCCTCAAGCGTGCAGTCTCGTATAATTATTAATTTTAGGAAAATTAAGAATTCTAGACTAAATACAGGATGATCAATTTAAACGAGTACACGTTTGTTTTTAGTGTTATCCCCATATATAATATATATGTAGCAGGACTTTCAGCATCATTACTTATTTAAGATGTCTATATTTAATCTGCGGGTAGCTTTTTTTTTTCACTTTCTAAATGCGAAAAGTGTCTTTTTAAACCTAAATTCGCTTGAAAATCATTAGCAATTTTTAATTAAATTCTTCGCTAATGATTTGAATATTATGCTTTTCCAAAAATAAAATTATTACAGGATTTGTGTGCCTCCGTTTTTGTTTTACCTCACAAATAAAGTTGCAACAGTTCACAATTACCCTCTATCACAAACAATAAAGAGCTGTTACAGAGTCATCACTGTCACTGAGTGAAAATAACACAAATATAGATACTTATATATAAAATTAATCTCTTCATGCAAAATAATATGTTTTTCAGTGCATAAATAATGTTTTATTTGTTGCGAAAATAACAATACTTTTTAAGATAATCTCTTGCAACCAGATTTATTTAGCTGGGAAAATCTTTTTTTAGAAAGAAATGTTTTCCTCTGAATAAAAATGCTGACATTAAAAAAAAACGTATTTATCTCAGCTGAGACTTACTAAAGCTTCATAATACTAGGACAGACAGTGGATAAAATTCTTTGAAAAAAAATTACTAGAACGATCATAACAAAATAAAATGAAGGAGTAAACTTAGATTGTCAGTAGCTTGAGATAAGAAAAGCAGTTTGGCTTCCACGCAGTATTCCATTCTTATCTGATTTGATATATTTCTATTTAATGATTTATTAATAAGTTACTTTTTTATTTATTGTCATTTATATATATTTATTTCCCCATTACAAATCTTCTTTTATGAAAAAGTAATATATTACCGAAAAAGAGCTAAATTATCATTATTTACAGCAAACATTAATCACACACATGGTATTCATAATCATTTACTGAATTTTTCTTATCATTATTAATTAAATGGTGCTTAATCATTTAATTGGCATCATTTACTTAATTGCTTTTTAATAATCAAGGACTATTAGCGATTATTAAATCGTATTAATATTTTCAGACCTTTTCTGCGTAGGAAAACACAAACATTACATGTATGAAGTGGTTCATTTTAAAAGGAAACTTCTACACTATTGGGGACATTTTTTTAATCCTTCGATTAAATAAAAGTAGACGCATCTTTTGGTGTTAATAGGTATCAATACGTTCATATGTACTGTTTAATGCATGAGATATCTTGCGCCTCTAACAAGGAGAGGGCAAGACCTTGGAATCACCGATTAGAACGAAATTTGGTACAAATATAGCTCACGAGACATACAATTACTGATGCAAATTTTAGGATGCACCTTACAAGCATTTTCACGAAATCACATTCCGAACATTCGAAATTCAGGGTATGCAGCTTAAATACATTTTTTATGCAAAATGAGCAGAACGTAAGTGACGTAGAGTGTAAACGCGCTGCTTAGCGGTTCAGTTGTTAGCGAGTTCGATTCCAACTGTCGCTGAAATTTTTTTTAATTTTTCTTTTGTTCATTTTAATGTCCAATTTAATTAAATAATAAAATAAAATTAATTTTAACATCACAGCTTGTGTTATTGATTCAATTTCAAATAAATTATTAATATTATGTGCCTTTTCCTCATTTATTTATTTATTTATCATTAATCATCTTACGATTATCTGCGGGGCAAATAATTATACTTAAAATGTCTGTAATTTGCAAATAAATACATCCCCATTTTAATTTACAAGGGTCTCAAACGCGTAGCATTTGGAGAAAACCTCCCTTAGCTCCAAACCATTAGATGGACAGCCGCGCAACACCTATTTTATACGACCTCTCTTTGAAGGAATATAATTCGTAATACAACCATTCACAAAATTAGATATGTTTGCATGCTACAAGCATCTGTTCCTTGATGAAGCATTCTTTTGGATTAAATTGTTTATTTTTATTATTTTTTTGCTTCTTAAATTTCTATACTATTTGTAAATACCACACAGAGAGGGAAAAATACCTATTATATTAATAATTCATATGAAATCGATTCAATTACACAAGCTGTGATGTTAAAATTAATTTTATTGTATTATTTAATTAAACTGGACAGTAAAATGAACAAAGATTCAAAAAAACTTCAGGGACAGATGGAATCAAACCCGCTAACAACAGCACCGCAAGTCAGCGCTTTTACTCTCTACGCATCGTACGCTCCGTTCTTTTGCATCAAAAAAGTATTTAAGCTGTATACGCTGATTTTCGAATGTTCGGAGCGTGATTTCCTGAGAATGCCTCTAAGGTGCCTCCGAAAATCTGCATCAGTGATTGTATGTATAGTCAGCTATATTTGTACCAAATTTCATTCAAATCGGTGATTCCAAGGTCGCGCCCTCTCCGTAAGTTTGATGTTCTTAACCCATTTTTACCTCCCCTTACTCATCATTTTTTTTTTTACCTCGCATTTAAAATCTCAAAGAATCCCCCTTTTAAAACTAAACGAAAAATTATTCTTACATTTAACAGAAAAAGGAATTTTACTAATTTTACTTTTTTTCAAATGGGCGGGCACAGGCCACAAGCTTTTCTGCCACTACTAAGTCCCAAACGACTGGACATTTTATTATGGGGGCGCCCAACGGGCCGCCAGCGTTGCCCCCTATGAAGGGGCGGACAATTTAACACCCAAGCCCAAGCACAGAATCGAACCCGGATCCAACGTGTGATGGAATAGTTCTTAAGCCATTATACCACCTGGACGGCCACTAATTTTACTAATTTAATTTATTCTTCAGATAACATCTATTTTTAATCCTGAACTATTATTCAATATTCTAAGCAGATGGGCCTTTCACTACTGTGTTATAATTGATCAATGTGAATTATGCAGCAACCCGTCCTGCGGTGGCCTAGTCACGAAACTCCGTTCCCGTAAGAACACGGAAAGTGAAGCAGCACCCGGATTGGCCAGTGCTTGGGAGGTAGAACACTCGTGGCTAGGCTGCTGTGGGATCGTGTAAGCTAATGGAAGGTGGTGTATGTAACATGTGGTGGCTTCAATCTCCTCCATGTTTAACGCTACCTCTGGAGGTACCGATTTCAGATTGTTGGACCTTCATCTGGAATTGGTTCAGAATTAGAGGACCCCAAGCTAAGTCGGACTTCCTCCCACTGGGGCTCATTAAAATGGAAGCCGCCCATCGCCTTGCTATACGGGGCGGGGGGGGGGGGATCTGGCACCGCTCAGTGATTGCCAGAGGGCATTAGCAACAACAACATACAGCACTGCATGGAGACAAAGCAAGAAAACAGTCTTTCTTCCCTTTGCTTCAGTAATACCAACAGTTCTCCTGTCAATATTACCAACAGTTCTCCTTGTTGATCTTTCCTCTTTTGAATTTTTCCTTTAGGTTAGCATTAAAGACCGCATTAATTTACTCTCACTACTAAATCATTAGACGAGCTCAGGGAATGAATCAGTGATGCGTTGTAGACCATTGGAACGATGACGCTACAAGATGTGAGGCAACTGCAACTACCGCCTTAATGCGTTCCGAACCAAGGGACACACATAAAATGCTGTAGAGTGCAAAAAAATTTGAGTGTGATAGTTTTTCATGTATCACTCGTATATGTAGTAATATAATTGATCGTTTTGAAATCGGACGAATATTCTATAATAGCCCAGCATAAAAGTATTTCGTAAAGCTCTTTGAGAAGTGAATATTCGGCTCAAACTATCAATGTAAGGGTTTAGTTCTAATCATGTAATAGTAGTAGGGTAAAATATTATGATGTCATAGTCTAAGTCAGGTATGGGCAACCTTTGGAAAGTTGTGGGCCAAACTTTAGGATGTTAGCGAAGTCGCGGGCCAAACTTGCGAATTTTAGCGAAGTGGCGGGCCGTATAATTAGGATTTATATGGGATATTGAATGCTTTATACGGAGTTTTCAAATGTTCCGTGGGCCGTATCAAAAGCCGTGGCGGGCCACATCCGGCCCTCGGGCCGGCGGTTGCCCATATGTGGTCTAAGTGATATAATTTTTCTCAAACAGTTCGTTTAACAGTATCACTTGCACACACATATTGAAGTGACACTGTAACAGCATTACTTCAATTTCAAGAATATACAAGGGTTTACAAGAACGTTAAACTCACTCGAAAGCTTGCGATCGAACGAAGTCAAAGAAACTAAGGAAAAATAGCTTCTCATTTGCAATAAATTTATAAATATTAATACCTCGAAAAATTAACTTAGTAACCATTAGCTATCATGTAACTTATTGATTTCACATAATTCAAAAATAAGTTTTTAAGAAATCATCATACACATCGTTATTAAATTACAATCCTACGATTAACACAAGTTGAAATATCTTACATGCAAGCTTTTTGTTCTAATAAATTTTTATGCTGAATTGAGTAAATGTTCTTTTCCTGAGAAATATTGTAAGAATGCATCGAAAATGGGACCAAAAAATATTTATAATTAATATACGACAAATATGCTTTCAAGCATTAACCTAAAAACTTTTTAAAGTAGTTCCATTAAACGTAAGACAGCATTTTACGACTCGTCACACTGCAAAAAGCACATTTTAATTACCACTTCAATATGAAATATCCCGATGAGTAAAAGATGTTTCACAAATAATTTCCCACACAGTTTATTAAATTTAAACGCGCATCAGACTTGTCTGAGTGATTCACTAACAAGCTGTAACATTTGATGCATAATTTTAACTTGTAAACTTCCGACACAATAAATTCCATCTGTTCCAGAGCTTTGTCATCCCTAGAAACTTAATTACATCAAATGACATGATACGGAAAATAATTTCAGTTGCGGCATGTCATTCAAATACCCGTCCTGGTAATTTGAAAGCACTTAGTATTTGTTGTTAACTGACAATGTTGATAAAATCCTTCGTTTGTTAATTGTGTTAACATGATGCTGACGAGATACTCGCACTGAGTTCTGAGAGAGGAGTTTGTTTCAAAACACTAAAGATAAAATATCAAAGTGTGATTGTGCATAAAGATGAATTTGAAGAAAAAAGAAA
This sequence comes from Cheiracanthium punctorium, assembly GCA_038373885.1. Lineage (NCBI taxonomy): Eukaryota > Metazoa > Arthropoda > Arachnida > Araneae > Cheiracanthiidae > Cheiracanthium > Cheiracanthium punctorium. The sequence goes on along the minus strand of JAWZYV010019719.1, from coordinate 544,718 downwards.
ATGGTGTGGTAACGTGAGTGATTCCCATAAAACATACATTAATTGCTGCACGAGTTTAAGCAGGAAATGATATTACAAATTGTTTGATTGGTGCTCTATATTTATTCATACACTTTCTTTCTAACTCCCTTCTTCCACCTGTAAAATAAGTATCAATCAATTAAAATTCTGGTTTCTTGTATTGATCGATTAATATACACTGAACATAAGTTAATGCGAAGAAGAAGGGGTTTCACAAATAAAGGGATTTGTATAAAATGTTCGTTCCTAGTTTGATTCCAAAAGGATAGCAATCCTTTTAACAAAACAATAAACTATGAAAAACATAATGTAACAAGCTTTTGTAGACTTGTAAAAATACACACTAGTATACTTTACGCGTGGATGAAGCTAGCTTCCAACTAGGTCTTTCTGCAAGTACATCAACTCAACTCGTGGCTTTTACCTGGCGTCATAGCACAAAAACGGCGGAGACGGGCGTTGCCTTGACTATCTTTCTCAGAAGTCAAGAGCAGTCAGCTAGAATCCTCCGGTCGTTTCTCAGGAACCACGTGCTCTCACTTAGCATCCTCTGGTTGCTTCCAGGAGGTCTATTCTCCCTCACTTGTCCGGAGCAAGTTGTTAATTAGCTTTCAAATTTACCGACCCACTTGTTGGTTATCGACTACCTAGCGACTTTCTGGCCTGTTCCTAACCTCGTTCAGCCAATCATAGCAGCCCGTTAACGCTCCTCCCTAAGATTCCTCCTCAAGGTGGGGCAGAGTTAACGACTTGGTTTTTCAACCGATTCGGGAAGAATCGACCCCCTGGACTGCTGGTTGAGTGAAAGCGACTAATTTAAGCTTATGCTTAGCTTTTATGCCTCCTTTCGTCTTCATTGCGCATGCACTAATTATAAATACGCATTCCATGCGGAAAATAACATGCCACTAGCAACCTGCTGCTTTACAATACTCTGGATGTCACACAGTCATCGCAATCGTAAATCCTAGGGGCTCAAGTAAATCCACTAAACGGCACAGTGCCTAGTAGTTGACGGTCGTTTTCGGCTTGATGGACAAATAAGTTTTCTTCTTTGGTGAACATTCGGAGAACGCTGACTGAGTCACCACAAGCATTTATAGAGCAATCCAAGATTATAATTAATTAGAAAACTTAGTAAAGTGGCAGACATTAGAAAAAGGTTTGGCAAGCCAATCGTTTCGGGTAGTACAAAAGGTTCCATCCTTCTTCATTGTAAAACAGCTTATCATTCTCACGGGTAGGAGAGTTAGAATCATAGATAGTTGTGAAGATTGGAAACGTAGATCAATATAGAACTGTACAAATGAACTGGGAGGTTTCCATGCTTTGTACGATGTACGAGTACGTAGGCTTCAGAGTTCATTACAGGATCCCGAAATTTGGATTGGAGGTTCTAAATTGAATTCTAGATCAAAACCTGCAAATTTTAAGGAGTAAGAACTCAGGCAATTTTAAGATATTGCTTAACTTTTTATATGAAGCTCTCATACTTACTAACAATTGAGATATTTACAAATTTTCGTTTAAACGTAAGGGATTTTTAATTCAATATAGTTTATTAATTTTATTTTAAACTTCTAATTCTTCGTAATGGAAACCAAGCCGTTTCCAATTGACATTTGTATAAAACCATGCACCGGGAAGTAACTGTCTTCTTGATTCCTCTGCAACCTGAAACTGTCACGCGATAATCTTTTTTAATTTTCCATTCATTGTTGGACTTTAAATATCGGATATGATACTGATAAAACAAATCAATTTTATTTCATTATATGTTCATACGTTGAACACCTAGATAATGTCTTGTACATGGATAAATGGTACCTGAAAACTACATTTTGTACTGTTGACCGCTTTTTGTCTTAAAGTACAGCTGCGGAAAAAAAAAAAGTCTCACTTGCTCTTTATTTCGCCATCGCTCGTCGTATAGCAAAGTTATATATACCATTCGTTTGCAAATAACGCGTACTTTAATTTACTATTAATTTAATTTGCATAAGGGGCCGTCTTCATATTTAATTCTGCATCAACTTCGTTTTTCTCAATGGCAACCCCATATTTTGACTTTATTAAACGAAAGAAAACCTTCAAATTACCCTAAATATAAATTTTCACCAATTTTCTACGATAATTTCCGGAGATATTGCGAATTCATTTTTGCGCGTTTTTAAGGGACTTTCTGCAAATTGAAAAACGTTATTTGTAGGTTCCGAACTTACGCCTTTCATTTATTTCGCTCCCGAGAATTAAAAGAAATTAATATTATTTTCAAGGAAAATAGTGTTCCCATCTCTCTTAAAGTTTTTTGTACTGAGAATATCAAGGGTAGAATAGAATATTTAGTCTGTGGTCCAAATGACCCGTGAGTTCATAACTTCCTTGGTTCGTACACATGATTTAAGGGAAAAATGCAAAATGACTGCTAAGGATTTTTAAAATCTTTGTAATTTTGAAATTGTTATTCAGTGTTTCCCTTGATGTTTCTCTTAGACAGCTGAAATGTTGGCAGGAGTTAGAGGCTGCTCCCTGCTCTTCTGACTACAAGCATGAATATTGCTCGACTCAGCTATGGTCGAACTTCATGAAGAATGGTTTCATGATTGAAAATTTATTTGTTTGAATTTCATGTAAAAAACGCAATTACTTTTTTGCCGACCCAATATTATCACTGTGTTTGTTATTTCACTTTCTTCATTTAATACTATCGTCTGCAATGCGCAATATTCTTAAGGCTTTTGGCGGTATTTTAATTTATAGTTAGATGAAAATTTTTTTACAGAAAAACATGATTTTGAATATTTCATAAAGTATTGGGAATTCCAAAGACCTAATGTTTCCGATATTAAAAAAGGTCACATTCATGCCTGGAAAGTTGAGGATGTTAGTTTTTCATAAATAGGACGTTATATTAGAAGACATACATCTTTTGCATCTAATTCTATAGCTGGAAAATATTTTATTTGGGGGAATATGGTAGCGGACGCAACAATACACGCTTTATAGAATCCCCAACAAACTGTAAAAACCTCTAATTTATTTGCTTCAAAATTTGATATTTTTAATACTGGTATCTTTTACTGTGTTTTTGCACAAAATAAATCTAATTTACATTTATTTTATGCAATTTTCAAAAAATTTTCACTTAATAAATTTATATATGGTCCCTTAACTCATGAAAATAACACATTTTATTTAATATAAATTAAACTACTGAACGTAAAAATTTGAAATTTTGCACAGTCATGTAATATTAATTTCTGCATCTATTTCCATCGAAATTTGGTTAGGTCGCTATTCATAATTTTTTTGAATATTAATTTAATAATTCATAATTCATATTCATAATTTATTAAAAATCATAATAACATTAAATTATGTTTGGGTCGTTTAGTTCTAATAGTGCGAATAAAAATCAGCTTCTTACTACCAATATTATATGAGATATGAATTGAAGTATGAAAAAATATTTTAACATAGCGGGAGGGGGATTTTGGGTGCTCATAATTCACTCATTTTCTGTCCAAATTTATTGAAAATTGCTGTCGGGGTTAAAATGAGCTAAATTTTTGAAATATGAAGTGAAATCTAGGGGTTGCTATTGAAAAAAAAAAGTTGGTGCGAATTTTAATATGTAGATGGCCCCTTATGCAATTTTTATGCATAGCAAATTAAAGTGTGCGTCAATCGTAAACGATTGGTATCTGTAACTTTGCTGTGCGACGAACGACGGCCGAAAAATGTACAAGTGGGACTTTTTTTTTCCGCAGCTGTACATTCTAGATATACTTATGATTCAAAATAGTATTGATTGCATAAAAAGTATTACAACTAAAATCACTAATCTGTTAATTTTTTTCTTGGTTCACTACTCTCCGAGTTCATCGTTAATTAATTTCACAAAACCAATAACTGTTATAAAAAGTATCTCGAAGAAGTCAAACTGTCTTGTAAACCACATCAAATGAATACACAAATAAGACTATCCTTTCGCTTCAGTCTAGTTCAGCATTAAAGAAAACAACGAAGATTAACTCTGCAGTAACTCGCTATCCAATAAGTAAAAAAAGCAAATGTTATGTAATAAATTTTTACTTATGTCGGCATCGGGTGTGTTAGATTTTCTTTAAAAATTCTTTTCCCTAATGAAAAGGGTGATTTTGGTATATCAGAAGAAAAGCTTTTTACTTACTCCTATGGCTTTTTCATTACATTGATGAGTCGAGTAACATTACACCAAAGTGTGTCTTATCAGTTTAATATCTTAAATGCGTGATTAAGAGCGAACAAAAAGGACATCTGGGAGTGACTTTATACACCATTAGGTTCGCGTTTTGCTAACTATACCCAATAAAACTTTTAGCTTCCATCTAAAGCAGCTTTTTGCTTATATTTTTTGCGGGGGGGGGCAGCATACATGAAATAAAGAAAAAATAATTATTCAAAATAAAGTTAAACAACAACGTTTTAGTTTCTAATGTATAGATTGAGATTTTTATACAGAATATTATAATTCACGGTGAACAAATTTTCAGATTGCGATAGCTTGTTGTGGGAAAAGTGTGCAGTTAGTTACTCCATGCACATCCAAACTTCTCACTTGAGCAGTGAATGCTTCGTGACATAACAAACTTGGAGGAGTGAAAGCATGTGTTGTGCACTCGGTGGCTCGCTGATTGTAAAAAAAAAAAATTAGCATTAGTGAGTACATTATCAGCATGTAAATTGAAATCGTACAATCTTCAAAGTAAACTTTGTGAATGTATTGTATGCTTCATGCTTGATAACAAGCCATGGAAAAAATTCAATTCAATAATGCATTTGATCTTCGCGTGCATCAATGGCGCTTGTCGTCAAGATAGACCATTTGTACAGTCAGGCTTGACTAACCTTGATCATGTATATCGTGTCGTGACAACTACTGTACATCTACAACCCGTTTGCCCAGCCTTTTGGCCATTTTAACCTCAATCTGATCTCTGCTGGCTGCCATACCAAACACCTTGATTGTCTATTGATTTTTTCACTCTTAAAATCTCTAAAATCTCAGAATCAATCTATTAAATTTCAATATGCACAGCTCTAAACAAGTAAGTGTAGTTAGTATGCTTCAATATAGCGTAAATGCATGACGAAACGTTTCTAAAAAATTTCTACGGATTGCCTTAGAAAGAAATTCTATTGATATATTTTTACTTGCCAAAATATTACATTCACAAGCATATTATGTCCAGGGTGGATTATTTAGAACTGTTTGTTTTCTTCTGCTGAGACAAAAAACTCATAACTTTTCGTTTGTTGCCGCGAAAACTTCAAATTTAGTGGTACTAGAAATGCAAATGTGACACAAATTTGTGTTTTTGGCGAAATAATAAATCGAATGCGGTTGAGAACAACGCTATCTGATATGCAAATCGTGCTGTGAGATTTTGATGCATATTTGTTTTTCTTCAAAATGCACATGAATATTTCTTCTTTGTTTTTGCGTACGTAATAAATAAAATCATCAACAGAATTAAATAAAAAAAAAGTCAGAAATGCTTATGTTTCTCATGCTGAGTTTCATCAAAAGAGGGAAGTGATTATTTTTCTTGGAGATGAAATATGTGGCTGCTTTAATGTGTATTTCTATTGCTGGAGAACATCGTCAATGCCAACGCTCATTGAGATAAAATGTTTTTTCGTGATAAAAGTATCTTATGTTCTCGAAATTTTAATATTATGCATTCCCCTGAAACAGAAAAATATTTTATTCATATTTAAAATTCCCAGTACCTGAAATATACTTACAAATACACATGTAGATAGGTGAAAGGTGGGCAAAATGGGGCACTTGAGTCTATTCTGACCGATAACTTTGTGACAAATAGAAATAAATTAAACATGTAATAATTATTTCAACTTTACAATCTTAGTTGTTATTCTGCAATATTGAAACTTGACATACTCTGAACATTTTGGGATTTGTTTCTCAGTCTATCCAAAGTTGCAAACTGCCCCATTTTGCCCTGTGGGATAAGGCAAAATGGTGTACAAACACAGTTCGCATAGTTCAAAGTACACATGTAAACATATCATCAACGTCGTCAACCAACGCACTGATCTTGAATATATATATCGCTACAGTACAAGCATGTAACATCTACATCATCTGGATCACTGTCAGACGATTGTCGTCTGTTCGTAAAGTAGCAACGCGACGTCTTTGAGCTTGTGAACTGTTCGACATCCGAATTTTTACCATTTTTCTTCGGTACAGGCCCAGATAAGGTCAGACAAGGTACCCAATTTTGTCTCACCTCGAGAGACAACGTTTTGCCTTACAAGCAACCATTCAAAACAGCTAGACCTACCTAACAAACCACACTTTTCCATGAAATATACTTGTAAAACTTCACTTTTATCAAGTGTTAGCTGTCACGTTAATATCTGCATTCGAACGTAATAAAAAATATCCTAACATTACACTTACGTTAGATCAGGGTAATGCAAAAAGTAATAAATCTTTGGAGCATATATCTGCTGTGACTCTGCAAGCTGTAGCACACGTGGAAACGAAATATAGGCACGTTATGCACTACAACCTATAGTATTGGCATAGAGATGGCAGTACTTGATAAGCGGGAAAATCAAAAACCTCGTTTTGCCTAGTACCCCATTTAGATCACTTTTCTCCTATAGTACAGGAATTCAAGCAGTTGTTCGGTATGTAATTTATTATCAAACAGATTTTAGAGGAATACTCGTAGATGTGTGTCGGGATGAGCTAAGAGGCATGAATATTTAAAATTAACTCGAGACTAATGTTTGTATATCTATATCCCAGCAGACAAACCAAGTTATACTAGAGGCTGCATCTAGTGTTCCCAAAATAGTTAAAATCACTTATGAAATGGAATAATTGAAAATGTAGAAATCTGATAAATCGAAAGTATATTTTAACTAGTAAAGAAAAATTATCATTTCGAAGAGCGTTCCCCGCACAACAAACACAACGTATGTTTCTGTATTATCTCCAATTTACAAGATGCGTTCTGAAAGTTTGGTAAATCGTCTCATAATATAAAGGAAACTACATATACAAATTAATACTTTATTGGCATTCAAAGTAATCTCAATTAGCTGCTACAAGGCATTTCAACCATTAATTCTGTCCGTATTAGGGAATGCCATCCCATTCCCGCGGGAAGACTATATCACGACTATAATTTTCATATTTATGTAAGGTATTGTATTAATTGTCAAATAAGATAAAGTAACTGAACTTGATAGTGCTTACAATCTTACTTTTTCCTACTTTCCTCTATTGAAGTTAATTTTTAATTTATTGAAATGTCAATCCCGCGGGATCAACAAATCTCAACACCGAAATCTCGCGAAACGAAAAACAGTGCGGGATTGCGCACCCTAGCTGGTGGAAGACATACAGACATACATCTACTGCATCTAATTCTATACATATAAAATATTTTATTTTGGGTGGGAGGGGGAGGGGGAGGGGAATAGTGGACTCAACAATACACGCAATACCGCGAAACGAAAACAGTGCTGCATTGCATTCCCTAGTCGGTATTGATCAAAGTAGTGCTGTCACATGTTGTTGGATCTGAGGAAGGTCAGCAAAACAAAAGCCTTTTAGGACTCTTTAGAGGCGAAGAAACAAGAAGAAATCTGCAGGTACCAGATCTGGAAAATTTGGAGGATATTCCAGAACTGTCACCTGGCGCGTAGCGAAGATGTACCTGATGACTGATCGCAATGTGTAAATCGGCATTGTCGTGGAGCAGATTCAACTGTCAACACCTACACAGCTGCGACCGCAGGGTCCTCTCTAGGTTCGAGCAACTCGTACATTTGACCGGAGCGGAATTTTGACTGTGAGTGTGGAAAAACGATAAAAGAAATTTTCAGAAAAATATTTTTTTTTTTCTTTTTTTTTTTTTTGTCCGGAGAGGAAAACGACTTGAACGGGTCTTGGTGTCCGAATCCACTTGAGGCTTTGTAGAAGCCTTTTCTAAACTCTCGTCTACGGTTCTGAGTGGACTTTTGTACCTGAGGTATGCATTCAGGATAAATCAAGCTCTTGATGTTTTCTCTGCTTGTTTGACATCTTAACCCTTTGAGGCGCAACCCTTTCCCAATGCTGAAAAAAGGGCAGCCGTTGCCATCGCTCGACTTAACTACCAGCAAGATGGAGGACGATCAAAAAGTTCATCGCGTGCCACAGATCTAGAAACCCTTTTTTGACGCAGCTGGCTGTGTCAGATCTGTGGCAAGCGATGAACGTTTCGATAGTCCGCCATCTTGCTGGTAGTTAAGTCGAGCGATGGCAACGGCTGCCCTTTTTTCAGCATTGGGCAATCTATCCAGCTGTTCTCGCATTCTTTCATTTTTCAGCCAATGTCAGTGCTGTTAAAAAGAATCGTGACATTTTTTTACGGGAAATGACGTGCTAAAAAGTAAAGGATTCTCGTGGAGCTATGTCACCCGTAACTATTTTTATAGAAATCAAATCTATTCTTCGTGACTGTCAACAGTCAAAACGTTAGAGTTGGTGTCCCCAGAGCGGGAACACTGCGCGTTAAAGGGTTAACTCGTACGCTTTGCAAATGTTAGTGAATATTGTTGCTTACACTGTCGAGGCTTATCTTCAGTTCTTCTGCTATAATTCTCAAATTCTGCTGCTGATCATTTGCATTCATTCATTGCACTCGTCGGATGTTGTCTGCGATTGTGCTGTTGACAGTCTAGGCGTTCCTGGTTCATACTCGGCATCTATTTTTTTGTATATAAAACGTTTAAAAACTCAAAAACACACTTTCATTTTACTGCTTCCAAATCGTAATCTTTCTGTATGTAACATCTGATGTGTATGCGTCGCCGTTTTGCCTAAGAAGCAAAACTCGATGTTTACGCGTTGCTCTATTTCGAAACGACAAGTCCGTACTCTCACACTGACTTGAATTAAACTGGTAATAGTGCAGACTTACTCTTAAAGTTCATGATTCGCACGCTAGGGGCACTAATAGACATGTCTCTCACTGCATTTCAACTACAGCGGTTACTCAACTATGGGACCATTCACCCAAACTTTTCGAACGGATAATGAAAATAATAAACGACATGTAAGTCTATTCTGTTACGCTCAATAGTTCGCATTAACACAAACACGACATATTCCAAGATAAAAAGGGAAAAAATCTGACTAATAAGACAATCACCTAACAATAAACGTCAAAGAAGTACTCGTTTAGACCGAAAATTTAATAAGCACATTCCCCAGGAACACAAAATCCCAGAAGCACATCTGTCACTTGACATTAGAAAAAATCACTTTTGATAAATAAAAGAAACCAATATACAATTAAATAATCTGGCCGCATAAAAAGGCGTAACAGAAAGATATTTTTTTTTCGACACACCACAAAAAACAAGACATCAGTGAGAAAGGTATGAGAAAAATATATATTGAAAAGAATTTAATCAAAGGATGAAAGAAATATTTGAAACATGGAAATTTTTTTATCTATGTTTACATGAACAAGAAGTTTTGTGAAACCAGCCTATTTGTTTCCACGTCGTCATTTCAGAGATTTCGCACCTCTAATATAAGCTTGAAAGTTCAACGGAAAGATAAAGCGCACACGTTATGGAGTCATATTATATATATAATGTAATTAGCTCCTAGTGTATCTACTAGATCACTTTGAGGGGAGGTTATTCACAGCATTATGCAACTTAAAATTTAAACAATTAATTTGTCCTAGAACCTGCAGAATTACAATCCAGCACTAGCGTCCATATATAAGTACAAGAAAACTCCCCTTGCAGTAATTAGCACTCATTTAAGACTTTTCAAAGTAAACAAAATAAATAAAGTTTTCAATGAAAAAATTTGCCTTGTTCGCTCCAGAAATTTTTCCGTTTATTTTTATACCAACTAAAGACATTATAATATAAAAACACTTTTTTTTTTCTTAAAATGTATACACTATCACCATGGCGTCTTGCGTCAGCTCGTGAATCTAAGAACCTTAGAATGAAGTTGTTTTGTTGAAGATATAGGAAATAACGGGTGTTGTTATACAAAAGACTGGCTTGTTTATCGGTTCTTCTCAAAGTTGACAAAATGCCTTCCTTTTCTGGATTGATTGCGATTGTAGATATTTGGATTGTGTACGGGAAGTATAAGTATCGAAATGGATGTTTCGTACTGTTACTTAAAAACCAATGGATCTTGAGGGAATATTACCAAACTGGAAACAAGGGCAGCTCCTGTGAGTGGGCCGTGATGGTCATGCCCCCCCCCCCCCAATTTGGATTCCACACGTTCCGGAAAGTTTTCATTCATTCAGTTTGCGTTTCGAACAATTTATAGACCTACCTAAAAAGTCCAATGGCCCCCTCCAAAAATACAGCCTGGAGCCGCCCTTGGCTGGGATATATTAAAGCACGATTTCTGACCTGGCCAGCATTTGTAAGGACCCTAATAGCACAACCGTCGCCTGTGACTGAAATGCGACCAAACAGTACTGTCACAATAGAGTTACAAACAGTCGCTGCGACTCCGCAGCAAAGTCACGCCAGAGTCCCTATGTCCTCTCGCTGTGTATTCACATTGCAACCCTTCCGAGAAGTCGCATTGGGACAGTTTTGCGACAGCGAAAAAATTCGGGGAAAAAGAGTTACCGAGAACATACACTAGATGGCAGCACCAAACTCTCAGGTAAGGAAACGCTGAGGTCCGGTATTGAACCGCCGACACAGTGGTTCGTAGGCCGGCATCTTACCTCAACGCTGTGATTACGTTGCTTAGATTGCTTTAAAAGTAAACTGATTGCTGCAAAAGCTAGTTCTGGCATGGCTTCTTTTGGAAATTTCATTTTTTTTCTGGAGTATTTTATAAATGGAGGGAAAATACCATAATTAATAAATATAAATTAAAAATCTTGGAAATCTTTCTTTTTCCACATAAATTATTTTCAGGAGATAATGTTCTGTTTTATTTAAGTATTCATCCGAAAAAACTAAATAAATTTGTAATGTGCGACATGTGGGTTTGATATATATTAAGGTATGAGGGATAAGATTTATATTTTTTCTATATTTTGCCTAAAAGGGATTTCATATAAAAATAGATAAAACTGATAGGAAAAGCATGCATTAGATAAAATAAATAAAGTATTTTTGACTTAGACCCATAGTTTTACCTCAAAATTTTCCTAGTGGAACTTTCAAGCGTACCAGGGACGTATTTAACCCATTAAGCGCCAAAGTTCCCGTTACGGAAACATCTATTATATATATTTTTTTTCTTAAAATATTTTAACGCAATTTACGAAATACACATTTTATATAAACATTTGCACTATATAGCACACCCTATAGTGTAAATGTTTATATAAAATGTGTATTTCGTAAATTGCATTAAAATATTTTAAGAAAAAAATGATATAATAGATGTTCCCGTATCGGGAGCTTTGGCACTTAATGAGACATCAAAGATTTTAAAGGAGAAAACTTAAAGCAGTTGTTAAAAAACAGCAATTTTGAGACATTTGTATTTACTCTAGTAACAATAAGGTTTAAAATAGCGGATAGACCCCCCCCATCCGAAATTTAAACCTACATACGCTTTCGAAACAATATGCGATGGGGATATGGAAGAAATTCTTAATTTTACTCACAGGTACATAGTTTTTTCACCATTGTGATTAGAACTCTCAACTCTAATATTTTTAAGAATAATATTTTTTTTATAAATAATATTGTCTTGTTTAAACGAAATAAATTAAAAATTAATAAATTAAACTAAATTCCATTACTACATAACTGCGTGATTTTATTGAATTACTATTTTCGGAATTATTTATTAAATGTTTCACGAAAGAAATTGCCACAAAATATTAGAAAAAATGAGTCTGCTTTCAAAGTTGCAAAAGCGGCCAGTGTGACGTCATTTTGAAGTCCAAAAAAATCAGTAGTCACAAAACAGTCACATAGTGACTTCACAGTGGAGTCACTGAGCGACCGATCACATACTAGTCACATGGTGACTTCACGGCGACGTCACCTGGTGACTGGCACAAATAAACTTCACAGTGACCATACAGTAGATTCACATCACTCACAAGTCACAATGTGACTAGTTTGTGACAGTCCTGTGACAATTGTGACACTCTGTGACGTCACAGCGACTCTTTGTGACCATCTGTGCTATTAGGGGAGATTCGTCAAGTCCCGATTCTCGAATATTTTAATGAATTTAGAATATTTGATGGAGATACACAGGCTCTTCATACAAAAAACTCTTCCGAAATACGGGACCTCTAACGGCCGTCCCGTTTTACCGATCGATATGAGATTTCAGATATAGTTATACAGAAGTATGCGCTAGGGATCCTGGGAACGTCAACAAAAGGACACTCATGCTTCTGATTACAGTTATACAATCTCAAAAATTCGAATGATGACACCCACTTTTTCCCGTCGTAAAGTATTCAGTCTTGAAGAACCTTAAAGAGTAAAACCTTAAAGAGAGTTAGGACGGTATGTTCATTTAAAAAAACAGGATCCGTTAAACACGCATAAAAAACAGCTCTGCGAATGGGAAAAAAAAAACACGATCGGGGTCTGTGATGGCACCCATGTGAAAAATGTGGAATTGAAATAACGTTTTATTTTGCCCGATAATGTGCTGTCACCAGTGATTTTTGTCTAGCGTCTGTCATATATAAATATCCTCCGTACACCCCAAATGCATTTTTGTTGGCCATTCCCAGAGCAGTTTTATGTGCGCTCATATTATGTCCGTTACTTTCTAATAAACGTACCGTTCCGACGTTTATCAGGGGTTTTTGCATGCACTGAGCAGTTTGCAGTGGGGAAAAAAGGGGGATTACCATTTGAAAATTTCGAGTTTCTGTACCTATAATCGTAAGTGTGAGAGCCATTTTGTTGCTGATTGCAAAATCCCGAGCTCATGCCTTTGAACAACTACATATAAAATCTCATGTCGATCGGTAGAAGGGAATGGGCAATCTTGGCATATTTCTTATGTCCCGAAGCAAGTTTGGTGCCCAAGAAAATACACAAGGACAGTTACAACTTAGATTTAACAAAATGTTTTTCTTGATTTATGGGAAAAAGCAAACGACCGAAATCCAAAAACAACTTGAAATTTGCGCATATGACAATGCAATGGCATGAAAATACGACTTTGATATAATTTTTTGCATAAATGCTACTGCGTTAATCTATTATATAAATGTGAAAGTTTGTCTGTTTGTTTGTTTGTTTGTTCGTCCGGGAACTCTTCCCACACGGTCAGACCGATGGGCTTGAAATTTTGCACATACACGTGAAACGACATAGAATAGGCCGTAGGCTGCTTTAAAATTCTGGAAATCCACCCGTTCCCTAATTTTTAACGATTTTTCGCAATTTTCAGGGTAGAAAGCTGCTCAAATGTCCGATTTCAGCACATTCGTGAGCATGCGCCGAGACGGTTGGTCGCAGACCTACCGAATTTTGCATACGGCTTCACTAGGACAGATCCTAACATGCCTCGAAGTGATTTTCAAAATTCGACTTAGAAAATGTTTTGTTTTATGTTTTGTCCGATTTTTAGCGATTTTTCTCGCTTAATACGTAATAACGGCGGTAATTACAATCGCAAGAAAACGATATTTACATTATCGATAGAGGAGAAAATTTTCTTTTAAAAACTGTTTGTTCGGACTGTGCAACATAATTTGCAGATTTTGGGGAATTTTTCAAATAAAATTTGACGCTGACTTTCGTAAAATATTTTTAAAACAGCTGCATCTTGAATTCTATCCGTCATAACTTTTTTATATTTTGTAAAATGACGGAGCATATATTTCGCCCTCTTTTAAGAGAAACCAGAGAAAAATATAAATGAGGAGATTTTTTTACAAATTTTTAAATAAAGAAGGATTTTCATTTCAATAGCAGCTGCTTAAAAATTTCGGTATGATATCTTGCGGTTTGGTTGTCTTGGAGACAGTAACAATGATTAACATTGCCAGTTGAAAAAAATAAATAAAATTAATTTAAAATAACTGAGTTTTCGCATGTGAAATGTGCGTCATTTTGATGTCATGAGTTTAAAACCCCTTTCCGAATTCAATCAGAATAACGGACTCACAAGCAAAACATACGCCACGCATGAAATAACACTATATTTTATTTTACGTTGACAGAAAAAGAATTGAATGCTGTTTTTTCACCAGTGAATTATCCAGCGTTATTTTCAAAAGATTTTAAACGGGACACGTTTTCGAATCGCAGGAAATATATTGCGGTGTTAAACTGGACCTGATTATGACCAAAAGGGGGAACCGTGCATTTTTGAATTTCCCCCCCCCATCTATGAAATTTGTTTTATTTTTCATAAAATTTTGTTATAAAAAAATGAACAACATTTGAAATTGGGGGCCATTTCGAGCCGGGGGCCCTGGACAAAGTCCCGATTTGCCCATGTGATAATAGGGCCCTGGTGCTAAATACGCCAATCTGAAAAGAATTATGCGTGAAAATTTATGGAGAGCTGATTTAGTGGCAGCCATAAAGTGAAATAGTTATCGTTTATGTTAATGTGTAAATTGTAAAGAATCACCATAGAGTAAAAGACGACATTCGTGGCAAATATCTAAACCGTTTCTTTAAATTAAGCATTAACGGTTGCAAAACGAAAATATATTGTATTGGTATCAGTAAAAGATAGTTTAAGTAATAGTAAGTAGATATTCTAAGGCAATATTGAACAAAGCGTAATATACCGCATTAATAAATATTTCGTGAAACTAAGTCTTATATTCATTTTTCAACAGCCGTATTACATCACAGCTAATTAAACATTAAGTAATTCTACGTCGCGTTAATATATCCCGCGGTAGTTTCAACAGAAAAGACTGTAACAGAACTATATTTTTTTGTGCAGATACTTAGGGATGGACGCGAGACGAAAAATTGGTGTCTCGCGTCTCGCAAAACAGCCGAAAAGCTTGTCTCGTCTCGCAAAAATCCCTATATCATAATGTTAAAAATGTTTGTCTCGTCTCGCAAAACAGCCGAAAAGCTTGTCTCGTCTCGCAAAAATCCCTATATCATAATGTTAAAAATGTTTGTCTCGTCTCGCAAAAAATCTGTAAATCACTGTCACATCTGTAAATCACTCGCAAAAAGTCGTCTCGCGTCCATCCCTACAGATTCTGTTATGTCACAAGTAGTTATGATTACATTTTAGGAAAATGTTCTCTTCTTGCCTTGCAAAGAGTAGGTACACAACTATTAAACTATAAAATAAAACGGTTCTCCACATCATGTAGTATCTAAGGTATTAATGGCATAACTTAAATCTAAAAAAGAGTATGATGTAGAAATGAGACATTTTGAAAATTAGGAATTTTCACTGCAACCCGTCACGCTTTTCTTTTCTAATCGCGAATGACGCCGACATAGTTTTTTGTGTCATAATTTTAACAATGGTCTCAGGTCAGTACTTATACTACCTTTACAAATAACTAACGAGTAACTTTACGCCAAGAGTCAAATCATTTTGCTTATTTTTAGATTCCAAATCACTGGAATCAATTCGAACTATGCATGTAAGACAAAGTTTTGTTCCCTACCGTGCGGAGAACGGGCACGCAGCTAGTACTATATAAAAAAATAACGAAGATTTGTATTTGTCAAACCGTGCTCATAATATTTACAAACATTATTATTTTTTTATCCACACTATTCCATTATTTTATCATTGTTACATCAACAATGGAAAAGAAACCAGCTCAAAAAGCATATTGCATATCTCAGATTCCAGCATTGTTTACAATAACATCTATTACGTAAGTGTGAAAGCTTGTTTGTTTGTTTATTTGTCCGGGAACTCCTTACACACCGTTCGATCGATCGGCTTGAAATTTTGCACATACACGTAAAACGACATAGAATAGTCAGTAATCAACTTTAAAATTATGAAAACTCAATGCATTAGAAATAAAGTAATAAAAATTTTTTAATAGGGTTTTTTTCAATCAACCTTAGCCTTGTTCAAAGCATGGAGTTTATGCTTTTATTTATCGTATTTTTTTTATAGTATACTTCTTTCTAGCGAAGATTTTTAATTCTTTCACTAGTCTTCAGACAGCTACTGCCATCTCAGTTGGGCCAGTGGCGAAGGAAGAAAAGTCGAGAGTAGTAAGTCCAGCATCATCCAGAGACAATACTGACACATTGCCTGTCTCATAACACAACAGCCAATCATAGTTCAGTACAATCATAGACGAAACAACAGATCTAGCACAACTTCACCTCACATAAAAGTCATACACGATATTCACCTGTTACATCTCAAAGAGTTCACGAAACCTCGCGTAAATACGGGTTAGGATCCCTTTGAAAGTCCCCCCATGGAGGGCAATCCCCCTAGGCCTAGATCCCTCGAGTAGATAATTGGCCTTAACACCACGTTTACATTCATTCATTCCAAGAGTATCACGAAATCTTTCATTCTCACAATCTCCTTCTACATCCGTTTTACCATCTTTACCTTCATATCCTCTCGTATCATCAATTGCCATGCCAACCAATACATACTCGCCATGCATATCACAACTCGCCTCATCCCCTGTCTTTCCCATTAAAATCTAAAAAGAGAAATTCAGGAAAAAACGTAAATTTTTCTCCCAACTCTCCTACTTCACACTCGACCCTGAAACACTCAAACTACCCAAACCACTCTGAGTGGAACACTTTCAATATCTTTTGTAACAAATGCTTTCTAATGCTCAACAGTCAGAACTCACACACATCGCAACCTTACAACATTCGACCGACCACGGACTGAATCAATATGTAAACTTTCTTCTCAGTAGCGACAATGGTTCATTTCAAAAATACAATAACAGCTGTATATAATATATTTTTCCAACCAGAAAAGAACTACTACATATTCTACAGTCAACCTGTTATGAACAGTATGTATGTCATCCCGTTTCGACACTAATATGTTTTTACAAATATCTACGTCTAATTATTTCTTCAATTCACAGAAATTTTGCAGCAATCAGTGCTGCCAGAATATTTCCGTTAATTGACGAATATCCGTCTTTTTTTTTTTTTGTCCTGTCAGTTGAAGAAACTGACATCTTTAAAACTAACGAAATTTTTTCCTCTTCTACAGATTTTCGGGAAGGATTCATGGAAATATTACGTTTCCAAGGAGTACGGAAATTATTCGTTGAAGAATGAGGAATAAATTAGTGTATAAAGACGCACTCTCGAAATTATTTCTTCAATTCAAAGAAATTTTTCTGGCAGCAGTGCTGCTGGAATATTTCCGTTATTTGACGAATATCCGTTTCTTTTTTTCTCCTGTCAATTGAAGAAACTTCTCCAGATTGACGAAATTTGAACGAATTTTTTTCCTCTTCTTCAGATTTCGGAAAGAAGAATTCACTGAAATATTACGTTTTTAAGGAGTACGGAAATTACTCGTTGAAAAATGAGGAATAAGTCAGTGTATAAAGACGAAATTTTCTGAGAGGGTATAGTGTTGGCAAGCATTTATAATCTTAGGTATCACCGTTTTCCGCATATGTGAAGTGAGATAACAAGTCCATTGTAACTAGCAACAAGCAATAGAAAGTTTTTCATGAGTAATCCATAAGCGTCTGGAGGAAGAGCAATCAGTTTCCATCGAATGTTTTTTTTTAAACCAGGTGAAAATTACCTTCAAATTTCAGCCTTTCTAATGAGCAGTCTTAACAAACGATCTCTACCACATAAACTGTTTATAAGTGATTGAACCCGAGCTTTATTTTCGTAAATATTTCTCTAATCATCCAATTTCAAGGCGAGTACATTCTCATAAATGTCTACCTCTGCAATGATTTCAAGCCTTTAAAATCTTGAATAGCACCGCTTTTCGAAGAATAAGTCACATAAACTGAAATAGAAGTCACAGAAAGTTTTTTTACGAACAGTCTATAGGCATGCCATATTAACGTTCCAATTCAACTAGTTGAAGACCAGATTTTATGTCATTAACTGGCCGAGGACTGCGGAAATTGCAATCGTGCCGACTTCCTAGGTCTTCATTCTACTTCCGAATTCCTTTTAAGTAATCTAGAATGACTGAAAGCCCCGGATTTAAATTTTTATTAACGTAGAAACAAAATGATCATTCTTTAGCTGTAAAATAAGCTGTTCATTGAAAATAGAAAATAATAAACCACATTATTTACACCATTTACTGTGTCTATTTTTTTGTCTACTTCTCTTTAAATTTCCTTGATTTTTTTTCCGGGGCTAAACTGTTTTTAATTGCCATTAAAAAGAAAAATTTTTGCAACTCCCAGAGCGTCTCAAAAACTGCAAAAATTGTCTGCACTCCATATACGTATATAAGAAGGGAAGGTCCTTTCCTATCCGTTCTCTAATTGTTAAGAAATAACGGCATACATTTCCTTTTGCATCAAGTGTACTTCCCATCTTAGGTCTTAAATACTCCGCCGGGAATCAAAGGTGGGCAGACAGTGCCATAGCCAGGAAAAAATTTCGTGGGGGGATGGGGCAGGTGGGAAAGTTTGAAAGGTTTAAGTTTTATGTATTAATATGGTAGTCAGTGGCGTACCTAGGAAAAATAGCACCTAATGCAGACACCAAAACTGCACTCTTTCACTTAGCAAAGACGGACACCCATTGTAGGAATTTGTTACAATTTTTAAACCACGCAATTTTTTTCACAAGAATATGAATAAAACACTGAAAGATTGGCATTTTACTTTGCTATCACTAAGCCTTTTATAAAAATCAAATTTATTATTCGCTTACTTGAAGTAGCGGAATAAATTTATGATTATAGATTATTTTGCGATCGATAACAGGATTGGTAAAATTTGAACATCCTCACAGGTCGTTAATGGGTTAAAGAAAGTGTTCGGTTTAAACTCATTTAAAAAACTTTTTATTAAGTTTAAAGCTTCCACTTAACTAAGCATAAATAAAGTGCTCCAAAAAGTGTGGGTTGACAATGTTGTAGAACGCTAATTTTTAGAGTAAACATATTTTAAAGGTTACTTTTCCATTTCAGGGGCACCACTAAAATATTTCAGGCGAATCCCTTTTCTTTACGTAAAAGGTTTCAAAACGGTGAGTCATTGTATGGGCCATGGCCAAAATCATGCCAATTGTTGTTTGGAAACTTTTGGCAAAATATCGCTAATTTTGGATCTAAAAATTAGTTCTCTACACTGAAATCACATTGGTAATATCTCTTAAAATTTACGAGAAATGGCTAAACCACAATATTAATGAAGTATCGAATTTCAAATTCGAATGAAATAAATTTAAATAATGTGCATCAAAAATGTATATAATTAAAATAAATGGACAAGAAAATCTTCTACTTCACAACATATTTTTTATAAACTAGACAGTATCCTCAAAAAAAGTTAAACAAAAATTGCTTTTTCTGTCTTGAAACCTCGCGTTGTCATCTTTCTTTGTTCTTTGGAAATGAAGCCTGATTTTCTCACCACGTAAGCATTTCATCTATTCATACATTACACTAAGGTATGTGGTACCAAAATCGAAGATATTTCTACGCTGCGGATGGCAGCAACTAGATGTAAACATTAGCGGGTACTTTTCAGTTTTGATAACACCACTCATCGCCAAACCCGCCAAGTTAAAGGATTTGCGCCTGTTGCCACCAAAATAAACGAATTAATAAAATAAATAAACATAAAAAATGGATATGAGGTTGTTATTCTTTGCACGATTTAGCATATTTTATTAACTATAACGATATGTATGAGCAGCGGAAAATATTGAATACAAATCTACATAGGAATCATGAAATTTACAATGTGTATCAGTATTTTTAAAAACAATTTACTTCGGAGGTATTGCTTTGGCCACATAAATTCTAGTGGCTTTTAAGATGGCACACAATATTTATAGCAACCCTAACCAAAATAAATTTAATGGCAAATATTGTTAAAACTAACAAAATACGATTTTCGTTGAAATGATTCGAATAGTTTGGTCAACAATGTAAGAATAAGGTGTTAGGTAACCAAGCTGACCGCCTTGGTGGCTAGTATATAAGTAACCAGGTAATCAAATTAACCTGTCACAACTATTGCGTTTTGTCAGACCTAAATCATCGATCTTATATTATTGAAAAAGTATGTATCCCTGTACACTGATATGCATGATGTGATATAGTTGAATTTTCGGTCAATAAAGAGCTCACTAAACTTACTTCTTCTTAATTGATAGGATATTTTTTTTCTATGTATTTTTCCCCATATTGTCGAGTAAAATTTTCAATTTTATTCCATGATTTTAGCTTTCTTTTCTACAGGACTGAAGCGGCAAAAAAATAACTTCTCAAGCAAAAGACAGCCAAATATCTTGACCGCGCCTTAACGACTGTTTGTATACTCCCTGATGAATACTAGATGAAACGAACAGAATTGAAACATTCTTTTTTCCTAGAACTTTTGAAGCGCTGCAAAGCAAATCGATAAGTTTTTCGCTTACAATTCAATAGAACTATTCTATTATGTAATCCAGAAGCACAAAATATGTTTATAAAAGTTTCTGAAGCTTACCAACCCACTTTTTCTCCCGTCCAACTTTAAAGATTATTGAATGCTAACAGAAAACACTTTGTGACTTAAATTCTTATCAAAACTACTTTAAAGTTAATAATGCGATAGTTTGGAACATTTTTCTTTTTTTTTCTTGAACATGGAGAATGCTTCAGACTATATTTTTCTTTTGTATCCAGTAAATTCAAAATGCATATCGCATTTTGCTATTTTATTTGCTAAAACAGTTAAATCCTTTTTTACCGACTCGAATATCTAACTTGTTTTAGATAAGGTACGGACACTTGAATAAAACAGTTTGAGTGGTGGAGCATTGATTTTGAAATATTTGAATTTTTCGCAAGACAGATTTGAAATATTTTGAACGCAAATACTTACGTAATTGAATTTATTTAGGATGGGAAATGTTTACACAATCAGGTCTTGCTCAGAACGCCGTTTTTCGAAAATGCTTTTATTCGAGTCCAGGATGCTGACTGATTTTAAATGGTGTAGGTTGTAAAAAGAGACTATCTTTAAGGAATGAAACATATAAACAGTATTTGAGTTTTTAAAGTGGATAATACTGTATTGTTAAACTATATAAAGTTAGAAAAATCTTGTTATTATTGTAACGGACGGTCTGCACAATAGTTAAACTGGGCAAAATCCCAAATTTATTCAGTACTTTCTGTTACAGTCCACACATCAAACTTAATCTGTTTCAATCGCAAATACAAAAATTTCACATCGCAATCTGAACAGATCTTTCGGCAATATAAACATTTCTATTAACTTTGAAACAGTTAATTCGGATAATTTTTTATTGCTCAAACTCCAAGGCAAGAGCATCCCTTACATGAAATTAGCGCCGCATACAGGGTGTTCCAAAAAGATGGTAACGGGCTTTAATTCTTTGTCTATAGAGATAAGTGGACAGTGTAAATTGAACTCGTTAATTTTCAAAAAAGTTACACTTTTTAAATCTTTATACGACCCCAGCACGTAACAATTACCAGTTAGTAAAATGAGCGCCATACACTCATGAGATGACGTACAAATTTTGAGAACTATACCTTAAAAAGCGTCAAAGACATGAAGATAAATATAACGCTGACTTAAACCACTTTTAAATGGTTCTCGAAGCTGAAAAATCACGTCTAAGGATCGTATTTCAGAGGTTGTACAGAAATTACGAAAGAAAATCTTTTCTTCCTCTCTAGGAAAACGTTAACATACAAAATCATGTATAGTCGCCGTTCATCTTTCTTTAAAGATAGCTCTGCGACTTCGTATCATGGAAGGCTCAAATTTAGTGCATCACCTCATTAGTGTATAGGGTACATTTTACTAACTGGGAATGCTTTTGTATGGCTGTTGAATAAAAATTTAAAAGTGTAACTTTTTGAAAGTTAAAGAGAGGAATTTTTTCTTAACGGAGTATTATTTCCGACCTTACTTTAAACATCTTTTCAGTTTACACCGCCACTTATCTCTAATAGATAAAGAATTAAAGCCCGTTACCACCTTTCTGGGACACCCTGTATATACTGCCTAGGTTTCCAGAAACTTATGGTGGTGTCTTTAGATCAGTTGCCACAAAACCCTCTTAGGACAATTTTGTCGTCCGAGTGGGCAACCTTCAGATTCTACAGGGGGTTGATTGGGCTAGCAAGCAGGGTTTATAGCAACTAGTTACTTGAAAATTGGAGAATTATCTGAAAAGTTTCTGAAAATCTCTCTGTAATTTTTATTTTTACTTTTAATGTCAGAACTGAGTATTTATATGCTTCTAGACCCTAGTCTGAGGTTTATTTTAATATTTTATATATTTATAGTTTTTGTTTTTCTTATATTTTCGGTTTTTTGTTCAACTTCAGTTATACTGCGTGCAATATACATTATGATATATGTCAACTGTCCACAATATGCAGTCCAATTCTTCAATATGTAGTTTCCCACACTAATATTAATCTTGAACATGAGCCGCGCACGTATATAAACTCATCGAGGTGTTGAAAAAGCAATCCGAGTTAGTAAACAATTTTCATTTAAGGTAATTCGGAGGAAGTCGCCACATTTATTTCTTTTTATTTTGTTTCTTAGTAGAGACAAATTTGAAATGATAAGATGATTTAAAAAAAAAAAAATACTCCATATTTTTCAATCTTTAATTAGCTTTATACAGGGTGAATCTAAACTCTTGGGAAAAACTTTAAGGGGTAATAGGGCGCATAATAAGCAATCAGAATCAAAAAGCAATGTGGGGTCGGCGACGTCGTCTTCGTATAGCTGTTAATAATCACTTCGGGAAAAAGTGCTGAAAAAACAGTGCGCTTTCCGACCATTGTTTCGCCAGAAACTAATGTATTTTTCTCCGAAAACAGAAGACTAAAATGGATAGATAGTTTTAAAAGTTTATTTTATTTCATGGATGAAATTTTCGGAGACGAGCCTATTGCTTATGAAATTTGGTTAAGAAATTAGGCGGACACTTCAATGCTTTTCCAAAAGTGGTTATTACCGGGTAAGTTAAAATTGCGTTTCACCCCAGATTGCTGGGGTGCGCGTTTATATGCACCATACAAAATGTATGTTAACCCTTTAACGCGCAGCGTTCCCGCTCTGGGGAAAAACGTCAGAATTTGGTGTTCCCAGAGCGGGAACACTGCGCGTTAAAGGGTTAACATACATTTTGTATGGTGATGCTACGAATTTCGTAGATTTCGTATTTAGATTAACTGGAAATAACACAATTGTCCTCTGACATATGTGTGGCACAGGCAGCTGCGTCAAAAAAGGGTCTCTAGATCTGTGGCACGCGATGAACGTTTCGAACATCCGCTATCTTGCTGGTAGTTAAGTCGAGCGATGGCAACCGCTGCCCATTTTTCAGCATTGGGAAAGGGTTGCGCCTTAAAGGGTTAATCTAAATACGAAATCTAAGCAATTCGTAGCATCACCATACAAAATGTGTGTTAACTAGCGAAGCATCATTAGAGGTGACTTTAAAAATGTTATCCAAATTAAAAAAAAAAAAAACTGGTATTTTGTGAACCTTTGAAAGTGATCGGAACGATTATTCAAAACATACACGATATTTGAAAAAAGAAAAAGAAGACTGAAGCAGGAAAAAAGCAATTTAAAGCAGATATTTGCATACATATTAAGCGGAGCTGTCTCCGAATTTTTCACTTGCCATTAAATGTAAATCTTAGCATAAATACATAGAATATCGGAAGTGTAGTTTTCTTCAAATGGGACTAAGAGTGTAACACAGTCTCTCCTAACATCTGCAATCGATTTGCCAAATATTTTCACAACAGGGAAATAAAATTAAAAGGAAAAGAAAATTAAGAACGTCGCCTCTGGTTTGTTTGAAATGTAGAAGTTTAAGAAACGGTATATGACGTTGGATTTTGAATAACTTTTTATATAAGTTTGATGTACTATACAAATGATACTGGATTAAAAATGGAAATGTTTTTAATTTTTTCACATTATTTAACATTTTTTATGTGGTTGAATCAATATAGGAAGAGTTTTAGAAATAGTTCTGATAATATTATGTTACGTACAATGTTTCATATAACGCTGTGATGCTAACCTAAACCTTTTAACTGGCTGATATGAAACATTTTGTTTTCTGATTCAGTTTAATTTGGAGAACCCCCGCGCATTTAAGCATGCTTTAGGTCTGTTTTGATTTTATCAAGACCCCCAGGGGGTGTAGTTGTTAAAGAAACATTCTATTGCGCCTAGAGTTCGGGTTCCATTCCTATCTTGGTTTAGGCGTTACCTTGCCCATCCCTTCACAGGAGGTAGCGTTGGCCGCCCACTGGGTGCCCCCATAATATAGGGTGAGGCAAATAATAGTGGCCACGAGATCAGGGTTCCAAGTTACAAAGAAACAGAGCAAAGGAAAGGAAATACTACATTGTTCGCAAACCAGCCTATAGTATATGTTGGAAACGACTGCCATGCCTACTAGCAATACTATCACCTGTATTCAATTTCAAAATTAAGAATCTTTAGTAAAACCCATTCTTCAAAAACTGCAGTAAGCGAACAGCATTAAATTAAATTTTATGGCGAACGAAAATGTAATTCACCATAATTAACTCTTGAAGAAGAGAATGGACTGCTTTATATTTGGCTTTAAATTGAATTTAAAAACGTAAGAAGTGTGAAAACTGCATTTTTCTTAAAAAGAAAAATCTGATGTGTCCAACACATGACTTCCTTGCACGTCCATTAGATCAAAAATATTTTCGACGCACTTCCTCTAAATTTATTTGTTTGAAAGAGATAAAATATCAATAATAGTAAGGTTTAGCGATTTCCAGCCAAATATTTCGATATCGCCAAGCTGAGTTCAATTTGAAAGATTTCCTTCTGACACTTTATTTGGCGATATTTCACCAAAAGCCGACAAACTTGAGATAGTCAGCGAGATTTTGGGGATAGCCGAAGTGTCTGTTAGTCATTGACCACAGACTTTCAATGAATTGAATGCATCCATACACCTCAATGTATTTAAAGTCATTTGGCTCACCCTGTAAATAAATTCTCAGTCGATTGCTGTCAAAAAAGATATTGAAAACAGTTAGATATTGCAATAGTTCTAAATACAAAAGTTAAAAAATCTACGGGTTAGTTTTAGAGTTATACAAAATACGAAATAACTTTTGGCGTCAAATTTCGCGATATTTTGGCGAAACTCGTCAATGTCGACGACATTTGGCGAGATTTTAAGCATGAACCAAACAATGACAGATTATCGCCAAATTTGGCGATATTTCGCCAGAACTCGCCAAGAACGATGACAAATGGCGATACTTTGGGCATGGACCAAATGACTGACTATCGCCAAATTTGGCGATATTTCGCCAAAACTCGCCAAGGTCGAGGACAGACGGCGAGATTTTGGGCATGTACCAAACAATGACTGTCTACAGTTGTATTATAATGAAGATGTCCATAGACATTAAGGTACTGAAATTCTTTTCGGTGGTCCTGTAAATAAACTCTCCAGTAGATTGGAACCAAAAATCGAGATGCACAACTAGATGTTACAATATTCTTATATATGAAATTTCATAATAGTTTTTGAGATTTGAGAGTTAAATATGCACACACGTACACCAAAAGTCGCCAAGCTTGGCGACTTTTGGCATAGTTCTTGAGGGAGGCACGTGACCGTGGTCGGACCATTACCTAACTTATGTGGTAGGACGGTATTGTGCTTGAAATGGAAGAATGCCCCTAAAATTGCTATTGACCGTAATGTATTGGAAATCTTTTGAGTGTTCCTGTAGCAGAACTATAAATGATAAAGACACTTTTTTTAATGGAGAAATTCATTTTCTAACTCTTTACAGCATATATCACTTCTGAGTCGTTTGAAATAGCCCAATACCTCTAAAAAACGCTTTGATGAATTTCGGCCCATAGAGCGTAATATATTTCGAATGTTTTGGGCAGTCCTGTAGATAAACTATCCAGTCGAATGGAACCAAAAGGGGAGGTGCACAACTAGATGTTACAACTATCCAAAATATGAAGCTTTGACATTCTACGCCTAATAGCTTTTGAGTTAGGCGAGTTTAATGAATTTCGGCCCTTAGAGCGTAATGTATTTCGAATCTTTTGGGCGGTCCTGTACATAAACTATCCATTCGATTGCCACCAAAAGGGGAGGTGCACAACTAGATCATAGAACAATCCTAAATATCAAATCTCAACATTCTACGACCAATAGTTTTTGAGATATGCGAGTTACATACATACGTACGTACGTACAGACGGCATGGAAAAACTGGCCACAGTAGACTCGCCACTGGTCAAAATGAGTTGCAGACGCGTTAATATGATCGTGCATGCTAGCCTACGATGAGATGCATCGAAAAAAATTTTTAAATTCAATTTAGAGGTAGTCAAAATCGGTTTTTATGTCGAAATTTGGCCCCCAAAATTTTTCGGGATCACATTACTTCCTTATACTACGTACAAGGAAGTAAAAAGAAAAGTATATGAAATGTCAGAATCGTGTTCAAACTTTAGAAATTCAAATTTTCGTCGGTGAAAATTTTGTTTTATTTATGTAAAGTTAACTGTCCTCATCTGCTGAACCTGAAATAGAATTCTGTCTCGAAAATATTTTGAAAAGAATTTAAAAGTATTCTAAAAGTTGTTTCTCAACAAGAAATGCTGGAAGCTGAATGCACACACATACATAAAGTCAATTTCTTTGAATCTCCCAAAATATTTCTATTTGCTTAAGAATAGTGCTATATAAATACTCTATGGTCTCTCTTTTACTATGAAAAATACTCGGTTTATTTATAATAAATCTGTCTTTTTCCAACAAGCGCCATATATAGCATTTTAATTTTTAGAATAGACCCAAGAAAAAATTGCTTTTCCCTCCTCATTCAATTTATAGTTAATCTTAACGTCTTGGATATTTCCTATATTTTATCCGTTTCCTTCGATACAAACATCTTAAACCTCAGGATATTTCTACTTTTCTTCACCAGAATCAGTCTCGATAGATTATTTGTATTTATGTGGTATTGATTTCAAAGGAATGTACGAAAGATAAAAAATCTGTTAATGTGCGAAAATACTTCTTCAAATGCCTTTAAGAAGTATGGCAATAAAATATTTTTATACGAGTTGCTATCTTCTCAGGATATTTTTCCTACTTTTTAAATTTATATAAAGAAAGTATATCGGTATGTATATGTATATACAGAGTGTCCCAAAAAGGTGGTAACGGGCTTTAATTCTTATGATAAGTGGAGAAATAAGGGGGCAATGTAAATTGAAAAATTGTTCAAGATAAGGTTGGAAATAAGACTTCGTTAAGAAAAAAATCCTCTCGTTCATTAACGAAAAGTTACACTTTTTAAATTTGTATACGATCCCCCGTACAAAAAAAATTCCCAATTAGCAAAATGTGCCCCATACACTAATGAGGTGATATACCAAATTTCAGCCTTTCATCTTAGAACATCTCAGAGATATCTTTAAAGGAAGATGATCGGGGGGCTATACAAAATTTTGAATGTAAACGTTTATTGCTTAAAAAAAAAAGTGAAGTGGAAAAAAAAAAAAGATTTTCTTTCGTAATTTCTTTACGACCTCTGAAATTCGATCGTTCGACGTGATTTTTTCCCTTCGAGAGCCATTGAAAAGTGATTTAAGTCAGTGCTTTATATATCTTCATATCTCTGACATTTTTAATGATTTAATTCTCAAAATTTGTTTATCACCTCATTAGTGTATGGGCCATATTTTACTAACTGAGAATTTTTGAGCCGGGGTCGTATACAAATTTAAAAAGCGTATCTTTTTGAAAATTAACGAGAGGAGTTTTTCGTAGCGTAATCTTTTTTCCGACGTTATTTGTAAAAAAAAAATTTTTCAATTTACATTACCCCGCTTATCTCTAATTACATTACCCACTTATCTCTAATGGATAACGAAATAAAGCCCGTTACCACCTTTTTGGGACACCCCTTATAGTATATGTATGTATGTATCTACACTCCAAAAAATGAGCATATAACAGGAAAATAAGAGCAAAGTAACTTACTTCACCCTGCTTAGCCCAGTAACTCTAGTTCAAAAGACGTTTACCATGCTTTCTCATAACATCTAAACGTCTTCTGAACTGTAGTTTTGATACTAAGGTAAATCCCGGGAGTTACTTCTTAAAATGTTTATATAAAACTAGCTGCTACCCGCGACTTCGTCGGCTTTAGAATTAGGTCCCGAGAGAAATGTAGCATGTGTGAATAACAAATATTGTTGCGACAAAAGAAACTGCATTTAAATATTATTTGCTTTTTACTTGTTTCAAATGAAGTATAATGCATGGTAGTATACTTCATTTAAAATAAGAGAATATGCAGAGTTACTAAATTTAGATTTTTTTCAGGCATTTGGCGAATAGAGACAGTTATGACAGTATTTGCGAACTGTTTTGTAAAAGAAATATTTATGCTATATGCATGAATTTTAGTCTATGTTAATCAGGAATAGAGCAGCTTTCTATTAGTGAAAAAGTTTTAGAATCGGTTTTGTAGTTACAGAGATACCCAGAGAGCGTAATGTATTAGAATTATTTTGAGTGTTCCTGTAAAGGAACTATTTACGCTACATGCATGAATTTTAGCCTATAATACTCAAGAATAGTGTAGCTTACTATCAGTAAAAAAAGTTTAGCAATCGGTTCAGTACTTACAGAGATGCCCATAGAGCGTAATGTAATTCTTATTAACATCCCTGTAAAAGAACTATCTGTGATATATGCGATAAAGGTAGCCTATAACACTTAGGATGCCACCAGTGTCTAAGAAGTTATGCTCTCAAAACTGCAAGGCAGGAGGTGCCAGGTTCAAACCCCGATCGCGCCTGTCAACCTAGCCGCTCCCAGTTTTCCGTGGTTTTCTAAAAAACCTCGCGTAAATACGGGCTAGGATCCCTTGGAAAATCCCCCACAGAGGAATTCGCCATATAGGCCTAGGACCCTAGTGCAGTCAATCGGTCTTAATCCAAAAACAAACAAACAATAATACTCAGGAATAATGTAACTTAAATCAGTGAAAAAAGTTTTAGAATCGGTTTAGTAGCTACAAAATGTCCATAGAGCGCAATGCATTAGAATTATTTTGAGTGTCTTTGTAAAAGAATTATTTATGCTATATGCTTGAAAGGCTGCCTGTATGTTAATCCAGGGCATACGCTATTTTCATTTCAAATTTTTTCAAATCCGTTCAACCATTTTTGTGTGATTCAGTCAAAAACATCCAAACACACAAACGTACACATTTATATTATTGGTAGGATTTGGAAATTTATGAACTTTATGAAACACATCTGGACTTTTCTTGGTACTTACGTATTATCTCGGCGGTCATTCAAGCAAATTGTTTTTTCGTCAAATGAGTTGCCAAACTGTTGCCAATCGTATTCAAAACGCCCCGCATTTATTTCGGCAAAAAATCTCTTGTCTATGCGGACCGCCGGGATAATACGTAAGTACCCTTTTCTTTACTTATGCTTTTTAATTTGGCGTAAAATCAACATAATTTCCATGTTTTTCAAATGCATGAGATTTTGCAAATAGAATTTCTGCTTTAATTTAAAAGCATAAGTCATTTTGTGTGGGCCATAAAACGGCTTTTAATTAATAGTTAGAAAATTAGTCAAAGTTTCAAAATTCTGAACCTCAGGTGCACTTTACCGAAGTTATGGGCTCAGTCATGCTCAAATTTTCAAAGCTCTGCTTTCTGTAGATTTGTCTGGAGAACATTCATTTTTATGATTAGCGATAGATAGATTTGGGTTAAAACTGGCATAATATCCGTATTATTTTATGTTTTTCAGATGCACGCGCTTCTTTATTGAAGTAATAGCATTCCTGTTAGCTCAAAACATGAATCATATGATACGGGTGAAACTCGCCAAGCATGGCAACCTAAAAACGGTTTTTAATTAATAATTAAAAAGTAGTTAAAAATCTAAAATTCTAAGTAGCGTATAATCATCTCCAGGGTCCCATCTACATCTAAACCAAAATGCATACTACTCGATTCAGCGGTTTAGGCGTGAAAGCGTCATAAACAAACAAACTCACTTTCGCATTTATAATATTAGTTAGGATGTTTCAGTTGATAAATAATATATGCGGGCTGCTAAGGTTTTCATTCCTTTCTACTAAAACAGGTTTTGCCAGTTATTCATTAATGTTTTCAATTTTAGTGTGATATCCTTCAACCAGACTAAATTATTTGACAAAAAGTTCGTGGTCTCGGTCATATCTGTCTCTTAGTCGTATCCCTGCCCTACCAGGCTGTTTGGATGGGCAAAAAAATCATATGTTACTAACATTACAAAAAAAAAAGTTTTCTGGCGAAATGTTGGGCATAGTATTTATAAGGACAGGTACAGTAAATTTCAATACGTTAGAGTCAAGTGGCTGCATCAGTATACAGAGCGTTTCAAACACACAAAACCAAGTGTAAAATATTGGAGTTCGTAAAAACGCGCTTCTCCAATCGAAATAATGTCGATATGTTTTTTAAAAATGTGTTTTAAAGGTTTTGGCCAAATTTAAGCTAGCAAAATTAATGTGAATTACAATAATAAAAACAACAATTATACATTTTATTAACACTACTTATAAAGCAGCTATGAAAGGACCTTCGGTTTTTAACATTTCTAAATGTGTATGGATTATAGCGTAGTTTAAGTATTTACAGCTTTAATAAGTTAACATTTTAAAGAAAGTTAACTTATTAAAGCCATATCCACCGAACACTTTACAACCGCGGATCAATCCAAACGAGCGTGTTAAACTTATCTGCAACATTACCGTTTTTCATCTTACTCATGAATTTAGTTCTCGAGTGTACATTTATACGCGTGTGCAATGTTTGGTAAATAAGGCTGTTAGTATGGCATTAATAGCCCTTGTAGAGATATTCTGGCAAGATTTATAAAATAATTTCCTTAAATAAGGGTTTGCGTGTGCGTGTGTGTGTTTACAGAATGAAATTTCGCAACTTGCATTAATTATTTTCATGCATATATTTATGCACGGGGGGGTGGGGATGTTGACTTTTTAATTTGACTCTAAAATTATGCGTTAAGAAACATTTTGCATATTTTCATAGAAATGCGAATATGGATGACGATCATGTGATTAGTTCAGGATACTGGGAGGTTTCATGGCGTATACAGGATTGCCACTGGTCACAGAAATCCTGAAAAATCTGGGATAGTCAGAAAATTTTATTTTAAAAACAAGTCACGGAAAATGAAATTTTTCATCATCCACAATGGCATTTCCATGAAAACATGCAATAGGTTTTTTGGCACACACTTTAATTGTCAACTAGCTGTGTGCCCGTTCTCTGCACGGTGGAAACGCATATTTTCCTAACACATATATAGTTCGAATTAAACTCAGTAATGCGGAATCTCAAAACGTGAAAAAATACTTGAATCGTGACTAAAAGTTGACGTCATGAGAGCAAATTTTAGACGATTGCAACATGACACAAAAACTACGGCAATGTGACTGGCGATCAAAAAAGAAAGAACTTTACGGTATGCGGGCAAAACGTTTCTCTTTCGAAAAATGCCTGATTTCTACATCATATAATTCTCTTTGTAAGGTTTAATTTATAGCATTAATATATACCACATAAATAACATTACATGATGTTGGCAACAATTTTATCTTGCATTTCGAAAAGCGTGGACAATGCATTAGCGCAGTTATTTTGCCGAGGACTTCATTGAATTTCACCTAAATTAACAAAACCTACATGAAATAATCGATGCATCATTTACGTTTAAAAGCCAAAAATGTACCCTGCTCCAGTGAAAATCATGTCGCTTTTGTAAATGAAAACGTTCGTAATGTAACTTCTGAGAAAAAGCTTATTACCCTTATTTAACTCTAAATGCAGTATATAACACTTGTTACATAAAACTGACGTTGATCTCGCTGTCAATTCGCAATATATAAATAACTAATTTCATTTTTCATTTTTTACAGATTACAATTGATCCCTTTATAACATGGGTCTACAACACGAATTCTTAGACCACGGCAAAAACATTACGATCGTTTTCGTGTAACTCGTTAAAAGGGACTTGTACAGCACGGTAAAATGAGACATATGTTCTGATATTATGACGCTTTAGCTCCTGTAATTAACATTCCTTTGGAATGACAACACCAAACATCATTGTATTTTTACGGAGCGCGAATAAGTTTTGCCGCGATTATACCGCGCAGTTCGCACTCCAGGTGGAGTATAGCGCAGGACCCGTACAACACGGATTGTATCTACCGTGTTAGGGAATCTACTATAGTTGCATAGTGTCAAATTCAATAGTTAAGAAAATTCTGGGTTGCCGTATTTAGTAATATTTCATCTCAGCTTGGTGGCCGAAATGTATTAAAACAAAATATCCGAACTGTATCAAAAGTAAACTTTACTAAAAGTAAAATTTTTAATTTTGTATAACTCTAAAACAACTTCGGTGTTTGCCATCTACGACGGTTTTTCATGACGTGACAACTTATGCTTGCGTACAGTGGCGTAGCCAAGGAGGGGATCGGGGGTCATAACCCCCCATGCGGAGTTTTTTGCCATACAAAATGTATATTCTTCATTCCCTTATCACACACACATTACCGTTATCACACACACGTGTATCGTGCTTCCGTTGATAAATAATATATGTATTACTGAAGCTTTTACTCTATGTACATATATGTGAGTTGCAGTAGTCGTAACATTCCCATGAAAAATTTCTGGCTACTCCTGCTTGCATATAATTGATCTTTTTTTTATTCATGTATCAGTGATCAATATACTTCAGGATCGGAATCTCCGCGGTAAAAAAAAAATGGTCTAAAAAATCTGACACCAGAAAATTCTGATTAACACAATGGGCTTACACAAATACGCGCCGGACATACGCTCTTGCTTATGTCCGGAGGAGCAAATACATTAGAGGTTATGTGCTGCTCTGGATTATCTGCCAGCAAAACAGCAAAAGTGACGTAAAAAATGACATCCACACGCGAAGGAAATAAAATTAAAGGTATGTAGAATTGCATGAAATCTTCGATTATTTTTAAGGTGCAAGTCTGTTACAGTTCTATTTGTTTCACATTTAATATGTTTTCACCTTTTCGAGTCTTAAAAGCTGTAGGAGTGGTTTCACTTAATTGTAAAATTTAACAACTTAAGGGGCAACAATAGATTCCGTTGCTACGGAAACTATAGCAATGTTAAAAATAGAACACGAAATGAGTTATCTATGTTTCCTTTGCTAGAACTGCCATATTGGCGTAATTAACGCCACCATTCGATGTCAAATATCTCAAATCACAAATTAAACTTGACACTAAAGCTAATTCCCTGTTTGACGGAATTAAAAAGAAAAAATTTTCTATGCATACGCTAGTGACATTGGCTCATCTCAATTATGGAACGGAATTCATAATACGAACAGAGTTGCACTACATTTGAATATTTTTCGCCTACTTTGCTAAGAAATGTACTATAATAGGAATCAACATACATTTCAATTCGTAAAACAAAAAATATATTAAACAGTATTAATTACGTCTGTTTCTAACAGTTTCCAATAAAGAAACGTAGCGCTGCTTAAACATATAAGAATCAATTATTAATTATACGTATAATACTTCAATCGCCAAAATGCCAGCATACACCATTTTGCGAGATTTTTTTGTTTTCAGGGAATCAATCGAAGCATTGATTTAACAGCAATCAAAATGGGAAATAGTTATCTATCATTTATATGGTTCGATCGCCTGAATTTAATGCAGGAAGCTAATTGATAAGTAGCAGTTATTTAAATTATTAACTATAACGGGTTTTAATCACCATTAACTAAAATGTACAAAATGCGAGAATTTCAATTTTCTGAAATTCGGCGGAATTCCCCCAACTTAAATCAGTTTACTTAATTTAGTGAAAATTCTGTAGATCATTTAAAATCGCCTTAATAACTGCATTATTTCTGTGTGAAAAATCGAAGTATAGAGGCGTATTCTAATAAAACGTATACTTGTTATTAAAAATACTATTTCGTTACGCTCTCAGTAATTTGCGCCAAGCCCAAAACTGTGCAAATCGGTAGAACCTACTACTTTCTCAAAATCGCCAAATCAGCCATTTTTTTTTCGCCAAACTAAAAAATATACATATGGTCTCGGAAATCTCCCAATCCTTTATTCTTTTACACATCAAAAACATTGAATTCCTGCTCTTATTTCAAACGCACGCAAAATAACGTACAAAAAATAACTTTGTAAATAATCTAAACAGAAAAAAATCGTTATTCTTTTATTTTTACTGCAAAAGTATAAATAATTTAATAAAATAGTCAAACATAGCAACCGCGATGCTTATTTCTCATTTTTTCACTACAGGGGGTTACAATAGCGGAATTACGGAGAGCAAAAATTAGTGTTTTTGTGACGGGGTTTTTTATCAATATCTCCTAAACTAATTCGAATTTCGAAATTTAAATTAGCGGAAGACCTTCCTCGGAATTTTCCAAATCCGTGGACACCTCGATCGAAACTCAACTCCCATCCGTTTCGGAGGAGATGATGCTACACACGCGCACAGATTTTAGTAATATAGACGTTATTACAAGCCAATTAAAATGTCAACTTTTTTGCCGACGCTGTAACCACTTATAAAAGAAAGTTCATATACACTTTCCATCTATGATGATTTCGCTTTCTTATTCACTAATCAATCTTATTGAATCGATCACATTTTTTTTTATAGAACCCAGTTTCTTCCCGTAGCTGCTTGGGTTTAGAGCTTTCTGTACCTCAATCGTTTTCTTTTGTACCAATTTCTTAAACGTGAGGATATACTTTTCACTCCTGGAATCGTTTCGATAAAATTTATAGTTTTCCTGAAGTATCAACTTTTCGAAAGGAATGTGTAAAAAAGAAAAGGAAAACTACGTCGAAGATACTTTTTCAAATGCCTCTAAGAATTATACCAATAACATCTCGTTTTTCCTTACCAATTGCTATTTTTTTTTCAAAGCCTTTGATTGCAAGGATCTAAAAAAGGGAAAGAAAAGCGACAAAGTGAAAGAGAAGAGCTAATGTTACTTCTCCCTACTTCAATCCCTTGAGTAACTTCTTACGATGTTTATATATAGAATGCTTCCGTTGATAAATAATATATGTATTACTGAAGCTTTTACTCTAAAGGAAAAAAAAAAAAGATTTTATTTCTTCTAAAACTCGATATAGATGAATTCCCCTACTGCGAATTTAAAAAATAAGTTATATGCCCTTAAATAAACCCATGCATTTATCATTAGCGATTGAACTGCATAAGATAGTATAAAAAAAAATTTTTAATGGCCGGCCTCTGCCTTGAAGGTTTTTGGCCACAAATGTTGGTCTCTTTATTGTGGGGGCACCTAGTAGGTGGACTCACGTCACCCCCTATCAGGGGCGTAGCCAAGGGGGGTTAGGGGGTCATAACCCCCATGAGGAATTTTTTGCCATACAAAATGTATATTATTCACTACATTATCACACACACGTATACATATATATGAGTTGTAGTAGTCGTAACCCCCCCCATGAAAAATTTCTGGCTACGCCCCTGCCCCCTATGAAGGGACGGACATGACAACCAGGCCCAGTCGGGGATCGAACCCCGAGAGTTGAACCCGAAACCGGAGTACGGTGCTTTACCCCCCATACAACTCGGTCAGCGGATAGTATAAAATCAGATATAATTTTTGAAAGCTTTTTTTCTGCTGATTAAACAAACAAACAAAAAAAGTCTGGCATTAGACTGAATGCTTCCGTTTGTCTGTCTCTCTGGGAGTGGGGAGTTTCTACTATTACTATCCTTAGAGATTTAATAAACTAAAAAATATATAACTAGGTTCTTAACTAGAAAAATCTGTTTTCAGTTGATATTTATAAAAATATATTTAAGCATTCGAAATAGTTTTTTAAAAATCACAGTAGCCTTACTGACACGAGACTTAATTGGCGAATAGTTCACTTTTTAGAACTTTTGCAATAATATAGTAGGGGAAACTGGAGGGCTTGTAGACATTCTGCAAGTGACACTTATAATGTTTATAATGTTTAAAAAGTTTCGATGGCAATAAGAAAATTAGGCGGCTAAACCAGATTTTTAAATTTTTGCAAAACTCCAAACTCGTCCTCTTCTACATGTATTCGAGAGTTTCTTCTCAGACGCTACTATGAGATAAAAATTGCAATAAGTTTGTAAAATGACTCTGCAAATATTCAGTTTTCAAATTTAAAGAGCATTATGACATATAAATCTCAATTTAAGTCTAAGTTAATTTTGGGGGGAGAGTTCTACAAAAATGATAGCAACATTAACAAGAAAGATAAATCATGCTGGAAATATCAATTACAAAACACTCTCCAATAAAATTTAAATCTATTCTTGTCCAAGCAGAAAACTCAGGATCAGGAACAAAGGTGGAACATTGAAAGCAACAATGGACTCAGAAGGGCACAGACTGTCATCACGTTTTTGCAGTGGATAGGTTTACTGAACTCTGAACTGTAGTACATGAATAAATAAGACTGAGTCGAAAAAAGTTTCATAATTCAACTGCCCGATGTGATTTATCATTCTTGTTTCTATTTTTTTGCCTTTCTTGTTTTTATAATTCTTCGGGTTCGTAGATTTTGATATAAACCATTTTAAAAGCACAGATTAAAGAGTTTCAATTTTTTTCTCGTCTTTATTACTTTTGAAAGAAAACAAGAGTACTCTGATGCGCACACAAAATATGAAGCTACTTCCGATTTTTATTATTATTAATTTTTTTTTAATACAGTACAACCGTAATTTCAATGAAATGAATTAACAACCGCATAAGGGAAACATCCTTATTTCCTTAACCCTTTAACGCGCACTGTTCCCGCTCTGGGAATACCAAACTCTGGCGTTTTGACTGTTGCCAGTCACGAAGAATAGATTTTATTTCTATAAAAATAGTTGCGGATGACATAGCTTCACGAGAATCCTTTACTTTTTAGCACGTCATTT
This sequence comes from Cheiracanthium punctorium, assembly GCA_038373885.1. Lineage (NCBI taxonomy): Eukaryota > Metazoa > Arthropoda > Arachnida > Araneae > Cheiracanthiidae > Cheiracanthium > Cheiracanthium punctorium. Next base: position 507,427 of record JAWZYV010019719.1, on the reverse strand, counting down.
CCTGTCAAAAAATTGTCACGATTATTTTTAACAGCACTGACATCTGCTGAAAAATGGAAGAATGCGAGAACAGCTGGATAGATTGCCCAATGCTGAAAAAAAGGCAGCCGTTGCCATAGCTCGACTTAACTACCAGCAAGATGGCGGACGATCGAAACGTTCATCGCGTGCCACAGATCTAGAAACAGTTTTTTTGACGCAGCTGGCTGTGCGGCACAGCCACCTGTCGTCAAAAAAGAGTCTCTAGATCTGTGGCACGCGATGCACGTTTCGATCGTCCGCCATCTTGCTGGTAGTTAAGTCGAGCGATGGCAACGGCTGCTCTTTTTCCAGCATTGGGAAAGGGGTGCGCCTCAAAGGGTTAAACCGCTGATACAGCTGATTTCGCACATGATTATGCAGAAAAAATTCATTTTCTTTCTTGTAAATGAAGAAAAAAAATTGCTCTCTGGCATGCTAATACCTCTCTCACGTATAACGTTTTCTCATATCTCTTAACCTTTACATGGAATACAGAAATCTTATTGGATGGAACTTAGCCGCAGAAATAGTTTCTAGAAAAAGCTGGTAGAGACGCTTAAAAAAAAAAAAAAAAAAAAAAAAAAAAAAAAAAAAAAAAAAATACATTCTTGTTCAGAGGAAGAATCCAAGTTAAAATGAAAAAAAAGAAACTTAATGCACAAGACATCTTTTCTTACGAGATTGAATCCATCGCGAGATCTCTTTGGCCTTCTTTTTATCTCCTCCTTACGCATTTTTGAGCGGGGGGAAAAAAAAGGCAGTGTTACTTCATGACTTGTTCCAACTTTTTCGCAAGTAATTTTTTTTTTTTTTTTCTATATCCATTGTGATTCGTGTGGATGTCTTATTCTATGATTTTGTTACTCTCTGTGGTTTCGTTACTGGAATGAATTTAATTTTTTTTTTCTCCCTTCGTGAAAACTGTACAGAAATGACCTTTTCTTTACTAGCTTAAAAATCCATTAAATGTCAGATGAATTTTGAATTTTAAAGCAACGTTGAGTGCAATTTTATTGTAAAATTAAACTAGCGTTGTAAGATTATATTCGACAAAATTACTTTTGTAAATTAAGATAGCCTAGCAACACAGTATGGTTAGTACAGCAGGTTTCACAATAGCAAACAATCCTAATATAATGTGCTTTGTGAAATGTTTATTTGCCAGAAGAGGTCAACTCGCGCTTATGAATACATTTTGTATTGTATTGTGTATCGTGGTTTAAGGCAAAGCTACTCGAGGGCTGTCTCCTACAGAGGGATGACTTGGGCACGGGACTTTTTAACGGTGTTATTCGAAAAAATCATGTGATTTTGATACATAATTACAAATAAACTAACTATGTCAGGCACTTCAAAATTTTGAAACTGTCTCTTTACAAGCTGTATTACATACTGCGAAGACAGGCCAATCTGTATCAGTTTCAAAACTTTTAGAAAAAATTCTTAAAAATCGGAAATTTTAGCAAAGCGTGTTACTCTTCGAAAAATCTTGCAGCTCTGATCCATGCTTAAGAATTTTTTCTGAAAATTTCACAAAAGCCACAGCGTTTTCGCTTATCGCAGTGTGTAAAACAGCTTATGAAGGACCCTCTGGAATTTTTTGGAGACCCTGGTGCTATTAGTTTATTTCAATTTGTGTACCAAGACTAAACACAGAGTTCTTTTTTTTTTTCGAAGAACAGCCTAAGGGGTTCCAACGAATATTCACGTTACATCTTGAGAAAACTGCCCAAAAATCCAGACCGTTAGATCGATGGCAACGCGAAACGAACCCGGGACCTTCACGGTTCAGCAATGCACCATGTTCACTGTCTTTACCCACTCGGAGATGGCAGGCATAGGTCATTTAAAGCTACATGATTTCACAGACACCCATCACAATTTGAGTTTTTATCAAAACAGGAGAACTTTTGAATTTTGGCCCACTTCAGAAACATAATGGCCGACGACAGGCCGACGACAGATGAGAGGAAAAACGTTTTCATTCCTCTGCTCTTGTACTCGATGAAACTTTTTTTCAGCTGATGAAGGGTAAACTTTTGTCACCCGAAACGTTCGTACTGAAGATAAGTAAATTTTATCTGTGTTATTTTACAAAAATTTAATTGTTTCATATTCCTCTTTCATATTTTTAAACAAAGTAAATTCTTCTATTTAAAAATATAATCTTAAACTCATACTTCCATTACTTGTATTTTATCTGACACTGAATGAGAGTATAATAATAAAATGCAATATTGTATTGAATTTTCTGAAAAACTTCAATTTTCGCAACTTTTGTTACAAAACAATATTCTTCTCGAAAATGATAAAGATTTTAAAATTTAAATTTGTCTCAAATTAAACTCTTATATTAGTTTTCAACTAATAATACTACCAAATTTTCAGTCAGGTGTGTTGAGATGGGTATTTCTTTATTTTTTGTATTAAATAAAATTGAAACTTATAAAAGTAATAATAACATAAAGCAACTGATATTATTTACTATTGATCTGGTTTTATTTTGGTTCGATAAAATTTCCACTGGAAAAAATCCCTTTAGTGAAAGGCACACTGTAAGTAATGCAGCGTAAATCAACATCCATTGAGTTCTATAAAGCATTTTTAGGATTTTACACAGCATTCTGTTATCATCTGTTTCACTTAAGGCGGTCTATGCGTGCACTAAAAGCAAAAAAATAAGAAAATTCGATATATGCTAATATTTTTAAAAATTTAAAGTAGAATGGAATGGATATTAGGATAGGCTTATTTGTTTAAACTATGAATTTGTAATTTTATTCAATAAAAGTTTTTTATAAAGTAATTTGATGTATTAAAAAACTTTATATTCTAAAAAGGAATAAGAATTGAAAAGTTTCAGTTAAGTAAATTGATTACCTTATTTCATTTAAACTAGTACTTATAATTGAAGTAATAAAATACTGTGAGATGCAGTTCAAAAATTCAGTATTGTTACGAATTTTCGGAGCAACCCGCTGCTCTGTGGCTTAAAATAGTTTAAAATTCGTATTCTACGCTTCAAATAGATAAATTTTGCTTTTTGTTGCATAAAAATCGGCCAATTAGAACCGGAGATATGGAGGTTTCGGTTTGCCATTGTTTTTTTTCAATGGAGGTTCTAGAAAACTCGAGAAATATTAGTCCTAGAGCTTAGATCTCTTCACATTTTGGGACTTATTTTTGGCGCCAAATTTGGCGATATTTCGCCAAAAGTCACCAAGCTTGGCGACTTTTTGGTCATTTGGCGCGATTTTCCCAATGGGGCCTGGAAGTTGTTTTTCCTGCATTAAAACGCATAATAACCTAACATTTCTCTTCTATGACGTAATCAAAATTCACGCTTTATGTAGAACCTCGAGACTCTTCTCTGGCCAAGAAATTAAATTTGAAGATTATCTGGACTCCGCCCTCGCTGACCCTCCAGACTGTGACAGGTGACAAGATCGAAGTGGGCGGAAAAGCGCAAGTAGAAATCACGTTTATCACGAATGCCAGATACGACCATGTGGTATATGTCGCCAATATTACAGACTCTTTTATTCTCGGACTCGACTTTTTAAAATCGCACAAATTTAACTTGGACTTTAAGAATAATGAGCTTCGTTCAGACTCAGAAGAAATAGCTGCGTTCGATATTAAAAATGAAACTATTTTACCTGTTCAGCAAATAATAGCCCAGACTGATATCACTCTACCTCCCAGAACTGATTCAATAATTTCTGGAAGAGTAAAAGAAAGCAATAAATTCCGTTTTGGATTAATCGAACACCCAAACAATAGTGATTCCGTCAGAGGAGTACTTGTGGGAGCAACACTTGTGGACTTGTCGAGAACAGAAATTCCAGTTAGAGTAGTAAATGGGACGGACAAGTCGAAGGTGATAAAGAAAAATGAAGTGTTGGCGACATGCACTCCTGTTACCTGCATTAATAAGAACATCACCCAAACGACAGCTAAATCTTCCGAGTGCCTGACGAAGGAATTAATACAAGACGTGGAGTTATCGGCAGAACAGAGAAGCGCTGCGGAGAAAGTATCGAACCGTACGAGCGTATTGGCCGCGCGAGCTTAACTCAACATAGGATAGATACAGGCAGCCATTCTCCCATCAAGCAACATCCTAGGCGGCGTCCGTTTGCTAAGCAAGAAGAGGTGAGCAGACTTTTAGAGGAGATGCAGCGTGATAACGTCATCGAGCCGTCGACTAGTCCCTGGGCCTCGCCAATTGTTTTGGTCCGAAAGAAGGATGGTTCCACCCGGTTCTGTGTTGACTACAGACGTCTCAACGACATTACCAAGGAAAGACAGCTACCCTATTCCCAGGATAGACGACACTTTGGACACTTTATCGGGAAACGAATGGTTTTCCACTCTGGATCTGAAAAGTGGTTACTGGCAAGTGGAAATTCATCCCGACGACCGTGAAAAGACTGCGTTCACCACGGGACAAGGATTATGGCAGTTCAAAGTTATGCCTTTTGTACTCTGCAACGCACCTGCTACATTCGAGCGACTAATGGAGACAGTGTTGAGAGGACTTTCCTACGAAGCATGTCTCGTTTATTTGGACGATATCATCATCGTCGGAAGGACTTTCGAAGAGCATCTCGAGAACATTTGAAAGGTACTGCAGAAATTAAAAGAGGCAAACTTGAAACTAAGTCCATCGAAGTGCAATTTGTTTCGTCGGGAAGTACGTTACCTCGGGCACATAATATCCGCCCACGGAGTTCGAACCGATCCCGAAAAGACGTCCGCAGTCCAGAACTGGAGTCGGCCTGAGAATATCCATGACTTAAGAAGTTTTCTCGGTCTGTGTACTTACTATCGAAAATTCGTGAAGGGCTTTTCTCAAATTGCAAGACCTCTTCACAAATTGACAGAGACTGGACAGAAATTTCTATGGACTGAGGAATGTGAGGACGCATTCAACGAACTGAAGACGGCTTTAACATCTTCGCCGATCCTGTCGTATCCTCACCCTGACAAGCCATTTATCCTGGACACAGACGCAAGTAAGGAGAGTGTTGGAGCAGTTTTGTCCCAGGAGATAGATGGCCAAGAACACGTCATTGCTTACTGGAGCAAATGCCTTTCAAAGGCAGAACGTAACTATTGTGTTACGAGAAAGGAACTTATTGCTATCATTAAAGCCGTGGAGCACTTCCATCATTACCTGTACGACCGAAAGTTCCTGCTCCGAACGGACCATGCCTCTTTAACCTGGCTTCTAAATTTCAAGAATCCAGAGGGCCAAATAGCCAGGTGGATACAGCGATTACAAGAATATGACATCGAGATACGTCATCGGAAAGGGTCATTTCATGGAAATGCAGATGCTTTGTCGAGAAAGCCCTGCATAGACAGTTGTCGCTATTGCTCCAGGGCAGAGAAAAATTACCATCTGAAACATCCCGTTGTCCGCCAAGTTACATCATCGGCACCATCTCAGGATCCCTGGAGTGACGAAAATGTTCGGGCGGACCAATTAGCAGACAGCGACATCAAACGTATTGTGGAATTTATGGGAAAAATCCAGCGCTAAGCCCAGTTGGCAAGAAATATCATCTTACAGTCCGGCAACAAAACAGTTCTGGGCTTTATGGGATTCGCTTCGCCTGAGGAATGGAGTCCTGTATCGTAAATGGGAGTCGGACGACGGCAAGATGCTCCGATGGCAGTTAGTACTCCCTCGTTCGAGGATTCCGAAGGTTCTAGAAGAACTTCATAATGGCTACACTGGAGGCCATTTTGGCGTAATGAAGACCCTGCAGAAAGTTCGCGAGCGCTTCTACTGGGTTAGGGCTCGAGGCGACGTCGAAAAGTGGTGTCAAGCTTGTGACGCCTGTGCCGCCCGTAAAGGCCCGAAGAAACGAATCCGTGGAAGACTACATCGTTTTAATGTAGGAGCGCCTTTTGAGAGGATTGCTCTCGACATCTTGGGACCTCTTCCGCGAACTTCGGATGGCAACAAATACATCCTAGTTGTCATTGACTACTTCTCTAAATGGCCCGAAGCGTTTCCTATTCCCGATCAAGAAGCTACGACCGTAGCAGAGTTACTGGTGCAAGAATGGATTTCCAGATATGGAACCCCTCTGCAACTTCATTCCGACCAAGGAACGAACTTTACCTCTGCAGTCTTTAAAGGACTATGCCAACTTCTCGGAATGGACAAAACCCAGACTACGCCTTTACACCCACAATCCGACAACATGGTGGAGAGGTTCAATCGCACAATTTTAAACAACCTCTCGCTTCTGGTATCTAGGAATCAAGAGGACTGGGACAAGAAACTCCCCCTCTTCCTGCTGGCCTATAGGAGCGCCGTCCATGAGACTACCGGCTTCACACCTTCCCAGATGCTGTTCGGCAGAGATCTTCGTCTTCCCGCCGATCTAGTGTTCGGCCGCTGTCCAGATGCGCCTTCATCGCCAGAGGAGTACGTGGAAAACCTTCGGGCACGGTTTGAAGATGTGCATCATTTTGCTCGGGAGCGGATCAACCTGAACACGGAAAAGATGAAGACTCGCTACGACACGAAGGCTATGGAAGGCGGGACACGAGTTCAACGCAGGTGACAAAGTTTGGCTATGGAATCCTACTCGACGGAAAGGCCTGTCTCCAAGCTGCAATCGCCGTGGGACGGTCCTTACACAGTCCTAACCGGCTGAATGACGTCATCGTACGGATTCGTAAGTCACCAAACTCGAAGCCAAGAGTTGTACATTACGATCGGCTAGCCATCTACCGCGGATGTAATTAGCTCAGACTATGGTCACTATGGCGTAATTCCTCTTTTCTTTCATCTCTCATTTCTTTCCTGTCTTTCCCTTCTCTTCCTCTTTCCTCAACTCTCATTCACTCACTACTTACGCCATGTTTAGTGTACATATTTGTAATATATTAGTTTTCATTAATGTGTATTTGTTTATTATGTTTATGATTTATTACAGTGTAATTATTTATTATGTTGATTATTACTTTCCGAACATGTACCATGTAAGGAAAGTATTGTAATCATGAAAAAATTCGACTTCGAGATTTTGGTGTTTTTACACGTTTTGAGGGCTTCTGAATCCATTTATGCTATTTTTACGAGATGTATGTATGTATGTGTGTATGTGTGTTTGTGTGTATGTGAGTGAACACGATAGCTCCTGAACGGAGCATTCGATTGAGCTCAAATTGGATATATATGTCATAAACCACCGTCGCAAGACCGGTATTGATTTTGGTGTGTATAGGACTTACAGTTTTTCTACAGGGCTACGACAAAGATTTCTTTTACATTATGGCCTATGGAGGAAAATTCTGGAAAGTGCGCTAGCATTTAAACGGTACATTCGATTGAGCTCAAATTGGGTATACATGTTATAAACCACCTTCGCAAGACCGGTATTGATTTTGATGTGTATAGGACTTACAGTTTTTCTACAGGGCTAGGACAAATATTTCTTTTACATTATGGCCTATGGGGGGAATTTCTTGAAAGTGCGCTAGCGTTTAAACGGTAGATTCGATTGAGCTCAAATTGGGTATACATGTTATAAACCACCGTTGCAAGACCGGTATTGATTTTGGTGTGTATAGGACTTATAGTTTTTCTACAGGGCTACGACAAAGATTTCTTTTACATTATGGCCTATGGGGGGAATTTCTTGAAAGTGCGCTAGCGTTTAAACGATACATTCGATTGAGCTCAAATTCGGTATACATGTTATAAACCACCATCCTAAGACCGGTATTGATTTTGGTGTGTATAGGACTTATAGTTCTCCTAAAGGGCTACGACAAAACTTTCTTTTATGTTATGGCATAATGGCAAATGGGGAGAAATTCTTGAAAGTGCGCAAGCTTTTAAACGGTGCATTCGATTGAGTTTCAATTTGGTATATATGTTTGAATTATTCATTGATTAAATTTATTTAAGTGCTTGGTAATGATCTTAATCGTAAGTGTTCGGAAAGTCGAGTGGAGTCACTCCAGATTTTTTATTTATTAGAGTGCATTTGCTTACTGTGTTAATTGATTATTTGCTTAAATTATGTTGTTAAGATTTGGTTAAAGGTTGGACACTGTATATTTGTGTGACCTCCTAACCGGGGATTGTACTGCCCGGGACGTGCAGTCCTTGGGAAGGGGGCAATGTTACGAATTTTCGGGGCAACCCGCTGCTCTGTGGCTTAAAATGGTTTAAACTTCGTATTCTACGCTTCAAATAGATAAATTTTGCTTTTTGTTGCATCAAAATCGGCCAATTAGAACCGGAGATAGGGAAGTTTCGGTTTGCCATTGTTTTTTTTCAATGGAGGTTCTAGAAAACTCGAGAAATATTAGTCCTAGAGCTTAGATCTCTTCACATTTGGGGACTTATTTTTGGCGCCAAATTTGGCGACATTTCGCCAAAAGTCGCCAAGCTTGGCGACTTTTTGGTCACTTGGCACGATTTTCCCAATGGGGCCTGGAAGTTGTTTTTCCTGCATTAAAACGCATAATAACCTAACATTTCTCTTCTATGACGTAATCAAAATTCACGCTTTATGTGAAACCCTCGAGAAATTGACTCTTCTGTAAACCTCTTGTACCTCCTGCGTCGGCTATTTATAGAAGCGCGCGTCGCCCCGAGGGTTCAGTGCGAGTTGAGCGCTCAATGTGTGAAGAGCTCTCAGTACGCTTGTTTTGTGTGAATTGATGGAAGCTGTGTTTTAGCTTGCTTTAAGTGACTTATTTTGTGTGAGAAATACAGCATTTGTGAGAGCTTCTGATCCAAGCGGATTGTTAAAAGCATGTTACTGCTAGATTGTGCTTGTGAATTGTGTACAGCTGATTGTTCTACGAAGTTCTACAAGCAATAAAGTTTGTGTTCCATCCTGACAAGTGAGTTTTTACTTGAACTTTTTACACCAACAGGACTTTAGAACCACGAACCCCAGGAGTAGCAGAGTACTTCCGCAACAGTATGCTTTTTGAAACTATTAATCTCTGACAATCACGAAATTTTTATGAATTCAAGAACTAATTTTTAAACGTACTCTATTGTTCTAATTTAGACACGCTTTATCGAATTTTGTAATTCAGTTTTGCGTTTAAGAACTGTTAGTAAAAGCTTCTTAAATTATTAAAGTATGATCTTTGTTTTTCAAGAATACATAATACAATTTGCAATCAAACATTCTCTCTTGTTTCAATTATTTTAACGGCATTCATATGACACATTTCTTTTTTTTTTTAAATAAAGCTATTTCTTTTTTAAAATAATGTATATATATAATGTTACAGAAATTTGATTTTTATCGACATTAATTTTATCAAAGATTTTGTAATCGAAAAGTGTATCAATTTATCAAAGTTTCTTTAAATCTTTTATTATACTGATTAAGCTTTCTTTTATTCTCTGTGTATATTTAAAACACGTGTACTATATAATCTGAATAAAGAGAAATTTTATTAATATTTAGTGGAATTCTTGAATATAAAATTAAGTATCATCAATTTAAACTGTCAAAAAGTATATTTATCTTTTCTTTCATCTTCAGTAAGGAAGAATTCTATAAAAGGAAAATTATTAAAAATAAACCACTTGGAACTTTTTCTCTTGAAAGTCCTTTCTAAGGAAAATGAAATAAGAAAGTTTCTGAAATAAATTTACCGGAAATGAATAAATTGAACGAATCTTATGTAGAAAAAACTGTGCCTTCAAGAAAATATTGCAACATATGTGGGTTGATAGTATAAAATCAATAATAATGTCAAAATTTTAGTGCAATTTTTAAAAAACTTTGAATATATTTTCAAACAAATTTCGAAAGGATTTATGAATTTGGTTTATTTCTGTTTGTTTGGCCGCGCATTTAGCTACCGTAAATATGCTTCAAATAAGCTATGAAAATGCTTCACATTATACCATATGCACATCTATAATTCTAATGCATCGCGATCGTAATGTCGATTAAAGCATAATTTAAAGACATTACACCGTTACAAGCACTGTAAAATTAGTATATAGTAGCTGTGAGCCTGTTTTTGCACGGATGCATCATGTGTTAGAAGCATAACTTGCCCCCAAGAAAAATTGTCTCATGATGTCAACCAGTCTAATCTGCTGGTCTCGTTCTTCGCACGGGAAAAGACTATTTTGATAACCACTAATGCATAAAATAATAAATATGAATTTTTAAAACTATTTGACGTTATTTTTAATGCCAACAGTTTATTTTTAACATGGCTGTCTGTGAAATGAAGCAATCAAGATGTGTGATTTTTTAACCTTGATTTATTTTCATATTTCAAATATTTCCTTCACTGCGTACATCGAAGAAGCTTCATGTGTGTGTGTGTGTGTGTGTGAGAGAGAGAGAGAGAGAGAGAGAGAGAGAGTGTCGGAGGTTGAGTTGCTTTTTAAACTTGTACCAGTTTAGCGGAGAAATAAGGGGAAATTTTTTAAATGTATTGCCTTTAAAAATTTATTTTAAAAATAGTATTCAGTATCATTATTCTTCAATTAAGGAAATCTTCTTTTCGTCAGTATCATTATTCTTCAGTAAAGGAAATCTTCTATTCGTCAAATTATGAATCAGAGTTTTCATAGCAATATATTGAGCTTGAGAAGGACGCTAGAATTCGCTTTACAAAGATTTAATTCAAGATTAATCATGAATTTCTGGAAAGACTTTAGAAAATTCGTCTTACAACTTTAAATTTAGGCACGATGCTCAAACAAAGCTCATTAAAAAGAAGCATTTTCTTGATATTCCGATGGCAAAAAATAAACATTTATCGGATAAAAACTGAGCTTGCGAGAGCATGAATAAGCCAAAAATTGTCAAAATAGGGGTAAAACATAAAATAACTAAAAATAGTAATAATTGTATTTTTTTTTTTTCTTTCAGAAATACTTGTCTTTTGTACTATATTTAGTCTGTGTGCTGAATGGGATTCAGCTACAAAGAACAGTCTAAGTGCTTGTAGCGTAAAACCAGACAACAAAGTTAATGATGTTCGTCAAAATTTTAGCGTAAACAACTTGATAGTTTTACAAAAGAAAAAAAAAAGTGCTGATCCACATAATTATGTTAAAAAATGCTAGAAATTTAAAAAATACATATAAATATCTATATATGCATACACTGTCTAAGTATTTGGACACCTATGCAAATGACGATATCTGCGGTCCTGAGGTACGTCACGGAGTGAGGTATGTCCGTACTCCGCCGGTATATATCGTTTAGGAAACAGCATCGGCATTAGTCGCATGCAAGATGCCGCGCAATTCGGAGCTCTCTGATTTCGAGAAAGGTTAATTATCGGCAGGGTTCCCGCTAGAGTGCGAGACCGCGAGAATCACGCACAAATTTCTTAAATCTCGCGCAAAAAATACTACAGCGCGAGGTATTCTCGCGCTGCAAAATATTCGCCACCTGCGCGAGATTCTCGCACGCTGTTTGAAAGTTTAAAAATGCCAGTTTACAAATACAAAAATTTTTTTTTACTCTACTACTGTCGGATAACGAGCGTGCCGCGGCCGCGGCCGCAGTGAAGTGTCCCCCCCCCCTACCTCTCTTGAGTTTCTGTTCAGAGATAATGCGGTTAAATCATCGGAATGCAGATGGGGGAATATTAATAAATGCTATCGGCGCTGAGCTGACGTGTTGATTTTTCTCCTCCTGCTTGCTAGCTGTAAAATGTTCTGTTTTTGTATGTGTGTCCATCGTATATGAGTTTTGAGAGCATTTCATCTGTTTGTTTTTTTATATACCACCACAATTCATGGAATTATTGATAACCTCTGGCAGTTTGAAATTTGGACCCCCCCCCCTTTCCGTTCTTAGTTGTCGTTCACAGTAAGAGTTAATCAATCTTTTAAGAAGACCACCCTCCCCCCCAAAAAAATGAAGCTGAAATTTTCCAGTTAAATGCCGGATAATCTAGCTAATACTGTAGTAAGAATTTGAACTTACCCAGCAAACACACACAGGTTCGCTGAACGTCTATTAACATTCAGAAAACGTCTTCTGAACGTTAATAAACGTTCAGAGAACCTGTGTGTGTTTGCTGGGTAACTATATCTGTTTTAACTTTGTCACACATATTTGTATCTTACCAACTTTGTAGTATAATACAATTTAATATTTATATAAATATATAAATATTAAGTTATTTTATATAATTTTATTATACTAGATAAAATATTATAGTTAATAATTATTTTGCTTAGTTAAACTGGATGTAATTCTTTGAATAAATTTGAATATTCATTAACTTTGAATATCCCTTAACAATTCAAGTGCAAATTTCCCCTCAGGGGGAAGACCTACTTTAGGTCTTAACGGGTGTCGCAATCCCGGGGCCCCAGCGACGTTTCGCTTTTCTTTGTTCTACCCTCCTCTCCTCTTAGCTGTATCCTTCCTTTTCCCCCTCAGTGTAGTTTCCTCTGTGGAGGTGAGGGCCCCCCTTTAGAAGCTGCGGCCGCCCTGTGCCGTCAGCTTCTATTGGCTGAAAACTACCCACGTGGTTGCCGTGCGTGGAGACCCGTGTCCCCGGAAATGGGGATCCTGGTAATTGAGGGGTCTTTTCTCCAACACATTGCTTTGGCCTCGGCTTCGGGTAAACGGGAGGTGCACAGCGTTCCCCTGTGTATCAACCGGCTGGTGGTACTGATTTCGATCAACTGCTAGGGATCAAGCAAACGGACATCTACTGGGCACGTCGTTAAGGGTGGACGCTGCCTAAGGGATGTACTGTGCGCGTATAGACCCGACTAGCACTGGTGCACGAATGTGCATCCCCTTGTTGGGCTCCGTGGTGGGTGGTGCGGTCGGGTCCGAATTTCCAATCCCCAATATGGATGCGACATTATCTTCGTCTCATGTCAACGTTCCGAAATCTCCCACTCAAGGAGATGGTAATTTAAAATTTTTTCTTGTGAAATGTCAGGACGGTAACTTTAGCCAAACATCCCCTTTCCTAATCCATAAGTGCATAACTGATCATGTCGGAGAAGTTGCTAAAATAAAAAAAATACGCTCAGGAGACCTCTTAGTGGAAGTAAACAATAGCACACAGGCAAACAACATTATGAAATTAAAAATTATGGGCCTAAAATCTGTCACTGTCTCCCCTCATAAAACACTTAACTCATCAAGAGGCGTCATATCAGAACCTGACCTGTTACACTGTTCAGAGGCTGAAATCCTGGAAAATCTGAAATCCCAAAATGTTAGTGCAGTTCGCAGAATCACTATAAAACGCAATAACCAAATAATAGACACAAAACACATAATCTTGACCTTTCAATCTCCTAAGATTCCATCTCATATCAAAGCAGGCTACCTTTCATGTCCCGTCAGAACGTACATACCTAATCCTACCCGTTGTTTTCAGTGCCAAAAGTTTGGCCATACAAAACCTTCCTGTCGTGGTTCCCCAGTATGTGCCCGCTGTGGTATCTCTGGCCACGACAGTGACACCTGTTCCGGCTCTCCTAAATGCGTTAACTGCAAACAAGACCATCCCTCATATTCCCGTTCCTGTCCTAAATGGTCTTATGAAAAAGAAATCCAGTCCTTGCGTGCCACACAAGGATTGTCTTACCCAGAAGCACGTAAAATAATAGCCTCTCGCACCCCTAAACCTGGTCAATCTTATGCTGCAACAGTGAAAGCGGTTGCATCAATTGCTACCCAAACTGACCCACCCAAATCCAAACCTGTCTGTTCATCAACTTCCTTCCCAAAAGCTAAACAGTCAACTACTCAAAATAATGCCTCAATAGCCACACAAAAAAGCACACCCAATAAGAAGCCTCAAAGCAACCTCTCCACTCAAAATAGACCTTTACTCAAAAAAAGTTCAGCTTACAAGACAAAATACAACAAAGCCAGACTTAAACGCATCCTTCCACAACGGCCCATAGACGACTCTATACTACATTTGGATCCTACCGACTCTGACATTTCAGATCACATTATGGATGATGAAGTCATCCCAAGTACCCCGCTTCAACCGACGGGGATTAAGAGTAAAATCGCGGTCATCTCCGACATCACTTAATCATGGCTCTGCTGCTATCCTGGAATTGCCACGGTTTTTTAAACAAAATTGACGACCTCAAAACTATAATTTACAACCATAATCCCGCCTGTCTTGCCCTACAGGAAACTTTTCTTAAAACCAATAGACATACTAAAATCCGTAATTATACCATCCTTCGCAAAGACAATGAGCTCAATGATAGGGCCACTGGTGGAGTTGCCCTTTTGATTAACAATAGTTATCCTCACACTAAGCTCAATCTCAACACTAACCTGCAAGCAGTTGCCACTCGTATTCAATTAAAACAACTAACAACAGTCTGCAGCATATACCTGCCACCAAGCGAAACCATCAGCCAAACCTCCCTCAATAGTCTTATACAACAACTTCCTCCCCCCTTTCTCCTCCTGGGGGACATGAATGGCCATAGTCCCTTGTGGGGAAGCAAAGACACAAACAATAGGGGCCATCTCATAGAACAACTGCTAACCGACTTCTCGCTTTGCGTTATGAATAACGGTGATAACACCTATTTCCACCACCCAACCAAATCCTTCCATGCCATAGACCTCGCCATTTGCTCTCCATCTATCCTCCCATTATATAACTTTTCAGTCTCTAACGATCTACATAACAGTGATCACTTTCCGATTTTCCTCTCACCTCTGTACCATAATAGGAAAGACAACTGTACCACTCCAAGATATAATTATGAAAAGGCAGATTGGCCCACCTTCACCCATTTATCCAATATATCCTCAAATAGTCTTGTAGGTTCCATTGATGAGGTCGTTGACAAAGTCACCTCCCTTATTATCAAGGCAGCAGATGCCAACATTCCTAAATCGGGCATGAAACATCGGCACAATAAAAAACCGTGGTGGAATGAAACCTGTACTCTAGCAAAAAAACAGCAGCAGAAAGCCTGGAGCATCTTCCGGCGATACCCCACGACCGAAAATCTAGTTCTCTTTAAAAAAGCTAAAGCTTACGCTAGAAAAATAAGGCGGCAATGTCAAAGGGAATCGTGGATAAAATATGTCTCTAGCATAACGCCCAGTACCTCTAGTAAGGAGCTATGGACAAAAACTAAAAGAGCCATGGGAATCTATAATAATCCTTCAATATCCTGTCTGTCTGTAAACAATAATATTATTTCGGAAAAAAAAGAAATAGCAAACATTATCGGTCAGACACTTGCCTCTATCTCCTGCAGTACTTCCTTCTCAAATACTTTTCTGTCATATAAACAACAGTCCGAACGAAAAAAAATAAAATTTAAAACCTCCTCCCATTTTTCTTACAATAGTAATTTTACCATCAGTGAACTCACCAAATACTTAAGACAGGCCTCCAATACCGCTCCTGGTCCTGATGGTATTACTTACAAAATGCTGAAACACTTGTCCCATGACTCATTACAAATCCTCTTGCAATTATACAATAGAATCTGGAATGAACAAACCTTTCCTTCCTCCTGGAGAAATGCAATAGTTATTCCCTTTCCTAAATCTGGGAAAGATACTTCTAACCCTAGTAATTACCGTCCCATAGCCCTTACTAGTTGTCTGTGCAAACTAATGGAAAAGATGGTTAATGCTCGCCTTGTTTACATTCTAGAGACTGGGGACCATATACATCCCTTTCAAAGTGGCTTCCGCAAAGGCAGGTCCACACTTGACAATATTTTAAATCTAGAGACGCAAATTCGGAATGCCTTCCTTAGAAAGAATCACCTAGTGTCCGTTTTCTTTGACATTGAAAAGGCATATGACCGCACATGGAGGTACGGCATACTCCAAGACCTCTATAATATAGGCTTTCGAGGCAATCTACCAACTTTTATAAAAAACTTTTTATCCCTCAGAAACTTCCGTGTCAGCATCAATGGTACTCTATCTGATAATTTCATCCAAGACGAGGGTGTTCCTCAGGGCTCCGTACTTAGCGTCACCCTCTTCTCAATTAAAATCAATAATATCCTTAGACAACTGCCACCCACAGTCTACGGCAGTCTTTACGTCGACGACCTTCAAATCTCCTGCCAGGGGAAAGATATGCGCCTCATCGAACGGCAGCTTCAAAATGCCATAAACCGCATCTTAAAATGGTGTGACACAAATGGTTTCACTCTATCTGCTGAAAAAACCGTATGCACCCATTTTTGCCGGAAACGCGGGATCCACCCCGACCCAGAACTTTATCTGGGTGATAATAACATTGTTGTGAAGGACTCTGTCAAATTTTTAGGATTAAATTTCGACAAAAAACTAACTTTTGCTAATCATATTTCTGACATTCGCAGTAAATGCGAGAAAAAGCTTAATATTTTAAAGGTTTTAACCAACACCTCTTGGGGGGCTGACCGTGACGCTCTGTTACGGATTTATCGTGCTGTCATACGTTCAAAAATGGACTATGCAAGTTGCGCGTATGGGTCAGCTTGCAAATCAGTGTTAAAAAAACTTGACCCTGTGCATCATGCTGCACTCCGCATTTGCTCTGGTGCTTTTAGAACATCACCTGTACATAGTCTTTACGTCACCTGCCACGAGCCATCTCTCACCCTCATCCGTCATAAGCTCTCATTAAACACATACTTTCGTATTCTTTCTCATCCTTCACATCCATTAAAGAATTCTTTTATAGATACTCATCTTGACCGTTTTTATGCAAATCGTCCCATCTGTACTCCCCCCTTTGGACTAAGGATTCGTAGGAGTCTTGTCGGTACCCAATTGGAGGATGTAAAAGTCTCTATATGCTCTTTTCATGAAACCCCACCATGGAACATATTGCAGATACCTTACCTACAACCTTTCGAAGGCTTTGCAAAGCAGGATACTGATCCTAAAGTCTACCAACAGTTGTTCTCCGATCACAACAACAAATATGACAAATATGAAAAATTATACACTGATGGCTCCAAAACTGGGAATCACGTCGGTTTTGCCTTCGTGGGTAAAAATCATACTGGTAGCTATACTCTACCTCCCTTTTGCTCCATCTTTACTGCCGAATTACTTGCCATATACGAAAGCCTTCTGTACATCTCGAGAACGAACACAAAGAATTTTATCATCTACTCTGACTCCCTTAGTGTTCTAGAAAATCTGAAATCCGGCTCCCTAACACATAACTATATGCATAAAGTTTTACACAAGTATGATCAGCTTATAAACCGCGGGTACAGTGTTCTCCTCTGTTGGGTACCCAGTCACATCGGGATCCCGGGAAATGAAAAAGCGGACACACTAGCGAAGCATGCGACCCTCCCGTACACCGGCACTCCATCCTACAGTGACATAAAGTCCAGCATCTCCAGCATTGTAAATGGCATATGGGCCGATAAATGGGACAATGAAACGGGGAACAAACTTCGTTCTATTCGCCCAACTCTCGTACCCTGGTCGTCTCATCCCTATCGCAGGCTAGATGTCATCTTGGCACGTCTTCGCATCGGACATACGCGAATTACTCATAAGCACTTACTTTTGGGCGAACCCGCCCCGGAGTGCCCTCACTGTCATACTCACCTCACCATTCGTCATCTTTTAACGTCGTGCACTGCTTTTAATAGTTTTTATCAAATACTTTTTAACTGTTCTCATCCTAAACTAGACGAAATTCTGGGTGAAACCCCACATCGGAATCTATTTGCTTTTCTTAGACGGATCAATATTTTTTATTCAGTGTAACGTGTCCCTTTCTGTCTGACTGGTATCTGGATGGGAACCCCCATTCAGATGTCTTTGTTTAACTTTTTATCTACTTTTAACACTTTTTGAATTTTACTTTTCACCTTTTTAGGCTTTACAATTTAGCTTTTACTAGATTTTTGTGGTACCTTTTATCTGAATACATTCTGATATGATTTTTACTCCTTGTCTGGCGCAGCATGTCCTTTTTGGACCTTGTGCCAATAAACACCAACCAACCAACCAACCAATCAAGTGCAAATTTAAGCAATCTTATTAGAATAGTTGATGGAAGTATCAATTTAGAAAGTTTTCCATATGATCAAGCTGTAAAATTTTTTAATGAACGGAAAAATCGGTGTTATTTAAATTGTACTATAAATAAATAAAATGATGTTAAACAATATTTATGTTCTCACTTAACTTTCAGAAATCACACTCAAAATTTTTGGATGGGTGAGAAATCTCCCCCAATTTTTTTTTTCTAATGGGAACCCTGCTTCACCTTTATAAATACTATTTGGAAAATGTATCTTAATCTATGAGTGTACCGTAATTGAATAAATTTGAATATTCATTAACTTTGAATATCCCTTAACAATTCAAGTGCAAATTTAAGCAATCTTATTAGAATAGTTGATGGAAGTATCAATTTAGAAAGTTTTCCATATGATCAAGCTGTAAAATTTTTTAATGAACGGAAAAATCGGTGTTATTGAAATTGTACTATAAATAAATAAAATGATGTTAAACAATATTTATGTTCTCACTTAACTTTCAGAAATCTCACTCAAAATTTTTGGATGGGTGAGAAATCTCCCCCAATTTTTTTTTCTAATGGGAACCCTGATTATCGGGTATCACAAATGTGGCCGATCCTTAAGGGACATATCTAGCGATCTGAAGTACCCAAAATCGACCGTGGCCTGTGTGATTAAGAAGTGGAAGGTGAGCGGTGATTGTCGGAATGTGCCCCGCGTCGGCAGACCAACGAACTGGGAGATAGAGACCGAAGAGTGCTGTCCCTAGAAATTCGGAAGAACCGCACCCAACCGATGGTCCACATCGGCGAGGAGTTTCAACAGGCATCCGGGAGTATTGTTTCAATGAATACCATCCGTAAGAAAGCACATCTGCTTTGTTTTCACGGTCGTGCTGCTGCCCATAAGCCTTTGATCACAAGTCCAACCACGCTGCTCGGTTAATGTGGTGCAAAGCACATCGAAATTGGACCGTAGATCAATGGAAACGGGTTCTTTGGAGCGACGAATCAAGGTTCACCCTTTACCGTTCGGATGGCAGGGTCTGGGTCTGGCGTCTGCCTGGAGAACTTCTCCTGCCAGAATGCATTGTGCCAACAGTCAAGTTCGGCGGAGGTGGAATTATGGTCTGGGGGTGTTTCTCCTGGTATGGACTGGGACCCTTGGTCCCCATTCATGGTAAGCTCAACACCGATGCCTACTGCACTATTTTGGATGACAACGTGCTTCCTACGTTGTGGCAGTTTTACGGGTTGGACCCCTGTTACTTTCAGGACGACAACGCCAGTTGTCATTTTTCGAGGTAAACCAAGGCTTGGTATGGTGCCAATGGAGTTTATCGAATGTACTGGCCTGCCCAGAGCCCAGACCTGAACCCTATCGAGAACCTCTGGGACACGTTGAATCGCCGAATGAAGGGGTGCACTACCCGTCCAAAATCGGTTAAGGAACTTCTATGTCTACTCCAAGCCGAATGGAAGACAATACCACTAGCTGTAATACAAAGACTTGTGGAAAGTATGCCCCGGAGGGTTCACGCTGTAATTGCCTCTCGTGGAGGCTCTACCAACTATCGATTTTGAATAAAGTTAGTTTTTCTTTTTTATCACAGGTGTCCAAATACTCATTAATAGACAGTGTATATATACTGGATAGTAATAGCTAAATGTAATGAAAACACCTTTCCTTTTAAACTCTTTTCGTAAGAAAGAAAAAAAAAGTTTGAAAGAAAGAAAGAAAAGAAAAAAAAACAATGAAAGAAAAGAAAAGAAAAGAATGAAAGAAAAGAAAAAAGAAAACTGGAGCGTAAATGGAATTCTATTCCTTCATTGATTTGCATTGTATCACTTTTGATATTCATTCAAAGTGAATCACTCTGAGTGAAGTCATCCAGTGGGGTCATCCTTGTTTACATATTTTCGTCCAGTTCGATGGTTTCACCTCTCGCACACTGCGACTGTTCAGCATTCCCAAATAAATAAAGAATGGGGCTTAGGAATGGGGCTTAGGCGTGTGTTTACATTATTTACCCAGCCTTCTCTCTGGATGAATCATCGGTTCAGGGAAAGACTCTTTCATCAAACGTTGTTCAGGGTCAAAATAGTTTTATTATTCATCTTTAGAGTACAATTTAGATGAAAAATGAAAGACAATCTACACCTACCATCTTGGTATCAAGATTGATCCAAGATCAAAAGTTATAGTTGTAAATAAGCTATTAACCGCTCAGGGGGTTGATAAAAAATTTCATTTTAATAATCAGTCGCAAAAAATAGATGTTCTTATAACATGCAATCTTATTACTGTTGCGCTGAAATTGCAATATTTTCAGAATGTCATGTCAAACCTACCCGGAAACGATGTTACTGGAACAGGTAGCATGACTTTGATATTCTTACACGTTAAAGAAGCGACTTGAAAATACCTGCCATGTTTAAGACATTTTCTTTATTTGCAGATAGAATTATTCTGAACAGTTTTCGATTTTTTTGTAGTATTTCTTACAGATGTCTTGCTTCTCATACTGTCAGAAAAAAAATCAGCCTTTTTTTTTTACGTCGTAAGTTCTCTTTCTGCTGTGTTCGGGGTATATAATTTCTTTTTCTAACGTTAAGTGGCAGATGTGCCTCGGAATTTTGTGTTTTTAGGATGAGTTTATTGAATTTGCTATCTAAATAAATATACTTCTTTAATGGTTGGTTGTAAGGAATAGTTTGCCATTAGTGATGACGTTTTTCTGGACCTTTCTTTTCAGCGAAAACAAATTTTTAAGAATAAGAATAAATTGATTCATGACAAAAAACTAAAAGGCGTTTTTACTAACAATCAACAAGAATTTTAATAGGAACGAAACTGAATTGGCCATTTCACAATGAAAAATTCTAGGATATTTGCGTGTCTAAATGTTTCAGTGTCTAAAACAAAAATCTACGAAGCCCAGGGCCTCATTATCGCATGGGCAAATCGGGACTTTGCCCAAGGCCCCCGGCTCGAAAGGGCTGCCAATTGCAAATATTGCTCTGAAATATATTTTAATATCAAAATTTTATGAAAAATAAAATAAATTTCATAGATGGGGGCCCCAAATTCATCAATGCCCGGGGCCCCTATTGGTCATAATCAGGCTCTGACGAAGCCTCAATAGAACGGATTTTTAATCAAAATACATCCAGCAACATTCATCATATATATCAACATCAACGTAAAAACTAGTAGACAATTAATTACATTGATGTTCTAAAGATTTTTAAAAGTCTCGCTTCAGTGAGTCAGCTCGAGGGTCACGCTCAAAACACTGCAACAGGCATTGGGTAAACTGGCATGTAATATTGGGAAGGGGGAGGGGGGGGGAGACGAAATGTTTCCTAATGTAGAAAATATCATTTTCAAATAGGTTATATCTGAAATTTCTTTAATTTTAGGCGAGCAATTGCCCCCTTTTGCTCTTAGTAAGTTAAGCCTATGACAGCAAGTATCAAAGACATTGCAGTTCAACCCGAAACAATGAGAAGGATATCGTTGCATGCCTAGTGAAGTCCCTTGCCACCCTTTTAACTTGGGAACGGCTCCTGCTATATTCATAAAAATGGTGTCTAGGTAAAGTAAAGTAGCTTTGCGCTGATGAATAAAACTGCCTAGGGAGCCACCTGGTGGAAAACTGCGGAGTTATCATTCCTATCTCGAAAACAAAATGAGATAGCGATTTAAAGTGATTTGCAAAGTTGTAAAGGATCATCGATTTAGTACGAAAAGATACCTTGTAAACATTAATGCAAACAATAATAGAACAGTTAAAAACGCGCATTTGTTCTTTCGTGATTTCCTACACTGTGACGTGACAAAACGCCCTGAGAAAGAAACAAACAACTTGTTATAGCAATACTATACCTTTATTTGATTAGGGATCACACAATCGATACCACTGTGCCACATTATGGTGCCGTGTTTTCCCGAAAGGTAATTTCTCCTTCCGTTCACGTTTCGTGACTTAGAAGTGTAGGAAATCAAGAAAAAAAATGTGCGTTTTGACCGTTCTATTCTTAGCATTAATATGTCCACAATGTGTATTTTCGTACTAAATCGATGATGCTCTACAACTTTGTAAATCCATTCATTTCTGTCTCGTTGAATTTTCGAGAAAGCAATGCTACAATCGCAGTTTTCCACCAGTTGGCGCTGTAGGTAGTTCCATTCAGTAGCGGATGACTACTTTACTAAACCTAGACTGACACACTTTTATTAATTTAGCAGCAGTCGTTCCGAAGTTAAGAGGGAGGCAAGGCAAGGGACTTAATGGGCATACTGAATATCACACCCATGCATAATGGTTTTCTTCGTGGCTGATGAGAAAGACAGGCGGCGAAGAAATTTTGGTCACACCCTTTTGCCCTCGAAGAGTCATGTGACCTAGGGGGTGTGGTCATCTTAATCCGAGATAGCCGCAGTAAGATGGCCATACCTTCTAGGTCACATGACTCTTCGAAGACGAAAGCGTGTAACTAAAATGTCAGCACCGCAGCCTGTCTTTCTCGTCAGCCCCGGCTTTTCTTGTGTGTAACGGGAATCTCTAAGAAGCGATAAATTTTCGAAAAAAAACATTTTAGACATATCTTTTTTTTTAACTGAACATGAAAGAGCATAAATGAGATATTGTAATTTTCATAATTACAGGAAAGTGTCATTATTAAGGTTAAACTATTGAACCTACCAGTTTTTTTTTATGTGTGTGTGTGTGTTGTTGTTGTTTTATTCTACAAGATTTCTTTTGGGAAATATCTATATTATTTTTCTTTAGCGTGTGTGTCCCAGATTCAACTGCAGTAGTTCAAAACAATACTACTTATAAGCTTTGAAGTCATCTTAACTTCTACACATTTTTTAATTAGAATTTCGAGACTTTCGTTGGAGGCGTGACATAGTTTCTAAAGATAGAATGTCGTTGAAAGCGAGAGGATGATTTCACAGACTTCATGTCCTTCGAACAAAACAAAATAAAAATATTTCCTTTTTTTTTTTTCGGATATTTTCTCTTACTTTAGATTTAATTATTCTCGAAAAAAATTTTTAACTGTTTAATTCACTTTCTTACAAATTCCCTTCTTTCTTTTACTGCCAGAAAAATATATCAGCTTTTTCCATGTTCTTCTCCCCACCCCCCAACCAGAGTATTTAATTGCCTTTTGCTTTGTTTCTCTCATCAAAGAGTTTTTCTTTTTGTCTATGTTGAAGGACACGTGTGCTTCTGGGACTTTGTGTTTCTGGGATATGCTTATTAAATTTGCTGTCTAAATGAATATTTCTTTGACAGCTTGTTGTCAGGCGTTCTTTGTTAAGCAGCCTTTTTATGTGTATTTTAATTCGATGTATTCTCTGTGTTTATATAAAGGCAAGCTGCGGAACATAACAGAGAAAAAAATAGATTGGGGGGTAAAGAGCTAAATGCCATTTATGGCCATTATAGTAAGAAGATAATGTGGCAGAATACTTATAAGTAAAAAGATAATGTAGCATGGTACTTAGTTGTATTTGTTTAAAGAGAAAACGCACGCCTGAAAAACAATTTATATACAGTCCTGTAGAGAAGCACTCAAAAAAAGCTTTTAAAATATGATAGAGAAAAATAAATAGAAATTAAAATATCCATTAATAATAATCTTTTTAGGACTTAAAGGCGAGTTTGTGCTAGGTAAAGGAAAGTTGAGTGAAAAGAGAACATTAAAAGAAAAGTTAAATATATATATATTTTTCTGAAACTGCTTATCAGTAACGGAAAGAGGGGTAATGTACTGGGAACCGCAAATTGCAGTGTAATTAAAAGAATGTGAGCATTCATAGAATTAAAAACCTAGTTACTCTACGTACACTTGTCAGTAAGGGAAGAAGATATTAGAAAGTTGAAATGTAATCCAAAACTAAGTCCAGTGGGAAAGAAAAGGATATATATTGGAGGATAAAGGAAAGTAAAGAAAGACGGAAATTTTCTGTCAGTCTTAGCTCAACTTTTTATTCTAAGATGGACTAAAAGGTATAAAATAAATTCAAGGATATTTTTCAAGCTTAAACACTTATTACAATCCACAAATCTACCCAAGCTTATCCTACATTGGTAGAAATACTTAGAAAATTTATTGAATATTCCTTTTTTTTAATGTAAAATAATATAATTTTTAAAAGCTTGATGCGTTATTGGGTCTAGGATAGATTTGTACATTGTAATATAAGTTTGATCTTGAAAATATTTTTCAAAATTATTTTATACCTTTCAGCCTTTTTTCGAATAAAAAGATTGATTTTTTTTTTTAATCTTTTAATCTCATTTTTTTTTCTTTTTAGTCTGAAAATTATTTTTTCTTGGTATTCTTGTAAGAGCTTGTAAGATGTCGCTTGTTTTGCGTTACTGTTTCTTTTGACTTCATAAAGAAGTAATAAAGTAATAAGTAGTAATAAGTAGTTGGGCGCCTCAAACTTTTAAAACATCATATGATATTTTACATTAAAAAAAAGTATCATTTAATGAAATTTCTAAGCATCTCCGCCGATGTTCCATTATCTAAGGTGGATTTGTGTGATGCCATAAGTGTTTGAACATGAACATTTTGTCAAAGATTACTTTATATCTTTTAGTCTATTTTTGAATAAAAAGCTTGATTTAGAATTTTTTTTTTTTTTTAAATCATACACTTTTTATTCAGACAGTTTAAGATTAGACTTCCATAATCTACTGTAATCTTACTTTTGTTTACGGCAAGGATCACAGTAGTTCTACTTTCTAAACTACCTTTCTTCGTAAAAGGCTTATTTTCGATATTTTAAGATAATTATGCTTAAAATAATCTAAATGTGCAATTTTTAAGATTTAAAGGAGCATTCATCAGTTGTTTAAACACTACTACATTTCAGTTGGCTAAATATTTTTTTTTAAAGGCGGGGGGGGGGGGGGACACCTCAAAGAGACTTCGTAAGTGGGAGCTTTTCTCAACAAATCGGAATTTTCAGATGCGAAAATTATCTGCAAAACGCACTCGCAAAGTCTTTGGAGCCGGCTCCAGAATGTTGTTCTTCAATACTAAGCAATCGAATTTCGCCAGTTGAATATAGGTATTGGCGATATTCGCCCTCCCAGCAGGAAATCATTTTTGCGCCCAAGATCTCATATTCTGTGTTTATAGCGAGGTACTTGGCTGTTTTCATTTCGTGATTTACGGAATTTCGTGTGTGCACTTTATTTTAAGTATATTGAATAAAAATAAAACATTTAAAAATTAATAATAAACAACAATAATGAATATTAATACTAAAAAAATGGAAACGTATTAGGGAAAGTAGCTTTTCGTTGAATGATGTATAAAACTTTCTAATATTAACGTAATTAAGATACAAGGTCAGCCTACTCTCATAAAACTCAAATTTTGATAACCATTTGCCGTTCGAAAAATTTTAAATACTTGTGCTGTGTGTACAGGGATAGGGTGCTCTATGCATGTACATGCATTTCCCAGTTTTTTTAACTCGCTCTAATTTTTCGGGCACTGCTTCTAAAATGCGTCACTGACGGTGATTACAAATGCACTGTTTGTGAATAATTTACTACCATGAGCAAAAGACAACGTTTCTCAAACTGTGGGCCCGCCCACCCACCACTAATGGTCCTGCAAGTTCGCCGGGCCCTCTTAAATTTTCATTAAAAATAAACAGTTGAGTAGGAAAGGGGGGGGGGCTTTGGAGCTCAAGCACCTCCCCCCCCCCACACAAACCCTTAGAAGAAGAGAATTTTTCCTTCATTACTTTAAGTTCCAGTAACGTAGCCAGGAATTTTTTGGGGGGTGGCTGAGAGCACAAAAACTACGTTATAAAAATCGATCTAACATATCTTTTGATTTTTTCTGCCCCCCCCCCCCTCCACACACACACACCATCATTTTACCAAAAATGTTCGCATATAAAAGTGAATTAGAGAAAAAAAAAAAAAATTAAATTCTGAAATAGGGTTTTAAATCTTTGCACCGGGAAAAACAGGCATCAGGGGGGAAAGAAATGATAATTTGGCTTAGGTCCGTTGCTGAACCTCAAATTTCTAAAGGAGAACTTTTAAATACACCAAGGGGATATGAAGAGAACTTTTAAATTTATCCACGAATGCGTAATTTTCGCCATATCTTTTACGCATTTCGGGGATGGCTGTAGCCCCATCAGCCGCCTCCTGCCTACGCCCCTGTGAAATTCTAATCTAGATAGTCGGCATGAATGGGGGGTCCCCTTTTTTCAGAGCCCCGGGCTATTGCCCCCTTGGCCGTGTGACAATCGGGCTCCGAATATGCGGTCTTCTTTAGCTCCAGGATCGATCTAAGCATACTGAGCCCTCCCTCCCCCCCCCCCCCCCAACCAAAATAAAAAAACTTATTGAATCGCTACTCTCCTGGAAATAAATCTATACTATTAAAGTCTGTGCGCGTCTGTCTGTGTGTCTGTAACATCATCTCCTCCTAAACGGCTGGGAGTTGAGTTTCGAACGAGGTATCCACGAATTCGGAAAATTTCGAGAAAGAACCTCCGCTAATTTAAATTTCGAAATTCGAATTAGTTTAGGAGATATTGATAAAAAAAACCATCAAAAACGCTAATTTTTGCTCTCCGCAATTCCGTGATTGTAACCCCTGTAGTCAAAAAAGTGAGAAATAAGCATCGAGGTTGCCATGTTTGGCTATTTTATTAAATTATTTAGACTCCTGCAGTAAAAATAAAAGAATAATGATTTTTTTATGTTTAGATTATTTACAAAGTTATTTTTAATTAAAATATTGTGTTCATGTTAAATCAGAACTGGAATTCAATGTTTTTTTATGTGTATAAGAATAAGGGATTGAGAGATTTCCGAGACTAATATGTATATTTTTTAGTTTGGCCGAAAAAAAAATGGCTCATTTGGCGATTTTGAGAAAGTAGTAGGTTCTACCGATTTGTACAGTTTTGGGCTTGGCGCAAATTACTGAGAGCGTAATGAAATAGTATTTTTAATAACAAGTATAAGTTTTACAGCGCTATACTTCGATTTTTCATATAGAAATAATGCAGTTATTAAGGCGATTTTAACCGATCTATAGAATTTTCACTAAATTAAGTAAACTGATTTAAGTTAGAGGAATTCCGCCAAATTTCAGAAAATTGAAACTCTCGCATTTTGTACATGGTAGTTAACGGTGATTAAAACCCGTTATAGTTAATAATAATTTAAATAACTGCTACTTATCAATAATATGCCTGCATTAAATTTTGGCGATGGAACCATATAAATGATAGATAACTATTTCCCATTTTGATTGCTGTTAAATCAATGCTTCGAATGATTCCCTGAAAACAAAAAAATCTTGCAAAATGTTGGCATTTGGCGATCGAAGTACTGTGTAATAAATAATTGATTCTTATTTGTTAAAGCAGCGCTACGGAAGTTTCTTTTACTAGAAGCTATTAGAAAGGCGTAATTAATACTGTCTAATATATTTTTTGTTTTACGAGTTGAAATGTTTGTTGATTCCTACTTTAGTACATTTCTTAGCAAAGTTGGAGAAAAATATTCAAATGTAGTGCAACTCTGTACATATTATTAATTCCATTCCACAATTGAGATGAGCCGATGTCACCGTATGCATGGATATTTTTTTTTTAATTCCGCCAAACAGAGTATTGCGTGTTGCCTTTAGTGTCAAGTTTAATTTGTGGTTTGAGCTATTTGTCATCGACTGGCGGTGTTAATTTCGCCAATATGGCAGTTCTACCAAAGTAAACATGAATAACTCATTTCATGTTCTATTTTTAACATCGCTATAGTTTCCGTAGCAACTGAATCCCTTGTTGCCACTTAAGTTGTTAAATTTTACAATTAAGTGAAACCACTCATTTCTACAGCTTTTAAGAATCGAAAAAGTGAAAACGCATCAATTATGAAACAAATAGAACTGTAACAGACTTGGACCTTAAAAATAATCGAAGTTTTTATGCAATTCTACATACCTTTAATTTTATTTCCTTCGAGTGTGGATGTCATTTTTTACGTCATTTTTGCTGTTTTGCTGGCAGATTATCCGGAGCAGCACATACCCTCTAATGTATTTGCTCCTCCAGAAGCAAGAGCTTATGTCCGGCGCGTATTTGTGTAACCCCATTGTGTTAATCAGAATTTTCTGGTGTCACATTTTTTAGACCATTTTTTTACCGCGGAGATTCCGATCCTGAAGTACACTCATGTCCATAAATTAAGGATAATTCAGAATCACACAGAAATTGATCTCTAAAATAAAAATTTCACCTGTGGAATGATCACACACATCTTGAAGAAGAATATGCAAATTACAGGAAACCACCAGATGGCGTGGATTGTACGTCACAATGACGAGAGTGTAAGAGAGGGGTATATAAGGAATGGTGGCAAAAAAGTAAAATTGTTCACAAGCGCTGTGAAAGCCTTTCAGTGCAAAAACCGCATAGTTATGGCACAAACGAGGCATTTGGATGATGTATTACGTGGCAGAATTATCGGACGACTGAAAAGTGGACGTACCCAGCTGGAAGTATCCGAGGAACTTGGAATCGCCCAGAGTGTCATCTCCAGGCTTTGGCAACGATTCCAAGATGATGGTAATGTGAGTAGACGTTACAGCACAGGTCGCCCCCGAGTTACAACGCCGAATGAGGACCGCTATTTGGCAGTTACTGCCAAAAGAAACAGACGGAGTACAGCATCAGACCTGTCTCGTCAGCTCTCTTCAGCTACCGGTACGACAGTTTCAAGGCAGACCGTGTACAGACGCTTAGGGCACATTGGTCTATATGCTCGTAGGCCTGTCAGATGTGTTCCACTTACCGCAACTCACTGTCGCCTGCGATTAACCTGGAGTAGAGAGCATGCATTGTGGACACCGCAACAGTGGTCTTGTGTGATGTTTTCCGACGAGTCCAGGTTTAGTTTGGAGTCTGATTCTCGCCGGACATTCATCTGGAGAGCGCCAGGTACCCGTTACCACCAAGAGAACACCATTGAAAGACACCGTTACGGTGGTGCAGGATGGCTCGTTTGGGGAGGAATTATTCTTGGTTCCAGAACTGACCTGCATGTTCAGAGTGTAACGATGACAGGCCACATCTATCGGGCTGTCATTCTGGAACAACATGTACGTTTGTTTCGGGGCGCCATGGGTGCTGAATTTGTGTTTATGGATGACAACGCCCGTCCTCACCGTGCAAACATTGTAAACGAATGCCTTCAATCGGAGGATATCACCCGTATGCATTGGCCAGCATACTCACCGGACTTGAATCCAATAGAGCATGTGTGGGATATGCTTGGCCGACGAATTGCAGCCCGTCAACCCCCTCCCACCTGTCTACCGGAACTTCGGAGTGCATTGCTTGATGAGTGGTGTAATATTCCCCAAGATCAGATTGATCATTTGATACTCAGCATGCCTAAGACTTGTCAGGCCTGTATTGCATCGTCCGGGAGACATACTCCGTATTAACCATCCTACTAACCATGTTATACTGTTTTTTGTAAATAGGTTCTTTTTTGAAATTTGGTCAAGGGAGTAAAACTTGCAATTTTTATTAATTATGTCAAACATATAGCATCTTTTTTGCTCTTTACTTTTTGTTTAATAAATAGACTTTACAAATAAGTCAAATTTGTTTTGCTTCTTTCTCTTTCTTTGCCTGAACTTCATTATCCTTAATTTATGGACATGAGTGTATATTGATTAAGCAAGAGTAGCCAGAAATTTTTCATGGGAATGTTACGACTACTGCAACTCACATATATGTACACGTGTGTGCTATAAGGAAGTGAAGAATATGCATTTTGTATGGCAAAAAACTCCGCTTGGAAGGGGTTGTGACCCCCTATCCCCTCATTGGCTACGCCACTGTACGCAAGCATAAGTTGTCACGTCATGAATTACCGTCATAGATGGCAAACTCCGAAGTTGTTATGAGGGTTATACAAAATT
Source organism: Cheiracanthium punctorium (assembly GCA_038373885.1). Classification (NCBI taxonomy): domain Eukaryota; kingdom Metazoa; phylum Arthropoda; class Arachnida; order Araneae; family Cheiracanthiidae; genus Cheiracanthium; species Cheiracanthium punctorium. The sequence goes on along the minus strand of JAWZYV010019719.1, from coordinate 477,415 downwards.
AAAAATTTTTCTTTTAGTAAATTTTACTTTTGATACAGTTCGGATATTTGGTTTTAATACATTTCGGCCACCAAGGTGAGATGAAATATTACTAAATACGGCAACCCAGAATTTTCTTAACTATTGAATTTGACACTATGCAACTACAGTAGATTCCCTAACACGGTAGATACGCTCCGTGTTATACGAATCCGTGTTGTACGGATCCTGCGCTTTACTCCACCTGGAGTGCGAACTGCGCGGTATAATCGCGGCAAAACTTATTCGCGCTCCGTAAAAATGCAATGATGTTTGGTGTTGCCATTCAAAAGGAATGTTAATTACAGGAGCTAAGGCGTCATAATATCAGAACATATGTCTCATTTCACCGTGCTGTACGAGTCTCTTTTAACGTGTTACACGAAAACGATCGTAATGTTTTCGTCGTGTTCTAAGAATTCGTGTTGTAGACCCATGTTATAAAGGGGTCAACTGTGATCTGTAAAAAATGAAAAATGAAATTAGTTATTTATTTAGAGCGAATTGACAGTGAGATAAACGCCACTTTTATGTAACAAGTGTGATACTGCATTAAGAGTTCAATAAGAGTAATAAGTTTTTTCTCAGAAGTTATCACGAACGTTTTCATTTACAAAAGCGACATGATTTTCACCGGAGCTGGGTACATTTTTGGCTTTTAAACGTAAATTCTGCATCCATTGTTTCATGTAGGCTTTTTAATTTAGGTAAATGCAAGATAAAATTGTTGTCAACATCATGTAATGTTATTTATGTGATATATAATATATATATATGTTATAAATTAAATTTTGTTATTTATGTGATATATAATATATATATATGTTATATACTATATATTAATGTTATAAATTAAACCTCACAAAGAGAATTATATGATGTAGAAATCGGGCATTTTTCGAAAGAGAAAAGTTTGTCTGCATACCAGAAAGTTCTTTCTTTTTTGATCGCCAGTCACATTGACGTAGTTTTTGTGTCATGTTGCAATCGTCTAAAATTTGCACTCATGGCGTTAACTTTTAGTCACGATTCAAGTATTTTTTCACGTTTTGAGATTCCGAATTACTGGGTTTAATTCGAATTATATATGTTTAAGGAAAATATGCGTTTCCCACCGTGCGGAGAACGGGTACGCAGCTAGTAAATGAATAAAATCAGTTGTATGTTATAGTTGAAAATCTCAGTCGGGAAATGACAACATGAGAACTGCCTGTCGCTTTTCCCCTCAGGGTTGGTATTTTAAAATATAGTGAAACCTCCCTAAAGGAACCACCCTCTGGTCAAAAAAAAAAAATCAATTTTTTAAATAGAAATAGTATAAAAATTTAAAAAGTGTAATTTTTTTTTTCCCGAGAAGTATTTTTTCTTAACATAGTCCCTTTTCCTATTTAGATAACCCACTTATCTCTAATAGATAAAAAATTAAAGCGTGTTACCACCTTTTTGTGACACCCGTATAAAATGTATCAGTGTAGAGAGAGTTTGTGTAATTAATTGCACAGGAGTTTATCAGAACCATTCTTTACAACGGTATACACTTGCATTGGCGAATCCAGAGGCGGAGCACAGGGCCACGTGCCCGCTGCCCCCCCCCCCCCTCCACAAGACGAACTAAATTTACACAATAGAAGAGACTTGTTTTGTAAATTCCTGTGATTTCATAAGAAAATGAGAAAAAATGTTTTGTGCCCCCTTCAGAACTTTTTTTTTGGGGTCCACCATGCACTTGTTTTTAAAGCAAAACTTACTTTCCTTTCAACTATTACGAGTATAAATATATTCTCTAGTTCTTCTTTTATTTACAATAGCAAAGTTAAACAAATTATTCAACTATCGTTTTAATTTCGAGCATTGCTCAAGCGCCAAATTTTAATTCGAAAAGTTACCCACTCAAGGCTAAAAACAGAATTCGAACTACTGTGTTTTGATGCTGCCATCTATTGACAAGCTTTGTAACTCGCCAATAGATGGCAGCATCAAGCAAACGTACGTATGTATTTATCAATATTTTCAAAATAATAAAACTTAAAATTTGTAGTTATATCTTTATGCAATATTTTTCTTTTCCTGATTAAATAAAGTTTAATACTAATGCATTCAAATTTTACTTGATGGATAATAAAATAGTACACTGAATAATAAAGCAAAACAAACTTTTTTTTTTAAATGAAATTGGAATTGCGAATTTTAAAACACTAAACCTATACTATCAGCTACAAAAATAAATATAATTACTTACAATTTTATTAATGAATAAAAAATTCCTAACATTATTGCATACCAAATGAAATTTAGAATACACTGATAATTGTTGAATGACTGCATTTTCCTGGGGTCTCTCAAGTAATCCACCATGGCCAAGTGGATAAGGCACGATGGCTAAAGTGTGAAAGTCCAGGGTTCGGGCCTATCGAGCGTCTAACGGTCGAGAGTTTGGGGCGGTTTTCTCTTGGTGTAACATGAATACTCGTTAGAACCCCTTACAAAGTCCTCCAAACAAGGCACACCCAAGGCAGATGCCTCTCGTATAGCTTTAATAAAATATTAAGCTAAAGTAAAGCATGTATTCACATGCTCTTTTCGTGGTTATATTTAACTTAAAAAAAAATAGATGTTCATACAAACGTTCTCTAAGCTAGATAAAGTGGTTAACAACTTTATAATTAGTACACTAGTCAACAAATTTAAACTTTTTTTCTGCCTCTGGCTTGTAAATGGGTTGATTTACTTAATTTAGGGGTAATAAATTCAATGGTAAAATCAAATTTTCTCTATCACACCACATTTCCTAGAGACACAGCAGAATCAGGAACAATACTGGAAAATAAAATTTGACCGATTTGAAACTAACAAGAAATGCATATTAAAAACTTCATAATTCAATATTTTTTATATGTATATGTTACCGTTAAAGTATGAAATCCGTTATTTTATAGAATACCTAGTTATTCCATGAAATAACTGATCGTGTCCGTCATGGGCGCCCATAGGGCGAGGCAAGGTAGGGCACTTGCCCTCCCCCCCTAGAGTTTTAGGTTAGTGTCTCATGATGCAAACAAATCGCAAAAACAGAAATAAATTTGTTAAAAGTTTGAAATTTGCCGCCCCCTAGAAAAATTTTTTGAAGTTTGTCCCCCCCCCTCTAGAAAAATTCCTATGGGCGCCCATGGTGTCCGTTAAAGTGTAAAACTCTCTTGTATTTCATGGTTTAACTAGTTATTTCATAGAATAACGATCTGCAGCCCGTTAAAGTGTAAAATAATCCATATCATATATCTCGCTTTTTAGTATAAGGTACATTTACGTTTCGTTTAACAATATGGAAAGTAGCGGGGGGGGAAAATGTTAATTTCGAAATCAAATAAAAATAATTTTTGAAGGACGGCAAAACTACCAAAGCATAAAACAACGAGAATACTTTTTCGCCATACTCTCAAAATGTCAACGACAAATACATTTACCTTCCACCCCTACTGCATTTATGAACTATTCCAGGCCATAGTAAGAGAACTTGTTTAGCCTGTTATCTAAAATGAAATAATTGTCATTATTTCATTTTAGATAAATTGTTTATTTTACACTTTAACTATTTCTCATTAGTTAATTTATAGAATACCTAGTTATTTCATAGAATAACTAGTTAAAGTGTCAAATTATTAACATATTACACACTTTAACGGACACGACCAGTTATTTCATGGAATATAACTAGGTATTTTATGAAATAACTGCATTATATACTTAACGGTAACATATACATAGACATGGTGCTAAAAGAAGGTCTAAATTACTTGATAGCATATTTTGAACTTTAATCCTCTTTCTTTGGAAAATGTAAGAGATGTTCTTGTGTTTGTCGTTTCATCACTCTCCCTAACAGTAGTCTTCCATCATTGAAGGGTTCCAGTGACCATGATAACGTTGTTCCGTTGTAAGAATGTCTTGGTGAAAGCGTCCACCTTGCTCATCTCTCGCGGCTCTCAAATTTTCCGGAAAGAAATGGAGGTGCGAATGCAAAAAAGGAATTTTAAGAAACATTCTGTACCCCAAATTCTTGTAGTTGTCCAACACATCTTTCACAATGCCAATATAGTTATTATCTTTTTTGTTGCCCAAAATACCCTTCAGAGCAGCTTTGAATGAGGACTAAGCAGCTAAGTGGATATTTGTCAGTTTGCTCTCAAAGAATGGACAGGATTTATACTCATTTTTCAAACTGAATTTTGATCAGATTTTGATCGCGAAGCGGTTGTCAGCAGCCCATGCAGAAAGCGGCTAGTCTCTACTTATTATAAAAGATGTCTGTGTGTGTATCGGCAGCGTTACTGACAAACGGTTACATGTAGAAACACTAAATTTGGTACACAGGAAGTTCTAAACATCAAGTTCTGCTCCTTGAAGCGATTTTTTCAAAATCCGGGCTAGAATTTTTTAATTTAATTTTATGTTTTATGCGATTTTTCTCACTTAATGCTTAATAACGGCAGTAATTAAGCTCGCAGCAAAACGACATTTACATAATCGGATAGAGGAGAAAATTTTCTTTTAAAATGTGTTTTTCTGAATATGTAGCATAATTTGCAGATTTTTAGGAATTTTTTATTTAAAGATGACATTTGACAAAAATTTTCGTAAAATAAATTTAAAACTGTCGCATTTTGAATTCTATCCATCCTAACTTTTTGATATTTGTCAACGATAAAACAGTCATTTCGCCCTCTTTTAAAATAAAAGCGTAAAAATTATATAAATTAGGTGATTTTTTACGAGTTTAAATGTAACGTAATGTTTATAATTTTATAGCATCAAAGAGGACAGTTTACGCCATTATATAAATCAATCATGCCACGGGAATTTATGTAAGGTTGTCACAGAAAGGATTAGAAAAACTGTGTTTTTTCAACCTATCTATAAGATTTTAAATGGGGCACCGAATTTTTAAATCGCAGGTGAGGATACACTCGGATCTACTTCTGTGACGTCAAGTGCTTTAAAATATGTAAAGATTATTCCACTATTCCCGCTCTTTCTTTAACACAAGGAGCGATATTTTGATTAAAACTTATAATAAACTAAGAAATTTACGATTGTTATTGTAAGTGGTATTCTAATCTGTCTCTTATTTAAAAATTGAAATATTTTAACGGAGCTGAAAATGTTCTTCATTTTTAAAGTTACATAGTTTGTTTTAAAGCACGTTATATTAAAATTTTTATATTTACTTTTTTGGCATTTAACTATGCCGCAGCTATATATGTATCCTAACATATGCATGTTGTGGGTATAGTTTTATTTTAACGTTGGATTACATTCCTCCATAGCGGTCCTATGTAAAGCGAAAAAATTTTCTACATCGTTGTAAGTTTCAATATTATACTGTTTGAAAACTACTGTGCAAATTAACCAGATTAACTCCCTCAACTATACTCGGGTTTCTTTTGCGGCAGTTAAACAGTGTTGTCATAAATTAAAAAGGGCATGAAATTTGTAAATTCTGCAACACTAACATCCAGTCACAATTAAAGCTATTCTAAATAGCTCCTCGAGATTACACTATGTTTATCTCGAGACAGAACTGTGATTCGCTATATGGGATATTTAAATTGGTACTGCTTGGATATTTTCCACCACGGTGAGATGAAATGTGCTAACCTGAAAAGAATTATGCTTAAATTAAATATGTATGGAGAGTTTCCTTAATGGCAACTCCATAATGTGAAATGATTATTGTTTCTGCTAATGCGTAAATTACAAAGAATCATCATAAAATAAAAAGGACCTATTTGCACCAAATAATCTAAGCTGTTTTGTTAAATTCAGCATTAAAGGGTGAGAAGCGAAAATCGATAGTATTAATATACGTATTAGGTAATATTAGTAGATTTGTAAGAATTGTATATGAATAAATCATAATATACCACGGTGATAAATATTTCATGAAATTAAAAGTGTTCTGTTCATCCTTTTTCGGTTCTTTTACAAGTAACTAAATGAAAAGTATTCTAATTTGCGTTAATATATCCCACAGTAATTTCAATAGAGGAGATTTACTCGAACTTTTTTTAAAAATTAAATTATGTTTTATCACATGCAGTTATGAGCATATTTTAGTAAAATATTCATTTCTTCCCGTATGAAGAGTGGGTGCACAGTTATTTTAAAATAAAAAATGTCATGTAGTGTCCGAGGTATTTAATGCTAAAACGTGAACCTAAAAAACCGTATGATGTGGAAATAAGACATTTTGAAAGTGAGGAGTTCACTGCAAACAGTCAAACTTTTCACTTTTGTGATAGTGAATGACAATGACATATTTTTTTTGTGTCATTATTAGGGATGGACGAGAGACGATTTTTTGCGAGACGAGACAGATATTTTTAACATTACGATAAAAGAATTTTGCGAGATGAGACACAGCTTTCAGGCTGTTTTGCGAGACGCCAATTTTCCGTCTCGTGTCCATCCCTAGTCATTATATTGCAATGATGTCAAGTTAGTACACATGACACAAACTTTACGTCAAGAGACAAACGATTTTGCTTTTTTTAGATTCCACATCGCTGGAATTAATTCGAATTACACATGTGAGGAAAATATTCGTTTCCTACCATGCGAAGAACGGGCACGCAGCTAGTAAATAATAAAAAAGAAAAGTCTGACTACATGTCATAAGTACTCATTCTAGCCTGTATTTTAGCAAGCATCAGCAGTGTATATATGTGGTAAGAATATTGCCCAATCTAACTTTGTGTGCAGTACGCAACATAAAAAGTAGCCTTTTCCTGATTCAACCAAGCCACACTAGAAAAGGGGAATGACCACCCAATGCTTAGAATAGGAGAGATGAAATCAGAAGCGAGGGTGCCGCTCCCCAGACAGCACAGCAAACTTGCAGCAAGCTTGATTTATCAAGTCATTAAGCTTGAAAATTTCAAGCGTGTAAGCTTAATGCAAGCTTGAATAAAGTGTTCTAGTTTACACTTGCCCAGCTTGCATTAAGCTTGACATTTCAAGCTTAAAAAATTTTCCAAAAAAAAAAAAAATCCTAAATACACGGGCGCTGGTCAGTGAACTCGCCCAGATATTTTACTTTGCCACGCATTTTCCCCCTCTATGCTGAAATTTCAATTTAATCTGTTTCCACCGAATGTTCGTGGATGGAATAGAACCCGGGACCTTTGGGTTAGCAGTCGAGCACGCTATCCATTCAGCCACTAAGCCTTGTGCAGCTATGACTAAAGTTTGAAGTGACTTATCACGCTGTTTTCTCACCAGATTGATAAGTGGGCGATGTGTTATTTGTTTCTTTTATTTTTCCATGGGATGCATCGAAATTAAAATAATGTTATGTGTGATTTAGAGACTCTACTAATAGGGAAATAGACATAATATAAACTTAAGAGCAGCACACGTTTTAAAACTTTCAGTACCGCAACACTCATGAGCAATACTGCTGGCCAAAATCGAGACAAACGACTGATTTTGAAATCAATTTCGTAGTATAATTGTATTTTATTTTGAAGAATTTCCATATTTGGAAATATAGAATGGGTTTACTTACTTAACAGAAATTTTGTGTTAAGTAATCTGAAATCAAAGAAACAGATAGTTAAATGTTACTTCGAAATGCTATATCACAGTTGCTAACATGTATGGAATACAAACACTTTAGTCATTTTTGTAAATATTTCTTAAAATAACAAATAATTGAAAAATTTTGCTATTTTTTAACGCTAAAAATTCTCTTTACAAATGTGGTTAGTTATTTTCCTGCATATTGGTATGCTATATCGATATAGAGCATTTCGAAGAATTAAAAATAAGTTTAAATTAATTTATACAAATGTAAATTTGAATTATTTTCATTGTTCATACTTTATAATTAAAAAAATTATTTAACTTCTGAATTTTTTTTTAATCCTTTGTAATTTTATTTTAAAACTACAAAAGTGTAAGATGTAAGATTTTTGGGCCATAAATCTGTAGGCCCTGGGCAGTTGCCCCGTTTACCCTGCCGGTAATATGGCACTGGTAATAAAATAAAACACATCTTTTACGAACTTTCAGCAAATTTGAGGATGCTAGACAATTAATGTCCATTCTCTTTCACAGATGGCACCATCAGTGCACACTTTGAAAGCTTAAATCAAGCTGTATTTAAGCTTGACAATTCAACTTGACTCCTGCAAGCTTGCTGCCAGCTTAAAATGAGTTGAATTGTCAAGCTTGCATTAATACGTCAAATTCAAGGAAATGTCAAGCTTGATTTAAGCTTATGTTCTGTCTGGGTCGTCCTAAGTGATAATTGATTCATCTCATATACATCCATTTTAGATAGTGTATGTGTGCTAGGGAAGCAGTCGGCTATTGGATGAAGTTAAGAAGGTCGTAAAAAGAAAACTATAAAAACGAGGAGTAAAAATTTTTAAATTCCAGGGTTAGAGCTGGATTTTTCAGGTTTTTATAGGAAAATTAAATTTTCCATGAGATTTCCCTGCGTTTTGAGAGTTAATTTTCAAGTCCCTGAGTTTTGTAGGTTTTCTGAGGGCGTACGAACCCAGGACACATTATATAGAACATTAGCGTGAAATAGTTAAAGTCAATATACAGGGGCAGATCAAAAAGTAAGCTGCACTTCCAAGCTATGACCATTTATTAAATAGCCTGTACAAAAGCAACACGGCTATGACAGCATACAATGTAAGTTCACTTTTCCACACAGTTCCCAAGAGACTCAAAACATTTCTCTGAACAGACAACCAACTTTTCAATTTCGATGCATAGAAATCTGGTCCAGCGCAATGTAATCACACAGAGACAGCTGCTTTCACCTTCTCATCATTTCAGAATCATTGTCCACCGAGATCCTTTCTGATCTTACTAAAAACATGGAAATCACATGGCTCTAAATCGGAACTGTGTGGAGGTTGCATGCGAACTGCTGCAGCCATTCAAGTGGAAGGTATGGCAATATCCTCCATACAATCCCGGTTTAGCGCCATGTGATTTTCATGTTTTCGGTACGCTCAAAAAGGATCTCGGTGGACAACGATCCCGAAATGATGAGAAGGTGAAAACAGCTGTCTCCGTGTGGTTATGTAGCGCTGGAGGAGATTTCTATGCATCCGGAATCGGAAAGTTGGTTGTCCGTTTGGTTTGTGTGTGTGATTATGGCAATGCTACGCTAGGGCGATCTGCTAAGGATGGGGGTTATCCATTTAGAGAAATGTTTAGAGTCTCTCGGGACTAGTATGTAGAAAACTGAACTTACATTGTAGTGTTGCTTTTGTACAGGTTATTTAATAAATGGCCATAACTTGGAAGTGCAACTTATTTTTTTTATCTGCCCTCGTATATAGTGTTAAAGTAAAAAATTAAAATAAATAATGCAATGCCGGCAAATACAAGTCGAAAAGCCAAATCAAAATTTAGAAAACATAAACAGTTAGAAAGGGCTTCTCAAGAGCAATATCCAGTGATACCTGTAAAACATCATGTGACAGAGTGAAGCGGTGCCAGGAACATAAAAGAATGAATGAGTCTGAGCCGATAAACGACGGCACCAATACATCTACAACTGGGGCTCCCGAGCCTATAAAAATGGATGATGTAATTGCTTCTATATCGAAGCCGGACTTAATAGACATTGATCGGGTGCAATCGCTGATCATGAAGACACATTTGGTAGCAGCTAGTGCATGTTTCACTATGGTGTTTGTCAGCAATCTATTCGGACATAAGTGTGATAGTCTATGATTTCTGCGCTCATTGAAGCCACCACCGAGCGCTTTCCTCCAACAACACCAGGTATTACCTAGCGTTGTTGGGGAAGTTTTGATGTAAGACAAATATTACTCATTGCGTACAAGTATTCACATAAAACACACAGCCATGTCCACGGCAGAGCAACTCTTTTTTTTTTTTTTTCCATCCCAAACCTTCCCCCTTTTTAAATGATATTTCATTCAAATTTGATGTCATTCTGATCAATGATACTTTTTTTTTATACTGAACCTGAAACTTTAATTATAATCACTTCATACATCATTAGAATTAATAAAATATGATAATGTGCTAAGGATGTACCCTCGTACCTACTTTATATATTTACTTAATTCATTTATTTCAATGAAAACAGGTATAAATAATTTAACTCAGTGGAGTTGTCGATGAGTAGTTCTTATCAAAACAGAAAAGTATTCGCTAGTGTTAACATCCAGTTGTTGCCATTTGCATCATAGAAATATCGTCGATTTCAGTACCGCATACGTTTAAATGTAATATATATTTAGATACCTCCTGAATTACAATTTAAAATATACCATCATATTAGCCCCAACATAATGCAACCCCACCAAAATAAGTAGAAAAATCCTATATTTAGATCTCGAGTTTAGCATTAGTCTGGCTTTTAGAGGAAAATATCATGTTATATTAGGGCTAATATCATAGATAATATTTATTAAATCAGATAAATATCTAAAACAGATGTGATAACTTTAGAAGACAGCAGTCATTACAGAAATCTGAAACGAGACAAAAAATAATCTGAAAGTGTCACTTGAATTTAGCTTCTGTTCACACTTTTACCTAGTTACTGTTTCAGATTTTTTTTTTTTTGTGTGTGTGTGTGTGTATGTGTTTGTTTCTAATTTAAACTTGGAACAAAACTAGATTGTCTATGTAATGAGTAGAATAAGATTTTTTTTTCCTTTTAAATAAAGGTGAAACACGGTGAATTTTACATATTTTTATTTTAGTTTAGATCAGGTATGGGCAACCTTTGAAAAGTTGCAGACCAAACTTTAGGTTGTTAGCGAAGTTTCGGGTCATATAATTGGGACTTATATTGGATTTTGAATGGTTTATGTGAATTATGTTTTGAAATGTTATGTGGGCCGGATCAAAAGCCTTGGTGGGCTACATGTTACACATATGTGGTTTAGATATTTAGTTATTATTTCAGTATTTGATTTGTGGTTCTGATTTAAGATGGCAACAAAATTTATTACAGCATGGAACACAGGTTTGGTTTCTAAAGATAAAATGGAAAACAAATAAATGTAATTTTAACTCAACAAAAGCTTTCAGAAATATTAATTAAGAAAGTATATGTGTTGAATTGTTTAGATTTTTCAATATATTAGATTGCTATTCACAAACACTGAAATGTCAGCACAAATGTTTTTATTTTTTAATAAAAATACAGAAGACTTATGTTACATCTTTGTCTCCCTGTTCATATACAATTTAGTTATATAATTAATATTTTAAAATTAATATCTTTTAATTTTGTTTAACTAATTTTAAAGACATTCTATAACAGGGTTGCCATTCAATTTCTGAAAAAAAAAATTCCCTAACTTTTCCAGACCATCATGTGATAAAAATCCAGACTATTTTTTATGTTAGTTTATGATGTCAACTTTGCATATGTTCTTTAATATTTTTAGCTTCCACAAGTAAGATTAAATGTTGTTTGTTTACAAACACTGACTTTCCAGTCCAAATTATATAATTTTCTAGGCTCTGGGCCATAATTAGCAATTTTCCCCGACTGCTACCTGGCTTTTTTTGCCAAAATGAAATTCCCCGACTTTTCCCTGTTCTCCTTGACCAGTGGCAACCCTTAAATTAAATGCTTTATTGTGTAATTTAAAAAAAAAAATTCATTAGATTATAATTATTACTGTGCAATAACATTCTAATGATTATTTCTAATAAAAAGTAATAATATTAGCACACAATTTTACTACATCATAGCAATACTTCCATATTCAGTAGAATTTGTTACAGTGTTCCGGATTTTTTTAAATGAAAAATAGTATAAAATACAAACAATATTTCATTTTCTATTCATTCATTGAGAAATACAAGTATAATATAAGCAGAAAAACTAATGTTATTGTCATCGATGAATAAAAAAAAAAGAAGTGTGTTGAAGTTAAAATTTTACATTGACTTTTTGAATAAAATAATTAATGCTAGTCATTATTATTTCATTAGATAACAACAAATACCCTTATATTAGTTTAAGTGCTTAGTGATCATTTTTTGCATCATTTAGCATAAATTTTTCACTTTACTTTGAAACAGAAAAATGTTACCTTTAATTTGATACAAAAAGTATTCAATCTGAATAAAAAAAAAAGGAAAAAAAAAAAAAGATTTTTCCAAATTTTCACAGACACAGTGCCTTAGACTAAATTACGCTAATACACAAATTTAAAATAAATAAATAAATAAAAATAATTTTTAAAAAAAGATTGAATTTTGAACCAAAAATGTAAAAGAAAAATAATTTGAGGTCATCTCAGAAATAAATACACAAGAAAAAATTTCAAGAAAATCATGTGTGAGCATATGGCATTAGGTGATTTGGCAAGAAATGAGACATTTAAAATTCTTCAAAGAAATCTCATCTGATAGCATTGGCATCTGTGTTTCCATCAAAAAGTGTCTAACTTATACACGTATATTTCTCTATTATGGATACATTCAATTCCCCAGAAATGTGTTCAACTTGTGAGGTTCCACTGTAATGGTTTAAAAACATCATCAATAAAGTAAAACCAACCTTAACCCCTTCGCGCCCATCGTACCCTATACGGTACGGGAAAATTATGCTCTCACCGGCCCATCGTTCCGTATTGGGAACTCGTTGCGAACGCTTGTTTCTGCCCATCGTTCCGTATAAGGAACCAAACTTTGGAACGTTTTTTTAGAATTTTTTAATGACACTAGATGGCAATACTATACCGTAATTTTGAATTGTGGAGGCCATATGAGGTCTGAACTTTCAGCCTGTGTTTTTGTTATCGGAATTCCTACAGCTGGAAATGACTCAGGAGTTAACATAAACAAACACACGTGATTGCTTTGTGGAGTAGCAGTAAAGTTAAAGAGCTGATCTCAAAGGCGTGTTTTGTGGGGAGTTTAATGTTTTTGTTTTTTATTGTGACACTGGATTTTAGGACGAATAGGGGGATAGAGAATGGGTTGGTTTTTTTGTTTATCGGTAGTACAGAGGGTGCATGAGGGTTTATTTTCTATTAGTTTCGTTTATGCAGCCATGGCGAAAAGAGTGAAATATCTTACGGAAAGTGAAATTGCGCGTATGATGAATGAGGAGAGTGATTCGAGTGATAGTGAAACAGATATTTATGTGAGTGAAGAATCAGATGTGTGTGAAGATGATGATGACGATGATAGTGTTATTAGTGATGCAAATAGAGCATCTAATGACGGATGGAGTCAAGATATGAAAGATCTTCCTCTTTTGACATTTTTATCTAAGAGTGGGTTGAATTTAGAGCCTGAAGAGCTTCCTGAAAAGGAATTGGACTTTTTCAGTTTATTTTTTAACGAGGAACTCATCGAATTAATTACAAGAGAGACTAATGAATTTGCAAGTGCATTTTTTACAGCAAATATCAGTGATCCAGGCCCGTCAGATGCTCCATCGAATTTTGTACCGGTAACGGACAAGGAAATAAGGGTTTTTCTGGCGTTAGTGATGCTGATGAGCATTATAAAAAAACCTACAATCCATATGTATTTTACAACTGATACGGTGTTTGCAACGCCGTTTTTCAATTCGGCAATGTCAAGAAATCGCTTTTGCGATGTACTGCGATTTTTGCATTTCACATCAGATAGCAGTGGTCCCAGGTTATATAAAATCCAACCTGTTCTCGAAATCCTCTCAAAAAACTTCAAGGAATTATACACACCTGATAGGGAAATATGTATAGATGAAAGTTTGTTTGGATGGAAGGGCCGCATTGGCTTTCGTCAGTATATCCCATCCAAACGTGCGCGGTATGGGATAAAAATTTACAAACTTTGCGAGTCCCAAACGGGTTATATTTGGAATTTCCTCATCTACACAGGAAAGGACACCGAACTCATTAATACAAGCGGCCTTTACGGAGAAAGAGTTGTGAAGACTTTGCTCTCAACTCTTGAGAATAAAGGGTACAACCTGTATTTAGACAGATTTTTTGCTTCTCCAAATTTGGCATTTTACTTGAACTCCGTGAAAACAAACATTTGTGGAACTGTTTCAAAAAATCGTTCGGGAATGCCTAAAAGCTTGCCCCGAAAATTTCAAAAAGATAAATTCTTGGCATTTCAAAAGAATTCTGTAAATGTATTTGGATTTAAAGACAAAAAAAAAGATGTTGTTATTATAACGTCAATTCACAATAACCAGAAAGTGCCTACAGGAAAAAAAGATAGGCAAACAAAAGAAGAAATTCTAAAACCGCATTGTGTTGTTGAATACAACAAATATATGGGAGGAGTAGACACGGGAGATTCTGTAATGTATCATTATCCTGCCTTTAGAAAAACCGTAAAATGGTATCGAAAATTATTTTTCGGATTCATGGATATGGCTTTATATAATGCCAATGTTTTATTTATGAAATCAACAGGAAAAAAGTTATCAAATTTAGAATTCAAGTCGCGCGTAATATATCAAATAGTTGAAAAATATATTGAACCCAAAATGACAAAGTTATCTTCAAAATCTCCCGTGCCTAATCCTCTCAGATTGACAGGTAGGCATTTTCCTAGTTTGTACATAAATGATAAAGGTGTAAAATCACGAAAGCGATGTGTTGTATGCACAAGAACGCGTGTGAAAGAACGCCGGTTTCAGAGAACGTATTATGAATGCAAAATTTGTGGAGTCGGGCTATGCGTAGAAGAGTGCTTTGAGAAGTATCATACTCTGCAAAACTTTTAAAATAACCTGGTTTTTAAGTTTTAAATTTCCTATAGTGTTGAAAACATTGCATTTAGTATATATTTTTATATTTGTGTATAGTTCTATATTCGTACTTCTATTCTTTTGTAGTTAGAGTATTTGTGTTATTATTTTTATTTAAAAAGTTAAAAGTATTTTATTCATATTTTTTTAATATTTTATAAATGTTATTGATATGTAATTAAGCTACCATCATAATATTCTTATTTTCCACGTTTTGAATTAAAATTTTTAATTTGATTGAATTTTTACGATTTATTTGCTGAATTAGGCTTAACATCAAAAACTCTCCGGGCCGGGGGAAACATCTCGTCTGCGAAGAGCGCGGGCTGGTGGGAGCGCGTCGTTGCAGAACATTCTGGGCTTGAAGGGGTTAACTTCAGTAAAAAAGTTAAAATTTTATTTTTTAAAATCTGATGTGGACAACACATGACTTCCTTGCATATCTTTTAAATCAAAAATATTTTCGGCGCACTTCATCTAAACTTATTTTGTTTGAAAGAGATAAAATACTGCAGTAGTAATACTAAGATTTAGCGATTTCTAGCCAAACATTGCCCATATCACCAAGCTGGGTTTAATTTGAAAGATTTGCTTCTGACACTTAGTTGGGCGATATTTCACCAAAAGTCAACAAGCTTCAGATCGTTTGCGAGATTTCTGCGATAGCCAAAGTAGTAATTGACCACAGACTTTCAATGAACTGAATGTATCCATACACTTTAATGTATTTAAAGTAATTTGGGTGACCCTGTAAATAAATTGCCCAGCCGATTGCAATGAAAAAAGAGAGGCAAAGTTAGACGTTACAATAGTTGTTCTAAATACAAAATTTCAACATTCTACAATTAAAAGTTTTAGAGTTATGCAAAAAACCAAAGTATTTTTGGTGTCAAATTTGGCAAAACTTGCCAAGGTCGATGACAAATGGTGAGATTTTGGGCACCGACCAAACAATGACTGACAACAGATGTAATATCATAGTCAGATAAACTATCTGTGCACATAATCCAAAACTATCTGCAAATTCATAATAGCTGAATACACAATACACATATGAACACATGTATATACATACGAGCACACAGCTGTGCAATGCACTTGGGTTATAGTGACTTAAAAGATATTTCTTTTAGGTAACTATCCATCTTAAAAAATCAAACAAAAAAACCTTGGAATTACCATAAAACTATCTGCAAGACTTTTGAATGTATCCATGCATGCCATACGTCTGCATTATCTGACTGCACATAATATATTGAAGATGTCTGTAGACATTAATGTACATTGAAATTCTTTTGGGTGGTCCTGTAAATAAACTCTCCAGTAGATTGGAACCAAAAATTGAGATGCACAACTAGATGTTACAACAATCCTATATAAGAAATTTCAACATTCTACGACTAAGAGTTTTTGAGATATGAGAGTTATTTACACACACAAGTCGTCAAACCTGGCAACTTTTGGAATCATTTTTGAGGGAGGCATATGACCATGGTCGGCCCATTAACTAACTATATGGTAGGACGGTATTGCGCTTGAAATGGATGAATGTCCCTAAAACTGCCATAGAAATAACTCATAAAATATGTCAGAGAGGATTTAAATTACATGACACTGTCCTTGAATGTTTTCCATTTCAGCTTATATTGTCCCCTCAACTTTCTATTTTCAGGAGATGTTCAAAACTGTTAATAAGTTTAAGATTTTTATTTTGTAATTCTGTATTGAAAAGGGAAAAAAAGGGAAAATTTTGAATTACCCAAGTAGACAATCAGACTCACAATTCCTTTGTAAACGCTAAATAATGTAATCCTTAAAAATGAAATGCCATATTGTCAAATGTACTCTTGGTCAAAGGGCGCCTTCCCAAAGGGTAAATACAAAGGGTAGTGACCAGTGCAAGGTTAAACACAAATGAAAAAGAATATCTCAGTCAGTTTCACATGGGATTATTAATGATGGCACATGAAAACATTAAAAAAGAGAGAGTTGATCAAAATGACGTGTTTTATAAAACAGCATAAAATTAATTATAATTAAACAATAAATAAATAAGAATTAATGATTTTATTCAATTTTTTTAAAGGGATAATTACAACTATTTATGCATTTAAGTTATGCTCATTCAAATATGAGCATTCTACTTTTTTTTTTTTCTTTAGCTAAATATTTTGCGAAATAATCCTTTCCAGCATTTTTTTCTTTCAGTATATTAAAACATTTAAATTGATTGTTTTTTGTTTCATTCATAACATTATGATATTTATTAAAATTATACAGGTGCCTTTGTCCTACCCCCATTTCCTCCCCACCATGGGGAAGTGGTATCAATATTTACCCAATTAAAAATGACACCGTAACCGTAGAAAAGTATTTTGACAACATTATAAAATAATGCTATATTTTCAATCTATAAAACACACATCAATAGTTTATTTAAATTTAACAGCTTGATGTTAGGAAAGTTTAAAAAAAATGCACAATTTTCCCCACACAGGGGTCGATAAAGGAATTTTTTCTAGGGTCCCATTTTTGTGAATTTCAAAACTTAATTTCGTGAATTTCAATACTTATTTTTGAAAATTTTCAATAAAGCCACTAGTTTTCTTAAAATAATTGATAAAACAAATTAAAATATAGGGTAAAATACTAATGAAGAGCCGTTTTAATAATAAAGAAATATTGTAATTTGAATTGATTGTAATTTTGTGAAGCAGCCGCAAAACGGACCCAAATTTTCCTCTGCATTGACTACTGCTATACATTTAATGCACTGCAACGATGAAGGTGCTGGCATGTTTAATTGTTTTTGGCTATCATTTTGAAGCTTTTTATTTCGTCAATAAGATGCTACTTTTATTTCTTCAAATATCTGAAATCTATTTTAATTTATAATAGTTTATGTGCAAATACACAACATACATACAAAATTTTTTGGATTTTTAAGCTGTTGTTATATCAAAGTAAAACGAGATAAAAGAGAAACAAATATAGATTTCGGACTGTATTTCATAGTACTTCATGTGCACTTAAAAATGAAGGTAACTGAAAATTGTTAAGGTAAAATTCAATGGATCACTTGACAGGTAATGAACCATTAGTGGATCCAGAAGGAATGAGGAGGGCATAATGCCCTCTCCAGAAAAATTAAGTTTAGATTTTAAACGATTTACTTATTTTGTAAAACTGAATGCTTTTAATTTTATTTAAAAAAAAGGAGTTTTTTTTAAAAAATTGTGCCCCTGCCCAGAATTTTTTTTTTCGGATTCACCACAGTGTTTCATAGGTACTTACGTATTATCCCATCGGTAATTTCCGCCAAACAATTTTTGCATCAAATGTGCTAGCAAACTGCTGCCAAACGTATTTCTAACCATGTATTATTTCATTTCTCCGGCATTTATCTTGGTGAAAAATTGCTCGTCTTGGCAGACTGCCGGGATAATACGTAAGTAACCTTTCATACATTAACCAGCAAGGGTCGACCAAGGAATTTTTTCAGAGTCCCATTTTTGTGAATTTTAATACTTAATTTTGTGAAATTTCATATTAGTAAAAGTGACTTTTTTCGTTAAAATAATTGATAAAAGTAGATTAAAATGCCGATGAAGAGCCATTTTAATCAATTATAATTTTGCGAAGGGGCTGCAAAACAGATCCAAGTTTCCTCTTCATCGACCCCTGCCAATACAAAGCAATGACCATGAAACAGAATTTTTTCCTTATCATTTTCAAATTCTCAATTTTATGATATTTGTCTCATTCAAACCAAAATTATTTGTATTCAACAACACTTATTTGCTCTAATATCATGTAAAATGATAACCCTAATTTAATTTAAAAGGTAACATGCATCTGGATGCAAGATCTTTCGTAGATATCCAAAAGATTCTTTTACAAACATCCAACAATTTAGATTTTAACAGAAAACATTCAACCCTGACTTGATGCAGAGTCCTGAAATTCAGAGTGTACTTCTACAATCTTTGGAATAGGCGGATGGCACTTCTTGAGATGAGTTGTCAAGAAAGATTTCCTTGTGTACCTCCTTTGACAGTTCGGACACGGATAGTTCCTTTCACCCGTATGAACACGGAAGTGTCTTTTCAAGTCGCACCCTGCAGTGAAACGCCTGTGACATACTTCGCACTCGTAGGGCTTTTCGCCAGTATGTATGCGATAATGTGTCTTGAATCTATACCTGTTTTTGAAGCATCTGAGGCAAACATCACAAATGTATTTCGTGCTTTTCAGTGGAACATAATAAACAAGCTGGTTCAAATTAATTGGACCTTCAATGTTCAAGTAGCCAATTTTTGCATAGTATTTGGAATCGTCAGGATTTTTATTTGCTCTTGAAGTTGAATTTGAATTTCGGGTCTTGGAATAAGACTTTTTGGGAATTCTAGAGTGAAGTTTAATGTGGGATTTAAAATGGATTTCAAAGTGGAATTTTTTTGAACACTTTGGACAAGAATACGGTTTTTCTGTCTCATCTATATGAGTTTCCATGTGTAAATCTAAGATTTTTTTATAGTTAAATCCTTTTTTACATTCACCACACACAAATCGCCTTTCATCATTATGTTTGCCAGCCACATGTAAGTCAAGTTCTTTTGAAGTTTTAAAAACTCTAGTACATAAATTACAACCGAAAGGCCTGATATCAGATTTATAACATTCATGAGTACTAATGCTTGTCTCGTAACAAAAATGCATGTTACATATCTCACAGCGGGTATAGCTCTCACCATGACCTTTCACATGTTCGTTTATTCCTCCTAATTTCTCAGAAGCAAATTCACATGCGTCGCATTTGTATCTTTTTGCCTTGTGAGTTCTTAAGTGCCGGGTATAATACCTTCTAACGGAAAATTCCATGTGACATGTATCACATGAAAATATCTTTTCACTGTTATGAAGTTTTTCATGCTGCTTTAAGAAGTACGGATGAAAGAAAGACTTTTTACAAACGTTACATTCGTAGGATTTTTGATCATTATGTGTAAATAAATGTACATTCAAGTGACTCCTTCTTTTGAATGTTTTGCCGCAAATATCACAAGAAAACGGACGATTCTGTTGACGTACCTCTGTTTCTGCGCCTTCATCAGATGTTTTATTAGCAGAGTCTGAATTTTCTTTATCATTATCTACAGAAAGATTTTTTGCGTTCACATACAAAACTAACGGATCTGTTGTAAAAGGTGATTTTGGGTGATGCTCATTTACAGGAACATCCGTATCAGGCATCGACATTGTGTATCAATAATATCAGTAAAATAACCATGTAAGCCTTCAGGAACTTGACAGCTCTACTTTACCTTTCCTGAGTAACACAAATAGGGTGCTATAAATCATTAAAATAAAAATATTCAATTGAAAAATCACCTGTGAAAAAAAATAGGCAAACTGACTGACTGACTACGGAGGAATATCGAAACGTTTCGACTAAAAAAGTGCTCGATATCGATAATATCAATATAATCGAATTCAGTAATAAACAAGCAAAATGAGCTGGTTCAATAGGAAGAGAAAATCATTGTGCCGACAAGTTGGTATAATATGTGTTAGTAAATAACAATAATTCTGGATCTGTAAATTTGCTTTTAACACGTATCTTTCAGTGAATGGCGTAAAAGATGTAATTCAATTTCCTGAAAGTTCAAATATATATGTCATCTACAATATATTGTACTACTACTAGTTAGCTGAATAATTCTGTTATAAGATTTGTGAAGCTTGACCGAATTTAACCCAACATGAGTGATATAGGAAATTTCTTTAACTCTCTTCCTTTTTTCACGAGATACTGGTTTACTCTTTCAATTGCTGTTCCACTTCTTTCGAGATTTGGATTATTAAGTCCTGCTCATTTAATTTTAGAATACAGTGCATTCATTCATCGATTTCAGGTAAGTGATAAAAAAAAATAATAATAAACAAACAACGTATACCGGATGCAAGGATCAGACCTCTTACTTTAAACCTTTCATATGATTATGTAGTTTATTATGTATCTTTTCTAATTAACATTTGAAGAAAGGTCTAAGCTTCAATACTATACATCCTACATTTTTTTGGAGGGGGGGGCTCCAAAATAAGCGATAAATGAAATATTTGGCCTTTTTCTGGAAATGCGATGGAATTCTGTGCTGCATTCTGTTTTTAATCTTTTCAAAAAGTTTTCGTAACATTTTATATTCTTTTTTGTTTTTAATTTTTCAGTTTTCCAATTATTTTTATGGTTAAAATGAAAGTAAGGGTTAAGGGTTGTGGAACCCCTCTTATAAAAATCAATTGTTAGTTAATATTTTTGAAATTTATATTGTTTAGATTCTTAACCCTAAATTCTTGTAACAAATATTCAAATTTTATTAGTGTCTGTGGTTGGAAAACACTTTTAGAAATGCCATTTCACTGCCACTTTTATTTCCTTGGCACTGTCAAAAATTGCATGTTTGGTGCCAAATATCAAGGTAGGATGTGTAATGGATGTGTGTGCCCAAGAAAGTTTTGCTTTCTTGGCCATAATAAAGGCCAATGCTGACTTCCCCATTTTACATGTATTTCAATGACCAACGGGACACTGATAATGGGGAAAATCTTCCTTTGCTCTCTCCACTGTGCGGGGAAAGGTTTGTACTTTCCACGTGTTAGCTTCTGTCCCTATTAGTTATTTAAAAGCCTTAAATTTTGCCAGAAGAATGCCCTTCTACCCCTTGCAGTCACAACAATTGCTGGCAAGTCAGCATAGGTCTTTATGATCTGGTTATGCATGTATTTCTCCATTTTTAAAATCGTTTTTTCTTCAAAGATGTCTGGATACTTAACGTATTATCCCGGCGGTCATTCTCGCCAAACTATTTTTTTTGTCAAATGTGCTGGCAAACTGTTGCCAATCGTATTTCAAACCATCAATAATTTCATGTGTCTGTCATTTATCTTGGCAAAAAATCTCTCCTCTTGGCGGACCACCGGGATAATATGTAAGTACCGATGCCTGTATAGAAGCCAAAATTTATTTAAGTGAAAATGTGCTTTAGCCCACAGGGCACACCTTTGATATACCCCCTACCTTGATTTTTGGCGCCAAGGCCGTTTTCGATGCCGCCAAAAACAAAAGAGAAGTGGCCAAAAATGCCGTTTTTGATGGCACGGAAAATAAGAAAATGGCCATGAAACCACTTCCGAAAGCGGAAAAACAATAAGAATTAGAAGAATTCCACAAAAAATTTAGGGTTAAAAATGTAAATAAGGCCGCGAAGCAACGTTTCCAGAACCGGAAAAACTATGAGAATTAGAAGAATTCTACAAAAAATTTAGGGTTAAGAATGTAAACAACAAGAAAATTTAAGATTTCATAAACATAGAATTTGCGTTTTTGAACAAGAATTTAGGGCCATAAAAATGCATTTCCGAAAGCGCAAAAACAATTAGAAATAGAAAAATTGTAGAAATAATTTAGGGTTAGGAATCTAAACACGAATAAATTCAAGGAAATTTAAGAATCGATGAACACAGAAATTGCGTTTTCTAACAAGAATTTAGGGTTAAAAATTTGAAAAACATAAATTTCACAAATAATGGGATTTTTATGTGAGGGAGGCTCTGTCCCCCCTCAAACCCCCCCCCCCCCCCCGTTTATTTTTGATGAAAAATATAGTCGGAAAACTGGAAAAAATAAGAAATCAAGTAGAGCATTTTAAGAAAAAAGCCAAAAATTGTGAAGCCATTCGCATGTACAAATAGTGCACAGTTACCACGATGTAAAACGCAAAACAATATTATGCGTTAGCAAAAATATCTCTGAAAGGTTAAGTTCCCACTCTGAAAAACCACTCTGAAAGGAAGTCTCACGCAAAAAATCCAAAAACTTCTCCTGGTCCACTAACAAATAGCTCATAACAAAAATTATATTAGCTACATCTTTATTCCCGCAGATGGAAGTTTTATCTGACAACTTTAACGTTAAATTTTGTTCAAAAAGACCCAGATATTTTTCAATTACATTAGCTACGGAAGTACTTAAAAAATCATAAAATCCTAAGCAAAAAAAAAAAAAAAAAAAGGACAGTAAAATATCAAAAGATAACAGTACCTTTGCAGAAGCACTTTCGGTCAACTTACTACCTCTAAGAATGTGAAAAAAAGGGTAAAATCAGCGCATCCCATGTAAACACGGCGACAGTCGCTGGAACTTGGCGGCCTCCAGGCTCCAGCGACTGTCGCCAACCATTTTCCACGATCAGCCCTAGTATTTTAACACATTAAAATTGCACATATATTCCACTTACAAAAACATTAAAACAAAATACGACGTCCATATTTAACCAAAACAACGTCTGCAAATTCAGTAACAGGCAATTTAAAATGAGCAAACAGTGGACCGTTTTTAACTAAAAGAAATACAGTGGATTAAGCAACTTAGTTGTACAGTTATGTAAACTATGCAACCAGTGGATCGTTTTTAACTAAAAAAACCTCAGTGGATTCAGCAACCTAGTTGTACAGCTATGTAAACTATGCAACCAGTAGATCGTTTTTAACTAAAAAAACCTCAGTGGATTCAGCAACCTAGTTGTACAGCTATGTAAACTATGCAACCAGTGGACCGTTTTTAACTAAAAAAACCTCAGTGGATTCAGCAACCTAGTTGTACAGCTATTGTAAACTATGCAACCACTGGCCCGTTTTCAACTCAAAAAAACATTGGTGGATTAAACAACCTAGTTGTACACCTCTTATAAAGTCAGTATGATTAGAATAGCACTTACGAAAACATAAACACATCAAATATCAATTTAAAATTCACATAAAAACCTTAAACATTGCAAAGATTCGTTAAAAAAAGAGCACTTACCTATATATTTTTTTAAATAACCGCTCAGAAATGTCCCCAACACCCACCGGCTTATAACGTAACACCAGCATGCTTTCTTTTATTTAGCTTTATATCACACTATATTTCTAACAAACACGCACAAATTCGTTTCATATATTAACATAACACATTTCATTCCCTTCCATCCATAACAGAAACAATTTCAAATTCCCAAACCTGACGAAACACGTATTCTTTATGGTTGCCAGTCACAACTACCACCGGCAGGTAACTTCACTTTGGCGGTGCATCGCTCACTCTAGCGTCAGATTGTTCGCCAATGATTTGTGAACAAAAACATTGATATGTAAACAAAGCACCGTATACGGAATATAGTACAAAAAAAGTTCTCACAAGCTTCCACGTGCAGGACTTCATCGGCGCTCTGTCATTGGCCGGCCAGCTGGGGTTGCCATAAATAGCCATCCCCCAATGTCGGCAATGCAGTTCGTTAGGGTTACCAAAAAACCCTTTTATTGCCAAATTTGGCACCAAAAAATAAATTTGGTGCAAAAAAAAAAAAAGTAGGGAATATATTGAAGCTTAGCCGCCCACGGCGACCGCTTGAGGATTAAAGACAAACTGGTGAATTACCACGCTTCTGTGGAATGTCTGGAATTTAAACCTCTTCTGCTCTGTTCAATTCATAATCTTTGGGTAGTGTTATTTTGTTTTTTTATGCATTCGGCACCCAGTGTGTGATGCAAAAGCTGTGGGATGCAGCCATGGGGGAAACGTACACTTAATTTTCAAGATGCACCACAAATGGAGAAACGTAAGCAAAATGGTCGATTTAGGAAAATAAAATATTTAAAAAAGTGGAACTCTTTAAAATAAATATAACAAAAGAAGGGGGGTGGTTCTGAAAATATGCTCCTGCTGGTTCTTTGCGAGACCCAAAAAATCACCACTGGGTCCATTCATCTCTGTAGGAGCCCCTCCAAAATAGGCTACTACTGGCCCCTTGCGAGACCCCTAAAAACACCTTTGGGTTTAGCCAACGCTGTAAGGGGCCCCTTAAAAATCTGCCTCTGCTGCCCTTTGCAAGACCCCCAAAAATATCACTTGGTCCGGCTACCAGTGTAAGGGGTCCCTCAAAAATATGCTGTTGCTGGCCCTTTGCTAAACTAAAATCATCAGAAGTTTCACTTTTACTCAAATATTTTTTTGACAGGGTGTAGTTATCCTTAACTGTTCAAGCCTAAGGAAATTAAAATAACTAGATTGCAAAATAACAATAATGCATGCACACAAATGCAAATTAACAGCTCAGTGACGTCAAATTGTGCAAGTAAATTAGTTACACTCACTTACATACATCAAGCAGTAGCTAGAATAAAAAATGACAATTACATATGAATTACATATGAATGAAAATGTAAAATATTTCGGATCTTTCCACAGTTTTAAAATATCAAATTTGCGATATTTGGTGCAGTTATCATCCCTTTAAAAAAATGTCACCCAGCAGTGGGTAAAGCACTTTTCAGCTTTTATTTATCTCAAAGCAGTGCGATTTATGGCTAATAACAAAAAACTATTAAAAATTTCCAGTTATTAAAATTTTCTAACACCATTTTTTTATAGTAGACTGTTTACTGTTTTTGTGTTCAGTGTTATGGCAAGCCTACACGAGGAGTGTCTGCCTACGGGTGGGGTGCCTTGGGTGGAGGACTTTAAAGGGTTTCTAAAATGTATTCATGCTAAATCTGGATAAAATCACCAAAACTCCAGACCGTTAGATCGGCAGCTTCACACTTCAACCATATACCTACCTTGTTCAAACACATTTCTTTAATAGATCACTATTTTTAACTTCTTCCATAGAAACTTTTGGCCACTATAATGATTAATACCAATTTACTACGGACCAGAAAAAATACTGTTAACGTATTGTATCTCTCTCGATTTCAAATAAAACAAATTGAACTGAAGTCCATCAAAATGTGTACAGTTTAATGGATGCACAAGAAAAATAAAAAATCATAGGGCGTCTACATAAGATTTTTTTTTTCAAATCATAACTAGAATTAAAGACTAATTAAAAACAGATTTTTTATGTGCATGTTTAAAAACAGCTGTGCATTTTCTTTTTTTTTATTGCAATATTGAATTATACAATTGTGTTATAACATTCGGAATATGCTGTTTATAAATGAAATTTCAAATAAATCCCTTTGTAATAAAAATTCTCTCCCCCCCCCCCCACACACACACACACAAAAAAAAAAAAAAAAAAAAAAAAAATTCCTTGAACTAAAACAAAAAATATTACACCTTTGTTTCTTCTGAGCTTGCTTTTATAAGCTCATATACTTAGAGCTTTAAAATTTACCTATTTTTGAATAATCAATAATTATAATTAATTAAAATTGATTGTTTTTTCAGATATGGCGTCCTGTTACAGCATTATTTTTCTTTCCCCTTGGTCCAAATACTGCATTTTCTTACATGCTAAATCTGTATTTTTTATATAACTATTCTGTGCGTTTAGAGACTGGTAAGCAAATTTTAATGCTAAATTTATTTTAAATGTAACAAATGCTTGTATTGCTGAATATGTAGTAATTATAAATGTCCATTATAGCCATTCCATGGTACATAAGTTTATTATTTAATACATTATCTTTATTTTCAACAACTTTTTAGTGAAAACTGTATGTTGATCTGAATACATATTTAAAGTAAACTTTTTAATACAGGGTTTAAAAAAAAAACAGGTTTTTTCAGAAAAAAAAACCCAACCCACTGGGTTCTCTTCAGGGTTTTTTTTTTGGGGTTTTTTTTTTTTTTTTCAGAATAAGGGATGGGGTTTCAGAATATTTGAAAAAATTTTACTTATCACTCAATACATCTTAAAGCAACTAATTGATTACAAAAATCAATTATAAATAAAAAATATTTAAATTAATAGTAATAACTAATTACATTTATATTAATCATACACGAAAAAAGGTTTAAATCAATAACAACCGCAATCATGGTTTGCTCTTAGATAAATGGACTATTAGTCATAATTTTAACAGTGATATACTAGTCTTCATTAGAACTTTTTAAACTAATGATTTTTTATGGTTAAAAAATCCTTATTCATTTTAATACAGATAGGCATAAAAATTTTCTCTAGAAAGTTTTTATGCTTATGTGAAGTCCTTCTGATTTTTTTTTTTTTTTTTTTTTTTTCCCTTAGGTAGTGGTGGTGTTTGGGGAGACCGGGAGCTTTCAAAGTTGAAATTTTGAAAAAAGCCCATTTGAGTATTTTCTTGGGTTTTTCCAAGTGGGCTTTTTCAAAAAAACCCACCCGGCTTTTTTTTTGGGTTGGGCAAAACATAACAACCATGTTTTAATAGTTATTGCTGTACTGTAAAGCTTATACAGTGTGAAAAGCAGGCCTTGCCCATAAAATAAAAACACATTGCATGTAAAAAAACATTTTCATTTTAACAACATCCCTGAGCTGCAAGCTGGACATGGAGATTTCAATTTTCAATAATAATTTTTAGATAAAGAACCCCTTTCTTATATTTTTGACTATCAGTCTTTTCACTTCAGTTCAATAATCTATAGTAATCATGGAGGCACAGATTTAACATAAGACAATCCCCTATTATTAATGTAATTGTGTATATTTGGAAGGTTCATGAGTTTACAGCTAGGAGCATTTAATTCAACATCATGTGTGGGATAATGACTTTGTCCCACATATGATATTTATCTTATCTTTCCACTTGGAAGCTCATGAACTTTTAAAATATCTAAAAGAGATTTGGATGTCTTTCTGTCTGTGTGTCATGTTTGTAATCTACTTTCTTTTGAAGCTTCCTTTTAAACTCTGTAGGTGTGTTTGCCGGACGACCAGCTGACTACTTTTTCCTGCTGATATTTAACTGGGCAACTCTTGTTGTATCCTTTTATGCTATAAATTTGTCTCTCAACAACTGTAAAATAATTTGATTGATCAAGGCTATCTTGTAACTTTGTATGCACATAAAAATTTTGATTTTTTTGATTAACATATTTTTAATCTCTTAATTACGTTTCAAAAATGTCATTTTGGCAAATTTTTCAGGCAAAAAGAGAAAAATATATACTTACGTATTATACTGGTGGTCTGCCAAAACAAGCACTTCTCTGCTCAGCAAAGTGGCAGATATGTCAAATGATCAATCTGAGTCGAATTGATTCAGATGATTCGGTTTTCAGCCATCAGAGACATTTACAATAAGCTGCATGCAAAGCTTCATTTGGGTATAAAGTGTGTAGTTTGATCGTAAAGGTTATGAATTTTAGAAAATTATATTTTATTATGAAAATAAGTTGTATGATGTTTTTATGCTTTTTATTTTTTGCATTTGAAGTTCCTATAGTTTTAGTAAAATTTCATTTAAAGATTATAAATAAAACATGCTTTTAAAATTGTGTAGTTGAGTTATGCCTAATCTGAATTCTTGCTTCTATAGAGTATATATTGATCAACAATTTTTTTTTGTTGTTTATTATGCTGTTTTGGTATACAGTAAAACCTACTATAACAATACTCAATGCAACAATAAATCCCTCTATAAGAGTAAAATTTTGTGGTCCCGCAGAATTTCCATATAATCTAATCTCCCCTTGCTATAATGATACATCCCTCTAGAACGATAATTTTAGTGGGTGCTCCCTTAAGTTATATCGAGGTTTTACTAAATTAAAATCATTTTATTGTAATTTCCTTTTCACCCTGCAGGGCCAAATCACCTTTTTGGTTTTAAGCTTTGTATGACCCAGCAGGATGAATTACCATAAAATTCAAGTTACTGTAACAAACTTTTGAAAATAAAATTACATAGATAAATTGAAAGAACAAATGAGCTCTTACAGTAAATTGAAAGAGCAAATGAGCTCTTACTGTACAATATTATAATTTAGTGTAGGAGTAATTAGTTTCACCTGTATTTAAGTTATATAGATAGTGTGTAATATTGATAAAAACTCATACATTTTAATGAATATTTCATTTGAAAATCAAAATAATTGCTAACATTTGATGTAGTTTTTTTTATTATTATTACACTATTTAAGATCTGACATTTTATAAATGCCCATCGTTTTTTAATTTAATTTAATATCGCAGCAAACTGTTCTTTTTGATGATGTAGGCAACACCACATAAATTTGGATAAATAAGATAGTAAATCTAGATGTTGCTTTGCTATGCTCTTATGTTTGTTGTTTCTCCATTTTGTTAATCCACAAAGTTATTTACTATCTTGTGTATGCGTGCTAGTAGTTTATATTATTTAACCATTTAACAGGGCGCAAAATTAGCGGTCGTTAGTCGTATTTTGCATCTGTAATTTTTGTTTTGACGACCGAGATTTAAGAACCAGTCGTCATTTTTGACGCCTAACATTTTGCCCGAGACAGGTGACTAAAAAGCGATTATTTTGGCATCGGACGGCTCCGGCGACTTTTTAAACATAAATACCGCAAAAAACGAATATTTTGCGAATTCTGGGGACTTTTTTTACTGTCTAAACAACTATTTTTCAAAATGTGCTGAAAAAATATAAATATAAATTTCCGTGAAAAAAAAACTTTTGCTTTCGTAAGCACCGCTCCGTGGCAAAAAGAGAACGATCCTCTGCAGTCTTCTATGGTTGAAAAACACGTGGAAGACCACTTTCTTGTCTTCCGTGGATGTGTAATCATTTAAATCACACTTTTTTAAATGTAAACAAATAGAGGAACTTAAAGAAATTTAGCCATAGTTTTTTAACTCCATGTATATTAATATGAAGTTAATCGGAAGAAACTACGAATTCACGTTCGCCATATTGGATTCTTTCTGCAAATGTATTTTAGTGGTAGCTCGGCTCGTATGGCACCGGCGGTGTGGGAAAATGCTATGATAATACTCGATATCAATATTGATGAACGCGCGAAATCCTTTTAAATAAGGCAGTGTAAAAGTTATATGAATTAGTTAATATTCGTTAATTAAATATAATTATTTACCAGGTGAGAATACAGTTTACGGCCCGGATGCCATCTTGGATTTTATTTGCCGTGGCACAATGCAGCGCCACAATAACGGCTGGTTAAGTGCAGCAGTTCGTGGCTGAAAGCAATACATGGATTGACTGCAAATAATTAATGCAATTTCATGAAAAAACGAAACTGCTATTACTGCGAAAGATTTATTTATTTATTTGTGTGTGTGCGTGGGGGGGGGGATGACATATTAGCAAAACGTCTGGATTTGGGGAAAATCTAAATTTCGGACTTCCGGCCTAAATTACGATAATTCAAATAAAAATATTATTTGAATAAAAATTTTATTTGATGATTTAAACTTAATAAGATTTATCTTTTTAAAATAAACTCCTTTATGAGATAATGTAAATAAAAATACTTAAATTGGATTAGTTATTTGAAAATATAAAAAAAAAACCCTTTTTATTTGTTTATTTAAACCTTTTTATATGTTTTAAGTAATTTAATTAAAAATAATTTTTAGTAAGATTAAAGAGCTATGTAAAATAAATCCTTCTTGGTGACATTAAAAGCTTTCATAGACCCTCTCCCAACTTCAGTTCAACCCACTGAGAATACAAATACATATTTCCACAATTTTAACATGTACTACCTGTTTGCTTACAGTGGTGGTTGATCAGGCGACATTTTGAAGCTAGTACACGTATACTGCATAAGTTTATCTACCATAGGCAATTTAATTATATAGCAACAATTTATAAAATACTTCTAAACTAAAACTAAAGACCATGTTCTTGTAAAATGTATCATAATACTTTATTCTGGATTCATAGGTAGAAAGCTATAAAAATTGATTTTATATTTATTTACTATTTATTACTATCTTAATTTTAATAGTCCTTATCGTCTTAATTATTACTGTACATAATCATTAAGCCTTCCTGTTTATAGTTTATGCATATAAACAAAACAAAGGTTTTCAAAACTGCACCTGAACGAGACAGTTTGGCAACCAGGAAAAAAAAAGTTAGGTGCCATTGACGCCTAGATTTTTGCTCCCAATTTCTCACCCTGCCATTTAAGGAATGTGCTGTTGCATGAAACATGATGAGTAGTTTGCAAATCAACTAGTTCACTTGAACTATTCATTAAAGAGAGCTGTACAAACCATTTCCCATAGGCAAGAGTTTGCCAACCCATTCGGCCAAAAATTTGGTGGGAATGACCACTGGAATAATAATTAAGTAATAGAAACAACTACAAAGAAATCTGCAGATAGTTGATGCATCTGTTCTGATATTTTTAACTGGGACTCCAAATTTAAGATCTGAATGCACTTGTCAAAAAATGTATATAGTATATATACAGTGAAACTTTTATGAATGACTACTTCTATTAAGTGACCGCTTCCTCCAAAAACCCATTTCTTAAGGCACTGATTTTATACCCTATCTTTTTTTTATGTTAAAAAGTCCTCTAGAAGAGACCACATAACCCTCTATAAGCGACCTATCCCAATTCCCTATCCAGAAATTTTCTTATATTTTTCTGAAAGTAAAATGAGCAAAAGACCACATTATGAATCAGCTGCTCTACTGCAAAATGACAGCAGGTACAAATACAATGAACCCCCACCCCATAATTGGGTTCAGTATAAAATGGATTCCGATAACACAGTAGAAAAATTCTGACCTTGTTCATATAACACACTGTAAGAGGCTTGTGTAACAGAATGAGATAGATGTTTGTGAATCCATGATTTCAGTGACCATTTTTCACTATTTTGTAAATATCACAAGTGGTATGTTGAAAATTTTGATTTGTACATAGTTTTCGTCTTGTCATTTTCTTATCTCCCTATCAACTTTTTCTTTTTGTATGAGAACTTCGTTCAAAATTAGACCGAATGTTCTCTAGCCAGTTTTTGCAGATGCCTGTTGTGAAAAATAAATTTCTAGCATTAAATTTATAAAAAATAAACAATAAAAATCTAAAAAAAAATTCTTGTTACATTTTAATATTTTGCAGAACTCAAATATATTATTCATGAAGAAAAATTGTACTGTACTTGTGTGTTTTTGTGAACAACTGACAAAATGTTCAGGGTTGCCACTGCCCGGGAAGAAACCTGAAAAACTTGGAGAATTATATCTTGGTAAAAAAAAAAAACAGTTAGGGGAAAATTGCAAGTTTTGGTCCAAACCCTAGAAAATCCTGTAATCTGACCTGGAAAATAATCAAAACTCAGCATGTCAGAGGATGAGCTTTTTTTTTTTTCAAAATTCTGCATTTAATATATTTTTTTTTTTTTTTTAACAAGTAGATTATAATATCGTGGCCAAGCTCCATATTTCATATCTGCTAACTCAAGTTCAGTATTTTTATATCCTTTAGGTAAATGAGTATTTTCCTTTAATTCATATCTCTAATGCAGTCTTATTTTGGTTTATTTTTATGAAGTTTTTGAAATTTTATTTCATTGGAAAGTGTGAATGCTAAGCTAAGAAAGCATCATGCTGATTTAAAAAGAATATGGATTTGTATTAGATTGGCTGAATGAAAAAAGATCTGCTTTCTATGATTTCATTGACTTAATAAAGCGAGTATTCTTATTTATTTCTGTGAGTTTATTGCTTGTATTTTATTGATGTAAAATTTGTCTTATTTGAAAAATCTGGATTAAAGCTGTGACTAGTTATTAAGTACCAGTGAATCTTAAATTGATGTCTATTAAGACTTTAGATCTGTAAATGTGTTGATTTGGTTGTCACTAACAATGTCATAACAAATCACCATAGTCTGGAATTTATCACAATAGTCTGGAAAACCTAGAAAAATTAGAGAATTTTTTTCCACAAACTGAGTGGCAACCCTGAGTTAAAATTTGAATTGTTTCCTAAAAAGACTTAGGAGAGTTTCCCTAAAAGACTCCTAAGGAGAGTTTCCCTAAAAGACTCCTAAAATTAAGTGGTTGAGTTATTGAAATAACATACTTGCCAACTTTTACACTTTTGGCATAAAACTTGTGCTTTTTTTGTACATTTTACGATTTTATGTGCAGCACCCATTTTTTAAAGCTTTTTAATGAATTTTGAAGTTTTGTGATATTTGGCATGATTTTATTGCAGAATTTCACAAAAATGTTTTCGTTTAAAGAATAATCTGTTAAAACTTATCATTCATAAGTTTCTTGCAATTTTGCTTACTCTAAAATTACCAGATTTTCGGTTTCTCCCCCTTTCAGATTGACTGATTCCACTGTTCGGCAGGAAAAGTTTTATTGAGTATGCTCCAAATTTCAATCTTTCCTTCCCATCCATATCCATCCTTCTTGAGAACAAATATTTTTCCTTTTGTATATTTTTATTTGAATCTGCAATATTATAAAAGTAAAAATTGATTATTATTTCAACTTTAAATTACTTTTAAAGTCTCTTTTAAAAATTTAAAATAGAAAAAAACTCAGTTAGAAGAAGGCAGGTTTAAATATGAGTGAAAATTATGCAAAATAATAATATTAATAATGAAAATGTAACATAGAATGTTTTGGTTATAGGAAAAAAATGTTTATAAAAAATAAACTTAACATTTTTATGCTTCCAAAGAAAAGAAAGATTCAGGTGTCATTTCACAATATGTAACAACTGCTTTTTTCCCCATTACCTAATGTGTTTATATAAATTATGTGTTTTAGTATAGATGTTTTTGTATTTTTTAAAATGAAAGTTATTAAACTTTAATTTTTTTTTTTTTTTTTTTTTTTTTTTTTTTAGAAATGTACTTCAAGTGTGAGTTAAGTATGTATGCTATATGTAAATTGTTAAAACTCAAAAAGTGTCTCATGAGTTTATTTGATGAAGCATTAAAAATGCTATTTGTATGCTGTTTAGTAAAAATTAAGTGTCTTTTGAGTACTAACTGGCAAAAACAATTAGAAATGATGTTTACATTGTTTGGCAAAAATCGTGAAAATGTTGTTTGAGCACTATTTTACACCTTGGGAATTTCAAAAGTTGGCAAATATGAAATAATGTGTGTATGTATATTTATTTAATTTACTGCAGTTTTCTTAACTTGTATTTACAGGTTATATCGTTAGCATTAAACATATGGGTAAGTTAATTTAGATGCGTTATATTTTTATATTTTGTTGTCCAAAGAATATTCATAAAATGTAGTTGGATAGATGAATTTTTTTTGTACATGCAAATGATTTTTGCTTGTGATCCCAAAATAGAATGTCTGGAGAAGTCTCTTTTTTAATTGTAAATTTTATGTTTTTGAGTTGTTATGCTTTGTATTTCATCTTCAATATTGTATAAGTGCTAGACATCTTGGCCTTCCTCAATCTTCATACCACGTTGTACTATTTTGGGCCAATGTTTACCAATTTTTTGCTTTTGAAACATTGAGACCCTAAGCAAGACAGACTCCATTTCATTATTGCCTGGCTTCTTTTTTTGAATCCAGTGGGTTTTACTCATGAATAGTTTTCTGGTCACCCTTCTATTTATGCATTTTCTTAATATGTGTCGCCCGTTTGATTCTTTGGATAATGATAAAAGTTATGATGTCAGGTTCTTTATATATTGCTGTTTAAATTGCTATCTTTTGAAATGCTATGTCCACGAGAAGACATGCTGTGCATCACTTAGTATATTTTGTATTAATATAAGTAAAAATTATGCATTTCTACTTTTCTTAAATTGCTTTTATTATTGTTTTCTAAAGAAATTATTTCATTAACAATTAAAAGTTCATTACTAACCAAATAAATTATAGTTGATAAAATACTTGCTTTCTCATAAATTTATCATTATGATTTTAAAACTTTTAAAGATAAATTCATTTTGCTCTTTTTAGATGTTGATGGAGCCCATGATTTTAAGTGTGCTTTACATCTGGTGCCAAGTTAATAAAGATACAGTTGTCAATTTTTGGTTTGGAACTCAATTTAAGGTGAGACAAAAATAATTTGATCAATAATTTATCATTATTTGGATGCTATTAAAATGAAATAGAGGCTGAGCTGCCACCGGCAACTATTTGCTACTGCTTTCAGCAAAAGGCGACTATGGTGACTATTTTCTTTTAAAAAGGCCTAAAAGCGACTACTTTTTGAAAAAAAAAAAAGAAAAAATGTATCTTTTTTCTCGCAGAGAACAATAACGGACTTTTTTAGATCACAAGGTTCAAAAACAGTTGCAAGCAGCCGTTGTGGAAAAAGGTATCGATTCATTTGATTATCAACATGTGCCTTGCACATACCCTCCAACATTGGCCTTCACCTCATCAGTAGCACTTAAACGATATCGCCGGGGGGGGGGGGGTTAGGGGAGTCATAACCCCCCATGAGGAATTTTTTGCCATACAAAATGTATATTCATCACTCCCTTATCACAAACACCTATACATATATATGAGTTGAAGTAGTCGTAACCTCCCGCTTTTTAGAGATTTTCTCAACACAGGGTATCTACCAAATTTCTGAAAGTCAATTTCCTGACTTTTGGGAGGTCCCAGGAAAAAAATTCCTGACCAATGCATTTACTTAGGGAAATTGCACAATGCTTGTCTTTATATTTGCATATTTTGTACAACTTCTTTAAATCAATTTTGACTAAAGTATACAGGATTAAGCTTTCATCCATTGAGAAACAGAAGTAGTTGCACTTTCTGATAGAATTAACTAACTGTTCTTGGAAACACAGTCCTAAGATATAAGTTACCAAGTAAGCTAATTTGTCTTTTACCCTCACGTCACGATTGATGAGTCCCCCATTTTCCCCTCCTTATACAAACACATCGCTTGATGCTTTCGCATTCCGAAAAATGCGTCGCAGCTGCTTTCGGTTTCCAGTCTGACAATTAGAGAGAAAGTGTAGAAAAAACAAAGACACGGAAAAAAAATTGATTCTTTTGGTGAATTTTCCGGACCCATTATCCAATTTCCCGGTTTTTTCCAGACTTTACGGACCCATTTTCCAATTTCCCGGCTTTTACCAGACTTTCAAGAGTGGTAGACACCCTGCACCTGCAACATCATTATTAGAGGTTTTTTTCAATATCAGTAGTACTATCACGTTTTAAAAAACGATCCATGTGAACAAAGAAAACAACGTGCACTGCACTTTCCTTCCACAAAAGAGCTAAGCTTACATCCAAACACAGCACGGAGCAAGATAGGGTGGAGGGAAATGAGAGAAGAGACGTGACGTAACAAGAGAAGGAGCAGCTAACGGCATCCCCCCCCCCCCTCCCACGCACACCACACTTTTGCCGACACAAGTTCGCTCACAGCTGCCGGTGCCGAGGGAGAATGTTGAATTCCCTTCTTTCACGATCGGCGCCGACACACAGGAGTGTTGACTCACAACAAAGCAGCTAGGGTTGCAAACCGCACCCCCGTGCAGGCATAATGCCCTAAAAAAAGTAAACATTTGCTCAATTCCGTAGTTTTTTCGTACCATCCGTAGCTCCGTAGTTCATGCTACTTATCCGTATAAACTACGGATAATCCGTAGCAGTTGGAGGGTATGCTTGCATATATTGTTGGATACTTACCAACTTTTACACTTTCGGCACAAAACATGCTTTCTCAGGATTTTACGAAAAATCCCTGTTTTTTTTACACTTTTAAACATATTTTGAAGTTTTTTTACAACTTTAATAAAATCATGGCCCATATTTTGTTTTAAGAAATAATCTCTTAAAATTTATCATTGATGAGTGTTCCACAGAATTCTGCAGTTTTGCTTATTTGAAGATTACAATATTTCTGGCTCAACCCCCCCCCCCCCTCCTCCTCCTCCTCCTCCTCACCTGGATCGACTAATTAAGATATTTGTTGATTAAAATTCTAGGTTGGAAAATTTTCGTTGAGTTTCCACCAGCATCCAAATTTCAATCTTTTCCCATCCGTCTTGAGAATAAATAATTTTTCCTTACATATATTTTTATTTCAAGCTTTAGGGCCCGATTCAAACGAAACGCGATCGGTCGTCTCCAAAACGATCGTTTTCTCTCTGGAAGTTCGATCGCTTTTACAAGCGATCGCAAAAGTGTATTCAAAGTGAAACAAAATAGGCGATCGAACTTACAGGTTTGCTAGATCGAAACTTTATCGCCACAGAGTGGAAACGCAACTTCCGGTGACGTAGAAAGTCGCTGTTAACCAATAAAAAAATCGCATCTTTCTCTGGAAAAAACTTTTAACTTAATGGCGACGACTAACTGTTTATTTATTTCTGTTTGAGCTGCAACGGACAACAGGCTGTGTCTTAATTTTTTTCCCCAACAGTATTGTAGGTTAATGTTTTAAAATTTTAACTGGTTTAGGTTAATATTTTTTGTATGTTTATAATCATGGAAATTCATTTTTAATTTATGAAGATTTTTTTTTTAAAAATATTAATAATAGTATTGTTTGTCATAATTATCATGTCGAATTGTTCGAATTATCGAATAATAATTGTTCTCTAGTTAGCCTACTACATTTTATTTTTCTGTAGCAGAGAAGCTGTTTATAATTATAATGGAGGGGTAGAATTACTATATATTTTATGTTCTGATATATAATTAACAATCAAAGACATCCTTAATGTAGTGGTATGAATATTTGTATTGGTTTAGGAGGGTTGCTAGGATGCTTATTTTAGAGAGAAATTATTCATGTATTTTTTCGCGCTGTTTCAAACATCAAATTTAACGAGCAATAAACGATTTAAAATAAGGACTATAGATGGCGCATGCACCGTAGTGTCTGCTAGAGTGGAACTCGAAGGCCGACAGAAAATAAACCCTACAGAAATTCTGTTCTGCGAGAAAATTCAGCTTTCCGCAGACCTAAATCTTTTGCAGAATTCCCTGTCTGATAATTCCTACGGATTGCTTCGTAATTTTAAATAACGAGTCTTTGTTGTTGTTGTAATCTTCTTATCAACCATCCGCCGATCGATCTGCCATGTTCTCGAAAACGGTCGCTTTTGAAAAAGCGATAGCAAAACACCGATCGCAGTGTCACGTGATCCAAAAGTGATAGACAGGTTTCACTTGAATAGGAAACATAGGGATCAGTCGAAAATTTCCGCGATCGCAACGGAAAACGATAGAACTCTGTTTCATTTGAATCGGGCCCTTAATACCATAAGAGTAAAAATTGATTATTTCAAATTTAAATTATTTTTTTAACCACTTTTTTAATGCAAAATAGTAAACAAAAAATTTCTTCATTGAAGAGGACAGATTCAAATATAAATAAAAATGATACAAAATAATAATAATGAAATTGAGACAAAGAATGTTTTAAATAGGTGGGGGGGGGAGAAAGACAAGAAAAAAGCAAGCAAAGAATAAACTTAACATGTTTCTTTTTTTTTTTTTCCTTCCTTCTTAGGTGTAATTTTAACTGCATTTTATGCATTAAAAAATTACGTTTCTTCCTTCCCTAATGTGTTTAAAACTATAGACTTTTGTGTCTAGTATTTTTTTAAAATGAGGATAATTAAATTTTAATTATTTTCGTGTGTATGTTATATAAATATATTTTATACTGTTTAAAACATGTAGATTGGTAAAACTTAAAAGTGTGTCATGAGTTCATTTTATGAAAAGCATTACAAATGCTGTTTGTGTGCTATTTAGTTTGAATCATTCAAAATGTCATTTGCACACTATTTGGCAAAAAAATCATCAAAAATGTCGTTCACGCTTTATTTTACACCTTGGGAATTTCAAAAGTTGGTGAGTCAATGTTTTCTTTGGCATGGTCTAGCTTACACAGATCTAGCTAATGAGAACATATTTTCATGTTGCCCTATGTTTTTGAAAATGACTGCCATATCTGAAGTTAAAATGGTTAGATTATGCTATAAACTCCCGTATATGCGCTTCCAATGATGCTCTCTCATAAAAACATTGTAATCCCACGTGCTCGTGAATTAACAGTGCTAGCATGCTACTGATTTGGATGCTATTTTTGGAAGAGGGGAACTATTTTGGATACTATTTCTTATCTATAAAGCTACTAAAGATGCAATTTTCAACACTTACAAGCAGTGGCAGCCTTGTAGAGGGACAGACATTATAAGCATTATATTATACAGACATGGGCATTAACTATTAATGTTGAAGGCAGTGCATTAGGTGTCATACTTATTTAACTCCGTTTTTGGCATATGTGCTATAAATGAAATTATTTATTTGTTGAAGTAATGATAAATTGTAAAAGAGTGTTTCATGTAAAAATTTCAACTATCAAATTAAGTATAATTGCTTTCAGACATGCTACTTTTCCCCCTAATTGCAGAATTCCGCCTTTTCAGCATTAAATTTTATCATTCCTGGGATTGATGCAACTATGCATTAAAATTTTTGGACATGTATATGGGGCAGGGTGTCTTTGCCGACTGAAAACATTTTCAAACTTGGCATTATATCATCGGACTTTATTTTTTAAATGGTTTCATTAGAACAATTAAAAACTTAATGTTTTTTTTTTTTTGCTATTTTTGTTTCACTTAAAAAGTGCAGCAGAACTTTAGGGGGCAAAAATTGATTTAAATCAGTGTTTAAAAAAAAATCAAATGATTTTAATCATTATTTAAATAGGCAAACCCTGTGTGTTTGTTTATCAACTGTCAAACATTTAAATTTATTTACTATTCTTCAATCTGATATTAAAGTATTCAACTGAACTGAACATTCAGTTTGTTTGCCGAATAGGTAGTATACTGGATACCAGATGAATATTCGGTGCATCCCTAATAATCCAAAACAGTTTGTTGTATTTAGATTTTTTTCTGAATGTTACATTTTCCAAATATCTCCATTGTTATATCCGTCCTGGATTTAATGAATGTGTGCATTGTTTTTATGGAATTTCAAGACTCTGTAAAAGTTATCATTGTAAGAGGTTCTTTTTGGATCAGCTTCTATTTTTTTTTTTTTTGACAGCAATATCACTTCTCCTACAATGTCTGTCTGTTTGACCAGTATGTAGAAATGTGCAGCCCAATTTCAATGAAATGTTTGAATGTCATCAATTTGTTCACTTGCAACGCATTAGAAATAAGGTGTCATTCTTTATTGTTTTGACTTAACAGAATGAGTTTCAATGTGATTTTCCCCGTCAGAATTTCAGACTTCTGTTATGAAGCCTGCCTTTTTAAAAGAAATTCCCAATTGTTTTTGCCTCAACACAATTCAAGGCTTTATCTGTCATTGTCATTGCCTGCTATACCTTCACAACAGGTTTGGTTCCTTCATTGATTTCACACTATTGCATTTCTTTACCACCATGCCAATACATCTACTTAAAGTTCTGTGTAATTCCGTGGTCTAAGGGTTGTAACTTAGAGTTTTGTTTAGTTTAATAAATTCCACTCTTAACAACTTTAACTGCAATCTAATTGCACTTTACAGTTGTCTATGAAAAGAACAAGCCTTTTTATGTTCAAATGCTTTTAGCTAGCCAGTCATGCAAGCCTTTTTGTTTGTTTCATAATCCATATGAAATGACTTAACTACCGCAAAACATCTTGGGTTTTTCGATTTTCCAATCATAAGTGACTTCAGTTTTTTGGAACTGTCCATGTTAACACAAAACAATAAAATCACTTTCTTTACTCTTCTTTTCGCCATGACATATGATTCACCTTTAATTGCCATTGTTTTATGAGGCATGACATTTGAAGAACAGCCCAGTTTCATCTGCATTCAAAATGTTTTAAGGATCATACTCTTAAAAAATTGTCTTGTCAATGTTTTAAGCCATCCATTACAGACTTCATCGCTTATAGTTGCCATTCCTCAATTTTTCCCTATTCCCTTGATGTCCAGCAGAACTCCTTAAAATCATCTCCTTGTGTTTTAAAATTGTTGATGATGTGCTACTTAGGATACTGAAGCCTTTGGCTGTTTCAAGGTTTTCTTTCCTCCTTCATCAACTGCAACAATAATCTTTTTCTTCTGTGCTATTGGGAATGTACTGCATTTGGGTTTTGTTGCCATTATTCTCAACAATTGAAATCAATACCATATGCTAGTCCAGAAGCAGAACTTTTTCTGCCAATCTGCAACGGCTTTTTAGGCACTGAAAATAATCTGCAGCATAATTCCACAATAGTAGAAAAAAGGTTGTAGGATTCAGTAAGCATATTTTATCACAAGCTTGCATTTATCTAATGTTAGTTAATCAGTTAGACATGATCAAACTAATAGAAATTTACGTAGATAATTTATTGAGAAACAATTGACAATTTGTTAAAACATAAGTTGTTTCAGTTGTCTTGGTTAACAGACTTGGATAAAGAGAAAAACTTTATGTAAATAGATATTCTTAAGAAAAACATTTCTGGTAAGTTTTGTCAAATTTCACAGCAATAATCTATTGAGTAGGACAGTGTTATTAAAAAACCTATTTTTCTAGCTAGAATGTAATAGTTACACAGCAAAACTTTTTGTGGCATTCTTAGTTTGAATTGCATAAAAAGCAAGAAAGGAATCATCAGTTTAATTATCAGGCGAAAAACCATGGCAGTTTTAATTACGTGAAGCAAGATAAACAGTTAGCATAATTAATTATTCTTGATATCACAAGAGAAGAGATATTTTTGTTCATACAGACTCTAAAAAGCAAAATGTTCGTAATAAGAGATTCTAAACATGGAAGTTAAGACAGCTTTCAAAAATTCTCTGGTTCCTGTATAAGCAGATGGAGGGCCATTATGATATATAAACACTCTCTGATCAACAGTTCCAACAGCTTGTTTATCATTGCCATCTGTACATCTTAATCGCATTTTGCTTACTTTCTCAATGACCGATCCCCAACTTTCACAGGAAGTTTCTCATACTAGAATTGAAAGTGTGTGTGTAAAAAACTTAATAAATACAGGTGAAAGCTCATTGACAGCCTTTAACAATTTGGATTGGAAACAGATTTATATCTAATTTTTTTCCCCTCATGAAATTGTAAGTAATGTGTTTTCAAATTCTTATAAAACATTGAATTCTTGCATTCCAATCCAGCTGTGCAGCCATTTCAATAATCAATTAAAAGAGAACCCAAAATTTCCTTTTATATCTGCTATCTGTATATATTTGCTGCCTAGAGTATTTTTGAAACAATATATTAAGTGAAAAACTAATAGCTAGCAACTTGATTAGATCAACAGGCAAGCAATATGTAAAACACATGTTAAACTGACATGCAAGAGCATGAGACCCGCAAGTGGGGGGGAGGAAATATTGCATTCTTCAGCATTTTCTAACAGAAAATGTTTATTTTAAGAATTAGAAGAGGAATTTTTTTCATGACTGTAAAAAAGAATCAGCATACAATACTCTTATAAAAATAATTTGCAGACTGTAAAGAAATCTGCATGTCTCACATTTTCTGCTACGGGGTATGCTAGTACTGTACAAAAGTGAAAAGGTGCCTGACAAATCATGTCCAGTTCTTAAAACTTGAGAAATGAGATTGCACTCTAGACAGTCAGTAATTTTTCACGAAACTGACTAACTTTTCCAAAGATACCACGTGGCTTAAGGGATAGGCGTGGGGACGGGAATTCAGACTGGCAACTTGGAAACTAAAGGATGAAACATGAGAGGTTTAATTCCACCCTTTTCAGTAACACACAGTAGGAAAGGGAGTTGATAAGAAGGATATGGTAGTTATATTTGCTAAAAGATCTTTGAGACCCATAGTTTGGAGAGAAAGAAGAAATGCTGACTTGAAAGAAAATTCCAGTTATTGAGGGTCAAAAAACAAAACTGCAAGGCAAAGAGATAAAATTTCATTAAATGAGTAATGATGGTACAGGAAAATAATTTTTTTGAGATAATGAAAAGATTTGTGTTTCACTTCTAATAATAAATGTTCTTGTGTCTTCTTTGCTGACCTTATAAGAAATACATACTCAGCTATTGGCTGTATTAAACATTCAATCCTATAAAAATTTGCTATTTCATTTAATGATATTTATGCAAATTGTAGATTTTATTAGATTTATTTATATATATATTTTTTTTTCTTTCAGGCAGTATATTTACCATGGGTACTATTTGGGTTTAACTTTATTCTCAGAGGAGGGTAAGTTTTGCTGCTTTTAAATTCAGGTTTTTATATCTTTTTTTATGACCTTTGATTGAGAAATTAGTAAAATTTCAGAAGCCATCTTATTTTATGTAGTTAGAACTTCTGTTATATAGTGTTATTTAGTCAATGATGAAGAATTCTGTAGTTTTCAGTCATTTTAATGCTTTTTTCCTTAATGAAGTTTAAAAGTAAGTTGTTAAATGTGCACAATGTAGATTGAAAATCTTCAAAGAGTTTTTCATTTCTATATAATATGTAGTTCTATTTTTTATACAGGTTAACTGCTAATTCATGATACAGACTTTAAGAGCTGGTACAAGACGTTGTAACAATCACCTTTTGTATGGGAATATATGGTCAAAAGCAAAGCGTCGAAGCACAAACACAGGATATTTAGTGATTCGTCTGGATGCGGTCGTTGGGATAGTTCGTTCTCCCGTCCAAATACTTTTCAATAAAGATAATGGTCCTTGTGGTAACCACCCATAAACCAATTGAAATGGTGATAGCCCCGTGGTGCTGTGTGGCACTTCACGATACGCGAACATGAGATATGCAGGGACCGCAGCGCTCCTGTTTTTCCTTTTTTTTCCTATTTTTTAGGATTGACTCCTTTTTTCCTATTTTCACAATGTATTGCAATTACCTTTCCTATTTTTAGCCTTTCCCTCCTTTTATTCCTTTTTTTTTTCCTTTACCAGAGATCTATTTTTTTTTTGTGATTTGTTTTCTTTCTGACGAAATGGTGATAGCGTCAACTATGACTCTCTATCTGTGGGAAATTGCAATCTCAGCCGGCAGCCTCACTGGTGATGCATTCCGCTCTTTCTGTCCCCCCCCCCCCTCCCCAACCTTCTCCACGCAATATCTTTGTCTTCATTGCAGCTGCACGACACGACGGCACCGTATGCGCTCGTTTATGCTCGGCTCATTTCCGCGGTAGTGAGCAGAAGGGAGAAAAACGAAAGTGTAAACACCCAAATCGCATTGTTCCTCATCTTACCATTCCTACTCACTCACCGATTTCTTCCGTCAGTAGGGTAGCCAGAATTTTATTTCAAGGGGGGAGGGGCTGGGTATTGTAAGCTAAGTAAAGGGACCTATTTCGGGGGGCTTCATGGGATTTTCGAGGGCAGGACAAGTGAATGCCCGAGGGGTTGATTGTGATTGTGTGATTATGGCAACGCTACACTAGGGCGATCTGCAAGGGGGGTGCCTTAGTAGGAGGACTTTCTAAGGGGTTCTAACGCGTATTTACGTTACATCTGGAGAAAACCTACCAAGAATGCCTGAGGGGAGTGTATACAATGGTCAGTGGGAGAGTGGATGCTTTGGGAA
This sequence comes from Cheiracanthium punctorium, assembly GCA_038373885.1. Taxonomy (NCBI): domain Eukaryota; kingdom Metazoa; phylum Arthropoda; class Arachnida; order Araneae; family Cheiracanthiidae; genus Cheiracanthium; species Cheiracanthium punctorium. Next base: position 433,318 of record JAWZYV010019719.1, on the reverse strand, counting down.
GAACGATGGACCTCCTCGAAGATCTGATAAAACTAAACGTGACGTCACACAGGAAGTTTTATTGGGAGTGTTTACTTTGTGAATTAAAGCCGATTGTCTGCACTAGGAGCAGTAAAATACCTCCCACGGAGAGCATGCGCGTTGCTGAATGTAAGTAAATGAGGTATTACTGGTCTCTTTGATGTGTTAGTTTTTTTTTTTGTAGCTTTTGTATCAGGAAGTTGTATTCTGCGACCTGTGAAGAGGAAGAGTGAAGAATTTAGCTGTTTTATATAATAATCATTATTTCGTTTGAAGTTAGCGTGGCCCAATGTTGTGAAAAAGAAAACTATTAGAAGTGAGTTCCTTTTTTTTATTATTTTTAAAACTAATTAACTTTTTCAACTTGCATGATAAACTTAGCAGGAATTTTATATGAATAAATATGTTGCACTTTAAGCGTGGAAGTCAGGCATTTTTTATTAACTTAATGTTTTTTCACATAAATTGTTTTTTTTTTTTTCATAGCTGCCAGATTGAATTTCAATATTTTTTCATCCATTTTGTTATATCTATGTTCTCACATTATTTCTCTACAGCACATATGGGCAAGCTGCCCGGATGTGGTCCGCGAAGGTTTTTGATTCTGCCCGCGAACATATCAGAACACAAACAAACAAAGTTTGGCCCCAACTTTCTAAATGTTGCCCGGACCTGCTCTGCAGCATATTAATGTCAACAAAATATTGTAGTTTATATCTTGCAAGTTGTGCTCTTATTTTATTTTCTGACAGCTTACAGTTAATAATACACTGTGGCGACAGAACCGGGAGATCAGAGGATTTATTTTTGCATTACTGAAAAATTTGGGAAAATGACTCTTGAATAAGAGAAATTTCAAAATTTAAATTTGAACTTATCGGCAACAACGTGCGCTGTTGGATAGTTTCGGTTTTCAATAGCTACCGCTTTTCTTACGGTAAAATCTCCGCTAAGCATTACACTCTCATCCAGGGGTGTAACTATAGCTGGGTCATATTATGTGAAACAATAATAGTAAAAAATAAATAAAATAAAAAATATTTTTGGTTATTGACGATTCAGAATTCTATGATTTTTTGTTTATAGCTTGCACCTCTAGAGCATATACGGGCAACTGCCGACCCGCGGCCCGGATATTGCCCGCGACGGCTTTTGATCCGGCCCGCGGAAAATATCAAAACCTTGTATAAAAACCCATATAAACCATTCAAAATTCCAATTATACGGCCCGCGAGTTTGCTAATATCCTGAACTTAGGCCAGTGACTAATTGCCCATACTTGCTGTAGAGTCTATGAAAATTTTAATTTTTTGGCTTAGTAGTTTTTTTTTTATTAAAAAATTTTTTTTAAGGAGAATAATTTCAAAATTTGAAACTGTTGCCATTTACAAAGTGTTCATTAATATATCATTTTAGTTTTTTTTTTTATGGGCTTTAATATATGTCCCATAATGTTCTTTTTTTGTTTGTTTTTTGTAAAATTAAAAAAAAATAAAACCACCACTTTTAATTAAAAAAAAACAGTTAATCTTTTACTTATTGTCAAGAGGTATGCAGAGTTTCAGAATGTAAAATGCATTTTAAAGAAATTAATTTTTGAATCTCTGCAGCATTCAAAATAAATATTGAATGCAGAAACTACACAAATATTCATACAGAGAATAATTCTTTTCACTATGATGCCATAGAAAAGAAGCTTCATCTTGAAATTTAGCATAAATGATCATAAAAGTTAAATAAAATACATTATTTTCAAAAAATTTAAAATTTCAATTTATTTAATTTTTTTTATCCACATGGTTATGTTACATATTTTATAAAATGCTGCAAAAGCTGAACAAAATGACTTAGTTCAACTCTAGGTCAAATGGTTCTTTAAAAGCCTTTTAAAGATTAGTAGTATGTAATGCGAAATTTCTGACTCTTTCAAAAATGTATCTTTTTTTTTTTTTTTTTTTAGCAAATATCGGAAAAAAACTAACAATTTTAATTTTACAGGTGGGTCATTGCCAATCTAAGGGGTAGAAAAACACATGTTAAAATATTTTGTTAATATTTTAACTATATGAGTGGATGAAATGTTGGTCACAAAAATGAGAATTTTGTCAAATTATGTAAAGTTAGGATTTTTTTTTTTTTTTTTTTTTTTTTTTTAGATTGAGTGCTTTCTGTACCAGTAATATAGTATTATAATAGTATTTAGTTGTTTTAGTTACTGCTATATCTTTTTGTGACTAATTATTTATTCTTAAAAATATATGTATTCATTTTCATTTTTCTCAAACAAAATTTTTAAATGGAATTAAAAAGTTTCCTTTATCCCTCGCCCTCTTCCCCCTTTCTTCTTTTTTGAGTATTTAATTTATCATAAACAGTTTAAAACTAAGTGCAGTTTCATATAATGTATATTTCTCTTTATTTTGTAGATCATGCCTGGTGGACAGACCAAGTTTCAAGAAAAGTGGTTAGAAGATAACGATTCCAGTGGTGCTATTATTGGTAGCTGGTGTTCTAAAGGACGAGATGAATCCGAGGCATACTGCAAGTTATGCAATTCCTATTTATCTGTTTCAAATGGGGGTATTTCTCAGCTGAATCAGCACACATCTCGAAAGAAGCATATTGCGGCTGCAAAACAACTTATAGGCCAAAGAACGTTAAGTGGTTTTAAGATAAGTGATGGGGGAAAACAATGTACAGATACTACATCCAATAATACTAATGAACAGGCAACAAAAGCAGAAGCACTGTGGTGCATAAAAGTTGCTGATTCAAATTTTTCTTTTGAATCCTGTAAAGATATTGTACCACTTTTTAAGGAGATGTTTGAAAATTCCATAGTGCAAGAAATGCAGTTAAGTGAAAGAAAAGCTTCATACGTGATATCACATGGACTTGGTCCATATTTTCAAGAGGAATTAATTGCAGAGTTGAAAGAGTCTTTAGATGCGGGCAGTTATTTCACATTAGCTTTCGATGAAACAACCACATCTCAGGTCAAAAAACAGTTAGATCTGCATCTTAGGTTTTGGAGCCTAAAGACACACAGAATCGTTAATGCATACCTTACTTCATTGTTTTTTGGCCATGCAACATCAGGTATTGTGTCTTGTGGCATTATAGATGCTCTCAAATTCCACAAAATACCACTTAATAAAATTCTCATGCTAAGCATGGATGGTCCAAATGTTAATCTCGCTATTTTAAAGAAAATTAACAAACAAATTACTGAAGAATATGAATCTTACAAGTTGGTGGACTTTGGGACCTGTAGTCTTCATAAAGTTCACAATTGCTTCTCAAAAGCTTTGGACAATCTTCCGCTAGATATTGATGAATTTGCATCCGACCTTTTTTCATTTTTCAGAGTCAGTGCTGCTCGTCGAGAAGATTTGAAGAATTTGGAGAAGCTGTTAGAATGTGAGGAAAAGTTTCTTTTGAGGCATGTAAGCTCACGGTGGCTCACCTTAGGACCAGTTGTGTCTCGCATACTTTTGATTTATTCTTCTTTGAAAGAATATTTTTTGAACTTTCTTCCAAAAGATAAGATCAGTTGGAGCAGTGTCCAGAAAAATCCCCGATATAAACGTATTGCTTGTGCTTTAAGAAGTCCTCAGACAGTGGTTTATTTAGAGTTTATATCAGCTTTGTCACCCTGTCTGCAAAGATATTTAACATTATTCCAAACAGAAAGTCCCTTGATTCATCTTTTGTACAGTGAGATGAACTCGCTCTTAAGAACAGTAATGTTAAAATTTATGAAAGAAGATTGTGTTGGGCGACTATCAGGGAATGACCTGGTAAATTTGGACATGGAAGACTTCAAAAACTATAAGGAAATTACAGATATGGACATTGGCATAGGTACCATCAGAGCCATATCACTGCTGAAAGAAAACTATGCAAAAGAAGCCAGAATGGCTATTCGTTCGTTTTTAATCGAGCTTTGCAAGCTTTTAAAGAATGCCTTGCCATTAACAGGAGTATTTTTAAAAGATTTAGAACAACTTCATCCTGCTTTGAGAACATCTCCAAATGACACAGCCATTCGTCGCCTTTGTCTTCAGTTAACGCCGTTAAAACTGGATGATCAGATGATCGATCAAATTGTGCACGAATCTCAATTATACAGACTGGATGAAGAAGTAGACAATATTATAGAAAAATACGAGTCTAATAAAGATGGCAAAATGCCAGTTGATGAGTTTTGGAGCAAAATTTTTGAACTTGTTGAATTAAGCGGTAAAAAAAAATATGAAAATTTGTCAATTTTAGTAAAAAATTGCCTTGCCCTCTCACATGGCAATTCTGATGTGGAACGGGGATTTTCTTTTAATAGAAACATCCTTACAGATGCACGACATAATCTTTCTGAAGACGCAATTATTGGAATAAGACAAATTAAAGATACAGTAAGACGAAAAGGTTCAATATCTGACATACCAATAACAAAGAAATTGCTGAATGCCGTAAGGAAATCCCATTTTGCTTACTTTCTCAATGACCGATCCCCAACTTTCACAGGAAGTTTCTCATACTAGAATTGAAAGTGTGTGTGTAAAAAACTTAATAAATACAGGTGAAAGCTCATTGACAGCCTTTAACAATTTGGATTGGAAACAGATTTATATCTAATTTTTTTCCCCTCATGAAATTGTAAGTAATGTGTTTTCAAATTCTTATAAAACATTGAATTCTTGCATTCCAATCCAGCTGTGCAGCCATTTCAATAATCAATTAAAAGAGAACCCAAAATTTCCTTTTATATCTGCTATCTGTATATATTTGCTGCCTAGAGTATTTTTGAAACAATATATTAAGTGAAAAACTAATAGCTAGCAACTTGATTAGATCAACAGGCAAGCAATATGTAAAACACATGTTAAACTGACATGCAAGAGCATGAGACCCGCAAGTGGGGGGGAGGAAATATTGCATTCTTCAGCATTTTCTAACAGAAAATGTTTATTTTAAGAATTAGAAGAGGAATTTTTTTCATGACTGTAAAAAAGAATCAGCATACAATACTCTTATAAAAATAATTTGCAGACTGTAAAGAAATCTGCATGTCTCACATTTTCTGCTACGGGGTATGCTAGTACTGTACAAAAGTGAAAAGGTGCCTGACAAATCATGTCCAGTTCTTAAAACTTGAGAAATGAGATTGCACTCTAGACAGTCAGTAATTTTTCACGAAACTGACTAACTTTTCCAAAGATACCACGTGGCTTAAGGGATAGGCGTGGGGACGGGAATTCAGACTGGCAACTTGGAAACTAAAGGATGAAACATGAGAGGTTTAATTCCACCCTTTTCAGTAACACACAGTAGGAAAGGGAGTTGATAAGAAGGATATGGTAGTTATATTTGCTAAAAGATCTTTGAGACCCATAGTTTGGAGAGAAAGAAGAAATGCTGACTTGAAAGAAAATTCCAGTTATTGAGGGTCAAAAAACAAAACTGCAAGGCAAAGAGATAAAATTTCATTAAATGAGTAATGATGGTACAGGAAAATAATTTTTTTGAGATAATGAAAAGATTTGTGTTTCACTTCTAATAATAAATGTTCTTGTGTCTTCTTTGCTGACCTTATAAGAAATACATACTCAGCTATTGGCTGTATTAAACATTCAATCCTATAAAAATTTGCTATTTCATTTAATGATATTTATGCAAATTGTAGATTTTATTAGATTTATTTATATATATATTTTTTTTTCTTTCAGGCAGTATATTTACCATGGGTACTATTTGGGTTTAACTTTATTCTCAGAGGAGGGTAAGTTTTGCTGCTTTTAAATTCAGGTTTTTATATCTTTTTTTATGACCTTTGATTGAGAAATTAGTAAAATTTCAGAAGCCATCTTATTTTATGTAGTTAGAACTTCTGTTATATAGTGTTATTTAGTCAATGATGAAGAATTCTGTAGTTTTCAGTCATTTTAATGCTTTTTTCCTTAATGAAGTTTAAAAGTAAGTTGTTAAATGTGCACAATGTAGATTGAAAATCATCAAAGAGTTTTTCATTTCTATATAATATGTAGTTCTATTTTTTATACAGGTTAACTGCTAATTCATGATACAGACTTTAAGAGCTGGTACAAGACGTTGTAACAATCACCTTTTGTATAGGAATATATGGTCAAAAGCAAAGCGTCGAAGCACAAACACAGGATATTTAGTGATTCGTCTGGATGCGGTCGTTGGGATAGTTCGTTCTCCCGTCCAAATACTTTTCAATAAAGATAATGGTCCTTGTGGTAACCACCCATAAACCAATTGAAATGGTGATAGCCCCGTGGTGCTGTGTGGCACTTCACGATACGCGAACATGAGATATGGTATATGTATATCCCAGTCTCTCCCATACTCTTGTATGTTTTTATTCATCATCTCCTTAAGAGTTTTATTCCATCGTTCTACTGCCCCCATACTTTCTGGGTGTCGAAAAACATGGCACTATCCCTAATAGATTCTCAAATGATTGAGTCAGCTTGGAAGTGAAATTTGTACCCTGGTCGGTGCATATCACTTTTGAAAAACCGGTGTGGGTGAAAATCTTCATTAAAATGTCACACGTTGTCTTGGCACTAATCTCTTTCACTGTTATTGCCTCGGCCCACTTAGTACATAAATCCACGGTACAAATAATATATCGATGTCCTCTCTTTGATGCAGGCTCTAGTGGTCCTATACAGTCTATGCTCCAGACTTCAAAAGGATTTTCAGGCCTAACGATAGGCTGTATGGTAATATGATCCCAATAGGTGCTAGTTCTCCTCAATTGGCATTCTTTGCAACTTTGACAGTATAACCACACATCTTGCCTGATACTAGGCCAGTAAAACGAATATCTGATTCTTTGTAGAGTCTTATTTTCCCCCAGATGTCCTGCCAACAGAATCTCATTTGCCAATCTTAAAATAAAATTCCTTCTTTCTTTTGGAATTACTATTTGGTGAATTTCTTCTCCACAGACATTATGCTGTAGTATTCCCTGATCAATGAGATACGAATTTTCTTGCCTTTCCGCCCAATCAAAGCATCTCTTGAGTGTCTCGTCATCGCCTTGAAGTTTCGCAAACTCTGAAATGGCATCTAGCTTTCTACTCGCAGACTCACTCGCTGTCAAGACATTCACTTTCGGTGTAGTGGAATTCAAATTCGAAGATATTTGTACATTTACGTCCTCCTCTGATTTCCCTACAGTTTCTACTTCCACATTTGAAACTGTTTCTTGCCATAATTGTTTATTATGATAAAGTTCAATGTTCTCATTTAGCATCTCAAAAGCTAAACGACTTATTAACATATCACTGGTAAGTTTCTTTGAAACGGCATACATAATTGCTGTATCGCCATGTTTACCATCGCGGATTTTCATCTCATATGTCCGAAGTGGAGCTGTTTCATTATCACCAAAAGCGGACGATAACTCTATTTGTCCTTCTCCTTCAAAAGGCATATCATGTACTAATTCCTCACGAATTACAGATATCTGTGCACCAGAATCCACTATACCATTAAAAATTGATTTTCCACATTTGATTTTAATCTCAATTAGGTCATCCAATTTTTTGTGATTACTTGATTCAATAATGGAATGGAGATTTTTGCTGTCAACACATCTATTTTCTCGGCTGTTTCAGTGCTTACAGTATTTACTTTCGGTTGTGAAATTTGTTGAGTAAAAGTATTGTTTTGAGTATTCGTCATATTGCTTTTAAATTGTCATCCTTGCCCACAGAACTTAGAAATGTGTCCCTCTTTACTGCAACTGAAGCATGTGGGGTTAAATCTGCATTTAACTAACGTTTCATCTTGAAATTTCTGAACCCACTTAGGAATGGTTTGCGACGGAGACTTCGACGTCATCTTAGCTCCTTGTTCCATTGGACGCTCAAAAGTTCTCTCATTACCTTTATTTTTCGAATTACCTCCCCATGACCTCTTCGCTGAATCATGGACGTCAACATATTTGTCTAGTTTATCTGCCAACTCAGATGGGATTATCAACTTAGTCCACTGGTCCAAAAAATGCTCACGTATTTCATGTGGAACTCTCCTCTTGATTTGGTTAGCGATAATCAATTTCTTCAACCCATCATAATCTTCGCTTTCTAATCCCTTTACCTACTCTTCAAAATAGTTAGTTATTTCAAAACAGAAATCTCTCCACGTTTTCTCTGGCACTTTTTGATGGGTCATAAATTTCCTCCTAAAACTTTCAGGGCTTAATTTAAATCGTCCTAACAAAATCAATTTTATATACTCATAGTTTTCTGCATTCTCTACCGGTTCTCTATTAATCAACTGAACAATTTCCGTTGGTAATAAATTTAATAAACACACGACCCATTCCTTGTTATCTACTTTCAATCTTCATGATTTTCAAACATCGTTAAATAGCATGTAATATCAGATTCATGTGGGGCAAACTTAGGTGTGTACTTGAATAATTCTTACCTAGCTTTTTCCCAGCGTCTCTAAAATTTTTGTCGCTAACGTTTGTTGACAAGTCTATTCTACTATTTGCCTCGATTTCCAATTTTCTTACCTCAAATTCTCTTTGCTCTCTTCTTTCTTCAAATTCTCTTTGTTCCCGTTGCTTTCTTTCTTCAATAAATGAACTAAGCATTTCCTTTACCAATTCTAAATCTTCTTCATAAATATTACTACTGGTAATCATTTTCTTTAGATCCGGTAGTAACAAACGAGGTGAAGGATTTTCACCGATCTCTTCCGCTAACTTAACTAAATCTTCCTTCTTTCCCTTATTTAAAAACGTCATGGCTTCTCACAACTAAATAACTTCTCTACTTCCTAAGTTCTGATCCTATCGCTGCTGCACCAGTATGGGTTTTTACCTTCCTTTCAACAAAAGGCAAAGCAATTTATGGGACTTACATAAAAAACCTTTATTACTCTAACATAAATCATATATTTCCAACGCCAGTTTTATCAGGCGTCCGAAACAAAAACAGTCTCAACAAAATTTTATATAAAACTAAATTAAATTTTTAGAATCCTCGCGCACCTCTCATTATTGTAATGTGCCCTCATTCTCAAGTACATGTTTTATACTTCAGCTCGAGTAAAATTTCTCAGTTTGATTACCATGGAGTTTCGTGCGTTCGTTAGTTCATCATCACATAATCCGTTGATAATATCGACGGAACTTTACTGGAACCTTGAGATATGAGTGCCCTAATTATTTTTTTGAAATATGAATCATCATTAGGTCAGTTTTCTAACTTAAGATGTAAATCGAAATTCAGGATACAATCTGTTTGTAAATGAAATTGGGGATAAAATTACTAAACAAAAACTGAAGTGAATGAAAAATTTTTACAGCATAGCTCTGCCATTATATGTTTTATTTTCTTTTTTTTTAATAGTATGTATGTATGTATATATATATATATATATATATATATATTAATTAGAATTTATACCTATGAAATGTTTTAGAATAAATGTTTTGTTATATAAAAATTAAAAATTGAGAGGTTTTATTTGGACCTGATAAGATTTAATTGCAGTTCAGCAATTTGAGTCTGGGAAATTGATTTGAGATAAGAGTATTTCGTCTGATGAGGCCAGTCAATTGTGGAAATTAATTAAACTTGCATCTCAAGTTTCCACTATGTACCCATACCGTTCTTGATCTAACTGTTGTAAATATGCATTCATTACTATGTAATTGATATATGTTATTCCTAATGCAGGAGTCAATGCTGATGGAAAATGAGTCTTTTGCAGCCCCTTCACAAAGTTACAATCAATTAAAACAGATCCTTCCCAAATATACAGTTGATTAAAAGTGCCCTTCATTTGCATTTTACCCTGCAATATAATCTGCTTTATCAAATTTGACAAAATAAATGACTTTTATAAAAAACTAGCTGTGTGCCCGTTCTCCGCACAGTAGGAAACGAATATTTTCCTAAAATAGAATCCTAACTTTCTATGTGCAAACAAAATTTCAAAAAGTTAAAGTAGTCCCTTTGTTGAAACTTCCACAAGATATATTAATGCTATGTAGGATTATAGTTTAGTTAAAGATGATCGTTAAATAATGATGAATAGGACACTTTTAATTTCAAGAAATGTGCTTTTAATCCATATTAACCTAACAAATCTACTATTACTACCTATTATTTAAATTAATATTATCTATCTTCATTTCTCCCTCTCTATTGCTCAATTTAAAGAAACAGGTTAGATATTTTAAATCAATGGTGCCTTTCTACTCTTTGTGATTCCTTGAAATTTATGCATTGCCATTAAAACAGATCTCCATATATTTTTAAGCATAACTAGCTGGAATCTGTCGCATTTGACAGTCACTTTATTGACCGTTATGTTTCAAAAATATGGGAAAGATCAGGAATGTCACCGAAGTCTTAGATAAAATGGACAGGAAAGTTCAGAGTGCGACTCGGACGTAGCATGACATGTGACTGAAAGTAAACAAAAAAAATTTGTGGCAGTTCTTAATTTACCAACTGTATAATGGCAGTGAAATGATTGAAATCTTAAAAATTTGTTTTTAAGTATCTTTATTGAGTAAAAAAGGAAGAGCACATATTAAATGACAAATGAGCACATTACTGTCACAAATTCTAATTGAGTGTTTTGTTGAAGACAATATTTTGGGTAAAGCCATAGACCATGAAACGTCCAGGTGAATTATCGTGAGTGATCTTGACTGCAGCGGCATTCTTTGATCTAACCATTGAAAGAGCAACATACAACATTTCATAAGAAAATACTGGTTCAGGAAAGTAAACACCAATAATATGAAGTGAAAATAGTAAAAAATGTTGGAATTCTGCAAGAGACAAAAAAATCTAATCCTTCAAATGGCGATTGTGTGCTCCGTGCTCCATTTACCTTTCATTACGTTACCCTCGATGGTTAAGATCAAACATAAGATAGAAAACTGAAAATTAAAAAAACAAGAGATAAAGCTTCAAAATAAAGAAGGAGTTTATAACTGCAGTCAATGTGATTAATAAACCAGTATATATTTTCTATGAAGAAAAAAAAAATTCTGAAAAACTTTCATATTTTAAATACGCACTTATGTGCTATGTATTAAAAAGCATATCATAATGCATCATCCCTATTTTTCTTCCTTATTTCATTAAGGTGAAATGTGTATCATTATTCATGATCTTGTTATATTTTTCTTCCTTATTCCATAAAACACTTTCTTTGGAATCGAAATCTTTATTAAAATCGCCACCCACAAAAACTGTTTTATAATATACGCCAAGTGCATTCTAACTATACTTCAACTTTATAAATACTGTTTTGAATGTGCATCAAAATCCATGAGTGTGCCATGTTTGCCTTCTTTGTTCCATAAAATACTTTCCAGAAATGAAATCTACATTAAAATTGCCTGCCAAAGTCACTATGTCAGCCAGATGCAAAGCTCCCAGTTTTTAACTCCAGCAAGCTTAGTACTCATTTTATTGACCCACTCAAGGGATGAAAGGTGGAGTCAGCATCACCCAGCCAGGGAATTGAGCCCAGGATCTGCGGCATGGCAGCAGAATGCACTAACCGTTATATCACTGAAATTATATTTTAAATATGCTTCACCATTATAAATACTGTTTGGAAAGTGTACCATAATCTATGAGTAATCTGTATTTACTTTCCGTGTTCCATAAAACAATTTCTTGGACTTGAAATATATATTTAAATCGCCTACCAAAACAATTTTACAACCTTCACCAAGCATATTCTAACTATACTTCTCCTTTGTTGAAGGTAAATAAATTGTAGCATTTGCCAGTTTCTAGCCAAATCTAGTAGATATCACTAAGCTAGGACTTACTAAGCTAGGACTCACTAAGACTTACTTTTGGCGCTAAATCATCAAAAAAATTGTAAAACTTGATGACTTTCAATATTTTGTTCTCTTCCTACCCCTTTTCCCGTGCTGTCTGCCTCTTTTAAACATTTTTCTGTATAGACCGTAATGTATGTGAAATATGTTTTTGCAGCTCTGTAAAAAAAAAAAAAAAAAAACATAAGTCCAACACACACCAAAATAAATGTCGGTCTTGTGATGGTAGTCTTTAATATATGAACCAACTGTTTAGGAGCAAGCGCACTTTAAATGGTTTAATTAGCAAGAAAATAGTAAAAAACACCAGAATTCAAAGAAAGGAGTGACGTGTCCTGTATTCTGCAAGGGACAATGAACTAATCTGCTAAACGCAGTGTGTATGCTCCCTGCTTTATTTATATTTTCTCGAGCTGCCTCATTGGTAAAGATCCAATATGAGACAGGAAACTGGACATTATGAGACATATGAGACAGAAAACACAAAAATCTAGTAGATATCATAAAGCTAGGCTCAATTTTTGAGACTTACATTTGGCACCAAACTTGACATATATCTAATATATAAAATTCTCCTGTCCCAGTGTTAGTCACCTAACTCCTCCGAAACCACTCGACCAATTTTAATGAAATTTTCTATGTATATTCGTTAGGTCATAGAATAGGTTTTTAACTATGTCTTATACCCCTAAGTCATAAGGGCGGTCCACCCCAAAATGTTTAGCCCCCGAGTGCTATTCATTTCAATCAGGATTTCTGTGTAGACATTAGCGTGTCGAATCACTTTTCAAATGTGTTTGCCAGATAATGTGGAGAGGGGGGAGGAAGTTAATAAAATGTTGAAATTCGCACAAGGTTTGCAATTTTTGATAATTGATCGCTAAATGTGGTGCCAAAACGCGACAATTTATTATAAATATATTTCGCGTATAGTTAGAAAACGCCTGGCGTATATTGTAAAAGAGTTTTATTAGGCGATTTTAATATAGATTTCTATTCCGAAGAAGTGCTCTGTGGAACAAGAAAGGAAAACACGGTACACTCATGGATTATGATGTCCATTCCTAACAGTATTTAAAATGTCTTTGCGGTATAGTTGGAATATGCCTACAGGAAGAACATGCCTGGAGGAAATTCTAAACAGTTTCAGGTGGCGATTTTAAGATAGATTTCGATTCCAAAGATGTGTTTTATGGTACAAGAAAGAGTTGATTCCTATTTTAGCGCCCCCACTCTCGCCAACCTAAAAAATCCCCGAACCATGACGAGCATTGCAGTCATGGGTCTCTGGGAGTAATGCACAAGTTTCAACAGCAGGCGGTCCGCCAAGACAAGCAATTTTTTCACCAAGATAAATGCCGGGCACATGAAATTGTTGATGGTTTGGAATACGATTGGCAATGTATTTAAAATCTACGAAAAAGTAGTTTGGCGGAAGTGACCGCCGATATAATACGTAAGTACCGTTTCAACGCACCCAAAATAACTAGGTGATAACTAAAGTAAACAAACTCACGATAAACGAGCCAGTTAAGGAATTTGAAGACATTTAATTATTAAAACTACATTAATTGGTAATCCAAAATTTTAAAAAAATGTAACGGCATGCTGTACTTACAGGTTGTTCCAAATCGCCATTTTAATTCTAAATTACGATTTCTACATAAATGCAAAAAATCGTCATGGTAACTGCATATGTTTAATCATCGCCTCCTTGGCGAGAGTCGAGGCGTTAAAGTAGGAAACAATATATAAAACGGTGAAGTATAGTTGTGATATACTTGGCGAAGATTGTAAAATAAATTTAGTAGGCGATTTTAAGATAGATTTCGATTCCAAAGATGGGTTTTATAAAATAAGGAAGAAAAATACAGCACAGTCATGAATAATGATAACACTTTCCAACTTAATGGAATAAGGACGAAAAATAGGGACGACGCATAAATTATGATACGATTTTAATATATAGCACTATAGTGCGTATTTAAAATCTGAAAGTGTTTCAGATTTTCATCCTTTTTTTTGGGGGGGGGGGGCAAAATTTTTTATGGAATGACTATCAATAAGTCTCAAGGCCAAATTATGTCTGTTTGTGGATTAGATTTGAGTACGCCATGTTTTTCACACGGACAGTTATACGTGGCATGCTCTCGAGTGGGCAAACCATACAGTGGGCATCCGGTTTGTTTGTGTTATCTAAAGATGGGAAAACAAAAAATATTGTATAATCTATTGCGTTAAGGGATTGATATTATTTTTTAGTAAAATTATTGTAATTAGCGATATATATAAATTTAAAGAATAAATTACAATGAATTAAAAATATAAATGTTTGGTATTGTGTTATTTTTATATTCCAGCATCGTTCACAGCGCCCCATGCCTCTTCCACTCATATACAACACCTTCACACACTTACAATAAGTTAGTCATTTCTTTCTACTAAAATAATCCTAGGAATAATTTATAAGGCAAAACAACGTTTGCCGGGTCAGCTAGTTGACTATAAAATTTCAAGCCGATCAGTCGAACGGTGTGAAAGGAGTTCCCAGACAAACAAACTTTCAATTTGATATAATAGATTAGTATGAAAATTCAGTTCACAAAATTAACTATTAAAACTCACAAAAATAAGAAATTTTCTCAAAAATGGGACCCTGGAAAAAATTTCTGGATCGACCACAGTAATGGTCTAAATATGATTACCAGGAGCACCCAAAAGAATTCAAGTATATTATAATCTATTGCAAGGCAAAAACATTCATCCATTTCATGCTCAATTCAATAAACATTTATCACAGCTTACTCTATATTTAAAAAATGAACGTATTGTTTAAAGTTTCTTACAAGGTCTTGCAAAATTATATTAATAGTGCTATACAGCTTTTTTAAAGTTATTTATAAATCTTGCCAAACATGATGACAATACACTCAAAATTTGCCTCTAAAAGATTGTTGTGCTGGAAAGTATTGTTATAATCAATGTGTTTGGCATGATTTATCTTTTAGACTTTTTGCAATTAGTAGTGTGCACAGAATTAAGAGATGGATCTTTATGTTTCATAATCTCATTTTCAATATTGAACATTGGTTTAACCTGTTTACTCTTTCACCTTTGCATCCTTTCGATGTTACATTTTCCTTTACTTAATATTGCTTCCCTGTATAAGCCTTTGAGTGCTCTGTTAGGAACAGTTTTACATTTGTGCAGGATTTGTCAATAGGGTGTTGAAAAGACCCATACCGAGAAACAGAACTTGGCATTGAAAGGTAATTGATTTTTACTGTGATGCATGACAGAAAGCAATGGAGTGGTTAAGCCTGGATTCAGTGATGGATTAAACTCATTAAAAACCCTCTCTTTTTATGTACTCATATTCCTGAATTTGTCATGGAATGAAATAACCTTACAATTATGCCATTGTCAAAGTTGTGTTGCAATTTAACTGCTGGAACTATTATAATATTTATAACTTGTCCTTTGTTGTGTTATACATTGTTTAAAACTGACTCAATATTTGTACTGTAGTATATTGTTAATATAAACTTATTTTAAATGTTATTTTCATTTATGTTCATTTTTCTTTTGTATTTCAGAGGATTTGAAGAATTTATTGGTATTCTTGTTGGTCACTTATATTACTTCTTAATGTATTCTTATCCTGTGGATTATGGAGGTTCTACTCTCCTTCAGACACCACAAATTCTGTAATTATTTCCTTTTTATTTATTTATTTATTTTTTTGTTAAGACTCATTAGTTATTCTCATTAGTTCCTTCCATTTTAGAATATTCTTAATTGTGCCATGTATTACTATGAAAAAATTAAAACCAATGAAATTTTCTGATTATATTATTTTTTATAAATTCACACAATGCAAGAATAATTTCAAAAGTTTAAGCACAGTTTAAGCATGTGGTATTATAAGGTAACAATAAAGCACTTTTTTATTATAATATGTCTGTTGCGAATAATCTAGAGTAATGTAATAATTACTAAGCAAGTTTGCTTACCAAAGCATTCTGCTTTTTAAAAAGCTACTATGTACATTAAAAATAATGGAATACAATTAAACTTTCTCCACCGCAATAAAGTTAAGTCTGCTTAGTCATATTGCAAACAATTGAACATCGTTATTAAAAAAATAATATTCTTATGTTCCAAAATGTTCATGTTCATTTACTTTAAAGGGGTATCACTTTAGCATAATTATGAGCAACTTTCTCCTTGGATATCATAGATTCATGCAAGTAACTTCTGTCATTTTACTTTTGTAATAAAGATAATTAAAAAACTTATTTGAAGTAGAATAAGGGGGGGGAGGGGAAAGGAGTCTGTCAGTTATGATTCTAGTTAGTACCTTTGGTTTTACTGCATAAAGCAAAACCGCGCAATTACTTTGATGGCAACTCATTTTCAAAACTATTAGTATACAGAGTGTCCCAAAAAAAGATGGTAACACACTTTAATTCTTTATCTGTTAGAGATAACTGGGCAGTGTAAATTGAAGAAATGTCCAAAAATAAGGTTGGAAAAAATACTCTCTCTAATTTTCAAAAAAGACACTTTAAATTTGTATATGACCCTGTACAAAAAATTTACGGTTAGTGAAATGTGCCCCATATACTAATGAGGTGATGTACCAAATTCAAAAAGTGTATCTTAAAAAGTGTTAAAGATATGAAAATAAGTATATGCTGACATAAACCACTTTTCAATGGCTGTCAAAGAGAAAAAATCACACTGAAGATTTTTCAGGGACCGTACACAAATTGTGGAAGAAGACAATGGTTGCATAAATACATTATACTTTTGCTATCGTTGGTATTGTAAACCCCCTTGCCAACTTTGTTTAAACATATATTTGAGCTTTTTTTATGATGAAAGGCTTATCTCTTTTAGGACACCCTATGAAGCCATGTATCGAATCTTTAATTCAAGAGATGTCAGCTAATTAATTCTCTGGCATTTGACTTTAGTCTTCTGAAATCAATAAACATTCCACTAAAATCTGTAATCCTAAGGTTTAGAGGCAAGCCAAAATAGTGTTTTTTGAATGGATCACCATTTTTAACTCTCCACTAACATTGGTATATGTTAGGGTGGAACAAAAAAAAATCAACTTTTGATTTTTAATTTGTAATAGCATGGAAAAGTTGCCTTTTGGTATAAATTAGGTAAATTAAAAGTATGAAAAATATTAGAGTACATCTTGAGGTGCCGCTAGCATGTTAGTTTCATAAAATTCAAATATTTGCTGCATTTTAGTATGAAAAAATCAATTTTTGATTTTTAATTTGTAATAGCACAGAAAAGTTTCCTTTTCGTGTAGATAAGATAAATTAAAAATATGAAAAATTTTGGAGTACTTCTTGAGGTGCTGCAAGATTGTTAAAATTTCATAAAATTGAAACTTTTGCTACAGTTTAAGTTTTGTTTTTGCATGTCTCTATTTTGAAATAAACAATTTCAAATAGACATTTTAATATGAATAGGAAAATAAAAAAAAGTTTTACTATAGCATTAGCATTCAGGAGCATGAGTCAACACCGGAGCGAATGTTGTGGGTGGGGGAAGGGGGCAGGAGGTGCAATTTTGTCTGCATTTTATGAGAAACTTAGAGCAGGTGTCAGGTCAGTAGCTTTGCCATTGTGTAGCAGATTAATGTAATATTTCATTTATATTGTGTTCTACTTTATTGATCTGAATAAAATTGGCTCAAGACAAATGTCTGAATGACCCATTTTGGGGAAATATAGTGATTTGCATGAAGTTGAACTGCCTACTTACTAATATGTTATGAAGTGCTACTGTTATATTAGGCATAACCTCCTTCAATAAAGGAACGAAACTCAAAGGTTTTAGGCCATGTAACACCTAAACCTGTCACCAGAAAAGACATAGCAGACAGTACACTGGAGTTTCTTGAAGACAGGGAACACTACAAACAACTTTAGAACTTCACTGCTACTGGGTGTGATGGAATCATTCTAAGCACTAAACATGATAATGGTGTGATTTCTTTGATGGAAAAGAAATAGGAATACCTTTACAATGTTTAATTTGTTTCTTCATGGTAATGAGCTATCATTGCAACATCTGTTTCTGTCATTTAGATGGTAAAATGATGAAATTCAACAAATTTAAAGGCGATTGGGCAGAAGCTTGAAAACTATGCTAATCCTTCTGTGGTTACTCTCTTGCTAATTAAAAAAATCGGAGGGAAAAACTGATTTAATTTAAGATCAAAAGTTAAGATAAATAAAAACATTGTGAAAAAACACTCACGCATGCAAAAAATGTTACTTATAACAGGATACGATCGTTTCGACTGAAATTTTTTTTTTGTCTTCATCAGTCAAAGCCGTTCATCTCACAGAACAGAGGGAACCATAGAAGAAAAATAATTTGTTCGAAACGATTGTATCCTGTTATAAGTAACATTTTATGTGTGTTTTTTCATAAAGTTTTTATTTATTTTAATGTTTAACACCTGTATTTTGAGTGTTTTTTCCTTAAGATCAGAAGTATTTGTTGGATATGTGTGTTGCTGTACCAAATTACTCACTAGATTTATCTTAAAAGAACCCTGGAAAACGTGCTCACTCCAGGTGTTTGACATTAGCCAACTGCATGCTTAGATTGTAGATGGTAACTGAAAATCTTAGGACTGGCTGTGTATATTGTAAAAGTGTATGCACTTGTGGGATTTAATATTAAAACTTTCATGTAGTTCTGGTTCCAAACATCTATTTAACCTTATCTCATACTCACACTATCTCTCTGGCAATCTCAAGAACATTATAAACCCGATTATTCAAAGAAATGGATACTTTGCTGCACTGGAAAATCTTCTTTTATCCATGCTATGTGATGAATTCAAAATTCTAAAAGAACTTGATTTACGTTGTGTTTTAAAGACAAGATCAGAAAGTAGAGTTGGAGTCGGGAAATTTAAAGTTTTAAAGTAAAAATTTTATGCAAAGGGCCTGAAAAACACTTAACTGACCGCCCCTCCCCTTGTTAAAACATGTTTTCAGTGACTCTCTCAAAGAATTTATATGGAAGACATCTGAAGCTGAACCAAATAGTAAAGTGGACCCAGTTATTGACTTTCCCTGGATTCCTTGCCTCGTGTAAGGAGTAGGAAGAACTGTGAGACTGGTGACTGATTTGGCTCAAAATGCCTGTGGTTCAATTACAAGAAAGGAACATAAGAGCAAAAACTGACTCACTTCAGAATATGCTAAAATTTAACAATAATAACAAAAAAATAGTTTAATGTGTAGTTTAAGTAGAAACAAACATTTTGTGCCACTATAGTTTTTGCATTCATTTTGGATATAGACGTAAAAAGTACAAAAATTGTCATTACAAAATATTTTTTAGTATTATTATATTTAATACTTGTTTCCATTTGTAATTCTTATATATGTATTTTAAACTATCTTTTGTAACATTATATGTAAGAGTAATTTATAAAATTTTTTTATCAAGGTGTATAATTTTTCAATTTTTTTACAAAACTTAAACTTTTTTCGGCACCTCAAGATGTTGTAGTATTTATTGCAACTAAATTTTTTAAAGTTCCTTTTGAACCTAAAAGCAACTTTTCCCCACTATTACGAAACTAAAATCTTATTTATTTATTTATTTTTTTTAAGGCCATTTTTATTCCACCCTAATATAAGTGCCATAAATGCATGCTTATAATTCAAATTTTCTCATATTCTGCCTTCTTTTTTATCAATAGTTTTTCAGTTTTTCATATATGCATACACCTATACGTACACACACACACACACACACACACACACACACACACACACAAAAAAAAAAAAAAAAAAAAAAAAAAATCAACAATGATTACTTAAACAGTGATTACATCAACAATGATTACATAACATTTGTACTGGCAAAGTACAAAACAAAATTTATACTGTTTGGAAGGAAGAAAGAAAATACTGGAAGGTTTCTATGAGACAAATTTAAAGGGACTGAAGATAAAATTCATTGTCTATTTATATAGTACACTAATGTATGCAGTATCAAAATGGATGGCAACAACTTGATGTAAACATTAGCGGGTACTTTTCCTTTTTGATAAAAACCACTCATTGGCACATTTTATTAATTACAATGATATACATTAGCAGGGAAATAGTGAAATACAAATCTTCGTAGGAATCACGAGTTTACAATGTTTATTAATATCTTTAAAAACAATTCATTTGTGGATATTGCTTTTGCCACATAAATTCTAATAGAGGGGATTCTAGATATTTATGTGCAGTTTGCCACGTTGGCATTTATTCTGCCATTTTTCAGTATTTAAAAATTTAAGCAAAATCATTTATTGTGCAATATTCCCTTTTCTTGAAGAAATTCGATTGCATCCTTTTCAGTACTAAATAAGTGTCAGATTGTTAAATCTGTATTTTCTAATACACAATCAAAACTATACAACATTTAGAGAGTTTTTAAGTGTATTCTGTTATTATCTGTTTCTTTTATATTATTGTAACCAGGGATATGTATTAAATAATGTAACCATACAATGAAAATACCAGGTTGTTAATTTAAATAACACTCGTGCTATTACAACAGTAAAGCACTCATTTGCAGAACTATGTAGTTCATGAAAAGAATGGCAGTGCACTGAGCACTAATTTGAGAAATCCTACAGCTGCTGTACTTAAGAAGCATATATATATAGAAATTTGTACATGTTATCACCCTATAAAGTTATTTAATAATCATTTTACGAATGGAAATGGCACCAATCATGTCTTTTCATACTTTTTGCAATGTCAGTACTTGCCATCATTCTCAACAGTTTTTATAATGACATCCAAAATCTGTAGCTCTTTTAACCTAAAGAAATTGGATAGCAAATACTGTTGAAACAAAGAAACACGATTTACATTGAAATGAGTTCAATAATTTGGGCAACATTATATCAAGTATAAAAAACAGTAATGTATGGGGGTTGTGAAGCTGGCCGTCTTGGTGGCTAGCTCTCAATAATTTATTAAAAGGAAATTTCACAGTGACTGAATGTATACTATAGGATTCTATTTGTAATAATTGTGAAACTGAAGTTTATGATAACAGGATTTTACTGTACGAAAGAAAGAAACTGGTAGGCTCTTCAATAGAAAAATACCCATTATATTAATGCTGATAAGCAGCATATAAAATGTAAAGAACATTCAATCTATAAACCTTCAATCTATGGCCACCTTAGAAATATAAGATACCACTTTAGTGGCTAATTCCTTTTAAATGTCCCTGTACTTTACAGTGATTATATTATGTTGGCATTGTCTTTTATTTTAGGTATGATTACTTCCCAAGTAGACCAACTGCTGCTGGTTTTGCTATGCCACCTCAAAGCAGGCAAACTCCAAGAAGCAACCAACCAAGAGGACATTCATGGGGTCAAGGACGTTCTCTGTCAGATTAAAAATCTCACATTCTATGAAGAATATTTATTTTATGCACTTACATAATTACCTGCCCAAATTTTATTAAAAATTTGTGCTTACTTAACTATTTAACTTATGTTTATTGTATTTCTTATGTTTCTAAATAAATGTGTCATTATTTAAGAAAGGATAATTTTTACTTGCATTCATGTTTGTATAATAAAATATTCAGACAAATATTTATTATGTCATTTATGTGCATATTTTCACGCTTGTTTAGTAAAATGGTTCAAATATATTGTGTTGGATACTATGGAAAAAAAAATAATAATTGAATTAGCCACACTATTTTTTATCTTTAAAGGAAATGTGTACACTCCGGGATATTTTATTAAGTGCAATTTCCTGAATTCATTAAGTTTCTCAATTCTGAAAATTTAATAGTGCAATTTTATGGAGATAATGATTGAAAGTTTCGGTTCATCCCCCTTTGAGTTGTAGACTTGCCAGTAGTATTAGTTACATAGTACAATTTAGCAATCCTATGTTTCATTATTAAAACTGATGATTTCTTGAGCGACAATTAAAAGTGGTATGAGATTGATAAAGTCTGCCACAAATTTTACACCATATAAAAGTGAATTTGCAATTTGGACAATTCTAAATAGCTCCTTGAGATTACTGATTTTGACATTTTCACAAGATTAAAATAAATAAAGTACAGTACAATTTATAATCTGATGTGTGAGATCAGACACTACTTGCTTTGTTGGAAAATTCCAGTTTATAAGGAAAGAAAGAAAATAAAACAATAATAGGATTACAATCCAGGATTTTATCATGGTTGATCTTCCCACACCATTAAGTCTGTGCCAAGTTTAATTATTATTTGTTTTTGACACAGTCATGCTCTCGTTTGATCAGCTTTGTACACTTGATAAACACACTACAAAGTACATAAGGTAAACTAAAAAACAATGAAAAAGCTCATCATGAGCAGATGGCTTACAGAATGAGTATAGTTTGGCTGTGATCACTTTGCAGTCTAGTCCAGTGGCAGATTTCGAAATAGGCTTACTGCAACAAGTTCTCAAATGCAGTGAAAGAGGCAGTGCTTTGGTTCAATCTATGGTGCTTTTGTTCAGCCCATAAGTGCCAGATGTTTTAAATCCACCTATGGTCTGGTCACTTGGTTTTGGATGTGTCGATTGAAATTCAGTGAAGAGGAGAAAAATTATCCTTTATGGCAGTGTTTCATAACCTCTGGTCTGAGAGACTTTACTGCTGAACTGCATATATCAAATTTATTGTTAATGCTAACAAATGTCTTACCAATTAAAAATGGTATTTGTATAACACCCAATTTAATAAATAATATATGTGCTTATACAATATTTATTATTTTTAGCTAATGCTGATGCAGAAAATATATTTCCTGTATTTGCTGGTCTGTAGAGGTAAAAAGAATGGGGAACACTGCTTTACCGAATTAGTATGCAGAGCCCACAATCTCTGCCTTAATGCAACATCAAGCATATTAGAATGGCATTACGAGAGTTTCTTTCAGACACAGAATGATCACAGAAATGCCACCCTAAAGCCCTTATCACCAATTGATTACTGACATATAGAACTCTAACCTGCAATCATATGCTAAGAATGAAAACAAAAAGCATAGCTCCTGAGAGTGCCGTATTACTGAACTTAACAGATATACGAACCATCAAATTATCAAGAATGTAATGCATTTTTCTGTGCTGAACCATTGAGAGTTTAAGTTGAGCATTTCAGATTTATTCTGAATCAAGCATGATCTTTTATGTTTTTTTTATTTTCGTAATGGTGGCATTGAATTATGAATTTTAAAAGTAGAAGACTTGTTATGATTATGGATTAAAGAACAATATACCACGTATTTTGTATACACAGTGTCCAATGGCTATTTCTTAAACTGTTTGTCAGAGACAGATAGTTCCAATTGCGAAAATGCTTTAAATTTTATAATCAATATATCGGAAAAAAACGAAGTCAATTAATCAATTCTAGTAAAAATTACAGACTAAATTTTTATATGGCTCCCAGTTTTATGAGTTATATTTAGAAAATTTTTCTTTATATAATTTGATGCACAATTAAAAAAATTCATCCTTCTATGACCAAAATTTACTGAGTTATAAAGCAGCAAATATAATGACTAAAGTCACTTTTCCGCATTTAAAAGTGTTCCATTATGGTAAACCATTAAGGGACCATATAAATATTGAAATTTTAAATTATAGGTTTTAATTTCATTTTCTGGGATAATGCGGAGAAAGAAACAAAACTGATTTTAAAATACTAATCTTTAAGCAGACGATTATAGTCAGGCTCTATAAAAATATCCTGGGTCAGACTTACTGAATCGTATATGTCTAGCATGCAGAAGTGTAGCACTGAGTATGCTACACAAAGTACAGGAAAGGGGTATTTGTATTGCAGCCAAAAGAAACTACTTTTGAGCAAATGTTATGCTAACAGAATTTGTAATGTTATTTTAAGTTTATAAAATGCATACATTTGTATTTTGAAATGTTTCATTTTCTAATTTAATGTTACTGAAGTGTTTTATTTCCTTGTTTTTGTTATCTCTCTATTCTAAAAAAATGTAATGGCCGCTGTCAAGAGATTGTTAGGCTACCTTCTCCTAAACCGTGGGTATTTGAAATTCGAGAAACGTGTCCGCATATTTGGAAAATTCCGAGGTACCTGATGAGCTGGCTTAAATTTCGAAAATCGAATTTTTTTAGAAGATATTAATAAAAAAAATGAAAAAATAAGCATTATGGTTGCCAGATTCGCACAAAATCATTCATTCCTTTGCAACAAAGCAATTCCAAGTATGTAGAATCGTGTGAAATTGACAAACATGAAGTAGAATTACACCCATTTTACACCAAATTAAAAACTATATGAAATAAATAATTCAAAGTGTGTTACACAAAGGTGACAATTTTCAAATAGTAAGTTCGCTTAGACAACAGGAGTTTAGAATTAACAATTATTTGTTTTTCCAAAACAGAATAACTAATTGTAACTGATTTTAAAAGCACCATTTTGGCATTAGGTAGGATCTGGCAAAATGGTATCTTTCCAAGCAGGGTGAATCTAAACTGCAAGTTCAGAAATGTTAGAATCCAATATCTTGAAAATGAAAAATAATTAAAATGCAGATTATTTTAAAGCCAGTTCGGTCCAGCTGGAGTATTTGCTACCAGTAGAAATATTTGGTGGCGTTAACTATGCCATTATAGCAGTTATTGTACACTTTGGATATTAGCCATCGTGGCGAGATGATATAATACGTGGTGCTAAATACGTCCATCTGCAAAGGATTATGTATATGAAAATATGGATAACGGTTTTCTGGGAACATTACATGAGCAGTAATTATAGGTTGTGAGCATGTGTAAATCACATACTCATATGAAAAGTCGCCATTGGTGGCAAGCTATCCTAGCTGTTCCGTAGTTTTTATTAAAGAAAACATATGAAGTACTGTTTCCTTAGAGCTAATTATTTACTAAGCATATACGCAAGTCGACAAATTATGAAAAATCACCATAATTGGCT
Source organism: Cheiracanthium punctorium (assembly GCA_038373885.1). NCBI lineage: Eukaryota > Metazoa > Arthropoda > Arachnida > Araneae > Cheiracanthiidae > Cheiracanthium > Cheiracanthium punctorium. The sequence continues at coordinate 408,397 of JAWZYV010019719.1, read as the reverse complement.
AATACGCAAGGTGTTCCATGGGTTTCACATAATTAAAAATGGTGTGAAGTTTAAATTTTTATGTTCCAAGCAACATGCAAGAACCAAGCAATGTGTAGCTCGATAACATTCTGTCTGATCCAACCTTTGGGTTTTGTTTGTTGAAATTATGCCTTTTTTACGAATAATCCTTAATAGGAGCCCGATTGCCTCATACAAAAAGCAAACATAGCGAGTCTAGGGGCCTTGGCCCCATGTATTTTAAATTATTTAACAGTTCACTTGGACACACACATTTAACAGTATCCACAGTTCACATGGACACACACATTTAAAAAATTCTATTTTCAGTATAAAAGCAATATTTTTATGTTAATTTATTGAATACATATAGTTAAATGTTAAACTTCTGTATTTCAATCTGCATTCATAAAATAGTCATTGAAATTGCTGATAAATATTACAAGGCTCCAAACCATGTGCAGTCATTTCTCTCAAATTCATTTTGTATATAACCCCTATTTTGCTGCTCGAAAAGTGCTCTAACTTTAAGCAGCTGTAACTCTGTGAATTTTGGTCGTAGAAGGATGAAATTTTTTTGTGTGTGTGTGTGCATAAAACTGTACAAAAAAATTTTTTTCTAAGTATAACTGGTTGGACCGGGGGAGCTTATAAAAATTAAAATTTCGTAACTATGGGAATTGAATTATTGACTTTGATTGCTTCTGGTATAATAGATTACATAATTTAAAGAATTTTTGCAACTGGAACTATGTGTCTTTGACAAATGGTTTAGGAAATAGCTATTGGGCACCCTGTAAATTAAATTAAAAGTGTTTGTGGCCTGACGATAGGTAAGTGAATCAGAAACTGAACTTGGTAGATGGCTAAAGTGTGAAGGTCCCATGTTTGTGCCTACCATGCGGCTGTCAATGTAATGATCTGGAGTTTTGTTCAGTTTTCTCTAGATTAAACATAAATATGCATTAGAATCTTGTTAAAAGTCCTCCACCCAATGGAACCCCCCCCCCCCCCGTAGGCACATGCTCTTTGTGTTTGCCGTAACAAAAAAAAAAGTATTTGCTCAGTTCATTTTCCAATGGGCACCTTGCAGCTAACTAAACAGTGAGTAATCCTACATTAATATATCTCATGATAATTTCAACAGTTGACTACCTGGATATTTTTTCTCCATTGTTTACTACTGTGTTAATGATATTTGTCAGCTTTCTTATGGAATTCATTTGATCTTTTTTAACACCTATAAAATTATTAGGGAGTTCAATACCTTTATTTGGAGCAATGTTTCATTAGATAAAATGTGAAACTTCTTGAAAAATTTCTTTGACGTATAAGTACTTATTCAGTAGGCATAGCTGCTATGAAATTTAGTAGACAAAGTACAAATTTCCTGCACTTTGATCAAAGTCTCTTAGAACTTGAGGTAGAGAATAAAGATAAACAATGGAAAATAATACTTCAATATTAACAGGTAATGCATAATTTTAAAGAAAAGCATACATAGGTAACAGCAGATTTAAAAAAACGCACTATTTTCTTTCAGTTTTTACTTCCTTGTACTTTGTACAAGAAAGATTTTGACTACTTCTGAATTTACTTTTAAGAATTTTTGCAATGCATCTCATCATCTGCTTGCATGTACGTTCATATAAATGCATGTACAACCCATTTTGACCAGTTTTTCCCTGACGTCTGTACATATGAATGTACGTGTGCAAGTCCCATATCTCAAAAACTATTGGTCGTAGAATCTTGAAACTTTAAATTTAGGATTGTTGTAACATCTAGTTGTGCACCTCCCCTATTGGTCCCAATCGACTGGATAGCTTATGTACAGGTTAGCCCAAAAGATGTTAAATGCATTATGCTCTATGGGCAGAAATTCATTAAAGCATATTTTAGAGGTATTAGGCTTTTTCAAATGACTCGGAAATGATATAATGTTGTTAAGAGTTACTAAATGAATCTCTCCATCAAAAATAGTGTCTATTGTTTATTGTTCTGCTACAGGAACACTTAAAAGAATTTTAACACATTACGTTCAATGACAGTTTTAGAGACATTCATCCATTTCAAGCACAGTACCATATCGTTAGGTAATGGTCTGACCACGGGCACATGTCTTCCTCTAAAATTATGACAAAAATGACCAAGCTTGGCCATGTTTGGTGTATGTATTTAACTCTCAGATCACAAGAACTATTAGTCATAGAATATTTGAGCTTTCATATATAAGATATTTGTAACATCTAGTTGCACATCTCGATTTTTGGTTCCAATCTGCTGGAGAGTTTATTTACAGGACCATCCAAAAGAATTTCAATACATTAATGTCTGTGGATATCATCAATATATTACATCTGTAGTCGGCCATTGTTTGGTCCATTTCCAAAATCTCTCCATTTGTCATTGACCTTGGCGAGTTTTGCCAAAGTATTGCCAATTTTGTAGGCAAAAAAATTTTGTATTTTGCATAACTCTAAAATTTTAACAATAGAATTTTGAAATTTTGTATTGTAAAACTATTGTAACATCTAACTGTGCATCTCTTTATTGATTGCAATAGACTGGGTAATTTGCTCACAGGGTCACCCAAATGATTTTAAATACATTTATATTCAATTCATTGAAATTAGGATATATTCAATTCATTGAAAGTCTTAGGTCAATTAATACTTTGGCGATCCCCAAAATCTCACAGACTATCTCAAGCTTATCGCTTTTGGCAAAATATCGACAAATTAAGTATGAAAAGCAAATCTTTCAAATTGAACCCAGCTTGGCGATATTGGAAATATTTGGTTAGAAATTGCTAAACCGTAGTATTACTGCTGTATTTTATCTCTTTCAAACAAAATAAGTTTAGATAAAGTGCGCGAAAAATAATTTTGATTTAATAAACGTGCCAGGAAGTCATGTTTTCCACATCGGATTTTTTTCCCTTTGGCAAATGGTTAAAATTTGTCACCTGCTTGTTGAGCTGGCAGGGTCAGTTTTAACACCTTCCAACAAGGTTGAAAGGTGTTTATGATTTTGGTTTTTGCGTCTATCCGTGCTCTAACTCCCGTAAATGTGCATCGATTTCTACGAAATTTATATATGTTATTCTTACCTACTATACCATGTATCCTATTGAAAATGGTCTAGGTAGCATTTATAGTTTTTCTACAGGAGCACTCAAAATATTCCCAATGCATTGTGCTCCATGAGAAGTTATTCTCTAAAGCATATGCTGCTATAGAGTTATGCTGATCCCTCACTTTTACAATAAAACTTTTTTCTGCCATTACTGAAAAAAGTTTGCAAAGTCACAAAAAGCCTAATAAAGCATCTAGACCGTTTGTACGATCCGCCTGAAATTTTTCATAATTATGAATAAAAATATAGAAAACAATCTGTGCTCCTTTAAAAATCTGAAAATCTACCCGTTCTCCCATTTTTAAGCGATTTTTTGCTCTTTCAGCTCCATTTTATTTCCAAGAGTAAATAAAGTTGATCATTTGCGTGCCAAAGTTAGCTATTGCAAGTGAAAATGACTTCATATTGATATCACAATCATCAGGCTGTTTTCAGATTTATATATATATATATATATATTTTCAGAGTAAAAAAAGTTAATGAGTTGTGGGACAAAATTAGCTATTGCAATTGAAAACGACTTCATATTGATGTCACGAGGCTTTTTCCAGATTTTTAAGTTCGTTCGAATGCGAAAAGTATCTACACGTTCCACGAAGGGCATGAAATTTGATTTGAGTATATATTATAAAAATTAAATATGAAGTTATTTACTTTAGGTGGTCGAAGATTCAATATATTGAGTGTTGACATGCTTTCATCAAAGGTTCTTTCTAGCACCCATTATAATTGCCTTCACAATGGGCTTTGACTTTAGTTTTAGAGATTTTCTGCTATTTGAAATGAAACAAAATTGATAAGTTATTAAGGATTACAAGATGAAGATCTCCATCAAAAATAGTGTCTCTATCCTTAATATTTCTTCTACAAGAGCACTCAAAATAATTTCGATACAATACGGTCAATGGCAGTTTAGAGACATGCATCCATTTAAAGCACATAACACTATCCTAACTAATTATCCGGCAACAATCGTGCCTCCTCAAAAGCCTCTAATTTTGGTGACTTTGGGGATATATTGGCAAATATGGTGCAAGCAAAATGATTTGAAAGATGAACTGAGCTTGGCAATATTTTCATTATTTGGCAATAAATCAAAAAGTATCTAATCTAAATAATAAAAGCAGTTGTATGTAACAATTCCAGGATCGACTCAACATCCCGGTGCATCTGTCACTATGTTGAAATTTTGCTTAAAATGACATTTTCATCTCTAACTAGAAGCAAAAACTTTTCATACAGTTCGAAAGATCTCTAAAACATTAACCTTTTTTAAACTTGCAGCTTTCAAATCTAAATATCTAGCGAGATATCATGGCTTGAAAAAGTAAACAACTAAACAATATACACAGAAGCAACATGATTCCTTCCTCGATTCTTTGAAAAAAAATCATGGAACATAATCTCTCCCATTGATCGATTAGATGACGTCATAGAGACGTGATACTCCTTTTGCATCACAAGCAATGCAAGAACAGTTTTATTTAATAATAAAGTTCTATTTAACTGAAAAATTTTGATAGATTTTGGGCAAATTCATTCAGAATGTGTGAAATTTTGTTTGCAGAACACTTAAACACCTATTTGTAGGAATTATTTTTTAGAAATTGGCAACACTTTGAGATGAGAACGTATATTCTTGTTGTTTATGGAAGTCACTTTTTTTTTTTTTTTTTTTAATTGCTCTCACCAGAGTGTTTTTAAATGTTAACAGCCTGAAATTTGTGAAATCATATTTTAAAAGTGTTTGAGTGTTTTAGTTTATTTTGTTGACATTTATTTTGTTTCTGCTGTAAGCGTTTATTTTGAATTCCTTTAACAAGATGGATTTTGATTTCAATGTTGTTGGATCGTAACATTTATTTAAATTGTTTTGAGACATTTGTTTTGTTTTTGTCGTAAATCCATAATCGTTTGCTTAATTTTGAATTCATTGTTGTGGGAAGTTTTTTTTAACTTCTTAAAAAGTTGCCATTGGCTCTCTTCAGTTGAAAAACCGCAGTATTTTTAAACGTTAAAGTTGTTTAAATGTAGTGCTTTTTGTGACAACTTATTTTAATGGATTTTGATTTCAACGTTGTTCGATCATAGCTTTTATTAAGATTGGTTATTTTGTTTTTGTCATAAATCTATAATTACTAGCCGGCAAGCCCTCCAGCATTGCTGGCCCGTGAAAATTTGCTTAAAAAAATTGCTGACCAGTAAGTTAGACTTCATGCATCTGTTAACTGTGTCAGTCAGTCTAACGACTATGTGTCTATGCATTAGTGTAGCCAGGATTTCATTTCCAAGGGGGGGGGCTGCAGCCCCCTCTAGCTATGTCCCTGCATCTATGATTTTATTTTTTAAAAATTAGAGTCATGTTTCAACAACTCAACTCTGAACTTTAGCATTTCTTTCTATTGAATTTCTAGAGTTCAGATTTGAGTTGTTGAAAAACAACTTCAATATTGAAAAAAGAAAACCATAGACACGTGGTTGTTAGACTGACACAGTTAACATGCCCCGCCTTCTCTTCTGTGTTCACGCTGCGGCAGGAAGACTGGTTATTAGGTAGACAACTGGACTCTGTTTTTAGTTGCTTCATAGGTATTAGCGATAAATGACTGATGGAACACAGACATGTAGAAGGGAATATGTATCAGGTTTGGTCGTTGCACACGGCCCGCACGAGCGGCATATTGAATTAAAAAAAATATACGATTACGGAGCTTTCATTCAGCTGGCCGCCGAAGGCGAGCTGCCTGTAGGGTGCACATTTTATTTTATTTTTTTTTTTTTTTTCCCGAAGCGGACCAGGCGGGTAGCCCGTAGGTTACACTTTTTGGTCACGAAGAGGCCGTCGACGCACCAGCTGATCGCCGGATACAGCCGCTCACCGAAATGTGTTAAAATGGCCCGTACGTTGCATTGGTTTGACGTGAAGCAGTCGGCCCATAGGTTACAAATTTCGGTCGCGAATTTTTTTTTTTTTTTTTTTATGATAGTACATTGCAATGATCTCAGATTAGTACTATATGACGCAAACTTTAAGGTAAGAGTCAAATAATTTTGCTTTTTTTAGATTTTACATCACAGGAATTAATTCGAATTACACATGTGAGGAAAATATTCGTTTCTTATCGTGCGAAGAACGGGTACGTAGCTAGTTTTAAATAAAAGGTAATATACCACAGGGAGACAAAATTCATTTTTGTACCTGTAAGTGTTGATGTGTTGTAGTTTACTTTTAAACTGCGTACTTCCTTTGTCGCTCAGCTTCTAGAATTTTATTTAAGACTCGAAAATCAACATTTAGAGAGAAATAACAAACTTTCCACGAATTCCATTCTTAAAATTAGTCTACTAGTGCGTTTCCACTGAACTTCCAACATGATTTTTATAAAAAAAATATTTTGGGAAAAATGAGGGTTTTCTTTTCTTTAATACTTGGGCATAAAATCCCTTTTTTTAAGCCCAAATAAAATCATTTGGTTTCAATCCTTCTATAAGGATATTTGGTAAGCAGAATTGCTAGAAAATGAAATTGTCGAATGAAAAAAATTTCTAATTTTTCTATTTAAAATTTAATTTTTCTAAAGTATGCATGCGTGGTTGAAAAAATTCGAAAAAGGTGAAGAGCACATGTCATTTAGACAGCAGACAATGCGCATTAAAATTTTGCTAAATAGAAAAAAACATCTTGCCTGAAATATGCAGTTGATGAAGACTGTAAACAGAGAAAGTACCAACGTTGAACTGAAAATTGAAATAACTTTGTAAAATAATTCCGAATTTCTACGACACTCGAATGTCAAGAACGTTAGAATATAAACTCTTGTTTTGAACAAAGTTGGGACAAAAAAAAAAAAAAAAAAAAAAGATCCCGAAAAAGTGACAAAAACCTCAACTTATTAAAATCAAAAGATTATATGATTCAAATTTCCTTCCCCCGCCATTTTTCGTTCAAAATGCTGATACGCATTTTCTTCTTCCCCCCCCCCCCCCTCCCTCCCGCTTCTGAATCTTTGTTTAGAACAGATGTTCTCTTGACACAACGCCCAAGAAAGAAAATATTCTAAGGTTTTTGTGAAAAAAAAAGCAATGAGGAAAGAATGAATTTCGTTCAGTGTTACAGCGTTTCTCAAATTTCGGTCACATAATTTAACTCTGTGCTGAAAAATTAAAGGCCAAAGAAAATATGCCTGAACAGCGACTACTTGATGTTTTCTGGCAAACACGTTGGGGTTGCTGGGTTCATTTAATAAAAAATGCCGTTATTTTAAGGTATGTTATTTTAAATGTGAAGAAAAATAATTTTGATTGATACTAAATATTTGAAACAGACATTTTTCGTTCACTTTTTAGAGAGGTGTTTCTTCTTGAGCAGAAACTACCAAGGGCGCCGGCAGGATCATTTCCAGGGGGGTGCACCCAAGATCAGGGCCGGCCCCAGGCGAAGCGCAAGCACGGGGCCTCTTTTCTATCATGTCTTATGTGAGTTACTACTAGCACTGCTAGCACATATTAGCTTTATTTCTCGGATTTTTTCGGGATATATATCACAGCCATCTGTCAAGCTCAGTCTAATATGATAGCCAAAAAGAATGGCCCAGGAGCGAGGCCTCTTTAAGCGCGGGGCCTTAGGCGATCGCCTACATTCGCACCCCCGTTGGGTCGGCCCTGCCAAGACTATATCTATATATATATATACATATACAGTGTGTTTCTGAATTCATAGGCCAAACTTTAAGAATAAAATGCATATAAAGAAGCATTTTTTGTATCGCAGATTAGCAGTGTTGGGTTAGAAATAGAAAGTGTAGATGGAAATATAGCAAATGCAAAAGAAATGAAAAAGCTCTACTGTAAATGCTCAAATGTGCTGGTAGCGTCTAGCAAGTGATTGGCGTACCCTTTCGAAGATGCCAGGTGTTCCACGAAGGGTTGCAGCGTTTACTAAAGTCTTGTAATGAGGCCCTCATCTGTGTCAACTGGAGTCTCTTAAACGAGTGCCTTGAGGTATCCCCAAAAGCAAAATTCGATACTTGATTAATCTCATGAAAATGCTGGCCAAGCGATTAGTTCAACTTGTCCAGTCGATCAAGGGCCAAAGATGACGATAGGATAATTACGCACATAGGCTGGAGCCCTATCGTGCTGAAACTATCTACATTTTTCATTTCCGACCAAACGCTGCAATACAGAAAAATTCTTATTTGTATGCATTTTAACTACCTTCAGGGACATCCTGTATACATACATATAAAAAATTAGACTATTTGGTGTTTGAAGGAAGAATAATCTTGACTGGAAAATGTAGCATCTATATGTGAAATAAACATCGTCATAGTTATTTTGTCGCAGCTGAAAAGTACAAAATCTTGAACTATTAATTTGGCCTAATTAGTAATACCTCAATTTAAGTATACTAATAATTAATTATTTAAATTATATGTAATTTTGTTTAGATATTTTAACAGACGAATTTTCCCCAGAAAAACTGAAGCGAAGTGTATTATCTCTAGCATTGATGTACATAGCAATTTTTGGCTTAGGGGTCCCCCACCATGTCCAGTGCTGAAAATGGTAGATGGCCGAAATGTGAAGGTCAATAGTTCTGATCTGCCGCGCGGCTGTCAATCTAACGGTTTTGAGTTTTGGGGGGTTTTCTCGACATGTTATGTGAATACGCGTTAGAACCCCTTAAAAACTCTTCTGCCCAAGGCAACCCCTCCCCTTCCATGGCAGATACCCCATATGTGCAGGTTTGCCTTACGTGCACTTGGCAAGTACATCCGCATATTAAAACAGAGCCCAAGTTTCGAAAGTGACGCCTTCACTTAATATATGAAAATCACCATGTCAAAAAACTCAAAATACAAATTTTCATCTAATAGTTTTTGAGTTTAAATCTCTGAAAAATTAACTCTATAATATTAAAAAGAAATGTTAAACTTTAAGCGTTAAGTCCTAAAATAATTGCATTTAATCATATTCACAGTACAGTCTCGATAGTTCGAGTCTCGATTGTTCTAGATTTCCATACATCTCAGTTAGTGAAAAAATCAGTTTAGCTCCCAAATAATGACCAACACATATAAAACAGGCGATTTTTTTATTTATTGCAGGACAAAAATTCAAATACTTGGTGCACCCGGAAGCCCTATCAGAAATCCCTCTCCCAAAGGTTGTGTGTGATTAAGGCAAACATGCGCGAGGGGTATCTGCCTAAGATGAGGGATGCCTTGGCAGGAGGACTTTCTAAAAAGAACAACAAATACACCCACAGAAATACACCCACTTTCCCAAAGAAAGTGGGTGTATTTTTTCTGTAGATGTCCTCATAGACATTTCTGTGCAGTGTTGACATGCTGCTTTGGCAATGGCGCGATACTGCTGTACAGAAACGAGTCAACGTGTCAATGCAAAACAATTGACTATTATTTTCCGATATTATTAACCTGCTCTAATCAGTAATGTGGTAATATGTAACTACATTTTTCATTTAAATATGCACTCAAATCACAAAATTGCTTTATTTCCATTTATCTGTTTATTAATTTAATGATTTCGATAGTTCGAGACAAGCCCGGTCCCGTCTACCTCGAATATTATCGAGACTATTTCAAAATATTTTTTTTAATTGCGGGCGCGTGCCGTGAGGCATTCAACAATACTACGACCGTAAGCGTTGGTCAATACATTATGAGGGCTCATGTGCGTGCGCCAACATTATCCCAAAATAAAAATGTGGATGACTTCTCAAAAGTTTAAAATTTATGTACAATGGTAGAAAATATTAAGCCATAAACAGAGGTCTAAACAGCTAATTTAATCCGACAGTTACACGTAGAATTCAAAATATCACGTACACATTCGGGCTCTTTTTTTTTTAACTGTCCTAAGGGTAAAACAAATTACTTATATTTTCAAATTAATTATTATTTTTCAAACTGCAGGGGGGTGCAAGTGCACCCCCTTGCACCCCCCTCCCGGCGCCCATGGAAACTACTGTCCTAATTTTGTTTGCTTTTAAGTGAAATGCATGTTTATTGCAGGCAAGATAATTTTTGTTTGGCAACTATAAATACTGTTACGAATTTTCGGGGTGATTTACTCTTCTGGGGTTTGATTTAGACTAAAATTCGTATTCTAGGTGCCAGATAATTAAATTTGTATTCTTTTGCATATAATATGGTTAGCTAGAACACATGATAGAGACCTTTATTTTTCCTGTTGGATAAAACTGGGTTTGGTAGTTTTTCGCCAAATATTGATGACATCACTTAGCTGGGTTCAGTTTTGAGAATTTATATTTGGGTTGAGGTTCAAGGTCTGAAGCATTTGGCGGAATTTTATTAATGGAGCCTGTACGTTTGCTCTCGCATTAGTATTACACAATTAACTTTAGTATCACGCAATCGATATACGTGAGTAGTAGGGAATATTCACATAATAGGGAATTTTTTTTTCGGATTTCTAACTTAATTATCTGCCAATCGTGGGACTCCTACAAACTGCTTGAACTTATTTTTGACCAACTTTAAAGAGGAAGAGGTTGTCAATGCGTTTGGAATCTTTGTGTGTTCAGCAATAATTTTTTAACACGTGTGCCGATTTTTTTTTTTTTTTAATTCGAAAACAGGCACTTCATGTGTCGTCCCGTATTAATTTGGTCATGTTCTAATGATATTTTCATTCTGGAAATCTGAAAAAATATGTTTTTAAACCATTGGCTAAAGGGTTGCCAGTAAAGAGTGGTAGTTTAAAGTTAAAAGTCGCGATGCTGGCCATTTTTGGCGATTTATCGCCACAAAATATAAGTTCTCAAAACCGAATCCAGTTTGGCAATATCTTTTTATTTCGTTAAAACTGCCAAACTTTACTATTTTGCTAGGGGAATAACATTAGAAAATCCAGAAAAAAACGTTTCTAAACCATTACCGAAAATGTTGATAGAGCGGTGTTCGTAGTAATATGTCGAAAGCCACATAGGTTGGCCACTTTTAAAGATTTGTCACCAAGTTTGACGCTAAAAATTAGTTATCTTAAACTGAATCCAGCATGGCATTATCTTCTATATTTGGCGAGAAAGCACCAAATCCTACTATTTTACAGTGAGGAACATTGTTCGTTATGGTGAAGTAATTTGAAGTCGGTTTGATCTATCATTTAAAAAATTATACTCGTTCGAAAATATTTATCAGATATGCTCAATGAGAGGATCATTGAAATAATAAAATGAGAAAAGAAATGTTTTTAATAACCCTATTTATTATATGCATTTGAATTCAATAATCAGTGAATCTTAGCTCCACTCGAAAAAAAAAAAAAAAAAAAAAAAAAAATGTGTTCTGATACTTCTGATGATTTAGATTTAAAATTTCTGTACGGATTATGAAAAGTAAAAATAATATGAAGATAACCCAAAAGCTCTTGTCCGAAAAACTAATTTTTTTATAGTAGAAACTAGATGCGTGCCCGTTCTTCGTACGGTAAATTTTCTTACAAGTGTGATTCGAATTGATTCCAGTGATGTGGAATCCAAAAAAAGGCAAAATTATTTGATTCTTGACGTAAAGTTCGTGTCCTGAGTACTAACGGGAGATCATTGCAATATCACGGCACAAAAAGTATGTCAGTGTCATTCGCGATCAAAAAAACAAAAGCTTGGCGGTTTGCAGAGAAAATTCCTCAATTTCAAAACGTCTTATTTCTATATCATACTGTTTTTTTTTTTATGTTTAAGCTGTAGCATTAATACCTCAGATTCTACATGATGTGGACAATCGCTTTATTTTATAATTAACTATACTTGCGTATCCGTTCTTCGCACACGGTAGGAAACGAAAACTTTCCTTACATGTGTAATTGGAATAAATTCCAGTGATGTGAAATGTAAAAAAGTAAAATCATTTGACTCTTGACGTAAAGTTTGGGTCATGAGTACTAACCTGGCATCATTGCAATATAATGAGTCAAAAAACTACGTCAGTGTCATTCGGGATCAAAATAGTGATAAGCTTGACTGTTTGCAGAGAATTTCTCACTTTCAAAAAGTCTTATTTCTACGTCATACTGTGTTTTAGGTAAAAGTTGTAGCCTTAATTACCTCAGACACTACATGAAATGGACAAACTTTTTATTTTAAAATAGCTGCCCACCCGTTCTTCATACGAGAAGAAGCGAATATTTCACTAAAATATGATCATAACTGCAGGTGACAAAATAGAATTTCATTGTTTTTTAAAGTTCAAGTAATCTCCGCTGTTGAAGTTACTGCGGTATTTACTAACGCAAATTAGAATTACTTATCGTTTAGTTAATTGTAAGACAACCGTTGAAAAGGATGAATAGAGCACTTTTAATTTCATAAAATATTTATTAAAGTGGTATAATGTGATTTATTCGTATAATCCTTACAAATTTACTAATGTTACCTATTACGTAAATTAATACTATCTACCTTCGCTTCTCGCTTTTTAATGCTCTTTAAAGAAACAGCTTAGATTATTTGGCACAAATGCGGGACCTTTTTATTCCATGGTGATTCTTTGCAATTTACGCATTAGCATAAACAATAATTTCACAGTATGGTTGCCATTAAGGAAACTCTCCATATATATTTATTTTATGCATACTTTTGTAAGATTGGCGTATTTAGCACTGCAAAACATTTCATTTTGTCGTGGTGGAAAATATCGAAGTGGTACCAATTTAAATATCCATGCATTCAATATAGCGGTATCTAATAAATCCTCCGCGCTTTAAAACGAACTTTGTTACTTTTAAAATGATGAAACATTTTCAGCTGCGTTAAGACATTTCAATTTTTGAATAAAAAGGGATTAAAATACCACTTATAATGATAATCCTGAATTTTTTAGTTTATTTCTGTAGTAAGTTTTAATCAAAATTTCGCCTATATGTGTTAAAAAAAGAGCGGGAATAAATGCGCTAAAATTGTGGCGTAACTTTTACGAATCTTAAAGCAATTGACGCCATAGATCCTCACTTGCGAATTAAATATCCTGTGCCCCATTTAAAATATCTGTCTATTGGTTAAAAAACCCTTTTTTCTAATCCTTTCTGTGGAAATACCCAATATAAATTCTCACCATGATTTATTCATAAAACGGCATAAACCCTTAGTTAGTTGTAAGGCAACCGCTGAAAAAAGATGAATAGAACACTTTTAATTTCATAAAATATTTATTGCTGTGGTATATTGTGATTTATTCATATAATCCTTACAAATGCACTAGTATTACCCATTACGTATATTAATACTGTGCATCTTCGCTATCGTATGATTGTCGCTAAATATCGTATGGTTGCCATTAAGGAAGCTCTCCATATACATTTATTTTATGCATAGTTTTGTAAGATTGGAGTATTTAGCACAGCAAAACATTTCATCTCGCCGTGGTGGAAAATAGCCAAGCGGTGCCAATTTGAATATCCATGTATCCAATATCTTATAAATCCGCCATGGTTCTGTCCCCTGAAAAAACTGTGTAATCTCGAGGAGCTTTTTTGAATCGCCTTGGTTTTGTCAGGACGTTAAAGTTGTAGAGTTTACAAATTTCACGCATTTTTTAAATTTTGACGTCACTGTTTAACTGCCGAAAAGATACCCCGGTTGGTTGAGGGAGTTAATTTGGATGTTTTGCACTGTAGTTTTCAAACGGTATCATATTAAAACTTACAACCACTTATAATAACGATAAATAAAGCAAAATTTTTTGCTTTATTTAGGGCTGTTGTGGAGGAACGTAATCCAACGTTAAAACAAAACTATGCTCGCAACATGCATACGTTAAGAAACATATATGGCTGTGGCATAATTAAAAGCCCCCCCCCCCAAAAAAAAAAAAAAGTAAATCGAAAAATTTTAATATATTGTGCTTTTTAAAACGAATTTTGTTGTAACTTTTAAAATGAAGAACATTTTCAGCTGCGTTAAATCATTTCAATTTTTCATTCTACGGATTAAAAAACCACTTATAATAACAATCGTGAATTTCTTCCTTTAGTTTAGTTCTATCGTGAATTTTAATCAAAATGTTGTGTCCTTGTGTTAAAAAAAAAAAAAAAAAAAGCGGGAATAAATTGCCTTAAGATTGTGGCGCAATTTTTACGTACGGGAAATTTTTCAAAACATTTTTTCTAATATATCTTAAAGCAGTTGACGTGACAGAAGTAGAATCTCACGTTCGATTTGAAAATCCGGTGCCCCGTTTAAAAACTATCGATACGTTGAAAAAATAGAAAGTTTCTATTCCTTTCTGTGGCAACCTAACTTAAAATCTCGTATGCTGACTGACATATATGTTACGGTGATGCGATTAAAGCAATCGACATCATAGTTCCCTCTTGCGAATTAAAAATCCGGTGCCCCATTTAATAACTCTATTCAGAGGTTGAAAAAACTTTTTTTTAATCCTTCATGAAGCAACTCAATATAAATTCGCGTGCCATGATTTATTAATAAGTGGCGTAAACTTTCCGTGTTGATGCTATTGAATTCTAAACATTACCTTACATTAAAATTCGTAAAAAAATCAACTAATTTCTATATATTTTTCGTTTTTATTTCTAAAAGAGGGCGAAATGAATGTTTTATCATTTATCAAAATATCAAAACGTTATGACGAACGGAATTCAGATGAATTAAGATGCGACAGCTTTAAAATTATTTTACGAAAATTTTCGTCAAAAGTGATCTTTAGTTAAAAAATCTGCAAACTGTGTTACATATTCAGGAAAAACTGTTTTTAAAGGAAAATTTTCTCCTCTATCCGATGATGCAAATGCCCTTTTTGCTGCAAGCGTAATTACCGCTGTTATTACGCATTAGGTGAGAAAAAACGCGAAAAATCGCATAAAATTTTAAAAAATTTCGAATTCGTATTTTGAAAAAATCGCTTCGAGTTGCATAACTTCTTGTTTAGAACTTCCAGTGTACCAAAGTTGGTAATTCCACGTTTAGCCGTTTGTTCGTAACGCCGCCAACAGACAGACAGACAAACAAACAAGCAGACAAACAGACATCTTTTATAATAAGTAGAGAAGACAAAGGAGATTATAAGGTTTTTAGAAAGAGAGAGTGTCAAGTCAACCAGACGAGTAAACTGTGGGTCTTATATTCGGTAAGACTAGACTCAAAAATCAATTTTCTTTCTCAAGAAACTAAAAATGCAAATAACTAAGTGAAATAATTCCAGTCTTCTTCGACATTCAAACGTAATGAAAATTAAATCATGAATCTGAATTTTGAAAAACTCTAAAATAAAAGAACTTTCTTAAAGTGACAAAAACCTTATTTATTAAATTAAAAACATTTTAATTCAAATTTTTCATGGCTGGTCATTTCTCACAGAGAGCAGTCGCGTGTTTTCTCTTTCAATCATGGCACACAACAGATGTTCTATTGCGTGTCTGTCTGACACGAGGCAGGAACAAAGAACAAAATATTCTAATTTGTGAAGAGAACAAAAAATAGACAAAATTAATTTCGTTCAGAGTGTTTTGGCATTTCTTAAAATTCGCTCACATAATTTAACCCGGCCGAGTAAAATTAAGCACCTTCATGTGTACCCCCCCCCTTTTTTTTTGTTTTGTACGAAATGACTACTTGGTGTTTTCTAATACACTAGTCTAGTTTTATTTAATAAAAGAGAATTTATACGAGCAAGTTTGTGAGCAATTTTTTGTTGAAGAATAATTATTTAAAATTAGTTTGTTTATTTATTTATATTCTAAACTTAAATGACTAAACATCACCCAAGTGTCTGACTAGAAATGTACGTGTACTTGAAAAATAGTGCAGTGCAATAAGAGCCCCCTCAAATATCTTTTGGCTAACCGCGTAGCTGCGCCAGACAGAGGACGGCGATAGGCGAAATTGAGCGGCTTCCATTATACTGAGCCCCAGTAGGAGGAACACCGACTTAGCTCGAAGTCTCCTAATTATGAACCAGTTCCATGTGAGAGACCTGCACCTGGAATGGCATTCTCCGTAGCTATCATTTCGTTTTAACATGGAGGAAGTTAGGAGTGGCAATAGATTTTTCTGAGCACCAGCGAAGAAAAGTGAAGCCGTGGCGACTTTGGTCAGCGCTTCTGAGGGTGGTGACCTCTCCCGACTGCACTGCAGCGCTGTCCAAGGCCGTAGCTGCGTCATTTTCGTTGTTCTTATGGAAATCGAGTTTCAACCGGCAGGGCTACTAAGAGACAGCTGTGCGCCTTTACGTACGTCACTTATGGAGAAACCTTTGGCAATGAATGATCCAGGGACTCTATTCTCACTCGATACGTCTTTAAGTAACGATTGTTATCTCTATTTCAAGAGATCGTGAGGAGGTCCTTTGAGAACATTTAATTTCTCAAGTTTTCGGCTAAAAAAGGTAAAAACCCGTTCAGAAAGTGGCTAGGGCAGTCGCTAACTAACAACTATAAGAAAAGCTGTAACCTATTCTAACTACTGAATGACTTCTGACAACAGGAACACTACCAGCATGGTGTCGTAGAATATACGTGACGGATATTTCTCGCTCTCGGATAGTCAGATACTTCGGATAAATAGCCGCGACTCTCCTTTTGGTGCTGCCACGATGAGTGTCGAATAAAACAAGCGAGTATTTTTGTGCTTGCTAGAGGTCTATCCTACACTCAGAGCGATCAGCCAATCAAAACACTAGACTTTCCTCCTTTTTCTTAAACGAAGGCATTGCCTTCAGAATTTTCGAAGACTCCGGAGACATCCATCACGAGTGGAAGCCCGTTTTTGACAGACCCAATAAGCTAGGGAGAGGGGTCCTTTTGTGGAAGTAGTTGATACTCCACGATCCACACAATAAACACCCATCCATCTCGTACTTCCCGATACCGGAATGTAAGTTTTCGCCTTCATCCAACGTGTCGGGAAAAAACAGTGTTCTTTCCGATAGTCAATACGACAGTGAAACAATCACGATAGGATCGTAGAAGGGCATATCGGATATTTCTCGGATGGTGATGTCATGGGAAGAGAGAGCTCGATATATTCGCTAGCGAAAGCTTTCCGATACTATGGTGGTAGAGCCCCAGGGGAGAATAGATCCCCTGGTTAAAATCCGTCAGAGTCTATTGCGCTATTCACTGTGGAAAAAAAAATGTTTTATTGATTCAACAAAATTTGTGTCGGCTTTATTTCAAAGAAATATTTTTATTGTAGCATCAAAATTTTTGTTAATTCAATTAAATGTTTTGTTAATTTCACAAAAATTTCTTTAAAACCAGCAGAATGATTAAAATGCCGCCAACCAATTTTTTTTTTCAATTCAACAAAACATTTTTTCCGTGCAGCGGATCAGATTTTCTACAGATGTTTCTCCTCTTATCCTAGACTTGACTCGAGTCCTTCGTTTACAGAGTTGTCTTTTAAAACTGTTCCGTACTGGAAGATTAATTAGAAAGAAGATTAATAAAATTTATGGAATAGCATGCAGTGCGATTTTTTGAGAGGAATGGTAGGCTTTAAACTGTTTGTTCTTGCCGTTTCAAAGACGCAATAACTAAAATATTTGCTTTCTTCTGTTCCGCGAAACGTCAAAAACCAATGCACGGAAGCAACCCCTGGCACAGAAGAAAAATCTAGCCGTTGCGCCTTTGAAAAAATCAGAACAAACATACTAAAGTTGAATATCAATAATCCATGTAAGAAAAACATAATTTTATTCATGAGTGTTTTTAGCACACTTTGTATATTTCGCTTTTTTTAAATGTTCCATACTCATTATTTTTAGATTTTTCTAAATTTTTTCATAAAAAGTAAAAAAAGAAGATTATAACAAGCAATTATGAATATTATTATTATGAACTCCCTATACAATTGATCGTACCAGTATCGTATTCCCGTGATCGGATATAAATAAAATTCGAAGTTAATTTTTTTTTCTTCTTTTCGTGAATTTCTAAAAATCTTATTTCCTACTACTACTATCTTTCAGAATTAGATTTTTTATTTTCCAAGAAAGGATATCCAACGTTACCGAGCTTGACGTAATTTCCATACCTTCTACTAAGGAAAACAGTGGTGGTTTTCAGAATCACAAATTTAGTAAGCACGTACACCGTATGAGCTAAAGTAACCTTACATGAGAAACGCATGCTTAATGATACGGCAAATTTTGGACTTTTTAGATATGTCTATAAATTGTTCAAAAAGTGGGTTGAATGTGCGTAATCGGGAGGGGGGTGAAATTCAGGGGGGGGCATGTCCCCCATGGACCCCTCACTGGAGTTGCCTTTTGTGCTATACCACAACCCCGAAAAACTTAACTTAAAGCCCTGTAGCTTTATTGTCAAAAATAAATTGAAAAAATCAATAAGATAAATAATGTTTGTCAGCCTATTATAATACTACCCTTGTAATTAAAAATCTCGAAATTCTTGCTATATTCAAATTTCAAAATCTACAATCGACTTGTATTTTGCACAAAATGGAAAAAAAAAATGAAGGGCTATAAAATTACGCGGTTAACTTATAAAAACTAAAACGCTGTAATTGAAAATTTGCTAACGGAATTTATGAAAATACATTTGGTGGCTCCTTCATATTTTCTACTTTGTGAATCGTGGATTCGAACAGATGTTCCCTTGATAAAATATCCTTGTCTGACTCTGGAAATAAAACAAGCCACGAATAAAATACCCTCGTTTATAAAATAGGTAAGAAAATGAATTTCGTTCTGACATTTCTTGAATTTCGCTTTCATAATTTAACACAGCGCTGTTAAATTAAGCAACTGCTAATGCCACGAAATGTTACTTAAAAGAATAACTATCAAGGATTTTTTTTTAAACATAACTGGAAGAAAATATAAACAGAAAATCTGCTTCTTAGACCGAATTTATTTTAGTTGGAAGCTTCGTAAATGATTTTACTTAAGTGTAAAATTTCAAGAGAGGAAAGTTTAAGGAATACAAAGTTTTAAAATAAAAAGTAAATAGCAGTATTTCCTTATTTTAAACTTTGTGTTGTTACTACTTCATAAAACATTAATGCATTATTAGTAACGCTTAATGTTTAAGTCACATGTAGTCATATATCTGTAACAGTAGACTGCTCTTAGAATTCCGAGTTGTACCACATCAAAGCAAAACTCTCACCGCCATTGCTCCATATAGATTAGAAAGTCATGCTGTAGAAAAGGAAAATAAAATCCACAACCGTTTGTACGATCAACTTGAAATTTTCCATAATTATGTAATATATATATATATATATATATATTAGGGTGTCCCAAGATGCAATGGAAAAAAAAAAAATTTCGAAATCGAATACGCATACCCTCTATTTTTTTTCTATTTCATCTCAGTAACATAAATACAAAGTATTATTGCAATACGATAATGGTAACCCGTGCCGACTTTAGGCCAAAGTTGAACGTAAAATCTTGTATGGAGAATACTATGGAAAGATTGTGAAATGCATGTTTCTTTGGTACATAAGACACTATTTTAGTCAAAGCAAATATTTATATTATAGCAAAAGAAGCATATTATAGTAAAAAAAACATGATACATACTTTCGTTTCAACGTTTGTTTTTTACAATCAGGATAGATTTTCGTGTGTTCTTGTACACAACGTAGCAAAAAATGTCTTTGTTCCTCCTAAACCGTTATTAAACCATAAAAGTCCTGCATCATTTTTACCGCTCTTTCAGCTGTATCGTTCACTGCTCAAAGCATTGATATTGTTTTTTTAGCATCTAGAAACGTAGCGTTATTATTCCACGAAGAGGGACTCTCATTGAGAAAACTGTCATCAATTTTGAGTCTAGGAAATAATGACGAACAACAATTTTATATCTTCGAATACAGACAGATATAAAATCATCGATGCTTTTTTCTGTGAAAAATAAATTAAAATAACAGGTATCAATTGCGTGATATATATAAATAACTAAATAAAAGCTACACAATCAATATATCAGACTCACCATACAATGGAACACGAAGTTTGTCCTTCGATGGAATGTATTTCTTCTCATGGGCCGAGAAATTTTCTCTATGTAGATTTGCCACCATTTTAAATTTTGTTTCTTCGTCCACATCATCATCAAAAAGTGTTAATATTGCTATTTCATCAGTCAAATACTATAAATGGTGGAGAAATTTTAGTAAAGCAGCTTTCGAGATATTTTCATCCACATTTTCGTAAGATTCCAAAGATTTCAAAAAGCAAAGTTTGTAGGGTGCTTTAACTGCCAAAATGCATTGAAGCCATGGTTTAACGTACATTGCCACGATAAACAAGCAGACGTCTAACAATGCTTCCCTATCCTTTGTCTTTAATTTCATCTGAGAACTAAATAACGATAGTTTTAGGGAGTAAATAGCTCGGGCCATCCATCTAGCTTGCATGGCACCCGGAGGTCTGACTTTATTTTTCTTTTTTTTTTCGGCATCTGCAGCTAAAAATACGATAGCAAGTTCAATCAAGTCCCGATAGTCTTCTCTGGCCATATCAGTTTTAAGTTCAGCCCGGTAAAACAAGCAAATTTTCAAGTTCGGATACAGTTAGGAACGATTCCACTGTATCTCTATAGCATTGCATTTTAGTGGTATTGATGTTCTTCCAATTCTCTTTGAGCTTTTTATAGAAAAGGGATATCGGGGCTTGTTGTCATTTGTTTAATTTTCACTTCGAATACAGCCTCAGTTCGTATACATGATGACTGCAAGCGAAAAAAAAGCATTTTCCTATCAAATTTTTGCTCTAGAAGCGCGCACGCGCCATTAAAACGACCTGTATTCGAGGCTGTAGTATCACAACAGATAATTTGGACTTTTTCTTCGAGATTCCAATCTAAGACCGCCTGCCAAATAGCCTGCGGATGTTCTTTGCCTGTAGAATTTTCCAGTTTTGGCACAGCAATGTGTGTTCTTTGAGTCTATATGAAATAACTATGGACAAGCGTTCTTTAAATTTTAAAGCACTCAAAGCAGGTAAGAGTTTGCCGTCCCAATGTAAGGTCACTACATCCAGTACTTCGTTTTGGAAATCAATTTTTATTTTTCTGCGCGTTCCTTCCGTTTTTATGTTCGGATCCTTTGAATTGAAGACTTACTTATTGGAAATTCGTCAATGTTAAGTCCAAGTGCCTCAACAGTAGTTTCAAGAATAAACACAGAATCTCGTATACTTAACTGATACCTGTCTAATGCAGCAACTAACTTTGGAGTAATGAAATCTTTCCTCATTACAGATTTACTTGTCCCAGGTTCTGAGCTTTCGATTGGTGTTGGGAAATCTTCTAAATCCATATTTTCATTACAATTCGAAGAGGAATCGTCTTGCAATGATGTCGAAGATATTTGATTCGCCGATTGTCTTCTTTGACAGTTCGAAGTAGTGCCCTTTCCTCTTTTTTGGCCAGTTTTTTGTCCACTCCTCCTAAATGACCGGGCCGGCCCGGCTTTCTTTGGCGCTGCAAGAACATCCTATCTACCTCTATTTTCATTAATTTAAGTGCATCTGCATGTGCAATATCGAAAAAAATTGTCTAAATTACTTAAAAATTCTTGTTGTCGCCGCTTGAATACGCCTTGTGATTTCTTTGAATTTATTTGTAAGTCTCTCCAAACTTCATTCATATTTACAAGCTTCCTTACACAATTCAGCAACGATTTTGTAGGTATGCGTGCCTTTTCCCAAAAGATAGTACATTCGCGAATAGCGAGATGTGCACTTTCATTAACAGTTAAATTCACTTCTCGAACATTGTAAAACAAAGTCGAGAGAACTTGCCCATTCGACGGAAGTTTTGAACCCTTTATTTTATGCTTTATGTCCCCTAATAAAAAAATATCCTTTTTTTAGAACTACGTAATTCCACTGCCTTGCTCTGTTCGCTGATTAAAAACTATACAAACATTTATTAACAAAACAGATTAGAATAAGCACATTGATACGTAGACGTACGCTGTCCTGTGTAAACTAATACTGATACGTTTCACGAATAGCCCGTTGTCACTATCGAAACATTCCAAAACCTGTCTTTTTCCGTTTTGTTTTATTTTTACCATTTGTAGGTGGAGGGCGCTCCGCTACAGACACGCGTCTTCAGCGTTCGCTTGTTTAAGTATACACATGTACTGACTAACGCGTTCAGATGCAAGTCGGCACGGGTTGCCGTTGTTAAAATGACACGAAACTTTGTTTACAATTGTTTTGACATAAAAGGAAAAAAATAAGAGGGTATGCGAAAAAAAATAACGACTTTCATTTTTTTGGGACACCCTAATATATATATATAAATCTGCGCTGTCAAGAGTTTAAAAAATTCGTTTGACACTCAATCATGCAGTGGTACCGTTCTGAAATTACTATGCGGTGCGCACAGTAATTTAGACAATGTTTGAAAAAAAAAAAAAAAAACAGCAGCGTTCTGTCCTTTGTTAAGATGCCGCGTCGGCCTAAATTATCCTGAAGTTTTGGACTTAGGTGTGTCTTTTGTGGCGTTTTCTGTATAAATCTGCTATAACAGTGGAAATGTTTCTACCAATACAAAAACTGTAGAAACTGACGAGAAAATTTGAAAATCCATTGCAACACGGGTGTGACATAACAGCAGTGTTAACCCCTCTCATGGCCGTAGCCACGGGGATTTGATATCCCCTCCCCCCACGAAATTTTAGTGAATGCATTAATAGATTTTCATTTGCTTTGACTCTGGATATCAGTTATAGGCGAAAAATTTTATCGATACATACTCCGCCCTGAAGCGCTGCATATGCCCCCTAGTTCCCGAATTTTTTTCTGGCTACGTCCACGACCCCTCTCCAACATCCCTGCAACAAACTGTCGCATTTGGTTAAACCCCCTTTCTTCCCCCCCCTCTCGAGCGTTACGCAATTCATTGAAGCCCCCCCCCCCCCATATTCATAAATTATCCCAAAGACAGACTGGCGTATTCTAATTTAATAGATGTTCTAGAATTAAAGTATTTTATAAAGAATGTCTGACACGAGGAAGCTTTGAGGAAATCTCCTTAACGATGCTTTACGAACGTTTTTTTTTCTCCTTTTCTAAGCATACCGTTTGTAGAAAAACAAACCTTTTATGGCACTGGCAACGTTTCGGCAGTGTCGCGTAACCCAGGAGAATAGACTCCATTGAAATGAAATATCCTCCCGAGAAATCGCCGTGTTCGAGCGCATGGACGTCAGGATTTATTGGTTAAAAGGATTGTTTTGCTGTTTACTGAGGTGCTAGAATATGTAAAGTGCTTGCATGCAGAGCAAGATATCAGCTTTTATAGAGGCCGTGTTATCGTATTTGGCGCATAAAGGAAAAGGAGTAAATTATGTTATTAAATAATATTGAGTCCAACAACAGTAAAAATATAATTGTACAGAGAGGCAGTTATAGGAACAATAGCAGTTCCTTTAACAAATGACATAAATCGAATTACTATAAATGCAGTAGACCCTCTATAACATGGGATCATATACAAGACGGATTGGTAGAACACGGTATAAAAATTGCGATCGTTTTCGTATAACACATTAAAAAGACTCGTACATCACGGTTAAACGAGACAGATTCTCCCATTGATATCATTGATCAGATCATTGATATTTTACCCGCCGCCACTGGCGACCAGTTGTTTCGTCATCTTAATAAACATTATTCGGAGAGAATCCTGTTTCTCACTGTCTTCCTTGGCACTGAAATCTCTCAGATTCTGAATGAAATTTAAAATTAAGATGGTTACGAACACGGGCAGTCCTAGGTTAAGTGGCGCCCCCTGCTATCGTAAGAAAGACTCTCCGTTTTATGCTCTACTTAATTTTTGAGTACGAAATGACGCCCCTTCGAAGCCGACGCCCCGATGCGATGCTTTCCTTACTTTCTGCGTCGGGCGGCCCCTGGTTACTAAAATAAGATGGTTTAAGCAAAAAACCTACGAAAAGGTGTAGATTATTTTCGTCCTATATTAATTCTGAAGAGCTTCTGGATATATTGGCCGTTATCAAAAAACGGAAAGGAAAAAAAAAAAGAAAGGAAGAAAATCTGAAACACTTTCAGATTTTAAATACGCACGTAAGTGCTTATATTAAAAGCGTATCATAATTCATGCGTCTTCCTTTCTTTCCGTATTCCATTAAGTAGGAAAGTGTATCATTATTCATGAGTGTGATTAAACAAAATTAAAATTGATATTTCTAACATCCTTTTTCTGGATGTAATACGATAGAAATAGAACTGGAAAAAGCTGCGCAGAAAAATGCACAATTCGAACTGAATGAAAGTTTCAAAAACTTATTCAGGTGTATTCTTTATCCGAGTGAGGCGTAGCAGACGATAAAATGTCATTTTAGCAATATTATTTTAGCATCATTTAACGTTGATAGAGCATAAGTCACGTGATACAGTGGGTTTCTTGCAAATGTATATTAAATTGTGCAGATCTACTTATTAAAAAAGGTTATATTTCGGCACGCCGTGAAAAAAAAGCATGCTGATAGTCTGTCACGTGATTCATTCAATTAAGATCTCATAACATAAAATGAAATCGTCTAACAGTAATTTCAAATTCTCCAGATGAAAACGAAATCTGATGTTTTATTTATTAAAAACTGCGCATTCTATAAGTTTGCGCCATCTGTTGACGGCTTTATAAAATAAAAACACAATTGTATTTTTTTTTTTTTTTGGATAAATGATAGTTCTTTTGTATATTATAGGAACAGTGGTTTTTTTTCGCGCGATAAAAAGGTAGCCTTTTGTTAATCCAGGAGTTTAACTGTGTTTATTCCAAACTTCATCCAAATCCGTCAAACCGTTTCAGTGTGAAAGAGTAACAAACATACATACAAACATTGAGATTTATATATTAGTAGGATTTTATGACGCTTTAGCTCCTGTAATTAATATAACTTTTGAATGGCAACCTTCAACATCATTGTGTTTCTAAGGAGTGCAAATAAGTTTTGCAGCGATTACACCGCGCAGTTCGCACTCCAGGTAGAGTATAGCTGAGGCCCCGTACAACACGGATTCCTATAGCACGGAACGTACCTACCGCGTTAGAGGGCGTATGTTGTATAGTTATTTGAAATATTTATTTTGAAATATTGTAACATCACATCATTTTCTAAAAATCACTACAGTGGTACTTAGAACACAAAATTCTACTATTGGGAACGGCATAATCCCACGAAAACAGGTTTATTATGTTTTCAAAACTCTTTTTATTTTTTCTAAACACCAATTGTACATAAATGCATCATTTAGTTGTACATAGTAATACATTTTAATAAATTGTTCCAAGAACAACACATGTAGCTAAGCCTAATCTGGTTCAAATGACACTACATTTTGTGCCTGCCAGCAAGGCCCTAATATGACAAACAGGGGTCAATATTAAAATTATAAAAATATTGGCAATTTTAATATTATATATTGAGAATTTTAAAATTATATAAATATGGCATTATTTGGATGGGCTTTAATAATACAAGCAGTGCTTGCGCTAGACTTAAAAATCTGTGAGTCAGGTTGACTCACTGTAAACAAAAGTGAGTCAATTTTTAGAAAATGCGAATCAATTTAAGAAGTTTTATAAAATTGATTATTTTTTTAAATATAGTATATAAAAAATTACATTACTTTATTTATTTTTGTTTCGAAACATACAAATTTTAAACTTGAATACTGAAGATTTGATGGCATTGATGAATTTGGGGGCCCCCATCTATGAAATTTTTTTCTTCTTCATAAAATTTTGACATACAAAAGAATATTTGAGAACAAATTTGAAATTGGGGGCCCTTTCGAACCGGGGGCACCGGGCAAAGTACCGATTTACCCATGTGAAAATAAGGCTCTGCCTGCCAGGAACTTTTTTTTTTTTAACTTTTTTAATCGTTTTCGAGTTTTCTCGATACCGAAACACGGGATGAAACGGGATGAGTTCAACCGTGTACGAGCATTACGGCACCGTAAATTAAACTTTCGCATTACGTGCAACGATTTCTACCAAAACATTTTAAAATTAATAATATATTGGAAAACGTTCACTCTATTAAGAACAAAAGGTTCAAAAAATAAATAAAATAGTTTAAAACTTCTGCTGCAGCTGAGTTACAACATAGGTTACATTATATATTTTTGTTATAAATTATTTTCATGCATGATTTAGATAAATTCTGGTACATGTGTTTCTCTTTTGCACTAGCGCCGGCTTCTGTCCCGGTTTGCAACTTTTGATTTTGGTTATCGTTTATATGTTTCGAGATTTGCTCTGAGATGTCTTTTAAGATCTGTTACAGTGTGGCAGCCTCTTTGCCATTTCAGGAACCGTAAAACTCTAGCTTTAAGATATCCTGAAATGTTGCCCGGGGAGTACCACGTGGAGGTGGGCTACCTTAGAGCATTTCGAAAGCAATTCGGCAATTAACCTGAAAACGAAAACTAGAGTACCAAAGGTATCTGTCTTTTTGTATTTCAATGAAAGCGAAGCGATTTTGTAACGCAATGAATAATATTAATGTTATTTGGTTAAATGCTATTATAAATGATTAAATTCCTTAAACGGATTTCGAGATTTTGTGCCGGTTAATGTTTTATTGAGGTTTATAGGATTATTTTAGTTGACATTCTTAAAGCCGTTATCCTCGATCAGAAAGTTTTTGAAAATACAATGAGAGTCACTGTTTAAGCAGTAACATAATATATACTGAAGTTTGACTTTAATGCTTTGTTATTTCGAAATGCTCTTAAAACACTCCCCTTTCGGCCACCGCACTTCACTCTCGATGATGTTGTTGAGAGGACTACGGTGACCAGGTACCAACTAGGTCATGAAGACCTAGCGGAAACCCTTTTTTTTGTGGCATGGCGGAAGAGCAGAGGAGACATGGCGAGCGTTGGCATTAGTAGTCACAGTCCAGAGAGACAGTCACAATTTGGAGAAAAAGTCACAGTCGGGTCCTGCAATGTTGATGACTTTAACAGAGACCCTTGGTTCATAATAGTCATAGATAGGTCCTGCAATGATGACTTTAACAGAGACCCTTGGTTCATAATAGTCATAGATAGGTCCTGCAATGATGACTTATGCAGAGGCCCTTGCTAATAATAGTCATAGATGGGTCCGGCAATGTTGATGGCTTTTAGAGACCCTTGGTTAATAATAGTCACAGATGGGTCATGTAATTTAGATGAATTTTTGAGACCCTTGGTTAATAATAGCCACAGGTAAGTGCTGCAACGTTATTACTTGTTCAGAGGACCTTGGCTAATCATTGTCACTTATAGACCAGATGCAGGAGATGTTGGTAGGGAAGAATGTAAAGTGGCTTTTTAAGATTTAAATGTGTCACAATAGTTTTAGTATTCAATAGTATTTCAGGAATGGAATGAACTATTTAAATTTTGACGGAGATGAGATAAGCACTAGTTAGCATCTTTAAACATCAAAACATGCTTTATATTCATAGGCATCTGATTGTATTGGATATTCTGTAGTGCAAAATGGGTCTGGAGGTGGTCTAAAGTTTCCAGTTCTATGACGGAGATAATCTGAGCTGGAAGTAATATGTTTAAATTTCAGTGGATTTACATTCATTGGCACCTGATGAAATCGATGGTCTGGAGATGTCCTGGAGTTTCCAATTCTATGATGGAGGCAAGCTGCACTTCAGTTAGTATGTTTTATTTTCAAAAGATGATTTATATTAATTGAAAGAAGATGATATTGTGTGGTCCAGAGCTCAAAATATAACTAGAGAAGGTCTGGAGTTTCCATTTCTGGCGGAGAAAAGCTGAGCTTCAGTTATTACGTTTAAATTTCTAAGGATGATTTCCAATCATTGACACCCCATGAAATCGATGGCCTGGAGTTTCCAATTCTATGGCGGAGAAAAGCTGAACTTCAATTATTACATTTACATTTCAAAGGATGATTTACATTCATTGGAATCCGATGAAATCGATGGTCTGGAGATTGCCTGGAGTTTCCAATTCTATGGCGGAGGAAAGCTGAACTTCAATTATTACGTTTGCATTTCAAAGGATGATTTACATTGATTGGAATCCGATGAAATCGATGGTCTGGAGATTGCCTTGAGTTTCCAATTCTATGGTGTAGGAAAGCTGAACTTCAGTTATTATGTTTAGATTTCAAAAGATGATTTACATTTATTGGCATCTGATGAAATAAATGGTCTGGAGATGGCCTGGAGTTTCCAATTCTATGGCGGAAGAAAGCTGAACTTCAATTATTACGTTTACATTTCAAAAGATGATTTACATTCATTGGCATCTGTTGAAATCGATGGTCTGGAGATTGCCTGGAGTTTCCAATTCTATGGTGGAGGAAAGCTGAACTTCAGTTATTATTTTTAAATTTCAAAAGATGATTTACATTCATTGGCATCTAATGAAGTCGATGGTCTGGAGTTTCCAATTCTATGGTAGAGGAAAGCTGAACTTCAGTTATTACGTTTACATTTCAAATGATGATTTACATTCGTTGGCATCTGATGAAATTGATTGTCTGAAGAAGGCATGGAGTTTCCAATTCTATGATGGAGGCAAGCTAAGCTTCAAGTGCTATGTTTTATTTTCAAAAGATGATTTATATTCATTGAAAGCTGATGGTATTGTGTGGTCCAGAGTTCAAAATGTGTCTAGAGAAGGTCTGGAATTTCCAATTCTATGACGGCGGAAAGCTGAGCTTCAGTTATTACGTTTACATTTCAAAGGATGATTTACATTCATTAGCAGCTGATGACATCGGATAATATGGAAATCAAACTGTCTGTATATAAAAAAGAAAATACTATTTCAATTCAATGACAGAGGCAAGCTGAGCTTCAGTTGGCATGTTCAAATTTCGAAAAGGTGAATTTGTATCTGTGTTTTTTCTTCGTCAACAAAAAAGGAAAAAAAAATTATTCAGTTTCATAAGTAAGGAACACAGGCAGCAAGAAAGTATATTTTGGGTATTCCTCATACCTGAAAGAAATAAGAAACATATACTATTCAAGTGATATGTTCAATAAATATTCAAGTAGAATCGCATACATGTTTTTTGTTTGGTTTCACTTCGGACATCTAGAATATGAATGACTATTATTTGAAATTTTGGTTATTCAAAATGAAAAAAAAAAATTATATTTTAGAAAAATATCAAACTGCTTATTGGCTTTGTATAAGGATATAACGGGTAACAGGTGAAGAACTTAGAGGCAATAGAAGAATTTCGTCTTACTTTATTAATGAAAAGGTAAATTTACATGAGTTATATGGTAGTGAAAAGGTTCCAAAGCATAAATTTTGCTTCAAAAATACCTCAAATTATATTCGGCAAAATATTATATATTTTTCAGGGCTGTTAATCAAAATTGCGAGGCATAGTATTAAATGTATTTTGTCCGTTACAAATTTGTTGTTACTTTCATTTTTACACAACGCAAATTAATACAAAATTATTAAACACTCCCCACACACACACAAAAAAAAAATATATGTATATCAGATCTATCTGAAATGCAACTTATTTAGCAAAATCTTGTCTTTTAAAAGTTTCTGAAAATAGCACAACTGTGAGAAAGTTATCGATTGCAACAGTGTTTCGCATATCTTGTGAAGAACAAAGTATCATGAAAATTTTGAGTTTTCATGTAATTTGTCTCGCCTTTTGGTGACTGGACCAGAATAGTCTCAGTGTAGCCTATGTGTGTCTTAAAAGGTGACTAAGATAGGTACAGTGTCCGGAGGTATATATAGCTGGACATCTCTGTCTCTCTGTCTCAAGGCGGTTTTAAAAATTTGGAGGCCTGCCACCACCAGGTTGGGGATTGAGCGAAGAGTTAACAATCCTGCCAAGTAAAAACTCATTGTTGCAAAGTCTAACCAAGCAAATACCATCTGCCCTGTAGAAAACGGCCTGGAAAAAGGATCTAGAATCCCGCTCCAGGTATAATGTGAATATCGTAATGGGAGATATGAGTTTAAAGATTGGTAAGGAACAAGAATTCCGACCAACAATAGAAACGAGTAGTTTGCACGATAACACTGATGAAAATGACAAAAGTTAATTTATTTTGCAGCTGAAAATAGTATGAAAATTACTAGAGCTTGTTTTGAACACGAAAGAAACCCATACGATTACTTGGCGATTCCCTGATGGAGAAACCAAGAATCAATCTGGTCATATATACTTATAGAAAGGCGAAGACATGTAACTGCATAAAACTTAAAGATCAAGACATAGGCAAGATATCAATCCGCTCTCACTGATAGACTACAATTGATTGCAGCCAAAATCATGGAAAATATTGATGATAAATGGAGAATATTGAAGGATTGCATTGACAACACAGGTTGTGTTCTTGGAGAGGAGGTAAAGAGTAAAAATAGAGTAATTTGATCACGAATATAAACTGTCTACCCGACATAACGTAAAATGCTACCAAAATATGATACAAAAAAAAATCTAGAATGGCTGCTCGATCTTTCGAAGAAGCCATAAGACAAGAAAAGAGAATACATAAAAAAAAATAGAATTTCATAAAGATCTATTCAAAGATGTGGAAAATCTTAAAGGATCAAATGAGAGCCGAGCTTTTTTTTGTGAAATCCATATTTGACTAAAATGCTTTAAACCAAGAACAACAACATGTAGAAGTAAAGATGGGATGATATTGAATGATAGAAATGCTGTACTCCAAAGATGAAACCAATATTTTGAAATCTACTGAACAGTAAAAGACAAAACTCAGAAGATTATGAGTATAATGATGTAAATGAAGACTTTGTTCCACCACCAACTTTATTATAAAAGAAAAAAAATCTGATTTGGACAGCACATGACTTCCTTGCACGTTTATTAAATCAAAAATATTTTCGGCGCACTTCGTCTAAACTTATTTCGCTTGAAAAAATAAAAACTAGCAGTAATACTAAGGTTTAGCGATTTCTACCCAAATATTTCGATATCACCCGGCTGGGTACAATTTGAAAGATTTGCTTCTGACACTTAAGCTGGCGATATTTCACCAAAAGCCGACAAGCTTGAGAGAGTTTGCGAGCTTTTGGGATAGCTAAAGTAGTAACTGACCACAGACTTTCAATGAATTGAATGTATCCATGCACCTTAATGTACTAAGTCATTTAGCTGACCCTGTTAATTAATTACCCAGTCGATTGCAATAAAAAAGAGATTCACAGTTGGATGTTATAATAGTTCTAAATACAAAATTTCAACGTTCTACTGTTAAAAGTTTTAGAGTTATGCGAAATGCGAAATCATTTTTAGTGCCAAATTTGGCGATATTTCGGCAAAACTAGCCAAGGAAAGACAAATGGTGAGATTTTGGGCATGGACTAAGCAATGACTGACTACAGATGTAATATATTGAAGATGTCCATAGACATTAATGTATTGAAATTCTTTTAGGTGGTCCTGTAAATAAACTCTACAGTAAATTGGAGCCAAAAATCGAAAAGCACAACTAGATGTTACAAGAATCTTAAATATGAAATTTCAGCATTCTACGACTAATAGTTTTTGATATTTGAGAGTTAAATACATACAGACGTACACCAAAAGTCTCCAAGCTTGACGACTTTTGACGTAATTTTTGAGAGAGGCACATGACTATTGTCGACCATTACCTAACTATATGGTAGGACGTTATTGTGCTTGAAATGTATAAATGTCTCTAAAATTGCCATTTACCGTAATGTGTTGGAAATCTTTTGAGTGTTCCTGTAGCAGAACTATAAATGATAAAGACACTTTTTTCGATGGAGAAATTCATTTTGTAGCCCTTAACAGCATATATCACTTCTGAGTCGTTTGAAATAGCCTAATATCTCTAAAATGCGCTTTAATGAATTTCTGCCCGTAAGTGCGTAATGTATTTAGAATCTTTTGGGCGGCCCTGCAGATAAACTATCCAGTCGATTGGGACCAAAATGGGAGGTGCGCATCTACATGTTAAAAAAATCCTGAATATAAAGTTTCAACATTCTACGACCAATAGTTTTTGAGATATGTGAGTTACATACATACGTACGTACAGACGGGATGGAAAAACTGGTCAAAATAGACTCGTGGCTGGTCAAAATGGGCTGCACACTCATTTATATGAACGTGCATGCTAGCGTACGATGAGATGTATCGCAAAAATTCTTAAAAGTAAATTTAGAGGTAGTCAAAATCGGTTTTTTCGTCAAAATCTGACCCCTGAAATTTTTCGGGATCACATTACTTCCTTATACTCCGTACGAGGAAGTAAAAACAGTGAAAAGCTTGAAAGGTTATCATCAGGCTTCGACTCAATATCAAAATTTTTAAAAATTGTTGGACCAAACACACATTTTACGCCACCTGAGTGAATACATTTAGAATATGGAATTGCTGTCAGAGTAATGGAAACTCTGCACCACCTGTTTTATACACAAAGAAGGAGATATCCTTGAATGTTCGAGTTACAGGGGAATAAGTTTGCATTGGACATCTTAAAAAGTGTTTTATAAGATTCTTTACAACAGAAAGGCCACTTATACAGATGATATATTGTCGACTACTATTCTAGCTTTCGTAAAGACATGCCAATAATTAAAGAAATCTTCAATATAAGAGAAATAATTTAAAAAAAGCAAAAATTTATATTTGACCCTCATCATCTATTCATAAACTTATTGAAGAGTATATGATTCAATAAGTCAGTTATAAATTTGAAGTCGTAAAAAAATTACGTATTCGTTCTGAAATCAACGTAGAAAATAATATATCATATGCAATCCGTAGCGGAATTGCTGCTAACTGATTCTTCTTTGATTTAAAGAATACTTAGTCTAATTTCATTAAAAGAAAAAACAAATTAACAATAAAGTATATAAGTGCTTCATAAGACCTGTTTTAACCTTTTTAGAAGAAACGTGGACACTGATAAAAAAAGTAAGAGTAGTCTTTTTTTTTAAACTAATTTTTTAAAGAAAAAATTTTGCAGCATTTTGGAGGTTCCAGGTGAATGGTGTATGGAGAAGAAGAACAAATATTGAATCATATAGAATTTATAAAACTCCAGATTAGTTTACTGCACCAGCATTCAAAGGTTAAGATGCCAGTAAAAAAGACGGCCAAAACTCAAGATAGTTGGACTGTATTTAGATGACTTAAATACATTATAAATTATAATTTGGAAATCCAAGCCCAAAGATAGGACTCCCTGGTATCGAATTCTAGAGAAGGCCATGGCTCATGGGGGGTTGTTATGCAACTGAGAAGAAGAAGATGTAATTTGTCTAATTTTATTTCTATTGTGTGCTTTACTTAGTAGTTCAGCTCCAAAAGTAAATCCTCAACAATATAAACATATTTTAATGCTAAAATGCTTAAAGGTTTCGCAAATTCTGTAGATTGTCTTGTTTGAATGTCTAATTGACTTTAATTAACTTTACAATCGTCATCAATAAAGGCTATGAGAAGCATTTTTAAATACTCTTTTTGCAACTGTGGGTCAAAGATACACATGATGCACAAGATAATCCGAACATTTATATTTATACTTACATTTCTTTCTGAAGTTTATACACGGCTTTAGTTATCATATTCGCATAATTAATCCAACGAACAATAATTTTCTTAGTTTTCTTATCCAGACAGTTCCAAGCAGAAATTTCATCAATTTTAAATAACATCCCGTCTACAGACTTAATTTCAGACGATGCAATTTTTTTCAAGTTCTGTTTGAGTACATTTTTCGCTAGCAAAAGAGCATAGTATGCAATCATATATTTAGCAGGCTCATTTCGAACACCTATTTTCAAATTTTCAGTAAGCTCATTTTCTAATACCAGGAAACAAGCACGGAAACTAGAAGAACGTGAAAAAAAAGTATTTCGGTTACTGTTACACTTTAAATCCTCATAAGTAAAAATGAAAGTCTGTGTGTTTGTTAGTCTAAATCGTATACAAACCCACATCGTTTGACCAATCTGCTTGAAATTTTGTACAAGTACATAAAAGATACAGGGTAAATTCTACTTAAAAAATCTGAAAATCCACCTGTTCCCCAATATTTAACTCTGTTGAATATCGAGAGTAAAAAATAAATAAATTATTTGAGTGGCACAAAACTTTTGTTTTCAATTGACGTGACGCCATTCTGATGTCACGTTAGACTTCGAAGGGAAAATTGCGATTCCAATTTGTTTGAGATAGCTTCTCGAGATCACCCAGTTTAACTTTTTTTCACAAGTAAATTGATTTTATATGAATAAGCAATGATATAAGAGGGATTGTTCTCAGCAAAGTGAAATCTTTCAAATGCGAAAAGTTTCTCCAAACACAATCCCAGAGAGAAGAGCATTAAGTTCCGATGACGGGAATAAGCGTTTTGAAAGTCTGTGCAATATTTTCATGAGTGCATTTGTGGGAATTTTTCCCATCCGAAAGATTATGCTTTTCTGGAAATAGTCCCAGGGATTGATGTATTGAGAAATTCAATTTTTGAATTGTCTTACTTTGGCAACTGTTTAAAACTTGATTTCTAAATTCAGTTTGGCATCCTGATGAAAACGTGATTGTAATGAAAGCAAATAAAATTTGGTATTTTGATATTTATTGTAGTTAAAACTATGAACATTGAAAATTCCTAAAATTTCAACGGATTTGCAAAAATAATAATTTGTAAATGTAAATTTTGATGATGTCAAATGATTGCCAAGATTTGCAATTAAATGACGAACTTTAAAAGTAGGAAATTTACTAGGATAATGTGGATTAAAGCACAAAGTATACCGTGTTAATAAATATTACGTGTATATTAAATTAAAAATGTTTATTGTATTCAACATTTTTCAACGTGCGCCTTAGAACCAACTAAACGATAAGTAATCCTATCAGGGGCGTAGCCAGACATTTTTCATGGGGGGGTTTACGACTACTGCAACTCACATATATGCATACATGTGTGTGATAAAGGAGTGAAGAATATACATTTTGTATGGCAAAAAATTCCTCATGGGGGGGTTATGACCCCCCTAAATCCCCCGTTGGCTACGCCCCTGAATCCCATGTTAATATGATATATCCCCCGGCAGTTTCAACAGAAGGTAATACCTGATTCTTTTTTTGTTTTTTCGTTTAATTGTTCAATTTAGCACACAGTGCCGACGAACTTGTTGTTTCTATGGTAATTATAAAGCGGAAAGTTAAAAAATAAAATAAAATTAGGTACACCATAGATTAAAGTACAATGACGTACGTCATTTTTCGATCAGAAAACATTCAAAACGTCACATTCTGTCGACAGTACTAGATGCCACTTCACCTTATAAGGGGTAAATGCATAGTGCGCCTATGCAGTTATGATACTTAGGAAAATTTGTTACAGCATATGTGCGAAGGAAATGAAATGCAAAACAGAATAAGCATTTCTTTAAATCAGAGTATTTTTGAAGGTTAATGTGTTAATTGTTTCATGTTCATGTATTTTTATTTTCCCAATATTAAGAACTTCAAAAATTACTTCAGTTTTTGTTTTTGATTGTAGCATATAACAACTTAAGCCACAACCATGTATACTGCCTCTATGGATACTGTTAAAACTGGAATTGATAATGTTAAAATTGGAAATGACATTAATTACTCTTCGACATTGTTTTTATTTAATGCATTTAAAAGTGAATTAGTAAGTTGATGCTAATAAACTTTGACGAAAAAAAAAAAAAATCCACCACGATCGAGATAGTTTCGTAAACCTGAAGCGTGTGGAACCAGAGGTAAAGATATAAATCATTTACCAGACAAAAATTTGCTGAGAGTGCCGTTTACAGAAGATTTCCATAAAATAAACTGAGAATCTATAAAATATTACGGAAGACTTCTGTAAAACATACGGAAATAAACTGGCGTCTTGGCTGACAGTTTTTTTTTTCCGTTTTAATAGACTTTTTTCACTGTGTGTCGTTACTGAGGGAAGAGGAGCGCGGGCGGTCGATGGTTCGCTTCTCAGACGAAGAAGTGAAATAATTCGCGACAACGTAGCCGAACACCCAAGGACGGGACTTTCACAGGAGAGAGGGAATATTCAGACTCATCCCACGAAATAACAAACGCCTAAATCGATATCGGGACTACGATAAAAAAAATAACCTTATGTATGTACTATCAGTTGTATATGTTGGTTCCATGAAATAAGAAATACATGTTTCACTGCAGACTTTTTAACCTTACCTTTTTATCAATCTTCGTATGACACATGAAATAAAAAGTATCAGTATAATCGTCCGTACGGGAAGAACAAAAGCTTCCATGGGCGCCGGCAGAATATTTGGAATATTTCCCAGAGGGGGCAAAGACTACTTCAACGTATGGTTACCATGTTGGAAAGAGCAAAAAAGCAAAGGAAAACACTGCATACAAAAATCCAGGCCTCTTGCCCTATGCTGCCGGCGCCCATGAAAGCTTCACTTCAATTGCAAGAAAGTTCCAACACTCATACAGGTAGAAATGTTAGAAGCTTTCTAACAGTTCTAAGCTTTCTAACAGTTCTGAGCTTTCTAACAGTGTGAATGGTGGGATCTTTTAGCAGCTGAAGAAGAGCGGATCTTTTGTCCCACCTTATTGAAACGATTGTATTGATAAGGATATTTGTTTATGCGTTTCATTTTATAAAAGAATAAAACTAATTTTCCTCTTTCACATCAGTTTAGTGTTGCTTTTGATTTGCCAGCCTGTCTTTACGTGCTCTAATTGCCGTAAAAAAAAAAAAAAAAAAAGTCGTTGCTAGGAAATTTACTTGTGGATCATACCACGGTGACTCAATTAACATTTTCAGCTTAAAATGAAATTGATTTTTGTCACCGATTATTTTAAATGAAGTTAAGATACCTTTTTCAGCTTTGCAGTTACGTATTACACGTTCATAAGCAAGGACGCAATAGTTTAATTTTGAATTTTTATATAATGCTAAGTCTTTTTTTGTGCTACTAGAGTAACATTGAGACTATCAAATGTTACATCAGTCACAGAACTTACATAACCAAAATTACCAGTACTTAATTAAATATCAAAATATAAACTTTTGCTTCTTTATTTATGGTCCTACCATGCACGATCAAGGCTCGTGTGTCCTTAATTTGCTAAAATTCAGAACTCTCGAAAAATTATTCTAAAATTTCCTACTAATAGAAATACTCGAGAGAACTTATTTTCTTATTTTATAAAAAACATGACCACTTTTAAAATTTACGACCATTTTAAGATAAAATTTCAAAAGCTCGAAATTTTAGCAAATTTGGGACTAGTGGGAGCCTTGATGATGTAAAGCTGAAAACATTCTGTTAACTTTATTTTTAAATAATCAGTAAGCAAAATATTCATTTTTAATTCTTTTATTCCCACGGAATGACCCGCATATTATTTCTATGCACTATATGATAGGAAAACGACATATGTACCATGCATAGCTTTTTCACAGAGAAATACAAAATTTTCTCAATAAATCAATATCT
Source organism: Cheiracanthium punctorium (assembly GCA_038373885.1). Lineage (NCBI taxonomy): Eukaryota > Metazoa > Arthropoda > Arachnida > Araneae > Cheiracanthiidae > Cheiracanthium > Cheiracanthium punctorium. The sequence goes on along the minus strand of JAWZYV010019719.1, from coordinate 370,742 downwards.
GCATCATTGTTTAATAACACTTTCAGACCCTGCGTCTACATTTGAGGACACGAAAATTTTCCGTACTCTCGTACAAAATAGATGTCCAATTTGTACACACACACAAAGAAACAACAACAAAAAATCCTCGAATATTTAATAATTAGAATTTTCTGAACTATAAATTTAATACCTGAAATAATTTTAAAAAGTATATAATTTAAAGAGAAATTATTTAATCGGGTCTTAAAGGTTTAAAGGGCATTTTGGTGAGATTCACATTTTTCAAAATGAATATATGTTAGTGAAGTCTATAAATTATGCACATCATCAAAAGTAATGTACGTATCATTGATATTATTTTGTCATTTGTGGGTTTAATAGTAAAATACGAGGACTGTCCGGAAAGTATAGTACCCGTTTAGATATGATAGTTTCTTTTTTTAAATGAAGGAAAGTAAAAAATGACTTTGTTTAAAAGAAAGTAATATAAAATTACGTCTATCTTATTACAGAGAGAGATTTCACTGTATACTTATTTTTCACTATAGTCGTCACCGTTACTGAGGCATTTGTCGTATCTTGAAATCAATTTTCTTAGGTCTTACTCACAGTCTTTACCACCATATTTGCTAGCAATTTCTGCACACACACCTTTTTAAATTATCGCCACTTTAGAAACGTGACCCTTCAAAGAAATCTTTGAGTTTGGTGAAGTTACTTGGAGCCAAGTCTGGGCTATATGGAGGGGGTCAAAAACCTCTCACTAGTGCTTCCGAAGAAGGTCATTGATCGTTTGAGCCATGTAAAACCAGTGTTCCTAGCTTTATCACGCATAGGAACAGTGTCATATGTCAGCAACTTCAGTTATCTTGTGATAAATTTCTCTTGGAAGTATGTTTGAACAACACTTAAAAGCAGGGGCGGACGCTACCAAAGAAGTTTGAGGATTGAACCCCGTCTCCCATTAGATTAAGAAGCTACACTTTTAGAAGATTGATTTTCAAAATGTCCTCTGTTAGGACAAACAAAGAAGAAGCACCCCTAAGCTTTGAAAGAATTCTGGGAACACCACTGCTTTACAGGCGTGATTTTCGAAACATAGTCATTACAAACTGCTGTCATTCTTATAGCATAGTTTTAAATGAACAGGTTTCTGTCTGCAATGCTTTTTTGTCTTACAATTCTTTCAAATGAGGGTGCATTTAACTGTTTATTCAAATCAGGGGCGTAGCCGGGGGGGGGGATATCGGGATAACCGCCCCCCCCGAAATTTTTGGATTAGTGATGAAATTCTGTCTATTTATACACATATAAGTTCATATCCCCCCCCCCCCCGAAAAATTTTCCTGGCTACGCGCCTGATTCAAATGCCTCGTTTATGAGCATGGGCTTATAAATAATATTTTTAAGGGGCCAAAGAGATGCCTTTCTTTTACCTTTTTACTTCCTTGTGCAAAGTAAAGAAGTATTGTAATCTCGAAAAAATTTCGGTACTTAGATTTTTCAATGATTTTCAAATGAGAAAATTACCTTGTTTATTCTAGAAAATTTTACGTTAGTAGTTACACTAACTAGAGAATAAACCTGTAAAAATAAAACGATGTTTCACCTAACGCTGCCAAAAATATTTAAATCCTCAGGCAAAACAACCACCAAAGAGAAAACAACACCAAACTACAACAACGAAGTGGACGAATTTCGCCGATAACTACAGTTCACGTCTTGTCGTATTATTTAAGCAGTATCTGTGAAAAACCTGAATATTTTGTGACCTTATCGGAAGTGATTGAAGCATCAGTTATATTTCAATGGTCAAATTACTGAAAGGGAAAAAGTCAACTACTCGACATGTAGGAATGCAGCTCTGGGGGTAGAGCTGTCAATCCTTAGGTTGGCGACTTATCGTCTCTGTTGAATGACTTTTAAAAAAGAAAATGTTCTGTAATGCTCCCTTCAATTAAAAGTGTGTCCGACAGAAAAGAAATTAGTATACTCTTTCTTAATACTCACCCATTGACGGTGCTTATTCGACTTAGCATGTTTTCATCAGGAAAATCATAATAATCATCCAATTCTTCGTTTTTTATTTCAGAACAGCAGCGACTGGGGAAAGAAAAATTTGTGTAAATTAATGGTTCTAACCCTTCTGCGTGTGTGAATGCTTTTGATTTTTAAACTGAAGAAGGGTGGGCGTTTTATACCATGCAAAACGATCGTATTGATAAGTGTTTTTTTTTAATGTGTGCTATTTATTTTACAAAATTTTCAATTCATGTTATCTTGTCTGAATCAGCCAATGCTTCTCCATTTTTTGCAGAAAATCATAATGATTATATAAATTAACGGTTATAACCCTTTAATTTTGTGTAAATAGTGGAACATTTTAGCCACTGAAGAAGGGTGTGCCGGGCACAGCCAGCTGTCGTCAAAAAAGGGTCTCTCGATCTGTGGCACGCGATGAACGTTTCGATCGTCCGCCATCTTGCTGGTAGTTAAGTCGAGCGATGGCAACGGCTGCCCTTTTTTCAGCATTGGGAAAGGGTTGCACCTCAAAGGGTTAACGTACTACTTGAAGAATTATATGGTAATTCACACACTCTAAAAGACGGTGATAAAAAAAAAAAAGAGGCAGTACTATATTCAATTACAAAGTGAAAATGAAACAATTACGAAACATTCAGGAAAAAATCATAAACTCAAGAAATTTTGCAATATTTCTTTAGACTATTTTTGAAAATAATTTTCAAACTGAAGAAGTTTTATCCCGAAAGTTGCATGAGGCATTTAGGTTAGCTGCTAATATACGTGACAATTGAGCTATACTATGAGTATGTGCAATGTGCAGAATGCAGAGAGTCAAGAAACATTATTCATTTTTTCGAGTGTTTTAACGTCATTAGTTTGTTTTAAAAGTCTTTTGACGCCTATTGCTTTTTAAAATGAACAAATTATGAATGAAAAGAATTATGAAAATAGATTTTTTAAAAGTTTTTGAGAGGGCAGTCAAACATTATTAAGCCCTTTTCAGGCAGAATTAATAATTCTTATTCCTTGGGAGCACTTCAATTTATGTTGGCGATAAATAATCCGACTCTTGCAGTCGAAACAACGAAATGGTAACTGTAAAACGAACTGTAACTATAAAAACGAAAGAATAATTTCAGAAGTTGCCAAGTGATGACAAATACTGAAGCTGATCCGTTTTCTAAATTGAGGACTCCTGAAAGTATTCTGTCATAATTTTACATTCTATTCTTGGAACTAACTGTAATGAAATATAAGATAACGGTAATGAGTAATTTAAATTCGGGAATAACTTACACAGCTGCGCGAAGCTTTTTCCATATGCCCATTGCGAAGCAACGGATTCAAATCAATATCAGTCAATAAAGGAATCAATAAAAAATTAACTTAATTTCAAGGAAATAAGTGGACGAATTCAGTTTCGACGTAATCGTTTCAGAAATATCAAAATGAACTGAAGAACAATGAGCTATTTTCTTTGTTGTAGTAACGCCCAAAGTAACAATGGATTAATAATATAGTTTGTTAATGCCTGTATTGTTGTAATTTATTGGCTTTACATTGTTTTCTCTGCTATAACACTGTGAGATACTACAAATTCTGCTTTACTCTTCTTGCTGTTAAAAATACACTCAACTATAACCGTTTCAGGCGCTTTGTTTTCACCATGCAACCAATAAATTTTTACTTTAGGGAAGGAAATGGGGGCATTTTTGTCTTAAATTTGCAATTATTCCGGAGTTTTAATATCATATTCTAAATTGTCTTATGATTGTCGCACTTCATGCGCATCGCTTTACTAAGTAATGTGATCGCAAAAAATTTCGGTATCCAGATTTTGACGAAAGAATCGATTTTGATTACCACTAAATTTATTTTTAAGAGTTTTTGGGAGGCATCTCATTGTGCGCATGTATGTATGTTCATGTAAATGCATGTGCAATCCATTTTGACTAGTTTTTCCCTGACGTCAATACGTATGTATATAATTCGCGTATCTCAAAAACTGTAGCCGTAGAATGTCGAAATTTTATACTTACGATTGTTGTAACATCTAGTTGTGCACTTCCCTTTTTGGTCCCAATCCACGGGATAGTTTATTTACAGGATCCAACAAAAGATTTTTCATACATTGCGCTCTATGTTCAGAAATACATTAAAGCGTATTTTAGAGATATTAAGTTATTTCGAACGAATCAAAAGTGATATGTGCTGTTAAGAATTACAAAATGAACGACGACAGCTGACGTCGTCGACAGCTGTCGTCAAAAAAGGGTCTCTAGATCTGTGGGACGCGATGAAGGTTTCGATCGTCCGCCATCTTGCTGGTAGTTAAGTTGAGCGATGGCAACGGCTGCCCTTTTTTCAGCATTGGGCAACCTATCCGGCTGTTCTCGCATTCGTCCCTTATTCAGCAGATGTCAGTGCTGTTAAAAATAATCGTGAGAATTTTTTTACGGGAAATGACGTGCTAAAAAGTAAATGATTCTCGCGGAGGTATGTTACCCTCAACTATTTTTATAGAAATCCAATCTATTCTTCGTGACAGGCAACAGTCAAAACGTCAGAGTTTGGTGTCCTCACGGCGAGGACACCGCGCGTTAAAGGGATAAACTACAACAGCGGTGGGACGATGCAGAGACTGGCGGTTAGCAGTCTTTCCACAGGTGAGCCACAGAAGAGCTTGGAGAAACGGGAAGGTGAACTGGGTTGAGACAAACCACGGTTCCTTCCCGGCCTACTTCAAAAGGCTCTCTTTCAAAGAGAAACGGAATTGTAACTTCTGCAATCTGAGAACAACTGATAATAGTTTACATACTGCAGGCCTCTGTCCGGGGGTTACAAATACTGAGATATCCGTATTTTGGATCCAAAACGGGTCGTAACTATGTTCAGCAACTGTGTGCGGAGAGATAAAGTGCATCAGGTCCTGACCCGCTTCATATAAAGCTCTAGAAGACTCGCTAAGTTGATCGATTAAGATCAATTTAGATGATGCTCACTAAGTTTGATCGGGCAGCTTACAGATGAGAGGGAATGCTTCGAACATTTCTGTTCAGGGCCAGCTAGATAGAAGTCTGTTTCCTGATACTGGTGGTGCTTGTGTTATAAGTTCAAAATACTGGTGGTGCATGTATTTCAGGATTACAACAGAGTTCGCTGGAGTAATCCATGTTATAATCCTGATGGAGCATGCATTATGGGATAATACTGGTGCTGTATCTAATATCTGGGGGATCCAGCGGGTAGTCATTACTGAGAATCCCAGAAAGGAATTAATTGACTGAAGTTGAGTATAGCAGCGTATGGCATCAAAGTGCAAGTACTAACAAAATCGAAACGAGAAAACGATCTATTTAGGTAGAGCTGCAATATTCCTAGAATGCGCATGTTCTGTATGATGCTCTAAAATTGTTCTGATATAATCTTATCTAAATATTATCTTATCCAAAACTAATGAATAAATAAATAATGTCCTAGTCGGCATATAATCGAATGAGTAGTAATACTGTTAAACAACGATGTCTAAATAGCACGCTCCACTAGACGTATTACATTTATAATTCTTGAAGCGGTCAGACTGAATCGTTCATCTTAACGTCTAATTTATTTATTTACTTTTCATGCTGTTTTGACAAGTTTTGTGCGTTCTGATCATTGGGGGTAGCCGTAAAGATCTTACGAAAATTGAATTTTTAAGTTCCATCACCATTCATTAAATTTTGATCCATGAATGAGGAAAACTCTTCCGAAAAACGGCATTTTTAGTTAGCTTTTGGTGAATATAAACATCCTTATTGTCCTCCCCCTCCCCCCCCACCTAACCGACTTCGGCTCATGTTATTTCTTTCTATTTCCATGATTGAAAATGTAATTCAAAAAACACCATTTTGAGACACTAGAAAACATAAAATGGTTTGTAACAAACTATCTGAAGGGAATTCCAGCGTCCAAATTCCAGCAATATAATTTCCAATGCCATGTGGCTTTACAAGTGAATTAATTTGAAGACTGTGAGAGATTGGAGTTTGATTGAATAAAATATTTCTTTATAAAATGAGAGCGAGAGAGTTTCAGGTCCTGCCATAGGCATAATTCACGTATGGCAAGAACATAGAGAGAATGAAATGACCTCTTCAATGTTTAGATTTTTACTAAGAAAATGATAATAATCGAATATTTAATACCTTTTAGGAGCCTATAATATACTTTCTGGCTACGTTTCTGATGTATATGGATAAAGATAGAGGGTGATAATTTTTAAATTACGTGAAAGACGTTTCCATGTTTTATCATTTAGCTGCAACTCAAAGCTACACTTAGTAAATATTTAAAGAGCACTTTTAAAAAGGTTTGCTATTATTATTATTATTATTATTATTATTATTATTATTATTATTATTTGCTATATGTATTTCTTAAAATAATATTTTATGAAAGCAAACTTAAACCAGAAAAAATCATCCAAAGGCTGTGAACTAAAAATTGAGGTGAACAGAACATGTTCTTTGGAATGGAATGGAATTCTTATCCAACAGAACTCTCTTCAGTACTCTTAAGATGAATGAAAGCAAAAATAAAATTATATTATTACATACATATGTACATAGTACTATGAAGGGTGTCTCAAAACGATGTTAACGGACTTTAATTTTTTAGAGATAAGTGGACTAGGTAAATTAAAAGAAATGTTCAAAAATATAAGGTCGAAAATGCGACTACGTTAAGAAAAACTTCCTCTCGTTAATTTTAATTTGTATACAATCCCCGTACAAAAAATTCGTAATTAGTAAAATGTGCCCCATGCACTAATGTAAACTGAAATTAATAATGCAATTAAAGATTTAAAAAATTATAAGAAATATATCGAATTAACAGGAACACGAAGGATTAAAAGGAAACCATGGTTTATCAGGTATAACTGGGACCATAATCGTATCGGATAATCGTTAAAACAGTAAAAAAAAAAGAACGTATTGAGTCTTACCAGATTTTATTTCACGACGAAGATTTTCTTTTTTTTCTTTTCTTTCTTTTTACTTTCCGAACATGTACCATGTAAGGAAAGTATTGTAATCATGAAAAAATTCGAATTCGAGATTTTGGTGTATTTACACGTTTTGAGGTCTTCTGAATTCATTTATGCTATTTTTACGAGATGTATGTATGTATGTGTGTGTGTGTGTGTGTGTGTGTGTGTGTGTATGTGTGTTTGTGTGTGTGTGTGTGTGTGTGTGTGTATGTGTGTTTGTGTGTATGTGAGTGAACACGATAGCTCCTGAACAGGGCATGCGATTGAGCTCAAATTGGGCATATATGTTATAAACTACCGTCGCAAGACCGGTATTGATTTTGGTGTGTATAGGACTTACAGTTTTTCTACAGGGCTACGACAAAGATTTCTTTTACATTATGGCCTATGGAGGAAAATTCTGGAAAGTGCGCTAGCATTTAAACGGTACATTCGATTGAGCTCAAATTGGGTATACATGTTATAAACCACCTTCGCAAGACCGGTATTGATTTTGATGTGTATAGGACTTAGAGTTTTTCTACAGGGCTACGACAAAGATTTCTTTTACATTATGGCCTATGGAGGAAAATTTTGGAAAGTGCGCTAGCGTTTAAACGGTACATTCGATTGAGCTCAAATTGGGTATACATGTTATAAACCACCATTGTAAGACCGGTATTGATTTTTATGTTTATAGGACTTATAGTTTTTCTACAGGGCTACGACAAAGATTTCTTTTACATTATGGCCTATGGGGAGAAATTCTTGAAAGTGCGCTAGCGTTTAAACGGTACATTCGATCGAGCTTCAATTTGGTATATATGTTCGAATTATTCATCGATTAAAATTTATTTAAATGCTTGGTAATGATCTTAATCGTAAGTGTTCGGAAAGTCGAGTGGAGTTACTCCAGATTTTTTGAAGTAAAACATCTTTAGGCGCAACTAGAGAGTAACTCAGATTTTTTTTCTGACGGAAGTAACGCTCAGTAAAGGAAATGACGTATCTTTTTCCCCCTTGCTTCTTCATTCCGCCCTATCTGCAAAAACATTGCAATGTCAAGGACAAAAAGCCTGATAATTTCTACACCGTTTGTACGATCCCGTTGAAAATTTCCATAATCATGTATAAAAATATAGAAAACAATCTGCGCTACTTTAAAAATCTGAAAATCCAACCGTTCCCTCATTTTTAAGCGATTTTTCGCTATTTTCAGCAACATTTCAGATCCGAGAGTCAAAAAAGTTAATCATCTGCGTGACAAAATTAGCTATTGCAAGTGATTTTTACTTCATATTGACGTCACACTTAACAAGCTTTTTCCAGATTTATAAGTTTAATTATTTGCGGAACAGCTCTCGGGTGTTCGTTCCTGAGAAAGTCGACTGTGCTCCCTGCGCGTCGACATTACTCCCTACCTGTTTTGAAGCAAGATCTTGTATGATGACCCTGTTCAGTGGATAAGTGGACCGGCTCTTGTCAGAACCACTGTGTGAAGTCTTTCGCTGAACAGGCGGCGATCCTGCTGACTGTCTCTCACTGTTGTTACAGGCGGCGACCCATCCCGTCACCTCCGATAAACAAGGCCTACGCACCGAATACAGAAAGTGGCACTATAGTGCATTCCGTTGCTTTACTCACATGTTTTCAATGGCATTAATACAATATATAATGGAATTATGAGTTAACACTTGACATGATTGGTTGCCATGATACAAAAATATTGTTTGTCTGTACTTAAATAATATGTAATCTTTTAATATTGCTCATGTGTTCCTGAGTTATTTATAATAATGAGCCAAATGTAAATTTTTAACAGAATAATACTTCGAGCAAAAACAGCAGAGGAAAACAAAGGTTTAAGAACACTGCCATAGAAAAACGCAATAATAGACCCTACGTGCATTCGATACCAACCGACAGAAGAATACACCAGTTTAGGAACACATAACAAAGACATTCTCTCGATTCAAAGCCTACGGGAAACATTTTAAGAAAACAGTGAAAGAATAATAGTTCAACACGGATACTTCCTGGATGCTAACCCGATATCCAGACGGAACACCGGTTTAAGAACACGGATATGTAACACCACAAAGAAACAAACACTGGTTGCAAAGGGTTTAAGATCAAAATAAAGGAATAACAAATGGGCACTCCGTGGATTTTAACCCAACCTCAAGGTGGAGCAACGGTTTAACACGGGGATGGAACACCACAAAGAAACGGACCCTGGCTGCAATCATTCCCAAACAATAGATAGAACCTGCAGTTTAAAAACACGGATACAGATAAATAATTCGAAACCTACCAGCAGACGAAATCAACGCTTAAGAATACTGTGATAGAAAAACACACAAAAAAATTGCACTACCTGCATTCGAACCCAACAATCAGAGGAAAACATCAGATAAAGAACAGAGTTAAAGTATAATACTAGACTATGGACATTCCTTCCATTCAAACCCAAACTCCCGACGGAACAATGGTATAAGGATGGGCACTTCCTGGATTCTAAATAATTATCATGAATGACCGGTGATTCTTACTGGAGATTTTAATGTTAATTTTCGCTACCAAGAATCTCAGCCGTCAGTTGATTTTAAAAAAAGAAAAAATGGAACTAACTATGAATACTTCTCGACTTCAATCAACAACGCGTTTCGGTACAACGATAGATGCTGTATTTTCAAGAAAGTTAGCAAATTTAGAGGGTAAAATTTATGTTTCACAGTATAGTTAACACAAACCTATAATTTCATACATAAAATATTATGATGACATTCAAGTTCCTATTTCCAATGAATAATATGAATATAACATTTATATAATCTTTGTAAAGTACATGAATAATAAATATAATTAAATTATAATATGATATTTATTTTAATTTAAAGTTTAATAATTTCAGTGATATTTATCGTAAACGTCAAAGAAGTTTTACTTCAATCGCGCGTAAAGATTACACGCACACACTTTTTTTTTTTTGAAGTTCAACTTGATAAACAAAAATTTTTCTATGAAAGAGGATTAGCTGTACAAGAACCCATTACACTCACTGCTAATAATCAAATGAATAGACAACAGATTACCGTTTCTATAATTTCTTACTGTGAGATAATGATTAAGAATTTTTATAATTATTTTATTTCAATACAAAACTTAAATGTTTCTAACAAAAATTATTCAATGCAAAACTTAACGAAAACTTTTGTACCCAAGGGACAAACCGTTTCCGAATCATTGTATTAAAAAGACATTAAAAATATTTAAAACTCTTTAGAACTTGCATTCCTGATAGTGCCATAATTGATGAGAAATATTTAATCCATAGCATCCTTGCATTTCATTGTTTTTTTTACGCAATCAAAAACAGACAGAAACAACCTCTCATAATAAGATACACCGAGCTGTCTGAAGATCGAATGCGAAAAAACTACTATGCTATTCAAAATCACTGACGACTTTTTATCGCAATCCGGTTATACAGCATCGTTTAAAATCTTATTAGGAACAAATCTTTTCCTTTTTTTTTTGGTACCCAAGGGACTAAAGTCCTTTCCGAAATCTGGAAAATCGTTGCTCCAATTCTTGTAACTTTGGTTTAAAGCTGCATTGCTTCGGGAAATAAAAGACTAAAAAAATCAAGCTAAATATTGTTAAGAGCTTATGAATAAGGTGAATGTGTCATAATTTTGAAAATGGCACTTGGGAAAAAAAAATTCGTAACTGTTTTATTTTAAAAAGAGTAAAATTCATAAAATAAAAAAATATAAAAAATTGCTTGAGGAGGGATTGTGAAAAACTAACCGAATAAACGTTCGAAACTTGTTTCATCAGACGTTTAAGATAACGTATTATTTGAGATGCATGAAAGGTTTCATATAAATGCAATTTTTTTAATACTGTTGAATAGTACACGTTTTTAAGAGTTCGTTCAAAACAGTGTATCTAAATACATTTAAGAGCACTTTTTATGTTTGGTTGTAGCATTGGAAACTTAAAAAAAGAAACAAAAAATCAGGTGCAACATTACTTATACTACGTAACTGCACAGGAGTTAAGAGGAGGGAATTAAACTTAGAATTAAGACTGAAATATTTTAACTCAATCGAACGAAAATTATATTTTTTCTTCTTTTTGTACGGAGAATAGAAGGTGGAGACATCAAAACTTTTCTGCAACCCTCCCCCCTCCCCACACACACTCATACAAATGCCTTATCCGTATAATGGAGATGGGGGAATTTTATTAGATTACTTCCGTGTTTTTCTTCATGTCGAAAACTGATCTTAATTTAATTCATTCAATTTTTTATTTAATTAATTTTATTCTTTACTGTCCCTCATTTTCTGGAGAAAAAGTCTCCAATCAGAAACAAAATGAAACTTGTTGAACCAATGATTTTTCGAAAATTCGCAGTAGCATTGAATTATATTTTTGTGTGAATTTTTCAAAACATTCATTACGTTACATTTAAAAAATAATAAAGTGTTAATATGAAATTTGGTGCGATGTTAAGAAAGTATTATCTGTTTAAATCTACTGTCTTGAAAAATTATTAAAACTATTTCCAAAATTTCTCATCAGAAAGGCACACATGTTTGACGGATATATGAAAATAGATTCCTTACATGCAGGAGCAAATATCTTCGTAAAGTTTTAAAATGCGCTCTAGCTTTAAAATTATTAGGATCTAACTGCTAGTGTTCAAATACGCTATCTGACAATGTAAAAACGAATATGATTTTCTTAAAAGAAGAAAATTCACTTCGAATTACTTCATCATAACGGAAGATTAACGAAAAATTCCCACATAGCAGTAAGGTTTAGCAATGCCTCTCCACATATAGAAGATACAGCTGAACTGGGTTCAGTTTCGGAAATTTATTTATTTATTTTTGACTCCAAACTTAATCAATATCAACGGGATAAATCGGCAAGAGTGGTCAATCTCGGCAACTTTTGACATATCACTTATACTGCCGCTAGTGGCAGCCCTTTAGACAATGGTTTAACCCTTTAACGTGCAGTGTTCCCGCTCTGGGAACACCAAACTCTGACGTTTTGACTGTTGCCAGTCACGAAGAACAGATTTGATTTCTATAAAAATAGTTGTAGGTGACATAACTCCACGAGAATCCTTTACTTTTTAGCACGCCATTTCCCGTAAAAAAATTGTCACGATTATTTTAAACAGCACTGACATCTGCTGAAAAATGGAAGAATGCGAGAACAGCTGGATAGATTGCCCAATGCGAGAAAAGGGTAGCCGTTGCCATCGCTCAACTTAACAATCAGCAAGATGGTGGACGATCGAACCGTTCATCGCGTGCCACAGATATAGAGACCCTTTTTTGACGCAGCTGGCTGTGCGCACAGCTTGCTGGTAGTTAAGTCGAGCGATGGCAACGGCTGCCCTTTTTTCAGAATTGGGAAAGGGTTGCGCCTCAAAGAGTTAAAGCCGGTCAAAATTTATTAAATATCGAAATGTATAATTGGGAGTTAAAATGCATACAATTCGATTGCAATGCAATATGACATAAGAGATATTTTATTAGGAGACCAGAAAGTGCAGATAATCATCTTGTAAATACAAGAAAATACAGCAAGCCGTTTTTGCGGACCTCAACAAAATGAAATTTATCTTCAATCACGTGATTTAAATTGTATTTCAAATTTCCTTAGATCAGCGGGAAAGTAACGTGCCCTCGGTGCATTTTTGGGTCGTTCTTTCTCTATTTTTTTCTTCTCCTCCTTATTTCATTGACGTCACATTCAGCAACAATCAAGCGACGTGATCAAGTTGAAGTTCGCTGCCTCAATATCTGTAAGAGAGGTCAATTCAAGATTGAGTGTTTCAGCATATATATCTCAGGTATTTTTCTCTCATCTCGAGAAAAATCTTGAGAATCAGCAGGTTAGCTGAAGAGAGTATCTTTTTTTGTTACCTATTTTAATTCTAACGGTTTTGTTTTGAGGATTGAAATAAAGTGCACGAGTTTGAAATTTTTATAAAATTCTTTCTTGGATGGAAGAATTGATTCTCTGACCAATTAAAAGAAAGAAAAAAAAAGTCTTATAGAAGTTGAAAAAATCTTGACTTTGTAAATTTCCGAGATAAATAATTGAAGTGTCGGAAATGTAATAAAAATGTTATGTATTGGAAAATCTGATTAAAGTAAAGATAAAATAGTAGCTTTCGGAAAGTGTAAAATAGCTGAAATTGCGATAAAGAAAGTATGCTGATTGCGACCATTATGATACACTTTCCGACTTAAATATATTTTTCGCATAGACACAACCTTATAATCATGGTTTAAGAAAACTTAAATCAGATTACTACTTGATTAGAGTAATTAAAATTAGAAATTATTTACTTCAATGTTTGCATTTCAAATGAGACTAATATATGTCGTAGAGTTTTTTACAATGTTCCAAGGCAAGTCATTTAGTATAACTTCCATTCTTATTGTAAGTATCTATAAGCCGATGCACAATGTTTGCGATAGTGTTAGAATTTTCTACACGCTTCAACAAAAAATTTCCAGCTAACGTAAAAGAATGATATAATTATTTCTTACGAAGAGATATTCCTGTTCGCGTGTTAACCGCTAAAATTGAAAAATTTTGTAAAAAAAGTGGAAATTTCTAGTTTACATTAACGAAGAGGCATAAGACAAAATAGGCAAAGGCAAAATGGACATTCTTTTTCGTGCTATAAAGAAGCTATCTTAAAGGTAAATATTAGAGTTCTTCCATATTTTGCTCTAAAATTTATTAATATTTTCATAAGCCGGGCATTTTAATTACTCTGCGAAAATTTCCATTTTCAAAAATTTTCTGCGGGTATTAATATTAAAGCTTTAAAGAGAGTTTTTTTAATACAAAATTTCCTTAGTAGCATGCAAATTTTAAACAGCTTTTCTTTTCTTTTTCTTTTTTTTTTTTTTTTCTCGCTGTTGCGACTCTCAAAATTTCACGTTTGAATAAATTTGCGTCAAGACCCTTAATGTAGCAAAAGACACAAACATAATTTTTTTTTTTCAGAATTAGCTTACTTGCGTGTGCATTAATAATGTTTCAAAAATCTAATTTATCAGGTTTCGGCTACGCAGTAATTCTTACCCGTGGAATATCGGTTCTCAAAATGCACATTATTCACGCTCATGAAACTTGTCAGTGAGTAGAACACTGTGATAAACGACACGCAAAATTCATGTAACTTCATTTATTGCCGCAAAATTAACGAGGAAAAATTAATTTTTGGTTACGAAAGAGAGTTAGGGTCTCCCTCCCCCCCCCCCGAAAAAAAAAAGAATTTAACGTAGTGATCCGAAAATATTTTATTTGGCTCGAATCGGTAAGTAGAAGAAAAATTTACAGGCTTTAGGAAAATTGTAATTAAGCATTGGATCTTTTCCGAACAAGCAATAAAGCTAGATCACGCTTATACAGTCATAAAGTAAATAACTTTTAAAAAAGGTCACACATCAGCATGATATTTTTCAGGATGTCCATAGGCCTTAATGTATTGAAAGTCTTGGGGGCGACTCTGAATAAAGTATCCAATCATTCAAGACAATCAATCAGACTTTAGATATTTTTCCACCTCACTTCTTAGGATTTTCCATTATTTATAGCCAAAACTTCCAATTTTCCCTGAATATTTCTGTTAAGATAAAATTTCCTTACTATTCCAGTTTTTTAGTTTTCCTTGATCGATGGCAATCTTGTATACGCCTAAAAAAATCTGGTGGGGCTGTGCTGAGGCACTCGGTAGGCCATTGGTTAACGTGAACAAATGAAAACAAGATTGATTTTGATCTAATAGGGTCACACTGAGAAAAATCCGACCAACTTTCCTTGCAAATCAAGTTTCCGGCCGATTTTCTCCGCCGTTACCTTGACGACTGCGAACTCCAACTTTTTTCTTTCCGAAGGAAAAAATCCGAGTCGGACGAAATTTCGGCCAATCTGAGTACTTCTTCCTGCTGCGTCATAAGCAATTTCGAGCAATGGCGACTATGTTCGAAGCTTGGCAGCTTGGCACGATGTCAGAATCACGTGTAAATAAAATTATGGCCGCGTTTAAGTGGACTTTGGAATTAGAGATCGCTGCCCATCCGATGCTGCCGAAATTGCTGCCGATCCGATGTAAATATACCGACGCACGATAAGTAAAATATGAACCTGCACGCCAAATCAGCGATGCGATGACTATTTGGCGTCGGAGAGAGTTTGTTTACTTTTGCAACCCTTACCCTAGTAGCACAATTAGTCCCGAAGACGTTTAAAATACGTTTTTTAACGTCAAAAAACGTGTTTCCAACGTTATTTGAACGTTTTTTGAACTAGTTGTGCTACTAGGGAAAAGATAACCACGCCTTCAAGTCCGTCGGAAAAGTTGGTCCAGCACGAAGTTGCTCGGATTTTCTCTTTAGTGTGATAAGGCCTTAAATAATTTAATACTAACCGTGGCGTGACCACAGTTGATAACAAGTGAATATGCAAACGATTTATGGGCGGTATTTTCACTTGTTATGTCCATGTAAATTGGTATAGACAGCAGCGATTGAGGTGCTAGAGGGATAAGCGGCAGCAATACACTTGCTTGAGGAGTCGGCGTTGTCTACTCTGCTTGCCTTGACAGCTTTGAGACGCTCCCGAAATCTCCTCGGTCGCTCGGCGCTGGCCATAGGGGTACTTGGGGGGTGGCCGGTGGCCCATAACCCCATCTTTCCAACGATTGCCGGGATTTATATTTCCGGCTGGCTGAGGCCGACCGGTCGGCCTCAGCCAGCCAGTCGACAGGTCGGCCTCCACGGGCTGAGGCCGACCTATTGAATTTTTATAATTATTTATACATTTCCCGGTTATTTTTACCTGTAAGTAGTGTCTAAATTACACTTATTTTTAATTGTATCCATCTGCCAAGAAAAAGTCTATAAACACACGAAAGAATAGCCGCGCTAGCTCGTCTGAGTCTTGAGTTGCACTGATTAGAAAGACTCAAACTCAAGGCCATAAAAACGAGTTTCCTTTTAAAGCTAAATAGCCATACTAGATTTATGTTTCTAAGACTAATAGTCTTGTAATGATGAATATAAAACGATATAGGCCTTTTCGTTGCGGTCTACTTTTCTGGCCTGGTACTCGTGTGGGATTTTAAAGACGTTTCACGTCAAAAATCCCCAAAGCTAATAGAACGATCATTATACAACAAGCATGCAATAGTTTTTTTTTTTTTTTTTTTTTTTTTTTTTTTTTTTTTTTTTGGGGGGGGGGGGGTAGTACACAATTTAAAAATCGGTATTATTACTGCCTAGTTGAAAGTCAACTTTTTTTGTTTTTTTTTCGGGCGCTGTGCATTATTTATCTCAATAACTTCGATAATTAAAAATTCTTGCCAAAAGTTCTTGACTAACAATGGAATAAACTCTAGATATCGCACAGAATTTCAAAGGATATCGATATGGAAATGTCAACGATTCCATGCCCATTGTCCTTTATTCCATGCCTCTTAAAGAAGATGACCGATCATAATGTTTTGGCAAGAAACCAAATGTTTGAAGACGTAGCTTGATTTATATCCAGTCATTTTGGCTGGTCAAGGGCTTTCAGGAAATCATTTAGTAAGCATTCAAATACCTTAAGCTTTCGAATATACATATATATATATATATATATATATATACTAGCTGACCCGGCAAACCTTGTTTTGCCATATAAATTATTCCTAGGATTATTTTAGTAGAAAGAAATGACTAACTTATTGTAAGTTTGTGAGGATGTGGTATATGAGTGGAAGAGGCATGGAGCGTAGTGAACGATGCTGGAATATAAAAATAACACAATACCAAACATTTATATTTTTAATTCATTGTAATTTATTCTTTACATTTATATATATCGCTAATTACAATAATTTTACTAAAAAATAATATCAATCCCTTAACGGAATAGAGTGAACAATATTTTTAGCTAACACAAACAAACTGCATGGTTTGCCCACTCGAGATCATGCCACGTATAATTGTCCGTGTGAAAAACATGGCGTGCTCAAATTTAAGCTACAAACAAACATAGTTGGCCTTGAGACTTATTCATAGTCATTCCATAAAAAAATTTGTCCAAAAAAATATAATAATAAAAGGATGAAAATCTGAAACATTTTCAGATTTTAAATACTCACTATAGCGCTATATATTAAAATCGTATCATAATTTATGCGTCGTCCCTATTTTTCTCTCATATTCCATTAAGTTGGAAAGTGTATATTATTCATGACTGTGCTGTATTTTTTCTTCTTGTTTCGTAAAACCCATCTTTGGAATCGAAATCTATCTTAAAATCGTCTACTAAAACGTCTAATCACTATTTTACAATATTCGCCAAGTATATTACAACTACACTTCATCGTTCTATATATTGTTTCGAATGCGCATCATAATACATGCGTATACCATGCATGTCTTTCTGGGGTTGATTCCTACTTTAACGCCTCGACTCTCGCCAAGGTGGCGATCATTAAACATATGCAGTTACAATGACAATTTTTTGCATTTATGTGGCAATCATAATTTAGAATTAAAATGGCGATTTGGAACAACATGTAAGCACAGCATGCCGTTACATTTTTATTTATTTTGGATTGCCAATTAATGTAGTTGTAATAATAAAGTGTCTTCAAATTCCTTAACTGGTGCGTTTATCGCTAATTTGTTTACTTTAGTTTTCATCTAGTTCTTTTGGTAGCGCCGAAACGGTACGTACGTATTATGCCGGCGGTCACTTCCGCCAAACTACTTTTTCGTCAAATTTGCTGGCAAACTATTGCCAGTCGTATTCCAAACCGTCAACAATTTCATGAGCCCGGCATTTATCTTGGTGAAAATTGCTTGTCTTGAAGGACCGCCGGGATAATACGTAAGTACCGTTGAAACTTGTGCATTACTCCCAGAGACCCATGACTGCAAAGCTCGCCAAAGTACGGGGATTTTTTAGGTTGGCGAGAGTGGGGGGCGTTAAAATAGGAATCAACTCTTTCTTGTACCATAAAACACATCTTTGGAATCGAAATCTATCTTAAAATCGCCTACTGAAACTGTTTTACAATCTTCGCCAGGCATATTCGTCCTATAGGCATATTCCAACTATGCCGCATAGACATGAAATGGGAATCATAATCCATGAGTGTACAGTGTTTTCCTTTCTTGTTCCACAAAGCACTTCTTCGGAATAGAAATCAATATTAAAATCGCCTAATAAAACTGTGTTACAATATACGCCAGGCGTTTTCTAACTATACTCGAAATATATTTATAATAAATTGTCACGTTTTGGCTCCCCATTTAGCGATCCATTATCAAAAATTGCAAATCCTTGTGCGACTTTCAACATTTTATTAACGCCCCCCCCCCTCTCCACGTTATCTGGCAAACACATTTGAAAAGGGACTCGATGCGCTAATGCCTAGACAAAAATCCTGATTGAACTTATTAGCACTCTGGTGCTAAAAATTTTGAGGTGGACCGCCCTTGTGACTTAGGGGTATGAGACAAAATCATATTCGCAGACCTAACGAATATACATATAAAATTTCTTTAAAATCGGTCGAGCCGTTTTGGAGGAGTATGGTAACTAACACTGTGACATGAGAATTTTATTTATTAGATATACCCAATATGAGTTCAATCGAATGTACCGTTTAAACGCTAGAGCACTTTCAAGAATTTCCCCCCCCCCCCCCTAAGCCATAATGTAAAAGAAATCTTTGTAGTAGCACAGTAGAAAAACTAAAAACTATAAGTTCTATACACATGAAAATCAATGTCGGCCTTACGATGGTGGTTTATAACATATATACCCAATTTGAGCTCAATCGAATGCCCCGTTTAGGAGCTATCGTGTTCACTCACATACACACAAACACACACACACACACACACACACACATACAAACATGCATCTCCTAAAAATAGCATAAATGAATTCAGAAGACCTCAAAACGTGTTAATACATCAGAATCTCAAAGTCGAATTTTTTCATGATTACAATACTTTCCTTAGAGGGTACATGTTCGAAAGAAAAAAGAAGGAAAATCTGAAACACTTTCAGGTTTTAAATACACACTATAGTGCTATATATTAAAATCGTATTATTAGTTATACGTTGTCCCTATTTTTCTTACTTATTCTATTAAGTTTCAAAAGTGTATCATTATTCATGACTGTGCTGTATTTTTCTTGCTTGTTTCGTAAAACCCATCTTTGGAATCGAAATCTATCTTAAAATCGCCTACTAAAACTATTTTACAATCTTCGCCAAGTATATTACAAATATACTTCTTCGTTTTATATATTGTTTCGAATGTGCATCATAATCCATGAATGTACCGGTTTCTCTTTCTTGGATTGATTCCTACTTTAACGCCTCGACTCTCGCCAAGGTGGCGATCATTAAACATATGCAGTTACCATGACGATTTTTTGCATTAATGTGGCAATCGTAATTTAGAAATAAAATGGCGATTTGGAACACCATGTAAGTAAAGCATGCCGTTACATTTTTATTTATTTTGAACTAGCTAAAGTACCCGTCCTCGACGGGTTAGTGAATGAAAATTTCCAAAAAGCAAGAACTTTCGTCAGCATTGTAGGAGTACACAGAATGGATGTAGTATGTTGCCAAAGTAAAGAAAGCGAAGTTATAATTTTCATGTATTGTTAAAATATTACAGGTTAGAGAGTAACTAAGTAATATCATTTCATTCGCTTTAGTTGTAATTATGGGATGCGCGAACGAATATTTACGCATATTGAAATAATTTTCGCAAAATCTCAAAATTTAATCAACATTTTTGAAAAATTGGAAGCCTAGAATTTAAGTTGATTGACAAGTATCATGTCACCCAAATTCGTTTCATTCCCTGCAGTCTTTATTTCGTGATGCCGGAACAAATTTTCAGCATTTTAAAACGATTTTCGAAAAATCTCAAAATGTAAGCAAAATATTTTTAAAATTCAACGCCTATAAATTAAGATTACCAACTACCTATCATATCACTCAATTTTGTATCATTCGTATTAGTCGTTATTACGCGATGTTTGAAGAAATATAAACGTATTTTGAGAGAATTTTCTCAAAATCTAATAAAAATGTTTAAAAAATTGGACTCCTATAATTTATGTTGAGCAACCATCTATCGTGTGACCAAATTTCATATCATTCGCTTTAGTCGTTATTACGTAATACGGGAACAAAGATTCACTGAGTTTTAAACGATTTTCACAAAATCTCAAAATCTGATGGATTTTTTTTAATTAGATGTTTATAGTTTAAGGTGAGTGACCACCTATCATTTCACCAAATGTCATTTTTTCACCTTTGCAGTTATACGTGATGTGCGAACACAAATTTACGCAGTTTGAAATGGTTTTCGCAAAATTTCAAAATCCAATCAAGATTTTTTTTTAATTCGACGCCTATGTTTTAAGTTGAGTGACCACCTATCATGTCACTCAATTCCATATCATTCGCTTCAGTCGTTTTTACGTGATGCTTGAACACAAATTTACGCAGTTTGAAACGATTTTCGCAAAATCTCAAAATCCAATCAGAATTTTTTAAAAATTGGACGCCTATGTTTTAAGTTGAGTGACCACCTATCATGACACCCAATTTCATATCATTCGCTTTAGTCGTTTTTGCGTGATGCTTGAACACAAATTTACGCAGTTTGAAACGATTTTCGCAAAATCTGAAAATCTAATCAAGATTTTTTAAAAATTCGACGCCTATGTTTTAAGTTGAGTGACCAACTATCATGACACCAAATTTCATATCATTCGCTTCAGTCGTTTTTACGTGATGCTTAAACAAAAAAAGCGTCACGGACAGAATGACAGAAGGACAGAATGACAGAATGACAGACAGACAAACTTTTTTTTGAGGGTCCGATCGGATTCCCGGGTGCTTGAAACGGATAGAAATCGCAAAATTTTTGAATTCCAAGAAATGTACAGACAAAAGTCTAATTTTATTTATATAGATAGATTGCCAATTAATGTAGTTTTAATAATTAAGTGTCTTCAGATTCCTTAACTGGTGCGTTTATCGCTAGTTTGTTTACTTTAGTTTTCATCTGGTTCTTTTGGGAGCGTTGAAACGGTACTTACCGTATCGTACAATCGTATTCCAAACCATCAACAATTTCATGTGCCCGGCATGTATCTTGGTGAAAAATTGCTTGTCTTGCCGGACCGCCGGGATAATACGTAAGTACCGTTAAAACTTGTGCATAACTCCCAGAGACCCATGACTGCAAAGCTCGCCAAAGTATGGGGATTTTTTAGGTTGGCGAGAGTGGGGATGTTAAAATAGGAATCAACTCTTTCTTGTACCATAAAACGCATCTTTGGAATCGAAATCTATCTTAAAATCGCCTACTGAAATTGTTTTACAATCTTCGCCAGGCATATTCTTCCTGTAGGCATATTCCAACTATACCGCAAAGACATTTTAAATGCTGTTTGGAATGGGCATCATAATCCACGAGTGTACCGTGTTTTCCTTTCTTGTTCCACAGAGAACTTCTTCGGAATAGGAATCTATATTAAAATCGCCTAATAAAACTCTTTTACAATATACGCCAGGCGTTTTCTAACTATACGCGAAATATATTTATAGTAAACTAGCTGAAGTACCCGTTCTTCGCACGGGAATGAATGGACTTTTTGATATTACGATTTGTGGTGATTACTATTCATTGTAATAAACAGATATAGCAAAGTGGATATCGCGTTATATTGTGTCCAATAATCATGCATACCGAATTGCAAGGCAATCGTTTGTACGGTGCAGAAGGCCATGCGGCGTAGCGCAATCTAGTGGCGAGTTTTGGCAGAACGGATACGGCGAAAATATTTTTCGCATTCAGATATCGATGTATACGAATTTTCATGACTATCGGCTGGACAGTCCTGAAGTTCATGTGTTGACGCGACATCTAGTGGCAAGTTATAGGAAAATGGATAGTGCCAAACTCTTCCCCGTGTTCAAATATCTATGTATACCTATTTTCATAGCGATTATTTGCACAGTCAAGAAGTGATACACTACAGGCCCATCTAGTGGTTCAATAAAGTAATGATTTGCTACAGCGCCGACAAGTGGCGAGTTTTAGCAAAATGGATAACGCCAAAATATTCTCATTGTTCAAATAGCTATGTATACTGATTTTCATAGCGACCGTTTGAATGGTCAAGAATTTGGCCTGCTGCAGCGTCATCTAGTGGCGAGTTAAAATAATAATGCATTGCGGTGTCATCTAGTGGGGAGTAACATCAAAAGGAACGCAGTTAGAATATATTCTTCGTGCTGAAATGTGTAAGTATAAGAAATTTTATGCCGGTCGAACGGTATAGAAGTTGATGCTTTGCAGCGCCATTTAGCGGCAAGTTACAGCAAAATGGATAGTGAAAAATATTCTCCGTGTTCTAATATTCGCGTGTACCAAATTTCATCGAAATCGGTTGGACGATATTCGCATAGCAAACGGCTAAACGGAATAGAATTCAACGTTGTGCTGCGGCACCAAGTGGCAAGTTAAGGAAAACGGATAGCATAAAAACCTTCTCCATCATAAAAGACTTAGGTGAACCAAATTTCATCGTGCAACGGTGCTCAACGGTGCTGGAGTTTTTCAACCTCATAAACACATACCAACATTCATTTTTATCTATAACCAGTGTTATTATATATACCAGTCTCAAATAAAATCCAGTTTCAAATCTAAGCCTCGCCAAAGTGCCAACATACGCCATTTTGCAAGAGTTTTTTCAGGGAATCATTCGAAGCATTGACTTAGCAGCAATCAATATGGGAAATGGTTCGACCGCCAAAGAGTAGCACGCATTTATTTGAAAATTGGAATTCCTTAATACAGCCGATTTTTTTTAAAATTATCAATTATAATGTGTTTTATTCATCGTTACTCCGATGTACTAAATGAGAAGATTTCAATTTTCTGAAATTTGGCGGAATTCCCCCAACTTAAATCAATGTACTCAATTGGCCATAATTCTGAAGTTAGATCGCTTGAAATCCCTTAATAACTGCATTATTTCTTCACGGATCATTAAAATTTAACGCTGTATTCTAATAAAACCTTTGCACTTGTTTTCAAAAATCTATTTCCTTAAGCTCTCAATAAATTGCGCCAAGCCGAAAACTGTGCAAACCGCTAGAACTCACTCAAAATCCATATTTAAGCCATTTTATTTTTTCGCCAAACTAAAAAAATTTACACATTAGCCTCGGAAATCTTCAATTCTTATTGTTTTGCGTGTAAAGCATTACATTCCTGCTCTGATTTCCCATGCACACGACATTATAATTTAAAAAAAATAACCTTACGGATATAAACTAACAAAAAAAAAAATCATTATTATTCTTTTATTTTTACTTTGAGAATTTAAAACATTTTATTCGGCAAAATCGCCACACATGGCAACCGCGATCCTTATTTCACACTTTTTTCACTACAGGGGTTACAATTACGGAAAGCTTTTTGCGTGAAGAGCATAAAAAATCTCTTAAATTCCGGGAACGGGTGGACTTTCAAAGTTTTAAAGTGGAATACGATTTATTCTATATTATTTTACATATCTGTGCTAAATTTCAGGCCGATAGGTCCATTTTTGTGGATTTGTATACGAACGACATTTTATTCGGCAAAATCGCCACACATGGCAACCACGATCCTTATTTCACATTTTTTTCACTACAGGGGTTACAATTACGGAAAGCTTTTTGCGTGAAGAGCATAAAAAATCTCTTAAATTCCGGGAACGGGTGGACTTTCAAAGTTTTAAAGTGGACTATGATTTATTCTATATTATTTTACATATCTGTGCTAAATTTCAAGCCGATAGGTCCATTTTTGTGGATTTGTATACGAATCAAATCCACAAACAAACAAACAAACAAACAAACAAACAGAATTTCATTTTTATTTATAAGATTGTCGCGTTTTGGCACCACATTTAGCGATCCATTATCAAAAATTGCAAACCTTGTGCGATTTTCAACATTTTATTAACTTCCCCCCCCTCTCCACATTATCTGGCAAACATATTTGAAAAGTGATTCGACACGCTAATGTCTACACAGAAATCCTGATTGAGATGAATAGCACTCGGGGGCTAAACATTTTGGGGTGGGCCGCCCTTATGACTTAGGGGTATGAGACATAGTTAAAAACCAATTCTATGACCTAACGAATATACATAGAAAATTTCATTAAAATTGGTCGAGTGGTTTCGGAGGAGTTAGGTGACTAACACTGGGACAGGAGAATTTTATATATTAGAGAATATATATATATGTAATAAAAATAGAAATGAAAACCAAACAAAATGTAGTTCTGTCTGCGGAAAAATGACAAGAGTTTTATGTAATTCTAAGTGGAAACTATTTTATGCAACTATTGCCTAGACATTTATGAACTAACGACGGTACTTAAAAGCAGCAGGAACATTAAATTATTTAATAAATATGGTTATTTATCATTGCTTCTCATAAAATCAACGTCCAATGTTTCTTCTTAATCATCTATATATTGTTTTTATGAAACTAGAAATAATATTAACCAGAATAGTATGTCAGACGAGAAACTAATGTCATTTTTTCGTATGTCAACATTTTGGCCAGCCAAAACTACTGGAGTTAACCCTTTAACGCGCAGTGTTCCCGCTCTGGGAACACCAAACTCTGACGTTTTGGCTGTTGCCAGTCACGAAGAATAGCTTTGATTTCTATAAAAATAGTTGCGGGTGACATAGCTTCACGAGAATACTTTACTTTTTAGCACGTCATTTCCCGTAAAAAAATGGTCACCATTATTTTTAAACAGCACTGATATCTGCTGAAAAATGGAAGAATGCGAGAACAGCTGGATAGATTGCCCAATGCTGTAAAAATGGGCAGCCGTTGCCATCGCTAGACTTAACTAAACGGCTGCCCTTTTTTTCAGCATTGGGAAAGGGTTGCGCCTCAAAGGGTTAATACTATGATATTTGGCAGGTATGTGAGTTCTTTACTGTAGGTGCTAGATTGCAGAACATTTCCCAAATTTCGTAACTTATGGGGGATAGGGGAC
Organism: Cheiracanthium punctorium; assembly: GCA_038373885.1. Taxonomy (NCBI): domain Eukaryota; kingdom Metazoa; phylum Arthropoda; class Arachnida; order Araneae; family Cheiracanthiidae; genus Cheiracanthium; species Cheiracanthium punctorium. The sequence continues at coordinate 345,558 of JAWZYV010019719.1, read as the reverse complement.
AAAAACATTCTTTTCACATATTCTGCGTGATCTCAGAGAAGAAAATAAATATCCATAAAATTCTTGCTGTAAAATGCAACACTTACGAATACCTAAAAATTTGAAAATATTCTGAAAACAATCCTCCATAGAGAGTAGAAGTGAAAAAAAGGGAGGTTGGCCATTTTTACTAAAAGAAAAATAAAATTTATCTATAAAATTCTCTTACTTCAAAACTTAACAATTATGAGTATTATACTTAGTTACAGCTTGTTTGTAATTTCAATATTTACTAAAAATTGTTTGTTTAAATTTTATCTAAAATAACGACATTACTTTCCGATACATTGGTATTTTCTCCCACTTACTTATCTGATGTTGAGCAGACTAAAAAAAACTGAGCGATAATATAATTTCAGACATTGGTGCTACGGTTAAAGAAATATAGTATCTAAGAATATGTAATTTAATAGCTTTTTTATTTTTCTTTCTTCTTTTTGTACCCTTTATAGAATTTACTGAACACATGGTGGAAAACACAAGAGACTTTTTTTTATTGCTGATTAAGTAGTCTCATACTTGACCGCAGTCTTTTATGTAAATTATTTGGAGCGAAATATTACTGCCATTTAAATTACATTAGATTAAAAAAAGTAAGACTTTTCTTACATACATGGAATGCAAGGAAAAGAAAAAGTAAAACTAGAAGAAGAACGCTTCACGTGAATGCTAATTGATTGCACATTGGTAATTTGCTCACTAATTAAACTTACGCGTCAGGATACTGTTCTTTTTTTACGTTAGACATCGTAATTGAATTTACAGCAGACCTAATTATTTGGGGTGGTGCGAGGTCGATATTTTTTCGAGGAAGACATTTCTAGATCAGTGGCGTTTTCATGGAATAACAGACTATTAGGATCACGCAAAGCGTTTCGAAGAATTTTTTTCATTTTTGGAATCTATTTTTTATGTTGAGTAAAATAATATAAGTTTTCATTTAAGTCTCTAACATAGCACAGAACATTTCCTTATTTGTAAAAAAAAAAAAAAAAAAAAAAATATGAATTCCAAAATTTCGTTGAATTAGTGCGTTTTAGAAAAAAGTTACGTATAAAAATCTTAAAAACTGAGTCTGACTTTAGATCAATTTGATATTTTTTTGTTGTTCAACAACTACTCCGAAACAAAAATATTGGCGGACTTCGAAAAAGATATTCACAGATCCACTTTGATTCGTAAAGCGTATTTTTTTCTTTCTTAGAAGTTGCCTGTACAGTAAACTCTCGATTATTTGCGGAACGGAGTGGAACGATAACCACAAATAAGTTAATTTCGCGGATAATCCGCTAAATAGTTGAAAAAGGACAAAAATCAACACAAAAATGCATTTAACCCTTTAACGCGCAGTGATCCCGCTCTGGGAACACCCAACTCTGACGTTTTGACTGTTGCCAGTCACGAAGAATAGATTTGATTTCTATAAAAATAGTAGCGGGTGACATAGCTCCACGAGAATCCTTTACTTTTTAGCACGTCATTTCCCGTAAAAAAATGGTCACGATTATTTTTAACCGCACTGACATCTGCTGAAAAAATGGAAGAACGCGAGAACAGCTGGACAGATTGCCTAATGCTGAAAAAAGGGCAGCCGTTGCCATCGCTCGATTTAACTACCAGCAAGATGGCGGACGATCGAAACGATCGAACGATAGACGATCGAAACGATAGAGACCCTTTTTTGACGCAGCTGGCTGTGCGCGAGCACAGCCAGCTGCGTCAAAAAAGGGTCTCTAGATCTGTTGCACGCGATGAACGTTTCGATCGTCCGCCATCTTGCTGGTAGTTAAGTCGAGCGATGGCAACGGCTGCCCTTTTTTCAGCATTTGGAAAGGATTGCGCCTCAAAGGGTTAAACCATTTTTAAGACTCATAATAGTAGTAATACTATACTTACACAAATACAGTTGTGACTTCATAAACGGTATTCTTAATTTTTTACAAAAAATTGGTTAATTGTTTTTTGGCTTTTCTTTTCGAAGCTCTTCTTTATTACTAAGATTAAAGTTTTTTTTACGGCATCTTGTCGCATCGTCCTGTTAAGTGATGTGGTGTCCATTCTGACTTAGTATGTCCATTCTGACTGCAGAATTTTATACGAATTATAATTCCTCGAGGAGATAGTCACTAAAATACTACATGTAAAGAAACCTGGATATATTCGTCTGTAATTATTTTCAGTTTTTATCTACTGTATGTATGCCCAAGGGCTTATGTGCAGTGCTTCTTACTGCATGAAAAAAAATAAGATCGGAAATTTATTTTAAAAATATATTTTGCATTTGTTGATCGTGAAAGGCGTGTGTATATTTCTCTACATTTCGTAAATATTCGAAGTCGGGAAAAAAAATCGCTGAAGACCACAGATAATCGGCAGTTCACTGTACATCACAAAAGGGTGTATCAACCTTAAGTGTTTAAATATAACTTTTGGATCACCCGGACTACAGCCCCAATCTTGCCCCTTTAGACTTTCCCCTGTTCCCTGCGTTGAAAGATACATACTTGGGACCTCACCAGAAACGCACATGCGAATTACGCACATGCGTAATCGATTACGATTATTTTTTTTTTAGATGGAGACTACGATTAGATAATTGTAATCAAAAATATTAATTTTGTCGTTTGCGATTAGATTACGCTAATCCCAAAAATTAATTTTGTCAGTTACCATTAGATTACAATAATCAAACCAATACAAACTTGCGATTACGATTTCGCATGATAATATTACGATTAAATTACGATTACAAAATATTTTTTGCGAATATTTATAGCTTTTTAATTCTACAATTTTTACGCAGAAAACATTACTAATTACCAAAACACACCCAAAAGAAACTCGTGTTTAAAAGATAATATAAAGCTTTGTAAAATAACACACATAAAGCGATCCTTGAATACAGGTTTTACCTGTTTAAGCAAAGCCCTTCAGCAATACGACAGCTGAGATTTTTTTTCCTTTCAGTCTTCAACATTGTTTCCTCTCCCACAGATCTCGGAATGCCTTGCTGGGCCCAGAAAGAACTAATGAGAGATGTCAACGCTGGCCCAGAAAGAACAACTTTTGGCTTTACGTATTTGTAACAATGTGTTAACAAACATGTTAAACTGGGGCTCGAGATTTTTTTCAAAAGCAGGAGCCCGAGAAATTTAACGAAAACTTCACACGCAGATCATAGATTGATTTTTTTTAGAAATGTCCCGATTTTCGGTACAGAAAAAATGGTCACTTTACATATGTCTGAAATAAATTTTCAAGCAAGTCATTTTAATTCACCATATGGCTAGAAAGTTTGAAGTAAAAAAATATATCCATAAATCCTTTAACAACAAAAACAGCTGTAAAAAAAGATTCTCTTCAGGTCAGGTTTCCATTCCTTTTATCTCCTTTATTATGACTCAAGCTACAACATTTCGTTTCTTTTTTAACTGTTAGGGAGTTATGGAGTACATGCATTTTTATAGATTTAATAATAATCTTTTATAGACCAGACAATTCACTGGTACGAATCCCATTTTTTAGGCGTCGATTTGAAGTGCTAAAAATTTACCGAAGATAAAAGTGATTTATGTCACAATAGATTGTGCTAGAAGGCTATACAGGAACTATAGCTAGTAATTTTTTTTTAATAAATTTATGTTTTGCCCTAACGTCTGGATCCTGGTTTTGTTTTATTGTCCGTAAGAGATCATCCTTTATCTTTTTGTGTATACACGTCGCTAAAATTCGAATGTTCATTTACAAATTTATAGGCAATACTTAATAGCATGACACAAAATCATATTTAAGGTATAACCATTATTTTTAATTGTATAAGACAATACACCAAAATTAAGGAAATACATTTTTCCAAAAATGAAAGGAAAATGATACAAATAGCTATAACTCGTCGAAAAATAAATTAACCTGTATAAAATTTGCATGTGCTGTTAAGTAAAAGATGATAAATAAAACTGCAATGTTCAGTTTAGTGCTGCTTGAATAGGATTGCGTCATCTATGAAAAGCATAAAAATTAGGGATAAGTTTGCATATATCGCTGTGATAATGAGATAAGAAATCTCAAATAGTCCTTTCGTTGAAATGACCTCGAGGCATCTTTTTACCACACAACATCGATTAAGATGTCACAGTGGAGAACGTCAGAAGTAAACAAGCCAAATGTTAGTTGGACTGTTAAAAGGGTGTTTTTTGGGCAGAGGTCTTATTCACGGTAACGCTAACATTTAATACCACTGAACAGTACAGCGCATGCGCACATATAAAGTTTACGGTATCTGGACTACTTCCGAAGGAGACATTTTGGATAACGTTCGTTTCCCTTGCACCCGTAAGTGTTCGTCAGATATAAACAAACAGGGAAGATTTATTTGAAATCGCTGCATTAGGATATATGATTTTAAAATTTGATGAAAGTATTTTATACGAATTATGAATTCCTCGAGGAGATACTCACTAAAATACTACATGTAAACAAACCTGGATATATTCGTCTCTAATTATTTTCACTTTTATCTACTGTATGTATGCCCAAGGGCTTGCGTGCAGTCCTTCTTACTGCATGAAATAAAAAAAATCTGATGTGTCCAACACATGACTTCCTTGCACGTCTATTAAATCAAAAATGTTTTTTACGCACTTCCTCTAAACTTATTTGTTTGAAAGATATAAAATATCAATAATAGTAAGATATAGCGATTTCTAGCCAAACATTTCGATATCGCCAAGCTGAGTTCAATTTGAAAGATTTCTTTCTGACACTTTATTTGGCGATATTTCACCAAAAGATGACAAACTTGAAATAGTTTGCGAGATTTTGGGGATAGCCAAAGTAGTCATTGACCACAGACTTTCAATGAATTGAATGGATCCATACACCTTAATGTATTTAAAGTCATTTGGCTCACCCTGTAAATAAATTCTCAGTCGATTGCTGTCAAAAAAGATATTGAAAACCGTTAGATATTATAATATAGTTCTAAATACAAAAGTTCAAAATTCTACGGGTTAAAGTTTTAGAGTTATACAAAATACGAAATAATTTTTGGCGTAAAATTTGGCGATATTTCGGCGAAACTCGTCAATGTCGACGACATTTGGCGAGATATTAAGCATGGACCAACAATGAGAGATTATCGCCAAATTTGGCGATATTTCGCCAAAACTCGCCAAGAACGATGACAAATGGCGATACTTTGGGCATGGACCAAATGACTGACTATCGCCAAATTTGGCGACATTTCGGCAAAACTCGCCAAGGTCGAGGACAGACGGCGAGATTTTGGGCATGTACCAAACAATGACTGTCTACAATTGTATTATATTGAAGATGTCCATAGACATTAAAGTACTGAAATTCTTTTGGGTGGTCCTGTAAATAAACTCTCCAGTAGATTTTAACCAAAAATCGAGATGCACAACTAGATGTTACAACAATCTTATGTATGAAATTTCATAATAGTTTTTGAGATTTGAGAGTTAAATATGCACACACGTACACAAAAAAGTCGCAAAGCTTGGCGACTTTTGGCATAGTTCTTGAGGGAGGCACGTGACCGTGGTCGGACCATTACCTAACTTATGTGGTAGGACGGTATTGTGCTTGAAATGGATGAATCTCCTAAAATTGCCATTGACCGTAATGTATTGGAAATCTTTTGAGTGTTCCTGTAGCAGAACTGTAAATGATAAAGACACTTTTTTTAATGGAGAAATTCATTTTCTAACTCTTTACAGCATATATCACTTCTGAGTCGTTTGAAATAGCCCAATACCTCTAAAAAACGCTTTGATGAATTTCGGCCCATAGAGCGTAATGTATTTCGAATCTTTTAGGCGGTTCTGTAGATAAACTATCCAGTCGAATGGAACCGAAAGGGGAGGTGCACAACTAGATGTTACAACAATCCTAAATATAAAGTTTCAACATTCTACGCCTAATAGTTTTTGAGATATGCGAGTTTAATGAATTTCGGCCCATTGAGCGTAATGTATTCCGAATGTTTTGGGCGGTGCTGTAGATAAACTATCCAATCGAATGGAACCAAAAGGGGAGGTGCACAACTAGATGTTACAACTATCCAAAATATGAAGTTTCGACATTCTATGCCTAATAGTGTTTGAGATATGCGAGTTTAATGAATTTCGGCCCATAGAGCGTAATGTATTTCGAATCTTTTGTGCGGTCCTGTACATAAACTATTCATTCGATTGCGACCAAAAGGGGAGGTGCACAACTAGATCATAGAACAATCCTAAATATCAAATCTCAACATTCTACGACCCATAGTTTTTGAGATATGCGAGTTACATACATACGTACGTACGTACGTACGTACAGACGGCATGGAAAAACTGACCACAATAAACTCGCCGCTGGTCAAAATGAGTTGCAGTCGCGTTAATAGGATCGTGCATGCTAGCCTACGTTGAGATGCATCGAAAAAATTCTTAAAATTAAATTTAGAGGTAGTCAAAATCGGATTTTTTGTCGAAATTTGGCCCCCAAAATTTTTCGGGATCACGTTACTTCCTTATACTACGTACAAGGAAGTAAAAATAGTTAATGGGAATTTTATCAATTCTAAAAATTAATTTCTTTAAAAATTTAACCGCATTTTCCTAAAACTATCCAAATACAAGGGAAAAAGAATTAAAAAAAATACATGTAAAAACAAAAGTAAACAAATAATAATAATAATAAATTGTATTTTAAAGGACGAAAAATAGGCGTCTCGCAAGACAGCCGAAAAGCTTTGTCTCGTCTCGCAAAATCCCTATATCATAATGTTAAAAATGTTTGTCTCGTCTCGCAAAAAAAGCTGTGAATCTCTGTCTCGTCCCGCAAAAAGTCATCTCACGTCCATCCCTAACTGCTGTTGACGTCATGTGTGCGTCATTTCTCTTTTTTAGTTACGCTTGTCAATTTTTTTTTCTTCTGTGTGGTCCTAGTCATTCTGCATACTATTTTCGTCAAGATTTCGGGTAGCATTGTTGAGTTACTTTTTATAGTAAATCTCGTTCCTTTGTCGGCTATATGTCAAACCTGGCTATCTCGAACCTTATATGTCAAAAACTTCTATATCTCGAAAATTCTAAATTCCCTACATCTACAATCAAAATTCAACGCATTTTCCAAGTTTATCTCGAAAGACATTCCTTCAATACCTCTATACCACGAATTTTAGTTAGCGCAAATTACAAAAATCAGTGCGTAAAGAACAACTTTCTTCAACGAAAGTTGCCTACCGATGTGTGCCTAAAGAGACAGCAAAAGAAGTAGAGAAGGCCGTATAACTCTGAACTTTCCTTAAGTCTCAGATAAATTTTGCTATAACGGATTCACTGCTTCTGCTAACCTTAGAATGCTATCAGAAACAAAGAAAGTTAGACACCAAAAGTCATTGAATTTCAACTATTTTTATTGCTAAAGGTACATATTTATGTTTTTTAAAAGTATAATGTATGTATGTAAAATAAGACAGCAATCATACTGATGTATTTTTCCGCAGCAAAAGCAAATAAAACGTTTTTAACTGTCTGCATTAAAAACCTCTGTAGCTCGAAGCCTCTTTATCTCGAAGTTTTTTATTTCCCGTGAAATTCGAGATAGACAAGTTCGACTGTATTAGGAATGTTAAATTGCACTTGCTTGTCCGTTATATTGTTTATGAATAAGGTTTCCCTGTAACCAGCATCCGCTAAACTTGAGATATAGCGTGCTACGCCAACCTACACTAAAAATAAGAAATTTGGCATGAGTGTTAAGTTTGCAATGTAGATGTTCGATAACACAGAGTATTCCGAAATTCTGCCTCCAGTAGGTGTAAGAGGCCACGAATCTTTCACATTTTTCTTCTTATCTGACAAAAAAAAAAAAAAAAAAAAAAAAAAAACTAGATAGCCATAAAATTCTTGATCTAAATTCATCTAAGACAATTTAGACCACGAATTAATTTCATGAAAAATAATAATAATAAAAATAAATTTCATGACAGTTTGAAATTCGTTCTGATGGGGAGTAGGGTCTAAAACGTTCTTTTGATAAATCAAATTGCTAAATGATATAACTTTGTATAAATAGCATAAGCTTTACAAAGGGGTAACATGAAAATTCTGCCTTCATTGGATGCAGAATATTACAAACTCACGGCAAGCTAGAAAGCAAACACGAAGAATCAGCAAAAGAAAACTGATATTCACGTGTGAGTTGCATACAAAGATTTTTATTTAATTGTAAGTGTTTCGAGTGTATTTTAAACATAATGTTTCTTATGGGTGAGCAAGCATGCCACCTCATTCGTTTTTCTGAGAGATATGCACATTGGTGTCACTTTATTTAGTGTTTTTGTTGCATGTTCCATAAATGACTAGGTTAAATAAAATCTATTTCAAGAAAAATATAATTAGTGTGTATAGCTGAAATGCACAAAACTGTAATCTCCATTGAAACGCAGCATTTGTCACGTTCGTTTACACTGGATCATTAAATTACCTACACACTCTGTAAGGTTATGCAAGAGAAATTAGGATCGTTTGCTTTATTTGTTTTAACCCTTTAACGCGTAGTGTTCCCGCTCTGAGAACACCAAACTCTGACGTTTTGTCTGTTGCCAGTCACGAAGAATAGATTTGATTTCTATAAAAATAATTGCGGGTGACATATCTCCACGAGAATCCTTTACTTTTTAGCACGTCATTTCCCGTAAAAAAATTGTCACGATTATTTTTAACAGCACTGACATCTGCTGAAAAATGAAAGAATGCGAGAACAGCTGGATAGATCGCCCAATGCCGTTGCCATCGCTCGACTTAACTACCAGCAAGATGGCGGACGATCGAAACGTTCATAGCGTGCCACAGATCTAGAGACCCGTTTTTGACGCAGCTGGCTGTCACGCGCAGCCAGCCAGCATGCGTTTCGATCGTCCGCCATCTTGCTGGTAGTTAAGTCGATCGATGGCAACGGCTGCCATTTTTTCAGCATTGGGAAAGGGTTGCGCCTCAAAATGTTGATTATTCATAATGTGGTAGCACATGCAGAAGTAAGATAAATGCGTTGGGAAATGTTTTATAATCGCTGCGCTGCATGCTTTATATTTCTGGGTTAGTTTTATAAAGAAATTCATGACACTGTTTTTTTCTTGGCGGATGCGAGAACCGGAATCTCTATACTTGATAAATAAAATTTTCTTCATCTCTAAATGATGGATGTGGAAAGCAATTTTCCGAAACTAATCCCCAAAGTTCTTTAACCCTCAGCTGATAGTTTCCGAAGAAATACTTGGCAGAACTTCAGATTCCATTACCGCTAGGACTGAATAATTTGGCAGTTATGATTTCCCCACAAAGAAATGGATTTCAGTTTAAGGTTTCTAAAGACTTGTAACGCTATCGTTTACGTTGCAGAATCACATTTTGGAATGATGCTGCCATGTTGTATAATAGAGATGCTCCATCTTTTGGTCTGCTCAGAGGTTATTTTCTTCACTTAACCCTTTGAGGCGCAACCCTTTCCCAATGCTGGAAAAAGGGCAGCCGTTGCCATCGCTCGACTTAACTACCAGCTAGATGGCGGACGGGTCTCTAAATAAAAAAGGGTCTCTAAATATGTGGCACTCGATGAACGTTTCGATCGTCCGCCATCTTGCTGATAGTTAAGTCGAGCGATGGCAACGGCTTCTCATTTTTCAGCATTGGGCAATCTATCCGGCTGTTCTCGCATTCTTCCATTTTTCAGCAGATGTCAGTGCTGTTGAAAAGAATCGAGACCAATATTTTACGGGAAATGACGTGCTAAAAATTAAAGGATTCTCGTGGAGCTACGTCACCCGCAACTATTTTTATAGAAATCAAATCTATTCTTCGTGACTGGCAACAGTCAAAACGTCAGAGTTTGGTGTTCCCAGTGCGGGAATACTGCGCGTTAAAGGGTTAAGGGTGATAGGATAAAGCATTTTGAGGGATGCAAGATGGAGATTCTTTCTCGGGAAAAAGGCATTCATATCTATACAGGGTCTCCCAAAACACTGGCCTATCCTTTTATTCCTTAAATATATAACATAGACATGTCCAATAAATTACAAAAGTTATGTAAAAAAAACTACTGAATTTTGTGAAAGCTATTAAAATTTTCTGTACCTTAAATCTAAAGATAAATACAAAATTGAAATTTTTGAACTGTCCCCGTTAAAAAATTCCTAGTTAGTAAAATGTGCCCTATACACTAATTAGGTTTATGTATAAATTTTCAGGAATTTATCTTAAAAAGGGCCGAAGATATGAAAAATCGTATATGTTGACTTAAATCGCTTTTCAGAGGCTCTGGAAGGGGAAAAAAATACGTCGGATGATAGCGTTTCAGATGCTGTAGACAAGTTACGAAAGAAAACAATTATTGCAGAAATACATAATTTTGGTACCCTTTTTTTTTCGCAATTTTGTAATTTATTGTAAATGCCTATGGTCATGGAATAAAAGCGCAGGTCAGTGCTTTTGGGACACCCTGTATATATCATGTATAAAAGTACGGTAAAAAGTAGTTTGGATCTTGTTAAAATAGTTTGGATTTCATTCTCTTAAAAAAAGAATATTCTTACTGTATTATTTGCCTTTAAGTCGACACGAAGTTCTACTCCCTTATTCTAGAAATTATTTGTCTTTCGAGTCTGGAGACTCACTAACGTTACGTCCAAGCATCATTTCCGGTGGAAACGTAACCGTATAAAATGCATTTGATTGAATAAGAGACCAGATATGGGCGGGGCTATTTCTGAGTAAACACGTAGTTTCATCTGTTTCATGAAATGAACTTAATGTCAGGAAAGTACAGTTATGAAAATTTCGACCAAACAATCGACAGCACGCCGATATCGAAAACTTTTCTACCATTTGCACTGCTCAGAAAACCTACAGAGTCACACCCGTGTCCCCTCCCTCCTCTATCCTCTCATACCTTGTGTAATTTGTATTCAAAATAGTATAGATATTTGCATAATCATGAAAGTCTGAATCTTCAGTTAACATGCATATACACACAGTATGCCCGCTAAAGTCCGTTTCCACACCAATAATTTCTGAAAGATAAGCGCTATAGTCATAAATAAAGCCTAGGTATAGTAAAGATGCCATGCGCTATGCAAGGAAGCCGCATACAGCGCCATCTGGTGACTGAATTCGGAGTCAGCTGTCTTACTCAAAAACGATCCGATATACGGGAAAAAGTCAATTACAAAGTTGTTCAGCTTCAGCATCATCAATTTAGTAACAAAAAACACCTGAATTTTCACATGATGCTTAAAACTCGCACAATAATGCTACGGGGGAAGGCATAAAAAGCCTGTTTTTTTCGGTATTTGTTTCGTCGAATTTTTCAAAACTGTACTATTCTGACATTAGGTTCATTTATCCTTCATGCTAAAAGTTCTTCCGTTAGTAACAATACACATCTGGAGGCTGGTCTGAAATTAACGCTGGAAAATGTACAATATGGCTGGCGACACGCTGGCAAAAGTGCCAGTAATTTACTTTTTCACACCTTGCATTTTACGCCTTCAATTTTTAACACTAAAGTACTCAAGATCTCTGTTTAATAAATCGGTGAAGCTGAACAATTTTGTAACTGACTTTCTTCTCGTATTTCTTACCGTTTTTTGAGATACGAACGCAAACTACAAATTTAACCGCCAAATTGGGCTACAAGAGTTTTATATTTTTGCCTAGCGCATGGCATCTTTACTACACCTAGACCTCGCTTTTATGCAGGACGTTTTTATAAAAGCCGTGCATACTGCATAACAAGTAATTTAAACAATGTTATAGCATATTTAAAACTTGATATTCAGTTATTTCCTTCAAAATACGATTTCTGGAGATAATAATAACAGTAATAATAATAAAAAAAATAATAACAACAACAATAATAATAGTAATAATAATAACAATAATAAAGACGTGGAACTAAAATATAAATGTGATTGTAATAAGTAGTATTCATAATATTTGCATAGCAAAAGTAAACAACTTTCATAGCAAAAGTAAACAACTTTCGTGAAATTTCGTGACATTCATTATTATGTATCAAAGTTAAAGAGAAATCACAAACTGAAGAACCAATCGATGTCACAAAATCTTAACAACTATCTTAAAGAGTTAAATTAAATTAATTCATTTTCTTTTGTTTGAAACAGGACAATTATCAAAAGATAAATCCAGTTATTATTTTATTAGTCAGCTTTAGATTATTATTTACTTGAACTTTTCGGTGTGCTGCTAAATTTCTACTATATGCCTGTAACTATTTGAAATAATTTAAAAAATAACTTACACAACAGAGAGCTACTTTTTAATATAACAGTAATGTTGAAACGTATTAAAGGATCTAAAAATACAAAATAGATAAATAAATAAATCTTAAGAATTCATTACTATTAAACATGACTGCATGTTTTTTTTTTTAATTTTGAAAGTAATTAGTCTATTGTTTAAAAATATGCTAAATTTAAAAAAATCTGACATTTAAAAAAAAGTGTATAATTTTTTGTTTTATTACAAATGTAAAAAAGAATTACATAACGTACTACAATCATATATTTCTAGAGATAAAAAATAAACATAAAAAAGAAAGATATCCAATTAGACTCTTAATTAGATTTATGGTTATAAATAATTTCTGAGATAATACGGTTTACGCAAAATTCAATTAGGTTTTGCAATTTTTTTTTAGAGTGTTTGCTAATTACGCGGTTTCTTATGTTATCTGTGAAGGAGAAAATTTGTCTGAAATGACGACTGTTTAAGACTTCTGTGCATGGAAGAAAAAAACTTATATGGTTTAGATAAAGGATTTGGTTGGAGAAAAATTAATTTGAAATGATATTTTTATATTATTTAACACACAGACTAATTAAATGCAATTATTTGCAATGAACGTGTTTAATCACTTAATTTCTTCTAATGAATAAAGAAAAAACATTCGAATCAGAAAAAAACCCTGTTAAATATTGTTGGATTGCTTCTTTTTAGTTTATTTTTAACGATATACCTTTTATAAATTTTTAATGTTTCTACTTAATTATATTAAAAGTACTTTAACGGACTAATGTATCACGTAGAGATTTGTTGGATATCATAATCCTTATTCGTGGACATTCCAAAATTAATAAATAAATAAATGAATAAAGATCAGTATCCGTATCAAGATTCGGATATCTTGATACGGATGCAAATTCAAAAGTATTCCGTAATTCAAGATTCAAAAGATTCCGTAATTCAAAAAGTATTCCATATCAAAAAAAAGTATCATGCTTTTTTTTTTTTTCCAGCGAACTTAATAAAAATCTCTTAAAAACTGTTTAATGGTAAATGAAACAAAGCAAGAAACATTGCTTTGCTATTTATGAATTTATTTTTAAATAAACGTTATTTTTTTCAGAAATACTAATTGCTTCCTTTATTTAACCAATCAATATGTTTAAAACAAGAATCAGACTTGTTTAAATCAGAATTAGCTGTTTATAGTTATACTTTATATTTAAAGGACAGCTCATAAATACCCTTAATTATCGTACATGAAGTTGACGTTCGATTTCAACAAAAAATATTTAAACAATACGGAAGGAAAACATCTTTAGAAAATATCTATTGACCTTAATATATTTTTTAATAAACTATCACTAAAGAATCGCAATAATTTTCAAACAGAAATTTAAACTCGATTATTTGCATGTATCCGAATCCTTGTTATTATTCTGGATGTTAGCGTGCGAGGAAAAACTCCGAAATTGTGTTGTATTTTGAGGTCTAATTGTCAGGGATTAGCTTTTCTGACCTTCGTTTATGGTTTTAGTGTTTTCTATATTTTCCTATATAAATTTTAACTTTTTGATGGGACGTCTACATATTTATTATTTATTTTAAGTTTGAAACATCCAACACAAAACGCTATTTTTTTATTTCCTCAATCTGCTTTTTTTTTTTCTTTTTCAAAGTTTTAACATCCCAATATCGAATTTCATTATCTTACAGTGAAATTTACTGAGTTTTCAAATGAATCACTCTGATTCTGAAAAAAGACTTCTACACTCTTGGAGATTTGTTTTTCATATAATCTTCCAATTTAATAAAAATATACTCATCGTTTGGTATTAAAAGGACCAGCCATTCACAGCTACGCTACATTAAAAGAGCAAAGTTTCCGTAATACTATATGAAAATATGTCGTTCCGCATTTTGTTTTTTTTTCCTCAACTGTAAAATTTCGAAAATGTTAGAAGTCACCTTTTAAAATCAACTGATTCAAGTGAGGACTGTATCATGTTTAGCTCTACTAGTAAGAACCTAAATAGGACAAAGCGCGGGTGCCAGACTTTTAACCGGAAGATCACAGGTTGGTTTCTATGAGAAACCATTATACATACGCACAAGTACATTATACGCGCAAACCATTATACATACGCATGCAGATACGTGCACCTTAAATCCCCGGTTTTCCACGTCCAACCGGCCGTCGCTATCAGTTTTAGAGGAGTGCCATCATTCATTAGTTTTCACCCTTTGATGAGGATCAAAATTACGGACGGAAATTTTTGGAAGGATGCAAGTAGCTCCCATATGCGAATGTGAACTGTCCTCCAATCTGGGCAGTCTTTAAAGGTTAACTTTAAACTGTATTAGCTAATATTTTAAAGTTGTTATATTTCGAAATAGAACCAAAATTTATTTTCACGTACGTTACTGATTCTAATAATTAAAAAAAAGTTATGCATGTTCCTATTAATGATAATTTTTTTGAAATTCGATTAAGTAATTCATAATTAATATGAAAATATTTATAGATTCAAAAGCAATCGTTATCGTTACATTTGGGCTTTCACAAAAATATTTTGAAACAAAGGACCGTGAAATGCAATCTGTATTTTAAGAACTATGGAGTAGATTTTAAACTCTGTTTAACATTAGAAAAGTCATTTTTTAGTGTTTTGCAACTCGTACGCTATCCATTGAAAACGTATGAAAAATTCTATTTGAGTTTTTCGTCCAACTGATTTCAAATATCAAGTGAAAGGATAAGGTCTTCAATGAGCTTTTATAACTTAAGTTTCGTTTTAATACGTAGACGAGCCAAGAGAAATATTTTCCCTAGGGCAAACTCTTGCCGTGTGAAGATTTCCCACAACGAAAATTCGAAGTGTCGGCCATTTTATTATGAGATCATTAGGAAAGGGGTCAATGTTACCTCTTAAGAAGCACGATCTACAACATTGAGCCGGTTCTAGATAAGTGACCATGATTTGGATGTATCATTTTTCTATCATCTTTGGGTATCGTTTCAGCATGAAGGACATTAGAGCGGGCCCATCGGGAATGTTCTGTCGGTCCTGCGGCTGTAATTGGATGAGGCACCCAAAGAGACCTAATCTAACCAATGAGAAACGTCTGTAGGCCTCTTTGAATGACTCATTGAAGTATACAAGACGGTCTCAATATGCCCCAATCGACACATTTTAAGCCAGCTACCTTAAGGCCCTCCCTGGGGTTTAGCGTACACGGGCCCACAGCCAACCGTTCGAGAGAAGTTGTCATTCTCTGAAACATTGGCTAAGGCTCATTTACACTTTGTCACTTTGGATGTTCATTTTAGAGTAATCCTCTAAATTGTGGTAAGTGTAAACTGTATTTAATTTTATTTCATCCAAAGTGTACACTAAAGATGAACGATTAAGAAGTTTGACTGACCCCGACCAACTCTTGATGAAAGAGTCTTCTCCCGAACCGATGAATAATCAAGAGTGAAAATGCGAAGAAAATGTAAAAAAAATGATCCTTTCATTTCCTTTGCCTCATTCCCTATTTTGTTGAAGGCCTCGTGATTAAGAGGGTTTGCACACCCGCAGCAGTGAAAGAGTGCGTGAGGTGAAGCCACCGAAGTAGATTCAAATATCTAAATAACGATAATCGTTCTGGATGACTTCACTCTGAGCGATTCCTTTTGGACGTACATCAAAGGTTAGACAATGTAAATCCCACTTAAGGTGGACAGTGTTTCACGTTCGTGTTCTGATGGAAACCGAACTTGAATAGGCTGGGCTACTGCAAGAAAAATTATTAAATAGAATAATAGAAAATATTTACCGAAGTGAAATGATACCTTTCAAGCGGCAACTATAACTGAAAATTCTCATATGATTCCGATTTCTTTTGTTTTTGTTTTTGTAGCACACATACAAAATATTTAACACTTGAGAATAAATTACTTTTATATTCGCAATATCTACAACAATAACTTAAATTTTAATGGTACATTCTAAAACACACAGTAATTCCCAGGTTATGGTTTTTTATATGGCAAAATTCAGTTAGATCAACACACTCTGGTGGGAAAACTTGATCATGAGCAAAATAATTTTACAAACCTTACAATTCCGATTTGCTGGGACATCATGCTAGAGCTGTACGCGACGTATTTCACGAGTACTAGCTATGGTTCAAATCGTGAAAGTTCATGTAATCTGAGTAAGTGCTTTTGTCATATGTAGTTGCAGTACTATTATTAGGAATATATGAACGCCAACCATGTAATTACCTTATAATTACAAGGGTGGAACATTACGGTCTAGTCTCCAGCGTTGTGTACAATCCATTAACATCGATTCGAATGTCGTTGAATATATAAGTTCTCAGCGATTTATATGATGCTTCAGTCTATAGCACTGAAAATCTTAGCTCTGTAGTGGATGCCACGAACAACAATGAATTTTGAATTTGTTTCATTAGGAAAATTGAAAATAACTCTGTTTTTATTGAAACAAAATATTAAAAAAATCTCAATACATATAGAAAAATAAAATATTTTGTTAATTTCAGGCCCTTCATGACTCTATCTCTCTCAAAATGACACAACCTAGCGAAACATAAAAACCCGTTGGTTAATCTTATAGGGAAAAAGACAAAGTGTCAAGTTAGAATACTGGGAAGAATTGAAAGATATATATAACCAAAAGATATATATATATATAACCAAAGATATATATATAAAAGATATATATATATATATATAAAACAAAAGATATATATATATATATATAACAAAAGATATATATATATATATATATATATAAAACAAAAGATATATATATAACCAAACATATATTAATCAAAAGAAAACCTAAGAATTATTCAATTCTCATTTTCTCTGAAACTGAAAATGGCAAAAAACAGATTCTTCTTGAAAGTTCTTATAAGTAATAATATGGCTCTTGTAAAAAATATTGTATCTTACACTTTTTAATGCAATTTTTCTTTTTACTTCGATCATAAAACCCTTGTTTCTATTTGAAGAGACCCGTAGTTCAAACTCGAAGAAATTTCAAAAGATAAACCTAAAGGATTTTTGATTCGTTTTTTATTTGTACCGTAAACTGTAAAAAAAGAGACATTGTTTGAACAGAGAATTACTCTGGATGGCCATACTTCAGTTTACAGTTACCACTTTGCTGATCGTAATGAAAAAAGTATTTCTTAGCAACCTATATATTTTTGACACTGAGGAGTATCACCGCATCGTAGAAACTCCAAAAACGGTTGTTTCACTTTATTTTAGATCTTTGTTAATGTGTCAGGGAAATATTTACTTTTTTAACTCCTGTTTTTGAACTTGTGAAATATTGAGTTTCAGAAGCCACCTTGACTCCCATTGGCAGCTACGAAATAGTCATAATAACACGTACAATAAGAGAAAGGAAGTAAATGTTAAGCTATGTCTTGGGTTTGCCCAGAAAAAAATGTTTATTATGTTAACTCTAGGGAGATGTGTGTAATCGATAGTGATTTTATTTTTTTAAAATATTAGATCTCACTAGAAAAGCCTTCCTATCAAAATGTGTCTTTTAAACTTAAAAAATATGGAATCCAGGTTTAACGTATCTTCAACAGTTACAATGGTTCAACGTTGGAGATTCCCTACTTGTGCTTAGAGGGCTGCGAAGAAAAAAGATAAATCTGGGTTAGGAAAAAGAATTAAGCATAGCGGTATACTTTATTCAAATGCTTCTTCTAATCCTGGGCATCTCTCAATCGGAGATAATTATTGAGATTTAAAAACTTAGCATTCTTTGAAAAATTCCATTTTTTTTTTTGCATTTTGTGCCCGCTAGAAATGTTTTTCTGTCTTCGTCTTTACTTGTTTAATTCAATACGTTGTCTATGAATGGGAAAAATAATTATTTTCAATAGTTGAAATCAGAATGAGCGACTGCAGATTAAGACCACGCGTTAGTTCTACTATTAGCCTACCTTCTAACATTGGTTTATCCATCTAAGGCTATGGGCATTTGCTTTGGTACAATCAACTTATCGATGTCCTTTCGTGGAAACAGGAGTTGCTCTATCGTTCTTTTTGCTCCAAGGACTTAAAAGATATGCGCATTTTCTGTGGTGCCACAGTTGGCGATCAAAGTTCAGAAAGGACCCATTGCTGTGTGTTCGTTCGTTGTAATAGGGAATTGATCTATCGTCCATCTCACTACAAGGAATTATGACCCATGCTTGTAAATAGGATTTGATTCTACTGATGAAAGTATCACTTCAGGACATTCGCAACAGAGCCGTTAGATTTTCAAAGCGACATAGATTGAACCGTGCTCAGGACTCTATGACAGGATCTATGCTCAGGAGAATTGCTCAGGACTTAGATATTCAACGACATTCAATTCAATAGTCATGTTATGTACACAGCGCTGGAGTTTGTAATGTTTCACTGTTGTAATTATAAAGTGATTTCATGGTTGACGCTATTGTGACAGAAGCACTTATCTAGACTATATGAAAATTCTATAGTTTATTGCGTAGTTCATGCTTTCGAAATACTTCGCATTCGCAGCAAAATCACAGGAATACACAGAGAGATCCGTATGAATCTAAGGGCAGCAGTTGTGTGTAGAATGGCTAAGTCAAAATAATCTGTTTTAACTAAATAATAAAATGAATACTATTATTGAGGTTTAAAGCAGTGTGCAAATTCCTGTAAAAATGGCTTATATTTCCACTGATTCTCACAAAAAATCATAAGAACAAATCGGGATTCAGGTATTTTAATTATGTTTATTTATTTATGCATTTTACTTATCTGTTATGAATAAATGCATGCACTCATAACAAAATAACTATATATTGTTAGGAAAATATATGCATAGTCTAACGCTAAGAGTTTATCTTTCTTCTTGTAAGTTATCTTATACAAATTGGGTAAAATAGAATATATTATTACTTATAATACTGATTTGAATATGTTAATTTTAATATATGAATCATTTTTCAGTTTTAGGCAAAACACCAACAATAAAAAAAATTGAAATTGCAAATTATAAATAAGTAATGTGATTCAGACGTAAATTGGTAAGGAGAATGGTGGAATTAATTTAAACGCACGCAAAGTAATTAACCGTTCACTTAGACTAAATTATTATTCGCGAAGTTCTGAATTAAGCACCCATGTGAACTAGTTAATGATTATTATTTCAATTTGAGAGTAATATCAAACCTAATTACAAGTTCTGTATCGAATTAAAATTTTAAATGCACGAAGCCATTAATAAGTTTTCCATTACGCTAAATATCTTCACCGACATTTTACTTTTTAGTTTGATTAATCTAAATTCTAAGATGCATCATGAATTAATTTCATGAAGTACGCTCAGAAAAAAAGAGTGATTGATGAAATAAGTATTTAGCGTCACTTTACTTTGGGACTTGCAGGATAATACCAAGAATGAAAAAAAAGCCTTTTTAAAACTTATTATTTAAAGTATTACGTACATTTTGAGAAATGAATAGTTTTCAAAAAACTATATGTGAAAGGGGGAAAAAATTAAGGTTAGTTTGATGAAGGTGAAACCAAGTTTCTTATTTTACCTTTATCATCACATAAAATAAAGATGTTTTAATTTCAAAAACCTTTCTTTAAAAAAAAAAAATAAAAAAAAAAAAAAAAAAAAAAACGCATGGAAAACTAAAAAGAAAACTGTTACTTTGAACAGAGGTAATAGAAGTTATTTAAGATTCTGATACTAATAAAGGTAGGAACGTTGTTCTTTTTTCCAGCTCAAATATTACATCCAATTTGAGAAGTGCACAAAGTTCAAACAGTGAAAGACGAAAGTAAAAATAAATCCCTGTTCTATTTCTGTCATCGAATAGTACGGAGAATTTATCTAATTTTGAAAACTCTAATTCTGTTAGAAAATATACCAAAAAGATAAAATATAAATTAAATGTGTATGAATATCAAATATGCACATTCATCGTAAAATAATATGGAATTGTTTTAATTGGAAAGGTTTTATTTGGAAAACTATGACTGCAAATCTCTTAAAAGACTTGTTTCCTGATTCGTAGCAATTAGGACATATTTGAGGCTAAATAAATAAGAACATTGCTCTTTTTAAAAACTCATACAATTTGAGAAAGGAATAAATTTCAAATATTCTATTAAAAAATGATAATCAAGACTTCTGCAATCTGATGTAAGTAAAAATACTCAAACATGCTTTTCTGTTGTTGTTGTGAACATATAAATCGGATTTGTGTGCTTGGCTCGAATATCCGCTTATAAATCCTCGTCAGAAGGACAATACAAGGAGGGGTGCCCTCGGTGGGGGTCTTTCTAAGGGGTCCTAACCCACATTTACGCTAAGTTTCGGAGAAAACCACGAAAAACTCCGAACGGTTAGGTCGGCGGACGCGCGATGGGTCCCAAACCGGGGACCTTCGCACTTCACCCATGTACGATTTCCAGTGACATAACCACTCTGCCATGGTGAGGCTGTTTTTCTGTTATTTTATTAGAAAAATGGTACTATGCGCTTCTTATTCCAAGATCTTTTACATCTGAAGAGAAGAAATCAGTTACAAAATGAAAAGTAAATGCTATATTTTTAAATTGAAAAAAATCTATTAATATTCGTGAAAATTAAATAGTGCGTCTTCCTCCCCCCCCACACACACACACACCTAAACTTTAAACTTTCGATTATATTTAACTTTCATTCAATTATTCAAAGCAGAATGTTTCAAACGCTAGCTCACTGACTGTATGCAACTAACTGAACGCTTATTGTCACCGAGATTGCTAGTGATTGCTGGCAATTTGATGAAATGCTTTTTATAGCACATGTATATTTCTAAACAATCAAGAAGTGAACTCAGTTTTAATAGAAATTAGTACAGAAGATAAACCTATTAAGGTAAACTTTCAATCCTCTTCTATAGCTACGAATGCGGATCAAAAAGTAAGGTAACAACGTCACCTTTATTATCAACTCCTTCAACCGAAAAAGGTATTCACGAAATCCAAGAGATACGGAAATGTAGCAAGGTTTTTGGTACAGATTGTTTTTCAACATAGCCTCCATGGGCATAAAAGCATTTATTCCAATTTCAGCCTATATCAAAGTTGAAGAAAGCTCTGGTCGCTGCGTCATTTAACAATGGTGTCCTGAACTGCGGCATCGGTTTGGAAATTACTTCTTGCAGGTGCCTTTTAAATGATTCGAAGCAATGGAAATCATTGGGTGCGAAATCCGGGCTGTAGGAAGGATGTTCCAATACGTTCCATTGGAAACGCTGTAGCCAACACCATGACATCTAGCGGTCATATAGTGGCATTTCATTGTTGCGAATGTCTGCTGTACCTAGACATGGAATTTCATTCGCTCGGGGGATATGTGCATCCTTTTTAGTACCCTCGTGTTACCTTACTTTTTGAACCATCTACGTTTTGCAGTCTTTTAGTGTCCTGTCCAAAAGTAAGTGGAGAAGAGTAAAATAAGGCTAAAATTAGCAAAAACACCCCGAGTGAGGTCGAATATAGAAGAACTACTATGGTATTCTAGGGAGACTAAGTCAATATATTGAAGATTTCGGCCAGTATGCAGGACAGCTAAAGGTCTTAGCTGGAGAGAGTTGAATAGTAGAACATTAAGAATGGCTATTGTAACTTACTATTAGGGGATATTTTTAAACACTTTAAGTGCTTTGTTCTCAACCTAAGTATTATTCACGGAAAGAATAAAGTATAAAAAGCACCCGAAAAGGTGGACTGCTACATGTTAGTCTTTGAAAGGTATTTTGTTTACCTTCTACCCAATCAGCATGGCCGAGTAATAAAAACACTTACAATAGTAGATGGCTTAATTGTTAAGGTCCAGAGTTCTGGCCAACCTCGCAGCTGACGATCTAAACAGACCCCACATATAATGTGAATATGCGTTCGAATCTTTAAAAATGTCCTCCCTCCAAAGCACCTCTCCCTCTAGGCAGATACCCCTTGTGGAGCTTTAACACAATCCTAAAAAATCCGCTCTACCCACTCAGTGAGCCACTCAGTGAGCATCCCTGCCCGCCCCCTGGGAACGGATTCTGTAGGGGTTACATACAATCTTTAAAAGGTATAAAGTTTCGGAGTGAAAATCTAAATGGGATTGAGCTATCTTAGCAAGCTTCCTTTATGGACTCTCAAATAGAGTCATTTGATATTATAATACAACTGATGATGGGAAGCATCGCAGGAAACAGAAAAGGAGTGCAAGTTTCCTGAACAGTAGCAATTCTAAATAGTTTCCCAATTAGAATTGTAACCTGGTGTGGCTTCTTATGAAAAATTAAAACATGAAAACTGAGCGTAAATTATTTATCGAACTTATACTTAAAGGGAACGGTGTTATTGCCATTCATACCATTCATTAATTCGTCCTAGAGAGAAATCATATTTTTATTCCAGCAATAATGTGTGAACCGGACCCATTACCTTTGCCACCTTGTCCTATCGAGACTGACGATTTTAGAGTGCATCTCGACCTCTCTCAGAAGGTTTTTAAGAAGGTCACAGACTGGGAGATCCTGAGGTTCTCGCTTGTGAGACGATGGACACTTTTTAACCAGAGCCTGATTGGCTGAGAATTTATATTGATGGCGCTCTGCTACTATAAGGACCTAACGCTGGAGCAGGGGTTCACTGTATCCTTTTTTCATTTTCAAACCAAGTTGGCGCCTTTGCAACCGCATATGATTGAGAACTGCTGCCGATCAGAATTGCTCTTTCCCAGTTGAATTGCCACCTAGAAAGGTCCTCCAAAGTTGTCATATTTAGTGACTCTAGGGCCGCATTGCAGTCTCTGAAGTCCTCGGCTTCTTTATCTTCTGTGGTCCTGGAATGTCGGAGAATGTTGCAGTGCCTATTGGACAGCGGGAAAGACATTGTCTTTCAGTGGATCCCTGGGCACTGTGGTATCCATGGCAACGAAATTGGCGATTCGCTGGCCGAAAAGGGTGCCTTGACTCTGCAAACTATACCCTCCAGTGTTCCCTTTGGAACTATTAAGCGATTAATAAAAAAAATATGTTGTCCGAAAATTTAAAAAGGATTTCGATCTCAGAACTGGTCATAAATCATGGAAAGACAAAATATTTGCTGTCTCTAAATGGGCTAGACACAAAATGGTGGCCGAGTTTAGATTCGCCATTGGCCACGATTGTTTTCTGGGGAATTTGTTCCGTGTCAATATAGTTCAAAGTGCTGTCTGCAGTCTCTGTGATCTTGGACGGGTCACGGACGGGGAACACCTCGCCCACTGCCAAGCTTTATCTAAACGTTCTCTTGTGGTCCGATTTTGGGAGGCTAGGGGGTCTTCTGGATGCATAGACTATTTGATAGAGCTATTCTCTGTATTTTTATATTTCTGTTCTTTGCTGTATCCGTCTTTTTATCTGTGCCATTAGACATTAAAAAAATTCCAGCAATAAGCAGCAAGCAATGCCGAAAAATCAAAATTTTCAATATGAAAATACTTTGCTACATTAGAACAGCATGGTATTAACTTCATTTACTAAAGTTAAAACAGGCGAATTTACTGTAAATCATTTTTGACTGATGAAAGTCCTTAAGTATGAGTAGAATTATTCTAATGAAATATGAACAGAACAAATACTTCGCTCTTTTTATTTCTCTGTGTCGCTTGCTATAAGAAAAACGGATGATATTTACACCCCCCCTCCCTTCAACACACGTTAAGCATATTGGGTTTAGATGTGAGATGGACGTACATCATGAATCACAAAGTCGAATTTAGCTCACTGACAACAATATCTCTATTGTTGGAGGTCTGTTGGTTGCAAAACATCTATCAATATAATTTTACGGGCATTAACCATAGGTATCTGATGATCTGAATATTGCATTAATTACAAGCAGTTCCGCATACAAGTATTAACAATAATTACTCCCTAGTAAACTGTTATTGACATAATACTTATTAATTCATTCCAAAGTGAAATCATATTCTAATTTTGTACAGCAAGCGATGGCGTAAATTAAAATTTTAAATGCGTGGATACTTTAAGCTTCATTAATGCATCTTTTCGGACTTGATGTATAAAAGTCATTACTGACAGTAATCCTCGTCTAATTTTAATATAATCGAAAACCTAAAGTTCAAGCAGAATTAATATCATGAAATATGTACAGAGCAAATGATTGATGGATTAAGATGGAATTTTGTGGCGTTCTCTTGCGTGCTTACCGATGGGAGTAATGAAAGTTTCTAAGATTTATTTAAAAAAAAATCATTTCCTTATTTAAAAAAAAATCATTTCCACTATGACCATATTGGTTTCAGATACCGAAACGGGCGTAATAATAATAATTATAATAGCTTTATGGAATTCTGAAAACTTTTACTTATTTTTTATACCGTGCAATGAATAAAAAGTTTTAAAACTAAGAAGACGTCGAAATTATATTAAATTGTTTATTCTCCTTGCTTATTGAAAATAACACCGATTTGATACATCTTTGTTACTTCTGTAAAAGACAAAATATGCATTTACAACTTCCAAATTACACTACAAATACCGCGAATATTTATACATATAACGAAAATATATAACCATTATTTAACATGCATTTAACCAGGAAAGTGCTTACTGTATAATGGTCAGTGAATATAGATTTTAACCATTTTTTATGTTACTCAGCTGACATAAATTTGATGCGAGAAGATATCAATTGGAATTTTATTAAATGTACTTACATTACATACATCGCATTTAATTTCATTAATTACATCTTCTAAATCATATCAAACTTCTTAAAAGATATGCTAAAAATATTCAACTGATAGAAGTTACATTTTTAATTAGTTTATGGGCTATAAATCTATAAATGTATTCCAAAACTATTTTTTTTTCCAAAAATAAAAGTTTCCATTAAAGAGAAATTTTGTCTGGAGAACTGACGATGATTATGTGCAAAACATTAAAATTTAACTCAATTTTGAGAATTAAGAACTTTTTGTCAATGTGATGCAGTTCATTAGATATGATTAATTAGTTCTATTTTTCCTTTTCCTATTCTACATTTAATGCTCTTTGCCGTTTTTAAATTCCATCTCTATCCATTTCGCTATTTTAATTCTGTTTCTTAAATTACTTTGGCAACCCAGGTCTCGTCTGTCGACCTAGCTGTTTGGAGTTTTCCGTGGTTTTCTCCGAATTTTCGTGTAAATACCGGTTTGGCCCCCCTTAGAAAGAACCGATGCCCCCCTTACCTTTGGCCTAGATCTCTAGTGCAGATAATTGGCCGTAATCCCACGAATCAAATCAAATTAAATTACTTTGGCTTTGACTGATACAATGTATTTATCAGACGCCCTCATGGTTTGACGGATTATGTATTACTTGCCTTTCTTGCGGATCTTCTATAATATATATTGCGTTAAAACTTCTCTATGCTTAACCCCCTTGGCGACTCACATTTAAATTTTTGCAATTATTGCGTTATCGCTAAATGCCATCTCATTTTTCTCAATCTGGCGATTTATTTGGCGAGCGTTCTTTCTCGATCCTTGCTTTATCGCCAAATTGGCTTTCTGTGTTCGCGCCTTTTTCTCAGTCACTTATCACTTTGTACTTGTCCAAATAAGCTAGGCTTGTTTTCGCTATGCTACCAGCCACCTGTTGCATTTACCATTATCGTTTAAAATAAACTACTTAAATCATCAATTGGATTTTACTCATTTTATAGTGCGACGAATCACAGGTTGTTGTTTCCAGTAACGTACTAATGCATGTACAACGATCACTGTTGTCTTATCAATTTTAAAGTTATAACTCGACGTCTCCGCATATCTACAGCACAGTGAATTTTTATTATTTATTATTACTATTATTATCGTAAAGTAAAATGTATTTAAAGGTATGAGTAGCATTTGTTTTGATTTATTTTACTGTAACGAAGATTCTATGCTGGCTGAATATACACTTATATTGCAAATAATATATTGAGAATATATGCAAATAAACACCGATTAATTCTAGTTATGGTCTGTGTTGGAACTTCCAATTACAAGCATGCATTTCCTAGTTATTTACCAACAAAAAATATAACTTTTAACTGAATTAATGGGTTAATAATCGTTGCAACTACATTTCTGTAATTTCACGAAGCTTCTAAATTTAAAATATAGCTTCCTATGATCCTGTAGCCTAGTTTTACTTTGGCTTATAATTTGATAATACAAAACCAGTCACTATGACAATTCGGAGTTGCTGAAGCCTTAAAAATTTATATACGTTTGGAACGATTTAATTAAAATAACAACTGTCGCTCGAGGGAACATTAAAAGAGTTCAAACGTGAATGAAAGGTATTCGAGTTGCTTGTAACTGTGGTGGCCATTTTATTCTACAACTGCAAAATGATGAGCAGCTATACAGTGTTCCACAGGATCAGAGATTTCCTGAAATGCCATTAATCACTCTTTGCCCTCCACATACGCATTCTACGGAATTCTGATGTCATTAGCGGAATGGCATTCCTGAAATCTCCACTTTTACATTTCCAAGTCATTTATCTCGAGGTAATGCCCTGAGACAGAATACGAAACGTGTTCATTCTGATATTAATGGACAAATGCCAATGTGATGAGGCATCCATTGAGTTGAACATAGTGTTTTCACGTGAAACCAGTAGGCGCTGTTTATCTATGAAAGATAGAAAATCCTTTCATAATAAATTAAATAACAAAAAATAGTTAGAATTGTGCCATAAGAATTAGTTCGGATTCTATTTGTGTTAACTGAATATGTCCATTTACTTTAAATGAAAAAAATTCTATTGCAAAAGAACAAATGATCAGAAATTTAAACTATGGGGTCTCTAGTTGCCTTAGTAACGGGGCACGAACTTTCAACCAGAATTACTTTCTGATGTCTCATAGATTCTGTTTCGTCAACGGGCAGGTGAAATTGCCAATCAAAGTTGCCAGCCAATTAAAATTAATGTGCAACCTACCTGTACCTTGGCAACCTACCAGTAAAATACAGAAAGTACTATATAACCGAAAACTCGCATAGGAAGTATACTTTTAACCTTTTTTGAGCTCTTTATGTATATATACATATCTATATAATATAGATTAATCACTAAAAGTAATGCACTCAGAAAAGACAATATGTAAATTAGGATAAAGGAGGAACGCAAAGATCCATAAGACCATACAAGTACATACCGGGTGTCCCAAAAATGACCGACGATTTGAAAAACTGATTTTAAAAAACGGAATTTGATAGAAATGTGCGGTTTGCTGCATTCTGCCTCGCTAACCAGGGAATTTATTATTACCCATTTTCAAAATTATTTACAAAATTCATCAACAGATTGGCACTGCTGACTAGGAAGAACAATAAAACAACGTTTTCAAAATAACCACCGTTTGCAGCAACATGTCGAAGCAGTCTGAGGATAAATTCGCAAACACTCGTGCAAATATTTCAGTTGGAATGTTCTGACCACCAGCAGAGATGTTTTGTTCCAGCTCGTGGATTTTAACGATACACCTGGTCTTTCAACTAGCTCCCCCCGCTCAAAAAAACCGCATGGTGTCAAATCTGGTGAATGGGGAGGCCAGCCCATGCCACTTTGCGTATGCTTTTCACTGTCAAATGCAATGTATTGCTTGCCGGACCGTTTCTGACATTGAATAAAAATCTAAATTGAGCTTTGACATTGAGCATGATTGAGCTTTGACATTGTTATAAAATAAAAACATCACAATAATCGTTTAATATAGAGAAAATTACCTTAAAATGAAATTAAGTATTTCTTTATTTCATTTTAATTTATATTGCTAAAAATTTAATACCAGAAGTGCTGTTGGGGTAATTTTGACCCTTTTCCCAATATTTCAGGCTTTAGTTCAATACACAGTTTAGCACTGCAACTCATTTTTCTACTTTTTCTAAAATTTTTCCAAGAGTGTTGTCATAAATTTTTACATTTATATTTTAATTAGCAAAATAAATAATTATAGAAATACCTAAAACGGGCAACAGGGGTCATTTTGACCCTCCCCTCCGGCTGTTCTAGTGTTAAAGTAAGCGATAAATATTCGAATAAAGAATAGGTAAATTACAGGTACTAGTTTATGAGAAAGGCCTCTTATCGTCACTAAGCTAAAATGCTGAGGTATTCCGCCATAAAATATGAAATAATTTTCGGTGTGTGGTTTTATTAGTGAAGAAGAAGTATTTTTTTAACCTTGCCAGTTCTATTTGAGTTATCTCGTAATTCAGCAAGTTTAGTTCAGGGAATTGCTAACAGGTTTAATTGATCTGAATTTAAATTTGTTTTTGTAAGATACAAAATTGTTAGAGTAGTTGCCAATGATTATGCTTGCTGAAGCGTGGGCATTTGTAGATTATTAATACTTGGTTAGCAACATTTTAGAAAGAGACAATTTAAGATCAGCAAAGAAATGGAAAATTTAGTAAAAGTAAATAAAATATTCTTAAAATGTAAAATTTTAAACCAGAGTTTTAATATAAGGTTTGGGTAAACTCGGTTCGTAAACATTTTTTTTTCAATATAAAATATAACAGTTTTTCTTAATTTTATTGTTGTGCGAATTCGTCATTGTTTCTTACTATTATTTGAAAGATTATCAAAGTTGCTTTTTAAAGACTAACCAAACATAAAATAGCTACATACTTAATAATTTAAAAGTAGTACTTTTGATTACATGCTTGAGGCTACAGGAAAATTGAAAATATATTGAATATGCTGGCATTGCAAAGTTTTCCATCTATTCAGTTTTTTATTTACTGATCAATAATTACATAAAACATTCGCAAAAACAAACAAAAACATAAAAATAGTAGTTTCCTAATAATTGTTCTTTGTTGATTTGCTTTTATAAAGAATTTAAAGGCCAATTTTCAAACATCACTTTCCCGAAACAATCCAAGATTGCAATCCGTAACTAAAGAGACAAAGATTGTTTATTGGTATTAAGTGGTGCAAGCCAATGAAAAAAGTTTCGCAAGGCATATTTTTTGATAAATTTTAACGTATTTTACATATTTTTGGTGTATATTATAATAATATTTATTTGAAAGAAAACAAGTTTCAAAATGTAAATCAAATACTATTTTAGCAATCTATGTAAGAACGAAGTATTATCGTTTCAAAATTTTGAAAAACGGGTACGCTATGAGAAATTACATGGAATATTTACAGCTTATTAGATAACTCAGATATAATCTACTTTCAAATGATCTTTAAATGGCATTAATTGTAAAATGCCGATTTATACATTCTGAAGAATCAAAGAAGTTCATTAAAAAATTCAAAAATTTAATTTCCTTTTCAATAAATTTGAAATATAAGTTCAACGTGAAACGACGGCTGTATCAAATAATTTCATAAATAGAATAAGAAACAGTGTTTTAGAAACATTCTATCATTGCATTTACGAATTAACAATCCCTTAGTAATCAAGGCAATTTTTATTTAAGGACAGAAAAAGAGATAGGTGTGTATTACGTATGATAAAATTTTAAAATGATTATCTTTTATTATTGCTAATTAATATGCATCCTTAAAGTGTTCTACACGGTTGAGAGATTATCTGAAAACCATTAATCACTATACCCATCAGTTCCACAAAACTCTGATTTCACTAACCGACTGGTATTGTATGTAAAAGACTCACTCTTACATTTCTAAATCATTTATCTCGAAGAAATATCGCGATATTGCGAATGTGTTTCATGTAACACGTTGCCGATTCAATAGTATTGACATTCGTCATCATAAAATTATTGGAGAAATGACAATGGCACGAGGAATTCGGCTTTTCCTATAAATGTGTGGGCGTCGTGGATTTGTTAAAAAGTAAGCAGGCCAAAATTAGCTGTTTTTTATCGATTTCACTATAAGGTGATCTGTCGTACGCGCTTTCTTTTAAGGGGTCTCCCTACTTGAACAACGAAAAAGTTGGGATTTTCTCCCTTTTTCGATTACATGCTTCTCATGTTGTAATAATGCCAGACAAACAATTTTTATTTACTATAATAAATCAAACATTGCATCTTCTAAAAATACTTTTAAGTTATGAAATATTATTATTATTATTATTTAAATAAATAAATCATTAGGAAGTTTTTCGTAAATCAGATTTGCCAAACTTCATTGCGGGCAAGATTCTGTAAAAAGTTTGTTCAAAATAAGTACTTATTGGTTTTAAAATTATAAGTAATGTTCGAAAATTTAATCAAACCTAAACAAATACACAAAAGTAACAATTTCCTATTTTTAATTGTATATTATATCATATTCCACAATTTTTTCTATATTTCAATAAGTACATATCTCTATAAATGAAAATAAACATTCTGAAATAATACAAATTTAGGTTCAGTTTACTGACACTATAATATATAACTTATGACAAAAGTTTTATAGGAAAATATTAAATAGATTTTATTTTTTTTTTGTAATGCGCGCAATACTGAAATTTCACATTTTGAGAAAAATGAGATTAAAACATTATTTTTTCTAAAAACTATTATTGCTAGATTAATTCTGCAAAAATTGAAAGTGATTCGAAAAGCGATGCAGCTGAAAAAAGCGTATTCAATGACACAGAGCAGATCATATCACATAGCGTTATAAATGTAAACAAAGCATAGCTGTTTCTGGAATGTCCTTTTAAATTCTGTTTGCAGGATCAGATTCTTGCACGTTTTTGACGATATCTCGGGTAATTGTAGGAATTTTTAATTCCGGTTTGTTTTAAAATACTCAGAATAGTGTATGGGATAAAATATATATATATTTTCAAAATATTGAAAATTTTGACGTTTTAAAGGTAGGGAGACCCGTTAAGTGCGTTTTTCCCGCTGTTCCGGTCGGGTAGATGGGAAAACAATGATAGTTCAAATTCATTTATGCATTGCATTAAGAAAGTACCTCTCACTTATGTACATCGCAAAAGAAATGGTCTCAGTTCAAAAAGAAGATTTTTCAATTATATAGGCGTTGCTTATCGCAAGAATTTTACCCGTTTTATCAATTTCCAATTTTGAATTATTTCACGAGAAAGAGTAAGAGGAGTGAACAGAAACTTGGGTATGTAACCATTTCCAATTTCATGTTGTTCACAAAAAGTAGTGTAATTCATTGGAGTTTGAAATTTATCTCATTTTTCAGTGTATACATAGTAATAATCAAGAATATGATGCAGTTCACTGTCCTGACTTTTCAGTTTTAAGCTCCTTTTTGGTAGTTTTTCTTTCATGCACATCTCTCACTTATGCGAGTTTTCCTCCAGTTCCTTACACCAGCGCGTAAGCAAGAGATCCCTGTGATAAAGGTGTTGTGAAAGTAAAACTGGCCTATCAATTTTACACCCAGAAAATAATCTTTTAGCTTATCTTTTTGTTACCAGAATATATACGACTACAAACCAGTAGATAAAATTATGATCTTTAGACATTTTCAGAGTCGACAAAATGTTTTCGGGTAAGCATTTAAAGCTGTAAATAAATTGAAGTTACATTTACCGACGCTTTTTTTCCTGTAATTTCTTTTAATGACAATACTCTGAAGCTCTGCTCGAATACTCAGAAATATCCCTTAATATCGTATTCATTTGTTTAGAAAAGCTTATTTATAATGATACACATGTGTGTTTTATATGTAGTTAAGTTGAAGTTATGTGATTTGTGTGGGTATTTTTTAAATACAAAAACATCTTAGTAACCTGAATATTTTCGATATCTATTTTATAACATGTTCTAGAATATAATATCAACTTAAATAAATTTTTTATAAATGATTATTTTCATTAAATCTGTATTTTAAAAAAAACATTTTTTGGAAAAGGAATTCTGACTTCAAAAATTCTTTTCGGGTGATTTCCTTCACCAGATTAAGGATCAGTGACAGCTGTACAAGTGGGTGGTCCAAGGGAAGGGAGGGGGGTGATAGGGTGATCGGATCAACTTGAGATCACTTAAATCCACTACTAAACCTATGTTTAAGCAATTCACTCTTATTAATTAAAAAAAAAAAAAAAACGCAACGGAGAAGACTTTCCTTTGACAAATATTGCCTTCCAGAATGCATCTTTGAACAGCCTGCTGGGGGAGGGGGGGGGCAGCGTTGCGCTGTAAAAATCGCTGAGTTTCACTGGAACGTTCAAATAATCATTCTGGAAAGCAACATTGGTCAAGAAAAAGAGCGAAACATCGCCATTGCATTTTTTCTTTTCTTTTTTTTTTCAGTGATGGGATCGAACAAGTTAGATGTAAGTTCAATAATAAAAATAAAAATTACAAAAATTAAAGAAAGAATGAAAAGAAAACCTATTTTTGATACTATGCTTCGTCATACTTATCGTCCTTATCTTGAAAGTTTCTGGGAGCCCCCTGTTAAGGACTGAGAGCAATATATCAAACTCCACATGATGTATAAGTAAGTTTCAGTTTAGTTCATGAGGAGCTGAAATCTTCAGTCAGGATTTTCAGAGTCGCTGAAGCATTAAAAAGTAATATCTATTCCGAACAGTTTTTAATTAAAATGCAGATCGGTGGAATATTCAAAGAGTTGAAACGTCAGTCCGACGATTTCCAAGTCGCATGCAATTATGTGGTCGCCATTTCATTCCCGAGCACTTATTTTGCGACTGCAAAATAATAAGTAACTGCACAATGTACCCTATTTCTGGAGTTTTTCGAAATATCATTAATCAATTTTCACCCGGCATTTCATAGAAGTCTGATGTCATTAGCTGAATGGAATTCCGAAAGTCCTGTTACGTTTCTGTGTCATTCATCTCGGCGTAATACTCCGGGATTGAATACCAAGCAGGTTCATTCGAAAATTAATGGTCGAGTGTCAATGTGATGGTGCATTCACCCTGAAAAGCTTAATACTTTCTCGTCAAATATGCCGGTGTTATAGATTTCTAGATGAAGCCAACCCACGTAATTGTAAAATGGATACTTTTCATTGGTGCAGTGTGCAAGTTCACGCGGAAGTAAAATAAGATTGATTCTACTAATAAGCAATGTTTTATGGATAGTGTTATATCCATAAAATAATGCTTTTCTTTTAAAACATCAGCTACCGCGTTAAGCATCTTTATTAAAAGTATATTTTTCAAAGTTATATCCCCTATTTATTTGTACAAAGATAGCATATGGTTGTAAGTGGTTCAACTTTTAATTTTACCCCATAAAATAAAAGGGATGATCCTGATAGAAATCTCTATTTGTTTCTTGTATCTCAATATAAAAGGGATAAAATATGATTTCCATAAAAGTAGATATCCACTAGAAAATATTTTAAGCTGTCTAAATGTATCTATGTCTAAAATAGCCTCCGAATTTGTGTGCTTTTATCAATGTACAGGGTACATGTATCTGTATTACTTTCTTATGAAGTAATAAGCTCAGAATTAATGTTGGGCAGAACTTCGTTAATCCGTTAATCGTGAATTAACAAAGTTAACTTATTGCTTAACGGTTTATATTAAAAAATAATTAACACATTGCACAACTTCCGTCAATTTTAATCTGTTAGATTGTGTGTTGGGGGTGATTTCGTTCGAGTCACGCGCCATCACGCTAAGGCGTATGTTTAGTCCATACTATATAAATGCATGTGCTTTTGTGTTTTACTCCTAAAAGCATCAAATATTTAATCTGACTGAATTATTGATTTTATTTTCCTATGTACCAAAGCCGAGCCTCTTCTACTCAGAGGCCAAAACTTTCTGAAAACAAAACTCAGAAAAATCCAAAAACTTTGTCTCAGATGCTGAGTTTCTAGGTGAACCAATTTTAATAATTAGTGATACAGATGAGAGTGCGTTTCTGCAGGAAAAGATATTTTACAGGCGAAACGGTCATCGTTTTCGAAAGGTAATTTTAATATGATAATAGGAAGGAAAACATGCATCTACTTCAAAATGATGATCAATAACTGATTGTTATTTTTTGAGCTGGCTGCATATTTTTTCGCATTTTATTCCTAAAATCATGAGATACTTAATCTAATTAAACTATACTTGTTTATCTGTGTATCGAAGTAAAGCTTTCTCTATTGATATCGATAATGCTTGAACAGCAGTACAACTTTTAGGAGGTTAACTTTTAACTTCCGTTATTGAGAAGTCAACGCTTTAACGATTATTGAAGTTAACTTTTTGAGTAGCGATTTATCGATTAACGAAGTTAACTTTTTTATTAACTTTGCTCTTCTCTACCCTGAATGCACTGACGTGTAAATACCTTACGGCCAGATTTTATTTATTTATTTTAAGGGATTTATTTTAAAAGTGCGTTTATATGTATGAATAATCAGGGTGAAAATACGTATTATGAACTAAGTGAAAAGAGAAGGTGTTCTAAAAATTTATTTACATTTTAAATTATAGTAATGGCATTTTGTTTTTACATCAAATTCAAACATATAATTTTTAACAAGGTTTCAATTACAAACAATTTCTTCCAACAGATTAGTAAAAGCAGGAATTTTAGATAACTTTTTTTAAGAAAGATAAAAAGAAAGGGAAGGTGGTCTTCCATACTACTTTGAGGACGAATTTCGAAGTATCCTTTAATTGATTCTTGGGTAATCTCGCGTGTTGCATTTTACAGTAAGAATTTCTTGGATGTCTCTTTTCCCGAGTTTAAGATACAGTTAGATATGTGAAAAGAGCGTTATGGCCCTCTATGGATATTTTACGAAATTTGAAAATTCTTCACTTACCGACCACTTGCATAGCAAAGTCCACGCACATGGGAGATTTTGTGTAATCTTCAGTAATTTCGTCTACGCGAACCACTGACATACGCAAGAACGTCATTACTTTCTGGTTCTCTTACTATGTAAGTTCTTAAACTGTGGTCCGTGGACCACTGGGTATCCCCGTAGCCTTTATCGAGGGTCTGCGAAATAATGAAAAATCGTTGCAAACTGTTCAAGAAGACGGTGAAAATCCAAGAAGAGAACAATATGAAGAGTTTTTCAAAGCAATAAGTAAAACATTAAACTATTGCATTGCTCTTTGATTCTTATGCAATGGGTGACATTTATTTTTTATATCATACTAGCTGAAGTACCCGTTCTTCGCACGGGAATGAATGGTCTTTTTGATATTAATATTTGTTGTGATTACTATTTATTGTAATAAAGAGATATAGCAAAATGGATATCGCGTTATATTGTGTTCAATAATCATGCATACTGAATTTCAAGGCAATCGTTTTTACGGTGCAGAAGGCGATGCGGCGTAGCACAATCTTGTGGCGAGTTTTAGCAAAACGGATACGGCAAAAATATTCTTCGCATTCAGATATCGATGTATACGAATTTTCATGACGATCGGCTGAATAGTCTTGAAGTTCATGTGTTGACGCGACATCTAGTGTCAAGTTATAGGAAAATGGATCGTGCCAAACTCTTCCCCGTGTTCAAATATCTATGTATACCTATTTTCATAGCGATCATTCGCACAGTCAAGAAGTGATACACTGCAGGGCCATCTAGTGGTTAATTAAAGTAATGATTTGCTACAGCGCCGTTATGTGGCGAGTTATAGCAAAATGGATAACGCCAAAATATTCTCATTGTTCAAATAGCTATGTATACTGATTTTCATAGCCACCGTTTGAATGGTCAAAAATTTGGCCTGCTGCAGCGTCATCTAGTGGCGAGTTAAAATAATAATGCATTGCAGTGCCATCTAGTGGTGAGTAACATCAAAAGTAACGCAGTTAGAATATATTCTTCGTTCTCAAATGTGTAAGTATAAAAAATTTTATGCCGATCAGTCGAACGGTATAGAAGTTGATGCGTTGCAGCGCTATTTAGCGGTAAGTTACAGCAAATGGATAGTGAAAAATATTCTCCGTGTTCTAATATTCGCGTGTACCAAATTTCATCGAAATTGGTTGGACGATATTCGCATAGCAAACGGCTAAACGGAATAGAATTCGACGTTCTGCTGCGCCACCTAGTGAAAAGTTAGAGGAAAACGGATAGCATAAAAACCTTCTCCATGATAAAAGACTTAGGTGAACCAAATTTCATGGTGATCGGTGAAACGGTGCTGGAGTTTTTCAACCTCCTACACACATACCAACATTCATTTTTATCTATAACCAGTCTTATTATACGTATATACCAGTCTCAAGTAAAATCCAGTTTCAAATCTAAGCCTCGCCAAAGTGCCAGCATACGCCATTTTGCAAGAGTTTTTTCAGGGAATCATTCGAAGCATTGACTTAGCAGCAATCAAAATGGGAAATGGTTCGACCGCCAGGCATTTATTTGAAAAGTGGAATCCCTTAATACAGCCGCATTTTTTAAATTATCAACTATAACATGTTTTATTCATCGTTACCTCGATGTACTAAATGCGAAGATTTCAATTTTCTGAAATTTGGCGGATTTCCCCCAAGTTAAATCAATGTACTCAATTGGCGAGAATTCTGAAGCTACATCGCTTGAAATGCCCTAATAACTGCATTATTTCTGCACGGATAGTTAAAATTTAATGCTGTATTCTAAGAAAACCTATACACTTGTTTTCAAAAATGCTATTCCCTTAAGCTCTCAGTAAATTGCGCCAAAAAGCCTAAAACTGTGCAAACCGCTAGAACTCACTCTCTAAAAATCGGCCTATCAGCCATTTTTTTTTCCGCCAAACTAAAAAAAATTACATATTAGTCTCGGATATCTTCGATCCTCATTGTTTTGCGTATAAAGCATTTCATTCCTGCTCTCATTTCTTATGCGCACACGATATTATAATTAAAAAAATAACCTAAAAAAATAAACTAAAAAAATCATTATTATTCTTTTATTTTTACTTTAAGAATTTAAAACATTTTATTCGGCAAAATCGCCACGCATGGCAACCAAGATGCTTATTTCACACACTTTTTTCACTACAGGGGTTAATATTACGTAAAGCTTTCTGCGTGGAGAACATAAAATATCTCTTAAATTCCGGGAACGGAAATTAAGAGAACCATTCAGGAGGAAAACGTTTTTAAGTGGAGTTTCAAAGTTTTAAGTGGACTATCATTTATTCTATATTATTTTACATATGTGTGTAAAATTTCAGGCTGACAGGTCCATTTTTGTGGAATTGCATACTACCCAAATCAACAAATTGACAAACAGAATTTCATTTTTATTTATAAGATAACCTACGCTTGTTTTTAAAAATACTCTCTCATTAAATTGCGTCAAGCGCTAGAATCATAGAAAATCTGACACACTTTCAGATTTTTAAATACGCACTAAAGTGCTATATATAAAAAGAGTTATAATCCATGGGTCTTCCCTATTTTCGTTCCTTCTTTCATTAAGTTGGAAAGTGTATCATTATTCATGAGTGCGATTAAACAAAATTAAAAATTGATATTTCTAACATCCTTTTTTCTGGATGTAATACATTAGATGCAGAAAAGCTGCTCAGAAAAATGCACAATTCCAACTGAATGAAAATTTCAAAAACTTATAAGCAGGTGTATTCATAACCCAAATAGCAGACGATTAAATTACGATAAATAGCGCCAAGCGTTAGAATCCTCCTCAAAATCGCGAGAATGCTGAAGATAGATCGCTTGAAATCCCTTAATAACTGCATTATTTTCGCACGGATCATTAAAATTTAACGATGTATTCTAATAAAACCCTTAGAAAGAACCGGTGCCCCCCGTACCCTTGGCCTAGATCTCTCGTGCAGATAATTGGCCGTAATCCCACGAATCAAATCAAATTAAATTACTTTGGCTTTAACTGATACAATGTATTTATCAGACGCCCTCATGGTTTGATGGATTATGTATTACTTGCCTTTCTTGCGGGTCTTCTATAATACATCTTGCGTTAAAACTTCTCTTTGCTTAACCCCCTTGGCGACTCACATTTAAATTTTTGCAATTATTGCGTTATCGCTAAATGCCCTCTCATTTTTCTCAATCTGGCGATTTATTTGGCGAGCGTTCTTTATCGATCCTTGCTTTATCGCCAAATTGG
This sequence comes from Cheiracanthium punctorium, assembly GCA_038373885.1. Classification (NCBI taxonomy): domain Eukaryota; kingdom Metazoa; phylum Arthropoda; class Arachnida; order Araneae; family Cheiracanthiidae; genus Cheiracanthium; species Cheiracanthium punctorium. The sequence goes on along the minus strand of JAWZYV010019719.1, from coordinate 307,129 downwards.
CTTTCTGTGTTCGCGCCTTTTTCTCAGTCACTTATCATTGTACTTGTCCAAATAAGGTAGGCTTGTTTTCGCTATGCTACCAGCCACCCGTTGCATTTACCATTATCGTTTAAAATAAACTACTTAAATCATCAATTGGATTTTATTCATTTTATAGTGCGACGAATCACAGGTTGTTGTTTCCAGTAATGTACTAATGCATGTACCACGATCACTGTTGTCTTATGAATTTTAAAGTTATAACTCGACGTCTCTGCATATCTACAGCACAGTGAATTTTTATTGTTTATTATTACTATTATTATCGTAAAGTAAAATGTATTTAAATGTATCAGTAGCATTTGTTTTGATTTATTTTACTGTAACGAAGATTCTATGTTGGCTGAATATATACTTATTGCAAATAAACACCGATTAATTCTAGTTACGGTCTGTGTTGGAACTTCCAATTACAAGCATGCATTTCCTAGTTATTTACCAACAAACAATATAACTTTTAACTGAATTAATGGGTTAATAATCGTTGCAACTACATTTCTGTAATTTCACGAAGCTTCTAAATTTAAAATATAGCTTCCTATGATCCTGTAGCCTAGTTTTACTTTGGCTTATAATTTGATAATACAAAACTATGCACTATGACAATTCGGAGTTGCTGAAGCCTTAAAAATTTATATAGGTTTGGAACGATTTAATTAAAATAACAACTGTCGCTCGAGGGAACATTAAAAGAGTTCAAACGTGAATGAAAGGTATTCGAGTTGCGTGTAATTGTGGTGACCATTTTATTCTACAACTGCTAAATGATGCACAGCTATACAGTGTTCCACAGGATCAGAGATTTCCTGAAATGCCATTAATCACTCTTTGCCCTCCACATACGCATTCTACGGAATTCTGATGTCATTAGCGGAATGGCATTCCTGAAATCTCCACTTTTACATTTCCAAGTCATTTATCTCGAGGTAATGCCCTGAGACAGAATACGAAACGTGTTCATTCTGATATTAATGGACAAATGCCAATGTGATGAGGCATCCATTGAGTTGAACATAGTGTTTTCACGTGAAACCTGTAGGCGCTGTTTATCTATGAAAGATAGAAAATCCTTTCATAACAAATTAAATAACAAAAAATAGTTAGAATTGTGCCATAAGAATTAGTTCGGATTCTATTTGTGTTAACTGAATATCTCCATTTACTTTAAATGAAAAAGATTCTATTGCAAAAGGACAAATGCTCAGAAATTTAAACTATGGGGGTCTCTACTTTAGTTGCCTTAGTAACGGAACTTTCAACCAGAACTACTTTCTGATGTCTCACAGATTCTGTTTCGTCAACGGACAGGTGAAATTGCCAATAAAAGTTACCAGCCAATTAAAATTAATGTACCTTGGCAACCTGGCTGTAAACTACAAAAAGTACTATATAACCGAAAACGCGCATGGGAAGTATACTTTTAACCTTTTTTCATCTCTTAAAGATTTGTGTATATATACATATCTATATAATATAGATTGATTAATAAAAATAATGCACTCAGAAAAGATGGCTACACCCCTAGAAAAATACAATATGTAAATTAGGATAAAGTAGGAAAGCAAAGATCCATAAGACCATACAAGTACATACCGGGTGTCCCAAAAATGACCGACGATATGAAAAACTGATTTTAGAAAACGGAGAGTAATGTACGGTTTGCTGCATTCTGCTCAGTTAACCAGGGAATTTATTATTAGCCATTTTCAAAATTATTTACAAAGTTCATCAACAGGTGGCGCTACTGGTTAGGAAAAACAATAAAACAACGTTTTCAAAATAACCACCGTTTGCAGCAACATGGCGAAGCAGTCTGAGGATAAATTCGCCAACGCTCGTGCAAATATTTCAGTTGTAATGTTCTGACCAGCAGCAGAGATGTTTTGTTCCAGTTCGTGAATTTTAACGATACAGTTGGTCTTTCAACTAGCTCCTCCCGCTCAAAAAAACCGCATGGTGTATCTGGTAAATGGGGAGGCCAACCCGTGCCACTTTGCGTATGCTTTTCGCTGTCAAGGGCAATGTATTGCTTGCCGGACCGTTTCTGACATTGAATAAAAATCTAAATTGAGCTTTGACATCGAGCATAATTGAGCCTTTTCTAAATTGAGCTTTGACATTGTTATAAAATGAAAACATCACAATAATCGTTTAATATAGAGAAAATTATCTTAAAATGAAATTAAGTATTTCTTTAATTTATATTGCTAAAAATTTAATACCAGAAGTGCCGTTGGGGTAATTTTGACCCTTTTCCCAATATCTCATGCTTTAGTTCAATACACAGTTTAGCACTGCAACTCATTTTTCTACTTTTTCTAAAATTCTTCCAAGAGTGTTGTCATAAATTTTTACATTTCTATTTTAATTAGCAAAATAAATAATTATAGAAATACCTAAAACTGGCAACAGGGGTCATTTTGACCCTCCCCTTCGGCTGTTCTAGTGTTAAAGTAAGCGATAAATATTCGAATAAAGAATAGGTAAATTACAGGTACTTGTTTATGAGAAAGGCCTCTTATCGTCACTAAGCTTAAATGCTGAGGTATTCCGCCATAAAATATACACTGCTGGCCACCCAAATTGCAACACCAAGAAAAACAAGAGATATCACAACAAAATTTATTGTGTAGATAACATGTTGACCAAGTAACAAATGATTAAATTTACAGCATTCTATGAAGCGTGGTTCCTGCCAAAATCAGTACCCAGAGTAGCCGCCGTTGTTGGAGATCACAGCTGCCACACGCCTCGGCATTGATTCAAAGAGACTTTGAATGTGTTCTTGGGGTACAGCAGACCAAGCAGCTTCCACACGTTGCCAAAGTTGATCTGGTGTGACAGCTGGGGATGAACTCTGGGTCAGTCGTTGAGCAACCATGGACCACATGTTTTCTATCGGCGAAAGATCCGGAGAGCGCGCCGGCCAGGGAAGCAATTCAATCTGGTGATTGACGAAGAACCCTTGGACAATGCGTGCCACGTGTGGCCGTGCATTATCCTGCTGAAATATGGCTGTTGGCAAGCCCTGAAGGTAAGAAAGGACAACTGGCTCCAACACCTCGGAGATGTAGCGCTGGCTGGTTAAAGTACCGGCAATGCGTACTAGAGGAGTGCGAGAGAGATATCCGATACCGCCCCATACCATAATACCCGGTGCAGGACCAGTGTGACGGTGCATAATGCAGCTGTTCAGCATCCTCTCTCCACAGTGTCTCCAGACTCGAATCCGACCGTCGTGGTGTTGCATACAGAAGCGTGACTCGTCAGTAAAGAGAATTTCATTCCATTCTGTCGTCCACATCCTTCTTTCATCGCACCATTGGCGGCGGAGACGTCTGTGATTCCGCGTCAGAGGTAGACAAAGCAACGGACGTCTTGCGGACAGACCATTCTGCTGTAAACGACGTCGAATGGTACGCGCAGACACTGGATGAGTTACAGACTGAATCTGCTGTGATATGGTTCGTGATGTGACTGAGCGATCCGTCACTGCCATGCGTACAATCTGCCTGTCATCACGTGACGTGGTGCACTGAGGTCGATGCGGTCGATCACGTCTGTCCGTCGTACCCTCCTGCACCCAACGATCACATATCCGCATCACAGTTGTTTGGTTTCGTCCAATACGACGACCGATTTCCCTGAAAGATAACCCACAATCTCGGTATGCCACTATCCTTCCTCTGTCAAACTCGGATACTTGATCAAAAGATGATCGTTGTTTCCTACGAGGCATAATTTATCGTTTTTTTGAAAAAAAAGCAAGAAAAACACAATTGCTGTACTTGAAACCGTCGAAATCTCCAAGCCTTAAATAGCGCTTTGAGGTGGCGCCACAGGCGCGCTTGATGTGCGTCTGCGCTGAAATTCTAATCATTTGCATATCTCACCTCAGCTAATGCATGTTGTAAATTTCATATTATTTGCATGCTTCCTTCAGGGTGTTGCATTTACGATGGCCAGCAGTGTATAATAATTTTCGGTGTGTGGTTTTATTAATGTGAAGAAGAAGTATTTTTTAAACCTTGCCAGTTCTATTTGAGTTATCTCGTAGATTCAGCAAGTTTAGTTCAGGGAATTGCTAACAGGTTTAATTGATCTGATTTTAAATTTGTTTTTGTAAGATACAAAATTGTTAGAGTAGTTGCCAATGATTATGCTTGCTGAAGTGTGGGCATTTGTAGATTATTAACTATTGGTTAGCAACATTTTAAAAAGAGACAATTTAAGATCAGCAAAGAAGTGGAAAATTTAGTAAAAGTAAATAAAATATTTTTAAAATGTAAAATTTTAAACCAGAGTTTTAATGAGATTTGGGTAAACTCGGTTCGTAAACATTTTTTTTCAATATAAAATATGACAGTTTTTCTTAATTTGATTGTTGGGCGAATTCGTCATTGTTTCTTACTATTATTTGAAAGATTATCAAAATTGCTTTTTAAAGAATAACCAAACATAAAATAGCTACATACTTAATAATTTAAAAGTAGTTCTTTTGATTACATGCTTGAGGCTACAGCAAAATTGAAAATATATTGAATATGCTGGAATTGCAAAGTTTTCCATCTATTCAGTTTTTTATTTACGGATCAATAATTACACAAAACATTTGCGAAAATAAACAAAAACATAAAAATAGTAGTTTCCTAATAATTGTTCTTTGTTGATTTGCTTTTATAAAGAATTTAAAGGCCAATTTTCAAACATCACTTTCCCGAAAAAATCCAAGATTGCAATCCGTAACTAAAGAGACAAAGATTGTTTATTGGTATTAAGTGGTGCAAGCCAATGAAAAAAGTTTCGCAAGGCATATTTTTGATAAATTTTAACGTATTTTACATATTTTTGGTGTATATTAGAATAATATTTATTCAAAGAAAACAAGTTTCAAAATGTAAATCAAATACTATTTTAGCAATGTATGTAAGAACGAAGTATTATCGTTTCAAAATTTTGAAAAACGGGTACGCTATGAGAAATTACATGGAATATTTACAGCTTATTAGATAACTCAGATATAATCTACTTTCAAATGATCTTTAAATGGCATTAATTGTAAAATGCCGATTTATACATTCTGAAGAATCAAATAAGTTCATTAAAAAATTCAAAAATATAATTTCCTTTTCAATAAATTTGAAATATAAGTGCAACGTGAAACGACGGCTCTATCAAATAATTTCATAAATAGAATAAGAAACAGTGTTTTAGAAACATTCTATCATTGCATTTACGAATTAACAATCTCTAGTAATCAAGGCAATTTTTATTTAAGGACAGAAAAAGAGATACGTGTGTATTACGTATGATAAAAATTTAAAAATGTCAGCACATTCGAGTTACGGGCAATTTTACTGTACTTATCATTATCTTTTATTATTGCTAATTAATATGCATCCTTGAAGTGTTCTACACGGTTGAGAGATTATCTGAAAACCATTAATCACTATACCCATCAGTTCCACAAAACTCTGATTTCACTAACCGACTGGCATTGTACGTAAAAGTCTCACTCTTACATTTCTAAATCATTTATCTAGAAGAAATGTCGCGATATTGCGAATGTGTTTCATGTAACACGTTGCCGATTCAATAGTATTGACATTCGTCATCATAAAATTATTGGAGAAATGACAATGGCACGAGGAATTCGGCTTTTCCTATAAATGCGTGGGCGTCGTGGATTTGTTAAAAAGTAAGCAGACCAAAATTAGCTGTTTTTTTTATCGATTTCACTATACAGTGATCTGTCGTACGCGCTTTCTTTTAAGGGGTCTCCCTACTTGAACAACGTAAAAGTTGGGATTTTCTCCCTTTTTCGATTACATGCTTCTCATGTTGTAATAATGCCAGACAAACAATTTTTATTTACTATAATAAATCAAACATTGCATCTTCTAAAAACACTTTTAAGTTATGAAATATTATTATTATTATTATTATTTAAATAAATAAATCATTAGGAAGTTTTTCGTAAATCAGATTTGTCAAACTTCCTTGCGGGCAAGATTCTGAAAAAAAGTTTGTTCAAAATAAGTACTTATTGGTTTTAAAATTATAAGTAATGTTCCAAAATTTAATCAAACCTAAACAAAATACAGAAAAGTAACAATTTTCTATTTTTAATTGTATATTATATCATATTTCACAATTTTTTCTATATTTCAATAAGTACACATCTCTATAAATGAAAATAAACATTCTGAAATAATACAAATTTGGGTTCAGTTTACTGACACTATAATATATAACTTCTGAAAAAAGTTTTATAGGAAAATATTAAATAGATTTTTTTTTTTTGTAATGCGCGCAATACTGAAAATTCACATTTTGAGAAAAATGAGATTAAAACATTATTTTTTCTAAAAACGATTATTGCTAGATTAATTCTGCAAAAATTGAAAGTGATTCGAAAAGCGATGCAGCTGAAAAAAGCGTATTCAATGACACAGAGCAGATCATATCACATAGTTCACACATCACACGTTATAAATGTAAACAAAGCATAGCTGTTTCTGGTATGTCCCTTTAAATTCTGTTTGCAGGATCAGATTCTTGCACGTTTTTGACGATATCTCGGGTAATTGTAGGAATTTTTAGTTCCGGTTTGTTTTAAAATACTCAGAATAGTGTATGAGATAACATATATATATATTTTCAAAATATTGAAAATTTTGACGTTTTAAAGGTAGGGAGACCCGTTAAGTGCGTTTTTCCCGCTGTTCCGGTCGGGTAGATGGGAAAACAATGATAGTTCAAATTCATTTATGCATTGCATTAAGAAAGTACCTCTCACTTATGTACATCGCAAAAGAAATGGTCTCAGTTCAAAAAGAAGATTTTTCAATTATATAGGCGTTGCTTATCAAGAATTTTACCCTTTTTATCAATTTCCAATTTTGAATTATTTCACGAGAAAGGGTAAGAGGAGTGAACAGAAACTTGGGTATGTAACCATTTCCAATTTCATGGTGTTCATAAAAAGTAGTGTAATTCATTGGATTTTGAAATTTATCTCATTTTTCAGTGTATACATAGTAATAATCAAGAATATGATGCAGTTCACTGTACTGACTTTTCAGTTTTAAGCTCCCTTTCTTTTTAAGCTCCCTCACTTATGCGAGTTTTCCTCCAGTTCCTTACACCAGCGCGTAAGCAAGAGATCCCTGTGATAAAGGTGTTGTGAAAGTAAAACTGGCCTATCAATTTTACACCCAGAAAATAATCTTTTAGCTTATCTTTTTGTTACCAGAATATATACGACTACAAACCAGTAGATAAAATTATGATCTTTAGACATTTTCAGAGTCGACAAAATGTTTTCGGGTAAGCATTTAAAGCTGTAAATAAATTGAAGTTACATTTACCGACGCTTTTTTTTCTGTAATTTCTTTTAATGACAATACTCTGAAGCTCTGCTCGAATACTCAGAAATATCCCTTAATATCGTATTCATCTGTTTAGAAAAGCTTATTTATAATGATACACATGTTTGTTTTATATGTAATTAAGTTGAAGTTATGTGATTTGTGTGGGTATTTTTTAAATACAAAAACATCTTAGTAACCTGAATATTTTCGATATCTATTTTATAACATGTTCTAGAATATAATATCAACTTAATTAGAATCATTATAATATCAACTTAACTAGAATATAATATCAACAATTTTTTATAAATGATTATTTTCATTAAATCTGTATTTAAAAAAAAACATTTTTTGGAAAAGGAATTCTGACTTCAAAAATTCTTTTCGGGTGATTTCCTTCACCAGATTAAGGATCAGTGACAGCTGTTCATGTGGGTGGTCCAAGGGAAGGGAGGGGGATGATAGGGTGATCGGATCAACTTGAGATCACTTAAATCCACTACTAAACCTATGTTTAAGCAATTCACTCTTATTAATTAAAAAAAAAAACGCAACGGAGAAGACTTTCCTTTGACAAATATTGCCTTCCAGAATGCATCTTTGAACAGCTTGCTGGGGGAGGGGGGGGCAGCGTTGCGCTGTAAAAATCGCTGAGTTTCACTGGAACGTTCAAATAATCATTCTGGAAAGCAACATTGGTCAAGAAAAAGAGCGAAACATCGCCATTGCATTTTTTCTTTTCTTTTTTTTTCAGTGATGGGATCGAACAAGTTAGATGTAAGTTCAATAATAAAAATAAAAATTACAAAAATTAAAGAAAGAATGAAAAGAAAACCTATTTTTGATACTATGCTTCGTCATACTTATCGTCCTTATCTTGAAAGTTTCTGGGAGCCCCCTGTTAAGGACTGAGAGCAATATATCAAACTCCATATGATGTATAAGTAAAATGCAGTTTAGTTCATGAGGAGCTGAAATCTTCAGTCAGGATTCTCAGAGTCGCTGAAGCATTAAGAAGTAATATCTATTCCGAACAGTTTTTAATTAAAATGCAGATCGGTGGAATATTCAAAGAGTTGAAGTGTCAGTCCGACGATTTCCAAGTCGCATGCAATTATGTGGTCGCCATTTCATTCCGGAGCACTTATTTTGCGACTGCAAAATAATAAGTAACTCCACAATGTACCCTATTTCTGGAGTTTTTCGAAATATCATTAATCAATTTTCGCCCGCCATTTCATACAAGTCTGATGTCATTAGCTGAATGGAATTCCGAAAGTCCTGTTACGTTTCTGTGTCATTCATCTCGGCGTAATACTCCAGGATTGAATACGAAGCAGGTTCATTCGAAAATTAATGGTCGAGTGTCAATGTGATGGTGCATTCACCCTGAAAAGCTTAATACTTTCGCGTGAAATCTGCCGGTGTTATAGATTTCTATACGAAGCCAACCCACGTAATTGTAAAATGGATACTTTTCATTGGTGCAGTGTGCAAGTTTACGCGGAAGTAAAATAAAATTGATTCTACTAATAAGCAATGCTTTATGGATAGTGTTATATCCATAAAATAATTCTTTTCTTTTAAAACATCAGCTACCGCGTTAAGCATCTTTATTAAAAGTATATTTTTCAAAGTTATATTCCCTATTTATTTGTACAAAGATAGCACATGGTTGTAAGTGGTTCAACTTTTAATTTTACCCAATAAAATGAAAGGGATGATCCTGATAGAAATCTCTATTTGTTTCTTGTATCTCAATATAAAAGGGATAAAATATGATTTCCATAAAAGTAGATATCCACTAGAAAATATTTTAAGCTGTCTAAATGTATCTATGTCTAAAATAGCCTCCAAATTTTTTTGCTTTTATCAATGTACATGGTACATGTATCTGTATTACTTTCTTATGAAGTAATAAGCTCAGAATTAATGTTGGGCAGAACTTCGTTAATCCGTTAATCGTGAATTAACAAAGTTAACTTATTGCTTAACGGTTTATATTAAAACATAATTAACACATTGCACAACTTCCGTCAATTTTAATCTGTTAGATTGTGTGTTGGGGGTGATTTCGTTCGAGTCACGCGCCATCACGCTAAGGCGTATGTTTAGTCCATACTATATAAATGCATGTGCTTTTGTGTTTTACTCCTAAAAGCATCAAATATTTAATCTGACTGAATTATTGATTTTATTTTCCTATGTACCAAAGCCGAGCCTCTTCTACTCAGAGGCCAAAACTTTCTGAAAACAAAACTCAGAAAAATCCAAATACTTTGTCTCAGATGCTGAGTTTCTAGGTGAACCAATTTTAATAATTAGTGATACAGATGAGAGTGCGTTTCTGCAGGAAAAGATATTTTACAGGCGAAACGGTCATCGTTTTCGAAAGGTAATTTTAATATGATAATAGGAAGGAAAACATGCATCTACTTCAAAATGATGATCAATAACTGATTGTTATTTTTTGAGCTGGCTGCATATTTTTTTCGCATTTTATTCCTAAAATCATGAGATACTTAATCTAATTAAACTATACTTGTTTATCTGTGTATCGAAGTAAAGCTTTCTCTATTTATATCGATAATGCTTGAACAGCAGTACAACTTTTAGGAGGTTAACTTTTAACTTCCGTTATTGAGAAGTCAACGCTTTAACGATTATTGAAGTTAACTTTTTGAGTAGCGATTTATCGATTAACGAAGTTAACTTTTTTATTAACTTTGCTCATCTCTACCCTGAATGCACTGACGTGTAAATACCTTACGGCCAGATTTTATTTATTTATTTTAAGGGATTTATTTTAAAAGTGCGTTTATATGTATGAATAATCAGGGTGAAAATACGTATTATGAACTAAGTGAAAAGAGAAGGTGTTCTAAAAATGTATTTACATTTTAAATTATAGTAATGGCATTTTGTTTTTACATCAAATTCAAACATATAATTTTTAACAAGGTTTCAATTACAAACAATTTCTTCCAACAGATTAGTAAAAGCAGGAATTTTATATAACTTTTTTTAAGAAAGATAAAAAGAAAGGGAAGGTGGTCTTCCATACTACTTTGAGGACGAATTTCGAAGTATCCTTTAATTGATTCTTGGGTAATCTCGCGTGTTGCATTTTACAGTAAGAATTTCTTGGATGTCTCTTTTCCCGAGTTTAAGATACAGTTAGATATGTGAAAAGAACGTTATGGCCCTCTATGGATATTTTACGAAATTTGAAAATTCTTCACTTACCGACCACTTGCATATCAAAGCCCACGCACATGCGAGATTTTGTGTAATCTTCAGTAATTTCGTCTACGCGAACCACTGACATACGCAAGAACGTCATTACTTTCTGGTTCTCTTACTATGTAAGTTCTTAAACTGTGGTCCGTGGACCACTGGGTATCCCCGTAGCCTTTATCGAGGGTCTGCGAAATAATGAAAAATCGTTGCAAACTGTTCAAGAAGACGGTGAAAATCCAAGAAGAGAACAATATAAAGAGTTTTTCAAAGCAATGAGTAAAACATTAAACTATTGCATTGCTCTTTGATTCTTATGCAATGGGTGACATTTATTTTTTATATCATACTAGCTGAAGTACCCGTTCTTCGCACGGGAATGAATGGACTTTTTGATATTAATATTTGTTGTGATTACTATTTATTGTAATAAAGAGATATAGCAAAATGGATATCGCGTTATATTGTGTTCAATAATCATGCATACTGAATTTCAAGGCAATCGTTTTTACGGTGCAGAAGGCGATGCGGCGTAGCACAATCTTGTGGCGAGTTTAGCAAAACGGATACGGCAAAAATATTCTTCGCATTCAGATATCGATGTATACGAATTTTCATGACGATCGGCTGAATAGTCTTGAAGTTCATGTGTTGACGCGACATCTAGTGTCAAGTTATAGGAAAATGGATCGTGCCAAACTCTTCCCCGTGTTCAAATATCTATGTATACCTATTTTCATAGCGATCATTCGCACAGTCAAGAAGTGATACACTGCAGGGCCATCTAGTGGTTAATTAAAGTAATGATTTGTTACAGCGCCGTTATGTAGCGAGTTATAGCAAAATGGATAACGCCAAAATATTCTCATTGTTCAAATAGCTATGTACACTGATTTTCATAGCCACCGTTTGAATGGTCAAAAATTTGGCCTGCTGCAGCGTCATCTAGTGGCGAGTTAACATAATAATGCATTGCAGTGCCATCTAGTGGTGAGTAACATCAAAAGTAACGCAGTTAGAATATATTCTTCGTTCTCAAATGTGTAAGTATAAAAAATTTTATGCCGATCAGTCGAACGGTATAGAAGTTGATGCGTTGCAGCGCTATTTAGCGATAAGTTACAGCAAAGGGATAGAGAAAAATATTCTCCGTGTTCTAATATTCGCGTGTACCAAATTTCATTGAAATTGGTTGGACGATATTTGCATAGCAAACGGATAAACGGAATAGAATTCGACGTTCTGCTGCGCCACCTAGTGAAAAGTTAGAGGAAAACGGATAGCATAAAAACCTTCTCCATGATAAAAGACTTAGGTGAACCAAATTTCATGGTGATCGGTGAAACGGTGCTGGAGTTTTTCAACCTCCTACACACATACCAACATTCATTTTTATCTATAACCAGTCTTATTATACGTATATACCAGTCTCAAGTAAAATCCAGTTTCAAATCTAAGCCTCGCCAAAGTGCCAGCATACGCCATTTTGCAAGAGTTTTTTAGGGAATCATTCGAAGCATTGACTTAGCAGCAATCAAAATGGGAAATGGTTCGACCGCCAGGCATTTATTTGAAAAGTGCAATCCCTTAATACAGCCGCATTTTTTAAATTATCAACTATAACATGTTTTATTCTTCGTTACCTCGATGTACTAAATGCGAAGATTTCAATTTTCTGAAATTTGGCGGATTTCCCCCAAGTTAAATCAATGTACTCAATTGGCGAGAATTCTGAAGCTACATCGCTTGAAATGCCCTAATAACTGCATTATTTCTGCACGGATAGTTAAAATTTAATGCTGTATTCTAAGAAAACCTATACACTTGTTTTCAAAAATGCTATTCCCTTAAGCTCTCAGTAAATTGCGCCAAAAAGCCTAAAACTGTGCAAACCGCTAGAACTCACTCTCTAAAAATCGGCCTATCAGCCATTTTTTTTTCCGCCAAACTAAAAAAAATTACATATTAGTCTCGGATATCTTCGATCCTCATTGTTTTGCGTATAAAGCATTTCATTCCTGCTCTCATTTCTTATGCGCACACGATATTATAATTAAAAAAATAACCTAAAAAAATAAACTAAAAAAATCATTATTATTCTTTTATTTTTACTTTAAGAATTTAAAACATTTTATTCGGCAAAATCGCCACGCATGGCAACCAAGATGCTTATTTCACACACTTTTTTCACTACAGGGGTTAATATTACGTAAAGCTTTCTGCGTGGAGAACATAAATATCTCTTAAATTCCGGGAACGGAAATTAAGAGAACCATTCAGGAGGAAAACGTTTTTAAGTGGAGTTTCAAAGTTTTAAAGTGGACTATCATTTATTCTATATTATTTTACATATGTGTGTAAAATTTCAGGCTGACAGGTCCATTTTTGTGGAATTGCATACTACCCAAATCAACAAATTGACAAACAGAATTTCATTTTTATTTATAAGATAACCTACGCTTGTTTTTAAAAATACTCTCTCATTAAATTGCGTCAAGCGCTAGAATCATAGAAAATCTGACACACTTTCAGATTTTTAAATACGCACTAAAGTGCTATATATAAAAAGAGTTATAATCCATGGGTCTTCCCTATTTTCGTTCCTTCTTTCATTAAGTTGGAAAGTGTATCATTATTCATGAGTGCGATTAAACAAAATTAAAAATTGATATTTCTAACATCCTTTTTTCTGGATGTAATACATTAGATGCAGAAAAGCTGCTCAGAAAAATGCACAATTCCAACTGAATGAAAATTTCAAAAACTTATAAGCAGGTGTATTCATAACCCAAATAGCAGACGATTAAATTACGATAAATAGCGCCAAGCGTTAGAATCCTCCTCAAAATCGCGAGAATGCTGAAGATAGATCGCTTGAAATCCCTTAATAACTGCATTATTTTCGCACGGATCATTAAAATTTAACGATGTATTCTAATAAAACCTTTGCACTTGTTTTCACAAATCCGTTTCCTTAAGCTCTCAGTAAATTGCGCCAAGCCCGAAACTGTGCAAACCGCTAGAACTCACTTTCTCGGCATTTGAGCCATTTTATTTTTTCGCCAAACTAAAAAATTTTAACATATTAGCCTCGGAAATCTTCAATTCTTATTATTTTGAGTATAAAACATTTCATTCCTGCTCCGATTTCCCATGCACACGATATTATAATTAAAAAAATATAACTTTACGAATATAAACAAAAAAAAAATCATTATTATTCTTTTATTTTTACTTTGAGAATTTAAAACATTTTATTCGGCAAAATCGCCACACATGGCAACCACGATCCTTATTTCACACTTTTTTCACTACAGAGGTTACAATTACGGAAAGATTTTTGCGTGAAGAGCATAAAAAATCTCTTAAATTCTGGGAACGGGTGGACTTTCAAAGTTTGAAAGTGGACTGTGATTTATTCTATATTATTTTACATATCTGTGCAAAATTTGAGGCCGATAGGTCCATTTTTGTGGATTTGTATACGAATCAAATCCACAAACAAACAAACAAACAAACAGAATTTCATTTTTATTTATAAGAAGATTGCTGAAAAATCATTTAATATTTACATTATTATTTAAATTTTTTGTAAGAAATAGATAAAAAAATGTTCCTATATTTATATTTATTAGATGGCAACACCGCGCTTAGCATTTTTACGCTGTTACGAGATTGTTGAGCCGGAAATTAAGTATCAAGAACAACTTTAAAATGCCTTGGTAGTAGGAGGCTTGGGGTGTAAATGGGGGAAAAATAACTGGGGGGGTGTTTGGGGGAAAAATATCTTGCTCAAGAGAGGACCTCAGTCTATATAGGTTTAAGAACCCTGCCCCATTGGCCTAATATATTAAATTTTTACAGTTCATGTTTAAATTTTAGCAAACTTTTAAATTTCCAGTCTTTTACTGACATATTGTTTTTAAACTAACGCCAAAGACACCATTATCAGTGTTGATAGCACAAAGCAGTTAATATCTAATTTCACGTTTAATTTTACAACTATTACCGGTTTTGTTGCAAAAAATTGCCGATGTTGCTTAAGAAAAATCCACTGGTTTATGGTGTTCTGGTGAACACGAGTGCATCCACTAAGGTATCTTATGAAAATGCAAGCTTGTCCCATCGTAATAAAAAAAAGTTCTGTTTTTTCTTCTTTGTTGTCGTTGAAATTAAGATCTTTTAGAGACACTCGGTACAAAAGTCATGCTTAGAATAAACAGCATGCATATCCATTTTTAACTGTCAATGCTTCAAGATATCTGCCTTTTTAATTGAACAGTTAATTTATTAGAGGTAGCTTTAATAGAGTTAAGACGACAATGCAATAGTTTCGAACAATGTGTTACAGAAATACTCTGCTTGTTCCCGGGGTTCGTCGTTCTAAAGTCCACTTGGTGTAGACAGTTCTGTAAAAAAGTCCACTGGTCAGGAACACAATTTTATTGCTTCTAGAACGTCGTGGAACAATCAGCTGTACAAAATTCGCAAGCACAATTAAACAATAATGTGCTTTTAACAGTCCGCATAGACCAGAAGCTCTCACAAATGCTGTATTTCTCACACAAAATAAAACACTTTCACAGGCGAAAAATTCAGTAAAACTATTCAAGGGATATCGTACACAATCCCTTAAGACACAGCAATGAAGAATTTGCACATAGCACTTTATAAACAGCTTCGAGAAGCAAGCCAAAACACAGCTTCTATACCACTATCAATTCACAAAGCAAACGTACTGTCTCAGAGAGCTCCACTCACAACCTGCACTCGATGGGAGCAAACTCACACTGAACTGAGGCTTTTGAAGCGCTCCTATATATAACCGACGCAGAAGGGACAAGAAACTTCCAGAAGAGTCTATTTCTTGAAAATTCTACATAAAGCGGGAATTTTGATTACGTCATAGAAGAGAAATGTCAGGTATTATGTGTTTTTAATGCAGCAAAAGCAGCTTTACAGGCCCCATAGGGAAAATCGCGCCAAGTGACCAAAATGTCGCCAAGTTTGGCGACTTTTGGCGAAATATTGCCAAATTTGGTGCCAAAAATAAGTCCCCAAAAGTGAAGAGATCTAAGCCCTAGGACCAATATTTCTCGAGATTTCTAGAAACCCATAGAAAAAGAATAGGGAAACTGAAACCTCCGTATCTCCGGTTCTAATTGGCCGATTTTGATGCAACAAAAAGCAAAATTTATCTATTTGAAGCGCAGAATAGGAATTTAAAACCATTTCAAGCCCTAGAGCAGCGGGTTGCCCGAAAATTCGTAACAAATGTATGGCTAAGCATTCACCATTTTATTTCACAAATGCTACATTGCATTGTAGCTGCATACATTGCTCTATAATATTTCAGATTCAGATTCAGAGATTTTCACAATACCTTACATACAACACAATTGGAATATCATTTTCGAAATGACGTTCGTCAAATCTTATACAGCTAAGTTATTTGCCTCTTAGTAATGTTCCCATCGAATACAAAATGAGTTCATTCTAAAACTAATGGACATGTGTCAATGTGATGAGGCATTCACTACGAAGAGAATAATGCCTGCATGTAGAATGTGGGGTAGTAGCCATAGATTTGTATATAGATGTACTTGGAAAAGATATGACTTTCGGGTTGTTTGTATGACCAGTCAGTAATTAGCATCAGAAGTTCTTTTGGCATGAACACGCCTTAAGTTTTCATGCTGAACTTTCTTTTGAGTCTTACCATTTCTAAAGTTAGCTGAAAAAAGTAGTAATGGAACGTTGGGTCACTCTGTCTATAGAGACTGATTCACTCTGATCAATACTTGCCAAAGTTCTTCAACCATCACCTGTGCCAATAACATGCTGTACTAAGGACTGTGATGCACCGTTCAAAACGCATTTGTGAGCCTTCCATTTAAAGGGGAAATTAATATCCGGACTCATCGTCGTATGTGGTAAAATGGTATGTGGCTATAGTATTACATAATTTGGTAGCTTTAAGAATGTCATTTCCCTTCTTGTACTTCCTATTGTGTTCCACAAAATTATGTAGTCATTAAAAGAATGATATTCCAGAAATCTCCAATTCTTAACGTTTCTAACTCATTTATCTTTAGATAATCAATGTTTATACTACATTCAAAAGTGTTCATCGTCAAATTAATGCATCGATGAACACTTTTGAATTTGTTCCAAATTTCAAAACCTTTTTTGCTTCGTTCATCATTCAATTTGTTCGTTTCATGAACATTTAAAAAATATTCTCATAAATCAATATGCATATTAAATTTTGAGTAATATTTTCAGATTATAATAAAAACATATAAAACATTATTTAATAGGGCGGATTAATTAGTTAAAATTTTTTATTTGGGAATACCTTATTCCTCCGTACACGATATATATTTCGGTTACACACATAACCATCTTCAGTCGTTTCTGGATCTCTCACTAATGGCGGCTTCTTTTTATATCTTCTTCGTTCTTCTTCTTGAAAGTTCGATGCATGACGTCATCCCATGATTGGTCGATTGTATGAAGCGTATCGTTGCTTTCATAAAGAAACAATGTCACGACGCCCACTACCCTCGAGAAATTTTCGACAAAGTTTTCAAAGCTAGGCAACGTAAATTAAATGTTATAGACAACCGTCAAAAAGATAAACCACGTTTTACTATCGCAATCCCCTTTAGCCGAGGGATAGCCAATAAACTTTCTAATATCGCCAGTAAAAAGAACTTCCGTATTCCAATTAAACCTAATAAAACAATCTTTCAGCGCATTAGATCGGAAAAAGACCCAATCAACCCCATCGAAACCGCAGGGATCTATAAAATTAATTTTATGTCAAACGATACTAATAAAGAAAATTGCTACATCGGCGTTACGAAAAGGAAAATTAAAGAACGAAAAAACGAACATTTTAAAGACATTAACCTCCAGAAACAAAGTACCGCTCTAGCCCGTCTTGCTTTGAAAGAGCCCATTACCATTGATTTTAAAAATATTAAAAAAATAGCCAACTTTAAAAATAGTATATATGCCTACATTCGTGAGAGCTTAGAAATATTGACGACAGAGGGCAGCATCAACGATACGCTTCATACAATCGACCAATCATGGGATGACGTCATGCATCGAACTTTCAAGAAGAAGAACGAAGAAGATATAAAAAGAAGCCGCCATTAGTGAGAGATCCAGAAACGACTGAAGATGGTTATGTGCGTAACCGAAATATATATCGTGTACGGGGGAATAAGGTATTCCCAAATAAAAAATTTTAATTTTCAGATTACTTTAGCTATGGGAAAGAACATGTAAAACCTATACATAATTCTTGCTAATCTGAGAAGTTTGTTGCTATTTAGAATTTAGGACTTGTATTTGGTGTAAATTTTTACATTTAGAAGACCTATACTGTTTAAGCGAACTATACAGTAAAAATCTAGAATAAAAAACACATTGAGGTCTGGGATGGATATTACAACGATTACAAAACATTTAATTTAGGACATTATTGTCTTGATCCTCAGATACGTTCAGTGTCAGTTTAGCGTATCAGGTGACAGTAAAAATTTCGAGCGTTAACCGTTCCCAAAGTTACAGAGACATGAAAAATTTATTGTTTCTGACAATTAAAATATCTCTGTCACTCCAGGCACCATTATAGGAGTAGAAGGTATTCAAGTTACACGTAATCGTAGAATTAACATCTTATTTCGCAAATGGCACCCAAAGTGTTCCGAGCAGTTTTCTGAAATGCCATTAATCATCACTATTCACCCTCCTTACGCGTATTCCACAGAATTCTGATGTCGTTAGCGGAATGGCATTTCCTGAAATCTCCACTCTTACATTTCTAAGTCATTTATCTCAAGGTACTGTGTCCCCAGATTGAATACGACCATGTTTATTTTAAAATTAATGGACACATGCCGAAATATGATGAGACATTCAGTGTTGTTTGTGCAGTATGCACATTTTCGAAGGAAAGCTAGCGGCCGTTCTAGTAGGCTTGCTTTTTAAGTTTTGACACTATTTATCACCAATAGATAAAGCTCGTTTCATAGGCAATTACAAGAGATGCTAGACAAAAGGAAAAAATATTTGACGAATAATCATATTCTAATAGTCGACAATCAGTTACATTTAATCCTTCAAAATACATTATCTCGCATTCCATTTTCTATAGTTACCAAAGTAACATTGCTGTCACTGAAGTTGCTAAATTTATTCTAAATTCAAGGCACCATCTAAACGAAAATCTAGATAATTTCGAGAAACTATTCTAAGATTACTGAAACTGCAAAACTTGCGAATGAGTATACGCTTGAAAATAAAACCACGAAGTAGATGTGACAGCTTTTACTTTTTCTAAAGGAATTCCTGAAGTTAAAAATGGAAAAAAATTGTGAGATATCAGGGAATGGCTAGATTTTCAGACTTTTAATGTAGCACAGATTTGTTTCTGTACATATTTTTTTTTGAACAATTATGAAAATTTCAAGGCGATCGCACCAAGGGTGTAGATTTTATTTCGTTTATCGACCATAACATTTTTTTTTGAGTAATGGCGGTAAACATTTTGCTTTGGAGTTAGAACTGGAAGCGTTCCAGAGTCAGTGATCAGCGTTAACTATATATTAGAATTTTGTAAAATCAATTTTTACATTCTTAGAATGCTAAAAAAGGAGACTGTTTTACCAAAATCTTCATCAGATTTATTTTACATAATCAATTTTTCAGGAAGTTAAAATGGTTACAGTTGCAATACCACAAAATTGTATGATTATGTCAATTGTACTTTCCCTATTATGTGCATATATTTTAAAGGAAACAATCTAGCGAATCTTAGGTGGAAACTGCGGTACTGTGCTGACACTTTAAAAAAAAAAGGTTTCGCATGTATAAGATTCTTAAACTATTGTGGAAATCTCAAGAAAATTATAAAACGCAACCTACCTGCATTTCATTGAATGAGTATGCTTACATATTTATAAAATGGTGGAACGCATATACAAACACACACACACACACACGCAAGAAAAAAGCACACAATTTATTTTTAAACAGAAATAATAGTATTTCTTCAGTGCTAAATGTTATAGATAATGTTTCTTAAAATGAAGTGTAGTATTTTAAATAAACTTAAAAATGGTGGAACACATATACAAACATAGTAGCTGGTTCAGATAAAGGAAACTATCCATAGCTAAGACAGTTACTTTGAATCTTTTTTTTTTCCGTCTGATTCAAATAACGGTATTTACTCTGCTAATACGTATATGAGCTGGGGCGAGGGCAATATTTATTTCACTTCTGGCTCTTACATCGAAAGTTACAACTATACGTAAGAGCTTCTGAAAAAAGTAGATCTTGATTTAACTGAAGTTGCTACAAATAAAAACCGTACAATTCAATACTTTTTCTATGAATTATTCTAATGATACTATGTAATGAAACAAATCTTTTTGCATAGCAGCAATCATTAAATTTTGTTTATTTAGTTCTTATATAGGGAGACATCCCCTCCCCCACCGAAAAAAATACTTAAAAAATTTAATTTTTACTATAAATAAGTTATCTTTCACCTAAATGCACAATCATTTATTTTTGTAAATTATTAATTCATATTACTTCAGGAATACATTTCATTTGTAGTACTTTTCAGCAGATTTGAGTATTTATAAAAGGCGACTAAATGAGAATTTTTAGTACTTTTGAATAATTTGATTTTCTTTTTTCTTTCTTTTTTTTTAATGTGATGTGCCTTCAATGTTTGAGGAAATTCTTCATACCAATGAAAATAGTACAAATTAATTTATATTAATTTATAGTACAAATTGTTTTATATAAACGCAAACCAGTTTACACAAAACTCTTAGTAGACCATATCGTCTTGCATATAACTTACTATCAAGTTTGAATTTAATCAAAATTATGAAAAGTTATTTTTAAATGATCGAGTTCCGTAAACCCAACAGGCAGATTTGGGTCTTTTAACTGTGAGAAAATTTAGAAAATGAATTATACTCAACGGTAAATGACACATTTTAAGGCTTCTAAAATGAGAAATGTTATGAAATAATAAATTAATAATTTGAAAAGTCTAAAGATAAGTACAAAGGCTCTTAAAATTAAACAAAGGCTGGTGGTTGTGGCGCAAAGTTGTGTTTAGGCAAAGCATGCAGACCAAAGCTCTGAAGGTACGCTGGATAATGAGGGGAAATCGTCACCATTGTGACTTGTATATGAGAAAGAACAAGCCAAACTAGCATTCAATTGCGGTGATGTGGGAGGATGAAATTCATACCACCTCTGTCTTCCTCTTGCGTCCAAAACTGGTTAAACTTGAGGTAAAGGGAAAACAATTTTGCTCTTTTCTAAGACGTAGAACGGTGTAAATTAAGAGAAAGCACGAAATTAATATTCAGGTATTGATTTTTCGAAGAACACGTCGTGTACAACTGATACATTTAAGTATGAGCGTTTTTAAATCACACTGCACCCAATAATTTTTCTCCAACATTTCACTTACACTGAACAAAAGCCCAGATAAAGTCCAAGATTTTATAAGTATATCTATTCTAGCTATCAATAAAAACAATTAATATGTCCTGAAATTAACATGATGGCTTTTTTTTATGAAGTCTCACTCACTGACAATAAGTTTGAATTAAGATACTTGACAAAATATAACCTTCTCGGATGGTAGGGGTATTATTTAAAGTTCACATATTTTTAGAGAGACCCGTTCCCGCAGGGATAGTTTGGGAATTTTGGACGCTAATTTCGAGTAAGTATTTTCCCCGGAAATCTCGTTTAGATTAGAAACTTTCGGGTGTGCGATACGCGACCACCACTGCCAAGTCACCATAAATTTTTATTGGCGGAGTCATTTTTTTTTTAAGATAAGGAAATAAGCATTCGCTCATAAATGTCATTTTATTAAAATTGCGCCCGCGTCTAGTACCGCAGTTTTTTGGAAAGGTTCCAGGTTTTAAAAAAATTCTGAATTTTCTTGTACGTTTCTATCATTTCTACACATATTCGATGTACTTCGTTTAAACTGCATTTACAGGGCTTTCCGTAATGATCGGGACAAACTTTACAGGGAAGTAGAAAACATAGTAATGAGGAATCGGATTCACACATAGCAATATGGGTTAAAAAACTCCGTTTTACCTTAGAGTTTGTATATAGTTTCACCTTATAGTTAATTAGTTTCGACTCTGCGTTACGTATGCTTGTTTAGTTGATTAGTCGGATAACAACTAAACATGGTTACGCGACACAGAATCGAAACCAACACGGCGACACAGCACATAGCCATTTAGGATTCACACTCTTATGCGGATAAGATTTTAAGAACATGAAAACAGAGATAACTTGATCGGTTGACCAACCATCCTAAATAATGAACGTTGGTACCTCCTTTTTCGTTTTTACGTTCGTTAAGAAAAAGTTGCCTTACTTTATGAACTACATGTCTTTGAATGTACATTAGTACGTTTTTGGATAGCTGATTAATGGGGCAAATTGTAATTTCTATTTATACAAAAATAGATCTGTTTTATCTACCAACGGGAACCTTTGCTGATCTGTGTGCACTCAGTAATGCAAGTCAGAAATCGTCATCATTAATGAATAAGTTTCAATTTGTTGTTCTCTCAAATGTTCCAAAATGCGATTTCTTTTAAAGTGAAAAGATTTGTACAAAATGTGTGTTTCTTCGAATATGGTGTGATTTTCTTAAGAAATTTTTAAGTATTTTTAAGACTCTCATTTAGATTAGAAACGTTTGCTACTGTGTTATTGGCAGGACACAATCAATTTCAAAGAATATTTATAAAAACTTCAGATAGGTCCAAGGTTTATCTGAAGGCATATTCCAGACGCGGTTCTTTGATTCTAAACATTCTAAATTTCCAACACTTAACTTACTTTTTTTACAATCAGTAACTGGCTAAATTTTTAAACTTTGTCAAAATTAAGTTTTAATTTACCTATTGATTTTATTTCTTAAAGTCCCTATTTTAAGGGTATTACAGAAATCGTTTTTAAGTTCTACAGCAGCTTTTTAAATATATATATATACAGGGTGTCCAGCCTTAATGTGACCCAATAGCTAATTCCCGAACCGTTCGGTTTAGATATGCACTTCAAATTTAAAAAATGTTTTAAAAAGGGTAAAGAATGTTTTTACGTGCTTTTCGAACCAAAAAACCCATTTAGAAAAAAATTACAAAAATTAAATTTTTATACGGTCCCCAGGTCCTATCACTTATATTTAGGAAAAGATGCAGTACACAAAAACAAAGTAAACACAAAAAGTTTCATTTTATTACGATAAAAACTGACCAAGTTATGGAACTTTGAAAATCATACATTTCATCCATTTTCTCGGCCAATTTCAAGAAGCTAGTAAGGGACCGTCTCCAAAGTGAATTTAATTGGAACTCTGCCAGGAAACTTTCGCTATTGCACGTCACTCTTATGTGAATCGTTTTTAAATTTAAAAGTACATACATTACGTTAATATTACAATAATTGAGTACTTAAGAAACAAAATTTATTCTGTGTACGTGTAAAACATAGATAAAATTAAATATTTTGGACGAAGAAAACTTTTGAAAAGCAGTTCCAAAAAAATAGACTTATTTGCCTGCGGCTTCAGACTGATTTGCTGCGATACTGATCATGACGAACGTTAAAAATCTGTTGTGTAGTCGCTTGCAATTGCATACAGCCGTATTCTAATATTACGAATTTTAATATGGGATAACGAGATGTATCCAACTAGTCTCCAGGCATTAGCTCCTGCGCCAGGACTGGACGATAAGGAAATGCACCGTACGTATGTAATATGCTCCACACCGTCGATTTTGAGTAGGAACAAGTTTTGCTAATATCCTGGACACTACTTTCAGGATGAGCCAGGGCATATCCTAGAACATCCTCAGCGGGTATCCGCAAGCTTGAAGGTGTGGCACGAGACAAGGGAATACGTCTATGACAACTCCCAGTTCTATACAAGCGTTGAACAGCACGGGCAATTGTACAATAAGATAGATGTCTTCGACTGGGAAATTTAATGGCATAAAGTCTTGCCGCCTCTCTCTTATTTCGATTACACTGCCCATACAACAGTACCATTTCGCAGTATTCTTCATTTGTATACATCTCGTTCTCCTGTACTAGAATTCGTAATATTAGAATACGACTGTATGCAATTGCAAGCGACTACACAACAGATTTTTAGCGTTTGCCATGATCAGTACCGCAGCAAATCAGTCTGAAGCCGCAGGCAAATAAGTCTAAGTTTTTGGAACTGCTTTTGAAAAGTTTTCTTCGTCCAAAATATTTAATTTTATCTATGTTTTACACGTACACAGAATAAATTTTGTTTCTTAAGTACTCAGTTATTGTAATATTAACGTAATGTGTGTACTTTTAAATTTAAAAACGATCTACATAAGAGTGACGTGCAAGAGCGAATGTTTCCTGGCAGAGTTCCAATTAATTTCACTTTGGAGACGGTCCCTTACTAGCTTCTTGAAATTGGCCGAGAAAATGGATAAAATGTATGATTTTCAAAGTTCCATAACTTGGTCAGTTTTTATCGTCATAAAATGAAACTTTTTGTGTTTACTTTGTTTTTGTGTACTGCATCTTTTCCTAAATATAAGTTATAGGACCTGGGGACCGTATAAAAATTTAATTTTTGTAATTTTTTTCTAAATGGGTTTTTTGGTTCGAAAAGCACGTTAAAACATTCTTTACCTTTTTTAAAACATTCTTCAAATTGGAAGTGCATATCTAAACCGAATGGTTCGGGAAATAGCTATTGGGTCACATTAAGGCTGGACACCCTGTATATATATATATATAAATTATATAATAGCTTACTTACGTAAAGTGAAATCCCAAGATAATCCAATGATAAAGTGAAGAAAATATAAAAAATAAAAAAGTAGATAGCACATGGTGCCAATTAACGAGCTTATTCCGGATAAGTGTTTAAATACAGCCTTTTAAGGTATATATATATATATATATATATATATATATATATATATATATATATATATATTATATATATATTACATTAAAAATATCGACGACCTTGCAAAATTTGGGCTACTGAGCCGTCAATAACGCAGACAAATGGAACAGTGATGTAAATTACTACCTTAGATCTGATAAGAGAGAAAAGATGTGAAGTTATATATGTATCGCATAAAAAGTCGTCAAAATTTGTGTAAAGTATATCTGTAATTCAGAGTGGTTTTAATTAAAATTCCTCTATATACAGGATTTTACAGCTAAAACGTGTTAACAGTTGTGATCAAATTTGATTAACAGTTTATACGTGAGATGCACCACAGGATTTTTGAAAAAAAAAAAATGTTCAAAAATCTGCAATAGGTGACGCTTTGCACAAAATACAGCATATTAAACAATGAAAATGGCTAATTCGAAGTATACGAACAACTTCTAGATTTATTGAACAGTACTTGAGCATTTATTAACTCATTTGGGTCATTTTTTGAGTTAATTTCACCACGCAATGCGCCACCTAATGGGCATTTTTTAAATTAACCATTTTAAAAATTCTTCTTTAAGCGCATGTCGCGTACAGTCCATGTGTCAAATTTGGTGGCAATCGGCTCACCCATTTGAGCTGCAGAATGCTTTTTATAGGGTTAAGTTTAACTATAAACACCCTATATATTGTCAATGTTATATTTTAAACATGAAGCTTTATAAGAGTTTATCATAATTTTTTCCCCCGTACTTTGCCAATATTTTCAAATTTACTGTCAAAAGTAGTGTTAATAAAAGAGAACTTGAAGGACTGTTTAAGTAAAATATATTAAATAATGTCAAAAGTTATTGTATTTTATCTGATACACGTATTTTTCTTTGACTGTAGACATTTCTAAAAACATTTTTACACACTACACTGGATAAGGAAAGTAACTTCTAAATGCTCAGTTGAGAGCTTTTATTGA
Source organism: Cheiracanthium punctorium (assembly GCA_038373885.1). Taxonomy (NCBI): domain Eukaryota; kingdom Metazoa; phylum Arthropoda; class Arachnida; order Araneae; family Cheiracanthiidae; genus Cheiracanthium; species Cheiracanthium punctorium. Next base: position 281,487 of record JAWZYV010019719.1, on the reverse strand, counting down.
TTGTGTTCAACTGTGGTACACTGTCTATTTTCTGCCTCTTTAAACCGAAGTATAGACAGCAAGAGCTTTAGTAATACAAAGTAAGGCTTCGACTGCTCATTCCGGAAATTTTAAATTTAATAAAATACCAATGTCGCCGAAGTGGATTATTTATTTGTAAATAAAGAGAAATGTCAGTCACGATTCTTATTTTGTTTTCGGTTGGAATATTGTGGATTTAGAAAACTGGTGTTTTTGAATTCGTAAATAGAAAATAGCTTTTTGGGACTTTTTAGGGAAGAGTTAAGCACAGCGTCTTAGAAAGGAGCAATAATATGGAGTTATTTTCATCTACTACAAGTTCAGGCATTTGCATATGCAAGAGGAGGAGTTTGGGATTTGGGAGGAAGATTAATCGAGATCTATGTCTTATTTCTAAGGATATATGAAATTATATATCCTTAGGATTTCATATCAATTGTTCCTAAGTACGAGATCATCTTCATGTCAAAGTACAATTTCATTTCATAATAATTCCACAAACGTACACATCCGTGGGGATTCGTACATAGATCAAACTCCTCGGATAACGGCCGGCAGCGACAGATACGCAGATCCGCAAAGCCGCCAGGTATTCTGAGGTGGAGGGAAGGAGATTGTTACAGCGTTTAACCGTCACCTCCGATAATGAAGTCCTCCGCAGCATTTCAAAATGGCGGACTCCGAAGTCCAATGCTCTGCGTTCATTTGAATGAGTTTTGAAAGAAATAGTGCTCAACCTTTTCTTTTTGAATAGGAAATAAAATATCCATTCACATGAAACTGCCTTTATAAAAGAAGAAAAATTCTTCATAAAAACTTAACACTTTAATTTGAAAAAATTATCCATTTTATAAATGAATTACATCAAAATCAACATTTTTTAATGTGAATTTATTAAACTCAATAGTAATTTTCTTATGTAGAAGGGGGGGGGATTAGATTTACGTTAAATTTACTTATTATTTATTGGAAAATCGTATTACGTTAAATTTAATTATTACGTTACCCCGTACGAAAAAGTTCTCGCTTACATAAATGTGCCCCATGCACCTATGAGATGACATGCAAAATTTGATACGTATATCCTTAAAGGTGTCAGAGAAATCAAGATAAATATACTGACTTAAACAACTTTTCTGTGGCTCTCGAAGGTGAAAAATCACGTCGAGTGATCGCATTTCAGTGGCCGTACAGAAATTACAAAAGAAAATCTTTTTTTTTTTTTTTCACTCTAGCAATAAACGTTTACTTTCAAAATCACGTTAAGTCCCCGATTATCTTTCTTTAAAGATATCTCTACGACGTTGGATGATGAAAGCATCAAATTTGCTACAACACTTCATTAGTGTATGGGGCACATTTTGCTAATGGGGAATTTTTTTGTACGGGGGTCATATACAAATTTAAAAAGTGTAACTTTTTGTAAATGAACGAGAGGAATTTTTTTCTGAACAGAATCTTATTTCCGACCTTACTTAGAGCATTTTTTCAATTTACACTGCCCACTTATCTCTAATAGATAAAGAATTAAAGCCCGTTACCACTTTTTGGGGACATCCTGTATACAACCTATTTTAAGAAAAGTATAAAAGCTCATGTTTTTGCGTGTCAAGAATTACCTCTATTAACAAAGACGTGAAAGCCCCAAGTTTCAATAACCTTAATGCGCAAGCGAAAATAATAATTTTAAGACGAACATAAAAATACGTATTTCTGAATTTCATTAATTACATTTAAGTCCTTTAACAAGGAGTAGTTAATTTACTACGTTTATCTTTAACTTTCCTTAATTAAAAAAACAGTTTGATTAAGTGACTTTTATTTATATTGCTTTGAAATGCGTAGGTGTTGCAGTAAAAAAAAGAGTAAAATAAAAGTAGAAGAGATAAACACACTTAAGGACTGTGAATTTTGTAATCCTTTATTTTCTAGAATGTAAAAAACATAAAAAATGAATCTTTACACGGATTTTCTCATTCTACAAGATTTACAAAAAAAAAATGTATGATGGAATATGCAAAAGAAGATTCTTTGATAACACTAATGTAGAAATGTAAGAACAGACTTTGACTGCTTCTTACAATGTATCTTTTCGGAAAGGGGATGAAGGAGACAATAAGTTGCATCGTTTCAAATTCACTTCCGTGATAATTAATTTCATTATGTCTTGGAGGTATTCATACGAGTAACTCCAAGAAGAAAAGCTTTCACAACTTCAAGAACAAGAATTACGAAAGTTTGACGGGCAGCATTGAAAGCAAAACAAAGCTTATTGACAAATTAACTTAACCAGGGTGGATTACAGAACGAAAAAGAATTCTTTTGTAGAACGATGAAGGTGTTCCAAGATTGAAGGACCAAGTGAAGCATAATTAAAGAAAGAAAGACGATATAAAAATTCCTTCAGCAGAATTTAATTGATCTAATCGTGTCGTTCTAGCAATACGGAATGTCATAGACATTTTTGGAGTGAAATTTGCTAATAGAATTAATTTTTTTTAAATTTATTTTTGGTTTTGCTAAAGTTTTTTTTTCCATAATAGTAGAATAAAAGAATGTTTATATATTTTTGCATATTTTAGTTTAGTGTTCCACATTTTTGGAGTGAATTTTGTTAATAGAATGAGATTTTTTAAAAATTTATTTTGTTTTTGCTAAATTTTTTTTTCATACTAGTAGAATAAAAAATGTTTATATGTTTTTGCATATTTTAGTTCAGTGTTCTACATATTTTTTCAGACCCAAGAAAAATCTCACGTGTCAAATCAAGTAGCAGTCTCGTATTTATTTAAAAAAAACCCTATTTCATTCAAAAATAACAAGTAGAAAGAGCGTATTGAAATAATTTTTGAATAAAAGCTTCATTCCCAATCTCAGTTTCAGTAGTAAAAAGTTGTTATCACCCATAAAGGAAGATTGACAATACATTTTTATAGGTAAAGGATGTCCTACAAGTTCTTTTAAGCTATTCGAATTTCGCAAATAAGCAAAAAATAATAACAAATTTGACTTCGGAAAATTTTCACTAACATTCAAATATTCTTTTGTGTAACGGCAAACGAGATAAAAATAACAGCAAACAAAAATAAAATGTGGTGTCAGTGTGTAGGATTTGCGCATCCATATGCGTTAACATCATTTATTCAGAATTAAAACATCAACCCATTTGTAGACCCTCCAAAAAAGTATTCGAGTAAGAGATAAATTTCCTACTTTAGATTTGCGAATAATAATTGAGTTTTCGAAAAACGCACAACTCGACAGAAGTATGGAAAGTCATACTTATACATAACCTAATTTATATTCTATGATATATATTTTTTAATATACGAAACCAACGTAGTAAATTTATTTCTTACACGTTTACTTTTTTTGGAGGGTGTACCTCGGGACCGAAGAGGATATATGAACGCAATTGTAAAAAAATATAGAATAGCGGAAATACAGTCATTCAGAATAACTTTGAGCCATAGGGTATAACTTTGCACCACCTCCTAATTTATATTATTATTTATTTTCCTAATTTATATTATATTATATAATAATTATATATTATAATTTATTCCTAATTTATATTATTATTATTAATTAATTATATGTATATTTGTTTTTACAGAGCTGCTCATGATCAACAGCTGCAGACTGTTGACAAAATTGTCAAACTTGTTTTCTGTTTTGTGTTTTAGAAAATAAATTAGCAAAATGGTACATTATTTGGCCATTTTCTGAAGTGCGGTTTGAAAGTTCCATTTTAATGCTGATATGAAGTTTATGAAAATCAATTAATTTCCGCAAATAATTATCAATTTACCTCTTTATCAGATACATTATTTTCTGAAAAGGATTAATTTGCGACTGGCTAATGTATATTATACAGTTGGTAAAAAGCAGAAAAAGTCACTATCATTTTAAAGCCTTTTCAGTGTAATTTTGAGCAAGTGCAAAGTTATGATTATGACAGTGTGTACCTTTTACACTGCACTTATAATCCATATTTTGTTTCCATCCAACAGTTTATTTGTAACTGCTTATATATGTATATATATATATATACTGTAGCAATGATATACAATTTATGCCTAATTTGTTTTTGTTCTTAAAAATAATGGAATATTAATGCCATAAGAATATTTTTAAGTAAATTGGTAGCTATTCTAAACTATGTTTGAGAAAGTGAAAAAATTCCATGAAAACAAAGCATTATCAGAATTACAAAAAATGAATGGTAAATAAAGAGGTGGAGCAGCACTTTGCACATGTTCTTTGTGAGATGCATGAAGAAGTCTAGTGCATATTGGAAATGGCTCAACATCATTGATGATTTGTGGTATGAAAAATCACGTGTGCTTAAAAATTATCCCCAGAAAATATTATTAAGTTTTAATATCACCTATCTTTTATACTTAACTATCAACTAATGACTTGTTAAAAGATTGTGATACATATTTTAAAAGATGTAAAGGTGCCATTCTGAGAGTTATTACAATCCTACTTCAGACTCTAATCGTTTGTTTCTTTTGTTTAAGACAAAGTTACACGATAGTTATCTGCCTAAAGGTGGAGGGTTTTATAAGAGTCTCTAACGCATACTCACGTTACATCAGGAAAAAACAATCCAAAAATCCCAGACCCTTAAATCAGCAGGCGCGCAAGAAGCAAGAAGCATGGACTTGCACACTTCAGACATCGCCCAGTACTCTGTCTTATCCACACTGCCATTGGTATATATATATATATATATATATATATATATATATATATATATATATATATATATATATATATATATATATATATATATATATATATATATATATATATATATATATATATATACAGGGTGGCCATAATTAAACTGCAAGTGTTCAAGGGGTGCTGGAGAGAAAACTACCGAGAATATTCCAGTGAAATTTGGTATCTACACGTTTCAGAACATGCGCAAGTCAAATATGCAAATATAAAAAATCGTCATTTTCACCCGATAGATGGCGCTGTACCGTATTTCAAAAGTCACCGGTGGCATATACAACTTCCAAAAATGATAGACAGAGCATAGTGACATTCTAAGAGGCATATAAACAATATAAAACATCATTTACAGTTTATCAAAATTCCATACAATTCGCTTCAGTAATTAAATTTTTACAATAACATATAATCAAAAATCAACGTAAATTAAGATCACAAATTAAACAATTCATAAAGACGCTTTGGAAAACAATTTAACCATTATTTATTCTCATTGACACTCATTGGACCTCTTCTTAATCGTTTCATACGCCGGTATTATTTCAGAGTAGCCGAATAATTGCTACCATTCTGATAGAATATCTTCACTAACAATGCACGTTCCTTCTTATTCAGAGTCATGATTGACCATTACTCAATGTGGTCTTGATTTTACACTGTTCGATGGGCATAAAATTTGCATATCTGACTTTCATAAGCATTGAAACACGATATAGCGCCATCTATCGGGTGAAAATCGCGATTTTTTTTATTGCATATTTGACTTGCGCATGTTCTGAAACGTGTAGATACCAAGTTTCACTGGAATATTCCTTATAGTTTTCTCTTCAGCACCCCTTGAACACTTGCAGTTTAATTATGGCCACCCTGTATATACACACATTATGTATTTGAAAATTGTTTAAATTTCCTCTTCTATCTAATGAAGTGATTTTGAAGGGGATTTTATTAATGGCAGCAGATGTCTGATATCGGATATGAAAATATTTTAATATTAAACATGATATAAAAATGCATGCACAAATTTTACGTTATACTTCATCATGAATATGCGAGTTAAAAAAGAAAATAATGAATGTTTTCCCAAATCTGCAAAGTCTGTTCAGCACATTCTTTACAATGCAGTTGAAAATCCTTTTCGGAACTTTTATTTTAACTTTTATTTTCGGCGAATTCACACAATTTGTAAATAATTTAAGTGTAAAATGCATGAACTTAAAAAAGCAAAGAAACACTACTTCGCATAAATTGCTCTTCTCGGAAATTCAGAAGGAACACAATTATATTTCGGAATTCCTTTCTATTTTTCTTGATCGCAATGTACTTTCCTAGATGTAATCAACCGTACAAGTTATTCTCGAGGATGTACAGCACAGGAATAACAATCGAGGGAAAGCAAAAGTGACAAATCGCAGGCAGTAAAGAATCAGGCAAGAGTAAATAAATTACTGGAAAGCAAATTTCATGTTACTGGAGTAGACGAACGAGTAAAAAAAAAGAAAGTAATCTGAAGGACGGAATATTTTGTAGCAGAAAGATAAAGACGAGTGTTAAAAATCCGTAAAATCAGTATTCAACATAAAAGAATAGAAATAACACAAAATAGATATAAAGTTTCTCCCTTTACGAGCAATTGATAAACTAAACCCTTGCGAATACTGCGAGGAAAGTTATTTAAGTCTTGATTTTTATTACCATCAGCTTTGTGAGTTTTTTGTTCCATAGTCGATCTTTTGCATACTCTTTACAATCGCAAATAAAAAATACCACTTTTTAAAAAAGCATTGCGTTCATTCATTACAACTAATCACTCAGAAACTACTTATATTTTTATTATCAGTGAATACTCAATACTTGTGAATCCTTTAAGTGCAAAATACGTAATTGATAAACACATATGATGCTTCCCTAGATGTTTAGAAAAATGGAACGTTTTTTGAAAAGTGTTTATTTTAACTAAATATTTTCCCCCCCAAAAGCCGGGTCAGTTGTCCAGTATAGACTCGACAGCTTCCAGGGCTCGTTTCCTTTCGAGGTCTCTACGCTCATTTCACCGGAGGAGAATCTAGTAGACAGTTGCACTGAGTGTAGTAGTTGCCTCCTATTAGTGGTCTCCTAATTTCAAATCAGTTCCAAACGAGAGACCTCGTACCTGGATTAGCACCTCCAGTGGTGTGTTTGGACATCGATGTCACTGACGCGACGACAGATTTTACGTTCGTATCCCAATATATCTTGTCATCGTATTAAAATAAGAATGTACAATACACCTTTTCTTTCCGGCTCTAAAAATTGTGATGATGGCACCACGCGTGATCCTTGTACACCTGTTAAATTAAACGCATTTTTTGGTGCCCTTAATTTAAACTTATTTCATTCGAAAGTGATATCGAAACTTCAAAAATATTCTGTTTTGGCGATTTTTCGTCAAGCTCAGGACATGATGGGTTCGGTGTCGAAGATGTCGTTCTGAAAGAGAATTTCTTTTTGCTTTCTTAAACATTCCCGTGAAACACTTAAGTAACAATCGAAGAAGAGCAATGGCTAATCACTGTAAGGAAAGAGGGAGGCAAAAGTAAATAAATAACTTCCTGACAAATATTACTGTGATATCGTGCAATATTTGTATTTTCATAAAAATTTAAGATCATAACCGTCCAGTGAAAAGAGCACTAAATAAATTAGTTCACACTATTAGCTACACTGTAAAAAAGGTCTGTCAAATCTGCGGAAAAACTGTTAGCCATGCCGCCAGTATATTTCCGTATATTTTACAGAAGTCTTTCATAATATTTTACAGATTATCAATTTATTTTATAGAAATCTTCCGTAAATTGAAGTGAAACGGAAGATTTCTGTAAAATAAACAGAGAATCTGTAAAAAATTACGGAAGACTTCTGTAAAACATACGGGAACAAACTGGCGTCCTTGCTGACAGCCTTTTCCCTTAAATCTGACACTTTTTTGCAGTGTAAACCTTTCAGACATTTTGAAACATTCTATTCTCTGTGAGAGCACAAAATTTACAAACTGTTCATACTTCTAAAAGGCAAAATTATTTTAAGCTTCATTTTTCCAAATTTTTTCTAATGCATTAATACTTTAGATGCTACTGAGAATTTAGTTACACGGAAACAGAATTCATACCAATCCACTTACTCTATTTATTTAAAAAAAAGCCTTAATGAATTAAAATGTTGTACACAAATTTCAATTGCATCGGTAAATAAAGAAAAATAACTGCAATTAATTAAACGTACTGCGAAAGTCCGTAAGTTCACACTTTACTTTTCTGATTGCGAAAGATGATGTCTCAGATTTAAAAATCTCATGCTATTTTTAAGGAAATGCAAGGAAAGGTAAAGAAAATTTTCTCCATTATTGCTTTTGAGAGAGAAAGATATATGATATTGAGAAAGCTTTTCACAAATTATTGAATAGATTACTTTATTCCGCGAACGTCAAACAAAACTTGCAAGTATACAATGTTTCTTTCACAGTACAGTAATTTTACGTAGTTTTACTTAAGAGTTTTTAAAACAATAAATTTTGAGAAAGGTGTTTGTAATTTGAGGAAAAGAGCAAACATTCTTTTCAAGTTTCAAAGTTGAAAAAAGAAAATGTTTTGTGATATTTGCGTGAGCAAAGCTGTGGGTGTACTGAAAATCGTAAGTCAAAGAATGAACTCATCAACCCGGGAAGGATGTAATGCTGTATTATGCGATATGACAAACCTAAGCGAAAGGATCTGCCTGAGGAGAGTTGCCCTGGCCGAAGAACTTTTTAACCCTTTAACGCGCAGTATTCCCGCTCTGGGATGACCAAACTCTGACGTTTTGACTGTTGCCAGTCACGAAGAACAGATTTGATTTCTATAAAAATAGCGGGTGATATAGCTACAGGAGAATTCTTTACTTTTTAGCACGTCATTTCCCGTAAAAAAATTGTCACGGTTATTTTTAACAGCACTGACATCTGGTGAAAAATGGAAGAATGCGAGAACAGCTGGATAGATTGCCCAATGCTGAAAAAAAGGTCAGCCGTTGCCATCGCACAACCAGCTGCGTCAAAAAAGGGTCTCTAGATCTGTGGCACGCGATGAACGTTTCGATCGTCCGCCATCTTGCTGGTAGTTAAGTCGAGCGATGGCAACGGCTGCCCTTTTTTTCAGCATTGGGAAAGGGTTGCGCCTCAAAGGGTTAAGGGGTTCTAACGCATATTCACGTTACATGTAAGCCGACCCGAAATTCAGATTATTAGACCGACACCCGGCAGGCCAAAACGTTGGGCTTTTATACTTCAGCCATTCGCCATGTTCAGCATCTTATCCGATTGGCCATCGTGAGCCCCCCCTCCCCCAGGTGGGATGTACTATGATAAAGAATCTTCTTTTTCCTCCTGTATTCTCGGTGATTTCTTAACACTCTTAGATCATTAAAATGTGAAATGCATAAACTTATAAAATAAAGCGACGTTATCGAGCATAAATGAAAAAAATTCAATTGCTCACTAGTAAGAATGCCCGCCTTCTTCATAATCACATTACACCTCTTCGATGTAATCAACTGTAAACGTTGTTTCAACCTACAACCAAAGGATAACAACAAAGAAAGGAAAAAAGTAACAAATGGTAGACAGGAAAAAAGCAATCAGTAGCAAATAAATAACAAGGAAGCAAAATTCCTCCCCTATTCTTTTCCCTATTGAGTAATAGATGAACAATGGGGGAAAAAAGAAATAACTTTTAAAATAAGGATGAACAAGTCCGTATAAGAAAAATTACGACTAAAAATATAATCTTGAGGCATTGAATGCTTCTCACCTATCATGTATATATGTATACTAGCTGAAGTACCCGTTCTTCGCACGGGAATGAATGGACTTTTTGACATTAATATTTGTTGTGATTACTATTTATTGTAATAAAGAGATATAGCAAAATGGATATCGCGTTATATTGTGTTCAATAATCATGCATACTGAATTTCAAGGCAATCGATTTTATGGTGCAGAAGGCGATGCGGCGTAGCGCAATCTAGTGGCGAGTTTTAGCAAAACGGATACGGCGAAAATATTCTTCGCATTCAGATATCGATGCATACGAATTTTCATGACGATCGGCTGAATAGTCCTGAAGTTCATGTGTTGACGCGACATCTAGTGTCAAGTTATAGGAAAATGGATCGTGCCAAACTCTTCCCCGTGTTCAAATATCTATGTATACCTATTTCCATGGCGATCATTCGCACAGTCAAGAAGTGATACACTGCAGGGCCATCTAGTGGTTAATTAAAGAAATGATTTGCTACAGCGCCGTCATGTGGCGAGTTATAGGAAAATGGATAACGCCAAAATATTCTCATTGTTCAAATAGCTATGAGTACTGATTTTCATAGCCACCGTTTGAATGGTCAAAAATTTGGCCTGCTGCAGCGTCATCTAGTGGCGAGTTAAAATAATAATGCATTGCAGTGCCACCTAGTGGTGAGTAACATCAAAAGTAACACAGTTAGAATATATTCTTCGTGCTCAAATGTGTAAGTATAAAAAATTTTATGCCGATCGGTCGAACGGTATAGAAGTTGATGCGTTGCAGCGCCATTTAGCGGAAAGTTACAGCAAAATGGATAGTGAAAAATATTCTCCGTGTTCTAATATCCGCGTGTACCAAATTTCATAGAAATTGGTTGGACGATATTCGCATAGCAAACGGCTAAACGGAATAGAATTCGACGTTCTGCTGCGCCAGCTAGTGGCAAGTTAGAGGAAAACGGATAGCATAAAAACCTTCTCCATGATAAAAGACTTAGGTGAACCAAATTTCATGGTGATCGGTGAAACGGTGCTGAGTTTTTCAACCTCCTACACACATACCAACATTCATTTTTATCTATAACCAGTCTTATTATATATACCAGTCTCAAGTAAAATCCAGTTTCAAATCTAAGCCTCGCCAAAGTGCCAGCATACGCCATTTTGCAAGAGTTTTTTCAGGGAATCATTCGAAGCATTGACTTAGCAGCAATCAAAGTGGGAAATGGTTTGACCGCCAGGCATTTTTTTGAAAAGTGGAATCCCTTAATACAGCCTCATTTTTTAAATTATCAACTATAACATGTTTTATTCATCGTTACCTCGATGTACTAAATGCGAAGATTTCAATTTTCTGAAATTTGGCGGATTTCCCCCAAGTTAAATCAATGTACTCAATTGGCGAGAATTCTGAAGCTACATCGCTTGAAATGCCCTAATAACTGCATTATTTCTGCACGGATAGTTAAAATTTCATGCTGTATTCTAAGAAAACCTATACACTTCTTTTCAAAATTGCTATTCCCTTAAACTCTCAGTAAATTGCGCCAAAAAGCCTAAAACTGTGCAAACCGCTAGAACTCACTTTCTAAAAATCGGCCTATCAGCCATTTTATTTTTCGCCAAACTAAAAAAATTTACATATTAGTCTCGGAAATCTTCGATCCTCATTGTTTTGCGTATAAAACATTTCATTCCTGCTCTCATTTCTTATGCGCACACGATATTATAATTAAAAAAATAACCTTACAAATATAAACTAAAAAAATCATTATTATTCTTTTCTTTTCACTTTAAGAATTTAAAACATTTTATTCGGCAAAATCGCCACACATGGCAACCAAGATGCTTATTTCACACACTTTTTTCACTACAGGGGTTACAATTACATAAAGCTTTCTGCGTGGAGAACATAAAAAATCTCTTAAATTCCGGGAAAGGATGGACTTTCAAAGTTTTAAAGTGGACTATCATTTATTCTATATTATTTTACATATATCTGTGTAAAATTTCAGGCTGACAGGTCCATTTTTGTGGAATTGTATACTACCCAAATCAACAAATTGACAAACAGAATTTGATTTTTATTTATAAGATTACCTACGCTTGTTTTTAAAAATACCCTCTCATTAAATTGCGCCAAGCGCTAGAATCATAGAAAATCTGACACACTTTCAGATTTTAAATACGCACTAAAGTGCTATATATAAAAAGTGTTATAATCCATGGGTCTTCCCTATTTTCGTTCCTTCTTTTATTAAGTTGGAAAGTGTATCATTATTCATGAGTGTGATTAAACAAAATTAAAATTGATATTTCTAACATCCTTTTTTCTGGATGTAATATATTAGAAATAGATGCAGAAAAGCTGCTCAGAAAAATGCACAATTCCAACTGAATGAAAATTTCAAAAACTTATACGCAGGTGTATTCATAACCCAAATAGCAGACGATTAAATTACGATAAATAGCGCCAAGCGTTAGAATTCTCCACAAAATCGGACATCAACCCCTTTTATTTTTCGCCCAATTAAAAAGTTGCACATTTATTTTCGGAAAATTTCCAAATTCTATTTTTCTTTTGAGTATAAATCATTTCATTCCCGCTCTGATTTCACATGCACACGATATTTTAATTTAAAAACAACCTTACAAATAATCTAGTCAAAATAAAAAAAAATCGTTATTCTTTTAATTTTACTTCAAGAGTCTGAATCATTTAATGAACTGCCGAATGTGGCAACCTATATAAGCTTAATTGTCGCTTAATGCACTGTGGGGTTACAATTACGAAATGGCGGAAAGCAAAAATTAGCCTTTTGCGATACGTTTTTATCGATATTTCCTAAAATAGTTCGAATTTTGAAAAAATCGCTTCGAGGTGTGTCGGGACCTGTCATGGAGAATTTCCGTTCAAAATTTGGTAGGTCTACGATCACCCGTTTGCGAGCTACGCGAGACACAGACAAACAAACAGTTTACACACATTGTTTTATTAATATAGATACCAGTCTCAAATAAAATCCAGTTTCAAATCTAAGCCTCACCAAAGTGCCAACATACGCCATTTTGCAAGAGTTTTTTCAGGGAATCATTCGAAGCATTGACTTAGCAGCAATCAAAATGGGAAATGGTTCGACCGCCAGGCATTTTTTTGAAAAGTGGAATCCCTTATTACAGCCTCATTTTTTAAATTATCAACTATAACATGTTTCATTCATCGTTACCTCGATGTACTAAATGCGAAGATTTCAATTTTCTGAAATTTGGCGGATTTCCCCCAACTAAAATCAATGCACTCAATTGGCGAGAATGCTGAAGATAGATCGCTTGAAATCTCTTAATAACTGCATTATTTCCGCACGGATCATTAAAATTTAACGCTGTATTCTAATAAAACCTTTGCACTTGTTTTCAAAAATTCGTTTCCTTAAGCTCTCAGTAAATTTCGCCAAGCCGGAAACAGTGTAAACCGCTAGAACTCACTTTCTCGGCATTTGAGCCATTTTATTTTTTCGCCAAACTAAAAAATTTTAACATATTAGCCTCGGAAATCTTCAATTCTTATTGTTTTGCGTATAAAACATTTCATTCCTGGTCCGATTTCCTATGCACACGATATTATAATTAAAAAAAAATAACATTACGAATATAAACTAACAAAAAAAAATCATTATTATTCTTTTATTTTTACTTTGAGAATTTAAAACATTTTATTCGGCAAAATCGCCACACATGGCAACCACGATCCTTATTTCACACTTTTTTGACTACAGGGGTTACAATTTCGGAGAGCTTTTTGCGTGGAGAACACAAAAAATCTCTTAAATTCCGGGAACGGGTGGACTTTCAAAGTTTTAAAGTGGACTATCTTTTATTCTATATTATTTTACACATCTGTGCCCAATTTCAGGCTGATAGGTCCATTTTTGTGGATTTGTATACGAATCAAATCCACAAACAAACAAACAAACAAACAAACAAATAAACAAACAAACAAACAAACAAACAGAATTTCATTTTTATTTATAAGGATATATACTAGCTGAAGTACCCGTTCTTCGCACGGGAATGAATGGACTTTTTGATATTAATATTTGTTGTGATTACTATTTATTGTAATAAAGAGATATAGCAAAATGGATATCGCGTTATATTGTGTTCAATAATCATGCATACTGAATTTCAAGGCAATCGTTTTTACGGTGCAGAAGGCGATGCGGCGTAGCACAATCTAGTGGCGAGTTTTAGCAAAACGGATACGGCAAAAATATTCTTCGCATTCAGATATCGATGTATACGAATTTTCATGACGATCGGCTGAATAGTCTTGAAGTTCATGTGTTGACGCGACATCTAGTGTCAAGTTATAGGAAAATGGATCGTGCCAAACTCTTCCCCGTGTTCAAATATCTATGTATACCTATTTTCATAGCGATTATTCGCACAGTCAAGAAGTGATACACTGCAGGGCCATCAATTTTCTGAAATTTGGCGGATTTCCCCTAAGTTAAATCAATGTACTCAATTGGCGAGAATTCTGAAGCTACATCGCTTGAAATGCCCTAATAACTGCATTATTTCTGCACGGATAGTTAAAATTTAATGCTGTATTCTAAGAAAACCTATACACTTGTTTTCAAAAATGCTATTCCCTTAAGCTCTCAGTAAATTGAGCCAAAAAGCCTAAAACTGTGCAAACCGCTAGAACTCACACTCTAAAAATCGGCCTATCAGCCATTTTATTTTTCGCCAAACTAAAAAAAATTACATATTAGTCTCGGATATCTTCGATCCTCATTGTTTTGCGTATAAAACATTTCATTCCTGCTCTCATTTCTTATGCGCACACGATATATAATTAAATAAATAACCTAAAAAAATAAACTAAAAAAATCATTATTATTCTTTTATTTTTACTTTAAGAATTTAAAACATTTTATTCGGCAAAATCGCCACACATGGCAACCAAGATGCTTATTTCACACACTTTTTTCACTACAGGGGTTAATATTACGTAAAGCTTTCTGCGTGGAGAACATAAAAAATCTCTTAAATTCCGGGAACGGAAATTAAGAGAACCCTTCAGGAGGAAAACGTTTTTAAGTGGAGTTTCAAAGTTTTAAAGTGGACTATCATTTATTCTATATTATTTTACATATCTGTGTAAAATTTCAGGCTGACAGGTCCATTTTTGTGGAATTGTATACTACCCAAATCAACAAATTGACAAACAGAATTTCATTTTTATTTATAAGATAACCTACGCTTGTTTTTAAAAATACCCTCTCATTAAATTGCGCCAAGCGCTAGAATCATAGAAAATCTGACACACTTTCAGATTTTTAAATACGCACTAAAGTGCTATATATAAAAAGAGTTATAATCCATGGGTCTTCCCTATTTTCGCTCCTTCTTTCATTAAGTTGGAAAGTGTATCATTATTCATGAGTGTGATTAAACAAAATTAAAATTGATATTTCTAACATCCTTTTTTCTGGATGTAATACATTAGATGCAGAAAAGCTGCACAGAAAAATGCACAATTCCAACTGAATGAAAATTTCAAAAACTTATACGCAGGTGTATTCATAACCCAAAAAGCAGACGATTAAATTACGATAAATAGCGCCAAGCGTTAGAATCCTCCTCAAAATCGCGAGAATGCTGAAGATAGATCGCTTGAAATCCCTTAATAACGGCATTATTTTCGCAGGGATCATTAAAATTTAACGCTGTATTCTAATAAAACCTTTGCACTTGTTTTCAAAAATCCGTTTCCTTAAGATCTCAGTAAATTCGCCAAGCCGAAACTGTGCAAACCGCTAGGAACGTTTCGATCGTCCGCCATCTTGCTGGTAGTTAAGTCGAGCGATGGCAACGGCTGCCCTTTTTTTCAGCATTGGGAAAGGTTGCGCCTCAAAGGTTAAGGGTTCTAACGCATATTCACGTTACATGTAAGCCGACCCGAAATTCAGATTATTAGACCGACACCCGGCAGGCCAAAACGTTGGGCTTTCATACTTCAGCCATTCGCCATGTTCAGCGTCTTATCCGATTGGCCATCGTGAGCCCCCCCTCCCCCAGGTGGGATGTACTATGAGAAAGAATCTTCTTTTTCCTCCTGTATTCTCGGTGATTTCTTAACACTCTTAGATCATTAAAATGTGAAATGCATAAACTTATAAAATAAAGCGACGTTATCGAGCATAAATGAAAAAAATTCAATTGCTCACTAGTAAGAATGCCCGCCTTCTTCATAATCACATTACACCTCTTCGATGTAATCAACTGTAAACGTTGTTTCAACCTACAACCAAAGGATAACAACAAAGAAAGGAAAAAAGTAACAAATGGTAGACAGGAAAAAAGCAATCAGTAGCAAATAAATAATAAGGAAGCAAAATTCCTCCCCTATCCTTTCCCTATTGAGTAATAGATGAACAATGGGGGAAAAAAGAAATAACTTTTAAAATAAGGATGAACAAATCCGTATAAGAAAAATTACGACTAAAAATATAATCTTGAGGCATTGAATGCTTCTCACCTATCATGTATATATGTATATATATATATATATACGTGTGTGTGTATAAAGATGGAAAACATTTCCTCTTTTGTGTAAAAGAACAGTAACGTAAGGTATATATAGTAGAGGAGATATAATGAAATGAGTAACAAAACTGCGACAGAAAAACTGATAGCTTTTGGAAAGTTGAAAATCATTTTTTGTTAATCAAATTGCATTTTATATAGTACAAATACATCATGTATTTTGTCAATCCTCCATATTATATTGAAGAAAACCCAGATATAATACTAAAGCGAATAAAAGCTATTAAAATACCCACACCCACCCATAAAATGATATTTATCAACAAGATGATAATTTTGGGTGGTATAAAAGGTCCGTCCTGCATCAATTGTAAAAAAGATATGCTTTCGAGGGTTGAACTTTTTAACTACTGATGAAAGGCGGAGACCTTCTATAGTTGCCGAAACGATCATCTTGTTGATAAGTATGTTTATGTGCGTTATTTCATAAGGATTTTAGTAATTTTACTGGACTAACTGCAGATACAGACAAGTTAATTTGACTTTAATGCAATGCAAACTGACTAGAAAAGCTTTCAACGCTGTTACCATGGCTAAAAGGTGTCAAGCTGTCACAATAAAGATAGTTAAAAAAAGGTACCGCCATTGACGGAGCTATTCAACTTTTTGATACGAGACTCCTCACTCTGAGGATGCTGGTATGTTTGTCAGTAAATTCTGATCAGCAAAAATTGAAGGAGAGCTTCAGTTATCAGTGTTGATCATTTTTGCTTCCTCCATCTCTATTTAATCCAGAAACTCAGTTATTGAGAAAAAGCGACGAATCGTCATTGGCAAAAACTTTGGATGACAAACCAACAAATTCAAATAACATGTTACCTATTTAAACGTCGTATGTTCTTGGTGAAGGTGCACTACGTCAGATATTTTCAGATGTGTTGCAACTATATAGTAGTCATATTGCTAAACAATACAAAGTTGCCACAATTGTATTTGATGGCTATTCAATTTCATGTACAAAGGATGTAGAATGTCAGATACGCACAAATCAATCATCAGTAACGGTGAAATTTACTGAGATTTACTCCACTTCTTATTGTAAAAAGACCTTTACTTTAAAATAATGAAAATAAACAGTACTCTATAAAAAAATCTTGGAAAACTGCTAGAAGCAAATGGACATACTGTGATTCGTGCTCACAGAAGATGCTGACACAGTTATTGTAAAAACAGCACTGACCTTGTCAGAAAATAAACGTAACAGTGGTTGCTGACTACACCGATATTCTTGTACTTTTGAATACCATAATAATCGACACATTTGTATACAGCCATCTGTGTTCACTGATAAAAAACGTGATATTAAATCGAAGCAACATATGCTTGGTGAAAAGGGATGCAAAATTATTCTCTTTCCGCATGCCTTAACTGGATGCGATACCACTAGCTCCTTATTTGGTAAAAGCAAATTGGCAGCATATCGCCATTTTTTGAAATGTTAGGAGTTCAGCATTTGCGCTTCTTTCTTTGGATTAGAAAATATGAACAGAGAGGAACTCGCAGATATTGGCTCCAAAGCACTGGTTTCAGTTTACGATGGAAATCCAGAGACTTTGAATCCGCTACGATATAATCTGTACTTGAAAAAAAAATCACAACTGCCAAAAGTGAATTTAATATGCAAGATTGCCACCTACTGAAGATTCTGCTGTTCATCATGTTCTTCGTGTACATTTACACTGTCTTAGTTGGAAAACTATGAAGAACAGAATTGCAAATCCTGAAGAGTGGGGTTGGAAAAAAGGATGTGGTCAATTACAACCCATAACTTGTGAAATGAATCCTGCACCAGACTTGTTAATAAACATGATCCGCTATACTGAAAAATGGAAACAAATGTCGCTTGTGGTAGTGGTGAATGCACTTGTCGACGTTATGATGTGGAATGTATTGAAATATGCTGTAACTGTTCTGGTAGAGAGTGCAAGAATAGTACCTTGAAGGATAGCGATTTGGAAGAAATTGAAGAAGACTATGATATTTAACAAGAACACTCAGCAAAAACTGGCGTTAAATGGTAAAATTGGTAAAAGACCTTATAAAATAACACACATAACGTGATACTTATCAACAAGATGATCGTATTGGGTACTACAAAAGGTCTCCGCTCTTCATAAGTTGTTAAAAAGTTCAACCTTTGAAAGCGTGTCTTTTTTACAACTGTTGAAGGGCGGATCTCTTGTATCACCCGAAACTATTATCTTGCTGATAAGTATCATTCTATATGTGTGTGTGTGTGTGTTTATTAGCTTTTATTAATTTTAGTATTATATCTAGCTCTTTTTCAACATAATATGGAAGACTGACGAAATACATAATGTATTTGTATTATATAAAATGTCATTCGGTTAACAAAAATATGATTATCTACGTAGCAAAGCTATCAGTTTTTTTTTTCACTATTTTTTAACCTATTTTTATTATTAAAAACTAATATTATAATTCTTTTCAGAATGAAAATTTGCTTAATTTGATACCCACATGACTCTTAATATTTTTCAAATTTTTTCTAGATGGTGGCCAAAAATCGCTTTTTACGTCCTGAGATTTCTCTAGACTTTTACTACGTCAAAGAGACACCGACAACGAACTAAAAAAACTAAACACCGCTTTTGTGGGAATAGTTGCACATTTGGCCTATTTTATGCGTATATCTCCTCTAAAAATAAGAGAAAAAATAATAACAAAATGTTTTAAATGTATGTCCAATATAAATAAGGCAGACCGGGTCACGTTTTCCAATTTTTTCAAATTTAATTTTTGCATCTTTATTTTTTTCTATTTTGAGGTAAAACATTTCATTTTTTATACCCTTCTCTAGAAATTAGTCTAATTAATTTTCTAAAAACACTAAATATAGCTTTCGACAACAAATGCTTATTGAATGTAAGGTTCCAATTGATCATTTTATTTTGGAAAATGTGCCCCATATGCCGGACAATTTTTTCCAGCCAACTAAAAATATACAGGGGCAAATTTTCCAACTATACTTTAAATAATAAAATAGATAATAAATCTTATTCATTACTTTCCGTGTTTACTCGCGTAATAGTAGGCCTCGCATAATAATCGCACTCTCTTTTTGAAGCAGAAAAAATAGCTTTAGAGTTACAACATTATGTCGCAGATTTTCCCCGCATAATAGTCGCACCTAGACTTTCACAATGAAAAATTGGGAAAGCAAGTACGAATATTACGCTAGTAAAAACGGTATGTATTTTTATTGTAAAGTCGCCATCCGCCTATTCTGTTGACAGCATGTGTAGAGTGGTCGTACTTCTGGGAGTGTTCCTTCTACAGCTAGGCAATTCCGGTTAGCTAAGCAGAACAGGCTTTTAAGCTACAAAAGAGTTATTGGTGGAAGTTTTTGGTTAAGACACAGCAGGTGAGAGATCACATATGATGCTGGCACTGGTTGTGGGGGATATTTTAGAATTTCGACCAGTAATTGTTCAGAGTCTTACAGGGAACATTGAAGTTCATGGATGCTTTTCCGACACTGCACATTTACCTACCTGCTACTAGAGCGTTATTTGTTATTTCAGGAGAGTACGAGCCCCTATTGATCTTCTTTTTATAACTGCGGACCGCTTTAAATCTGCAATAAAACATATTAGAATTAACAGTTTCAGTTATGGTTATTTAGTCTACTTTATTACACATTACTTTTATACAACAAGGCTAGCTGACTTAGGACGGTGCACGTTTTTCAACGAGATGCTTGCCCCATATGCTGTAGGAAAACCTGCCCCTTCGCCATATTGGAACTTTGATACTATCTCAACGAATAGGCATGTAAATTGTTTGGAAAAAAAGAACAACCGCATTATTAGGTGAAGAAAATTCTTCTTTATTGTCCAAGCAAATTTAATACTTTTAAGTCTATTTTAAGTTTCAATAATGACCCGAAAGCTTACTCACCATCGGAAAAATGAACGAAACAGCTCTGCCGGACGATTTGACAGAACCTACTGAACTAAAACTTTCTCAGATGGTGCGCTACCTCAGCTAGTTTTCCTCCTAGCGTCATCTTGCGGCTCATTTCAAAACTAGCCGAGGCATTCCATACTACATACATATATGTATGTATTTCGTATTTGCACAAGTTTTGAAAGGCATGCTTGGTGAAAATAGTCTTTAAATTTTATTTTTTTGTCTCTTTCCTTTAAAAAAATAAAATTAGGTTTTGAGAAATGAGGTGAAACTTCATTGAAGATAATTATTTATTAGAAAAATAAAAATATTTAGACGATATCTAATGTTATATTCGGTAATAATATTTTAGGTAAATTTAAATCGTTTAAAGAAAAGAATGCTTTAAGGTAGGAACCATTTTTTGTTAAAATTAAGGATTAAAAAGGATGAAACTTAACGTTTAACGCAAAATCACTGTTTTCATAACACAGAAACGACTGCAATGGCGTGACATAAAAAGTAGTTATATATTTAAATTTGTTTAGTATTTAGGTATTGCAAATAACCGAATAAATTAAAGCATGAGGTAATAATTTGAGTAAGAGATGATTTGAAATACTATACAAGATATAAAAATCAGATATTAAAAAGAATGTATAAATATGATGTATATTTATAATGTAAGGTGATACATATTATTCAATTTTATGAAATATTAGATGATAAGGTTCATGAAAACTTTATGTAGTTGTCTACATAAAGCATGATTTTAAAACAGGAAAAAAAGTATGCGGAAAGTATAACTGTTCATAAAAATTTACTTTTAAGCTTTACTTTTACCGAAATATTACTCTTTTTGAAAAACAAAAACAAACCGAGATGTCATGGTCATGAAAAGAATGTGGAAGAATTTTAATTAAGCGTGCATCTCTCTCAGAATGATGAAAACTAATTTTGAATGTTTCTATTTGATGTCATATTTAAATAATGGGGAAAAAAACTGTGCAAATAAGAAACACATACATACATGCATGTAGTTAATATAGTGAATGATTTAACAGTCACTGTTCGTGAATTCGAGCTCCTTCGTTTATAAGTGGATTTGTAAGGTTTAATGCCATTTAAAACTTGCGATATTGTGTTTAATGAATAAATAAGACATGTTTAATTAATCAGAAAGAATTTTTTGATGATTCTTCATGTAATGAAACTCAGTGGAAATTAAAAATTCAAAAGATGAATCACTCTCAATGCATAGATAGGAAGGCGCTTTCCAGTGAAAGTGTCTTATCTTTTAAGCTACGGAGGCATAAAGTAAAGAAAATGAGATAATGCCAATAAAGCTAAGTAGGAGTATTTTATAGTAAACATTAACAAAACACTTAAATTTCATAACAATTGATAGTTATTAAGTTAGTTATCGGAAAGAAAGATGTAAAACGAAATAATGCATCGAAAGCTGATGTTTAGTTGTAAAAAATTATTAGTTGTTATTTTTGTTGAAGTACGAACAAAGGAAAGATATCTTCTTATCTTTACTGTTGTCTTAAACTTTACTGTTGTTTATACTGTTGCTACTATTGTTTATACTGTTGCTTATCTATACTGTTGTTTAATACTGTTTGTTCTTACCTATGTGCAGTAATATATTCCTCTCCCCCCCCCCTCAGAAAAAAACCCATGGCAATGTGTGAAGTTCTAATTGCCACGGGAATTAGCATGTCTATGGACTAACATTTCTCTACGAAATTTTTTATATTTTAAAATACACCTTTTTTTTTCATTTAAATCTGAAATTTCTTTTACAAACCATATTTTTCTTAATCGCTAAATACTATAATTACTATAAAGTAATTAATTTTTCATTTAAAATATTTTAATAAACAAATCATCCAATAACTTATTGTTTTAGTTAGATATTTTAATAATCATTTATTGAAATATCCCGAATATTTTAAAGGAAGATTCTAAAAAGAAGTTTTGTACAAAATATTTAAAATTTCCGAAAGAGTTTTCAACATAAGTTCCAAAATGGCAATTCACATGCAATATTTTAGAAGTAGCAAAATTTGGCCTTGCCATGGCAATATTTTGTGGTATTTTTGTATTTTTACAGTAAAAGTTAATTTTTAATAGAGCTTAACTCTCTCTTTTAACTTTGCAATTAAAAACTTTCATTTTAATGCTAAAAAGCCAGTTTTTTGTTAGTGTTATATAAATGGAAATGTGTGCCTTTTGAAAGGATCACGATGAACTTTAAAAAATGACAGTGCAGAAGCAAGCAATATAGTACTAAAAAAGGAATTTCTGGTGATTAGTCAGTCTCCATGCATACCAGATCGGCGTAGGATTCTTTTAATGCATGCATTATGAAACGTTATTTAATATTGTTAAGCTTTTCAGGGAAACCCACTGTTCTGGGGCTTAAAATATTTCAAAATTCGTATTCTACGCTTCAAAAAGTTAAATTTTGCTTTTTGTTGCATCGAAATCGGTCAACCAGAACCGAAGATACGGAGGTTTCGGTTTCCCCATTCATTTGTATGCCATTTCTAGAAATCTCGAGAAATATTGGTACTAGGCCTTCGGTAACTTCACTTTTAGGGACTTATTTTTGGTGCCAAAGTTTGACGATATTTCGCCAAATCTGGCAACATTTTGGTCATTTGGCGCGATTTTCCCTATGGGGCTTATAAAGTTGCTTTTCAGCATTAAAATCGCATAATAGCCTAACATTTCTCTTCTGTGACGTAATAAAATTTCCCGCTTTATATGGAATCTTCGAGAAATACATTCTTCTGGAAGCTTCCTGTAGCTTCTACGTCCCCTATAAATACAAGTATGTCAGAGACCCCAGTTAGAGTGAATCGATCTTCGGATGAATACGGTTTTTTGTTATGTGAACTGTGTGATAAAAGCGGTGTTACCGCTCTTGCTTCTCGAAGCGGATTTCTAAGTGCTGTGTGTAAATTATTCATTGCTGTGTCTTAAGGGATTGTGTAGGATATCCCTTGCATATTTCCACTGAATTTTGTCTGTGGAAGTGTTTTATTTTGTGTGAGAATTACAGCATTTGTGAATTCTTCGGTACTGAGTGGACTATTATAAACGAGCTACTTGCCGTTAGTGCCTGTGAATTATGGACAGCTTGTTGGTGGCCAAAGTTCTAGAAGCAATAAAGTTTGTCTTCCATCCTGACAAGTGGACTCTTTTCTAGAACTTTCTACACCAACTGGACTTTAGAAAGACGAACCCAGGATAGCAGCAGAGTTTTCTGCAACAATATTTATTTGTGTATTATTTTACGCATTTTTATTTTGTTTGTATATCTTATTTCCTGGGAAAAATATCACCCAGCACAATATTAAAATAGTTTTCTCTGCATATTTCTAAATTCATCTTTATCTTAAATGCATCGTTTTCAATAATTTTGATATATACAGTGATCGTGATATATCAACCAATCAACCGCACAAAATTTATTCCGCTTTTCAGTACTATAAAAAAAATTTCTCGAACTTTGCAAATCTAACTTAATCGTCACTGTGATCGCTGAAGAATTCTGAAATTCACACAATACAAAATTCAGCAACATAAAATATTTTATTGAATTATGTTAGCTACCCATAAAAAGCAACAACAAAGGAAATACTAACTCTTTTTTTTTTGTCTCACATCAACAACTAAAGTAATTTTCTATTTCCATTATTTTATTCGGTCAAAGGGAGAAAAATAAAGCCCCCAACCCCCTTTAACAATGGTTTCATCTAAATCACAATCCAGCTAAAATGAAATTGCTGTGCTGGAAAAAGAGAAAGGGTCTCAGAAAAAAGGCATTTTTTTTATGAGCAAGATGTTTTGAAAAAAAAGAAGAAAAAAACAGAAAAATCTTTTTAAAAAATCGCAGCTTTTACATTTGACTAAAAATATTGCATCTTATAAACAGTCTATGTAAAATGTATCAATAAATGAATGGAAATTATTTTTTAAATTATGAAGAAAACGTAATACAATCCCAACGTAATTATAACAGAGCATTTGTAAATGCACCAGCAGTAAATGAAAATATATCGAAATTGCTAAAATACTGGTTGTGGTCGTTTTATTTTTCAGAGGGCAGAGGATTTTTGAAAAGCGTTTTCCCTAATCTAGCCATAATGGAAACGATTATTACACGCACCGCTCACTTACGTGTAACTTGCGTTCTGTTAACGTACAAAAGACGTTAATGAAATACACTGTTTTGTAGGAATTCAAATGGAATTAAATTGCATGGAATACCATTACAGAATCGGGATGTCAGTAAGGAGATTGAGGTTATGCTTTTCAAAGGCCTTGTAATAGCAGACAGCTATGAGGATAGGAAAAGAAAAGAAAATCTGAAACACTTTCAGATTTTAAATACGCACTAAAGTACTATATATTAAAATCTTATCATAATTTATGTGCCGTCCCTACATTTCTTTCTTATTCCATTAAGTTGGAAAGTGTATCATTATTCCTGAGTGTGCCGTATTTTTCTTCCTTGTTCCATAAAACCCATATTTGGAATCGAAATCTATCTTAAAATCGCCTACTAAAACTATTTTACTATCTTCGCTAAGTATATTACAACTATACTTCACCGTTTTAAATATTGTTTCGAATGTGCATTATAATCCATGAGTGTGCCGTTTTTATCTTTCTTGGGTTGACTCCTACTTTAATGCCCCGACTCTCGCCAAGGTGGCGATAATCAAACATATGCAGTTGCCATGACGATTTTGTGTATTTATGTGGCAACCATAATTTAGAATTAAAATGGTGATTTGGAACAACATGTAAGTACAGCATTCCGTTACATTTTTATACACTATCTGGCCAAAAGTATCAGGACACCCCCTAAAAAAGTAGTTTTGGCGGGTGACGCAAATTTGATGCGTAATCGAAAGCTATTAAAGTGTTGGTAGTGGTTTGTCCGGTTGTATGTATGCGTTTGTGAAGCAATGAGTAAGGCAAAGGAGCTTATTGAGTTCGATCGTGGCAGTATATAGTGGATGCCACTTTTGTGGGAAATCAGTTCGTGAGATTGCGGACATTCTACAGAAGCCTAAATCCACTGTGAGTGATGTAATTGTCAAGTGGAAATGTCGAGGCAGTGAAACTGCAGAAAAACGGAGTAGTAGAGCGAAAAAACTTAGTGAACGGAGCCGCAGAACTCTGAAAAGGGTAGTGGAAAACAATCGCAAGTCCTCGTTGGTGGAAATTTCTCAGGAGTTCCAAAGTTCATCAGACGTTAGTGTTAGCAGCAGGACTCTTCGTCGAGAGTTAAACAACTTGGGATTCCATGGTCGTGCAGCCGTTCACAAGCCGAACATCACTCCACAGAATGCGAAGCATCGATTGCAATGGTGCAGAGATCACCGTCATTGGACTGTGGACCTGTAGAAAACTGTTTTTTGGAGTGATGAATCTCGCTTCACAATCTGGCTGTCGGAGGGACGCGTCTGAGTTTGGCGGATGCCCGGCGAACGTTTTTTGCGTGACTGAATTGTGCCGACTGTTAAGCTTCGTTATGGCGGTATAATGGTGGTGGGCGTTTCTTGTGGTTGAGCCTGGGTCCTTTAGTTCCTGTGGTTGGAAACATGAACTCTGCGATGTATGTGGACATTCTGGACAATGCTGGACTCCCAACTCTGTGGCAATATTACGGGGAAGGCCCATTTCTCTTCCAGTAGGATAACTGCTCCATTCACACATCGAGGCTTGCACAGACATGGTTTGACGAAATGGGCGTTCAAAAACTGGACTGGCCTTCTCAGATCCCCGATCTTAATCCCACAGAACACCTCTGGGACGAATTAGAGCGCATATTACGTAGCCAGCCAAATTGACCATCCTCACTGCAAGCACCCACTTCAGCCGTGATGGACGCCTGGAAGTCAAATCTTATTGCCACATATTAAAAACTGGTGCAAAGTCTTCCCAGAGGTGTGCAGGTTGTCATCGATGCAAAAGGGGGACCAAAATCATATTAATATCTGCCTCAGGACGCTCCAAGTCCATACCACTGGGTGTCCGGATACTTTTGACCAGATAGTGTATATTTTGGGTTGCCAATTAATGTTGTTTTAATAATTGTCTTCAAATTCCTTAACTGGTGCGTTTATCGCTAATTTGTTCACTTTACTTTTCATATAGTTCTTTTGGGAGCGTTGAAACTTGTGCATAAGTCTTAAAGACCCATGACTGCAAAGCTCGCCAAAGTGCGGGATTTTTTAGGTTGGCGAAAGCGGGGGCGTTAAAGAATCAACTCTTTCTTGTACCGTAAAACACATCTTTGGAAATCTCTCTTAAAATCGCCTACTGGAACTGTTTTACAATCTTCGCCTGGCATATTCGAACTATAGGCATATTCCAACTATTTCGTGTAGACATTTTAAACACTGTTTGGAACGGTTATCATAATCTATGAGTGTACCTTTTTTTCCTTCCTTGTTCCATAAAACACTTCTTCGGAATTGAAATCTATATTAAAATCGCCTACTAAAGCTATTTTACAATATTCGCCAGGCATTTTCTAACCATACTCGTTATATATTTATAATAAATTGTCACGTTTTGGCACCAAATTTAGCAATCAATTATCAAAAATTGAAAACCTTGTGCGACTTGTTGGTGTTGTTGTTGCTAATGCCCTCTGGCAACCGCGTTGCGGTGACAGATCCCCCTATATAGGCAGGCGATGGGCCGAAGGAGCGGCTTCCATTTCAATGAGCCCCAGTGGGAGGAAGTCCGTCTTATCTCGGGGTCCCGTAATTTTGAACCAATTCCAGAGGAGGGACCAACCCCCTGAAATCGGCACCCCCAGAGGTATCGTTTAACAACTTGGAGGAATTTGGAGCCACGACGGATTTTACGTGCACCAGCTCCCATTAGCGTACACGGTTCCACAGCGGACGGGCCGAGAGGGGGAAGTCCCTCCCAAGCACTGACCTAGCCAGATGCTGCTTCACTTGCCGTGTTCTTATGGGAACGGAGTTTAGCGCCCAGTCCACTGCGGGACTTGTGCGACTTTCAACCTTTTATTAACGCGACGCCCTCCCCCCACTCGCAAACACATTTTAAAAGATCTTCACCGTGACAGTTCATATCTACAAGACCTGTCTACAAGGTCGCGTAGTCAAAAATGCGTTGACAAAATTCTGGGATTGAGCGAAATAACATCCTAGTGCTAAAAAAAAGTGACACTAAATAGTTTATAACTATACACAAAGCCGCGTTGAAGAAATAGAGTGTTTTCCCACATTTGGTGTTTTTACAGTACAGCAGAGTTGAATTTTATACGAAAGGTATATTTCTAATGCAGTCGAAATAAGTTAAGTTTTGAAATAGGCTTTTGTTGTAGTGCTGATTTTAACTGATAAATGTATGCATTGATGATATTTATAGCCTTTTAAATCTTTATTAGATGTTAAGTAATTGCATTTAGATGAAAAGCAATTGCGACGATATATGGAAGTACTTCTAAAAGCAAACAGTACTAATAAAAGCAAACGAACACAAACACTTCAGATGTTACTTTGAGCTCATAAAATGACAAAAGATTAAATTCAATGTCTGTGAATGCAACATCAGCAATTCATCAAATACTCACAAGGCTATGCGTCTAATTTTCAAAATATAAAATTACTCTCTGTGCAACATTCGTCTGATAAATACGCAGACTTTATTATGAAGTCCATTTTTTTTAATGCGGCTTTTCTATCCAAGCTATTTTTAATATATATTCTAGCAAACTATTAACTATTTATCTACGCATTAACTAGTCTTTTTTTAAACATTAACTAACTCAACTCATTTCCTGTCGGTGTTGCGTTTTTGCAACATTAATTTCTAAGTAATATACATTGGTGTAACAATTATCATAAATTAAAACAATTAAAACAATTATCATAAAATTTTAAGCAGTGTATAATACTATAACTTTGTTTTCCCGGAATTGGTAAATTTTATACTAAAAAGTACTAAATAAATGGTTCGAATATGTGATACTGGAAAGGAATGGGTTGAGTTCATCTTAGCATACTTTTTCATGTAAGGCCAAGCTCAACAAGTTTTATATGAGAGGATGTTTACATCCTAATAGAGAGAGAGAGAGAGAGAGAGAGAGAGAGAGAGAGAGAGAGAGAGAGAGAGAGAGACGTGTTTTACTTGTTTCAGATTGATTTTAGCAAAAGGAACTTTCAATAGCAATATTTCGGTATACAGTCCGTTAAGTATACCAATACAATGAAAAGAAATTGCGTTATTTTTACCCGTTGATTTTGCTGCAATTATTAATCACCATAGGACAAGTAAAAGGAATTTTTTTCTGTCTAATTAGCAAACAATGCGATCAAGCGAATCGTCAAGCGCGTGCCACATAGGTAAAGCCCAGTTATCTTGTGTCAAAAAAAGTTCTTTAGCTCTCTGTCTGGCTATTCGGTAGACTACCATGTTGCTGGTTGTTAACCCTTTAACGCGCAATGTTCCCGCTTTGGGAACACCAAACTCTGACGTTTTGACTGTTGCCAGTCACGAAGAATAGATTTGATTTCTATAAAAATAGTTGCGGGTGACATAGTTCCACGAGAATCCTTTATTTTTTAGCACGTCATTTCCCGTAAAAAAAAGAAACTGTCACGATTATTTTTAACAGCACTGACATCTGCTGAAAAATGGAAGAATGCGAGAACAGCTGGATAGATTGCCCAATGCTGAAAAAGGGCAGCCGTTGACATCGCTCGACTTAACTACCAGCAAGATGGCGGACGATCGAAACGTTCATCGCGTGCCATCTTGCTGGTAGTTAAGCCGAGCGATGGCAACGGCTGCCCTTTTTTCAGCATTGGCAAAGGGTTGCGCCTCAAAGGGTTAAATCGAGCGATGTAAGCAAAGGTTGTACTTCATCAGTGTTGGATCCACCACTTGCCCATATTTCTTTTGCAACTAGTAGTGAAAACTTTGGAACGAGATGACCAGCGTATAAAAGAGTTAAACGTACCAGAATATAATATCGTTTTTCACATTAAATTCAAACAAATAAGTTTTTAACAAGATTTAACGACAAAAGACTTGTGATTAAACAATAGATTCATGTTGTTTACATTTTAAAGCAAGGATTTCAGAGAAAACTGTTTTTTATTTCCAAGAAAAGATAAATGTTAAAGAAGGGGTGGTGGCCTTCTCGGAGAATAAATTTCAAAATACCTGAAATCGATTTTTAGGTATTCTTGTGTGTTAAATTTTACTTAGACTTTTATGGATATATCTTTTCTTCTTTGAGATTGGTATGGAAACATTATAAATTTTCGAGAATGCTCTCTAATCAAGAGCCTACGATGCAAACCTCATGTACATGCCAAATTTTGTATCATTAACGTATTAGTTTCAGCTAAGTAAAATATTGACTATTTATTTTACTATGATATTAATATTTACTATTTTGAATATAATCAGTTAAATAAGCATAAAATGCTTTCTTGAAGAACAAATCTAATATCCTAAAAATTATGATAGTAAATAAATTCTGCTTATTACCTTAAAAAGTATGCTGTAGGGGAAACTCTTGTACCTAGGGCCATCATGTACCTAGGGCCACCATGCTTTATTTAAGTAATTTTTATTTTACAGAATTTTTACTCATTGGAGTGAGTGGCAACACTTTCAAATCATAGCAGCTATTTTTAATGAAAGGAAGAAGAAGCTATAGTTAAATAAAAAGAAAAGTCTTGATTTGATGATCAAAACTAAATTTTTTCACATCAACTGAAGTCTAATTTTGTGAAAGTAAGTGAAAACTTATGTTTTAATGTATAGCAGATAATTTTTTGTAATCATTAAAGGGAAAAATGAAAGACAAAGAAAGTTTGTTTCTTGCAGATTTTTGGCTGTGGAAGCCATTTTGCCAAAAAGAACATCTTGTACCAAGGGCCATATCTTGTCTTGTACCTAGGGCCATGGCACTAGGTACAAATATTATTGTTTGTGCTGTTAACTTTTTATAAAAATGGGGATGGGGAAGATAAATAGGATTTTATAGCACAAATCTAATATTTAAAATTTGTTCCATTTTTTTTCAACCATGCCATCAACTTAGCAAAAGAAAATAGCATGACATTACTGACAATACCGCCTCATACTAGTCATAAATTACAGCCATTAGACAGAGGTGTATTTGGGGCCTTTAAAAAATGTTACAATGTAGCCTGCAGTAACTGGATGCAAACAAATCCAGGTAAACCTCTTATAATTTATGATGTAGGTGAGAATGTTAGCAAAGCATATCCCTTAGCTTTTACCCCTACAAATATCCAGTCTGGTTTTAGAGTATCAGGCATATGGCCAGTTGATGAGAATATATTTCATCAGGATGAATATTTGAGTTCCTACGTAACAGACAGGCCCACAATAACTGCAGATGAATCAACTTCTGAGAGTCTGGCTGTAAGCAGACCTATTGATAATGCAACAGTTACAGAAAAAATGGATGCATTTGTTAATTGTCAGCCTTCCACATCAAACTGTGAATCAACCCAATCTGTAACACCTGAACAAGTGCGTTCTTTTCTTAAGGCTAAACCTCGTACTGCCAGAAGAGGAGGATAAAACCTGGCAAGTGTAGAATTCTCACTGATACACCTGAGGAATCACTTGAAATGGACTCTTCAGATTCTGCAAGCAGCACAGATTCTCCAATAGCTGACGAAAGGCCCAGTGATGAACTTGAAAAGGGAGATTTCTGTTGACGAAATTAGATAGGAAAAAACAAAACATTTTTACATAGCAGAAGTAGTTGACGTTACAGATGATCAGTATTACTGTTAAATAACTGAAACGACTCTAAGGATTCGAATAAATTTTTGTATCACAGTGATACAACTTACGTTATCAACAGAGATGATGTTATATTTAAATTGCCTTAACCAAAACCTGTTGGAGGCTCAGAACGCCAATGCTTTTTACCTACTTTTGGTGTCACTTTCGTGAATCAAGTGTGGAATAATAAACATTTCTTCCTTACAAAGATTTTAGAAACAGTGCACAAAAGAAATCATACAAATTGTTTTTTTATATTGTAAATAACAATTTCGGTTTTTGAAAATAACTGGCCTTAGGTACAATAGTATTATTGTACCTAAGGCCATTTCTAATTTTTTTTAAATTTTCAGTATCAGTTCAATTTTTTTGTATCGATACTTGAAGTGATTTTCATTTAAAGAGAATAAAGAACTTAATGTATACAAACTATTTTTATTATTGTAAGTTAATTATAAGTGAAGATATTGCCATTTGAAAATAGATGGCCCTAGGTACAAGAGTTTCCCCTACTATTCTTTTTTCTAACTATAAATACTTTTCAAAGTGCTAATAACAGTTATTCACTAAGAAAAAAAATTATTTTCGCTGTATGTCAGAGAAATTAGACGTATTTTCCAATACAAACCATTGTCAGTTTAAGAACGTAAATTAGGAAGAAGGAATAATTCTTTTCAGATTATGCGTATTTCTTTCAATGTGAAGAACGTTTAAAAATATACCTAATAATCCTATTTCATTAAATGAGAGGTAACTAGATGTGTTTCTCACACAAAACCATTTCAACGCGTAATAGCTTCAGAATTCTATCTTAAAGGTTGAACTGCCATCGTTTCCTAATAACTTCAACATTTTTTTTTTCTGTTCCAAATATATATATATGTGTGTGTGTGTGTGTTGCAGTTTTCATCCTCTTCGTTCATGTACGAAAACGGAAATTTTGTAAGAAAGAAAATATTTCTTCTCCGAAAGTTCCTTTTGGTCTTTTCTTTGAAAAGATGTCTTTTCCACCTCTTTCATCATTTTTCCAGATCGGCAGTTCTCATTTCTCTGGATCTTGATTTAGATGAAACCATTGTTAAGATTTCCGGAATTTCCCTTCCCCCCACCCCCATCCCTTCTGCGATGAACAAAGTAATAGAACCAAGAAATGTCATATAGTTGTTGATGTGCGAAAAAAAATATTTGTTTGCTGACATATTCTCATTTTCTCAGTTACTGTACTTTTATAGCCCGAGAAACATAATTCTTTAATGTGTAACTTTTTTTTTTTTGTTGTTCTAATTTTTTTTTATTTTTTTGAAAAGAACAACGTTTCGGAAATATCCCAGTTTTGAGGATTAGGTTCCTTTCTGTTTTTCTTTTTTAAAAAATGTGTATTCGTATGATATTTTTAAAAAATGTTCTAAGCAATTTCTTTACATTCTCAAAACGATGAAGATATTTCTAGAAGTGAAACAACGCTTGCAATACAGCGATTGTGTTAAACTGCTATCATTTTTAAAACTGTTTACCCAAAAAAAGGCATATAAAATGTCAATATAAAGGGTGTCCCATAATTATTCGGGCAAAATTTAAGGAAGGTAAGACACGTAATAAAGAATCAGAATCACACATCAATATACGGTTGGTAACGTCGTTTTAATGCAGCAGTTAACCCTTTAACGCGCAGTGCTCCCTCTCTGGGAACACCAAACTCTGACGTATTGACTGTTGCCAGTCACGAGGAACAGATTTGATTTCTACAAAAATAGTTGTGGGTGACATAGCTCCACGAAAATCCTTTACTTTTTAGCACGTCATTTCCCGTAAAAAATTGTCACGATTCTTTTTAACAGCACTGACATCTGCTGAAAAATGGAAGAATGCGAGAACAGCTGGATAGATTGCCCAATGCTGAAAAAAGGGCAGCCGTTGCCATCGCTCGACTTAACTACGAGCAAGATGGCGGACGATCGAAACGTTCATCACGTGCCACAGATCTAGAGGCCCTTTTTTTGACGACAACTGGCTGTACAGCACAGCCAGCTGCCGTCAAAAAAAGTTCTCTAGATCTGTGGCACGGGATGAACGTTTCGATCGTCCGCCATATTGCTGGTAGTTAAGTCGAGCGCTGGCTACGGCTGCCCTTTTTTCAGCATTGGGAAAGGGTTGCGCCTCAAAGGGTTAAAACTGTTTACCCGAAATACACATGTAAAATGTCAATATAAATGGTGTCCCATAATTATTCGGACAAAATTTAAGGGAGGTAAGACACGTAATAAAGAATCAGAATCACACATCAATATAGGGTTGGAAACGTCGTTTTCATGCAGCTGTTAATAACCTCTTTGGAACAAGTGCTGAAATAATCAGATCATTGTTCGTCAAAAACTTATGTATCTTTCACAGGAAACATGTGATTAAAATTCATAGTTTCAAAATTCTATTTCATTTCGTGGATGGGATTTTTGGAGACAAGCCCATTGTTTATGAAACTTGATTAAGAAATTGGACGAACATTTCAACACTTTTCCCAAAGTGAGTATTAACAGATAAGGGAAAACTGCGTTTTCGACCCAACATTCATATGTGATTATGATTCCTTATTATGTGCCCTGTCTCCCCTTAAATCTTGTACCAATAGTTTCGGGACACCCTGTATACTCAATACTGAAGATGCGAAGTAAGTAAAATTAATGTGATGTGAATAAGTGCACTAATTCGAACTAATAATTCTTTGACCTAATTTCCTATATTTAACACTGTTGGTTTTAAATTAAAGCATTCACACGTACATTCCATATTCAGTACATTGACAAAATTACGCCCCTGGCATCTAGAAAATAATTGATGGAACTAGAATTGATGAGTCTATGTACTCCTTATGAATACTAGATCATAGAACGAGACACTGTTTGGTGTGTCTCGGGTGTCTCGGAACTGACACACCCGAGCTCACAAGGGTTCAGAAGTGTCCATTTTTTAGAGATCTGAAAATTCATAGAGATATAAAAATTTGTAGAGGAGAGATCCATTTGGTGTCCATTAAAACTTTCAGGTGATTAAATCGAAATAAATAAAAATTTAAGTTTATATACACACCCCTCCCCCCGTACATTATAATTACCAAATAGTCAAATGTGCCCCATAGGTTTAAAAGGTGATGCACAAAACTTTGACACTTTTTAAGATAAAATGCTAAAGTTAATATACCTAAGAGATATGGAAATGAATATATGCAGATTTAGACTAAATTTAAAAGGCTCTAGAAGGGAAAATATCACACAAAATTATGGCATATGAGGAATTGAAAGAAAAAAAACTTAACACTTGCCATTATTGAAATTACAAGTCCCTCACCAACTTTGTTTAAACATGAAACTTTTTATGAGGAAAGGCTGAAACTTTGAACATCATTTTTTTTGCACGGTGCCTAGATCCCTAGCGTAGATAATTAGCCGCAACCCACATTTCCATTTCCATTTGTTTTGCACAGGAGTCACATAAAATGTTAAATTTTGTATTTAATCAGATTTCATCTTTTTAAAAATTTAACCAATGACTTAAAACTTTTTTCAACTTAACTTGCAAATTATTATGTATGTGTATGATCAATATAAAACTGTCGCCGTAAACGTTTTGAGACCTCGAAAAGAGCCAGGTCCTCCCTTCATTCTGTTACCTATGGCCACGAAGTCTTGGAAGTACTCGATAGCTATCCTGAGACTTCACAGGCAATATAAAGAATAATTCATAATTGATATTTTTTTCCCATCAGTTGGTGTAGTGGCTGAAGGACCTTTCAATGATCCCTTGGATTTGGGTTCGATTCCCAGCTTGGGCTCGGGTGTTAACTCGCCCGTAACTTCGTAGGATGTAATATTAGCCTCCCACTCAGTGCCCCCGTAGTAGAATGGCCGACAGCTTCTGGTAGTGGTAGTGGTGATTGCCTAGTCGACAAATCTCCGTCCATCGTTAAAACAATAATATTAATTAATATTTTACGACTACTTGTTACAAATGATACGTTATGATTTTATTTAAAACTTGTATCTTTTGAACTTATCAATCACCAACCATTGAAAGTGAAATTTTAATAAGTTATTTATCTGCTCATGGTTAACGAATAATCTTTTGATAATATATCCTCATGCTTCGTAATTTTCCTTTAAGACATGTCTCATATAGTTTGCATAAACATGTCTGTAGTTGAAGAGTTTGCTGTAAAAAGGAGGTAGTTCCAAACTTAATGTTTGAAACTGTGAAAAACGTCATCCCAAACGTTTTTGACAGTTTTCAAACAGTAAAATTCTTTTTCATCAATCTTCTTTGGTGTTCCTACATATTACGTCAGTATTTTCACTCAATGTGTCTTCCAGATGAAATGGCACATGTTGGATTGTTGGAGATACCTTCCTCTTGCAGAAAATTCAATGTTTTGTTTACTTCTAGGATAAATATTAAAAAAAAACAATATTATTTTATTTTAAGAAAACTTCAATTGAAATATAGCATGTAATTTGCTTGAAAAACAGAAATTGCATTTTTCAATCGTCCCATTCCCTCTCTCTGTAACGTCGTGCTCATCTAGTGTGTTGACCAGTTGTAGTGTATCATAAAACCCCATATCATTTTGTGCGACATATTTGTGTGATATTTCCACCACATCTTCATATTTTTCAGACTTCAGAAAAATGGATGTAACTCCTGGGCGCTTTATGCTTAGCACAAACTAACCTGTTGCACAAACTAACGAGACAGGTAGATCTATCTCTTGAGAAACGCGAGAACTAAACGTTCAAGCTACAATCTTTTGGCACTAAAGCGAAAGAGATTTTTTGTTTTATTTGTAATTGAAAGTACATAGTACATAATACATGTTTGTCCAAACTTTCGTAGGATGCAGTTACCTTCTTTGTGCAGTAAATCCTTCAATTGGGGTTTGAATGCATTCCTATTTTGCTAAAACATATATTTTACAAGTTTTAGGGCAGACTGTAGAATCGCCAGCACTAACAATTGATTATATTTGCCTCTGGTATTAAAAGAAATATTAGCGTGCGGTCTTATTCTTTTATTCACTGTGAAAACTACTAAAATAAAGTTATTCAGTTTATTTAATTCGACAGAAATGCCATTCAAAAAATTTGTGTCATGCGTAAGTTGTTTACGAATAACACCTCAGTTTTTCTATGTATCAAATCAAAATTTTAACTGCATAAAAGTTAAGTAAATTAATCGCTTACAAGTTTCAGTATAAAAGAGTCTATATAACCTTTCACGGGAAAAATAATTTTTTTTCTGGCCATTTTTTACATCACCGTAGGGCATTAAAAGAACTTTTTCAGGTCCTTTAAAGTTTAAAACTGAAATGAATTGAGATGCATTCCTGAATGGAAGAAAATGGAAAGGGGGATAATACTGAATTGACAGGAGTTTTCAAAGGAGGGCCAGTTCTTTTAAAACAAGTGGAAATTGGAGAAAAGACGGAAAAAAGATCTTTGGTATGATCTTAGAATTTTTCAAGCAGTGTAGGTAAGAAAAACGTTTAGCGTTGATAAAGAAAAATAAGTTCGGGGTCTAGGATCATTTGATAAAGCTTGTAAAAGTAAAAAAGAACTTTTAACATTAGTTAACTTTTATTTTTAAATTTCTCTTTCAAGAAAACAGATTTTGATTAGGTAAGCCTTTTTTCCTTTCTCTCTGAATTCACAGTTTCTTCCAGCGATTTTCTTTGATTTTGAGTGGTAAAGAGAATTGGTTATAAGGCAAGTGCAGTTCTAATTTACTGGATACTATTCTATTATAGGTAGGGTTTTCAGATTTAAGTTTTTCCTTTATTGAATTTTACATTAAATTTCAGTTCTTTACTTTTACTTAGTAATTTTTGTAAACATTATTTAATGCATTGTTATTTGAATATATTTTGCATGATTAGAAAATGAGAAATATAAAATTTAACTCTAAAACAAAGTTATAATGACACAATATTATTTTAGTTTATAATTAACAATTATCTCAATATAATTTTTGTTTTCTTTACAGAAAAAAGTAAGGGTACGGATTGGATATTTGCCTTTCACGAGCAAGATAAGGTACCTTGAAGCATTAATCATGCCATTCAGACAGTTTAAAGCATAAGAATATATGGAGGACTGTTTTAATGTCAACCTTAATGGGAAATGATCATCGATTATACGCATGCGTAAATATTCAAGGAATGAAAAATCAACATAGCAAGCAAATATCCAAGCTGTTCCAAAATATGTATTTTTACCCCTAGATTCACAGCTCATTTCACATATTTATTAAAATGTCAGGAGTTAAATTTGGGGTAAGGATTAAAAAAGTGTTTAATGCTCCCTTATCTGTAACAGTGCATTTAGATAGTTTTTAATTTGGTTTTTAAAAATGGCGGCTTTCATTTCCATTCTTTCTGTACGTTGTTTACTGTGGTAGGATGAGTTTTAGTATACTGTTGATACATACTTTGCTCAAATAGAATAATGCTTGTATCGTTATTCAGTGAATGGTAGTGTAGTAAATTAACACAATTTGAAAAAACACAAATTACAACACAATTTAGAAAAGTGCTCATGACGCATTCAACATCGACAGTTAGTTTCCTTTGTGCGATTACATAAAGAAGAAAGGTGATTATTTTTTGCCTTTAATGGACGGAATGCTTATACAGCAATAGTTAAGTTTTTATAGAAATGTATTTATAACCGGATGTATTTAATAGAATACTAATTTTTAGGAAATAACAGCACTATATTTTTAATAAGAAGTTTAAATAGTGCTAAACAAAACGATTATGAACACATTCAGGGAATTTAATCTCACATTCAGAATACTCTATTATACAGGAAATCTGTTGTTTTACTGTATTTTTTAAACGTTCTCACAGGGTTAAAATTAGTAGATTCAACATTCCATATAAAATGCTGTGTGGTGCACATGAATATACATGCCTACAGAATTTACGTCATCTTGAAATACGAGAAAAGCAGTTAAATGGAATTTCAAAATATTAATATATTTGTGTTATGTCTTTTTTATTGCAAATATTTATTATTTTTTGCAAAGAGTTTGTTACATATTTTTCAATAATACGTCTGTTTAAGTGGATGCAAAAATGTACTAGAGTTCAGTGGCGGATCCAGAAATTCTTCTTGAGGCTAAATTTTGAAAAAAAACTTATTCCGACAAAACAAAATGTAAAATAAAACCAAATCTTAGTCTAAACCAATGTAAATTTTTTGGGAGGAGCTAAGCTACCAAAAAAAGATTATTATACCTATTTAAAGTGTGTAATACAGCCGAATATTACCCTTCAGCAATCTCTTTTTTTTCGGGAAGGGTGGTGAAGCTCCCTAGCCACCTCCCCTGGATCTGCTAATGTTAGAGTTTGAGAGTTGTGAAACCTCTCATGTTAACTTAGAAACCTATGCTTTTGATATGAGAATACTGTTTTGAAAGGGAGAATAAAATTGATTGTTTCTAATTAAAGAGTGAAAGCAATTAAAAAGCATTCATAAAACGATGAGCTGTGAATTTAACTAAAAAAATAGCCGTTGCATACGTACAGTTCTAAAAAAGAAATCCAAATTCCAGATATGCTTTAGCTTAAGATGTAGCTTGAGCTTTAGCTACTGATACAAGCAAAGCTGTTTTGCGTGCATTTCTGAGTCAATGTGCTGACATTTCTGAGTCATTGCGTACTATTTTAGTGCTTAAAAAAGTACAGTCAAATCTCGTTTTAGTAAAGTCTGTTACAGCAATAATTTTGCTATAGCATAGAAGACTTTTTAATCTCGAAATCACATTACAATACGTTGATACAATATTGGTATAATGGAATTTCCTTAGAGAGAAATGATTTCTCTAGTCCCTTGGACATCATTAAAATTTGACTGTATTGACTGGTGTAAATAAAAATACAATAATTAAAGTCCCTGGCCATATTAATGCGACCACCAGCAGAAACATAATTTTACTCTCCGAACATAGTATTTTAATCATGAAAAATTCTGCTATGAGTTTTTTATGTATTTACACGTTTTGAGATCTTCTGAACTCATTTATACTATTTTTATGGTGATGTATGCGGAGAGTGTTTCATGAAAAACCTCTAACTTTGAAAATGAATAGCACAATATACCGTCAGTTGTCATTGTTCCTCGAAAGAATAAAGGTCGAATGATGCCTTTGCAAGAAATTGCAGTCCGAACGATAAATTTTAGGCAATAGATTTCGTGCGAGAAATGAGGATTTTCTTACATCCATATTGCTACTTATAGTGCCATTTACCGGTGAAATTTGTAACTAAAATTTTGAGGTTTCTTTATCAAATTCTTACGTTCTTTTAATTAACATACCACTTGTTTCATGCTTCTGTCTATCCCCGTTTGTGAGTTATTAATTTTCTAAGGTTGTGAAATAACCTACATGCATGTGCATATGTGTGTGTGTATGTGACTTAACAAGATAGCTCTTAAATGGTGTATTCGAGTGAACTTAAACTTTTATACGTAAAAACATAAACTTCGAACGAATGGTATTGATTTTAGTGTGTACAGAACATTTATAGTTTTTTTTCAGGGCTTATTCTTATAAATTACGGCAAAAAGTAACCACTTAAACATTACGACAAATACATTCTTGTACATTACAGCCTGTGTGTGCAAATTCTTGATTTTGCGCTAGCGTCTAAGGTGCATTCGATTCAACTCTAAGCGGTATACATAATATGTATAGATTTTTGTTGTGTATTATTTATGTATTTTAAAAATTATGCAGCTGAAAAAAGAATTTTTATACATTACAATCAAGTGTTTGGAAAGTCAACTGTAGTCACTTAAGATATTTTTCTTTTTCCTTCTTTTTTAAGTCAAAACTTCAATGAATAATTTGCTGTTTTGCAGTAGTGACAACTCATTTCATAAATATTTGCCAACAAAGTTTTGATTTCGAAATTTATCTTAAATACGGGTTACGACCCCTTAGAAATGCCCACCAATCGACCTAGATCCCACGTGTAGATATTTGGCTCTGATTCCACGACACAGCAATCTCACAATTTATTTTAATTAGTACACAAGCGCTGGTGTTGTAGGTAGAAAATGTCTAGTTGTCACATTAATATAGCCAGCAAAAAATAATTATAATACTTTCAAATCTAAGGGAAGTGCATTTTAAAAACGTAATTTTTGATGATTTGTTTTTAAGATTTTTAAAATGATCATTCGTTAAATACTGATAAAAATTTGCAGTTTTAGGGATTACGACACATTAAATTTTGAAACAATGAACTGAGGACCTTTTTATAGAGCTTTCCAAAGTCAGTTTTAATAAGTAGATGGGCATTACA
This sequence comes from Cheiracanthium punctorium, assembly GCA_038373885.1. Lineage (NCBI taxonomy): Eukaryota > Metazoa > Arthropoda > Arachnida > Araneae > Cheiracanthiidae > Cheiracanthium > Cheiracanthium punctorium. The sequence continues at coordinate 241,180 of JAWZYV010019719.1, read as the reverse complement.
CTTTTCCTTTTGTCTAGAACTGAAGTTACTTTTTCTTTAAATTTGAATGTTTTTGAGTATGGAATATGTGTACTATTATTTAAAAAATAATCAAAACAAAAATAAAAACTTGATAAAAATGGGTTAATGACTTCCCATAAAGGAGCAGTGTATAGAGAATTTTAGAATTCACTGATTAAGGACTTTTATTACAACAGCGATCATTTCAAATGAGCAAGCAGAAAGTTTGCCTTTTGGATGCAGCACTACTAAGAAGGAAAATCCTGTTTTACAGGCAAACTAAAATTTATTTTTGATAAATATCTGAAATGGGAAAAAATATTCAGACATATTTGCTCAGCAGCACGATGTTTTGTCAGGGGACAATGTTTTATTATTTGATAGAAAATATTTAGAATTGCATAAAACTTACAAGAGAAAAATATGCATTTTAATATTTGCAATGAATTTCGTTCCAGGAGTTTTTTTATATGGGAAAATATTCTTTTAAACTCTTTTATCAAAGTGAAAATGGAGTACTCTTTAAGTTCAAAATAACATTTGAATGGATCATTAGTATACACGCTCTTAGCCTTATTTAAGCATTGTAACACATGCAAAATTTTTGATTAAAATATTTTTTTTTCTCTACATAGATATTTAAAAGAATAACACATATAAAAATGTTCCGCATTAGCCTTGTCGATTTAAGTTCGGTTTCCATAAGAACGAGAAAAGAGAAGTATCGCCGACCTTGATCAGTACTTCGGAAAAACCTGACAGCCTTTTCCCCCTGGACTGATGTGGGCCCATGTATGCTGAAGGGAGCTGCTGCACGTAAAATCTGTCGCGGCTCCTATGACCTCCACATTTAAGTAATACCTCTGGGGATGACAATCCTGGTGCTGGTCTCTCATCTGTAATTGGTTACAAATTAAGAGACACTAATCTAGGTCGGTGTTCTGTCTACTAGGGCTCAATAACACGGAAGTCGCTCCTTTTTCGCCCACCGCTGTCCTATATGGAGTTTCTGTCCCCGATTCCCGGCTAGTCAGGGGTCATTAGCAATAGCAGCAACATAATATATCAACTATTTTCCCCCCGAGTTAAAACTTTTTTTGTGCGTTCGTTGCGTATGTGGCTTCATTCAATCGCTTATTTCAAAATCCAGATAAATCATGGTTTTTCCGTATACATACAAATAATGCCTTTTTATATGAATGTTAAGTAAAAATATTGAAACCAAATTACATACTTTGAAGGGTAAACAGTAAAACCCAAAAAAGTACTGCAAATTCGCACTTCTTTGTTATGTAGCTTCAGTTTATCTCCGAAATGTTGACTTAAGTAGTTTTCGAAATGACCGATTTAATTAATATTGTCACATGCTTAAAAGTATGTATACTGGAGACATTTAATACACAAGTAATATCTGTTCTAAATAAATTAGAAGAGGATTAATTTTTACAATTTTAATTGTTTAAAATTTAAAAATGTCTATGGATATGATTTGTGCATTCATCACCAATTTATTGTGTACTGCGGTATAACTTTACCTCATTAATCGGGAAATCCTTACATTCTTTTGAACAAAAATTAAGGTATTTCAAGGGGAGACAGCAGCCCAGACATTCTTAAAATTATTGCAATAAAGAACTATTTATGCGTTTCTCATTTATACGACTTTTACGTTGATACGTCGTTTCCGTGAAGTACCGATTAATTTCTATTCATTTTAATGCAAAAATGCTTCGTTTATAAGACGCAAACTCCGGTTATGCGCCGTTTTTCACTTCTCTATACTTCGGAAATTTTTTCTATCCCAGCCATTATTTTTCTGTTTAGGAACAAATTTTTTCCTAGATAGTCCGTCTGATAAAGGATGTAAGCAGGAATGTATCTTTAACCACCTTCCTTAAAACGCGAAATCCACTAGAACTACAACAGAGCACGAGCGAAAACAAATTCCTAGAAATTAAATCATTACTTAATACTGTAAGTTATAATCAAAGTCAATCAGACGACTATAAAAGATTTTTTTTAAAATTCAATATCTGCATAGAACATAAATCATATTATAATTGGTATGCAATCTATGTTAATAATAGAGATATGCAGCATTATGGATGTCGCACAATAAATGAATAATTTGTTTCATTTTTATGAAGAACGTTTTATTTTTTAAAATTTAGTTATTGTTTTCATTGTATTAGTACCCGAAAAAAACTTAAATTGCTATATTTACACAAATTTACATTAGTAACGTTAAACCTGTAATGTAATGTAATGTTTCAATCTTTCAGTTATACGTCTTTTCATTTATACGTCGTTTTACATCGGTCCCTTGAAAGACGTATCAACGTACTTTACTTTATTAACCTTTAAATAATAATTGTTCATTATTAATATGCAAATACTGAACACATTTAAAAGAAAATGTAAAAATAAATAAATTAATAAAAGGGAAAAAAGTGTTTTCAATTTATAAAGATTGTAGTTTTGCTACTTATTTTAAAATTGTACTTCTTTTTTTAATATTTATTTATTGCTTCATATTTTTTGTGTTATAAATGGTAACTTTATGAACAAATTCAAAGAGTGGATTTTGTCTAATTGAAGCAGTTTCAGGTAAAAATTAAAAAAAAATTGGAAAAATTCCTCAGTATTGCCACATTTGGATTAAAATAAAAACTTTTCAATATATGGCTTATACAACCCTTAACTGGCATTGTGATTGAAATATGGCTTATAGATTTCATTAATATGTACTTTAAGATATATATATTATTTTAGTACATAAATCTCAAAACTGGAAATTTCATCAGATTTTCTTATTATGAAGTGCTGAGGCCCCTTAAAGAATTTTTTAATTAAAAAAAACTTTTATCTCCTCTTTAAAATGTTGCATAAAGAATTATGTATATATACATCAAACAACACATTGAACATTTATTTGAAAGGCATCCAGATTTAAAGAGACATTGAAAAGAATCCAGATTATCTCGTTATTACACCTTAACCGCATCTGTTCTCACTTCTTTTAATATATTCTCCCAAACTCAGTGGTTTCTGATTAATACAAAGCTGCGGAAGACCATCTGCAAAAGGGGGGGGATTAGCCTTGGGCGATGGACTTTTTAAGGTGTTCTAACACGTATTTGTAAGTTACATCTGGATTAACTAGTTGACTGTCTTATCTACTCGGCAACTTGGCAACGCACTGTCGGCTCTTCCCAAACTCCAATTCGTTAGCTTTTTGGTGCAGGAATTTTGGTGCTTTCTGCAGAGATTTTAGGTAGCAATTTGAGGAACCACTGTAAAGAAATGGCAAAAATCTTACATGTGGGAAGAGTTTTAATTAGCTATACGAAGCGTTTTAATTTTGTGCTATTTATGTAGTTCAATATTCTGAAATGCTATAGTAAAGTGGTAGATAAGGGTGATCTTAAACTTTTTTTTCTATTAAATTTTGTTTTGCATTTTTTTTTTCATCCATAATTTCGTAATATTTTCAAGCCACTAAATAAGTGCTTCAAAGAAATATTCTAAAGCTCGGTTTTAGCATTAAATGCGTACTCACCCTCATCTTGTCATAGACATGGCAGTGAATATTTCCTTCGGTGCTCATCATTGCTCCCAAGATAAAGATTTTAAGCCTCAATCTGTGCTTGAAAGTAACGCTGAGCGCAAAAAGAAATCTTCACCGTTTCGTCTTTTAAACACATCAGAAAAGCGATCAGGATTAATCTGAGGGGGTGGGGGGATAAATTTTGTATCGGAACCTTCTTACGTACTCAATTGAAAAAAAAAAAAAAAAAATTGGAGGGGGAGAAAACATTATGATTTTCGCCTTTTCTATGCTGCTCAATGGATTGATAAAGGTTTTACTGAAATATATAACAAAGTAAAATTTTAAGTCTTTTAAATAAACATTTGAATAAATTTACTAAATGAAAACTGAGTAAATGACATTTTCCACGTAAAATTTCGACAAAAATTTATTTTCCAACAAGGTAGTGTATTTATTTCTCTAAGAATAGAATTTTCTTGGACACTGATTTCGTGTAACTTCTATGAACAGTGTGAAATAATAATAATAATAATAATAATAATAATAATAATAAAGGGTTCAACGAATTAACTTAATACATGTAACACAGATATCATTTCCAGTAATTTCTTAGAACAAGCTTTAAATAGCTCATTACTTTGAAAATACTTCCTAAAAACAAATCCCAAAAATTAGCTTCTGCTCGGAACTATGAGAAAAGAGAGTTCTTCAAGACAAAATATATAATCCCTGGTTAATTTATCAGCTAAATAACAACGCATGTAAATTTCGTTTTCCGGCATAATTTGTGTCATTTTGTATTTCATTTTCATTAAGTTTTAAATACTTCTTTTCATGGCGTGATTTCAAAATGTTCTGCTTACCCATTAGTCATAAGACGTGCTTATTGTGCTACAAATGAATATTAATCTGCTACCGGAAATGAAGCTTCACCGAAACTCCAAACAGCTGCATTTCAATTTATTTCTTGTAGAAAACTTTCACTGCACGAATTCCCAACTGGGAATATGCATTTTTAAGTTTAGCGTAAAAGAGTGTATATCAGTTTGATTTATTTCACGTTTCACTACGTTTTAGTACTTAATTAACTACTTTTAAAAATTCATAAATTCTACCTTTTTGTTAGAGATATTAAATTGTGTTTTTCGGCGAACCTAACATTATTTTTAGACCTACCCTTTAATAAATCGACAAAAAAAATTCTTTTCTTTATGTTTGAAAATATAATTGTGTGCCATTTTTAATAAAGTTTTCCTTTTAGAAAGACTAAATACTGATAATTATGTCGAGTTTTTTTTATCTTATTCTCCAAGGTACTTTATTACTTAGTATAATTGTTTATGTACGATGATTTATCAGACACATATTTCCTGTTTTTGAATGTGTTTCTCTTATCTCGAAGCAATGCGAACATTTGGCATAGAACTAAAATATCAAGATCGACAATTAATTCAGTTAAAAATGCAGTGAATAATTGATTTTTTTAAGCTAAAAGTATGAAATATTATGAAACCTATCGCAATATTAGTTTAGTGCAAAAATTCTGTGCCACATTTTTATATATGTAGCACCGGTGGCACGAGATGGGAAATCTTTTTGCTAATTGCCACTAGAAAAACGTACATCATCGTCCGCACATTCTTGATTTAGCCTGGTATGACTTCCATTTATTATCTAAACTACAGAAAAATCGTATTTATACTTATATAACGACGATATTAGTATTAGAAAACTATTCATTTTACGTTTGAAATATCTCCCTCATACTGGATAAATATATTAAAAAATCAGATTTCCAATACTAATATAACAGTGCAATTAATATTGTTTTTTCTTCTAAGAATCATTATAAAATGCATATTTACACACATAACACAATACTTTTGAAAAAAGAACTCCAAATGCCTATAAACCTCAAATTTTTTCAGAAATTTATGCACGTAAATACGTGGATACATATAAATAGCAATAATTTTTCTCCGCTAATTAAATTTTAAAACAAATCTGATGTCAGAAAGAATGTAAATTATACTTTTTAAGAGATCGTCGGCATCTGAAAAAGACAGAAAGAGGGGAAAGTTTGCCACACAAAATTAGTTCTGTCCATGTATAAAAAGAGATAACGGGGAATCGCGTAGCCGAAAATCTTGGTAATGAAGTAATATGTATTCAACCTATTTCGTGTATTCACATTTTGTTTTTCCACTTTTTTTATGAATAAAATGTATCAAGAATTTGAGCGAAGAAAAATGAAAAATTCTTATGCTCATTACTTTAAAGAAAAAAATAGTTTTTTAACTATGAGAATGAATAAATACAAAACTTTGTGTAATAAATGCTTTTAAAACATTTCTTTTAGAATTTGTTTCTATTTAAAAAATACACGCGGAAATTTTTATGCATATTTGCATCGAAATGAAAAGCACAAAAATGATTCTAACCCAGCTATAATTTCTTTCCTGCTTTTTATCCCCAGACTCCTATCAACATTAAAAAGATAAAATTCCGAAAGTGTAGAACAGTGACAACAGTTTAAACTCTTGCTTCAACCTCCAAAGCAAAAAAGCAAAGCAAAGAACATTTGCAGCAATCTGACCACAGAATTTGTTCAAAATGTACGATCATAGATTGCGAAAATGAATTTTGAATATATATATTTTTAAAGACCATTGAAAACCAGAACACGGAAGTTTCCTGGAATTTTCATTTTCAGTTGACGAGAATTAAATAGGAGTTCTAATTTTTTTTTTTTTTTGGATCATGTATTGACTTTTAATTTAGAAATATTGCTTTCAGAAAAAAAGAAACATATGACGGATTTTTGTCAATTAAGAGTTATTTCGTTGAAAGTCGTAATTACTAAAAAATCCTGACTGTAGTTTTATGAAAAAGTAATTTTTAAATAACATGTAAATTTTCAAAAATGTATTTTATAATTATAAAAACTTTGCTATATTTCTGGGATATTTTTTAATTTGTGAAAGTTTTCAAATATTTTTGTACTCAACAGCCAAATTTTAAGCAGAAAGTATTTTTAAACATAAATTAAATTACACAAAACCTAGTAACAAACTCAAAGGATAGCACAATTCATGTATTAATGGTTATGCTAAAAATGCCAATTATGGTTTTGCTAAATTTCTAGATTTTTACTCGCTTACATTTTTACATTGTTAGGTAATTTTCACTTTATGTCACTGTCATTTACTTTCAACTACAAGGCAAAACACTGCAGTGAAAATGACGCCCGTGTAATTTGAGTCGCTAAATTTTGTCACACAATACATGTTTGGATATACTTTAGGCTGATTTTCTGTGTATTTGTACAAAAATAAAAAAATTTTATGGCCTTTAAAAATAAAGTTTAAATTGTTTTTAAAACAAGGCACACTGTGTAAATCGGACTTTTTGCGTATATCCTCACGAAAGAAATTATTATCAGATTTTAAAGTATTAGTAGAGCATGATAAATAAAAATACACTTCCCACGTGCGCAAAATAAAGGAAAACCAAATAAAAATGCAATAAATGCCTGTCTGGCTCTAAAAACTAGCTGCTTGACATTTAAAACTGCGTATCTTCAGGAGAAGAGTTTGAATATTTTCAATGTTATTTTTTACACATTAAGTGGCACTTCTACATAGGTTGGGACGAAAAAAGGAACGAAATAGTTATTTTTTCTGAAAAGGTTTTGCTGATTTTAAGATTAATTCATACATGGAAATGACATTTTTTTTTTTACTACGTAAAAGGTGAGAAGGGCATACTTATCGATTTAAAAAAAGAAATATCGTATTTTCCTTTGAAATTATTTATTTATTTATTTTTAAATGAACAAGTCATTGGTTTTTCCAAATCTCAGCAGTTTGTTTCATTTCATTTTTTAAATATTACTGACGATGGATTCAGTTCTGAAATATATCTAAATAAAACAGAAAGTGTAGTTAGCTCACACGAAAAAAAGTTATGCTTCTTTTTTATCTCCTTTTAACAAATGTTAAACCAGTTGTTTTATTTGTATTCAATAATGTGGGAATGAATAAAGGATATCAAAGCCTTTGAAAAGTGGGAAGTTTGAAAAGAACTCTTAGACACGTTTCCAGAATGGCAGCGAACTTAAACTGTATCGAACTCCACTCTCCATTCTTTTCGAGTGCAAACTCTTTTTTTTTTCCTTGTTTCTTTTCTGTTGTTTGAGACATCTTCTCAGGAAAATGCTTCAGATAGGGGATTGTGCAAATTTTATTACCGAGCACAAGGTATTAAAGTGCGAAACTTAAACTTGGTAGTCTTGAGCTTTATATTGCAAAACATAATGCTGACGCTAATTTCCATTCTTTTTTCCTTATTTTGAAATTATAAAAAACGTAGGTTTTTATTGTGATTCAGACGTTATTACTTCGATTTCTTTTAAAGGTTTTTGAGAGCTGATGACCTTTTTATTGCCCATGAGGAAGTTAAATATCTTAAATATAGGAGTTACATCACATCTTTTGCTCTTTTCTCAAAGAATTTAAATTTGTCGTGTAAATGCATTCTGGTCACGATCATATTAAAATAAAGAAATCTCCAGGGCCTTTCATTATAAGAAATACATTTTAAGATTTGAATTTAAAAAAACCTCAACTTATCAACGTATTGAATTGTGATTCATTTTGGATATTAGACATTGCAGTTGTATCCTGAACAAAACATCATTCAAATGTACCGTCCGGCTTTAAAAACACTGACGCAAACGATGGCTGTAACTGTTAGTCACTCTGTTCAACATTAGTTGCCTTATGCCTGTAATAGCCGATTTCCTGTCGAATTTTCGCCTATAAATGTTTCAAAATTTGTGGTTTGTAAGCATACACTCGGGCTTTTCTGTAATACGAAAGAAAAAAAATCCATGGGTGGAATTTCACGACCGCTGCAGTTAATGCACGAATCCACATCTTGAGATGTTCCGGTCGCCAAACTGTAAAGCAAGCATAGGCATCAGCTATATAATACTTCTGAACAATATTTTGTTTAGAAGATAACTGCAATGTCTAATCTCCAAAGTAAAGAACAATTAGCTTTGATAGGTTAATTTTTTTTCTTTAAATTCAAATTTCAAAAAGAATCACTCTTAATGAAAGACCCTATATTTCTGAATGACAATATGCTGTTTATTCAATTACCAAGTTTACCAAACCTACAGTTTCTAGTTTAAGAGCAGGAGCATACGATGCGATAGTAAATTTTAGAGAATTTTTTAACTTCGTAACAACTTATGCATATTACAGGAAATGTACATACACAGAACCTGAGCACCGACGATATTAATAAAAAAATTATTGATTTTTTGATGTCATTAAAATATTAAACAGAATTTTATCTGTCCATGATCCTATTTTATTTGAAATTGTTATGTGCCCTTGTGTAAAATAGTATCGGTGAATTCTTTTACATAATTTTAAACAGCAAATATACGGAGGAAAATGTTGATAAACTATATAAATTCCATCGCCTCAAGTTTATTTATGATGGTTCCCGAACATGAATAGACGTACATGCATAAAAATTTTTAAACTTTTCTTGAAAATGCAAAGAACCACACCGATTGGCAGTAAGTTATAATAACCTTAATTCCGTTGATTGTAAGCAAAGTTCTGCCGAAAATCCTTCACCAAAGCAGACCTATAATTCATTTCCCCTGAAGGCACGATAGTATTGATATTACTTTGAATGTCGTATTCGATTTAGAAACGTCTGCCAAAAAATAATTCCAGGGATACTTTATTGATTATTAGTTAAGATGCATAGGAATAACTAGAGGTTGTTAAAGTTACATGCTGCCATTCCGTACAAATAAATTAATCCAGAAACCTTGCATTTTCTGAAAGATATTAAAGAAGAATTCATATTATGGCAAAAGTTTTTAATTTTGGTTTCAGTCAGATTAAAAAATTTGTAGTAATTTATCTTCAATTCATTTATCTTTTCGCACGTTATAAAACTAATTTCTAAAAAAAAACAACCTTGGTAGCTTTTTTAGTATACATCACAATGATTATCAACAAGCTATCCTTATAATTTTTTTACAAGAATAAATACTACTATTTTAGTAAAATGTACCGTTAAAACCTGTCCTAAAGGAAACATTTATTAAACGTAAATGCGCCTGAAAGGAAATAAAATATTTCCTAGTACTATGAATTCGAACTCTTTTCAACAAAAATCTGTTTTTGATGGAAAAAAGTTATAGTACAGGTTTTTATTTAAAATATGTTTTATGGTCTTTTACAATGCATATAATCCTAAAACCAAAATTATTTTGACTTAAAATATTCACAAGAAAAAAACCCTCCAGAATTAATCTAAATTTGCTCAGTTAATAACACCCATATTTGTAAATCGGTTTTGCATGCATAGGCCTTTATCTTTTATCAATGTTTCTTTCACAAATTTTCCTGTTGCAACTATCCCAGCAAACACACATCTGCCCGCAAAATGACGGCCGGGTACCCGTCATGCTGGCAAAGTGCCGTATACCGGGAGCAAGGTAGATTGCCATCGTCTGGAAGTCACTTGATTACCAGTGTCTGAAAAGTGCATATGCGCCAGTACATAAATAGTAACGGCGAACTGCCATGTGTCTATGACATGCACAAAAAAGTTAACGGCGTGGTACTGTTTAAAATGTACCGGATGTACCGGACCAGCACTATTTGGCGGCAATGGGCCTGTATACCTTTCGTAGTGTTAGCATAAAATTTCGTTATTTTAATTAAATAATATTGTTTTACTTTCATACTGTGTAAAAGTGTTTTCCGTACACCCAAAGGCAGGGTCACGGTTAAGATTTCTTTTTGGAGGGGGGAGAGGGTGTAAGGGGAAGAGTTCATATTGTGCTTTTAAATATTTTAGTACTAAAAACTAAAATAAAACTAATGAGTTCAGTATGCTATAAAAATGTTCGCTACATCCACAGTGAAACCCCCACCCTGTATATGAGTTCCTATGTACAGAATATGAATTTTATCTTCTTATAAAATTCATATTCTGTATTCATTATTTTTATAATTCATATTAATTTTTCACAATTTTGCTAAAATTTTCCTGAAAAAAAAAATACTTCAAGATTTTTTCTACGTTAAGCCCCTTTTAAAATCTACCGTCATGTAATAGTCAAAAATAGAAAGCAATGAGTTCACTTAGGAATTATATTTTCTTTACGCTGCGCTGTTTCGTTGCTCTTGAATTAAATGCTTTGATTTACCTCGGGGCCTCACATGGAAAACTAGATACGCAGACCAGACGGCTAGCCCAAGAAATTCTTGTGTGCTCAGCTAACTTCTCCCGCGTCGAGTTTAAAAGCTTCGATTCGTTATCGCGGATTTGGCTACATTAATTCAGATTATTTATACGTAGTACAGATGAATTTTTTTATGCGTTTGAAGACAGAAAATAAAAAATTGCTTGCCTATTTTAATAAGAGGTATGTATAAGTGTCATTAATGTTTTTTTTCAAAGGATCTTTTAATAGTTTATTGGAAATTTCAGGGGCTGCCCGATACGGTAAAGTAAGCATCGCATCGAAGCGCTGTCTTCGAAGAGGCGCAATATCGAGCTCAAGACGTGGAAAATGTATAAAAGGAGAGCCTTTTTTACGTTTGCAGGGGGGCACCACGTACCTTAGGGTCGCTCCTGGAAAATTTTACAAAATTGCTGCTACCTCGTACTCCAAGGGGCATAAAATAGATCTAATAAACTTTTAAGTTGTGAGTTGCCCTCTTTTCAGTGGAAAAATAGATAATATGGTATAGCATAATAATACACAGAAAAGAGCAGAGAAAAAATTCGAAATAACTAAAAATTCCGAACAATATATATTCTCGCAGAAAAAAGTGATAAATAAAAAAATTCTAGGAATCGACAAAAAATTCGCATTATCCAAATTTCACGGAAGAATAGTACGCACGTTTCGGGTGGTACAATGGGTCCACCCTTCTTTTCAGGATCGTGGTGAAGGAGGGTCGACCTTTTGTACCATCCGAAACGTGCATACTGTTTATATGATTTTTGTTTAAGTGAGTTTATAATAACATTCTATATGCATATAAGCAATTAACGGCGTTTCCATGCTTAACCTTTTCACTCTCATTATTGAAAAGATGCAGTGGAGAATACTATCCTGGGACCTTAGTCGGAGTACTTTTTAAGGGGTTCTAATGGGCATTCACGTTACATCTGGAGAAAAACAACCAAAACTCCGGACTGTTAGATCGACAGCTCCACGAATTGATCCGAAACCGGGACCTTCACACTTCAGTATTCATTATACAATATGCAGACTCTTTTGTTTACATATATTTGATAAATTTGCTGACCCTTATTATCGCATGGGCAAATCGGGACTTTGCCCAGGGTCCCCGGTTCGAAAGTGCCCACAGTTTCAAATGTTGCTCTGAAATATTCTTTTATATGTCAAAATTTTATGAAAAAGTAAACAGATTTTGTAGATGGGGACCCCCAAATTCATAAATGCCCGGGGCCCCTGTTGATCATAATCTGGCCCTGTAAATTTTTATAAGCTACGTTCGGGCTAAATGAACAGTGTGTAATTATATTCAAATTACTTACAAACATAAAATAAGAAGCACTTCACTTTCCAGAACAATTGAGAAAAACAAAAATCACAGCAAAAGGAAAACAATTTTAATATAGTAAAATTTAATATAACAGCTATTAAGACAAATTTTAAGCTGAATAATTACAATATATATATATATATATATATATATATACATATATATATATATATATATACATATATATATATATATATATATACATATATATATATATATATATATATATATATATATATATATATATATATATATATATATATATATATATATATATATATATATATATATATACTTATATATATATATATATACATGTATATATATATACATACATATCCCATCAAACACAGTCCTATCGGATAAGTTTTGGGCCGACACTGGCATGCCGGCGCAGAATGTGCCGGTGCGATATCGCTCATGCGGTACCGAAAACGACAAAATTGCGTCCGCCTGGGCGTCTGTCGGGCCGAAAGGACGGGGTGGTTCTGGTTCGGTGTCGGCAAAAACGATAACGGCGTCGGCCCAGCCTTGTGCCACTTTTGAACCAAAACCATTACGTTTTTGGTGTGGTATCGGCAATGACAAAATATCGAAAACCGGCCAGCACCTTATTTATTTCCAAAATACCCTAATTAGCTCCGTAGTTAGTTCTCTAGGGTATTAATCAACAAATTAAAGTAATAATAATTATTATTATATAAATGACTTTACACCACTAGGACTAAATTTATTAAAAATATCTAATTAGCAAAATAGTTTGTTTTTAAGAAAATATTTGATGAATTTAAGAAGGAAAGCTCTTTTTAAAATTAACCGTATTATTTTTTTATGCATCAACCAATGTTTTACTTTTTTTAAACGTGCTATTATATGTTTGTCAGACCATATACATTTTTTTAAACAAAATATTAGGCTCAACTAGACAATGTTCCTTTTTTTTCCAAAAATTTTTTAGAAGCCAAGAAAATTTATAATTTTCCAGAACCAAAGATTATAAATAAACATTCATGCAATGCTAAAAAAAGAGAGAAAAAAATAAAGTTATACAACATGCTTTTTTAAAAAATTTTTTAATTTATTTTTTGTTAAGTTATGTCATAATACAAAATAAAGTTGCCTTTTGATTTTATATATTATTTTAAAGAAGAATGTAAACAACATACGTTAAAAGAAATTAAAATATTGGCTGATTCTACAAATAAACGGTTAATATCATAAAAACCTTTTCTTTTCAAAATAATTAAACATTTTCATATACAAACAAATTATTTTGTTTATACTTAATAACTAAGTATTTTTGGCAAAACTAAGTATTTTTTGGATTTTAACTAAGTATTTTTGGCAAAATTAGCCCCAGTGATGTAAGGTAATTTATATAACAATAATGATTATTTTTAATAGGTTGATTAGTGCTAAACTATATATGAAACTAATAAGTATTAATAAACCATGTTTATTATTAGAAGATACTTACTTTAAGTAAATATTTTATATTACTGAACTTTTACAGTTTATGATTATCCTTTAGTAGAAGAAAGGAACTTTCTATAACAGAATATACTTATTTTTTTCTGTTGTTTTGAGTAATATGAAATTAAGTACTTAAGTAAATAGACACATTTTTCAATGCAGTATGTAAATTATTTATTAAAAATACCGTTCTGCTTGTTTATTAATAGTTTCCAAGTTTGCTTATTTGAATTATAAATTTCATTTTCGCATTATTTAGAAATAATTAGCAGTTTTGAACTACATCTTATTTTAGTAATCCCTGAGATAACATAAAAAAATCTAGCTAAGAAAAAATACAAATTCTTAATATATACTTAAAATCAACTTACCCCTTTTTAATTGTCGTGAGAACTTGGCAAAATGAAAACCAAAAAGCACTAACCACATTTAGACAACTTTAAAATTTTTGTCTAGTTGAGGTTAATACCAGTTATTCTTTAGAAAAAAATCACAGTTTATCCAGAGAAAACTACAACAAAGTCCGATCTAACTGACGTAAGAACTTAGCCTATTTAAAACTAAAAAGCACTAACCACATTCAGACTATTTAAAAAATTTTGTCTAGCTGCAGTCAGTGCTATTTAGTCTAGGGAAAAAAAAAATCGCAATTTATCCAGAGAAAAATGCAGCAAACTCCATCTTCATTGCTCTGAGATAACTCAAAATCCACGTTACTGAAAAGTTTACGTTGCGAGATGATTTCTGTTACAGCCTTGGAATGGAATGGACAGGCAAACGAAAAAAAAAAAAACCCCAACTTCCGCTCTTCGATGTCTGAATGACCCTGTGAATAGGGGACCCAAAGAATAGGGAAAGGTCCATTTCGTCTTCCTGCGTAATACTGTGGTTTCTACAAGGGGTGGAAAGCTCCTAGGAATGCACTGTGCTACATGTTATGTGTACGCGGACACGGGGTAACTGGAAAAGAAAGTCCGAGAGATTTTAGCTTTTAAATTATTCACTTTAAATTAGATCGCGTGGAAAAAAACAAAACAAATTAGTGTTATTCTACTGCAAAATAGTTTATACTTCAATATCTGCAATGAATTAATCAATTAATTTTTAGAAAGATAAAGTACTATAATCAGCAAAAAATGGTTACTTTTATTCATTTTTAAGGAGATAAGAGCATTAAATTTTATTTAATTTGTAACAGCATTTTACAATGTTGTAGCAAAACATGATTTTGGCGTAATTTTTACTATTATTTTATTTGAACAGAAACATGACAAACATGTTGTTCAAATAAATGCTATTAAATTAATTATTCATAGTTATAATTTTAAAATGGAACTATTATTATTATTTTTTTCAATTTATAATTATTCAGTATAGTGAATTAAAACTTTTATTTATTTATTTAATTTTATTATTATTTTTTTTTAACAACAGCAGCTAATGTATAAAAAAAAAATTCCTTAACTATAAATTATACTGATATTTTTTTATTTTTATGGAAATACTAATGAAAAGGTATTTTTTCTACTATTTTAATCCTATTTAATTTCAGAATGTTTTGTTGTTTTGTGTTTTTTGTAAGGCAAAAACGCAGGAGTTAATCCTTAGGGCGTCGGTGCCCTGAGCGGAAGAAGGCTTCTAGCGTTTGTTCCAATATATAAAACAATTAATAAGCAATAAAATTGGGGTTGAACAGTAATTATAATATCTATTTATTCCCTAATTTTATAAAAATCAACCATATTTCCTTCATTTTATAAATATTAGATAATGTTTTGAATTTATATAAAATTTATAAAATATCTCCAATTCTTGTTCCAGAATTGGGGTTACAACGGTGATTTGTCCTCAATTCTATGTTCAAAAATCTGGTTAATTTATATAACCCATATTCACCTTACATCTGGAGAAAATCACCCAACATCCAAACTGTAAATTGACAGATGCGCGGTAGACCTGAACCCTGGATCTTCACACTTCAACCAGCGGCGGATCCAGAAAAAAAAATTCTGGAGGGGGCACAAGACAATTTTTGTCACATTTTCTTATAGAATGACTTGAATTTACAAAACAAGTCAATGCTCTATAGTGTAAACTTCATTCGTCTGGGGGGGGGGAATGGGGCTCTGTATCCGTCAATGACTTCAACCATATTCGGTGTCTTATCCACTCGGCCATGGTGGGCACCTTTTGTGAACTTTTAAAATGCAGCGTTTAATGTTCTGCATTGTATGTATTTTATTTTTAATTAATTAATTTTATAGTTATTTTTAAATTGGGAGTACTTAACAACCATCACTTTATATAAAATGAAATTTATAGTCATATAATTATTTCAGAGTTGTGAATAACTAGACAGAAACTGCCCCAATTGAGGGGTGGGGGGGGCGCTTAGAAACCCCTTCAATACTAAGTCATAAAAAACTGGTTAACTTATCTAACGCATATTCACAATACACCTGGAGAAAATCACCAACATCTAAACTGTAGATTGACAGATGCGCGGTAGACCAGAACCCTGGACAGGACGTCAAGTAAATTAACCAGATAGAATGATTCCCCCCCCCCTCCCCTCCTCTTTTCGCATGTGAAGGAGGCACTTGAATCCTACGGGCTCAAAACATTGTAAGTAGTAAGTATTGAAATCATAAATTAAAAAGAATTACTATAACAATATATATGTGCTGCTTGTGCTGGCTTTATACCTTTCAGTTTAGAAATTACAATTCTGGACCGATATCGGTTTTGACGTTTGGTGCAGTACATCGCCAAAATCACATCTTAACCCTAAAAGGCTAGCCGCTATCGGACCGTTGCATGCCCGAAATCAACTTTTATTTGCCTACGCCAAATCATTTTGCCAGCACAGAACCGACACCGTCCCAGTTACCATTGTGCCAATGCCGACATCGAAACGGTACTGCCGATGACGGCCCATCCCTAACCCGATACGGCTGTGTTTGCTGGGATATAATGCACATAAAATACAAAACGCGAAGTTAATATGGTGCGGGTGGGGGGAGGGGGACTGCTCTAGTTATGCTTTTAAAATTGGCGAGTTTGGCGCATTTCCGGTGCAGCAACCATTCTCTTTTTTTTTTTTTTTTTTTGTCTTTAATTTCGGTCGCAGACGTTGAGCAACGAGAGAGTTATAATTGATGAATTATGAATCAAGTACATTTTTTAGGATACAATTTTTCCGATTTCTCATTGAACTTTCGAGAAGTTTAATTGCTTTGGTTAATTGTTAAGCTGTTCAAGACAACTAATTTGGTTTCGTCGTTTGGAGCAATATAAGAATAGCATTTGCTTCAATGTTGAAACCCTGTTAGTTTTGATACAACATTGATTCTACAAATTACTTGGATAACACTATTGCAGGTAAATTTTTACTTTCACTGTTTTTAATATACATAATCTCATAGCGTATTTTAATGTATAAAATTATTTTCTTCCATAAAATTTGAGTTATGTAGTTATGCAACAGGTATAGATGCAGAAATCTCTATTTAGAATAGCTAACATAAGAAAAATCATTTGATCTAAACAGCCTGTACAATACATAGCAAAATGTTACCTTAAAGTTAGGTGTGTGTGCGTAACCATAGTACAGCTTGTTTATTATTTATTGATAAAAAAAAATGGCTTGAATATAAATTGATTGGATAGAAACTAATAAAAGCTTATTTTACCTAAACGAAACGTGCAGTAAATCCAAATGTTACCCTTAAGCAATGTCTTTTTTTTGGGGAGGGAGGAGGGGGGTTGATGAATAAGCCCCCTATCCCCTCCCCTGGATACGATACTGGCTCGTATTTTAATTACGGCAGCATTGTGAATAGGCACTAAGCCGGAAATGTGCTGTGAATAGGCACTAAGCCGGTACCGTGCCATTATATTGTAGTTACTGTTAAGATGCCAGGCCAGTGCCTTTATTTTTAATAATAGCCGGCGCCCGGCCGTTTCATTTTGGGCATTATAAACTTAATGGGCCAGTGCCTTTATTGTGAGTAACGGCCGGCACATGCAGTATGCCAGCAGAGTGCCGTTGCCTTCCCGGGCTTCTGGCAAGGTACTTCTCGGGCGACCACTTTTGGTACGATTCAGTTACTTTTTGCAGTGCCGGGCCGGTGCTGGACGTAAAGGCAGAAAGGCACTGGAAAGGTACTCCGCCAACAGGTGTGTGTTTGCTGGGATGCAGATAATCTTTAATTTCTTCATATTTTGAATCAATTACTAATGAAAATTTCCTGGATTTTAATTCTTTTGGAAATCAGAAATCTTTTCATTGTTGACAGGGATCAACAGGGATGAAAAAGCTAGAAATAGGGATGGATGCGAGGCGAGACGAGACGAGACGGATATTTGCAGATGTTATACGAGACGAGACACAGGCCGATTTCCAATTATACGTATTTTGCAAGGGCACTAAGCATCGCAGTTGCCATGCTAGACGATATCGTGCCTTTTTCTTGTTTTGGAGCCCTCCTGAGCACCCAGCCACAATAAACAATTCAGATTAAATTTAAAAAATGTGTTAATAAAATATAAAACAATTACTTGTGGCTGAAATGGTACTCGCTACTATGTAAATATTATTCAATAGTATACAACTGAGATAACTGATACATAATCCCAAATGGGACAGAGTTTGCAAGAAGAAAAAATATGTCATACAAAATAATCCCCATCACGCCGGAAATACGCTTACGAAATAAAGAGAAAAAAAAGGACTTAAATGCACTGAAACTCATTTAGAGAATTCTTTACCAGCTCGTTATATAAATACAGATCCCGAAATTTTTTTCACGAAAATGTTCATTTATACCCAAGGTATTTGTCTTCGTCTTTTCAGGATAGGATAGTTGCAGAATAAACATGGCATGACAAATTGCAATAAGTTTTGCCAGCGAAAAAACGCATTTAATCTCCCAGAGATTACTTTTTTCGTGTTTTTTGAGATCGCTGTCTGCTGGGAGTTTTTCTTTCATAATTTATTATGTGTAATTGGTTTTTAATAACTTGTCCTTTGTGAGATAAAGGTATAATAAATTTCTCATATTAATTCATTAGTTAGATTTAATATTTTTTAAATGCATATATAGTTATATTCATAGGCGAAAATGCATGCCTCGAAAACGTTTCAATTTATACGTTTAAAATTACGGTATAATTCAGATTTCGGCGAACCTCTCCAGAACTACTTCACAAATTTCAATGAAAATGGATTGATAACACAAACACCTAAAATAAATTAACAGTTATAATGCACACCTGTGTAACAGAGATAGCATCCGCTGTAGGGAACGTGGCGCCCCTACTAATTATACGTATGCCATATAACTTAAAAGGCTCCCCTTTTATGCTTTTGATCAAGTTTTTCTCAGTTCGAAATGGCGCCACCATTTTGATGCTTACCTTGTTTATCGTGTCGGGCCGCCCATGATCGCATCACTCGCGCATAATACTGTGTAACACTCGTCATGCACGATCAAAATAAGTTCGAATTATTATAAGTTTTAAACATCACTATACACTGGATGGCCTAATTATTATGGCCACCCTCTCAACATAATATTGGACCACCTTTTGCCCTTAATACTGCATTAATTTGTCTTGGCACGAATACCATGAGATATTGGTATGTGGTATGGGGAATTTGAGGCCATATCGGATGACTTGCACTTTCCAATCCCTTGAGATTTGATGTGACGGGATCCAGCTGCCTGATGCTCTGTTCTTTCTTATCCCAGAAGTTCTCAAGTGGATTGAAATTGAGACTTCAAGGCAACTAAGCAAGGTATAATCTTCTTCATTCTCTTAACATGATGTGTTGTAATTGATCTGCTATAACACTTAAATAAAATCTCTGGACATTCAGACATTGTTTCTCAAGAATCAAAGATGAGCCACAGAATGCCAAAAAAGCATCCCTCAAAGTGTAATATTGCCTCAGAGAGCCCATCACCATTCAAAGCCCGTTGGAAATGCGAGTCAAGGATGAACCATATGACTTGTGGCACGGAAATACTCAAAGAGGCAAGACTTCTGCTTTATCGCCACATTGGTAAGTGTAAACTGCAAGCGAAATTTACTGTAAACATGCGCATTACAAACTCTCTGCGCAAAAATATATCGCATGGTTTACTGGATGTGGATACATTGAAATATTCTTCATTAAAAAAAGTATGTTTTAAAAATGGGAAAACTACTCTCCTCTGAAATGTTATTCCACACTCTTTCGCAAATCATAAATTGCATCCATATGCAAAACAGCTACATACCATTTTTTCTTAGAAATATAACAATAAAAATGATAATTAGAATGCTCGCCGCAAATGCTCCATAGAAAATTATGAAGAGTTGGAAGCACAAGAATTATGTGCTGGAGATCATACCACAAGTCAGTTGCTGGGACAAGTGCCTCAATTTGGGGTTACAAAACGCTCTCTATCCCTAACATCTATTCTATACTTGTTAGTTCCCGCTTTGTAAACATGAATAGCTGCTACTTTCGAACATTTCATCAGTGCAGCCGTTTTACAGATACTGGCTCCAAGCTCAGTTAAATTACGTTTTTTGTCCATATCCTAGAAAGAATCACACCGCAATTTATGGTTTGTTTGTCCTGCATTCTATTTACATAGATCGCACATAAGAGACAGCACCTTGATGCAATAGTTCATTCACATCAAAACTATCAGATGGTCTTAATAAAGGGGCTGCTCTGCGTATGTATGGAAAGAATATGCTAGGAAAATTGCCAGGTATTTTCATCACGTCTTACTTACTGTATTCTTTTACTTTGTCAATGGCTATTCAAAATCCTACTTTTGTTAAAAATAGATTTTCTTAAACAGTAAATATCTCATGTGACATATGCGAAATAAAATGTGAACAAATAAAGGCTGAATATTCTAGAGAGTTATAATTAATTCTATTTATTAATTCTCCATTAGAATTGCTCTGATAAGCCTAGGCATATACTTTTTTAAATTGATGAATAGCATTTTAAACAGTACAATAGAAGTTAATAATGATATCAAATCTGAAATATTGTCTGAAGATATTAATTAAAAGTTTCCAAATCTTTGTCTAAGATTATTTTCGCCATAATATTTATATCTTAAGTTTTTAACTGCGATCACACATCATGACTATGATGCAATTTCAACTTCTCAGGAGCCAGAATATTAGGAACGCATTGCTGTAACATTTTTTAATTAACATGTTAAATGACTTAATTAACATATTAACCCTTTAACGCGCAGTGTTCTCGCTCTGGGAACACCAAACTCTGATGTTTTGACTGTTGCCAGTCACGAAGAATAGATTTGATTTCTATAAAAATAGTTGCGGGTGACATAGCTCCACGAGAATACTTTAGTTTTTAGCACGTCTTTTCCCGTAAAAAAATGGTCACGATTATCTTTAACAGCACTGACATATGCTGAAAAATGGAAGAATGCGAGAACAGCTGGATAGATTGCCCAATGCTGAAAATATGGCAGCCGTTGTCATCGCTCGACACAGCCAGCTGTCGTCAAAAAAGGGTCTCTAGATCTGTGGCACGCGATGAACGTTTCAATCGTCCGCCATCTTGCTGGTAGTTAAGTCGAGCGATGGCAACGGCTGCCCTTTTTTCAGCATTGGGAAAGGGTTGCGCCTCAAAGGGTTAAATTGTAACCTAGATAATATCAAAGGCTCGAAACACGATTTGAGAGAATAGAAGTTGACAAGATACATATACTGCACATTAGTATCATAGTATTTAATTTACTAACATCGGGAGTTTATATTTTATGAATAAACTCTCATTTTGTGTGTGTGTGTGTGTGTGGGTGGGTGATGGCCTATTATCACCCTCAAAGTATACATTGCTGCGAAATACTTTGCACTTTCTCTGTAAATCATAATGTATTTTATTATAATACCGACTCTTTGTCACCAAACTGATATCTTCTTTTTTTGGCCTTCCTCAATGAAGCAGAACTTTTGCTAAAGTCAGCAATGTTTTATTCAAACAGTTATTAATCGTGAGTTGTCTAGTTGCTTTTGATTTTCCTTTTCTTTTTACACATCTGATACCCTCATATTTTTGCTCTTCCTGAACTGATTATATTCGGTTGTTCAAAATTATCTATTGATCCTTCATTTCTTTCGTCCTAGAATTACATAGAAAATATATCTTGGTATAGAGTGTAGAGTGCAGCATGGTAAAAACATACTGTAGTCTGCAATGTGAAACATTCATATCTATAAACTATAGAATTGTTTATTGCACTGCCTATCTAACTCTGGTCATGTGCATTATTCATGCCATTTATTTCGCTGGTGTTGCAATTTATTTCATTGAACATTGTACTTCATTGATACTTATGTCGATATTTTATGAAAATATGCGAGTTAGCTTACAAATAATATTTCTGAACCAATAAAATATTTGAGTTCAATGAAAAGTTTGAACTCCAGAAAAATCCAGGGCTATTGTTGTCAATAAATGGAATTCTAATTTATGTAGCAACGATATGTTTATGCGAAATAAACTGGAAACCGACATTAGGAATCTTTCTTTCCATGCACCTCACGTCTACTTACAGGAAATCAGTAAATGACCTTCTTGCTGGACAAATGTTTATTGTTGAATTCTTTCACAAGACTACGTATCCTATTATGCTTCATTTTTTATTTTATATATTTTTTTATTATTTATTAATATTATTATTATTTTATCAACATTTTTATGAAAATTTATGCTGTACCCCACACGCCCACGTAGATGTAGCATATATACATACACACATATTTATAAATTACGAATACTTTTATAAATTATCTTTCAGCAGTCGTTGGACAAACTAATCTGCGGTCATTTAGGTTGATTTCTTCACAGATCGTCGAACCTTCGTATAAATATATCATAAAAGTAAGTGCAGCATAAACACGCAGTACCCCACTATTATTTCTCGAAACACCGCCTGCAGCTCTTTAAGAGGAAATATATCACAGTGTGGCCACGCATTGTAATTCTGATGAATTTGTAGCCGATCTGGGCAGGTTAGCACACAATCTATTGCGAGGAACGTGTTATCTGGCCTCTTACAGTACCTCATGTTTCGGAGTTATGACAGAGAATTTGGGAAGAGGTACCTTTAATTTTGAGAGCTGTGCCAAAATAGCTCCCAGATAGCGCGGGACTCTTAATTTTTTTTAATCTATACTATTTTTACTAATTTTTACTAATTTTTTATAATTTTTTATAAATCTCATTAAAGTGTTTTAAACTGAAGCAAAAGATTTTTGTTGGAGAAATTTTTTTAAATGTAGGTTTTAACGAGTTGCGTAAATTCTATTTTTTATTTTCATAACGATTTATACAATTCTTAGAGCCCTCTCGATATATACAGCATGTTCTAAAAACATTGATCTAAGCTTTACTTCCTCAAATATTCATCTTAGACATATACAATAAATTACAAATTATGCAAAAGATAGATCTACAGAGTTTTATGGTATCGATTAAAAATTTTAGGAGGTTAAATCTAATAAATACAAGATTTAAATTTTTGTACGTGCATCGTACGAAAATCTGATCAGTTAGTGAAATGTGCCCCCTATAATTATAAGGCGACTTACAAAATTTTAACCTTACAGCATGAAGGATCAGAAATGTGCTTTAAAAAAGTTAATGAAGGTCTCATCATAAATAATAGAAAACGTATTATGTATTTATGAAACCATTGTTTTCTTTTGTAATTTGTGAATAAACCTTCCAAGACGATCACCCGACGTGATTTTTTTCCTTGGAGAGACATTGAAAAACGGTTTAAGTCAGCATGCATTTATTTTCACATATTCGACACATTTTAGGATAAAATACTCGAATTTTGTGCATCAGTACATTAGTATATGGATTACATTTCACTAACCGATGATAGGCAGTGGATCATCTGAGTGGATAACTCCACCGTGCTGTAAATACAGGTAAGTAATGACTTTGAGTCACTGCTGAACATTTTTCTGTAGAAAGAGTTTGAACAATCCTACAACTTCGCTACTCAAATGCTGTGAAATTCTCAGTATTCATTTGTCTTTCTTGTTCTTGGTTTTTTTTTTTGTTTGGTGATTTGTATTGATGTTGCTTTGTATAGGGATCATTCTTCTTCTTTTATGTTTGAAGAATGCATATGAATTCAGAAGATTTTAATCAGACTATGGACACCTGGATTAACAGATTGAATCGAAAAGAAAATCATAGGACTTTAATTTTTTCCATCAGTTTCTCATAACTTGTTAGATACTGGGTTCAAAAGCTCCTTTAAATTAGTATAAAATGAAAAGAAAAAGAACTACAATTTTTTTGGGCCTATTTTACGTTTGTCAATCACACTTACACTGTTATTTTATACGTCATACCTATTTATTTATGCATGAAACAATTTAATTAGAAATGCATGATTAAACTTTTGGAAACAACATATAAAACATATATACCATTATTATCGATTTTCATCTTTCTTATAACTGTACATAATAATGATATTCCACTATTTCTAATGCTCTTCAGGCATCGTACGATCGTCAGAGAATTTCTGACAGATAAATTATTCAGTTACTTGTAATTAGAACCTCATGAACTCCATTCGGGCATATGTATTCACATAGAAGGGTCACAAAAATTAAGAGGGAATAATCATAGAATAGATATCGGTCTAACACATTTCGGTCTCCAATACTGCTTTTGAAAGCAATGATTGACTTCTTTGCCATATAGTTACAATTAAAAAATTCTAAAAATACTGCAACTACTCGTGAATTCAAATAAAAATAAATAACTCTGTAAAAATGGTATGCATAGGTAGAAAACAACACTTAGTTTGGTAAATTATTGATATTAACATTTATTCTTTTTGAAACGTGAGTACAGTTTTGTTTTAACACTTACGTTTGTTTTTAACAGATTACAACGAATTTCAAAAGTGTTTTTGTTGAATTTCTTTATTCTACCGTCAATATGCATCGTTTATATATATACTTATTATACGCGTATATTGTTGATGTGTACTATATCATACATCCTACCAATACTACGTCATGCACTGCAGGAAGCTTATATATTGAGGGGGTTGCGTTAATAAAAGGGCACACACAAAAATTGTTATAATTTATCAAGGTCTATGGGCCAGAGCAACCCAATGAGAAAGAGAAAAACGGTATTTCCGTAATGTATGGTGTAATTTCATTTTCTTTTTACTTCAAAAACCTGTCGAGAATTTTTCATGGGTAATCTTTTTAAATATATTTGTTTTTCATGATTAATTTATTTGGCTTACATTATTTGAAATAAGTTATCCTAACATGCTCATAAGTTAACGAGTCCATGAATCTTAGAATACAGATAATTTTCCGTCAAAAAGTTGCTCAATTACCTTTAGTAAGTTAATATACTTACAGGACAATAAAAGGAACGTGATTTCACCATATTCCCTTTAAGATCAATCATGTATTAGGACAATGAGTCATCAATAACTTTGGCCCTTACTAGAAACGTATAAGCAAGTCATTGGACGTTTATGTATTTTTTTAACTCGCCTTATTGAAATATAAGAGGATTTCTCCGAAAAAAGACGGCAAGCTTTTACACGAATTTGGAAATCCCACGTACTGTGTAAATTAAAATAAACCTACTAGAAAGAGCAATTTTTTTCAAGGAATTATAAATTAATATGAACCTATCGTAAAGACGAACTATTTCACGTGTAAACATACTCAGCTGACTGGTTTTTTTTTTAACCGTGATGTCAATTACCATATGTCAACGAAATCATTTACAGCACTCATTTCTTCCTTCACGCTTCTCGTAACACTGATTCAAATAAGCGTAATTGTCTTTAATTACTTTTTTATCTCCAAGACCATTAAATTTATGATAAAAAAAGAAGGAAATCATTTCTTTTCTTGTGACAAGAACATAATTGAATAATTCTTTTAACTTGCCGTAAAAATCCAGCCTTCCGTGGTCGTCTAATTCCATTTAATCAGCTTTATTATTTAAAAAGAAAAAAAAGCTTCCCCTTCTTTCTTTTTTTCCCAACGCATTATATTTTTAATTATGATTTCTCAATTACGTTTATTCTTAGAATTATTTTGTTAGGACTAATTCAGACTAATAATTTTATTTTAATCTGTTATATGTCACTACTAAGACAATGATTTCCTCCCTTTCTCTTCAAGAGCTACTATGATAGATAAGCATGCTTTTTGAAATACGAATAAAGAATGAAAAACTAAGCCAAACAAGCAATGACAAAATATATAAAAGGCTCTAAAACCACAAAATTTATATTTATTAATGAACTATTTAAGGCAAATAATAATCATAAATGAGATGACATCTTATAATCACCTGATTCAGTTACAGCCCAAAGAACATTTAAACCAAAATTATAAGAAATACGTTGAAAGAAAAACGAGATTCTAGGGTACTTTTCAATTATTAAAGGATGTAAAAATGAAAATCATAAATTTTATTTTCTTTTATATAGAACTTCGTAAGAAAAATGAGCATTTTAAACTATTACGTCTGGTAGATCACAATGCTTTGCGATTCTTTTGGATGTGCACTCTAAAAATATTACTAAACCTGCACATATTACATTAATCAAAGTAAAGTTTGCTAAAAATTCTTAAGAATAAAATGAAAAATTTATTTTGTTTGAAAGTGAACTGTTATTGGTCCACAGTTTGAACAACTAGGCTTCATAGTTTCGGTTACATAGCTCAAATATTGTCGGGGCACTCAGATGGAACATATCTTTTAACAGTTGCCATTCACAATTATTTTCAAGATTTATTTTGTTTATAAAGATAATAATGAAATGTAGTTTACTCTAAGCTGCAAAAAAGAAGATTCATAAATGTTACATATTTATTACAGAAACACTCCCGAAAATATAGTGTTAACTACCGATGCTCGATTCGGATACTTGAATTCGGAAACATAATCCGCATTCCGAAATTAAATATCCACGGCGGGAAGAAAATACTTTTATATTCTAGATTTTTTTTCCATTGATAAAGAGCTCCACTAAATTTTCAAAGAGTCACTTTAGTGATAGCTTCCCCATTTCAGTAAACTGAATCAAGTCTTGTTATGTGTAAGTGGTTTAAATATTCATCTTTCGTCAAAGGGCCTTCAGTTGGAAAAGGTAAACGAATTATTAATCGTGAGTATTGAAATAATAGTTCTGTAATCTCAACCTGCCAAACAAAAGTTAATGTTAAAAGAGTTATAAATACGGCGAAATCAAAATTTAACTAGCAATTTTTAAGGTAAATTTTTTGTCTTGGAAGATTTCGGAGCATCTTTCCGAAATATACATGAACGTTTCTGAATGCTTTTCCAGATGCGGAAACATTTGTGAATGTTTTTCCGCAGCATGCAGTAACGTTCCTACAATTTCAAACTATAACTGCTGTCCCATATTTTGACATAACGTTTCCGAACTTTTTTACAGTGTAGTTTATCTTCTGATCAGATCAATGTAATAAGATGCTTTCAACTTGCAAATAAGTCCGATATTGACTTACTTGCTGTATTTTTTTGAAGAAATGATCATTTTCCAAGCATTATTTTTATAAAAAAATGTTTTTTAAATGTATATCGTTCAATGGAAAAACAAATTCGAATAAGAAACACTAAATGTTCAAATGGAAAGACATTTTAATGCTAAAAAAAATCAAACCAAAAACCAAAAAAAAAGGAAGCTGAATTAGAATTTCATTTTAGACCCTTTTTACTTTCCGAACATGTACCATGTAAGGAAAGTATTGTAATCATGAAAAAATTCGACTTCCAGATTTTGGTGTTTTTACACGTTTTGAGGGCTTCTGAATACATTTATGCTATTTTTACGAGATGTATGTATGTGTGTGTGTGTGTGTGTGTGTGTGTGTGTGTGTGTGTGTGTGTGTGTGTGTGTGTGTGTGTGTGTGTGTGTGTGTGTGTGTGTGTGTGTGTGTGTGTGTGTGTGTGTGTGTGTGTGTGTGTGTGTGTGTTTGTGTGTATGTGAGTGAACACGATAGCTCCTGAACGGAGCATTCGATTGAGCTCAAATTGGATGTATATGTCATAAATCACCGTCGCAAGACCGGTATTGATTTTGGTGTGTATAGGACTTATAGTTTTTCTACAGGGCTACGACAAAGATTTCTTTTACATTATGGCCTATGGGGGGAATTTCTTGAAAGTGCGCTAGCGTTTAAACGGTAGATTCGATTGAGCTCAAATTGGGTATATATGTTATAAACCACCGTTGCAAGACTGGTATTGATTTTGATGTGTATAGGACTTATAGTTTTTCTACAGGGCTACGACAAAGATTTCTTTTACATTATGGCCTATGGGGGGAATTTCTTGAAAGTGCGCTAGCGTTTAAACGGTAGATTTGATTGAGCTCAAATTGGGTATACATGTTATAAACCACCGTTGCAAGACCGGTATTCATTTTGGTGTGTATAGGACTTATAGTTTTTCTACAGGGCTACGACAAATATTTCTTTTACATTATGGCCTATGAGGGGGAATTTCTTGAAACTGCGCTAGCGTTTAAACGATACATTCGATTGAGCTCAAATTCGGTATACATGCTATAAACCACCATCCTAAGACCGGTATTGATTTTGGTGTGTATAGGACTTATAGTTCTCCTAAAGGGCTACGACAAAACTTTCTTTTATGTTATGGCATATGGGGAGAAATTCTTGAAAGTGCGCAAGCGTTTAAACGGTGCATTCGATTGAGTTTCAATTTGGTATATGTGTTTGAATTATTCATCGATTAAAATTTATTTAAGTGCTTGGTAATGATCTTAATCGTAAGTGTTCGGAAAGTCGAGTGGAGTCACTCCAGATTTTTTTTTACTGTAAAGCCCAAATCTGCGGAACTGTATGACGGCAGCATAACCGATATCGTACGAAATTATATTTTTCAATAAAAATTTCATAAATATATTTACAAATATAAGGTTTTTTTGAGTGAAAAATTCAACTTTGTTGCAACTACTTTATGAGCCTCTTTATATGAAGGATCTTGTCCTTGCTGAGCACGGGCCTTGTGAATTTACAGTAATTCATCAATTTTAACATTTCTTATGTTTGGATCTCCTGAGCATTTAAACTATTGATTGCATTTATAAGAGGTTATTTTCGTAGGCCATGAACGATGCATAGTGTAGACAAAAAAAAAAAAAAAAAAAAAAAAAACGAGATGTTTAGAACAAAACGGAATTAAAGAATAAGAGAATTACATTACTTTTTTAAAGTATTTTAATTAATGGACAGAGAAAAATGAGTTTTGAATAATTGGCGATTTGTAATAAAACATTAATGCTGGAATTTTTTTAAGTAGAAAATGTACATATTATGAAAGTAACATGACAGAATTTAACGCTTATAATATGAGCAGCAGACTTTCATAGGCTGATGTTTTATTTTAAATAAAATATCATCAATTTAAGTGAATTCTGTATTTTTTACACATACCATGGAAGTAGAAACGGTAATAAATTTGGAATAAAATGAAAGTAAGCATGAATGAGATTTTCTGCCTATACTATAGGGAAATCCCAACATGATTCAAAAAAGAGTCAAATGAGCATTAACTTTTTTTTTTTAATTTTATGTGCTGTAATCTTGAACTAACAAAAAGCGAGATCGTACAATGTCAAGATTTCGGTTTGTATATCTTCTCACAACAGTTCGAAGCAAAGCGGCCACAGTAGGAATGACACTTCTGGGTTTTCACAGACTGAAATTCACCTACAGAAACTCAAAAACAATTCCCGAGCAAAAGTTTGGTATATCTGGTAGTTCCAACACAGTTGTTGCCACTGCATGCGGAGCTTGTGGTAATGTCAATAACAGTAGCAACAAACTCGTAATGTTGAAACCTACAAGCAGTTGTTTCTACCAGCAGATCTAGTGGTAATGTCTCCACCGGTGGAATACGGCATTTTCTGTCCAGAAGAAATTTTCTCAGGTCAGGAAACAAAAACTAAAAAGCTAAGCAATCCTGTGCATCTGGGAAAATTGATAGGAGCAATATCCAATCAAAGAGTATTTTGAAACTGAAGGGATTTTTTTAAAATCATAGAAGTTTGTATGAAGTGGGTTTTTTTTTTTTTGCTATCCCAAAGGCATACGTTACGAAAGAACTTTAATTTAAATATTTTTTTTAAATTTTCATTTTACATATTTGATGTTTTTCGAGGAATAAGTTTAATTTAGATTAACCTGTATAAGAGAGACCTTCACATCTCAAAATAAATAAGTAAATAAAGGAAAATTAGCTTGCTATGAAACGAAATTCAAAGTATTTTAAATTCTAACGTTTAAATCTTACTATTATCTTTTATTGATTAGTAAATATAGATTACATTTTATGTTTTAAAATACGAATAAAAATTTATAAAGTTTACTTTTTTTCGAAAACACTCTTATACTGGATTAAAATTTTATAAGTCGTTTACGTAATTAATTACACTAGGAAAAATAGAACAGGCCAAGGAAAATCATTAATAAACTAGTTGAAATAAAGTACTCTTGCGAGAGAAAAATATATATAGAAACCATTAAATTGCATTTCATTTATTCAAACCACTCATAATGCAAGTCATCAAAGCTGCTCTTGCGATGAATACAAGCTAATTAATACGGTTTCGTACAAATGGATTTTAAAAACGTCGTAACGGTTTATGAATGCAGCATTAAATAATAACTGCTTTTAAAATGCAAAACTTTTGATCGTTTAACTTTGCGTGCATACACTTATATTTCAATCTGAGTTGCGTTCAAAACGGGATATTTTCCTATAAATATCAACTAAATCTGTTTTAAATATAGATACTTCCCGTAAAGCAGCTTTAATGAGCATTCTATATAAGAAAATTTGAACCGAATCTCATTTAAAAGGGATAATTCGGATTTCGGTTTCAGACGGTACTGCATTAAGCAGAGATGAGTAAGGGATAACTAACACCAATTTTTACACCAGGTACGATTCTGATTTTCAATTTCTTGCAGAATTGTTATTATTATTATTTTTTTTTTGGTAACGATAGTGATTATAGTTAAATTTATCGTACTAAGCAAAGTGGTGTCACAGATATTTGAAACAAAATATAGTCTAGTAACTAATACAAAAGATCAGTACAACATTTGGAGGAATTCAGGTTCTCGGTACTACAAACGGAGTGATCAGTGGAAACAGCTTCTGCTTTTTCAATCAATCCCGTCAATTTCCGGGTAATATAAGTTGATCAGATGAATTTTTACTCTTACTAATATTAATAAGGATTTAAATCTCGTCGGCTGTTGAAAATGACGTCAGTGAATATTTTACATTTTTGTATTTTAACCTTTATTAGTTTAGATACCTACACTGGGAGAAACTGACCCAAACTGGGTTAATAGTTAAGAACTCTGCAGAGGAGCAACACCGAAACCCATTTATTGGTTCTTATAAAAATTTTAGTCACTTTGCTTCTGGTCTCTACCTACTAGCATGTTATCCCTCATAATATTTAAATACATCATTTACATAATATGATTTAACAGCAGGACGAAAGGATATTATTGGTACAAAATGGAAAAATGCGAAGTACGAATACAACCAAAAAAAAAAATCAAAATGAAAAGTTGCACCCACGTAAAAACAACATATTGATTATTTAATGGAAACCAAGTATAAAAATAAACCTCTCACATGCTTTTTCGAATTTGAAATATGAATGTTATGTATCTATTGTTTTATCTTCTTTCAGAGACAATTTTTTAAACTGAACCCTCTTTAAACCTTATTATTATGAGAGATATAAGTAAATTTATGATGTTTTCAACAACCACAATACTCCAATTCCCTTACAATAATGGACCAGACAGCAAAATGCGATAGCATGAAGGAAAATATAAGTGTTCCGATAAGGGTTTGTTTTTGTGCTGTAAATAAAATAGCTTCCCTTCCGAGCATACGTTCAACAAGGTTTTGATACATAGCTATGTGCATGTTGGTCCATTCCTGTTGCAAGAATGGACGCGGATTTTCTATATTGGACGTGGTTCGCTGGTTCGTTATCGTCTCTCCAGCTCGTCCTACAAATGATCTGTGGTGCTGAAGTCGGAATTCTTAGTAAGCCAGAGAAGACATTAAAATGTTTATATTATTATAAATTTATACTTAGATCTCTTATAAGAAGGTAAGAAGAGAGTTCAATTTATAAAATTATATCCATATCATCGCTTAAAAGAAGCACAAGATAATATTGTTGCGAAATAATAACTTAATTTACTCTCACATTGCATGCGCCGCCGTGAAATTAGTTTTACAGGCATAATAGCGAAGTCCTCAGGTAATGGTAAACCTGTGGAAGTAACCCTGTAGTCTTGGCGACAAACTTGGCGATCGTCTTGGCGACGGATTTGGCGACCTATGAGACAAATGGTGGCTTCTAGAAAATTCATGTCTCGAGACCATATTTCTATTTGATAAGATTGTTCCAGAAGTTTCTCGGCAATTCTGGTGACGTCATCATCGCTATAAAAACGCTAGGATTTCTCAACAGGGAGTTCAGTTGAGTGATAGACTTTGAAGCGCACGGTTGATTCTGTTATTGTTATTTATGATTTTAGTTAGTGCATGTTAATGTTTCTTGTATTATTTTGAGCTGCGAGCCGTGGAATAAAGTGTTATTTTTTTTGTTTATTGTGCTCATTAGACTGCTTTAAAATACACCCACTTGGTGATTTTCGTAACAATATGGAGCTTCCGTTGTGCTGCAAGTAACTTTAGTTCATTCCATACGATTACCAGAGCTAATAACCAGAGCATTGCTCTACAGTCCAGTTCCGACATCTCAAACACGAAGCAAGTCCGCCTGTTTTGTTGGACAGAGTGATTGTTGCACTGTGGTGTAACACAGATCCAGACTGGCTCACGATTTCCAAAAACATCAACACAGATCTGCCAAAAACAACAACATTGTTTGTAAACAAACAATTACAGATGCCACACAAGTCAAGATAATTTCAGGCGAGGTGTTTTTCTCCTCTCCTCTCAGAGCAAGCAGCTACGTTACAGAGCGAAACCAGTTTTTCTCCCCGGGTTATTCACGCGGAGAACTAACTCAAGGTGAAAGTAGCTTCTCTTTTTTTCGACTCGTAATGGCAACGGTTTTCAAAAATTTAACCGTTGAGAGACGCTATCAGGCAGTTCGAGAAAAGGTAGCTGGTAGTGAGTTTGCGCGCTTAGGGTCCCTTCAATCTGTACTTTTTGGCGGAAAACGCCATTTGTGCAGGTTGTTGTGGCCCCAGATAACTTTTTTTGGAATGCTTAAATCCGACTTGTGATCTACTGAAGTTTTTCAAAGGAAAGAATCTAATATAGCGATATAGGCAATATAGCGATACCAGCTTATCACCCGTCTCTATAATTTTTTTTTTTTTTTTTTTTTTGCATTTGTGATTGAACATCCCGTCAACTGTCTTCTTGTTGCAGACTGTCTATGCCATTGTGATGCCAAATAATGTGTCAATATGCGTGTTGAATATTTAAAGAACGCGAAATAATTCGCCAAGATTGTGATTGAAAACGCGAGGATCGCCATGTGTTCCGTGGGAGATATTCAAGCCGTGTCATCTAACAGCGCCATTTTTCTCTGTCAAAATCTGCTCTGTAGTAATTGAAGTATAGTGTGCCGTGTTAAAGTTTTCTACAACACGATAAAAAATCATCATCTTTAAACAAAAGCAAACTCTGATGTGCAGTAAAATTGAAGAACTTTGTGTGATTCCTGAGCGTGAAACTGAAATCGCTCGTGCTATGTTAAAACATAATGATGTGTGCTTCCGAAAGGGTTTTTCCGTTGTGACATGGTACTTGAACATTTAGTGTTGTGTTGAAAGTGACTGTGTGAAAAAACTATTTCCCTGTAGATGACGACCAATTATCGTTGTTTCAAAACAACGAGCCAGGACTTCCCTATACGGTAAATATGTAACATCTGAATTGAAAGAAATCTTTTGTATTTTTTTACAATACAGTAAATTAGGAACATTAATGTCTTGTGTGAGCAGATTAGAAGTTAGAAATATATAGTGCCTACAAATTAGTCCCTTTTTGTTGAAAAGATAATGTGAACAAAATATTTTCAAGAGAAATTTTTATGATGACATGCACACTGAAATTCTAGCTTTTGGTCACTAAAAAATCTTTAAAAAAAAGATTACATGTATTTGTTTGAGAGCTAAAAGTAAGTTAATTAACCTGACAGTTCAAAGCAAAATCCCAATTGGTATTTCATCTCAGTGTATATTTATTATTCAAGTTGAAGCTTAGTTTCTGAGATAATATAATTATGGTCTTATAGTTAATGTGTTTCTTAAATGTAATATTATGGTCAACTTCAGTGTTAATTTGGATTGCTTTAATTTAGTGCCTATAATGTTGATTAATCCTAAATCTAAATTTGCTATGAAATCTTAAAATCGATTACTTATCTTTGTAAACGTTTGTATTTAGCCAAGTAGAGGTCCTCTAAGTTGTTATATATAAAATATCATAATCTCTCAATAAAAGATTCTTTTTAATTGAAAATCTATGAATCCCCCTTTCTGTCTTAACAGACTCCTTGCCCTTTGTTTTTCAGCTAACTTCTGATGGCAATGCTGAAGGTTTCAGGTGAGTGACTCTCTAACAACGCATTTGTACTTTCAGAGTGTGTGTGTGGTTAGGTTAAGCCTGGGTGCCATAGATTAGCTGGGGTTTTCCCACACTTGTAATTTTTCTCCAATTTGTTTTTGGCTACAGATAATTTATTCTTGTTCATCCATTGGCTTTTAGAGTGTTAATACCTGTAGCTATTAGATTTTAATACTCACAAATGTCATAAATTTTAAGATCGAAATTTTAATTAACAAACCTCTCCCCCCAATTGTAACAGTGATGCTTAGTGAAGTAACACATGCGTGGGTATTGATGGCGTGTAGTTCTTTCTGCAAGCTATTGGGATGAGCTGTAACCCCGATCACCTGCTGAAACTCCCTGTTGATGATTTGGAATGATTTCTTGAGGTTCTTACAAA
This sequence comes from Cheiracanthium punctorium, assembly GCA_038373885.1. Taxonomy (NCBI): domain Eukaryota; kingdom Metazoa; phylum Arthropoda; class Arachnida; order Araneae; family Cheiracanthiidae; genus Cheiracanthium; species Cheiracanthium punctorium. Next base: position 206,402 of record JAWZYV010019719.1, on the reverse strand, counting down.
CCTCACACTTCAGGATTGTTACTGTTGTACTTGTAACATTTATTGTCGGATTTGTGTGGTTGGTTCCAAGAACCCGCTTATAAATCCTCGACGAGTAAAGTGGACCACACGAGACATGTTTTACTAGTACAGAGAAGTGAAACTTAAAAAAAGAGAAGGGATTGACTTGAAATAGAACAAACGAGAGTACTCTAACTCGCGTGTCCCAACACTAGTACTTTTCCACTTCTTCATCACATCAGTTCACTGTTATGGTGATAAATCTATCGCATTTGCATGAATTAACTTTCAACTAATTTGACAACCAACAATGACACCTCTTTTAAAGTCACTAAGTTACTTTGGTTTACATATTGTTGCATTTTCACACTGAACTCACTTCGCATATTGTATTTAAACGTAAGAGCGTAGGAAGAACCTGGTTCTCCAAAATGTTCATGCAGACGCCGGCGTTAAATTTATCAAGAACAACGTACAATGCTCCCAGGCTGTACCACAAAAAACACCCTCTATCATGTGCACCAGACTTGACAATTGGAACGATGCACTCTAATAACCGCCCTCTCGAGAGCACTGGATTTTCATAAAATCCCGCAAGCAACCAGATTTTATGCAAATACATTGGTATCTGGTCCACCATTGTTTGGTAGTTTATGTTATATTCAATAAACACAGTGGAGTTTATAACTAATCATCGAAACTAATCGTCAATGCCCTTATTTTTTTAAATTAAAATAATATGAAATTCTTAAATTTTAGTTCAATATTTTTTCGGAAACAGTTAATGCCTAGAGAAACTTGTTAATGAAAAACTTAAAAAAACAAATAACTGAAACTTGCAATACCTCAAATCCTTATACCTAAACATATTTAAACATATTGTTGCGGAATTACTCTGCTACTCCCGGGGTTCGTCGTTCTAAAGTCCAGTTGTGTAAAAAGTTCAAGTAAAAAGTCACTTGTCAGGATGGAACACAAACTTTATTGCTTCTAGAACTTCGTAGAACAATCAGCTGTACACAATTCACAAGCTCAATCTAGCAGTAACGTGCTTTTAACAATCCGCTTGGATCAGAAGCTCTCTGTAGAATCAGAAGCTGCTGTATTTCTCACACAAAATAAGTCACTTTCACAGGCAAAAATTTCGTGGGAATATTCAAGGGATATAGTACACAATCCCTTAAGACACAGCAATGAAGAATTTACACACAGCACTTTAAAAACAGCTTCACAAAGCAAGCTAAAACACAGCTTCTATAGCACTATCAATTCACTCAAAACAAGCGTACTGAGAGCTCTTCACACATTGAGCGTTCAACTGGCACTGAACTCTCGGGGCGACGCGCGCTTCTATAAATAGCCGACGCAGGAGGTACAAGAGGTTTCCAGAAGAGTCAATTTCTCGAGGGTTCTACATAAAGCGTGAATTTTGATTACGTCATAGAAGAGAAATGTTAGGTTATTATGCGTTTTAATGCAGGAAAAACAACTTCCAGGCCCCATTGGGAAAATCGCGCCAAATGACCAAAAAGTCGCCAAGCTTGGCGACTTCTGGCGAAATATCGCCAAATTTGGCGCCAAAAATAAGTCCCCAAATGTGAAGAGACCTAAGCTCTAGGACTAATATTTCTCGAGTTTTCTAGAACCTCCATTGAAAAAAACAATGGCAAACCGAAACCTCCATATCTCCGGTTCTAATTGGCCGATTTTGATGCAACAAAAAGCAAAATTTATCTATCTGAAGCGTAGAATACGAATTTTTAACCATTTTAAGCCACAGAGTAGCGGGTTGCCCGAAAATTCGTAACATTGCCCCCTTCCCAAGGACTGCACGTCCCGGGCAGTACAATCCCCGGTTAGGAGGTCACACAAATATACAGTGTCCATCCTTTAACCAAATCTTAACAACATAATTTAATCAAATAATCAATAAACACAGTAAGCAAACGCACTCTAATAAATAAATAATCAACATAATAAATAATTACACTGTAATAAATCATAAACATAATAAACAAATACGCATTAATGAAAACTAATATATTACAAATATGTACACTAAACATGGCGTAAGTAGTGAGTGAATAAGAGTTGAGGAAAGAGGAAGAGAAGGGAAAGACAGGAAAGAAATGAGAGATGAAAGAAAAGAGGAATTACGCCATAGTGACCATGGTCTGAGCTAATTACAACCGCGGTAGATGGCTAGCCGATCGTAATGTACAACTCTTGGCTTCGAGTTTGGTGACTTACGAATCCGTACGATGACGTCATTCAGCCGGTTTAGGACTGTGTAAGGACCGTCCCACGGCGATTGCAGCTTGGGAGACAGGCCTTTCCGTCGAGTAGGATTCCATAGCCAAACTTTGTCACCTGCGTTGAACTCGTGTCCCGTAGCCTTCGTGTCGTAGCGAGTCTTCATCCTTTCCGTGTTCAGGTTGATCCGCTCCCGAGCAAAATGATGCACATCTTCAAACCGTGCCCGAAGGTTTTCCACGTACTCCTCTGGCGATGAAGGCGCATCTGGAGGGCGGCCGAACACTAGATCGGCGGGAAGACGAAGATCTCTGCCGAACAGCATCTGGGAAGGTGTGAAGCCGGTAGTCTCATGGACGGCGCTCCTATAGGCCAGCAGGAAGAGGGGGAGTTTCTTGTCCCAGTCCTCTTGATTCTTAGATACCAGAAGCGAGAGGTTGTTTAAAATTGTGCGATTGAACCTCTCCACCATGCCGTCGGATTGTGGGTGTAAAGGCGTAGTCTGGGTTTTGTCCATTCCGAGAAGTTGGCATAGTCCTTTAAAGACTGCAGAGGTAAAGTTCGTTCCTTGGTCGGAATGAAGTTGCAGAGGGGTTCCATATCTGGAAATCCATTCTTGCACCAGTACCTCTGCTACGGTCGTAGCTTCTTGATCGGGAATAGGAAACGCTTCGGGCCATTTAGAGAAGTAGTCAATGACAACTAGGATGTATTTGTTGCCATCCGAAGTTCGCGGAAGAGGTCCCAAGATGTCGAGGCAATTCTCTCGAAACTCGCTCCTACATTGTAACGATGTAGTCTTCCACGTCTTCGTTTCTTCGAGCCTTTACGGGCGGCACAGGCGTCACAAGCTTGACACCACTTTTCAACATCGCCCCGAGCCCTAGCCCAGTAGAAGCGCTCGCGAACTTTCTGCAGGGTCTTCATTATGCCAAAATGGCCGCCGGTTAAGCCATTATGAAGTTCTTGTAGAACCTTCGGAATCCTCGAACGAGGGAGTACTAACTGCCATCGGAGCATCTTGCCGTCGTCCGACTCCCATTTCCGATACAGGACTCCATTCCTCAGGCGAAGCGAATCCCATAAAGCCCAGAACTGTTTTGTTGCTGGACTGTAAGATGATATTTCTTGCCAACTGGGCTTAGCGCTGGATTTTTCCATAAATTCCACAATAGGTTTGATGTCACTGTCTGCTAATTGGTCCATCCGAACATTTTCGTCACTCCAGGGATCTTGAGATGGTGCCGATGATGTAACTTGGCGGACAACGGGATGTTTCAGATGGTAATTTTTCTCTGCCCTGGAGCAATAGCGACAACTGTCTATGCAGGGCCTTCTCGACAAAGCATCTGCATTTCCATGAGATGACCCTTTCCGATGATGTATCTCGAAGTCGTATTCTTGTAATCGCTGTATCCACCTGGCTATTTGGCCCTCTGGATTCTTGAAATTTAGAAGCCAGGTTAAAGAGGCATGGTCCGTTCGGAGCAGTAACTTTCGGCCGTACAGGTAATGATGGAATTGCTCCACGGCTTTAATGATAGCAAGAAGTTCCTTTCTCGTAACACAATAGTTACGTTCTGCCTTTGAAAGGCATTTGCTCCAGTAAGCAATGACGTGTTCTTGGCCATCTATCTCCTGGGACAAAACTGCTCCAACACTCTCCTTACTTGCGTCTGTGTCCAGGATAAATGGCTTGTCAGGGTGAGGATACGACAGGATCGGCGAAGATGTTAAAGCCGTCTTCAGTTTGTTGAATGCGTCCTCACATTCCTCAGTCTATAGAAATTTCTGTCCAGTCTCGTTCAATTTGTGAAGAGGTCTTGCAATTTGAGAAAAGCCCTTCACGAATTTTCGATAGTAAGTACACAGACCGATAAAGCATCTTAGGTAATGGATATTCTCAGGACGACTACAGTTCTGGACTGCGGACGTCTTTTCGGGATCGGTTCGGACTCCGTGGGTGGATATTATGTGCCCGAGGTAACGTACTTCCCGACGAAACAAATTGCACTTCGATGGACTTAGTTTCAAGTTTGCCTCTTTTAATTTCTGCAGTACCTTTCGTACGTTCTCGAGATGCTCTTCGAAAGTCCTTCCGACGATGATGATATCGTCCAAATGAACGAGATATGCTTCGTAGGAAAGTCCTCTCAACACTGTCTCCATTAGTCGCTTGAATGTAGCAGGTGCGTTGCAGAGTCCAAAAGGCATAACTTTGAACTGCCATAATCCTTGTCCCGTGGAGAACGCAGTCTTTTCACGGTCGTCGGGATGAATTTCCACTTGCCAGTAACCACTTTTCAGATCCAGAGTGGAAAACCATTCGTTTCCCGATAAAGTGTCCAAAGTGTCGTCTATCCTGGGAAGAGGGTAGCTGTCTTTCTTGGTAATGTCATTGAGACGTCTGTAGTCAACACAGGACCGGGTGGAACCATCCTTCTTTCGGACCAAAACAATTGGCGAGGCCCAGGGACTAGTCGACGGCTCGATGACGTCATCACGCTGCAACTCCTCTAAAAGTCTGCTCACCTCTTCTTGCTTAGCAAACGGCAGCCGCCTAGGATGTTGCTTGATGGAAGAATGGCTGCCTGTATCTATCATATGTTGAGTTAAGCTCGTACGGCCAAAGTCACCCGAAGTTCGGGAGAAGAGGTCTTCAAATTCAGCTATTACTTTCCCCGCAGTGCTTCTCTGTTCTGCCGTTAACTCCGCGTCTTGTATTAATTCCTTCGTCAGGCACTCGGAAGATTTAGCTGTCGTTTGGCTGATGTTCTTATTAATGCAGGTAACAGGAGTGCATGTCGCCAACACTTCATTTTTCTTTATCACCTTCGACTTGTCCGTCACATTTACTACTCTAACTGGAATTTCTGTTCTCGACAAGTCCACAAGTGTTGCTCCCACAAGTACTCCTCTGACGGATTCTCTATTGTTTGGGTGTTCGATTAATCCAAAACGGAATTTATTGCTTTCTTTTACTGTTCCAGAAATTATTGAATCAGTTCTGGGAGGTGGAGTGATATCCGTCTGGGCTATTATTTGCTGAACAGGCAAAACAGTTTCATTTCTAATATCGAACGCAGCTATTTCTTCTGAGTCTGAACGAAGCTCATTATTCTTAAAGTCCAAATTAAATTTGTGTGATTTTAAAAAGTCCAGTCCGAGAATAAAAGAGTCTGTAATATTGGCGACATATACCACATGGTCGTATCTGGCATTTCCAAACAAGATTTCTACTTGCGCTTTTCCGCCCACTTCAATCTTGTCACCTGTCACAGTCTGGAGGGTCAGCGAGGGCGGAGTCCAGATAATCTTCAAGTTCAATTTCTTGGCCAGATCCGTCCTTATGATGGTTACGTTCGCTCCAATATCAATCACCATGTGGCACGGGGAACCATTAACGTATCCCAGTACGAATAGTCCATCACTGCCGCCATTCACTGATGAAATCTGTAAGACTTTCAAACGGGGCTTTTGAATATCCCTCAGCCTCTGTTCCTGAAAGTCGTCTCTTTTCTCTCTTCCTTCATGGGCTTCTCTGGTGCATTGATAACTGCGATCTTTACGACGAGAGTTCTTTTGTGCGTCGCAGTATTTTCGTAAATGCCCCTCGCTGTTGCACCTCCAACATTTCACTTTTCTTGGCTCTGACTGTTCTTGTCGTTCCACCAGATTTTCCAGGGTCTTTAATTTATTCTCTAATCTCTCCATTTCTCCATCCGTAGGCTCCTGGAATGACACAGCTCTAACATAATGCCGCTCTTTTCTTACGGCCAGCTGAGCTGCCTCTAGCTTCATGGCGAATACGAAGGCACACCTGAGATCTTTATAATCCGCCAAGATCAATGCTTTCTGAATTTCAGAGTCCAAGAGGCCTTCAATAAAATGTTGCACTGCAACTTCTTCTCGAACATAATCAGGATAACTGCCATAGGCTAGATGACACAGCCTATCTATGTTGGAAGCCAGCTCTTGGAGGGTCTCGCCAGGTCTCTGCATCCTTGACTAAAGTTGGATTCTACTATATTCTTTCTGGCACTTTTCTCCGAATTTCAACTCCAAGGCACTTGCGAGGGCGTCAAAATCTCCTATCTTCGTCTCTCCGATAGTTTGCAATACATTAATTGCATCTCCGCTAAGGGAAGCGGACAGTTGATTAGCTTTCTCGGACTCACTCCAACCATTGGCTCTGGAGACGATCGAAAATTGGGTCTTGTAAGCTTCCCAGGGGGTCTTTCCGTCATAAGGCGTTAGTTTCACTGCTGGGTGGCGTGACGACAACCTGATGTTTTCTGCTACCTTTCCCAGCTTTACCAAGCTGTCCAGTTTTTCTTCCATTTTAGCTTCACATTCTTCCCATATTTTCGAAACTATATTTTCTTTCCAATCCAGTTTGTCCTCGATTTTATTATTAAATTCTTCACGTAATTCTTTCATGTTTTTCTCTTGACTTTCTTCTAGGAGCGACACTCTTTTCTCCACTTCCTCTAAGCCGGTTTTCATATCCTCGTGAGCGGCTTTTAATTCATCTAATACGGTTTCTATTTTTCCTTGTCCATCTTCCACTTTCTTCGCTAGTCCGACCAATCCGACCTCAATTTTCTTCTCTAAATCCGTCTTTATCTGTTCTTGTCCGGCTTTCATTTCCTGAATCATATTCATGAGCTTTTGAAGTTGTTCTTCCATTTTTTTTTGTCTAGTCAAAACCATAAACTGGAAAATTAAAGTCCTTCTTTAGAACCCCGATTCTGACACCAAATGTTGCGGAATTACTCTGCTACTCCTGGGGTTCGTCGTTCTAAAGTCCAGTTGGTGTAAAAAGTTCGCATATTGCTGTAAAAACTCACTTCGCATATTGTATTTAAACGTAAGAGCGTAGGAAGAACCTGGTTCTCCAAAATGTTCATGCAGACGCCGGCGTTAAATTTATCAAGAACAACGTACAATGGTCCCAGGCTGTACCACAAAAAACACCCTCTATCATGTGCACCAGACTTGACAATTGGAACGATGCACTCTAATAACCGCCCTCTCGAGAGCACTGGATTTTCATAAAATCCCGCAAGCAACCAGGTTTTATGCAAATACATTGGTATCTGGTCCACCATTGTTTGGTAGTTTATGTTATATTCAATAAACACAGTGGAGTTTATAACTCATCATCGAAACTAATCGTCAATGCCCTTATTTTTTAAATTAAAATAATATGAAATTCTTAAATTTTAGTTCAATATTTTTTCGGAAACAGTTAATGCCTAGAGAAACTTGTTAATGAAAAACTTAAAAAAATCAAATAACTGAAACTTGCAATACCTCAAATCCTTATACCTAAACATATTTAAACATATTGTTGCGGAATTACTCTGCTACTCCCGGGGTTCGTCGTTCTAAAGTCCAGTTGTGTAAAAAGTTCAAGTAAAAAGTCACTTGTCAGGATGGAACACAAACTTTATTGCTTCTAGAACTTCGTAGAACAATCAGCTGTACACAATTCACAAGCTCAATCTAGCAGTAACGTGCTTTTAACAATCCGCTTGGATCAGAAGCTCTCACAAATGCTGTATTTCTCACACAAAATAAGTCACTTTCACAGGCAAAAATTTCGTGGAAATATTCAAGGGATATAGTACACAATCCCTTAAGACACAGCAATGAAGAATTTACACACAGCACTTTAAAAACAGCTTCACAAAGCAAGCTAAAACACAGCTTCTATAGCACTATCAATTCACACAAAACAAGCGTACTGAGAGCTCTTCACACATTGAGCGTTCAACTGGCACTGAACTCTCGGGGCGACGCGCGCTTCTATAAATAGCCGACGCAGGAGGTACAAGAGGTTTCCAGAAGAGTCAATTTCTCGAGGGTTCTACATAAAGCGTGAATTTTGATTACGTCATAGAAGAGAAATGTTAGGTTATTATGCGTTTTAATGCAGGAAAAACAACTTCCAGGCCCCATTGGGAAAATCGCGCCAAATGACCAAAAAATCGCCAAGCTTGGCGACTTTTGGCGAAATATCGCCAAATTTGGCGCCAAAAATAAGTCCCCAAATGTGAAGAGATCTAAGCTCTAGGACTAATATTTCTCGAGTTTTCTAGAACCTCCATTGAAAAAAACAATGGCAAACCGAAACCTCCATATCTCCGGTTCTAATTGACCGATTTTGATGCAACACAAAGCAAAATTTATCTATTTGAAGAGTAGAATACGAATTTTTAACCATTTTAAGCCACAGAGCAGCGGGTTGCCCCGAAAATTTGTAACAATATAAAGTATAAATCTACTATAACACCAACCCACAAAACAGAATTCCATTAAAACAAACAGGATTGATTTTATGAATTTATCTAAACCTGTATTGAAGTATGCTATGAATGAATTTGTTAATCAAAAACATAATACAGTAAAACCCCCTAACACAGTAGATACGCTCCTTGTTACATGAATCGGTGTTGTACACGTCACAAACACATGAATAGCATCATCATTCATCAGTTCTACTAGTAATAAAGAAACGCCTGTCTCATTCTTTTATCGTGTTGTAAGAGTCTTTTTTAAAGCGTAACAGGAAAAAGATCGCAATTTTTCTGCCGTGTTATACGAATACGTCTTATATAAAACCGTGCTATAGGGGATCTACTGTACTCTAAAACAGAAATTTTTAGTGAACAGTAGCTCTTTTTACTCGCACAAAACTAAAAATAAATAAAATTTAACTTCATTTCTCACGCACAACCGCCATTAATTATGCATCTAAAGAAAAAAAATAGATGTTATAAGTTTCTGAAAACATTTATAGAGTTACAAAAACGTAATACCTCTGAATAGAAATACTATTTCCTTCGTTAAAGTGTGAGAAATTAAAAAAAAAAAAAAAGATTTGGATGAATACGTGAAATAATTCTCAATGCGTGGATGGTTGATTTTTCATGAAATTTCACATACGCTCATGCCTGTAAATAATCTTAAAATACATTCTTATAACTGAAGGTAAGATTTTTAGGCGGCATTTAATTCTTCTTTCTCAATTTTGAGAAGCTTACCCTAGTAGCAATAACCCATCGGTCGATGAGAGGCGGGTGAGTTAAATCCGAGGAGAAGGAGGAATGGCCGATCACGGCTTTTCATCCAAAAAAAGGGGAAATTTCATCGGCAACTGGTAGAAAATGTCCGCTCGGGGGACCATAAAGCCGATCATCGTTTACAGATGACTGCGATGAAATAACGAAAAGAAACCGATAAACTGTTTAAAATATATTTGTTAGTAAAAAATAAAGGACTGGCAGCAAAATTTTCAAAATATGTCCGTTCTGTTTATTATGTTTTCGTTTTTTGTATGCTAAACTTCCGTTTTTCTGAAAAAAAAAAAAAAGAAATTCTTCCTCCCCCGGGCCCGAACCCTGAGCGTACAGATTCCGAGATAAGCCCGTTACCCCTAGACCATCGAATCTTGTCATGTTTAAGGCAAAGTGTGAAGTAGCCGCTATTTTAGTCTCAGATTGGGACTTTGGGTGAAATTTTGACAAAGTGTTGTTCAGCTATTATTAATAATAGTCAAATTATTCGATTGGTAAGAAATTAATTTCACTCTTTACCAATGTATGTAAGTAGCAACAACATTCATAATTAATAATTAAAAAAAAATATTGCCAATTGTATAGGAATTTTAGTGTGATTTTAACTTCCATATTTCTTGGATAACTTAAAAATTAACCGATTTCTCTTCTTGCTGTTTACATTAAAGAGGTTTCAAAAAAGTTGTTCATTGTAATGAAGTTTCCGTTTTTCTTATAATGCAGCTGACGCTCAAATAGATTTTCTTTTCTTTTTTTTAAACACATTTTTAAAAAATTATTTAAATATTACAAACGATTTATAATAAACACTTGCATTTTTTGTAAATATTTCTTTTCAAATTTAAATTTTTTGGGAGGGGGCAAGGGGGGGGGATACCACCCCCTGCCCCCTCCCAACCCCAATACAAGAAATTTGAAGTAAATTATTCGATTAATTCAAGAATTGTTCAAAATTTCCCTTAGATTATGCAAAGGCACATCTAAATTACGCAAATATTTGTAGGAATTTGGGTAAAGTGAAAACCACTGGGGACACCTGCAAGGCCCGATGACTATAGAACTGCAGTTTCGGATAAGATATTGTTTTTCGGTTTCCCATCGGCGAAACTGCTCGTCTAGATCACTTCTATCCATGAATAAAAATTTATCTATTGCAGATAAACAAAAGTGCACTTGCCGATGACTGAATTCGACAAGTCGATGAGTTAACGATGAGTCGATGAACGACCGAGCAGAAAACAAGCAGTCATTGCTACTAGGGTATAAACTAATTGTTAGTTTCTGTGATTATGGCAACGTTACGCTAGGGCGATCTGCCAAGGACGGAGGGTTGCTTTGGTAAGAGGGCATCTAAGGGGTTCTAAAGCGTATTCACGTTACATCTGGAGAAAAAGTACCAAAATTCCAGACCTTTAGATCGACAGCCGCTTCATGGGACCCGCGAACCCGGGATCTTCACACTTCGGCCGTCTACCATTTTCAGTGACATAACCACTGTGCCATGGTGAGACGTCACGTAAACCGAGAAAGATGGAAGATAAATTAAAACAAACACAACAATTTCCATCGTAATTGTCTTAATCGTACGCTGTAAAAAGAATTCAGAAACGTTACCCCCAAAATATAGGCAACAATTTTAGTTTAAACTGTAAGAATGTTTCCTCATCTGGCGTAAAAATATTCACAAACGTTTCCGCATCTAGCGGAAAAGTATTTAGAAACGTTTCTGTATAGTTCTAGAACGTTTCCGTATCCGGAGCTCTAGCACGATCTTATCGGAAAGCATCCGTTACGGATAGTTCTCACTCACGGATACTGAAAATCTTCGGATAAATATCCGATACCCTCATTTTGACTCTACCACCATGGTTTCGACTAATGGAAGTGAGAATTTTTATGCCTCTTCCGAAAGTATCGGAAGGGGACGCTATCTACCAATCAAAACAAGGCACTCTTTGCCGCATTCGAGCACGTAGTTTAAGTTTATGACATAGTACTTAAATAGGTACCATGTCTTGTCTTATTTTGTTAGTCGATCTCTGGCTGTGTTATACCATGTGAATATACAACGTGTAAGATACTAAATCTTTGATACTAATGCGCAGTACTCAAATACAGTAAAAAAAAATTAATATCGATTTTCGAACCGCTTTACCAAAACTTTAATTGTAAGTTGCGTGCAAAGTTTGTTGTGCTTCGGTGGTTGAATCGGTAAGACGCGGGACTATTACTAGGGCGTTCGTTATGTGATCGAACCCCGCGCTGAGCAATATTTTCCTGCACATTTTTTTTTTTTTTTAAATACGCGAATCCTGGTAATTAATTCATTTTTTAGTAAAGTAAATATTTATTTACTTTTTCATTTATTCATTTAGTTATCATTTTTTGTTTTACTTCCTGTTTATTGATTTTGTATTATTATTTAAATTTTATTTCTTTTTGTAAAATCTTTACTTTGTGGAATCAGAATTTTACACCTTCAAAATAAATCACTTTTAACACCCACAAAACTCAATATTTCTTTAAGGTACATTAATTTTTGTCAGACAGACTATTTTTCCCCTAATTTTCACCCGTTCGTGATGCAACAGCAAGAGTATTAATTTTTTAAGCATCATCAATTGTAAAAATATATTCTTTGAATAGCAGAAATAAAATTTAAAAAATATATAAATAAATATACAGTCAACTCACAATTTTACGACCCTTCCGATTTAACGACCCTCTGATGAAGTGTTGACAGTTTTTCAATACCTTTTATAAACTTTATTTTACACTCAGTATATTCACATGGTATACTACCATTATGCCAAAGATCATTGAAATCCGCATTTTCCTGAAGCCGTGCCTCCTCCTTATAAAATAAAAACGGTAATATTCGAGTAAAAACAAATCAGATTGAAACTATCGTCCAAGCAATGGAAGAAAATCATTACTTAAATGAAAACAACTTTTCCAGTTTTTATAGAGCGCAGCATACGAAATGAGGATTTGAAATCTCTAGCACAAAAATTAAACAGCAGTGGAGGTTTTATTAAAAATGTGAAAGCTTGGCAAAAGATAAGCAGACTGTTATTTTATAAATTTTAAATATCATTAAAAATTAGCATTATTATATTCTAATTGTTCTAGGCTCCAAATATTTTTTTAACTCTTGAATCAGTTGGAATGCTAATGATTTATTCAATCGAAAATTGTTGATAAATTCGTCGTCGCTTAATTCAAAGGATTTACACCTAGGAATCGAATTTCGATTTCTATTAACCCTTCTAGTATCTTATTGTTGTTGCAAACAGTTTGCTACAATTAAAAACCGAGCCATTATTTTTGATGTAAACAAACTACCATCAGAAACAAATAACCAGGCCACGCTGGACTTGTATCCGAAGCGGAAAAGAGCTTCTCACTCGCGTTTTACCGTGCCGGGAAAAAAAATGGAATTTTCCGACAGGGTTTCCGATATCGGAAACGTTTCCCGAGAGCATCGTGGTAGACCAAATTGGAACGCCCTTTCGGAATGTGACGTCATGAGTGAGAAAAGGGTTGTTTTTACGCTTTCTGATACTAAAACACTCCTTTTTTATATTCAATTCACTATTTAAAAATATTGAAATATAAATTCTTTAAGTATTGTTTAAAACTTTTTCATAGCATTATTTAAAAATATTTTCATTGGATTTTCACTGAATCCTTTAGTTTTTATATGTGGAACGATGGACGTTTAGAAAATGTTACTATAAGCAGATACAAAAATAAGCAATTTTTATTTTGATATATTAATACTATGTGTTTTAGATCAGGGGTAGTCAATCTTTTTACACCTGTAGGTGTAAATGAAAACATACAAGTGATAGCTGAAAATCTGAGAAATCCAAATTAAAAGCCTTCATATAATAAAAAAAATGCCTAAACCCAAAAGACTAAATAACCAGTTTAATAAAAGATAACTACAAAAAATTTTCTATTATACAGTAGCCCCGAACATACACAACTGAAAAAAAGTGCATAGATCTCACACGCACATTTGCCATCAATGTTATTCATCTGTTATAAAATAAAAGCATACATGTTGTTATAAATTCCTGAAAATTTTTTTTATATAGAGCAATGCAGAAGAAATTTATTTATAAAGATATTATTTGCCTTATGAAATTGCGAGAAATTCAGAGAATGGCAGAGGAATGGGAAATAGAACGAACACGCAAGGGGTAGTTCTGAATGCTTTGTCCTTCCGTTTTTCATTAAATTTCCCATGCGTTCTCGCTCACGGATAAACAGACATAAAATACACGGGTATGCGAGAACTGTAAGATCTTGTTAGGGCATTTAATTATTTTGCCTCAATTTTAAGATTAAATGGGGGATTTTCTTTAATGGTGTTTCTTGTGATAAAACATATTAAAAATATATTAGAGGATTCTAAAAAATAGGTTCAGGTAGTCCCTTTTGTAGAAACTATTGCGGGATATATTAATGTAACATATGATTACTTACCCCAGTAGCACAATTAGTCCAAAAAAACGTTTAAAACACGTTTTTTAACGTCAAAAAACGTGTTTTCCAACGTAATTTAAACGTTTTTTGAACTAGTTGTGCTACTAGGGTATCGTTTAGTTAATTTTAAGGCGTCTATTGGAAAATGATGACTGTAGCAAACACGTTTAATTTAATATTCACCAATTATTTGTTAACACGGGATATTGATATTTAACACATTTTATGGTAACCAATCTACTAATATTGTACAAGTAACATTATATATAACTATTACTTGTACTTATATTATCTACTTCGCTTCTCCAACTGAATCTGAAATGCTCGATTTAAATATTTAAATCATACACACTGCAAAAAGTCTGTCAAATTTACAGAAAAAAAACTGAGCCAGGACACCAGATTATTTCCTTTTTTTTTACAGAAGTCTTCCGTGAATTTTACAGATTCTCCGTTTATTTTACATAAATCTTCCGTATACAGAAAAAAAAATACGGAAAACTTCTGTAAAATATACGGAAATAAACTGGCGTCCTGGCTGACAGTTTTTTTTTTTCTGTCAGTTTAACGGACTTTTTTTTTTTTTGCAGTGCATGGTACAGTCAAAGTAACTACTTTATTTACTTTCAGAAAATATTAAACTCGGATAAAATATTAAACTGTGTAATCTTGAACAGATATTTAGAATATCACAAGTTGGGAAAATGATATATATGTGTGGCAGAAATTATCAGTCTCAAGCAATTTTTAATTTGTGATGTCACATTTTTGACTGCAGTAAAAAAAAAACGAAATCCATCTAGTTAACTCAGTTTGCCAAAAACAACTTTCTGAAAGAGCGTGAAGAGCGTGAGAGCGTTATGGAATAACGTAATCTCACGTTAAAACTAAAAAGTTAGTGATAAGCATGATAAAACACTTTTTAAAATTAATTATAATTTTGAAAAGTATTTAGAGCTGAAATACTTTTTCTGTTGGAGTGTCAGTATAAATAAACCATGCATAGGAAACCACGTAAGAATGTTTAAATATATACGCCTCAAATCTCAAAATATTAATATTAATAATTACTTTTATCATTTACAGCAGGAGCGCAGCAAAAAGAGATTTCTGGGTTTACCCCAAATGTTAGAATTTTGTTGAAAAAATTATAGTATTTAACCTTCTGTATGAGAAACTCTATTCAAAATCTCCAAGTTCTTTTCTTTCCTAAGTAATTAGATTAGTGGTAAGTAGGCAAAAATAAGTAAAAGTAAGCGACACACAATATAAGAAAATTCAAAATCAGAATACATCACTAAAATTTAAACACACACGCACACACACACACACATATATAATATATTACACTGGTGTGCAAAAAAATTAAGGGACGAAGTCGAAAAAATTAGCATATCAGCTGAAACGAAAGAGGTAGAGCGGACAGAAAAAAAACCAATCAGGAGATTAAGTAAGGTGATTGTACGGTAAGCACATGCGCAGATATGCATGTAGACGTAATGGGGGGAGTGTCTGAGTAGCATAAAGCATGTTTTGTCGGTGTAAGAATCAGTATATCTGGCAAAGAACATTTGCACGCCGTTATAGCAGTTAAAAATTCACACCGAGTTGCTGCCTCAGCGAGAAAAATGGCGAATAATCAATCTGTTAGACGACATCTGGATGCTTTTTACCCGAGGTCGAATCATTGGGAAGTTGGAGGAAGGCCCGCAGTGTGACAAGTGTGGACTGCAGAGTTTCGGGAATTGCCTCACAGCATCGTTTCACGACTTTGGAGACAATTTCAAACTACAGGAACAGCTATCCGGGGGTTTAGTAGTGGTCGTCCACGAGGAACCACACCCGCAGATGACCGGTATATTGCCTTACAGGCCAGAAGAAACAGGCGGCAGACAGCGGGAGAAATCGCTAGACACACGACACAGGCGACTGGACGACCGATATCGCGTTTTACCGTGGCCAGAAGACTGCACGGTGGTGGTCTGTTTGCACGACGCCCTGTACGGTGTGTACCTCTAACGCCTGCCCATCGGAGAAGGCGTTCTCTGTGGTGCCGGGAACACCGGAATTGGAGAGACAATGAATGGGGACGAGTACTCTTTACAGATGAGAGCAGATTGAGTCTGAGTAGCGATTCTCATCGCATACTCATCTGGAGAGAGCGGGGAAGCCGCAATCATCCCTCGAACATCATTGAAAGGGACAGGTATGGAGGTGGCGGTGTTCTCGTTTGGGGAGGCATCATGCTTGGTAGTCGTACAGACCTTCACATCTTCGACGCAGGTTCAGTCAACGGGACCCGTTATTGTAACGAGATTCTTCCTCCATATGTGTGTCTTTTTAGAGGCGCTATGGGTCCGCAGTTCCTTTTAATGGACGACAATGCACCATGTCATCGCACAGTAGCTGCCGAACAGCTCTTAGAGAATGAGGATATTGAACGTATGGATTGGCCGGCACGATCTCCGGATCTCAATCCCATCGAGCATGTATGGGATGTTCTAGGCAGACGCTTGGCAGCTCGTACCTTACCACCAGTAACGATTCCGGAGCTTCGATTGGCGCTGCAAGACGAATGGGCAGCAATGCCTCAACAACTCATTGACACCCTCATTCTCAGCATGGGCAGACGCTGTGAAACCTGTCTAGCAGTCAGGGGAGATCATATTCCCTATTAAAGACCGGATGTTTCTTGCTGGACACCCATCACAGGGATGTTTCGGCCTTCAGTCGCATTGCGCTCCATGCTACTTTTTCAATAAAGCTTCTTTTTATCCCTCTGATTTCTCTTTTAGTAAGTGTTGCTTACATTACTCATGTCCTTACGTATTGGGGATCTTACGGTATTAAATGTGTTGATTTGGAAAGCTTTTGTACAAAGTTATATTGAAAAAACCGTCTCGTCCTTAATTTTTGCACACCAGTGTATATTGAATAATTGAAGAACTTTACATAGCATACATCTACGCGAGATAGGAATGATCTTCCCCAACTACACTAAACAAGTTCAAAATATAATGTGAGTATTAAGTTAAAAATATAAAGTCAGTGTTAAAAATATAAAGTCAGTTCGTTAGTAATAAAGAGGAAACTAATGGCGTTATTCGCATTCTTTTTTTATAGGAGACCTTTATTAAATAAAGCGTTTGCGTTCTGTGCGTCAGGTTACCATAAATGTAATGTCAAATATTAAAAACGGCAAAATAAATAATTTAAAAATGTTAGTAAAGTTTTGGTTGATTTATAGTTTATAAAAAATTGTTTATGGATAATTATTTGTATTACATCAAAACATGTAAATTTAAAAAATGTAAGTTAAAGAAAACCTCTTAAAAATTGTTCTTTCTCTTGATTATTAAAGAAAAGATTTTTTGAAGGTTGACGGGAGGTTCAAAGAAAATACAGATTGATCATAAAGAAATTTTTCTGATACTATATGCCTGCAAGAATTCTAAGCGCTCAATCAATCAAAAAGAAATGCGACTTACAGCCACTATAAAGTGTAAATTCGACATTGTTGTGTACTACATTTGTGGATACTGAACGGTTTCAGTGAAATTTTTGAATGACAAAGCCCAATTTTTCGCATTGGAGTATGCCTTCTATTAACAAATGGTACAAAATAGTGTTACATGTAGCAGTAAGGGAGGAGGGGGAGGTTAAAATTCAATGAACAGCATTTACGAAAAACGTGTTCTTTAATTTAATAAAAAAGTATTTAAACCATTCGAAATTAATTTTCTTTTCTTTGACGTGGTTTCATGGGGGGGGGGGGGGAATAATCCACCTACGTATCATCACGCTTAGATCATATACGATGATGAGAATGATGATATTATAATAAATGAAACAACATAAGTACTAACGTTTAAAAAAAGAAAAATGCCGACTTCAACTCAAGTATTTTGATAACCTAAGAGATTTTACCGAACATGAATTTTACGGGCTCAAAAGAATTGTGGAATTCCCTTATTTTATCATTGCCCATATCATCAGAACTTTAACAAAATTAACAGGCGTCCACCCTTTAAGGTACTTCCTTTCCAATAAAAACGAATCATCGAAGTCTGTGTGTGTGTGAAAAATTGTCCCTGAACATGCATAAAAAAGACACCCATTAATATTCCCGTTGAATAACAGTAAGGGTTTGTCAATTTCTTTTGTATTGAAATATAAGCGATATCGCCGAGCTGAGTTAAGTTTTGGTAACTCATATTTTTTCACCAAACTTGGCGATAAATCGGCAAAAGTGTCCCACAGCTACCACTGCAACTGGAAACCCTTTAAGCTTTAGTTTAAAACCATGTTCCTTTTTTTTCTATTTTCTAAATGATAAGATCTCAGAATTTGTCCGCATTAATACTGAACCAATCCCAAGGAACTTCCTTTTTAATAAAAAAGAATTGTCGAAATAAGACCATGTGGTCCAGCTTTAGTCTTTCGAGAAGTGGGTTACGGACCTGGGTGGTTTACGGTATCGTAAAATGCCCACTCCATTGTATTAGTTTCGCCAAGCCAAAGGAACCGGCTAGGTTGAACTATATAGCCAGTTCATAAAACTCTACATTAGTATTTTCAAAATTTAATACAGTACAGATTGTCAAAGGAGCAAATGAAACTAAGATTTGTTGTCCTGAAAGGCTAAAAAATTAAAAATCTACAAAAATTACAAATAATCTTTTTTACAACAGAATTAATAACCTTCTCTTTTTTGTTACCGGTTAAAAAAGCAACGTCGAATCTAGGGAGTGGAATCCCGATCCTGCGGGATCCCGCACAAATGTTTGCGGGACTAATCCCGTGGGATTAAGACCGTAATACCGGGGGATTGAAAATGAAAAATAAATTGCTTTTATTACAATATCACGCCGCTTTCCCAATCATCAACGGACCAAACATTTTTGCATAGGATGAACAATAAGAGCCAGTTACATTCAGATTTTTAATCTTTAACAATGAACATTTAATCGAATTTTCTAGAAAATAATGTTAGCAGTAAAGTTTGAATGAACATTTTAAGCGAAAATGGATATATTTTTGAGAAAAATGAGAAAAATAAGATGCTTTTTTTAAAAAGCAAGCATCACTACTTGCTCTTTGGTTTTTCTCGCGCCCCCCTGCAAACGCTCTGCGCCCCCTTGGGGGTCGCGCCTCGCAGGTGGAGAAACACTGAGTTAACCACTAAAAAATGTATGGCTTCTTTCAGGGTTACATAAAAAAGAAATCTTTTGCTAAGTGCTTTTGAACTCTATCAAAATTAGATGAAGACTAGGAAGACGAGTGCCTCTTCACGTTGTCTTTTTTACATTCTTCAGTTTTAGCAAGTAAAAAATAACAGTATATTATAATGAATATCATGACTATAATTTTCATATTTAGGTAAGGTATTGTATTAATTATCAAATAAGATAAAGTATTATTATAAAAGTTAAACTTGATAGTGCTTACAATCGTTCTTTATTCTACTTTTCTCTATTGAAATCAATTTTTAGACGAATGAAATGTTAATCCCGAGGGACTGCGGGATTATGTGGGATCAAGAAAACCTCAATCCCGAAATCCCGCGAAACGAAAAACAGTGCGGGATTGCACTCCCTAGTCGCAACATACCATAATATGTTCTCCAGTTAAATAGCCGTTGATATTTTCCTTAATTTGATTGCAATATTTAAAGTATCTTGAATTTATTTGAATAATCTTAAATGTTAAATCAATGACCTGTAGAATCATTGCGATTTTTTGAAAATTGAAACCAAAGTGCAGTCTAGCCTGCTTAGTGAAATATCGGTTAAAGGAATATTCCGCTCGTTGTAATAAGTGTTCAATGTATCAAACCGTTATAATGTGATCCCGGATAATAGACTATCCCGTTTATAAGAATAAATTTCCGTGGCAAATTGGCTATTCTATTAAGCGATTTATTCGGCTATATCTTGTAGCATCACTACACATCTTCATCAGGTATCGATCGACAGTGGAGATATCTCCCCGCTAATATCGATATCCGACAGGAATGAAAATGCCACCCTATCGAAAAATGATTCAGCACTTCAATAGCATATATTTGAAATATATGACATGAGTAACGTTTTTTCTTATGCGACAAAATACAAAATTATAGGAAATATATGGGATTATTCATGTCGATATCCGATACCAAAATAATATTTTTTTTTTCCCTTGAAAACTTATTCAAACAATCCATCTTGCCGGTAGCGAACTGAAAATATGAGCAATCCGATATCGCAAAAATAGAAATATATGTATGTAGTACATTTGTATCTGGAGAGTCAGAACGTGTAATGTTTTTGGACGTTCTAAAACGAAAATAATGTGTCTGTTTCTGGAATGCATGAATATTTTAGTAAGAGGTGTATGTTAAAAATTGGCAGAGAGTAGTATTGGAAGAGAGCAGAATATAATAGTTTAACTGTTAGAATAAGAATTTAATCTTACGGGATAATATGTCAAATGGTCAGATTAAATGACAATAAACGAAGTATTGATCATGTTGCTTGTTACAATGTGGCGTTAAACTGATTATCTTTACTATCTTAATCAGCGGTTGCTGATTATTACAGCTATTTTATTATCAATTCATGACCAAGGTAATTAAAATATGTCACTGCTATCTTAAGTACATAATTTGCCCATTTTTCTTTCCTTTGTGCAAACTTATTTTCACATTTTTATCTTATAATCGGGCTCCAGTTATTTTCCGCCTTTATGACGAAATTAAAATTAAAAATTTAAATGATCGTTTAAAAAAGTTCACTGCTACAGTCTGCTTATGAAAATTAGTTTCTCTTAACCTTTGAAAGTTCACTTTCTAATAACTACATTTTCTAACTACGTGATCGTTATGACATCTACGATGTTGTATTTAAGGGAATAGCTTGTACTGGAATAAAATATTATTGAATATAAAGAACCAATTTTATTACCTATGAGGCATCTTTTCAGCACTTGTAAACACAGATATCATCAAAAATCGTAATGATGTTCTGAAAACACGTTACAAAATGTCTTTTATAAATTGCCAACTCAGCCTATAATATAACATTACGTATAATTTGGTACAGAAAGCTTATGTTTGGCATGACTTTTGAGTTACAAATTTATTCATTGGTGGATTGTACCTGTAAAATTTTATCCATAGCAGTGTTAAGCAGTGACCGTGGTACTTTCATTGTAATGACAGTTTATATCATGCTTATGGATTTATTTAAAACATAAAGTTAGTTGTTTCTCAAGAACTGTTGCCTATTTTTAGCTTCGTAATGATTTTTCAAGAGAAAATGGTCAAACATTAAGAAGCCCTGCATGATCTTTAATTCTACTTTTCTAATCGAGATTTTTTGCAGATACATTCACCTTCTTTTTCTTATTCTCATTTGTATTTACCTTGGTGACAATATTTAGGGTTCAACCAGCTAAATGATCGAGTATTTAAAAGTTATTTTTATAATCCTTTGTTGCGCAGAATGGAAGAATACATCATGAGCAATGAAAACTTAAAGTAATATGAATAAAGGATATCTTTGAATTAAATTCAATGAATTAAATTAGGTTTATGCAAACATTCATAAATTCAATATACGATCAAAGAATTTTAGAGCAAGCACCTTTTATAAAGCTACATATAATTATCCTGTTATAGTGAATTATTAAGATTTCTTGGAAGTGATCTCATTGTTCGGCATCTAAAACATTCCTGGAATCTTCGAGCACGTCTAGGAATCGTTTTTACATCGTTATAGACTTTGCAATGACGTCAGAGGATGCCACTTCCAACATCTCTAGTAATAATTAATCCAATAAACTTTTATTTTTGTTAGTATTGTACATTTGCCATTACAGCGTGACTTCAAAATTTGCACTGAGCTATTCACGATTTTCACCTTCTCATCATGGTTTACGAGCACATGTTCTGTGATGAGTTTTGATGAACCTGATGCCCTCGGTCCCCCCTTGAAACTTCTCTTTCGTATTTATGAACACTCGGTTAATACAGCTGTTAATGAAAACGATGAGCCTTTCTTTTTTGTATTTTTGAAAATGAAAACAAATCTGTACATTCAATGTCGGTCTTTTGAAGATATTTAATTTCGAATTTAAAAAATAGAAGGACATCATGGATGTGACAGTTCGAATCAGAATTTTCAATCTCCGAAGAAGTTCACCTGGACGCTGTTGGGAAGACCATGCTTTTATAATTATTTAAAATCATGTATCATATACTTTTATTTTAACCCTTTAACGCGCAGTGTTCCCGCTCTGGGAACAGCAAACTCTGACGTTTTGACTGTTGCCAGTCACGAAGAATAGAGTTGATTTCTATAAAAATAGTTGAGGGTGACATAGCACCACGAGATCCTTTACTTTTTAGCAGATCATTTTCCTTAAAAAAAATGGTCAAGATTATTTTTCACTGCACTGACATCTGCTGAAAGATGGAAGAACGCGAGAACAGCTGGATACATTGCCCAATGCTGAAAAAAGGGCAGCCGTTGCCATTGCTCGACTTAACTACCAGCAAGATGGCGGACGATCGAAACGTTCATCGCGTGCCACAGATCGAGAGACCCTTTTTTGACGACAGCTGGCTGTGCTCGCACACAGCCAACTGCGTCAAAAAAGGGTCTCTCGATCTGTGGCACGCGATGAACGTTTCAATCGTCCGCCATCTTGCTGGTAGTTAAGTAGAGCAATGGCAACGGCTGCCCTTTTTTCAGCATTGGAAAAGGGTTGCGCCTTAAATAGTTAAATTCTTCTCTTGTAGAGGATGTATTGATTTCTTAAATTTGTTATTCCAAGAATACATAAGAGTAACTACTTTGGGTCCCTTGCCGAATTTTCTGGATCTACTTCAGTAACATGAAAAAATAATGGGAGCATAAGATATGCAAGGAAATAAAAGTTTGTTTGCAAGAACAGTTAAAGTCTTTAAAACAGCGTGTGAACAGATCCAGCGGCCGGAAAGAAAACTGATATCTTTTTGGAAAAAGTTGGTGAAATAGACATGCATCAAATCGATCCCTGCACTGGTATATTTTACGAATGATGCTTCCTGTCGCTGAAGAACAATTTTAATATAGTGGAGTAAATATGACCACAAATTAAAAAACTATTTAGCAAAGTTTGAAGAAGTACAGTCATGTCAGAAGCACTTAAATGCATTAGAATATTGCTTTTTAATGAAAATTTGTTAGTCTGTAAAACTTTATTTTTCGGCCAAGGAACTCTGAACACCGAACTGTCAAATTTGTTTATTGAAAATATCGTAGTCTTTAGTCTTAAAATTAGTACCCATTGCTTTAAAAATGTTTAAAATTTATCATGAAATATAATTATCATGAAGCTTCATTTATAAAGGTTATCACAAAATATTATAATTTACAAATTTTATTTTAAAGAAGATTTTGGTCACAGTTACTCCATGATAATAGTTACCCTACTCTACTACAAAACGGTGTTGAATGCTGAAATTTAGGAATAACAGTATTTAAACTTCTTTTAGACTTACTTTTTAATTTTGGTTTGGAACTTGTAGTTCTTTCGTTAGAGGAAAAGTTATTAAAATCACATAAAAGAAAAAAACTCATATAGTGGAGAGTAACATCGACAAAAAAGAAAAAAAAAAGAAATTTATAAAATTTAATTTCAACCAAAGAAACTTTGAGAGTGTGTAACTGAAAAAAAGGTGAAATCACCAATTATTTTGTTTATCTTACGTGATCAGAATACTACACTAATTTTATTTTCTTGAAAAAATAGAAACGTTATTAAATTATACATATGAAATTACTTTCAAAACCTCTTTCCCCGGTTCGGCTCCCATCGCTCGTCCGTCGACCTAACTGTTCGGAGTTTTCCGTGGTTTTCTCCTAAACTTAGCATAAATACGGGTTCGGACCCCTTAAAAAGACCCCCACGGAGGACACCCCACCTATAGGCCTAGATCCCTTGTGCAGATAATTGGCCTTAATCCCACAACATAACACAACACTCAAAACTTCTTTACATTCATATTCATTTGCATGATGCACTGAAAAATCATCAAAATTTTCACATGTAATTTCTTAAAAAAGAATATATTTCAAAACAAACTCAATCAATTGTTTAACTATTATTGTATCAAATTATATATTTTTGTTTACAGAAGATGAGTAGAAACTACTTTCAATAAGTGCCAAGTGAACTCATTGTCTTGTCTCTTCATTCTTAAAACAGTATAATTATTCTTGCCATGTACATAAGGTCTGACCAGGCCCAGCGAGAGAGAGGGGCAGCCGGGGCATTGCCCCGGGGCCCGTCGAACTAGAGGGGGCCCGTGATTTTTTCAAAATGCACTACAAATTTCCTTTCTACATCTTTACTTCAAGACTAAGCATCGAATCTGACATTGCCAGAACTATTAATTTTGATGATGTTATACGAAATTTTGCTAGGTGAAAGAGAGGCACGAAAAGCCATTATTAAAATTAAATAATAAATACGCTAATTCTACCATTTATATATATTTTTAACCTTCAAGCATAAATAAAAAATCTCTAAATTGAGTGAGGAAGTCTGAAGATTTCCTTACTCGTTCTTTTCTTTTAGCATTCTATATAAAAATCTTTAAAAGAAAAAAAAAATAATTTTCGAAACTGTGTGTTTAACTATAGCAAAATATGAACTGATGCATTTACAGATAAATAGCACACTGTTGGTGATGGTGATTTGCGACTCATGTTAGACAGCGAGGGTGGTAAGGCGTAGGACGTTTTTGGAATCTGGTTATAAAAATACCGTAATGATACTTCACTTTTTTATAATGCATTATTACAGATTGTAAATACTATTATTAAAGTTATAATTTAGGTAAGAATAAAAATGACCCCACAATATTATCTTTTTTATTTTTTAATAACTACTTTAAAGTAAAATTGGGCAGAATTTAAAATATATTTCTTGAGGCAAAAACAAGTTTTGGAGGAGGGGGGGGGGCTGGAACATTTCTGCCCCGCCTTATAAAATTTCTCTCGGAGGCCACGGTCCTGACTAAAGCTTCATGAGGTCCGGCTGACGTCGCTGTCGATGAATGTTCCATAGTGGTATACTTTGGCCCCCAGCATGACGTTTGTCAAGTCTCTGAGTACAGTGTACTTTTTCACTGAGGCATGTGTTTAAAAGTTCAGTTGTTTGTTTAGTGTCATTGATGTTTGTATATTGATATTTTTTAGGAATTAAAGTATTTTGATCTTTTTTAGGCCCCCTATATCGAAGCCTAGTCGTCCTGTGCGGTACTTGGTCCCTGCATGTAAACACAGAGACCTGTTAGAAATAATTGAAAATCCTCTTTTAAGATCTCGATGTCTGTGACACGATGCTCGATAAGCTTGGTTCTTCACGAATTCCCGGAGAAGAATCCAGTGTTGTAATGTCAAGTGATCAAGTGGCCACAGAATCAGACCATCTGATCCAATCTAATTTTTGGACACTTTTACTCCAGAAATTAAACGGAATTTATGAATTATAAACATTATGAGATTTTTTTTGTTAATCAATGTTTAATGTTTTGAAAATGGTTTTCTGTTACTATGTTCATATTTTTAGCTATCCAAATATAAAGATTAAATATAATTTATGGAAACCCTGAATTTAAGAATTGTGTTGTGTGTCCTGTAAAACAGCCATTGAAGCTACATACACCACTTTCGTCAAGAAATTTGCTCAAGTTATCAGTAGTGAAAATTTGGAGATAATTTTTTCATATTTACAGTCGCCCGAGGGTACACACACAGGAGACATATTCAAATTATAAGCCTTTTGGAACTTTGTTGGAAAACGTTAAAGGGTGTGTACGTTTTTTTCAATATATTTCTATATATATATTGTACCACAGTTGGGTAGTCGGTCGTTGTTTGGTTGTATTAAGTTTTAGGGCATAATTTGCCGGAAAATTAATGGTCAGCTGATGTCAATCACTGATGCATGGAACTGTTTAGTTCTTTGTAAATACACGTATTTTTAATATCTATATGTTTTTCCATTTCTAACCGTAGGCTGTATTTGCTACTTACTTAAGCATTTTAAGTTAACTTTTAAATATTTCATTTTTTTTAAAATAAACTATATTAGTTATCGATTAAAATTATGACATTTTGTACAAAATTATTTTTAATAAAATAAATTCATATTAAAAATACGAATATATTTTTAATTTACTACTATGGGGTTGCCGCTTTTCATACGGTAAATCAGCGCCATCTATCGACACCTGCATAAAAATCGCAGGAACAGTGTTTTTTTTTGGGGGGGAGGGGGGTTGTAAAAGGTATCCTTTGTGTTAATTCAGGGTATAAGCTATCTCCAATCCATATTTCATCCAAATCCTTCTGGACGTTTCAGCATGAAAGAGAACAAACTTACTAACAAACTTTCGAATTTATAATATTATTAATGAAGCAACAATTATCATATTTTTCAGCGTAAGCGGTACAGTGAGAAAAGAGACATAATCTAGCTGTCATTTGTTGTATTTTAAATGCTATAGCCTAAACGCATATGATGACACCAACATGCATTCAGAATAAACAAATTAAAATATAGAATGATAAAAGCGAGATTGTAAACAATTCTAAATGTATTTTCTTTCATATGCTCTCAGGTTTTGAAATATTACTAGTAATACAATTTCAAAGGAACTTAAAGAATATGTGACAAAAAAGATACGATGGCCATTTTGAACAACATTAATGTCTGAAAAATATAAATTATTGTTACCGCGGATTTTAATTTGGAATTTGGAATGCATTTGCACGGAATGATAGAGCTATTATTTTATTATTATTGTTGCTGTCATCACATGCACGGAAAAAAGAATTCAGCTTTCAAGATAAAACATCACGTGACACACTTTAATAAAAATGGCCACGGAATTTAAGACATATTTTGAAATACACGCATGGCAGCTAAATTGGATCGTAATATATTTATACATTTGTGGTGAGAGATAAAAAATGATGTCTATATTTCTTTCTTTCTTTTTAAGAATGTGTAATTAAATCATTTTTGATGACATTTATGATGAAGTAGGTGTAAAAATGTGCTAGCTAGAATATGCAGTCGTTCTATTAAAGTGAAAACGCTAGCGAAAAATGTATGGTATTGATATGAGAATAGCGTGCTAGAAAGTGAACGTGTTGTTTATTGCTTTCAACTCGAGTCAATGAAAAGTAATTTGAAACAAGAATATTCGCATTTATAATAGAATAAAGTCACCTAAAACTACGTAAATACAGTAAATACACACACAAAAAAGAAAACCTTAAGAGAGCGGTAACTTGAGTTATAATTATTGAAAAATGTAACGATGTTTAGATCGATAGTTTTTTATTTATTTATTTTTATTTTTTGGTCCAATGTCGCTGCACTGGCACATTAAACCTTGGACTGAGAGTCACCAAAAATCACGGCCGTGCAATTTATGAAGGGCCGCGCAATGGGCGGCCGTCATTGTTCGTAAGAGCAGTGTGAAAAGAAACTCAAGGCTTCACTCAAGACACTCAAGGCTATGCCGCGAATCAAACCTGCATGAACGTGTTGTAAAATGGTGCGTTAGCCACCACACATTTAGACGTCATATAGACATTTGTTGGTTGGTGTTTTCTGTGTTAATTTTTTTAGTCACTACTTAATTTTTTTTCTGAATTTGTATTACACTTTCAATCATAAATTATCGTTAATTTTTACTAATGTAAAATTTCTCTTCAATAAAAAGAGAAAAATATGATTTGAAAAATGCTTCAGCAATACTCTAATACGCAGTTTAAAATTGGCTGACAGCAATATATTAAAGCGTGTGTAAAGCTCAATACACGGTCACTTAGAGTTATGTTTTAGATACATTAGAATTAGATGATTGTTCCAGAAGAAAAAGTCAGAACTAACAAATATTAATTTTTAGGTTTCAGTGATACAGAGTTAGAGATGGTCAGTCGAAATATGTTTTGATACATTCACTGGTAGGAACTGTTTTGCGATTGAGGCTAGAAGATGTGGAAAGTTTCACATGTGGATCTACCACCAGCTCATCGATACTTTAAGATATATCGATCTCAAAATGTAGACAAAATTTATTCACAGATGTACTTTTTTGTATGTATTAAATTCTAATTATTTAATATGCAATAGGTAATTAAAAATACACTTGGAATTTCTCTTTAATGCTAAAATTTAGGGCAAAAAGAGATAAAGGTGGTAATTTTAAATTTTAAGAGAAGTCACATAAGATAAATACAAATGCTGGCCATAATCGTTTCCTTCTTTATATTAAAAACTACGTTTTCTTCAAACAGTTTTAATAACGGAACATGAAATGAAAGTTTAAGATTCTTAAAAAAGGCCTTAAAAATTTGCAGTACTTTATTTTACTTTTATCAAAGAAATCTTAAAAGGTTACATTATAAATTTACAATAAAAATGCGAATTTTCTGAATTTAGGTTCTTTTCATATTAGTTATGAAACGTCTTTTAACAACTGTAAAGTAAGATACTTAATGAATGTTTTACTGAAAGATCATATAAAAAGCACGAATTGCGTAATTAGCCTTTAAAACAGGACTTAAGGAAAATCGCAGTGATTTAATTGCAGCAAGAAACACTTTCTAGACAGTTGTTGAATTAACAGATTCTTCATTTGACTATATCGCAACAAAAAATTATATTTTAAACTACTTTTTGACTTTACATTATATGCTCCGGCCATAAAAATACTATTGTCAGACCTGATTACGATTACTTATGCATTACCAGGATTTGAGAATTCTCGGAGTGATTATAAGAACAAGAGCACTGAGCAAAAAACTGCTGTTAAAAGATACAAAAAAAGGTATAGTTTAAATCTTTGAAACCTAACACATATAAAAAGATACTTATCGTATAAGATCTTTTCGGGTGGTACAAAAGGGCCACTCTTCTTCGGCTGCAAAAAGTTTCGCATCTACAAAAATAAAAGGTAATTCTTTTTCATCTGATGAATGGTGGATTTTTTGCATCACCAGAAGTGATCGTACATGATATATATCTTTTCAAGCGTGTTATTTTATATAATTTATTACTTTTTACAGGCTAAAATACATGCTTAACCATTAAATCGTCATAAGTTTCATAACGCCAACGGTTTTACAGTTATTTTTTCTTTCACTAGTATTTTTGAATAAAAATTTTAAACAAAGTTTGGGGATAAATATACATTATTGTTTTGATCTTAACAAATAATCATTTATTAATGTTTAATGAACAAAAACGCCCGGCTCGGTACAGAAAAAGATATACTGAAAAATTACCCCGGCCTGGATATTTTAGGAAGGCGAGGAGCTCGGTCCAGAAGGTAAATCAATATAAAAGAGGAATCTTGTCTGTTTGTTTGTTTCCTCGCCATAGGCGTCTAGACCGTACGATGGATCTGGACAAAATTTGGCACACTGACTAAATAGGATAAGAAAAAGCTGGTGTAGAGAAAATAAATTTGATCGGATTAATAGTTTTTTAGCTATTTTATGTTTTGTCTATTTTTAGGGCCTTTTTCGTTATTGCGAGCTAAATTTTCCCCCGAAAACTATATTTCTTATATCATCAGGAACTAAAGAGTTTTCTTTTTCAAATAAACTTTGTTACAAAATCGTACTTAAGTTTGCAGATGTTTAAGAATTTTTGTAACGAAGGTAAATTTTCAGGTAAATTTATCGCAATTTAACTAATTTAACTATCAAAAATTTTCCATCTTTTTATCGTTGATAAAACATTTATCTCGTGCTCTTTTAAATTTTGAACCGTACAGAAATATTAACTAGATTTTTTTTTTCTGCAAAGATCTCGAGAGGGAAATATCTGTCCCGTCTCTTTCGGAAGGAAGCAAATTTTGTCAGCCACGAAGAATTATCTTCTGACTTCAGGCAGGGTGAAAGCTACGGGTGAAGATAAGAAAGATAAGATAAGATTAGAAGACGACAGTGCTACTCCCCCCCCCCTTTCTTCGCGCGCCAAAACCCCACGAGGTTCTGAAAGATTAGTTATTATACAACTATACCGACGACTGTACTCTGTTTATATGTTTTTTAGTAGGTGCGTAGGTATTAATGATAAATGACAATTAGAACACAACAGGTAGAAGGAGAGAAGCCTAGCCACATCCTATTCCCAGTAACCTCTGTACGCTGGCGAGTCCCCGTTCATATATTTTTTTCGTTGCAGCGGGAAGTCCCATGTCCTTTTTCATCACTGAAGCGAGAGGATTCACTTTCCTACCCCTTTACAATCTCATACCGACGACTGGACTTTTATTTGTTTTCAGTAGTTGCGTAGGCATTAGAGATAAGTGACTGTTCGAATATAGAGAGGTAGAAGGCGTGATGCCTAGCCACGTATGCGATAGCGTATAGAATACTTCTTTGTACGAATTATAAGGAAGTACTAACTTCTTGATCGGAGTCTCCTCGAATTCACGACAGATTTTACGTGCACCAGCTCCCATCAGCGTACACGGTTAAAGACGTATCATTGGCTTGGTGTCAGGAAACGAACATAGTTGAAAATATACTTACTTAAAAATGAATACTTCAAAATAATAATAATAATAATAATAATAATAATAACAATAATCTGTTGAAAATAATTTGTTAACTAAATCTAATTGAGAATTAAAGACGTAGTTATGTTCATATATAGAAAAGTAACTTAAAGCAAACTGTAATAGCAAGAAAAGGGAAGAGATAAATAACGCAAATGTACCAATCGTGGGTTTTTTTTCAAATACATTTTATAATTTCTTTTGCACATAAAATGCTTGCTATGATGTTGATTTTCAGAAGACTGATTTATTTATAATTATAAAAATAATAAAGGTTTAATGATGTGTAAACAAGTCTTTTTTATTTTGTTTCACTTTATAAAAACTATGGCTATCTCTAAAAAATAAATACTATTTATTCAAACAAATCAAAAACTATTAATAGTCACACACGCATATACATATGCGTGTGTGTGTGTGTGTGCCCGAAAACACATTATCAACATCCAGTTCAAAATTTTCATTTTTTTTCGTTGAAGGACCGGTACGTATGTTTTTAAAAAATAATAATAAAGTGCAATTATAATTTTGGAATCTACGCTTTAAAGTTTAAATCTTTCTTCACCGTAATAGGATACGTTAGTTATTATTTTGTTATTCATCCAGAATTAGTTGAAACTTTTTCTTTTTTCTTTCCAGCATACTCAAGGAAACTGTAATGAAAAATAATACGCATTAAAAAGTTAAGATTAAAAAAAGAATTTTTAAAAATTACGTGAAAGAGAAAAAAAATCACTTTTGTCTATCTCTTCTTTTTCCCACTGTTTCTTTCACAAATTTTCTCATTTGTTTCATGTTACTTAAAACTGTTTCAAAACTTTACAGCATTACTAAATGAAAATTGTTCTTCCTTATGCCCCTTTTTTCTTTTGTTATACCTCATGGTCTGGTAAAAAGCAATACGCTTTGTTTGCTAATATACATTTACTTAAAGCTTCTGTGTCTAGAAATAAAATTCTTTTGCGCAACATTTTTTTCCGGATATAAATCTTTTAAAGCTAAATGGATTGTAAAAATTTTCCATGGAGCTCTAAGTGAAATGTATGCTTTCTTCCACTGGAATTTCAGCAGATGTCTAGCATTTTGGTTGGCAGCTCAAAGCAATTTAATGCACATTTTTCACAGACGTTGGTTTTTTTTATGGTAGACCATGAAGCATAAATTTCACATAAAATCACTTATTCTTAGACACGCATTTGCACGCTTTTAATTTCTCGTCTTCGAAATTCACCTATTTATTCCCTGGGTTTGATTTTACGTATTATTATTATTAACTTTCCATTAAGTTAAAACATTCTTTCAAATATTCTGTGACTAGTTTTCTTAAGAATTCGCGTTATTGTAACTACTATAAAGCTATTTTTATTTTATTTTATTTTTTTAAAGAGGGGGGGGGGATATTATGTTAGACAGTGGCTGTAGCTACATTAATATTGCATGCTACAGCATAACATGGATTCTTACTAAGTATGCAAAACTGAATCCTAGAGAAAAACTAAGGAACAACTCCAAGGAATTTTACTAAGGCTGAGTTCGACACTTCCAAACAAGTTGAACTAAACACTTTTTTAGACTATCACTCCAATACTGCTTAAGGGGACCGGGTAAGGACCTATCTTATCATGTTAAATTATATGTTAAAGTCACATAATTTTATGAACCTTTTTCACAGAAATGGTAAAAAAGAATGTTATCAAATTTTCTTAGTTACAATAACATGTTTTACATGCTTTGCATTTTGAGGTTACGACGAGAATTATTTTATAAAAAGTAAAAGTGATTAAAAAAATTAATAATATTTTTTATTTTTACTTATAAAGAAAATGGCATGTTAAAGAATTTGAAACTTTCTGTTCTAACAGCTTTAAAAAATGCATAACATTATCGTTTCCCATTTCTCAGAAAAAGGTACATAATGTTGATGATTTTAACACGGTGGAGATAGGGCTAACCCCATCTAAAGGTGATTAGGACTCGGCTTTGTCTCTCACTCGATCTCCTGGTTCTCTAATTTTCGTAAACAGGACCGTACTTGTACAAAATCAAAATATTAAGATGGAATTCGATTGAGGTAGAAAAGCCTAACTCAACAAATGGTGCCTGCCAAAAAACGCGCTTGAAATTTTTCTTTTCTATTGAAATCAATGGAAAACGGAACTTTCAAGCTCAACAAAAATGCTATGTACTTATTAATATATCTGACAAAGGTAGAAATTTGAAAAACAGCATTGAGTTGACAAATAAGTTCCCATCGTTTTAAAAATATCTTTAATAGTGTAAATAAAAATTAGTGTATTTTTTATATAAAAATTAAGTAATAAAAATATAGTGTATTTTTAATATAAAAATTAAGAACTAATTAATCCTTAATGCATTCTACCTTGTTGTTAGGAAGAAGTTGTATTCTTCCCAACATTCATGAATATTTTTAATACCTTGTTGGTATAAATCCCTCTGCTCCTACTCGAAAAATAGAGACGGCTTGAAGGCGGGGGTCTTTGAGGTCAAAATTTCCATCTCTGAGCTAGGCATACCAATCTTGAGTGGCTCATTCAGCTTACGCACACTCTCTATACACAGAACAAATATCATGCGCTCAATAACAGAGGCAATATGCAACATAATTTGTGCATGGACAAACGTACAGTCATGCATCCTTTTTTAATTAAAAAAGATTTACCTTGGAATCTCCGTTAAAATATAGAACTCGAAAAATTTGTCGCCCTCTGGTGAAAAATGCCAGATGCATACACGATGTACCGGAACTTAAAGGACATTGAAAATTTTTCTAAATCTGTTCAGTTTTGTGTAGCTTTTTCACGCTTTGAGTCAGTTCCTGTTAAAGAAATGCACAAACAAGTGATTTCCAAATGTATTTCACTTAATGACTCCTTTTTTATCTAAACATTCATGCAGATGATCTTTTGGAGGATGCCAATCAAGGACCCAATAATTAAAAAAAGTATGCGAATGTCTATGATTTCTGTTTTAGGCTCTGTTACATTTCTTCTAGCTCAATTATTTTTAGGTTCAGTTATTTGAGGGGGGGGGGCAATTTTTGAATACCATGGGCAAATTTTCTTTTTAGCCCAGTAAAAAGGGGCAAAGCAACGCGAACACCTTTTTAACGTCCTTACGTTTATGGTTAGAGTTGGAAAATTGATTACGGTAGTTCTTAAATTTAGGGAGAGGAAGAGTATAGTAACGTATGAACATGAGATTAAAATTGCTGTTCACAAGAACATTATTCTAGAATTAATTATTACAGATATTTTGAAGGAGTTCAAAAATAGTTCGATTTCCAAGGACTATGTATTTTGGAATGTGTAAATGCTTCCTTTTGACATAACATCATAAATTATGCAAAAAAAGAGAAAATATTTATGGGGTCGACATTATGTTGGAAGTCTTCAATCTGTCCCAAAACAATTAGAAGGCGCAATGATTCAACACGGCAAAATTTAACGATCAACGAGCTTTTTTTTAATCTATGTATTTACGAAAAATAAACTATTCAGTGGTATTTTTTTTATTCCATTTTGTCTGTGAAATTTTAAGTCAAACATCATCCCGAAGCGTTATATTTTAGAGGTGCCAATAATCGTACCGTTTACCCAATATTTCTTTTACAAAGAGATAGAAACTGTTTGGGAATGCTATCTGAACTTTTTTGTTCTTTAGCTTTAAAAATAACAGTTTGTGTCAGTAAATCAGTGTTCCGGAATTCCGAATATTCTTTATATTTCTAATATTTAAGGAGATTTGAACAACTTCTAAATTTTGGAAAGTAAAATGACAAAATTAGAACCGTTCTCTTAAAAAAATCCTAAATGAAATAAAAATGATATCTATAGATTATTGCTGAAGAGATTCTTCTAAAGGTATATTTGGAGATGCAAAATTGAATTCGACTTACACTTTACTAAGATTTGCGAAAGCATGACATTTCATTTACAAATGAACGCGAAAACTATGAAAAATTCTAAGGAAAGCAAAAACCTGCTAATTTCATCCAATAATTGTAGTTATTTCTCTGGTAAAGAGAATCTAGTATTTTTCTGAAGAAAAATATCTTTATTCAAAAAATGAAAGAAATTCTTCACATCTGTTTTATAAAGAGTATTCTTTTTATAAGATTAACAAAGATATCGATTATTTTAGAATGTTAAGTTCACTGCTTAATTAACTTAATTAAATACATTTAATTAACACTGTAAAAAGTGCCGAATAACTAATTAATCGGATTGAAATGATTATTACAGCATTTTGAAATTCAAATTTCATCGTTAATACTTATAAGTAATAATTCAGGATTTTTAAAAAAATAGTCAGCTGATATTTGATTACATACATCTTCTTGAAAATTACACATACAGTAAAGTATTGTTTTAAATTAGTCCTCGAGCTTAATAAAAGACATTTCGCCAAATAATGCCTTCAAGAGAAAATCTTACATTTTAAAGAAATTTTTCTTTTGAAATGTTGAGTTTTTTTTTCAGTATGCTTCTTTTATTTAACTGGAAGAAGGAAGCTAGCAGTGAAAGTTGTTTAGAGCTATTTATCTTCGTTCTTCGAGCGTGAGAAGGAATTCCTTCCGAGAGAACATGGAAAACAGTCATCGATTAGTCCGATTATGGATGAGTTACAACTTGTTTGCTTACTAGGGGAGGGCAACTCAGATCATCGAATGTGTCGTTTCGAACTACTTATGCCCTTACTGGAATTTCCCGGAGTAAATTACATTCTCATGAGAAAGCAAAAATTTCTGTTTATTGTCACCCCGAGGATATTGCTATCGACAGCCCAAGCGACTTTTGATACCCGAATTTAACGTGCACGTGCACTGAATGCAGACCGCGATCTTGTCTTTAGCGGTGAATCAGGAATCGGATCCGCGGTTATTCAGCTATTCTTCCGGTGTATTTAACCAATGCACTACAACGGAATCCGAGAACCAATTAGTTAATAACATCACCATGTCCAAACGCAGTTACTATAGCATGTAAATAGATTGCATTTCACCCTAGACTGCTGAGCCACGAGCAAATATCTTATCCATTTCACGAGGACATACGCGTAATCTTAGGTTGGATACGTCAAATCTTTGGTTCAGATTAGCTGATGATTGTCATAAGAATACACAGTAAATATTTTAAGATCACATTAAAACAAAAAATCAAATCATTTGCGAAGCTGTCGTCCAGACATCTTTTGTTATGTCATTTGTATGTTTGATAAAAACATACATATCTGCAATCACTAGTTGATGAGCACATTCTACCATGTGCATGTGCACATCCAGAATTGTTGGAATACCTCATAAACAGGGAACACATGGGGATTGGTTTTGGGCTCTGAACATGCATTTATAATTTTAATGGAGCATTAGATCATCAGCTATTAAATTTTCAATAAACAGCACAAATTGTTTAGTATCAATACAGTGAACTGTGCTCTAAAGCAAGAAACTCTAAAGACAAACTTTACTAAGATAGATGCGTTGAACGGAAACATTTTCTAACTTCCTGAATTTCTGGTCAACTTTGCTTTTAGAGAAATTACAATTTGGTCCACTTTCGATTTTGTTTATGATGCTAAGTAAAATTTTGAATGCGGTTTGTTAAATAAACATTTTATTTATTTTTGTACAGAATGGTTTTGGAATTATGAAAGCAATAATAATAATAGTTGCCGGTTCTTGTGTAACCGTAGTGTCACTTCGGGAAGAAACCACCATGAGAAAAGATCAGAGAAAAATATCGCTTATGCTTGGGACTTCCTGTGGCGACGGATGATGAGTTGAACTGCGTTTGTTTTCATTGTGTAAATGTGAATGATGTGTTTGAGTAAATAAAGTTTTGTGCACATTCAATTGTGCGTTTGTGTTTTAGTGAAAATTCATGCTCGTAATCTATATAAATAAAATTAGACTTTTGTCTGTACATTTCTTGGAATTTAAAAATTTTGCGATTTCTATCCGTTTCAAGCACCCGGGAATCCGATGCGACCCTCAAAAAAAAGTTTGTCTGTCTGTCATTCTGTCCTTCTGTCATTCTGTCATTCTGTCCGTGACGCTTTTTTTGTTCAATCATGACGTAAAAACGAATGATATGAAATTGAGTGTCATGATAGGTAGTCACTCAACTTAAAACATAGGCGTCGAATTTAAAAAAAATCTTGATTGGATTTTGAGATTTTGCGAAAATACTTTCAAACTGCATAAATTTGTGTTCAAGCATCACGTAAAAACGACTGAAGCGAATGATATGAAATTGGGTGTCATGATAGGTGGTCATTTAACTTAAAACATAGGCGTCGAATTTTTAAAAAATCTTGATTGGATTTTGAGATTTCT
This sequence comes from Cheiracanthium punctorium, assembly GCA_038373885.1. NCBI lineage: Eukaryota > Metazoa > Arthropoda > Arachnida > Araneae > Cheiracanthiidae > Cheiracanthium > Cheiracanthium punctorium. Next base: position 169,600 of record JAWZYV010019719.1, on the reverse strand, counting down.
CGAAAATCCTTTCAAACTGCGTAAATTTGTGTTCAAGCATCACGTAAAAACGACTGAAGCGAATTGTATGAAATTGATTGTCATGATAGGTGCTCACTCAACTTAAAACATAGGCGTCGAATTAAAAAAAATCTTGATTAGATTTTGAGATTTTGCGAAAAATCATTTCAAACTGCGTAAATTTGTGTTCGCACATCACGTAATAACTGCAAAGGTGAAAAAATGATATTTGGTGGAATGATAGGTGGTCACTCACCTTAAACTATAAGCATCTAATTTTTTAAAAAAATCGATCAGATTTCGAGATTTTGTGAAAACCGTTTAAAACTGAGTGAATCTTTGTTCCCGCATTACGTAATAACGACTAAAGCGAATGACATGAAATTTGGTCACATGATAGATGGTTGCTCAACATAAACTATAGGTGTCCAATTTTTTAAACATTTTTATTAGATTTTGAGATTTTGTGAAAATTCTCTCAAAATACGTTTATATTTCTTCAAACATTACGTAATAACGACTAATACGAATGATACGAAATTTAGTGATATGATAGGTAGCTGCTAATCTGAATTTACAGGTGTTGAATTTTAAAAATATTTTGATTACATTTTGAGATTTTGCGAAAATCGTTTCAAAATGCTGAAATTTTGTTCCAGCATCACGAAATAAAGACAGCAGGGAATGAAACGAAATTGGGTGACGTGATAGATTGTCACTCAACTTAAATTCTAGGCTTCAAATTTTTTAGAAATGTTGATTAGGTTTTGAGATTTTGCGAAAACTTTTTCAATATGCGTAAATATTCGTTCGCGCATCACATAATTACGACTAAAGCGAATGAAATGATATTACTTAGTTACTCTCTAACCTGTAATATTTTAACAATACATAAAAATTATAACTTCGCTTTCTTTACTTTGGCAACATACTACATCCATTCTGTGTACTCCTACAATGCTGACGAAAGTTCTTGCTTTTTGGAAATTTGCATTCGATACTAACCCGTCCAGGACGGGTACTTCAGCTAGTGAATAAAAATAATGACTTAAAATCTCCCAAATTTTATACATTAGATGTGCAAGACAGCATTTTTTATTTGGTGTAACCTGTTATCATTTCATAAATTTTCTTGACTTTACGATAAGCTTGATATATCTGCAGAATCATAAGCGCAGTCATTATCTGTTTTAAGGGGTCAGGTACCTTTGTGCAATGAAAGTATCGACGAAAAAAGACAATGTCTTTTATTTGTAATAGCTCCAAAAGTAATGATTTGTAGAACTTGCAATTTTCACCAGTTATTTAGTAAGCTTTTATTAGCCTTTGAGAGCTCTTGGAATAGTTCTACATACTAGATTAAATTTTTTATAATTAAAAGTATTAGAGCTCAGTTTTTGCCTCTTTATAGTCTTGCGCGCAGCGTTTCTTAAAATATATGCATCGCATTATTTTAAAAATTGTTATAGACATAGAAAAATAGTTTATTACTGAAATGACGAAAAACAATTTTGCTGGGACTCTTCTTTCCTTTCAAAAAAAGAATAATTGCAATTTTTATAACTATCATTTGCATAATTATGCAAATAAATACAAAAATTATAACGTTACATGCATCAGAACAAAATTCTTTTTCGTCATTTTAATTTAAGGATACTTTTCTTTATGCATTGAAATTTTTAATATATATATATATATATATATATATATATATATTTATATATATATATATATTATATGAAATGCTGCGAGCAAAACTAAAGAGGCAAAAACTGAGTTCTAATCCTTTTAATTATAAAAAAATTCAATTTAATAAGTAGAACCATTCCAAGAGCTGTAAAAGGTTCATAAAAGCTTTCTAAATAACTGGTAAAAATTGCACGTTTACGAAATTGTTACTTGTAGAGCTTTTGCAAATGAAGTTATGGTCAATTTTCGTGGAGATTTTCAACGCTCAAAGGTACCTGACCCTTTAAGAAAGGCCGTTAAAAAGCTTTGATGAAATAGCAATAATTCATTCTATAGTAATAATTCATCGCAATAATTCATCTAATAGAATTCATTCTATTAATATCATATGTGCAATGGAATTTCACATATCAGCTTCAGATATATTTATAATTACTTTCAGAAAAAGTCCCTGTAAAACTTGCCTATTATTTCATTTATTCGCAGAAAAAATGTTTTCCACTCACGGAATGCTGATTATTATAATTATTTTTGTGTTAAAAATGATTAATTTATATTTTATTACCGTAAATATTTTACTACATTTGTGACTATTTTTCACAATGCAGCATTCACATATATTTTTTTTTTTAAATAGACAAAAATAGCACAGATGATGGCTTGCAAATTTTGAGATACCTTCAATGGTCATAACCATCTTTAAAATTTATTTGTTTACTTTACAAATGAATGTCAGTATAATTAGGCATAACCAATAAAATATATCTTGATCAACTGTTTGCATTTGATAAAGGTTATGTGCTGTACAGCCAGAGATAATCTACTCATTTTGATTAATAACCTGTCATTCGCAGCAGTTTTACTGTGCAGGTATGACATTTGATTAGTTTGGTATGCGAATTCAGCTTATATGCCTGCAGACAGTGTACATGCATGTACCAGAGTTATAAATGAAGAATATTTAATCTATTCATTAACAAATCATGCATTATGCGAAAAACTTCCATAAGTCATGGCAATATGCAGTTGCATACATCCATGAAATCAATATCCTATCATTCATAAATTATCTATGAAATTTATTGATTTACTTTGATGAGATAAACATTTTTGGAACTTGGTAACTAATAAAGTTCAGAACTTAAATAGAGAGATTAAGTATTAATCTTACCAGTTAACGAATGTATGCATAATGCTTTTAGTTTCTTAAATTTAGGTTTTAAAATTTCGTATTACTGCTGCCAGATACCCGCACCTTAGAGTGATGTTAGGTGTGGGGCAAGAAACAATGATTGAGATTCGCAATGAATATTGCAGAAAGCTTAAAAAGAAAAACAACTTTATGTCTTTGGGGTTTCGCCGTAGAATTTTAACTTCGTCAGCAGTACTGGAGTTCCTGCAATACAGCTGATGATTGCGTTGTACTGCTTTATGGTAAAGTGCCCCAGTTTGGATGTTTACTACAGACAAATATACATTCGCAAGATGCGTTTTCAAAAGATATCCTCTTTTCAGTAACAGAGAACTCACTGAAAGTTCTATCTGGAAAAAGAAAGGACTCGCTTTCTTTTATAATTAAAATTTCCATGTTAGTTGAAAAATGTTTCTAAATTTGGTCTATCTGTCATCGTAAATGTGCAAGAATTACTACGAGATTTATATATGTTAGTGCTATGTACTGTACTATGTACTGTGTTGCACACGATGTATGTAGCATTAACACAGCACGATCGCACAGAAAAAAATTCCAATATTAGGGTCGATGAGCAGTAATCACTTAACCCTGACGATATTTAGAAGTACCGTTAAATTAAAATTGTAAAAAAGAGGAAATCCATTCATTGTAAACATACCATTGAAAAATCACTACCAAATGCTTCATTTAACCCTTTAACGCGCAGTGATTCCGCCCTGGGAACACCAAACTCTGAAGTTTTCACTGTTGCCAGTCACAAAGAATAGATTTGAATTCTATAAAAATAGTTGCGGGTGACGTAGCTCCACGAGAATCCTTTAATTTTTAGCACGTCATTTCCCGTAAAATATTGGTTTCGATTCTTTTCAACAGCACTGACATCTGCTGAAAAATGGAAGAATGCGAGAACAGCCGGATAGATAGCCCAATGTTTGTAAAAAGGGCAGCCGTTGCCATCGCTCGACTTAACTACCAACAAGATGCGGACGATCGAAACGTCCGCCATCTTGCTGGTAGTTAATTCGAGCGATGGCAACGGCTGCCCTTTTACAAAACATTGGGAAAGGGTTGCGCCTCAAAGGGTTAATCAGCTTACATAAAGATTGCATGTTCTATTAGAGTAGATTGTTTTAAATGGACAGCTTTCTGCTCACTTTCTAATCATGTAGAGCCCCTTTCTCCCCAGAAAGAGCATTAGTAAATCTTCAGACGTCTGTTTTATGATTTAAGGATTAGATTTTCTAAAAGTGTGTCAATCGAAGTATTACTTGACTCCTTCAGATTTCTTAGTCCTGTAATCTTTTGAAAAACACTTGTTAACTAGTCTTGTAAACCAGTCATCAAACGTATATCTTATGCTTATTAATTTTTTCGCAATTTTCTTTTTTTAATACATTAATCAGTATTTATCATTCATTGCCTAACTGTAAAAAGACAAAACAAATAGATTTAAGGTGATATTCTTGGCAAATCTTAATTCAGTAGATAAAGGGCTAAAGCGAATTTTATAAGATTTCATGGAGTTCAAGTCCTGTAAAATTATACCCAACCACATGATATGGAGCCGCATTATATCCATCTCTCATCACTGGAGATAAAGCGGCTTCCGCTATGGCGCTCCATTATGAACGTACCTCAGTCAGTCAGTCAGTCTGTAAAATTATTCTCTCTTATTGTTTTATGACAGCATACTCTCTACAGAAAAGTGTAAGAGTAACATTCGTTCCCTTTTTACCAGAATAAGCAAAATACTTTCCCACACAGATCCAAAAGACAGTTATAAAAAATACCTTTGTGATTGCTTTTACTTTAAACTCACATTTCACACCTTCACTAATATATATATATATATATATATATATTAGGGTGATTCATAAAAGACCCCAAAAAATTTTTTTCCCTTTTTTTTAACTCTCAACCCCTAAAAATGGTCTATTCCACTAGAAAACATACCAGTATTTTTTAAAAAATTTTTAATTGATATTTAAGGGTCGCTACCGAATTTTGAAATATGAGAAATGAAGCAAAAACGATAAATTTTTAAATAAATAATTTTATTACAATCAGAATACAGTTTTATGAATGAAAATACTAAATAACAGTGTTGAAACCTCGAAGTAGAAAGAAAGAAAAAATGTTATATAAAATTTGACTTATTGACGTTGGGGTTTTTCTGTCTATAATTCTTAACTAACAACATCAAGTACTGCTTCTGCTCCTCATCGTTTGTATGTAATTTGTTGTATTCTTCCATCAAAGCAACACCTCGTTCAGCTATATCATTAACGACTCTCATGTTTTGTACAATTTCTTTAGCTGACCTGTAGCTTTCTTCTTCTTCCCACAGCTCAGGATCTTTTTGTATGAACTCGCATGAAATACCAGTCGTGTTGAAAAATTTCATTGTATTTGTTGTAACGAAATCTTCGATATTTTGATTTTTGATTGCATCATACCTCAAAGATGCCTTTTTAGGACTGTTTTCCGAACTTTCGTTATTCAGTGCTAAAATCATTCTGCGTTTTGTTTCATTAGAAATTTGCTTATCAAAAAAAGCTAGAGCAACCAGTTCTTCAGAAAGATACCAAAGATGACCCAACATCTTTTTCCCGGCGACTTTGGCTAAAACTGTATCATGTTTTTCGAACTCAACTATGTCCTTCAAAATCTTCAGGTCATTTTCAGGTGCCATATAAGCCACTGGCGCTGTAAACCAGTATTTTGCATAGACAAGTACAACAAATATGCAGATATCCGTAATGGCCTTAGCTTCTTTAATTGTGATTTTAAGCTGGTGCTTAAATAGAAACATTTTCAATGCATATACAGCTTTCGCCATCCAACGTGCACGATGCATTCCAGAAGGGGCTTTGAATGAGATACCGCTTTCAGGAATCCCTCCTAAAAAGATAATGATTAAATGAAGGAGCTCCCTGTAATCGTCACGAGGCTGAAATTGTTGTAGTTGATTCTGAGCAAAAGTAATTATATCGGTCGCAGCAGTTTGAACGCAATTCCAAGTAGATGGTTCAAAAATTGCAGTTTTGAAGTCTTCCTGATTTATTTTTGTCCAACGGCTCTTAAATTTTTTGAAAATTATAATTTCAGGACCGCTGGATGGTCCAATAGCTGATACTACGACAGCTTCCAGTACGATTTCTAAGATGTGATGCCGACAAGGGAGCCAAATCAATTCTTTTTGCATTTTTTGTTCCAAAAGAATACAGGCTCCGTTTATTCGCCCAGTATTAGATGCCGTTGTGTCGAAGCACATACATCTTATTTTATCACGTAAGTTCCACGATGAAATTGTCTCGAAAATAGCAGACGCCATGGTTTCTCCTTTGCCATCTGGAAGCTTAGCAACGGCCAAGAGCTGGTCCACTCCTTTTCCAGATACCAAGATTGGTAGACGATCTACTACTTCATGCCCTGCTATGTCCTCGAGCATTTTTCCATCCCAGTGCACAGTTAGTGTAGTTTGGGGTTGGAAATCAGATTTTATTGATTCAGCAAGCTGCAGTCTATTATTCATTCTTTGGCAACGTATAGAGGAATAGCTTACGTTGTATTCTGATACATTACAGCCTAGACTTTTGAGTGTAGATGTCAAAACAACAGTTGCTTTCCGGTCGCTCAATTTAGCGACATCGAGACTAGTTGCTAAATTAGAATCTAGGATTGTTTTTCGGCCTCGTTTCCTTGGTATCGAAAAATCTTTGCTTGAAGAAGGTCCTGGCTTCGGAGAATTAGGACGACTTTGACTCATGTCACTATCACTCCTGTCCTCTGTAGAAGAAGTAGCTGAAGATGACAATAAATCGTATTTCTCAGTTAGTCTATTTATTGCTTCTTTTTTCTTTCATTTTTTCCAACTTAACTTCTTTTTCTAATTGTTTATCAAGTTTTCTAGCATACTGTTTATCAATCTTACCGATTCGTTCAAGACGGTTCATTTTTCTTTGGTTCAAAAGAAATTGCTTATCTTCGTCAATATTCATTATATTTAGAGCATTAGAGTGAGCTATATCAAACAGAACATTTAAATTTGATTGCCACTTGTTTTCTTTTTCTTTGATTGTTGCTGAACGCTTTGCCTTATTTTCTTTATTTTTTTTTTAAATTCTGCCATTCCTTGAAATATTTGAGTATTTTTGTGATAACATGTTGCTTTTCCTTGGTGGGAATACTTGCTTTTTCCCATATTGCCATCACACCACCAGCAGTTAATGACGCTGATTCTCTATTTACTTTTTTCATTACATTTTTATAGTGAAAAAATAAAATCATTACTTCTTGCACTGAGGGTAATCTTGTTTGCACTAATTCTGAGCAAGTGTGTCCGATTAACCATATTTCATCACGAGCGAACACAACCACTTTGGATTTCAATGATTTTATCTCTGGGTAAGAAGCAGGATTGTTTATGTTGTAAATATCAGTCCAGCTAACTAAAGCTGGGGAATGTCATACGCATAAAATGTCTTTTTTCTCCCCCCCCCCTTCTGCAGTGGGAGGTGCTCAATTTATTGGTACTTGCTTGATATAGGGGTGGCCGGAAGTAGAGAAGAGAAGGAAACGCGTAGACCCAAAAGGGTGTTATTGCAGTTAATTTTTAAACTTCGAGAGTTGGTAGCGACCCCTAAATATCAATAAAAAATTCTGAAATTAATAACCAATTCATATTTTAGTAGATAGAATGATATTATGGGTTGAGAGTGAAAAAAATAAAAACTTGAATTTTATGAATCACCCTAATATATATATAATAAATAATCAATTAAATAATTAAGCTGTAATTTGCCATTATATTTTAAAAGTGTAAAAAATGTACACCATAAAGACTAAATTTAATAACCGATAAACAATCTATATTAGATCCTAATTAGCATTCTTGAATTTTTTTGCTACGTCAGAAAAATTCACTTTTTTACAAATAGATTCAATTATGAAATAAAACAACAGCTTTAAAAAGGTAATACCTAAATCACTGTTTAATAACAGTTGGCAATACGGCAAACACTGATAGAATAATACAAACTATCAGTAACAGTATATTATAGACTTACTTAATAAAGTGCGAAATCTTTTTTGTTCTCAAATACCGAATCTCAGCTGGGATACGCCCGGTGTACAGATAAATTAAGACTAATGAAACAAAAGTTTCGTAGCACAGCCACTTCGGACACTTTTAATGTCAATCTGACAGCTGCACAGTCCCTGACGTCGAAAATCAATTGTTTGTTCCGCCTTTTCACTACCGGATAGCATACTTCGTAAGTAGTGGAATTCTATACAGAGTGTGGAGCCAAGGCGTTAATGTAGAGTACTGCAGTTGAGTTTTCACTAATGGACTGCAAAGGGAAAGTTTGCCATATAGCTTTTTTTTTTTTTTTTACATATTATACAACTTATTATCCAGCTGTTTGTTGGAACACTGAATATCTATATGGGAGATAAAAATAAACGAGCTGTAACCGAAGATTTTTACTGCTGGTTCAAAACTTATAGACAAGGAATGTGTGCGAATCATAATAAAAACTGTTTATATATTTAACCTTACCCTAGTAGCACAATTAGTCCAAAAGACGTTTAAAACACGTTTTTTAACGTCTAAAAACGTGTTTCCAACGTAATTTAAACGTTTTTTGAACTAGTTGTGCTACTAGAGTATTAGGTACCTTGTACCTTAAGTGAAAAAAACACTTTAATTATTCCTCCACGTCTATAAAATACTAGCATAGACATGTATCGGTTTTTAAGAGTAATTTTATACATAGATAGCAAAGATGCATGAAAATATCGGACATTGCCTGCAGATGTCTTACTGTTGCCATTACTGTCAAAATTGATTGAAATCTAAATCATAATCTTGGTATGTGATTTGTTTACTTCAGAAAAAAAAATAGTTAGCAAACAGTTTTGACCCGAAAATAATTACTTGAATGGTATTGAAAACATGCTAACAAATAATTTGAATACTAAAATTTCAAAATAAATGCCAAAAAAAAGTAGAGTTAAGGCTCAGTGTACCGCATATGGAACTGAAATAAAAAGCGATTTTCTATAAAAATATTTTGTTGTTATTATTTTTTTCCAGCTTCTAACAATTAACATCATCACATATATTTATTTCAGACACAGAAAAAATCAAGCCTTGTAAGATTAAAGCGTATTTTAGGCAACTGGTCATCATTGCTATGATTTCAGAGGGTAATATGGAGTAAAATGGGTAGTATTACTTCTTTATCAAAAATATAAATAAATTGTTTTTAAATATTTTCTTCTTTTTAGCCTGTCTTTTCTGATATTAACTGGTAAGATTTATACTCATTAAAAAGTTTTTTGTAATCGCATTTGGAAAGAAAATGTTAGCTGTTATTTGTTTACTGAATCCATGCCCTTTTCTTCTGTCTCCAAAATATTTTCAAGAAACTAATGCATTCCTTAAAGTTTGAGAGGCTATGTTACTAATTTTAGTTTAGAAACGGTCACGAGAACTTAGAAAAAATGTTTAATTTTTTTCAAATATTTTTATTTCTATTTATGATTTAGTATGGCGTGCTAAAATGAATATACAATTAGACTTAGTTAATATTATGTTTCTAAATGCTTTTAATATTTTTAAAGGCATAAATGTCGCTTACTGATGTATGAAAATATAGGATTAAAAATGATTTTAAACAAAATATTTATATTTTAGATGAAAAAGAAATGCCTTCTCGTTTTTCTCAACTTAATCCTAAAACAATGTTATGTCGGAATATAATGTTTCTCTAGAGCCTAATCTAATACAGAGCCTACCGTTGTCATTAGATATTTTAATTTCAATAATTTGTTAATCATGATAGGAAATAAATAAACTTTAATAAATTATTATTTTTGTGTTTTTTAATCTATTAACCATCATTTTTTTAAATATATTAACCATCTATTACGCCACCTTTTTGGAAAAAACAATTCTTAAAAAGATCTAATTATTTGAATTCAAAACGAATACAGCTAGATAAAATTTCTTCAGGTGTGAAGGGGATGAATACACTACATAAAGTACCACAAGAAAGTTTCATGTTTAGCATTATTGGTAACAAAAAACTGCGAATGAATAAAAAGGTCCTGTTTCAATTTCCCATTCTACCCAAAATCCATTTTACCCAATCTTACCCTATATTATTTCGAATTTTCCAACCTTCTACAATTTCAGAATCTGGCATAAAACTTAAAGCGTTTATTATATCTTCGCATATATATGCAGATAAACAGAATACTTATTTAAAAAATATCCTAAATTTATCCGAGAATAGCTATTTGTATTAACACCCATAGAATTCTGCCCTTTAGCTACAAGCAAGAATTTTGCCTCCAATGCATACAAGAGTAGAAAATAACTCTACTTGGAAAATGTCTGGTGAAGATTAATAAGTTCTAAATTATGTATGTGTATTAAGTAAAAGAATAATATGGATCAAACGTAAGAAATTTCCAATTTTCCTTGATCATTGTAAAAAGTTTTGTTTCAAGTTTAACAATAACACGCGAATAACCCTTGACTAAATAATGGGCAAACGTTGCGTAAAAAACATGGAAATAACTTGGTTAGAGTGTCAATATTATAATATTTAACTACTTATTTATCCAGAATTCGAAATGTATTTGAAAAAAAATCCAATTAGATTTTTCCGCTGTATTTCAACATTAATAAAATTGAAATATATTTCAATTGTGTGATTAAAGTTAAAATAGTTTGTAATTAAATTATCATCAAAATCTCGCTCATTTTTCCATCGTATTAAATAGGGAAGACCAGGATACCTTTTCAATGCAGAGAGGCTTCTAACTCGCTTTAATTAAGTAAGCCGCTACGCGGCACTACGGGATGAACTAGCTGAAGTAGTGACACACCACAGATTATATGCGAAAGTTTCAGTTCAGTAACTTCAAAAGAGTCAAAAAGAGTTTTCGTTCTGCATTATTTCGTTATGAGTAAACTTTCAGATCTTTATTCAGAATTAACGTACTATTATTAAGATTTCTTTTTTATATTGCTGGTAATAAAAAGAGGTTTCTTATTTTACGTAAAGATGCGTTTGTTTTGCATATAATTTACACTGCTACTCATCGAGGTAGAGCTCAAATATGGCTGAAAGCTCAAATATGGCGGCGGGGTAGGTTTTCCAACAGCTATGGGACAAGTATCTCGATAGACAACGTGCATTGGACTAAATCAGCTAGTCTTTTTTTATAAAAAATATTCTTATTGTGTATTGAAATAGGCCAAATAACTATTAATAACTGATACTCCTGTTAAAAGTCAGCTGAAAATTGAAATTGATTTATCTAAAAAGAATCAGGTAAAAAGAGGAGTGAAAAAACAAAAGGCAATCCTGGTAAGGAAGCTGCTTGGACTTTCATCTTCACATGTAAATGGCATTCAAATATCAGATTCTAAAAAAAATGGCATGGAATGTTGTCTAAGACGAGAAAAGGGTGGGCAAGATGCACGAAATACAAGAAATGGGCTCATGAACACTGGACCAAAGGAGATGTTGCATCTTTTTCTTGCGTTCACTGTGATTCAGATAATAATGTCTTTCGTTAAAATAAATAAATAAAATACGTCATTGTAAAATTGTTAGGTCACAGGTTTTGTAAAATCATTACATGCCATTTGTTTTTCATATCCTGTTGATTTCCCTATTACTCTGTTATTATCTTACCTACTATCATTATGCCTCCTTAGTTTACAATAAAAAATACATATTAAGCAATAAGAAAGGCTAATTTTCTGTGTTTTGCAATCTGAAGTATAGTTGCAGAATGACCCCCAGTACATTTTTTCGGTGGGCTGGAAAACTTGCCGTGCATACAGGGCACATTTTACAACTTAAGATGAACAGACTTAACCACTTGCTGTCAAAAAGTATTTTTACTTTTTTGAAAAAAAAATGTGTTAGTTTGTACTTAATGATATACGAAATATAATGATATCCTGTTCACCTCGGAAAAGGTGAAAATAAAAAATACAAAAATTGAATTAATGGAAGTTGGAAAATGTATCCATTTTTCCCCTACTGACAAATATGATTTAAATTATAAGCAATGACCTTTAAATAATCGCAAATGAATATTTTGAAACATTACATTGTAATGCTTGTGAAAGATAAAGCTATTGAAATAAATATCTTCAGTAAATGTAAAATTGTGTAATCAGTAAAATTTAAATAAATATCATCATGTGACCAGTATGAAAGAAAATTGCCAAATTTTAGTTTCCAATTCCATTTACTAAGTGTCGGAAGTACGTGGGGAAATATTTGTAATGACATCCAAAAACACTTTTTTATTGTCTTCTTTTAAAAAATTGATGATACACATACAATTCTGTTTTCTTGGTTTAAAACATTCCAATCTGCTCCGGGTGTTGTAAACAAATAAATAGATGATTGAAGTCATATGAAATCGATGGAGCATTGTTTCATCAATACTTAATTGATTAGTATTTGCATTGCCAAGGGGCTCTTTCTCAGTTGATACGTGTGCTCATTTATCTGATCAGCATCACTTTCTGCTCACGGGGCTAATTAATTCAAGACTTACAAATGGTAAATTTATTTAGCTGAGTGTTTTATGCTGTAATGGAGCGGCTTCAGAGCCTGCCTTGCAGAGGTAAGTATTTAATTAACGTTTATTTGAAAACAACATCGAAAGCAAAAGCAACCGTGCTTAAAAAGTACCTTAGTTTCCGTTTTTTGGAATGAGAATTGAGATTTTCTTTTTCGGTGGGGGGGGGGGGAGATATACTTAAAGTATTTTGTTAGAAAATGTTTCATTACAGATATGTTTGGAATGATTCGCTTCCTATTTTGAAATTAAATTTTTCCAGATATTTCTCCTTAGATTAGGGGAAGGGTGCCTAAAAAGATTCCTTTTTAGGTCCTAAAAAGATTTCTTTAAGGCCAAAGTTTATTCAAATATTTAGTGTAAAACACATAAATATTTGAATAAAACTTTGGCCTTTTGCTGGTAGGTTATGCAATATATCTTTCATTATAAAGATATTTTAATAATATTTTAAACCCACCCTGAGCAATTTAAAAAAATCAATTTTGAAAAAGTGTCTGAAAGATCATTTTACCCTAACCCAATGGCATAATGATCCTTAGTTTGAAAATAATTGTACAGTGTTTTTACTGTCAAAATAAAAGATATGAAAGTCATTATGATTACACATGATGAAGTAAAATAAGTTTCACAATCAGATAGTATGCACAGTTCATTTTATAAAAATTTCAAAATAAAAAAAGTGTCCCAGATACAATATGGACTACAATAAAAGCAGAAATGAACTGAATAATTTTTTTTCCGCCACTTTCGAAAACTTGAAATATTTGAGTACATATTGCAAAAATACACATGATCATCATTCTTAGGTATCCTAGCGCATGCATGCATCATTCACCCACCTAGGCATTTGGGACACTGGATCTAACTTAAATAATAATCTAAAAAATATACTCCATCAAGTAAAACAAGCCATATTTCTGTACATGAAAGCCTTTTTATCTAAATAAATAGGAAAGTTAGTGCTTACCTTATGACACATATTATAAGATCCAATTTTTCAAATAATTCTATTTAGATGCTTAATACTTTGAAAGATAATTTAAAGTTCCACCATTGCTTCTTCCTCACTTGGCACAACTAGTATATGTGTTACCCTGTAGATCGCGCTACTTGTATGAAAGAGAACGTTTATGGATGATATGTGGGTCGTTTTACCCGCAGGGATCATTTTAGGACAACTTCCTCTAAATATGAACTCATGCAGAAAACAAAAACGTGCATGAAAAATGGTATAAAATTTTTGAAGCTGTATCTGCTTAATAGACGAAATGCTAATTCAACAGAAAACGAAGTTTCCTTGCCAGAAATATTAACTGTGCAGCTCATTTCGACTCTGCAAGCATTTTGCACACACTAATATACCGAATAAATAAGTATAAGACAAAATAAGAAGACAGAGGGAAAAGCTCTTAATATCGATTTTAAACATTTTCCATCACGATTTTATTTGCCCGTACATATCTATTTGCTTAGCGAATGTTGCTGTTGTTACTAATGCACTCTGCAAACTACAGAATGACGCCAGATCTTCTAAATAGGACGGCAATGACCGAAAGAAGAGGCTTGCATGTTATAGAGACCAGTGGGAGGAAGACTGACTTAGATCGAGGTCTTCTAATTTTGAGCCAAATCCCGATGAGAGACCATCACCTAAATTTGCACCTTAGAGATATCGTTTGATTATGGAGAACATTGGATCCACGACAGAGTATTCGTGCACCAGCCCCCTTTAGCGGATTTAACAAGCATGTACTCCGCATGTTTCTATATTGATTGGCGACATTATGACTTCACACAGATCGCGAAGTCCATCATCATCTTGGTGATATATCTGGGTTACTTGATTAAATTTTGGTGACCGCTTTAACCTACAAGTAAATATTATTATTTAATTTTTGGACTAGTTAATATAGAAAGCATGTGTTTCTAGATAAAATAATATAAATAAATTATTTTCGATTTTTAAACAACAACAAAGAAATAGATTTTTATAATTGACACCAAAAACCTACATACGAAATTTTACAAAAATTGATCGTGCTTTTTTTTTTTTTTTTTAATTTGCAACCCTTAGGTTGTGGTGTAATTGCTGGCACTACTGCATAATGTGCAGATAAAAGTAACTTTTATTTTCACCGTGAGATTTATGTACAGTAACTGTGAAGCTATAGTTGTATAAAATTATGACATAACTTTTACCAGAAAAACAAATGATGCGTCGAATAATTTCAACTAACAACAATCCTTTAAATGAATAATAATGCTGCTTAAGTTACAAAAATCGGAATTAATTTGAGGATATCTACTTAGAGAATAATAATAGAGAGCAAGAAATGGCTTTCTTCCAGTTAAAAAATTATCGCACTAGTGACTATTTTATACTTCACTGATATTCCAAAATCTTTCATCTTTGAATTGAAGAGGCTATGAGGATAACGATGCTATAAATAACTCAAACACAACAAGATCATTACCCAGTGATACAAACATCAGTATGAGGAACGAAATACGTAATGAAATTCCTAAGGACAAAGGAAAAAACCTCATTGTTATCGAATGGAACAGCATCAGCAAAGGAAAAAAAAATAGATTAAATAATAGAATTTTTTATCCCTCACAAGATAGAAGGAACGGATTGGTTAGATTTAATCTTAGAAACCTGCAAAAGAAAAAAAAATAAACGCAGTTAGAACTTTTATACATCGCAAAGATTGCGAGTATAAAAAAGGAACAATAACAATAGTGTGAAAATAATTTTTATACATTAGATCTTACATAAACTAAGTATGTGTAATAGTATGCTTAGCATGACAATTATCGTAATTACCAGAAAAAAACTATATTTATGCATATACATATATATACATTAAATACAAACAAATATGACATTAATATCTAAATACAACTCATATTTCCAAAACTCCTTGATTGTATTATTTTTACTTAATTTTATTTATTTACTAGCTGAAGTACCCGTTCTTCGCACGGGAATGAATGGACTTTTTTATATTAATATTTGTTGTGATTAATATTTATTGTAATAAAGAGATATAGCAAAATGGATATCGCGTTATATTGTGTTCAATAATCATGCATACCGAATTTCAAGGCAATCGTTTTTACGGTGCAGAAGGCGATGTGGCGTAGCGCAATCTAGTGGCGAGTTTTAGCAAAACGGATACGGCGAAAATATTCTTCGCATTCAGATATCGATGTATACGAATTTTCATGACGATCGGCTGAATAGTCCTGAAGTTCATGTGTTGACGCGACATCTAGTGTCAAGTTATAGGAAAATGGATCGTGCCAAACACTTCCCCGTGTTCAAATAGCTATGTATACTGATTTTCATAGCGACCGTTTGAATGGTCAAAAATTTGGCCTGCTGCAGCGTCATCTAGTGGCGAGTTAAAATAATAATGCATTGCAGTGCCATCTAGTGGTGAGTAACATCAAAAGTAACACAGTTAGAATATGTTCTTCGTTCTCAAATGTGTAAGTATAAAAAATTTTATGCCGATCAGTCGAACGGAATAGAAGTTGATGCGTTGCAGCGCTATTTAGCGGTAAGTTACAGCAAATGGATAGTGAAAAATATTCTCTGTGTTCTAATATTCGCGTGTACCAAATTTCATCGAAATTGGTTGGACGATATTCGCACAGCAAACGGCTAAACGGAATAGAATTCGACGTTCTGCTGCGCCACCTAGTGGAAAGTTAGAGGAAAACGGATAGCATAAAAACCTTCTCCATGATAAAAGACTTAGGTGAACCAAATTTCATCTTGCAACGGTGCTCAACGGTGCTGGAGTTTTTCAACCTCCTACACACATACCAACATTCATTTTTATCTATAACCAGTCTTATTATACGTATATACCAGTCTCAAGTAAAATCCAGTTTCAAATCTAAGCCTCGCCAAAGTGCCAGCATACACCATTTTGCAAGTGTTTTTTCAGGGAATCATTCGAAGCATTGACTTAGCAGCAATCAAAATGGGAAATGGTTCGACCGCCAGGCATTTATTTGAAAAGTGGAATCCCTTAATACAGCCGCATTTTTAAAATTATCAACTATAACATGTTTTATTCATCGTTACCTCGATGTACTAAATGCGAAGATTTCAATTTTCTGAAATTTGGCGGATTTCCCCCAAGTTAAATCAATGTACTCAATTGGCGAGAATTCTGAAGCTACATCGCTTGAAATGCCCTAATAACTGCATTATTTCTGCACGGATAGTTAAAATTTAATGCTGTATTCTAAGAAAACCTATACACTTGTTTTCAAAAATGCTCTCAGTAAATTAAGCTCTCAGTAAATTGCGCCAAAAAGCCTAAAACTGTGCAAACCGTTAGAACTCACTTTCTAAAAATCGGCCTATCAACCATTTTATTTTTCGCCAAACTAAAAAAAATTACATATTAGTCTCGGATATCTTCGATCCTCATTGTTTTGCGTATAAAACATTTCATTCCTGCTCTCATTTCTTATGCGCACACTATATTATAATTAAAAAAATAACCTTACAAATATAAACTAAAAAAATCATTATTATTCTTTTATTTGTACTTTAAGAATTTAAAACATTTTATTCGGCAAAATGGCCACACATGGCAACCAAGATGCTTAATTCACACACTTTTTTGACTACAGGGGTTAATATTACGTAAAGCTTTCTGCGTGGAGAATATAAAAAATCTCTTAAATTCCGGGAACGGAAATTAAGAGAACCATTCAGGAGGAAAACGTTTTTAAGTGGAGTTTCAAAGTTTTAAAGTGGACTATCATTTATTCTAAATTATTTTACATATCTGTGTAAAATTTCAGGCTGACAGGTCCATTTTTGTGGAATTGTATACTACCCAAATCAACAAATTGACAAACAGAATTTCATTTTTATTTATAAGATAACCTACGCTTGTTTTTAAAAATACCCTCTCATTAAATTGCGCCAAGCGCTAGAATCATAGAAAATCTGACACACTTTCAGATTTTTAAATACGCACTAAAGTGCTATATATAAAAAGAGTTATAATCCATGGGTCTTCCCTATTTTCGTTCCTTCTTTCATTAAGTTGGAAAGTGTATCATTATTCATGAGTGTGATTAAACAAAATTAAAATTGATATTTCTAACATTCTTTTTTCTGGATATAATACATTAGATGCAGAAAAGCTGCTCAGAAAAATGCACAATTCCAACTGAATGAAAATTTCAAAAACTTATACGCTGGTATATTCATAACCCAAATAGCAGACGATTAAATTAAGATAAATAGCGCCAAGCGTTAGAATCCTCCTCAAAATCGCACATCAACTCCTTTTATTTTTCGCCCAATTAAAAAGTTGCACATTTATTTTCGGAAAATTTCCAAATTCTTTTTTTCTTTTGAGTATAAATCATTTCATTCCCGCTCTGATTTCACATGCACACGATATTTTAATTTAAAAACAACCTTACAAATAATCTAGACAAAATAAAAATTCTTTTATTTTTACTTCAAGAGTCTTGAATCATTTAATGAACTGCCGAATGTGGCCGAATGTGGCAACCTAGATAAGCTTAATCGTCGCATAATGCACTGTGGGGTTACAATTACGAAATGGCGGAAAGCAAAAATTAGCCTTTTGCGATACGTTTTTATCGATATTTCCTATAATAGTTCGAATTTTGAAAAAATCGCTTCGAGGTGTGTCGGGACCTCTCATGGAGAATTTCCGTTCAAAATTTGGTAGGTCTACGATCACCCGTTTGCGAGCTACGCGAGACACAGACAAACAAACTAACAGTTTACACACATTTTTTTATTAATATAGATACCAGTCTCAAATAAAATCCAGTTTCAAATCTAAGCCTCGCAAAAGTGCCAACATACACCATTTTGCAAGAGTTTTTTCAGGGAATCATTCGAAGCATTGACTTAGCAGCAATCAAAATGGGAAATGGTTCGACCGCCAGGCATTTATTTGAAAAGTGGGATCCCTTAATACAGCCGCATTTTTTAAATTATCAACTATATAACGTGTTTTATTCATCGTTACTCCAATGTACTATATGCGAAGATTTCAATTATCTTAAATTTGGCGGAATTCCCCCAACTTAAATCAATGCATTCAATTGGCGAGAATGCTGAAGATAGATCGCTTGAAATCCCTTAATAACTGCATTATTTCCGCACGGATCATTAAAATTTAACGCTGTATTCTAATAAAACCTTTGCACTTGTTTTCAAAAATCCGTTTCCTTAAGCTCTCAGTAAATTGCGCCAAGCCGAAATCTGTGCAAACCGCTTGAGCCATTTTATTTTTTCGCCAAACTAAAAAATTTTAACATATTAGCCTCGGAAATCTTCAATTCTTATTGTTTTGCGTATAAAACATTTCATTCCTGCTCCGATTTCCCATGCACACGATATTATAATTAAAAAATATATAACCTTACGAATATAAACTAACAAAAAAAAATCATTATTATTCTGTTATTTTTACTTTGAGAATTTAAAACATTTTATTCGGCAAAATCGCCACACATGGCAACCACGATCTTTATTTCACACTTTTTTGACTACAGGGGTTATAATTACGGAAAGCTTTTTGCGTGGAGAACATAAAAAAATCCCTTAAATTCTGGGAACGGGTGGACTTTCAAATTTTTAAAGTGGACTATAATTTATTCTATATTATTTTACATATCTGTGCAAAATTTCAGGCTGATAGGTCCATTTTTGTGGATTTGTATACAACTCAAACAAACAAACAAACAAACAAACAAACAAACAAACAAACAGAATTTCATTTTTATTTATAAGGATTTCTCATTCTACAATTTCGTTTTCTGGATAAGTTTTTTTGACAAAAACGTGTAGACATGGTGTCATTATACTACTTGTTGTTACGATTTTTCAGGGTATTCTGATCTTCTGTGGTTTAAATAAAATTCATAATTTATGCGTTAAATTAATAAAATCTGCATTTTGTTGCATGTAAATCGATTAACTGGTACGTGAAGTAGAAATCTTTGCGTTTACCATAGAAAAACGTGGCATTTGGCGGTTTTTCGCCAAATATTGTCGATATCGATTGGCTGACTTTATTTTTGAGCACTCATTTGGCGGCAGATTTGGCGATATTTCTCCCAAAAGTCTTCAAGCTTTGCAACATTTGGCGTGATTTTATTAATGGAATCTGTAATCAGGGTGCGAATTGACGGGGGGAATGCCGGGGATCGTCCCCGGCTGAAGAATGTAATATCCCTGGCTGAGAAATATTAATTGATCCCTGCCGGGGATATTATATTTATTCCCTGCTGGAGAGATATTAAATTTCCCCAGAAGTTCAACAGTACCTAACGACTCTTAAGTACTGAGAACAGAAATTCTGCTTTTGCTTACTAAACAAAGGAGGAAGGTACAGACATCCCTTTGAAATAGATATATACACAAGCCTGATATAGCTTCTCATTCTGTAACTAGGATCGGGTTTGAAAGAAAGACTGCGAAATGAAGGAACAAGCACTGCTAATTCCAATAAATTAGACATAATTTTAAAGTTCCGTTTTTGTAAAATTGCCTTCGTTAGTGACATAGAAAAGGCTTTTCGTCAAATATAGGTATCTGAAGAGGATATAGATTTTCTGAGATTTCTTTGGCTAAACGATTTAGGTAAAGACCAATCCAGTAATAAATTGAAAATGTTTAGAATGACAAGAGTAAACTTTAGGGTAATATGCATCTCTTTTCTGCTCAGTGCCACAAATGAGAAGTATATAAAATCATATGAAAATGAATTTTCTGAGTCATATGGAATGCTTAACAATTTATACGTGGATGATTTGATTTATGGTGCTGATTCTGTAGATGGGGCTTATAAACTGTCAATCGGTGGCTATAAGATAATGGCAAAAGCTAAGATGGAACTTCGTAAATGGGAAACTAATGCAAACAGTTTGAGACAGCTTTGGAGTGACTATGGTTTGGACGTCCAGTCTTCCAGCAGGAATATAATATCCTTAAAAATATTTGGACTGATATGTGATAACTATGAAGCTAAACGTAAATTAGGACGATTGGTGGATGAATCGAACAGTAGGGTAAAGACCAAAAGAGCGGTTTTGAATTTTGTTGTCAAGATATTTGATCCTTTGGCTCTGGTGACACTATTTACTATTAGAACTAAAATTTTGCTCCAGGAACTCTGGGAACGTGGATTAAAGTGGGATGATAAATTACCTCCCGATCTGCAAGACCATTTTGGGTAGACGGGGTAATGAAGTCAAGGATTTGGAAGATATTTTGATTCCACTCCGTTATATCCATGATTTTTCGCGAGGACAGTTCCAGATATGTATATTTGCGGAATATATTGTTAAGGCATATGGTGCTATAGAATATTTAAGATATTCGGTTACAGGAAATTTTAAAACTCGTTTTGTTCTTTCTAAAGAGAGAGTAGCACCCTTTAAAAGGCTTACTCTACTTCGACTTGAGCTCATGGTAAAGTGATTGCAGCCAGAATTGCCGAGTAAATGAGAAATGTTTTCTTACTGAAATCTAACTACGCGTTTTTATGGTCAGATTCGCAGATTTGCCTTCACTGGATCAAAAACACCGCAAAAATGTGAAAGCCATTTGTCTGTAATCGAGTCACTGAAAGCCAGGAAAAAACGGTTCAGGAGAACTGGAATTTTTGTAAAAGTATAGATAATTCAGCAGATAAATTGACGAAAGGAATGAGCCCACAATCTTTAAGAGTTGATAAACAATATTGGAGAGGTCTGCCTTGGTTATGTCAGTTTTGGTTCATAAAAAAAGTGTTCAGAATGATGCTGTATTGAATGTAGTGCAGGAATCAGGCATCGAAGATTTTATGAGGAAGTTTCCTTCATGGAACAAACTACGACAGGTAACCGCTTGGTGTCGGCGATTTCAAAGGAAGCCTTCTACTTTTCACGCTAAATTTTTAACAACGAACATATTAAATAATTCAACTAATCTATACTATTAAAATCTGTGCGCGTCTGTCTGTGTGTGTGTAGCATCATCTCCTCCTAAACGGCTGGGAGTTGAGTTTCGAACGAGGTATCCACGAATTCGGAAAATTTCGAGAAAGAACCTCCGCTAATTTAAATTTCGAAATTAGAATTAGTTTAGGAGATATTGATAAAAAAAAACCCATCAAAAACGCTAATTTTTGCTCTCCGCAATTCCGTGATTGTAACCCCTGTAGTCAAAAAAGTGAGAAATAAGCATCGAGGTTGCCATGTTTGGCTATTTTATTAAATTATTTAGACTCCTGCAGTAAAAATAAAAGAATAATGATTCTTTTCTGTTTAGATTATTTACAAAGTTATTTTTTAATTAAAATATTGCGTTCATGTTAAATCAGAGCAGGAATTCAATGTTTTTTACGTGTGAAAGAATAAGGGATTGAGAGATTTCCGAGACTAATATGTATATTTTTTAGTTTGGCGAAAAAAAAAATGGCTGATTTGGCGATTTTGAGAAAGTGGTAGGTTCTACCGATTTGCACAGTTTTGGGCTTGGCGCAAATTACTGAGAGCGTAACGAAATAGTATTTTTAATAACAAGTATAAGTTTTACGGCGCTATACTTCGATGTTTCATATAGAAATAATGCAGTTATTACAGCGATTTTAAACGATCGATAGAATTTTCACCAAATTAAATAAACTGATTTAAGTTAGAGGAATTCCGCCAAATTTCAGAAAATTGAAATTCTCGCATTTTGTACATGGTAGTTAACGGTGATTAAAACCCGTTATAGTTAATAATAATTTAAATAACTCTACTTATCAATAATATGCCTGCATTAAATTTTGCCGATCGAATCATATAAATGATAGATAATTATTTCCCATTTTGATTGCTGTTAAATCAATGCTTCGAATGATTCCCTGAAAACAAAAAAATCTCGCAAAATGGTGTATGTTGGCATTTAGGCGATCGAAGTACTGTGTAATAAATAATTGATTCTTATTTGTTAAAGCAGCACTACGGAAGTTTCTTTTACTAGAAGCTGTTAGAAAGGCGTAATTAATACTGTCTAATATATTTTTTGTTTTACGAATTGAAATGTTTGTTGATTCCTACTTTAGTACATTTCTTAGCAAAGTTGGCGAAAAATATTCAAATGTAGTGCAACTCTGTACATATTATTAATTCCATTCCACAACTGAGATGAGCCGATGTCACTAGCGTATGCATAGATATTTTTTTTTTAATTCCGCCAAACAGAGTATTGCATATTGCCTTTAGTGTCAAGTTTAATTTGTGGTTTGAGCTATTTGCCATCGACTGGCGGTGTTAATTTAGCCAATATGGCAGTTCTAGCAAAGTAAACATGAATAACTCATTTCATGTTCTATTTTTAACATTGCTATAGTTTCCGTAGCAACGGAATCCATTGTTGCCACTTAAGTTGTTAAATTTTACAATTATGTGAAACCACTCATTTCTACAGCTTTTAAGACTCGAAAAAGTGAAAGCGCATCAAACGTGAAATAAATAGAACTAACTGTAACAGACTTGCTCTTTAAAAATAATCGAAGTTTTCATGCAATTCTACATATCTTTAATTTTATTTCCTACGAGTGTGGATGTCATTTTTTATGTCATTTTTATTGTTTTGCTGGCAGATTATCCGGAGCAGCACATACCCTCTAATGTATTTGCTCCTCCGGAAGCAAGGGCGTATGTCCGGCGCGTATTTGTGTAACCCCATTGTGTTAATCAGAATTTTCTGGTGTCACATTTTTTAGACAATTTTTTTACCGATGAGATTCTGATCCTTAAGTATATTGATTCAGCAGGAGTAGCCAGAAAATTTTCATGGGAATGTTACGACTACTGCAACTCACATATATGTACACGTGTGTGCGATAAGGGAGTGACGAATGTACATTTTGTATGGCAAAAAACTCCGCTTGGGGGGTTGTGATCCCCTATCCACCCCCATTGGCTGATTCGCGCTCCGTAAAAATGCAATGATGTTTGGTGTTGCCATTCAAAAGGAATGTTAATTACAGGAGCTAAGGCGTCATAATATCAGAACATATGTCTCATTTCACCGTGCTGTACAGGTCTCTTTTAACGTGTTACACGAAAACGATCGTAATGTTTTCATCGTGTTCTAAGAATTCGTGTTGTAGACCCATGTTATAAAGGGGTCAACTAATCTGTAAAAAATGAAAACTGAAATTAGTTATTTATTTAGGGCGAATTGACAGTGAGATAAACGTCACTTTTATGTAATAGGTGTGATACTGCATTACGAGTTCAATAAGGGTAATAAGTTTTTTCTCAGAAGTTACATCACGAACGTTTTCAGTTACAAAAGCGACATGATTTTCACCGGAGAAGGTACAATTTTGGCTTTTAAACGTAAATGATGCATCCATTGTTTCATGTAGGGATTTTAATTTAGGTAAAATTTAATAAAGTCGTGTGTAACATAACTGCCCTAATGCAGTGTCCACGCTCTGAAAAATGCAAGATAAAATTATTGTCAACATCATGTAATGTTATTGTGTTGTAATGTTATGTGGTATATACTATATATTAATGCTATAAATTAAACCTCACAAAGAGAATTATATGATGTAGAAATCGGGCATTTTTCGAAAGAGTTTTGTCTGCATACCATAAAGTTCTTTCTTTTTTGATCGCCAGTCACATTGACGTAGTTTTTGTGTCATGTTGCAATCGTCTAAAATTTGCACTCATGACGTCAACTTTTAGTCACGATTCAAGTATTTTTTTACGTTTTGAGATTCCGAATGACTGGGCTTAATTCGAATTATATATGTTTAAGGAAAATATGTGTTTCCCACCGTGCGGAGAACGGGTACGCAGCTAGTGTAATATTAAAAGCCGTTCAGTGCCAACACTTATCTGATGAAATCAAGTGCTAGGTCTCAAGAAAGCCCATAAGTAGAAACAGCAAAATCATATCATTGAATCCATTTTTGGACGATAATAGAATACTGAGGGTAGGAGGGCGGCTAAAGAACTCTGAAATTTTGGAAAATCAAAAACATCTGATTATCGTACAGAAAAATGATTATGTTACAAGCTTATTTGTAAGATATTATCATGAAAATCATTTACACGGTGAACTCTGGGAATCTGCCGTAAAGTCGATGAAGTACCACCTTAATAGGGTTGTGGGTGCACAAGTTCTTATAGATGAGGAGTTCTTGACGATTCTTCATCAGGTTAAAGCTTGTTTAAATTCCCGACCTCTAACACCCGTATCTGCCGATCCGTCGGATTTGAGTGCATTTATACCCGGACACTTCATCATTGGAGCCCCTTTGACAGCTGTACCCGTATAGAATTTAACCGATTAAAAAAATACCAATATTAAGACGATGGTAGCTTGTTCAGCAAGTTCAGCTCCAAGGATTTTGGAAACGTTGCTCATCTGATTATTTGTCTCAATTTCAGCAAAGATCTAAGTGGAAGACTCCTCAAGTGGGCATTGCAGTTGAAGATTTATGTTTGATTATACAGGATAACTTACCTCCAACTAAATGGAAGCTTGGTCGTGTGCTTGAGGTTTTCCCTGGATCGGACAACAGAGTTCGCGGTATGAGACTTAAAACAACTTCTGGTGAACTAACACGTCCTACTACAAAACCTTCCAAGCTCCCTATCCTGAACTCAATTTGAACTGAAGTTTTAACTATTTATAAAATTTTTAAATTTTCAAGTTGCCTTTTGATGGCTGTGTTTTAAACTAACTACGAGTTAAGATGATTGTTATATTTTATTGATTGTTAATTAATCTATTAATTATTCTTTTGTAATTTTCAGTTTTCTTGAACCATTTGTTCATGGTGAGGGAGGATGTTTCGTCCTTCGCTGATTAGCATATTCACATTGTGTTTGCGGCTTGGGTAAATACCGACCTTGGCTTGGTTGGCGAGGTTGCTGCTTTGGCGTAGGATTAATGATCACTTTTTTTTTTTAAGTACAGCTTACGAATTGACCATTCATGCTTCGGTAGAAATTGAATCGGTGAGTGCAGAAACAACCTCAGTCACAAAAAGGAAATTTTTTTCAGGAGAGAGAAAAAACTTCATAAAACTTCATAAATTAGGTAATATTTGTATGACAGAAACATAAATGCATGTTATGACAGAGGAAAAAAGTAAGTTTAAATATTTGAAAATTTGGAGGAATTATGAAGTTTTTTCTCTCCCCTGAAAATAATTTCCTTTTTGTGACTGAGGTGGATTCTGCACTCACCGATTCAATTGATGCGTGAATTTGAAGTTGATTATGGTATGTGATAACGTCTGGCTTTTGTGAGAAGATATTTTTTCGTACCTGTCAGTT
This sequence comes from Cheiracanthium punctorium, assembly GCA_038373885.1. Classification (NCBI taxonomy): domain Eukaryota; kingdom Metazoa; phylum Arthropoda; class Arachnida; order Araneae; family Cheiracanthiidae; genus Cheiracanthium; species Cheiracanthium punctorium. The sequence continues at coordinate 143,733 of JAWZYV010019719.1, read as the reverse complement.
ATTGAATTAAATTGTTTTGTTTTAGAATGAATGAAAATTTATTTTCTGTCCCATCTTGAATTGTGTAAAATCAAACGCAAGTTGTGCGCTTTCAGCATGTGTTTATAAGTTTATCTTGTAATTTTGAATGAATAATCAGCTAATAATCACACTAAAAAAATGACACTGAATCTAGAAAATACAATTCCTGAGTCTATGTACTCCCTATAAATATACTACATCATAGAACGAGGCACTTCTGAACCCACTTACACAATTTTTATATCTCCTCTGGTATAAGATAACGTTTGTGACATTGCTATCTTATACCAGAGGAGAGATAGATGATGAATTTTTGGATGATGAAAATATTTGTAAATCGATGAGTACGCTAGCGGGTAGACTCACAAACGGTAATTCTAGTGCACGAGTGTACCGAACAATTATTTTTCGATACACAAACTAGTCATTCTGATGTGATTAGCTAGAATATTAAGGACTAGAAATTCTCGCCCACTTCGTCTATACCAGTTTTGTGAATCAACTACACACATAATTCTACTATCTATTCTAGTTTTTGGATACAGAAAACAGCTTATCTATTCATTCTAGATGAGGGCAGTATTTTTTGCTGCGTGCAATTAGAAATTACTTCAATTTATTGATTCTAATCGTTTTTTTTTATATTTTAACTCGAAGTGACAATAGTCACTTCCCATACTTCGTGTCATAAAGTGTCATACACTCACAGTGTCGTGTCAAACAGTGTCATACACTCTCTTTTGGCTTCGGAATGACATATATAAAAAATCAGCCGTGTATTAAAACCAATTTAGCTCGGAACGAATATGATTTTATTAAACAGCAGGTACTTTTGAGAACGAACCTTACCATTTCTACCCCATGTAACTCTTAAACATACAGGAACAATTTCGAATTTAAGTTTGTTGATCTTTAAATACGCGTATGCAAATCATTTGTTGTATAAAAATCTTGTTTCAAAAAATAAGGGACATTTCTAGTGATCAGAGGTTGAGGGGTCTGAGCTTTACGTGATTGATGAGTTCTTGATATTATACAATTTCTTGATATTTTGATGAGAAAGCTATCTGCAGTTTAAACTAATGCATACTAAGAGTTTTTTTCTTTCTATTGCTTCATTTTTGAAGTCTGATAAAAAGAGTAGTTGCGCAGTTATAGATACTATCTTATTAAGTATTTTTAAATTAGTTTTTTATATGAATGGTGACTAACACTTTTCAGAATATTGTCAATCATTACTTTTATGAACATTTTCAAACTTGATGATCTTTCACATTTTACACGCATGAATAAAATTATAAAATACTAGCTAAAGTACCCGTTCTTCGCACGGGAATGAATGGACTTTTTGATATTACGATTTGTGGGGATTACTATTTATTGTAATAAAGAGATATAGCAAAATGAATATCGCTTTATATTGTGTTCAATAACAATGCATACCGAATTTCAAGGCAATCGTTTGTACGGTGCAGAAGGCCATGCGGCGTAGCGCAATCTAGTGGAGAGTTTTAGCAAAACGGATAGGGCGGAAATATTCTTCGCATTCAGATATCGATGAATACGAAATTTCAGGACGATCGGCTGGACAGCCCTGACGACGCGACATCTAGTGACAAATTATATAGGAAAATGGATAGCACCAAACTCTTCCCCGTGTTCAAATATCTATGTATACCTATTTTCATAGCGATCAGTTGCACAGTCAAGAAGTGCAGCGCGATCTAGTGGTTAATTAAAGTAATGATTTGCTACAGTGCCGTCAAGTGGCGAGTTATAGCAAAATGGATAACGCCAAAGTATTCTCATTCTTCAAATAGCTATGTATACTGATTTTCATAGCGACCGTCTGAATGGTCAAGAATTTGGCCGGCTGCAGCGTCATCTAGTGGCGAGTTAAAACAATAATGCATTGCAGTGTCATCTAGTGGTGAGTAACATCAAAAGGAACGCAGTTAGAATATGTTCTTCGTGCTCAAATGTGTAAGTATAAAAAATTTTATGCCGATCGGTCGAACGGTATAGAAGTTGATGCGTTGCAGCGCCATTTAGCGACAAGTTACAGCAAAATAGATAGTGAAAAATATTCTCTGTGTTCTAATATTCGCGTGTACCAAATTTCATCGAAATCGGTTGGACGATATTCGCATATCAAACGGCTAAACGGAATAGAATTCAACGTTGTGCTGCGGCACCAAGTGGCAAGTTAAGGAAAACGGATAGCATAAAAACCTTCTCCATCATAAAAGACTTAGGTGAACCAAATTTCATCGTGCAACGGTGCTCAACGGTGCTGGAGTTTTTCAACCTCATAAACACATACCAACATTCATTTTTATCTATAACCAGTGTTATTATATATACCAGTCTCAAATAAAATCCAGTTTCAAATCTAAGCCTCGCCAAAGTGACAACATACGCCATTTTGCAAGAGTTTTTTCAGGAAATAGTTCGAAGCATTGGCTTAGCAGCAATCAATATGGGTAATGGTTCCGCCGCCAAATAGTAAAGCACACATTTATTTGAAAAGGAGAATCCCTTAATACAGCCGAATTTTTTTAAATTATCAACTATAACGTGTTTTATTCATCGTTACTCCGATGTACTAAATGAGAAGATTTCAATTTTCTGAAATTTGGCGAAATTCCCCCAACTTAAATCAATGTACTCAATTGGCGAGAATTCTGAAGATAGATCGCTTGAAACCCCTTAATATCTGCATTATTTATTCACGGATCATTAAAATTTAACGCTGTATTCTAATAAAACCTTTGCACTTTTTTTCAAAAATCTATTTCCTTAAGCTCTCAATAAATTGCGCAAAGCCGAAAGCTGTGCAAACCGCTAGAACTCACTTTCTCAAAATCAGCATTTGAGCCATTTTATTTTTTCGCCAAACTAAAAAAATTACATATTAGCCTCGGAAATCTTCAATTCTTATTGTTTTGCGTATAAAACATTTCATTACTGCTCTGATTTCCCATGCACACGATATTATAATAAAAAATTAATAATCTTACAAATATAAACTAACAAAAAAAAATCATTATTATTCTTTTATTTTTACTTTGAGAATTTAAAACATCTTATTCGGCAAAATCGCCACACATGGCAACCACGATCCTTATTTCACACTTTTTTCACTACAGGGGTTACAATTACGGAAAGCTTTTTGCGTGGAGAACATAAAAAAATCTCTTAAATTCCGGGAACGGGTGGACTTTCAAAGTTTTAAAGTGGACTATGATTTATTCTATATTATTTTACATATCTGTGCAAAATTTCAGGCTGATAGGTCCATTTTTGTGGATTTGTATACAACTCAAATTCACAAACAAACAAACAAATAAACAAACAAACAGAATTTCATTTTTATTTATAAGATTATAAAATAAATAAGATTTCGTTTTAGCAATCTTTAAAACATAAAGTGATGACAAGATTGAAAAAGTTGTTTGAATATAGGGTGTTCTGTTAATGAATTGACTCACTTTAAGAACTGAGAGTCACATAGTAAACGGCAGTTTCACAGCAACAGTTCACACCCCCTAAAAAAGTAATTATGAAGAAGTGAATGAACACAATGTTTTCGCTCTTACATAGCTGTAGAACTTTTACTTCTTTTTACGTATAACACCTCTATTTAAAGTTTGCCGATCCATTAACATATCACCCTGTACAAGAGGCTGGGGTAAACGCGACACCTTAAGAAAAAATATTTTTGCTTATACCGTAAAATAACTCAATTCTTCAAAGGGATTGCTTTGTTTTACAGGCTCATGGCACAACTACGCTGAAAAACTTAAATGGGGGTTTTGCGGTTTTTAATTAGGAATTTTGTGAAACAATACTCTATGGGATGATTACCTCGGTACCGGAGTAATTCCGCCGTAGTCTTATGTATATCTAAGCTAATGAATTCCACACACTCTCTGTAGAAGGCACTTTTAAGTGGTACAATAAATGCTACGCCAAAAACTATCTCATACGAAAATAAGAAATATTTTTAATAATAACTTTTCTTTTATAGAAATTTTGTTAAAAAGCTAAAACATATATTAAATATTCGTGGGGCTGTAGCTATGTAATTCATTTGCATAAATAGAATATTCTTATTGATTTTTTATTAAAATGGTACTTATTTTCTTTCAAAATAAAAAAGATAAACCGGGCTACCGACAGAAACTAAAATAAATAAATAAATAAATAAAAAATGGCTGGGCTTGTTCCGCCAGGGTGGTGGCATAACCCCGATAGGGCAGTATGACGAACCATCGTGATTCGCGACTAGTGAAGATACTTACATTACACATAAAAACTATTACAGAAATCTTACATAATGTTGTCCGAAATCGTAGTCACAATAATTATGGCTATAAAATGAAGGAGAAATATCTCGATTTATATTTAAGCTAAGAATTAAAACGAAACACTTGAAGACAGTATTTTGTGCTACTAAAAACACACTGCTTTGATTAGAGCCTTCAGCGACTACTGAGATAGTTTCTCATATTGGTCACTACGTTACAACAACTGTTGCGCCTTTACCGCCTTTGTTATTTTACTGCTTTGGATGGTGGCTTCATGACTCCGTATGGGGATATATTTTAAAATGGGTGAGCCAATTGCCCCGCCACCTTTTTATATGGCAATACACGAGATAAGCACACGGATTTTTTTAGTTCGAAAATCTCTATTAGGAAGCTTTTAACATGAAAAAATAGCAAGTTTAACAAAGGAAATGATGAAATTTAAATGTACAAGCGATTTCAACATTTATTTACTAGTTTTTAATAATTTGTTGTGCTTGAGCCATTTAGTTAAATTTGCCGTTTTGCAATCAAAACGTCATCTAGCGGACACACATTTTTTTAAAATTACTTGAACAACTCTTTTGTTCAGTACACATAACGAATTTGGTGGCAATCCTATCCCCCGTTTTAGCTGCAAGACCAAGGGCGGATTAAAGGGCGGTCGCCCCTCCGCCCCCCCCCCTCCCGAGAAAAAAGAAATTAATGTAAAAGATCCTATTTTACTTCCATAAAATGGATGTATATGTCAATTTTCTAACTAACCGCCCCCACCGACAAGCTACCCCCCCCCCCCCGACGAACTTCCAATAATCCGCCACTGTGCAAGACGCTGCTTACAGGGGAAGTTTAATTATAACCTTGTTTTTATACTATATACTATACGGGTGTATAATTTGAAGTTTATAAACAGTTCTTGTGAGATATTTTTTACAAGAAACTAGGCTATATTTTACCCCGCTCTCTCAAATTTTTCAATGCGTCATCTTCCATTCTGAGTACACTTCAATCATTATTTGCGGATTGGAAAACAGGCCGCGGAAAATTCCGTGCGAAGCCTCACTTCAACACCCGCAAGAGTTTATTATTTCAGTCCAGCTGATTGCAAGAGTAATTGCCGAATGGTTTATGTTTGCGTTAAAATTAATAGACGAAAAAAGGAGCTGGAACTTTTTTTTAAAGAACTCGGTAAAAATAATATGTTCGAGGGGAAGACAGATAGGGAGATTGGACGGGTGCACATTTTATTCTAACTCAAGCAGTTATCTACAGTAGCATGCTTATCGTACCAGATAAAATAACCAGTTATCTCCGAAAGAAGGAAAAAAAGAAAGATAGCGGAAATAATTTTTTATGAAAAAGTAGCAATGGGCAGTGTTTTTAATTAAAGTAATTAAAAAACTTTGTAAAAAACACACATAAGAAGTAAAAGGAAAGAGGATACGCGTTTCGTTCAAAAATTGTTTTGAACTTCTTCAGTCCAAGCCCTTCGACGTAAATAACACAGGGAACTGAAAACAGAAAAACAAGCAAGATGTTGCCACAAGGGGCAAAGAAAAGTCGAACAAAACCACGGAGAGGGGAGAAAAAAAATTAAAAAGGGGGATAAAAAGGAAAGGAAAGAAGCACAAAAAATACAGAAATAAAAAAGGAATAAAGAAAAATAATAAAAAAGGGAACACACAAGTACAAACACACACACAAAAAAAGAGAAAACAGAACAAACAAACAAAAAACAAATAGCACACTTTTTTTTTTTTTTTTTTAATAAAAACCACGAACAGGACAGCACAATAAATATATATATAATTTTTTTTTTTAAATAAAAACGAAAAAGAAAGACAGTAACACACGGATATACACATTAAACAAACAGGGAAAAAAAGGGGTGGTAGACGAAGAAAGTGAAAAGAACCTTACAACAGCAACTTCCAAGCAGATTGAACGAAAGGAACGGAAGAACCATCGTTCACAAGACGATCTAAGTGCTGGGTAATGGAAAAACCTTCCAAAAAATCCAGATGGGACAAAGACTGAGGAGTGCACAAAATCTTAGCCTTAGAAAACTGAAATCGATGATTGGAATTCCAACAATGTGAGGCAATAGAAGATTTGGAAAGTTCGTGCTTAGAGACATATCTCTCATGCTCTTTGAGCCTAAATTTGAGAGCTCTTCTGGTCTGACCAATATAGCCCAAATCACAAGATTCACAAGGAATATAATAAACACCCCAACGGTTCTCAGTAGGAATAGGATCTTTAAGGGAAGAAAATTTAAGTTTATTAACAGGTTTAAAAATGACTTTGAAACCGAAATTTTTGAGAAGTTTAGAAATTTTGTAGCATAAAGGTGAAAAGAAAGGTAGTACAATTAATTCGTTGTGAAAATTAATAGTATTAGTAGAAGTATTAGGCTTATTAAATTTAGAAACAGCTTTATCAATAATAGAGGGGCTAAAACCACGAGAAACAGCTAAGGATTTTAAGTAACTAATTTCATTATTAAGAGAAGAAGAATCAGAGCAAATTTTGATAGCACGAAACACATAAGTGTAAAAAGCAGAAAGTTTTTGCTGGTAAGGATGATTAGATAGGGCATGAGGAGGTAAAGATATAGAAAAGGGCTTGCGGAAAACAGAAGTAGAGAAACCGTCAGGATTCCTAGAAACAAGAACATCCAAAAAAGGTAAAGAATTGTTGCCTCTTCTAGAGTAAATTGGATACACGGATCAACAGAATTAACGATCAAAAGTAAATTAGAAATATCACAATTGGAATCCACTAGAACGAAAGTATCGTCAACATATCTGACCCAGCACGGAAAATTAAAGACCTTGAAGAGCTTCTCTTCAAAATAATGCATATAAATATCACATAAGAGAGGTGAGAGAGAATTACCCATAGCAAGACCCTCGGTTTGTTTATAGAAAGAGCCATTAAAAATGAAAGCAGTTTGTTTAATACAAACGCTTACTAAAGCTATAAACTCTTTAATCTCAATAGAAGAATAATGAAACTCTTTCTATAAACAGTTTCATTATTCTTCTATTGAGATTAAAGAGTTTATAGCTTTAGTAAGCGTTTGTATTAAACAAACTGCTTTCATTTTTAATGGCTCTTTCTATAAACAAACCGAGGGTCTTGCTATGGGTAATTCTCTCTCACCTCTCTTATGTGATATTTATATGCATTATTTTGAAGAGAAGCTCTTCAAGGTCTTTAATTTTCCGTGCTGGGTCAGATATGTTGACGATACTTTCGTTCTAGTGGATTCCAATTGTGATATTTCTAATTTACTTTTGATCGTTAATTCTGTTGATCCGTGTATCCAATTTACTCTAGAAGAGGCAACAATTCTTTACCTTTTTTGGATGTTCTTGTTTCTAGGAATCCTGACGGTTTCTCTACTTCTGTTTTCCGCAAGCCCTTTTCTATATCTTTACCTCCTCATGCCCTATCTAATCATCCTTACCAGCAAAAACTTTCTGCTTTTTACACTTATGTGTTTCGTGCTATCAAAATTTGCTCTGATTCTTCTTCTCTTAATAATGAAATTAGTTACTTAAAATCCTTAGCTGTTTCTCGTGGTTTTAGCCCCTCTATTATTGATAAAGCTGTTTCTAAATTTAATAAGCCTAATACTTCTACTAATACTATTAATTTTCACAACGAATTAATTGTACTACCTTTCTTTTCACCTTTATGCTACAAAATTTCTAAACTTCTCAAAAATTTCGGTTTCAAAGTCATTTTTAAACCTGTTAATAAACTTAAATTTTCTTCCCTTAAAGATCCTATTCCTACTGAGAACCGTTGGGGTGTTTATTATATTCCTTGTGAATCTTGTGATTTGGGCTATATTGGTCAGACCAGAAGAGCTCTCAAATTTAGGCTCAAAGAGCATGAGAGATATGTCTCTAAGCACGAACTTTCCAAATCTTCTATTGCCTCACATTGTTGGAATTCCAATCATCGATTTCAGTTTTCTAAGGCTAAGATTTTGTGCACTCCTCAGTCTTTGTCCCATCTGGATTTTTTGGAAGGTTTTTCCATTACCCAGCACTTAGATCGTCTTGTGAACGATGGTTCTTCCGTTCCTTTCGTTCAATCTGCTTGGAAGTTGCTGTTGTAAGGTTCTTTTCACTTTCTTCGTCTACCCCCCCTTTTTTCCCCTGTTTGTTTAATGTGTATATACGTGTGTTACTGTCTTTCTTTTTCGTTTTTATTTAAAAAAAAAATTATATATATATTTATTGTTCTGTCCTGTTCGTGGTTTTTATTAAAAAAAAAACAAAAAAAAAAACGTGTGCTATTTGTTTTTTGTTTGTTTGTTCTGTTTTCTCTTTTTTTGTGTGTGTGTTTGTACTTGTGTGTTCCCTTTTTTATTATTTTTCTTTATTCCTTTTTTATTTCTGTATTTTTTGTGCTTCTTTCCTTTCCTTTTTATCCCCCTTTTTAATTTTTTTTCTCCCCTCTCCGTGGTTTTGTTCGACTTTTCTTTGCCCCTTGTGGCAACATCTTGCTTGTTTTTCTGTTTTCAGTTCCCTGTGTTATTTACGTCGAAGGGCTTGGACTGAAGAAGTTCAAAACAATTTTTGAACGAAACGCGTATCCTCTTTCCTTTTACTTCTTATGTGTGTTTTTTACAAAGTTTTTTAATTACTTTATCGTTTAACACCAGTATTTTGAGTGTTTTTTCAGTGTTTTTAATTGTTTTGAATATTCTTCACAATCTATAGAGCTCATAAAAATTACTCATAAAGTAGGGTAATTTCTTCCTTTTTGTATTATTTTTTAATAAAAACAATTTTACTTAATGAATTGGGACTGTATAAAAAAAGAACTATTGAAACACAAAATTAAATATTCGTATAATTTTGTAGAAGAATTTTTTTTCTTTTAACATATAAAATATTTTATGAAAAAGGAATGTTTCCGTCAGAATATCCGAAACAAATTTTAATGAGTTTAACACAGTACTCTTCATACAATATGCTATTACAACATTTTTTCTATGTGACGAACTAAATCATTAATAGCATTTCTTGCATTTTTCTGAAATATTTCACAAATGTAATAAAAGTTCTAATTTTAAAGAAAATTAACAAAAGGTTAGTAATGCGAAGCATTTGCATACACGATAAGCAATGGCTGATTCCTTTTGGTATCTGAGCATTTTATCTATCTCAAGATAGGGCGTGCAAGTTAGATATTTTTAAAAAAATATCTGCATTTTTATTCATAATTATTTTGGTTTTTCCCCGAACATAATAATAAGTAGTCCCAGCAAACTTAATTTTATTTCATCTTAAAATAAATCAATTTCATTAAACTATTATGTACTGCATAAATAAGCTTCGAAATTAAAATATGTCCAGCTGTGGAAAAAACGTCCACTTGCTCTTTATTTGGCCGTCATTCGTCATAGAAAGAAGTTATGAATACCATTCATTTGAAATAACGTATCCTTTAATTCACTATTTATTTAATTTACGAAAGGGGCCGTCTTCATATTTAATTCTGCATCAACTTCGTTTTTCTGAATTTCAACATACTGCAAGAGTTTATTATTTCAGTCCAGCTGATAATAATCTGATTATCAGCTGATAATAATTTGAGCTGATAATAATTTTGATTTTATTAAACGAAAGAAAGCCTTCAAATTACTCTAAATATAAATTTTCACCAATTTTCTACCGGAGCTGGTGCAAATTCTTTTTGCGCGATTTTAAGTGTCTTTCTGCAAATTGAAAAACGATTTTTGTTGGTTCCGAACTTTTCGCCTTCCAATAATTTTGCTCGCTGTTTCTTGTCTAAAAGCTTTTTGTACGAAGAGTATCAGTGGTGGAAATTAGAATGTTTATTCGGTTCCAGGACCGCTGTAAAGTTTAAAGAAAATTTTGTTGTATCTTTAAATTCTTTTCTACTAACGGTTGTTTCTGCAGTGATTTTACGAAACACATATCAAAGTGTCAGGCTTATTTTTTTTATAAAAAATCAATGAATAAAATTTAAACCTTTAAAATCAAAGAAATTTAGAAAGAAGATAGAACACACGATCTTTTAAAGTAAGTACTCTTTAAAGCAAGAAATCAATCGTCAAGCAAACATTAAAAAACACATCCAAATATTTTTATTTAACATTTGTTTTATATAACATTAATCACCATACAAAAATTAATCACTTTATAAATCAAAAAGAATATACAGCGAAGAAATGGCAAATACTGACAAATATGTTACAATCTTTGGAAAAGAGGGAATCCTTTATAAGATGTAGAGTGTCCGTCGTTTTTAATAACTTCTTCGGGCCTGCGTGGCATAGACTCTAATAAACTATTTATTCGGTCGTTATCTTGTTTAATTCTGTTCCATGCTAAAGAATCAGAATTCCATAGCTGGCTAGCATTTCTGAAGGCATCATTGTCCAATTCGTTTTTCCATATAGCCCAAACATTTTCCATGGGACTTAAGTCTTGCAAATACTGGTTGCAAGTCTTGCAAATACTGGTCTTCGTGTCACTTTTTAACAATTCTGCTTTTGTGGAAAGGGGCTCTTGTCCTAAAAGAAAAGAGTAAGAGATTGGTTATGTGATAAAAGCATTTTTAAAATATTTATTACCAATAAATACTTTTGCATTTAATAGCTAAAAGGTCAGAAGTTTAGCATTTGGTCCTCTTACTATAAAAGGTAAAGCTATATTGAGTAACCACTTGTCTCTCTTCTGTGATATTTAGATTACGTCATAGGAGAATGATTGCTGTTAAATGATTTTTCGGTGGACTTGAATTGAAATTATTGAGTGTTTTTAGAATCAATGAATGTTTGTTATATGAAATTAAATTTTTATTATTCAAAATTATATCATATTTATGATTATCCATGGCAATAACATAAAGCAGAAATTAGATGCACTAAAATTTAGAAAGAGTTTAGTGCCACTGAAAGCTACCTGCAGGGATTACAAACCATTAGGGAGATGAACAATTTATTTAGAACACATCAGCACTAAAGTAATCATGCCCAATTAAATAGCTTCCCCAATAATCACAAGTTTTTCGAATTGAGATTTACAATTAGATGTTTTACACATGTAGTGCACCATGAAATAAAAGGTTACTACATTTGTTATAGCATATTGAAAGCTATTATTTTAAAATTTTTCTAGCCATGCTAAAAATAGAGTGCATAATTTATTACGAAGCATTTTCTATATAGGTACTGGGCAGAAACGAATACCAATTTGAAAAAGATACTCAAATTAAGGAAAGATATACATACATACCATTTGGCACTTCACCAGAAAAGAGATTATCATAGATTGGTATGAAAGAACATATAAACTACGACAATCACGCATGAAAACACAAAAAAAAAACATTTATTTAAATCGGTTAAAATTTTTCAAATTATTTGATTTTTTAAAGTAATATTCAATAGCGTTGTCTGTTAGTTGAACCAAAAGTATGGCATTTTCTTCCTCAAATATACGATTAAAAGTACTGTTATTTTATTAATTTGATTATTTTCTAGTATTGTATTCCAAATGAACTGCTGGTCAGATTAACCGTAATCTTTTGTACAGATATATCAACATATGTATACACACGTGTGCGAGCATAAAGTAACACAGCAAAAGTTGTATGTTTAACATTATTAATATCAGAAAATAGCTAATTCATAAAAATCAATGCTTGTTTTAATACCCATTTCAGCCCCCCTTAACCTATACATATTTTTTTTTGTTCTTAAGCATCCTGAAAATTGTGCTTATTTTTATAATTTAAAAAATGGAAATATAAGGTTCTAAAGAAGTGCAAAAAGTATTCATTGTTTCACAATTTGTTAAAATATATCTTTCTTTACAGAAAAATGTAACAAATTTTATATATCAGGGCTTTTCGATAAGTCTGTGCAAAGTCTAAACGCTGTTCAATGTTTTGTGCATTTTGGAAATTTTTATGCAAACAATTTTTACATCCAAAAGAAACTTCTTCAATAAATCTCCGAAGATCTCTAGAGAAATGATGTAACCGTGAAATCGCATAGTGGAATTATTGTTTTGACTTTACATGGACTTATCAAATAGTCTACTTAATAATGTCTTATTTGTTGAAATAAAAAGAACTCATCCCTAAAATTGTTTTCTAAAACATCGGGAAGCAGAACATGCTCCAGTAAATCACAATATGATGCTTCATCCAGGCGTTCATAGATTCGATGGAGAGTACCAAGACCTTGACCAAACATACACCTACAGATTTTGATAGATTGCCACTGTGCGTGATGTTCCGCACGTATCTTGGATTGAATCTGGAATGCTTAGGTTGGTACACTTTTAACTACTCTATTCTTATAGGACTGAATACAGATCTCATCTGTTAATAAGACTGATTTGCAGTCGTTAACAGACCAGCCAATATGCGCTCTTGCTAACATTCATTCTTGTGCTCCTCAGACAAAAGCGGTTTTGGAGCTGCGTTCCAGTATCGGAGATCTGCTTCTTTCAACGTGTTTCTGACGGCGCGTGTAGTAAAATCGCGTAATAATAGATATAAGCAAAAACCATAACTATAAACAATCTAACAATACTTTACATTTAGTACACCTATATACACTTATGTCTAACAGTAAAAAGCCACGAATATCGATTGATGTCATAAAAGGATCGAATACACTGATTACTACAATATTTCTAGCTTCATCTTCCGTCAAGCTTGGTGGTCGACCACTACCACCTCGTCTATTACGGTCTCTGATTGTTGAATTCTGAAAACTTTTAAACATGGTAAAACTAATAATTATTTTTTGAGGGGGTAGGGGGATGTCCGAATAAAGTATGAGCGGGCGCTATTTTTTCCCGCAGCTGTACAGAAACAAACAAACAAACAAAAAAAAGGACTAAATTATTATTTACAGTACATTTTTATTATTTATCAGCATTCTTTGCTTGTTTATTAATTTATTATAAATTATACTGTTAATGGCAAAAGCAAAATGTCTAAATGCAAATTTTGAGTGAATAGCCAAATATTTCGAAAAACAGGAAGCTGTTCATGGTCTCTAAAAGGAGCTTCTAAAAATGAAAAATTACTTAAATATTTCTATGGTTTTTTTAGAAAGTAAATGAATACTTAACGAAGAACTGAAATGTACCTTTTTAACATGTTTATCCTGAATTTTGAGTCAAGATAAGAAAATCTCTTTTTAAAAGCCTGTCAAAAAAATTCACTCTACGCAACTTACACTCCATCTGCCACAGCTGTACAAATTTACTTTTCAATATCTCATTTTAAGAAACAAACGCGTTAGAACCATATTAAAATAACTTCACACGCATATCTTAAACAGATTTATGAAAGATTTCTGATATCGTCTTTAAAAAGCATATGGATATAAATTTCTTACGGAGAGTACGATACTATATCAATTCATTATTAAAAGCAAGGCATGTGTTGAGAGCCGAATTAAAATGCAAGACCGCCCTCTATATTTCGATTAGCCTCGTGGAAAGGGATCCAGGTTTAATAAAAAATGCGCCTGACAGATGAAAACTCTAACAAGTTAATTAAAATTCAGGAGGATGTGACAAAACAGCCAAAAAGGGCTCTCAACAACAGCTGATTTCAGCAGAAAAATGAATCCTTAGTTCGGAAATCGGGGACGTAATTAGCTTTTATAGTTACGGCATAATAAATTGTGCTACGATGAATAGAAGGAGTTTATGGCATTATGTTTACAAATTTTCAATAAAAAACACCCGTATTTTTTCTGTCAAAGCTTAAATAAATTATGTGTGCAAAGCACTTAAATAAAGTTTTCAAATCCTAATTTGTTTCTTGTCTAAAGTGTGTTATATTGGACAATAAATTTTATATTTAGCCGTTTCTCAAGCCTCCTTTGTGCAAGACAGTTTTTTTTTTTAAAATAAGCAATCACAATTTGCATTGTTTTCACCAAAAATAAATATAAAATTCTCAAAAACAGAGCAAAAATTGTCTAGCTTGTTGCGTATAGTTCGATGTTTAAATCTTCAGTTTTAAAACTTTTAAATTGTTACATAAAATACATTTGCAGTCAGTGATTAGATAAAGCTTTTTCCTACGCTTTAACAATAATGCTGAATGTATATTCTTATGATGTTATTTCTCTTTTATCAATTCTAGAGACTTAAATTTTACCGTGATTTCTTTTATACAATTTATATTTAATAGGAAAATTATGAATGATATAGAAAAAACTAATTAACACAGCAAAATACGCTTGCATTAGCTGAATGCACATTGTTTGGAACGCAATAAAACATGTGTATGTTGACATTTGTGTGGAATTATTTTAAAATACTATAACATTTAAAATATGTCGTCCAAAGATATGCGGTGGAAGCTCGTTAATTCGATTTCGGTTAATTTGAACTGACCCAAAACCCCCTAAAATCTTGTATTGGAATTATTGTTAAAAATATCTCATTAATTCGAATTAAATTTTTATCATTTCAATTAATTCGAACTAAAAATTTGACAAAGAATATTTTTTCCCACGTTTAATGAAGAAAATATACGCTGTATATGTCACCTGTATTTCTTTTCTGTGTAAAGAGGCGCATGTCTGTATTCCTAGACTATAGCATTCCTGCTAAATGTTGGGGGCAATTGTCCAAGGCTGTTCTTTTTGGAAATTTCGCACACTTTTACAGCTTTATATTTCAAATCGAGAAACTGAATGAAAAATGTAAACATAATGAAAAAAAAAGCATTCATTTTTACAGTTTTTCCTTAAAATGTAGTTCATATGATTTTCAATTAAACTTTACTTTATATGCATATCTTCTGCTTCATTTTATAATTAAAGTAAATCTTTATTGCTGATTTTCATTTCTTTTTATTGTAGTTCAGGCAAAGGTACACAAGGGCTAACTGCTGAAAGGAGGGGATACCTTGGGTATCTTCCGTTTGTAATACATTATATAGAGATCTTTCTTAGGAGATTTTTTCTGATATGTTTAATTTTACATAGAACAGTATAATATATTTTCTGGGATTATGCATACTAAGAGGCATTTATTCTTCAGCGATACACTTTAAAAGTTATATTCTTTCTTAAAATCGGATCATTCGAACTGTTTTCAGAGAACCTTTGAGTTCGAATTAACGAGCGTCCCCAGTATTCAAACTGAATGTCAATAAATGTAAAATCATTATTTATTTATTTAGTTTTATGAATTGTAATTTGTAAAAGTTGCGAAACACGAGAATATAAAATCTCAGTAATTTAAAGTACTGAAAAAGATTCAGCTCATAAAATAGTTGAAAAGCTTTTTGAGAAAATTTTATGCTTTCTAATAAACAAAAAAGAAAAGTTTATGCAAACATTCGAAAGGGGCTTAAGTTAAAACTTTCTGCCGATAAAGAAAATATCCTTAAATATTTTATTTTATGCTGATAAATAAAGTACTGTGAAATACTTTTTTTATACTGATAAATAAAAAATATCATTTTCAATATGGTATTCTAAATGCGCAATTTACTGAAAGGTTACAAGGAATTCTGAATCCAACCAGGCAGGTTACGTACTGGATTAAAGTGAAGTAATTTTCTTGTTAATTAATAAAAAGATAATTCTGTTTAATCGTTTCATTAGTTTATAAAAAGCCAATAGTTTCTCGTTTATCCAATAATATTTGCGTATTTAATTATAAAAATAAATAATCAAAATATTATAGAATTACTTATTATGGTTGTATTTTCCAATTGTAATAATTATATAATTATAGAAATTAAAACTGATCAATATATACAGATAGAATTATCCCAATTATTATTACTTTTTCATACAGTTGCCAAAGGAATACAAAAAGTTTAATAACGACTTTGATTTAAGTAGGTCTAGTAGGTCCAGTAAATTTTGTATATTTTATATCTTTATATAAATATTTTTCTTTAAAATGCGTCAGAAAACTTTGTTCAAGAAGCTACACTCATTATAGGCAATTATATGCTAATTTTATTTGCCTAATCTTACGTGTATGAAAAGCAGGCGCAATGTGCAAACCGCATTAAAATAACTTTACGCCCGTATGATTTATAGATTTAAGAATGCTTTTTGGCATCGACGAAATCATGTATGATTATAAATTTATTACAGAGCGTGGGGAATGACATAAAATGTTATGGGTTCTGTGATGAATGCAAAATGAAAGCGCACCCACTCTACTTGGAGAGCTTGGAGACTTTGTGCATGTTTCGAGTGACAAGAAAAATATTGAACAATGCTGATTAAAATTCTGTGAGATGCAAAACAGCAGAAGGAAAATATTAACAACAGTTTATTTTTGCAAGAAAATTGTAATTTTATTTCATAAAATAAGCTATAATAAGCAATTTCATTTCATAAAATTGCTAAGTAAATAACAGTGCATTGAAAGGTTAAGATCAATACACTCTGTTAATGCAATATTATGTTTAAAAATATTTAATAATTGCTATTGGCAAAGTAAATTATTTTTTACACCGCGAACAAATAAATGACTCTGGGCTAGACAAATTCGTGTCTAAGGAGTAATACCAAGCAGAAAGATATTTGTTTTGAATTGTTATTCAAAGTAAAACATAATTAACGTCTGGAACAAAAATTAAATATACAAAATAAATCATTGAGAAGTTTTATTATTATTTTAGCAAATGATTGTAAGAAAAAATGCTTTAAAGTTAGAAACATTAAACGGAAATTATAAAAAGAAGAATTTAAGAAATGCTATTAATAATTTATTTATATCAATAAATTTGCATTAGAAACATTAAAGTGCTAAATATATTCCAATAGAACAAGGTTTTATTTTTTCGTTTTTTTATGCTTTGATGAAACTGGATTAAAAGAAAGCATTTACTCTCATTATAGAGTGTTAAAATATTTTATTTCTTTCCATTCTAAACATTTTGGGGACACTATAAATCGTTCTGTTAAATACGACGTATCAAATTTTAAATTTACAAAATTTATTAAATAAATTTCGTATTTGAAAACTAATAATGAGACAGAGTGAGAGAGAAACGAATACACTGTTAATAGAAGTAGCTCAATATTTCACCATACACTAGAGCTAAATTAGCTGTAATTAGCTGCATAATATAGAAAACTTGCAGCTGTAAATTAGCTGCAACCTTTCTATGTTGAAATATTGAATCATGATTTGGAGCTAAAACTGATCAAAGAACCAAATCATGTTCCAACAGAACCAAATCATGGTTCAGCGTTTCTTCTTTGGAAGTAGCAGCAGATTTAGCTCTATTATATGGTGAAATGTTGAACTACTTCTATTAAGAGTGAACATGCATAAAATCCTGTAAATTATTTTTAAAATATAATAATTCGTTTAAAATTGTTGCCTTTGAATTTGAATAATAATTTTAACTGTAGATCCTTTGAAACTCCTACTGTTTTCGTATAAACAGTAGTTCATTTAGAAAATCCGAACCTGATTTGAGATGCAAATACAAGTTTTTCTAAATGAGATTATTCTTAAAGTATTTATTTCTAAATTTTTTATTTGGTTAATTTGGAAAACAGACTTTTCGTTAACCGCAGAGATTGACAAAAGTTGTAAAATCTTATTAGCCAGCAAAAATTTTTAGGAGCCACATATATTGAATTATGTGAATGGAAAAAAATCTATTCGCCAAGGGATATTTCTAGTCACCTGAGAGACTGAAAAGGAAATTTGGATCATGAGAATTACTCATTCTATAATTTCTTCCTATCTTGTACGAAGTAAAGGAGTTGCATTGCTGCTTATTAAAGAATGCTCTTCTCAAAAATCCTCTAACTTATATAATAATAATATAAAAATGAGGGTATGTAAAATTTAAAGACTATTAAAAACACACATGGATAATTTAATTTTTATGTGTGTTTCTTACACAGTCGCAGATACTGTTACATTTAAGGGTTTCGCAATATACCTCTCAGTATTGTTGAAGTACTGTGATAGCCTCAATGTCTTTAAAACTGTTTTTAAAGACATTTAACTGTTTGTCTGTAAAACTGATGTTTTTTCTAGGGTAGCCCACTTGCATTACTATAGACAAGTAAATTGAATGTCCTTTACGTGTATTCATTGTTAAAGATCTTAGCATGTTTCCTCTATTGAAGAATATAGATATGCCTCATTTAAATCTATTTTTGAAAAATGTTTTCAACCGCTAACGTGTTAAAAACATCATCAATTTTTGGAAGAAATATGTTTATCCGCCTCTACTTTTCAGGGTTTTGACACTACTGAACAAATATCATTATTTTGTTTATCCACCTATACTATTCAGGGTATTGACACTTCTGAACAAATATCATTATTTTGTTTATTAGCTGAGCTTAAAAATTCCCCACAGAAACAGAAAATAAAAAACTTATTTACCGTGAGCGACATGAAATATTAGATTTCTGAACAAGAAAAAAGTAATTATAAAATTTTTTCACCGTATCTCGGTAAATAACTTCAATTTTTATTTCATCGGAAAATATAAATTATGTTCTTGCACATTAACACGTGTCGAATGTCAATTTAAAAATAAGCTTATGGGATGCTCGTAGTTAAATATGCAGCAGTTATTCCCTGCGGTAAAATTAAAGTTTTATCTTTTTCTTTTGAGTTAATCTTCCGAAAGCGTATATTTTTAACGATAAAATTTTCTAGCTTTTTAGAAAATAAAATTTTATATTTAGAATATAGTCCGACTTAAGATCACAGATTACTGCTCGAAAAATACTTTGGTATAAAACATCTTATGTTGCTTTCTTGTGAACAAAGAAACCATACAATTATCTGTATTGATGTCAATAAGATATTGTGACAGGTGAACTATTTCGACGTTTTAGTTCGAACACTAATTTTCACAAATTTTTACGAATATGAACAGCTATTACAATAAAAGTTTAACATTTGTTTAGCTGAATTGAAAATTTCCTCTAAGTTTATCTATCTATTTTATGACGTAAGAAATGAATTATTAACAGACAACTACTATTAAAGTGAAGTGACCGTGGTTATAAAGAAGTCTACACCATAGGAACCGAAAGGCACCTAAAATTTCAGTATTATAAAATGAAATTGAAAGAAAAAAATATCTCTGCATTGTGTTAAGCATAGCCAGAATGAAAAGCTTCAGTTAAGATCCCGAGCCATAGTATTTTTCAAAGATAAATAAATAAATAAATAAATAAATAAATAAAATAAAATAAAGAATAAATAAGAATAAATAAAGCAAAGGTTTATTCATCGTGTAAGCTCTACAAAATTATGGAGGAAAGAACAATTTAAAGAACGATTTTTTTTTTATGGATCAAGCCTTATTTATAGAAGGCTTGATCCATTAAAAAAAAAACATTCCATTTATTTTTTATATTGTGTGCACATTCACAAAACAACAAAGAAAACCAAGGTAGATATCTTCGGGAAATAATAAGAATATATCCTTATACGGATATGGTGACACCCTACTCTTTGATTATACTGGCTTAGCACAATGTTGACAGGAAACTCAGATGGACCCAGGTTGGAGATCTGCGTGAACATTTTATATGGATACTTCATTTCTCTTTTTTCAGAATTACACATACGCAACTTGCTCCTATCTTGGACGCAAGGTCTTCCATCGTTTAGCAGATAGGGTACCTCCTAAAGAACCATTCAGACACAGACACGCAAAACTCGATGCCAAAACGGTGAAAAACTCCTTCTGCAATTTTGATAAAATATGACAAACCTAATAAAGCAACGCCATACACATAAGTATTCGTAGCAAAAACCAATTAGAAAAGGAAAGCAAAACAGTTGGCATTATTTGACGCCATATAATGGTAATTAACTTATAGGTTAACTGTACACCAGCGTTTGGAATTTATTATCCCTGATTTAACATGACAACGATCCAGATCTGAGCTAAAATTTGTTGGAAAAACATCTGAGGATCGAAAAGAAAGACAAAGACGACGCAAGTCTCAAAGCCAATTTTTTATTTCTTTATTTGGGAGAAAAACCCGAAGATATTAAAATCAGAATGGAACTCTATCAGAATGTTTTTTTTTTTAATGTAAAGAAAAATTATTCCTGAGACGATAAGCTATTTAAAAAATTAACTTATAGGTTAACTGTACACCAGCGTTTGGAATTTATTATCCCTGATTTAACATGACAACGATCCAGATCTGAGCTAAAATTATTCCTGATAAATAATAAAATAATGGAACTCTATCAGAATGTTTTTTTTAATGTAAAGAAAAATTATTCCATTAGTAAAAATCTTACAAAGATGTATGATATACCATTCGAAAGATAAATTCGTATGAAACCGATGATCTGCAACTCATTCAGAAATATGATGCGGTAGTTAAAACCCAAGAACACAATTAATGATACATAGAATGATATCTAATATAGCTTTATTGCAAGAATACTAAAAAATTAACTGACAGTTTTAAAAATATATATCAGCTGAAAAGAGCATTTCATGTGAAATATATTGAATTTCAAATCTCAATAATTAAAAAAAAAAAAAAAACTCAAAATATATGAGAAATTATAGTTTTGTGGCCACTTTACTGAAAAATGTCCTTCTGAAATAACAATTCCATTATTTTTAATAACAAAAACGAACGTGGTGTATCAACAGCACAACACAATATATTGTACCATATATCCTTGGTGTTTATAATATTTGCAATAATTTTAGAGGTGGAAGCAAAATACCTTATAGTAATGGTAGTTATTAAAATAAATAAAAACTTTGTGTAAAAACACACATGAGTTCCCACTCTTTAGTGAGAAGTGTTACGAATGATGAAGACCTTATTAATTTTCGGTCGGAACGATCGTATCGTCTCATAAGTATCATTTTATGTCTGTTTCTTACACGAAGTTTTTATTTATTTTATCTTTTAACACCAGTATTTTGAGTGTTTTTTTCTGTAATAGCAATTATTGTTTACAGTGCAGAAGAAAGTTGCAACGTTTAGAAAGACAAATTGTCTTCGAAGAAATTAAAGTTATAAAGAAAAAATTCTAATGGAATACTTTTAACCAAAAATAGTATATGCAATGAAAAGTCGGCATTTACAGCTTTTTTTTCCCCCAAATATTTTAATGCATTAGAGGAAGAGGTATTCTATTTGCTTTTTTATTCACTAGTGCGAAAAATGTCAAACATTTTTGCTGTTCTCTTGTGTTATTCTATTGATAAGCTTCAAAGCTGCATTCCTTCATTGAACAGGAAATTTCAGTTTTAAACAAAATGCCAATGCTTCAACTATAGATGTGGTTAATAATATGGAACTCCATTGTTGTTTTTATTTTTCTACTTGAGCTGCTCCAGATTGAATGCTGATTATCATACCACTCTGTATTCACGAGCCCGGGTTCGACTTCTAGCTTGTGTTCTGTTGTTAAGTTATCCATAAGTCGTTAACCGGCTACTTGGTTCTCTCCAAATAAAATACCTGATACTTCAAGTTTTTGTAGTGGTCAATACCTGGATGACAATTGTCCACCATTTTAATTCTTTTTTACTCGTTGTTCCACAGTGAAAAATCAGTATATAAATGCCAATTGTCATTGGTCAAAATAAATTTTATTAAGAGAAAAGGGATGCAGGAACAGGGAAAATGGAACAGAGGAACCACAAGAAAAAATGGCCAGGGTAAGCTTGAGCTTGTTTCTTGTCCTTTTCTGCCTCTTTCTTCTATATGTGATGGCTATGGGATTGTCCGATGTAAGTGGATGAACTAACGGACATCAATTTCTTGCCAGGTATTCTTGTTCTTTTTTATTGATACTATTTGTCCTATTACTTGCCATTAAAAAAATTAAGGACTGGGATTGATTTATTTTGGGGAGTAAATAGCCCGATGACTAAATACTTCGTCTTGTTTGTAAATTTCATGGAGACAACTAAATGCTAAATGCCAAAATAAAGGATTATTTGTCAAAGCATCAATTATTTTGGACAAATCCTTCATATATGTTTATAAACTATTTATGAACTTAGAAGCTAGGGATTGACGTCAGTCTGATTGGAAAAATACACAAGTCATGGCTGCAGACTGTCATCACTTAGAGGATTTCATACTTTGTTTTGACCTTTTACATCTCAGAATACTTTATTCCCTTCTCAGAAGTATAAACAGGATATTATGCAAATCTTGAGTTACCG
Organism: Cheiracanthium punctorium; assembly: GCA_038373885.1. Taxonomy (NCBI): domain Eukaryota; kingdom Metazoa; phylum Arthropoda; class Arachnida; order Araneae; family Cheiracanthiidae; genus Cheiracanthium; species Cheiracanthium punctorium. The sequence continues at coordinate 121,201 of JAWZYV010019719.1, read as the reverse complement.
ATGATTTCATCCAACGGCATGTTTACTCACTCAAGCCCATCACAGCCAGCTTATATATTTAGCTACTGTTCGGAGATCTAATTCTTTGAAATGCTTGGTAAATATGCGAAACCTAGAGTTTATTATTGGAGTAGCTGAAATTAACTGTGCCAGTTTTGTGTTACGGATTTTCGATGAAATTTTCGGATTCGCAGAGAATTTCTGGCGTCTTGCTTCTCCTGTTTTGATAGATATAAGTGGAAACTCCAATAATAGGGGTTTGGATGCGTTTTTCAGATTGTAGCCGCAGGTGTTCATGATCATTTAAATTTACATATTTTTCTGGCGAAAAAATATATCTAGTAAACATGAATTTTTTAACAAAATTTTTACACTCTTACATTATTTTCCTATATTGTAAGTCATCTTACAATACAGTTACACTGATACCTGACTCACTGATTTACTGACTCACTGACTCTGTCACAATACCGGTCCAACCACTTCAAAACAAATCTTTTATCGTCACTAATTCAAACAGATTAAAAAGTTAATGTATAAAAATGGAATAAAATTCGCACCGTTGGTGTGATCAACTTGAAAGTTTTCATAATTATGTAATAAGATATAGAAAACAATCTGCGCTGCTTTAAAAATCTGGAAATCTACCTCTTCCCTAATTTTTAAGTGCTTTTCCTCGATATTCAGCTTCGTTTTATTCATTTAAAAAGTTAATCATTTGCGTAATAAAATTAGGTGAAGCAATTTCTATTGGTGTCATATTGAAGTCAGATTATCAAGCACTGAAGGGAAAATCTCGAGTCCAATTCTTTAAAATAGTTTTTACAGACTACTCAATTTATTTTTTTACAACAAAAATGATTTCCTCTGCATGAAACATTGATATAATAGGGACTGTTGCCACAAAACGAAATCGTTCGAATACAAAAAGTTTCCGCACGTTTCTAGAAGATCATGAAATTCGAATTTAATTTTTTTAATCATCAAATGAAAGTCATGATGATATAAGCTTAGTAAAAGATAATAGCGTTCATAAATTCGTATATTTATTACTATAGCTACCTATTTATATAAGTTGTACATCAGACATACGTATTTCAAGATTAATTGATAAACATGGTGTTTAAAACAAATGTTGTGATCTAATGGACATTTGGTTCAACAAATGTCATAGCCAGAATTACTATAATTACTTTTTTCGATCGGGCATTTGATGGTCCTACCTTGCCAAAAGTAAATATAAAAACTTTAATACGAAACCATCGACTGAATCTTTTGTATCTGACTTGCATTTTGTTGTGAAACTGACAAAACCTTTTTGGACTCCATTCATTTTGTAGTTTCCTTCACTGGGATCCCACAAACTAGCATTCCGAGTTAAAGTCTTTAGAAGGTATTGTTACGAATTTTCGGGGCAACTCGCTGTTCTGGGGCTTAAAATAGTTCAAAATTTGTATTCTACGCTTCAAATAGTTAAATTTTTCTTTTTGTTGCATCAAAATCGGTCAACTAGAACCGGACATACGAAGGTTCGGTTTCCCTATTCATTAGTGTGAGGTTTCTAGAAATCTCGAGAAATATTGGTCGTAGGCTTTCGGTAACTTCATTTGTGGGGGCTTATTTTTGGAGCCAAATTTGGCGATATTTCGCATCAAATTTGTCGAAAAAGTCGCCAAGCTCGCAGACATTTTGGTCATTTGGCGCGATTTTCCCTATGGGGCTTGTAAAGGTACTTTTCCTGCATTACCATGCATAATAGCCTAATATTTCTCTTCTATGACGTAATCAAAATTCCCGCTTTAAGTGGAAACTTCGAGAAATACATTCTACTGGAAGCTTTTTGTAGCTTCTGCGTCCTATGTAAATACAAGCATTCAGAGTCCCCAATTCAGTGTGTGTGTGAGTTGAACTCCCGTGGAGTGAGTCAGTGAGTGAATCGAGCTCTCTCAATGAGTACGCTTGCTTTGCTCTGTGACTTGGCAGTGCTATAGAAGCGAAGTTTCGTGCTTGTTTATGAAGCTTTGAATTTAAGTGCTGCGTGTAAATTCTTCATTGCTGAGTCTTGAGGGACTGTTAGTGTTATCCCTCGAATATTTCCACTGATTTTTTACCTGTGGATGTGTTTTTATTTTATGTAAGAAATACAGCATTTGTGAGAGCTTCTGATCTAAGCGGACTGTTAGAAGCACGTTGCTCTTTGATTGTGCTTGTGAATCTTGCAAAGCTGATTGTTCGACGAAGTTCTAGAAGCAATAAAGTTGTGTTCCATTCTTACAAGTGGACTCTTTACTAGAACTTTCTACACCAACTGGACTTTAGAACGACGAACCCAGGAATGTCAGAGTATTCTGCAACAGTATTTTAACTCTACGTCATACAGGCAAAATGAATGGCTTTAGGTAAGGCCATCTTATAAGTGAGTGGTGAGGTTTACATTTAAATGATCGAATCTGGTTCAAGTACAGAGTAGTGCATGTTTAGCCTCTGTCCAAGTCAAGCGTTCCAAGCTAGACAATATGTGTTGGAATTAAGCATGAAACATGTCAGTCAGGCTAATAGCTAAACAACTACAGAAGTTGGTGTCTGAGCTTTTCTGAACTTGAAATTGCAGTCGTTGTTTCTGAGAAACGAATATATACCCTGGATATAGTAGTTTTTTGTCTCGCATTGTATGTCGAGTTGCCAAGATTATTACTAAAATTTATTCTTTTGTATACGCAAACGTAGTATTCATGAAAATTTTAACGGATGGCAACTACTACATCTTAATATGGGAGCTAATTTTCATTTAGATTCTTTCAAGATGAGAGTTGCTTTTTTACAGTAGGATATAACTTGTAATCACATTTATACACCAGATGGTACATGCTGGTAATGCTACATGGGTAGGAGCATTTATACATCAGATAAGACATACAACGCTTTAAAAGAAAACAAAGATATATTTACTCTTAAATTATCAGTATTAACTGAGAGGTAGACATACATAGTGGACCAAATCAATATTTAAAAGAATGGAGGTAGTTCTTGTTGGAGTAACCTACAAATATGTTTTATTCACTGCCATAGTGAAATAGTGAATCAGGTGATTAATATACGTTTTCTTTCCCAGAGATGGTATTTATTACTTGGCAGTATAATGCCAGTATGCTATAATGTGCAACTTCAAACCTTTATTTCTTCAATTAAGTTTAGATGGACTTGGTTCACTATGGTTGTGACTCCCTCAACTGTAGAATAATTCCCGTATAAATGTATCACAATGAGAAAATTTCATTATTTGATAGGAACAGGAACATCGTATATAGAGGCGACGCAAAGCACTCTTGCTCTAATTTCGAATTCTTTTTAAACTGTCAGAAGAGCTTCTTTATAATTCGCTGAATACATATGTTAAGAGTATTTTTATACTTTTGATAGATTATGCGAATTTATTATTTATAAAAATGCGTTTATTTTTATGGGGACATAAATGTACAAATCTTGTATAAAGGAATAATAAATTTAGATTTTCTTATTCAAAAGGAAGTAAAATAAAATACATCTCTTACTATTTATTCATTTATGCATATTTTTTGTATACAGAACTGAAATTTATTTAAATAACGGAATTTGGAAAACAAGCATTAAAAAAATTGAACTAAATGTGTTTCATTCACAAGTTATTTACTTGTTTTTGGTGCATATATTTTAAGTATTCATTCACAATGGAATAATTATCACATGAATTACGTAATTTTTTAAAGTGTAAGCAACTGCTAATCTTCCTAATTGGCATCGTAATTAAAATGACTGCGGATAAACAAAAGGGAAGTACTGTAACATTCATATTTTAATTACGATGGTGGTAAAAATTGAAATGAGTGGTTAGCATCAATTACCTAGAATTATTATATTCAATTTTCTATAGTATTATGCCTACAAAGCATTCTGTTTTATGTAATTAAATGTCTTAGGACATTTGGATAAAGTGCAGGTATAATTATTTGCAAAGTTATTACTATAGCTGCTCTTATATTAGAAAAGTAAAGTCAACATGCATTCTTTCATTTTGTAAAAAAATATACACGTTTTACGTCATTCCAATAATGATTCAAGAAATCTTTTACTTTTAAAAATTTTTCTAAACCACAAAATATGTGATTAATGTTAATTGAAAAGGCTTGGAACTTTTATTTAATGGTGTTGCCTGTTTTAAAACAATTTCGTATGAAATTACGTTACTGATACGATATGTCAAATGTAGATGCTTTTAAATAATTCATGAAACAGAAAAAAAATGCGTAAGTACATAAAAAATAAAGTAAAAACCGCATCATTTTATCTAGTCCTCAAATCATACATTTTTAAATTACTTTTCTAATCGTTTGAAATGATGAAACTTTGCAGAGGGATAAACATCAGGTAAGTAATATGATATTCATATTTTTCTTTTAATTACTGATAAGTTTTGACATTTGATGAAGACTGTTCAATTTCTTGCAAGAAGACTAAAAACCACTTAAATAAATGAATGAAATTTTGTGCGTTTGAATAACACAATAAAATATGAAAATTAAGCTTCGGTATAGATTTTTTTTTAATTTTATCTTATTGTGTTACTTTCACATTTTCTCTAACTTACAGAGGTTTTGTAGAGTTTTTAACACTTATAGACTTAATTTAACTCCCTTCTCAAAATCATTCAATGAAATTTTGCACAGAGGCATGGGTGCGATAGATAGGATACAATATTTTCATAACAAAAAGCCATCAATTATCAAAATTTTCAGACAGAAGATTGAAAAAAAAGTCACATTTAAACGATTTTTTTTTATCGCAGATCACTTTAATATGGTGTAAATAAAACAAGCAAAATATCGAAGTTAATGAAAATGGTACCTAACTGAAAGAAAATCCCAGAACGTATAAGGTTTTTACAAGACTCATTGCCGGAAAATTAAGCCAAGGAATTTTAAGACAAAGGAAGAAAAAAGTCACCCCTCCTCAACCCAAAATAAAAAAATAAATAACATAAAAGGTATGCCAAATTTAAACTGAAAGCTTCTATGATCAAACTCTTAGAGACTGGCTAAGAGAAGAGCGTCTATCCACCTGTGGAAAAATTTAGACAGAAGAGTTAATTCATATGTCACTCAACAGAAAAGGAGTTGGATTATTATCTCATTAATTTAACGTTTCTTCTACACTTTTGTCTTCAAGTCTTAAGAAGCTGTAATATTTTGGAATGGGGTAGAGATTCTGTGGACATCCTGCATAACATTTCATTTGTGTACACTTTGGAAGCTACAACAACGGTTGAGACGTTGTGAAATTTTGTAAATTTTGCTTTGTGCGTCTTTTGTAAGCATGCTGGTTGACTATTCAGCTTTAAAGCTTTGGACTTCACTAAAATTTGAAAGAATGTTTTGGATTTTTCAAAAATTGCGTACTTATATTTGTTTGTGCAACTCGTAAATACGTCTCGAGTAAATGAAATGAAATTTTATTGAATAATGGGATCATAGTCATTTTATTGTAGTAAAGAATGTTTGAAATTTTACTGTAGTAAAGAATGTATTCTTTATTTATACTCGAATCATGCTGTCTGGAATCACTTATTGTTTTATGGTGTAAAATTCAGTTGTTTAAAGTCTGACAGAGAAGAACCATGGCCTTATGATGCCGTAATTCTTTCATTTCAAAGAAGCGTAACTCGTAATGCAGTAAGCATAAACGAACTATTGCGATGACGATTTCTGAAGCTATGGATTCATATTTCCAGCTATAAAACTTCTTTTGAATGTTTCGTCTGACTCTTCGAATTTTAATTGACTTGTTAGAATCCCCATACGTCTCGTTCTTTTATTAAAATTACTTGCTTGTTCTATAAAGCTTGACGAGTAAAGTGCAGTTGCTTGTACTTTAATTCAGATTGCAGCAGAGGGTTTGTTTTGATAAAAGTTATGTCATCTTTCATCCTCTATAGTAAATGTGCATCGATGCACATTTTAGTTTATATCTTAAAATTTTTCGAAAATTATTTAACATGTCATACTGGAGTTTTCAAGCTACAGTTGCCTAGTATATACATTCTTATAAGAAAATCTTGGTAGTTAATTTACTTACATCTGATCCAAACTTGTGTAACCAGAGAAGGAAAATCAATTGGAAGTTTTTTCAGAAAATTTCACAACTTTTTATAAATTCAAAGCGTGAGCAAAAACTTTATAGTCAACGATAAATGTTGGAAATTATATTAAATCGATAGCTAAAATTTCCTGAATGTGAAGTATAATGTTTCTAATTAAGTTATGGTACTACATAAAAATGTTACTTTTGAACATTTTTTGTTCATCTTAAAATTTTTCAAAACTATATTCTTTGTTAATACAAGATGGTAATAAAATTAATTTTCATTTTTGAAGGTATCTGCAGTTAGAAAAAAATAATGGAATGAAACATAATTTTGTGTGCAATTTGTGGAATGATGTCATATGGGAAGGAAATTTCCATTGTACGTTTAATTATTATTTTTTTAAGTTGTAATTTTTGTTTATCTCGTTTCAAATTTTACCTATAATACATACAGACACCCAAGTTTCTTATTTCTGTTTTTCACATTAATTAAAAAAAAACATGCATTAGTTAATTCTGCCAGTCATAAGTAAAGTATGCAACTTGCTTTTTAATCTTATTTTTCGGACTAATGTATCTTGGCTGTTTGAGTGGGTACAACCAATGTTGACAAAGAAAGAAAGTCGAGGGAGAAGACAGGTGCCTTATGGCCTCAAGGAATTGTGGTATACAAAGCAAAATAATCTCTGCAGTTTGTGAGTACTTTCAAATTTCCTAATTCTGTTGGGGGGGAGGTAATCTTCTCTTCTCCCCAAAATAAATAAATATATAAATAAAATAATTAAAAAAACTGCACCCTTTGTTGAAAATTGTGGCTAAAATAAATCAAACTTAAAATAAAGTATTTAATTTTTAGTGGTACAGTTATATTTCAACTTGAACTTAGAATGTGCTATTTCAAATAGTAATTTGCATTTACACGTGGTCAAAATAAATCGACTTGCACTTATGCATTTCTTCCACATGAATAACTACTTTAAGCATTTTATTCTGGCAACTAGACTTTAAACTATCAGGAAAAGAAAATGTTTACAATAAGCTATTTGTTTTCATGATACTATTTATTGTCATTCTATTTTATCCCTAAGTAGAACAGAAAAATGTGTGAAAGTCACAGAACACAAGCTTTCCAAGTGAATACCTTTTGTGTGAAGACAATAACATCAGTCTTAAATCTGTGTAGCGTTAAAAACGTTATTTTATTCTTTAAAAACTTATCTTTCAAAATACATTTGCGTAAGGAAAGGTTATCTCAAAAACAGGCAACTTTAATTTTACCGCAGGGGATTGTCTCCCGCAGCATAATTAACTCCGAACATGTCATATTCTTGTTTTCGACCTGACATTCGACACGTGTTAATCTACAAAAGCATATTTCAAATTTCCTAGGGTAGGAAAAGAAAGAAATAAAATTATTTACTTGCGATTGCAGTGAAGCAAAATTTTATTCACTTTCTGCGTGTTAGGAAATTTAATATTTTGATGTCACTGATCGAAAGTAATTTGGCTCTGTATATTGTTGAAAATGTTGTAAAAGATTAGAAGGTCTAATCAGAAAGTACTGTAATGATGATCAACTGACGGGCGATCTTGTTCTATAAGAAATTGATAGTATGTAGAATTTTTAAACAGTAAACTGCAATACAAAACTCATTAAATTGGATACAATTTCGCAATAAAGAGCATTATTTTTATTTTACATAACAAATAAGATATTTCATGAATGTAGTGAAGACCGGGGCACATTTTCAATACAGACATGTTTTCCAGTTCGCTTTAGTTTTGAAATGAACCGGTAAATGACGCCAAGGACAGAACTGGCTGAAGTAGCAACATCTACAAAGTTTTAACTAAGTAGCTGCTGTAACATCGTCGGAAGAACATTTTCTTAATTTTTTCAACTATGAGTAAAGTTTCGGGTCTTTAAAAAAATTGAAATAAACCTACTAGTGTTAAACTTACTGTTTTGATGCTGCATGTACTAAAATATGGTTTCTTGCTTATGCGTTTGTTTTGCAAATAACGTACGCCTCTACTCGTCGAAGTAGTGTCAAAGCTCCAATACGGTTACGGTGCAGGTTCGCGTGCCTGGATAGCATATAACGTACGTCGCGTGCCACATATAACGGACGTATAATATCTGAAAGGGAAGTACGCTCTTACTTTCATTACATGAGCGCAATGCAAAACAATTCATTGGAAAATAATGGATAAAAATAAGATATAGATAAATAAATGATCCGAATAAAAATTATTTTTACAAGTATAACAATTTAAAAACAAAACAAAAATGATATAAGGGTATTCAAGGGAAAATGAACATATTTAACAAATTTCTTAAAACAAAAAAATAAAAAGATAAAAATATGAAGAGCAATTGATTCTACTTAAATTATATAATGCGCATCTTTATAGCAAGTGGTGTACAAAAACTTAACGTATGTATTAAACAAACAGAAGTTGAAGACACATGTGTCACAAATTTGTTGACACAAAGCCAACAAATGTGCCTATCTTGCCAGCACTATGGGGAAAGCTCCTCTTATTTCGATCTTTCAAACTTGAAAAATATACGCACACACACAAAAGCGCAGAAGAGAAAGATAGATTTTTAGATTTTTAAAATAGCTTATATTTCTTAAAAATCTTTAAGAATATCTAAAAGAACTTCAAATTGATTTGCCTAAAGATGACTGCTTTCGAAATAAAAATTACTAAAAGTCACCAATCTGTTGTCTTTTCAAAATTTGAAAGTAGCTAAGACTCTCTACCCTCTCCCCCAATGTATTTACTTCATGCCTGAAAAGAATTATCAAAACGACTTAACTGTTTAACTGTGAAGACGTTTCTTCTAAAAGATAAAACATTTAAAAAATGTTAAAAATCGCGCAAGAGTAGATATTTCACATAATTACTGTAGCTTTTGTTTATTACATATATGTGTAAAATCTTAAGCTGATATATAATTGTCAAAATATAAGCAGTCGAAGAAAATCGAACGGCATATATTCTTCATGCAAATTGAATTTATAAATGAGACAAATTTTTTTTAGTGAGAAAATACTGCTCAAGGATTTCAATAAATAATATCTTTTCCATCAAACTTATTTATTATAACTTTTATATTATATTTCACTCCTCTTAACCTTTGAAATTCATTATGCAAAATATTTTCCGGAGGTTCAACAAAGAAACTCTAGAAATTATATAAAATTCAATTTCAGAATTTTATCTTAAGTATTTTGAAAAAGGCCCTTCATTCTAAATAAAAGAATATTACATAGTAAACTGAATCACCACGCGCATAATTAAAATTCAAAAGGAAGTGAACAAACTACATAAAGTCTTTTAAAACCCCACTTGAGCTTAGTTCAATAAATAAAGCCTCGATTCAAAATTTGCGCTGTAATTACTTTTAACATTAAAATGAATAGCGGACATTCAGTTAATGAATTACGTAATTCTTGAGTTTCAGTAAAAGCTTTCAAAGCTGTATTGTGACTACTACTTCTGCATATGGAATTGCTATTAGTTAAAACATCACATCATCGAAGGGATTGATGCAAAAAATATCTTTACTTTAGCATCTTAAAAAATTTATAACATAAAAAAACCATTTTCATTAGGAAATAAAAACTATGTAGATGTATCTTCTATATTAAAGAATTTAATTTTATTAGCTTGAAAAATAAATTAAAAATTTGAAAGGAAAATGTGATTTTGCAAAATTGAGTTGACAGATTTTACTTGGCATTTTAATAGGAAGTTGAAATGTGTAAACGATTTAATATATATGTTTGACTAATTTACAGAGATATACATAAGTCATTAAAAAAGTAGTTGGTAATTTATTGAAATCTACCACTGTAAGTTTCCTAAAAAATAACACATGGGCAGCGTGGGGCCACCCCTCCCCCCAAGCTCCCACATTATCGTTATGATTTACGTACTGGAATAACGTAGAAGTGATTTAACACTCAAATATTTTATCCTTCTGGGACAGGAGACTCTTTATTTGTTTCTCTCCTTACAAATAATCATATGGGCGCTCATGAAGGAACGTACGTTACTTCTAATTCTTTTACAGAAATTCATACAAAGATTATAAAGCATTACGGTGTGTTGAGGATAATGACGGTTATGTCATTATTCTATTTCAAGTAACAAAGAATAATTACACGTTAACAAATTTAATAGCATTATAGCAGCATGCATCTTACTAGAACTAATGTACTAAGAATTGTTTTTTTTTTTTTTTTATAGAGAAAGCAATTCTTATAATTTACAGTCTATTGATTATTAATTATTTACAATGCGATTCAAAATGATTTTGTACTATTTTCAACGACAACAAAATAAAAATACTAATACTATATTTTATTAATGTGTTCCCTGATGAAAAAATGAAATAAAACGTCTTTTAAATACCTAGTTTGAACAAAACTAAAAAAACATCCAATTTTTAGAAATTAATATCGGAATATTAGTAGAAGCCATTTATTTGTCTTTGGTTACCGGGAAGATCAGAATTCAACTTACTTCACTGAAGTTTACTCATAAATTCAAACTTGTGGCTTTGAAAATAGAAACCCCATCAATTTCTGACATATAATAATATTGTAACATGAATATTCGTGTAAGAGTAGCCCATATCTCATGACTTATGCAATGCCATTTTGCGCTAAATAAAAATATTGTTGACTAGACTAATTGTTGCTTATCTATATAGACTATATAGACTAATTTTTGCATATATGTTCTAGAATGGTTTATACACTCATGTCTGAAATTAAGGTTACACGCAAAATCTGGCACAGAAATATACTATTATGGGATAAATCATATAGAAACATAACAATAAAAAAAGTTCAATTGTTATTAATTGTATGGGTTATATATCAAACGCAATCTAATTGAGTATTTTATATTTTGTGAAAGCTCCACCTTATATAATGTGTGGCTAAGGTGCACTAGTATACAAATCTCACAACTAGCCATCATAGAGCTAAAGAGGGTGTAAATTATTTACAGAGTGTCCTCTTCACCGTTTATGGTGTAACCTATATATTGAATAACGAATGGACTTTATTGTTATATATGCGAAAAATTATATGCATATATCTCTGACACATTTGCTACAACATACAGAGTATTTCTTCGGTTATTACATATTTTGTATTTCCTAACCTTATTTTGTACAGTGCACATTATCTATATCAATATGAGATTTTTCATCAACATTAAATAAGAATGTATGATTCAGATACGTGGCTTCATTAGCATAGCAAACAAAATTGAAATTATATGGACAATTTCAACATTCCTAGGGCTTTAAAAATATGATTTGTAATAATTGCTAATTTTTATTAATTTAATTTGAATCAGTCTACAGGAATTTTCAAAAATCTTTTCATCTTAGTTTTATGCTCAAACTCTTACTCCTATTTCTTTTTAAATAGAAATATATATATATATAACGATAGGGAAACACTCCTGAAGCTAAGCATAATTTTTCAGTCCTAGAATTGAAAATGTCTAGACTAAAGATAATTTTTTTTTATTTTAAAAGAGAAAGAAATTTCATTTTGCATAATTACATTTTAACCGCAGTTTTTAAATATATATTTGCATATGAACTTATGTATGTTTGCGTGTGACGATCAAACACTTTTTTCTATAAAGGGCATAAGGACCAAAAATTTGACATAAAAATGCATTACTGTGCAATTTAGAATTTGCTTTTAGAGTATTCGCAATGGTCTCGCTTTGAAATGAGTCTTTGCTTTAAATTTTATATTTAGTGGATATAACTAAAAATTCCAAAAGAAAGATAATCTTGTGTTGATGAAACATGATGGATTGTGCAGAACACGGCCATTTAAAAGGAGAACTGTAGTAAATGGCGTTCGCTAGAACACGTACAAATCGATTTAAGGTACACCCACGGGACACACTGATACAATTCCATTGTGCGATTAGGGAGGGATGTTGAATAACGGAAGTGACGGTGATTTACGACTTTCTAATGTGTATGAAACGTTGTCGCCTGTTTTCGGATTTTTGATAGAAAAGCACACATGAACAACAGATCGGGATCTGTTTCAGTTTAAAGATTTGTAGCCATTCAGAAGAGGGTCTAGAAAAATGGCAACAGAAATGAATCATGGAAAATGTTGTATCGAGAGTTGAATATATTTTTAAATGTTTGAAAGAACATTCTGGAAAAGCAGTTCGGTGAGTTTTCTTAATGGTTTTCACCATGTATCTTGCAACATACTTGAACTTTACGGAAATATTTATGTATCATTAACGTTTACAGTAAGATATATTTTATTTAAAACAGTACGCGTGGCTTATCAAAGGTGAGTCTTTGAGAGAAGCCCGTGAAACATGCGTGAAAAATATTTTTACATATAGTTCATCAATTCAAACTAGTTTCACGGAATTTCTTTCAAAATACTCCCCGTGGCTTATCAAGGATGAGTCTTTAAGAGAAGCCCGTGAAACATGCGTGAAAAATATTTTTTACATAGTTCATCAATTCAAACTAGTTTCATTGAATTTCTTTCAAAATACTCCCCCTGTTTAAAAATATTAATTCCGTTATCTACTAACGGTGCTTACAAGTACCACTGACGGTAAAGTTTTATACAATAATGAATATTATTAATAGTCTGAAAGTACCTTACAGAAATGCAATATATTTTTTCAGTGTTTTGTTACAAACAAGACAAATTACAGTAACACTATCTTCCAAAGATAGCAATGCCTTGGACAGATGACACTTTTAAAGGTTCTAACAGGTATTCAAGTCACATTTGGAGAAAACTGCCCAAAACCCCAAACCGTTAGATCGATAGCCGCTCTGCAGTCTAGAACAAAGAGCATTCAAATCAATCAGTGATAAGTGTATTATCCGCTCAGCCAGTGAAGTTTTTTTTTCCGTATGAAATTAGCAATTGAGGGCATGTTATTTTAGTGAAGAAAAGCAATATCTTGGTAGTAAAATACTGGAAAATGTATTTTTTAAATGCAGAAAAAGAAACAAACAAACGTAAAACGAAACAGCTTTCTTCCCTGGCAATTAGAACTGAAAATATCATTTGCGTTCGAATTTTTAATTCGTGCATAGTACAAGCAGATACTGCTTCATATACCTAATTCTTTTTACGCTAGAAAAAATAAACAATTTCCTTCTCGGAAGCATACTAATGAAAACTCGCTTTTAAAGCATTATTGTGTAATTTGAGATTTTTGACTGAACATACCTTTAAGCTGTAGTGTAGAAAGTTTCATCGTAAGTGGATTTTTTAGTAAAATGTTTACATTTGAATCCCCGGCGAACGAGCATAGAACGTGGTTAGGTTGCAGCGAATGTTTAATAGATTTAAAAGAAAACGCAACCGCGGTTAGTGGGAAATGCTAGAATCGGTTTAAGAAACTACTCACGGGATATACCGAAACAATGTATAGCTCGATTAGTAGAAAAGGCAGGAAGGGAGCTCTCATAATAGTAACGGTGATTTGCCACTTTTTGATGACGATCAAATGTTGACGTGTATGTGTGTTTGGATTTAGTGTTTAAAAAAATGCATACTGGAACAGCAGATTGCAAATTTCTACATTCTGTCTGTGGTGGTTTTTTTTTTTTTTGTGAAAAATGTCTGTCAGAAGAAAGAAATTTTAAGAAAGAGAAATAGAAAGAGAGAAAGAGAGAGTGGAAACGTAGTTGTTTTAAAAGGAAATGATTTTTTTTTCACTATCGTTTGCATTTTTTGCTAGATTGATATCATAACAATGTATATTATACATTGGTTCACAATGTATATAATAATACAGGGTGTCCCAAAAAGGTGGTAATGGGCTTTTCTTTATCTATTAGAGATAAATGGGCAATGTAAGTTGAAAAAAATGTTCAAAATAATTTCGGAAATAAAGACTCCGTTAAGAAAAATTTCTTCTCGTTCATTTACAAAAAGTTACAATTTTAAATTTTTATACTACCCCATACAAAAAAAATTCCAATTAACAAAAGATGTGATGTACAAAATTTCAGCCTTTCATCATAAATCGTCTCAGAGATACCTTTAAACAAAGATGATGCAGGGCTATACATGAATTTGAATGTAAAAGTTTATTGCTAGAATGGAAAAAAGTATTTTCTTTCATCACTTCTGTTCGAAATGCGATCAACCGATGTTTCTTTCGTTCTATTTTTTCCTTCGAGAGCCAGTGAAAAGTGGCTGAAGTCAGCATATATTTATCTTCATACCTCTTACAGTTTTTACGATACTTTAGTGTGTGGGGAACATTTTACTAATTGTTGCCCTCTACCCGGCAGCTCAGAGCTCATACGTCACCATGTTCCAATATCTCGACTTTGTGTGGCCGCTGCTTAAATATTTGGCATAACCTATCTCCAGTATCTACCAGGAACTCGTGACATCGAGTATTCGTGGAATTCGTAAGGTGGCACTAAAAATTAAGTGAGTTGTTCTCGCGATCAGCTCAACATTTCCGCGTAAATGCGTTAGAACCTCTTAGAAAGTCCTCGAACCATGACACCCTCACATCCCAGTCAGATAGCCGATGCATAGCTTCGCCATAACAACAGCATAAAAACTGTTCAATATTTCCGGAAGGTTAGTCATGGCTTGTTCCGTAACTTGGTTTAAGTATTCATCCCCTATACAGGGTCTTCAGTACGAAACCGACAAAGGTAGTTGAATTATTAACTACGTGTGTTAAAACAATAGTTTTGTAATATCCATCGAGGTGAGAATAAATATTAACTCTTCAAGTATTAGAAAAACGATGAAATGAAAAATTGATTGCTCGTTATTTTTACGATATAGCATATTTTATATTGCAGGAAGGTTTCTGAACAACTTTCCGAAATACAGAAAATCGTTTCTGAACACTTTCCCTCCAAATACGGAAACGTTCGTCCAATTTTAAGCAACAAGAGCTGTTCCATATTTTGGAGTAACTTAAGGAGTAACTTTGGAGTAACTTTGGAGTCCAATAAATTCCGATTTTTCCTTCCTTTTTTAACAGTGTACTTATGCTGATACTAAAGATGAAATGTAGATAAAGTGTTTATATAATGTACGTGATTAGCACAACATGTAACGTATCTATCGTCTTATGGGGGTAGGGTCTACTGTATTTCAGTTATACTGGACGAGTATTACTTTCGTTGTACATATGATAGTTTATATATATATATATATAATAGTTCATTATATAAGCCCCGACTTGTTTAAAACGGAAGCTATACGGAACGCGACAATAAGTGTGACGTCTGTGTTTTATTCGCTTAACAATGTGACGTTTGAAATGAAAAGCGTTGCTCTATGGATGAGAAAATATGAAAATTGATTTAATTGTTATTACTTGTTACGCAATCTGCTCTAGATTATGTATCCCAATGAAGATACTGAATTTCGATTCGGTAACACTTAAAAAAAATATTGAAACCATTGTTAGAATTCTTACAGCCATTATTGTCCTGCTACCAGGTTTTATTAAAAATACAAAATGTTGTTTAGCTTAGAAATAAATATTTTCCAGTCAATAATAAAAATAAACAGTGATTTTGCGAACACAGTGAAAATTCATTATTCGATTTGGAAAAAAAGTGTCAAATCTATTTTATGCATATCATTCTTAAAATTATTTCTAACAAATAAATTTAAAATCTTGCAATAATGTTAGTGTAGGTGTACTAAATAAACTTATTGAAATTGATCAGCTGCTTCGTATACTATAAGTTTCTCCAATAAAATGTTGGTTTCGGGGAATAAAAGAAAAAAATGTTTGATGGAGAGTAAGCAAAATTCTTTTTCGCGAGAGACTCATTTTTCATGTTATCGAATTTGCTCCCGCTCTAAATCTAATAAGCCCCGACTTGTTTAAAATGGAAGCTATACGGAATGCGACAATAAGTGTGACGTCTGTGTTTATTCGCTTAACAATGTGACGTTTGAAATGAAAAGCGTTGCTCTATGGATGAGAAGGCATGAAAAGTGATCTAATTATGATTACTTGTTACGCAATCTGCTCTAGACTATGTATCACAATAAAGATACTGAATTTCGATATCAAACAGAATAAGTCGTTAATTAGATGACGTCATGAAAGCCTTTTGTTAGATGATAGATATCATATAGAGTAAGTTATTAACGAAATGACGCCATTCGATCTTTTGTAGAGCGATATAAATAAAACTGCTTTTCGACTGAAATATGCTCTTTCAGCCGTCTACCACTAATGAACTAATTTCTTTTTTAGACTCATCAAAAAACAATATATATTCCCATTTTCTGAATATGATAATATATATATTAGGAATAATCTTTTTAAATGAATATGAGTTTTACTTAAAAAAAATTAAAAATTACTAGCTATGTAAGTAAATAAAAATAAAACAATTTTGTATAAATTGTATGTATTATAGCAGAAGTAACTATGATAGGACAAGTAAAAAGTGGTATTGATGACCCCTTTGTTTATGAAAATCAAACTAATTTTATTAGAGGGTTGCTTTAATGTAATGGTGGCAAACCTATAGGGTTTTTAAATGGCCTACGGCGGGTATGGGCAACCTTTGGAAAGTTGCGGGCCAAACTTCAGGATCTTATGGAAGTCGCAGGCTGAATTTTATTAAACTTTCCACATAATAAAAAAGAGAACAGATAATCATAAATATTTCCATTAATAAGACCCCATTAAGAAAATATTCATCTCGTTCATTTAGAAAAAGTTACACCTTTTAAATTTAGATGGGAACCCCGTACAAAAAAATTCCCAATTAGCAAAATGCGCCCCATAAACTAATGAGGTGATTTACCGAATTTCAACCTCTCATCATACATTTCAGATAATTCTTTAAAGAAAGATGATATAGGGCTACATATGATTTTGAGTGTAAACGTTTATTGTTAGAGTGGGATAAAATATTTTCTTTTGTAATTTCTGTACGACCACTAGAATGCAATCATTCTACGTTATGTTTTACTTTCGAAAACCATTGAAAAGTGGTTTAAGCTGACTTAAACCAACGCCTTTCACGCCTTGGATCCATGGTTCGATACCAGCCGAAGAAAATAGGTTTCAGTTTAAAAGTAACTTGAAGTTCTTATGTATGATAATATACAATATATGGCAATGCCAAAATTCACAGAATGGAGGAAGAATACTCATTGGTTAAAAAATTTCGTAGTTATGACGTCGCAATTCACTTTTCCCCCAAGAAATATTGGATAATTTTAGACATCCAATTAATATTTATGCTACTTGGACATAGAGCCCTTATAGACATCCATATATGGATATTATAGATGTTGTCTAGTCCTTAGAGAGATCACACCCCAAATCTCTTATAGATGTCCATTTTATGTTATCTAGAGGATCTCGGACTTCTAATAGATATACCCATTATCTAATTCTGATTCCTTATAGATAATCAATGGATATCTTTGTGCTGTGTGGGACTAATAGATAAAGAATTTAAAGCCCGTCACCACCTTTTGGGGACACACTGTATAAAAATATAGCCCGCTAGCCTCTAAAGTCAAGGAGTAGTCTTGAAATAATAGCAGTCAAGCAAATATGGCACAGTATTTTATTCCCTCATTAGCTTACATCGAAGAGGTTAACATAGAGACGTTAAGCAGTACAAAAACACGAATCGAAAGCCT
Organism: Cheiracanthium punctorium; assembly: GCA_038373885.1. Classification (NCBI taxonomy): domain Eukaryota; kingdom Metazoa; phylum Arthropoda; class Arachnida; order Araneae; family Cheiracanthiidae; genus Cheiracanthium; species Cheiracanthium punctorium. Next base: position 103,382 of record JAWZYV010019719.1, on the reverse strand, counting down.
TCGCTTTCTCTTTGTGCTGTCTTAAAAATACTATGTCACATGACTCAAAGGCGGCGACTTCGCTTGCCACTGGAGGCGATACGTCACGCTACGTGACGTGCAACTTACTTTATTGGTTTTCAGACTGTGTGGCGTTTGCAGAAAAGATGAGGCCTAGGTTCGGCTTATTCTAAAATCGCGCCGTTTCCTAATGTTTACTTTTTATTTACACGGTATCTATGGCAACAGCTTACCTGGAGTCGTCATTTAACTGAAAAAAGAACACTTTTAAGAATTTACCTCGCAAAAAGAAATGGCAAAATGGTTGAGGTTTTAAAATGCCGATAATGGAAAGCTTTAGCTTCTACCACTCAGAATTTATTTATTGTAATTTCATTACAACCCCCCACCCCCAGCAAACATAAGTCGGTGAAGCAGCTTTAGAAGATTACCGCTCTTATTCTAGTTGCGAGGCAAGGCTCCTGTAACCTAAACAATCAATTCGTTTCTCTTTTCCTGAACTCAATTTTTCTGCTAAATTTAGACCCTCGCCCTAAAAAAAAGTTCGTAAGTTTACTAATTCCACCAAGCTCCATCCCAGGATGATTCAGCACTCTAAACCCTGACTTGTATGGACACATTTTTAGTAATACCAGCATTAATTCTTTTCACCCGCTTCTCCTTTCTGATCTACTTTTAGCGTTTGTCTTCCGGTAGGTAATAACTCTTAAAATTGTGAAATTCTCAATTACACAGTCAGCTCATCTAAACTGGGACCAACCCCTAACTCTAGTTAGAATTGGTTTATCGTTTAAGATCTTACATTTGAGTAGAGGGAAATCCATTCGACAGATGCAGCTTGCAAATTTCAAATGACTTATTTTGCTGATCTAGCTGATATTTGCCTCCTTGAATAACCTATACAATTTAAAATTGTGTCATTGCCTCCACTAGCTATCTTTATTTAGAGTGCTAAAAGTTTTTCGAAACGCTTTTCGCTTAAAAATGACTTTTAATTAATTTTAAAATGTTTTTAAAAATGTGAATTTAAAAACTTTCTTAAGTAATGAAGACTGTAACTACCACGAATTAAGCGTCTCTTTATTCCAATGCTTAAATCTTTGAGCATATTAACGTTTGAACCAAGTAGAGTAAAAATTGTCAATCAGCTCTTTGAAACAGTCTCGAGATATTTATAGCTTGGAAGGAATTTTAGTAATTGGCTACTTTGTCTTGCCTCTTTAGACACAATTTTCTTACCGACTTCTTGAAATTTATTTCTTAACCTTTAATGAATAGGCGAATACTTCCGCTTTCTTGGAGTAGACTGCTAGTTTGCGAACATTTTGGATTCACTAGCTCTATGTTAACCTATGGGAAATATTTTCCTCCTTTGAAATGGTATACTTTTCCTTATTTTAAAAAACTCGGCTGTTCGAGCCTCGTCAGGGGGAGATCCCCCTGAACCCCCCTAATTTTCTAGTTTCATTATTGCCATATTAAAACGATAGTAATTGACTGTCATTTTATCGCTCATCTTTCGCGTTTTTCGCCTGGTAACCCTATGTTGAAGTTTTTATGAGTGTAACCTATTTATAGAAAAATACATTGCTGCATATTCTACAGCTTACGAAATATTCTAACAATAGATTAAAGCTGTTGTGAACTAATAGTATTTAAATATATGTAAAAAAGCATGTGAAGCATTTTCTACAGTTTACGAAATATTGTAACAATAGATTAAAGCTGTTGTGAACTAATAGTATTTAAATACATGTAAAATTATGTCGCTTTATTATGTCGCATTTTTGGGACACATTTTTCAATAAAGGGTGTTGAGAGATAAAATGACATAGTCATTAATAAAAAAAATTGCTCTAGGTTATTCATCATACAATTGTCGACATAGAAAAAATTTCATTTTGTTAATGTATTGAATTTCAAAAGTATATTTGACTATTTATATCTGCGATTGCCATAGTTTTCTAAATTTTAATTGAAATTTAACCATGTTATTTAAAGATTCTGCACAAAAGGAAAGCATTTCTACATATGCAGTTCTCTACTAAACCGCCGACAGTTTTTACAAAAATATCGTGAAGTCTTGACTTACGCGAGTGGTACGCTCCAAGACCCCTCCCGTAGGTAAAAAGGCCGCGGTGTGAAATAGGGTAGAGTACGACTTTTCGTAAAACCTACACAATTTCTTTAGACACTTATAAACACCCCTCAAAGTGTTTTAAACCATTCCATAACTATACATTACCGTTTTCCTTATAAAGTAATAAGTAAAGCCCGGCTTAGACTGGGTCGGTTTGGGTGCTTCCAACTTCAGTGATGCTACGATGGATGAAATACCATTCGCTGATTGGCTCTCTTTTTCAGAAGCAAATCAAGAAGACGATATTCTGTTTGCACTTCTTACTTCTGCCGAAAAATCTCGGGCGAAAAGTCCGCGTTAGCTTTCAGATACGTTACTCAAAAACATTCGCGTAATATATCATTTGCATAAAATAGATCGCGTTGCAACGCTATTCAATCTTCTTGAAAGTATATTATTGATTAAAGAGAGATAAAAAGATTCACGTAGGTTGGCATGGTGCTATAGGGAATTCAAGAGGGCAACTGCCCAACATGCTTATTGTTAAAACCCGAATCACGAAAATTTTTGTTTACGCTATCCGACACCGTTATAGTTGTTCGTATTATTTTAAATAAACTACTTTAAATTTATTTTGCTTTTATTCATTTTTGGAGTGCATCGAATCGAGGTTATTGTCCACTTAATGCAATTTTTACGATCTCCGTTGTCTCTACAAAATTTTGAATTCAAGTTTCAATTTTACCGATCAGCTACGCCATAACATGCCAGTACATAAACATCAAAAGAAAAAATAATAAAGGTCGTTCATTCAATCTTGAACGAATACCTCATGAGTTTTATAGAAATAACCTTGAACAACGGAAAATATATTTTAAATTAAATAAAGTACCTTAATTTCGTCAATCGTAGATGATTTTATTTTTTGTTATTGTTAGAATACATAAATATGAATGAAATAATCTTATATAAAGGTGCTACTTATTATAATGAGTAGGTATAAAATGGTAGGGTCTCCTTCGCTTTCAATAATCTAATGAACTTATTTAGACATAGATATACCAACAAAAATATTTACGCTGAAGAATTATATTTAAAAAAAAACTATGCGTTAGGAAGTGGTGACGAGGTAGTCATTCTGTCCAAAAATAATTATAAAAAACTTTCTTGTAGAATTTAAAGCCATCTTATGCAGAACATTATTAGAGGTACATTTTTATGATTTTAAAAATTATGAAAGACAGATTTAGGGGGGGGGGGATGAGAAGATTCCAATATTTAGTACTTGATGCTTATACAAATTGCTTAAGGACAACATGCTGACATTTTTATTTGACTGATTTTTATGGTAAATGCTAAAATCTTGATAAATTATTTGTAAATTGCTTAATTTAAATAAAAACTGATCACATTCTTTTGCTCAACTTCTGTTTGAGTCTAGAAGACAGCATCCTTTGAAAGTTTTTATTTCCAAATATTTCGTAAGTAGCATTAGATTAGAAAATCGCATTAACAAAAGATATTTTTTCTCTCTTTTACAATAAATAGCATTTGGTGTTGATTTATATTAAATTGTTTATTACGTTCGTCAGCTTACGCTTGTCTATTATAAGAAATCCTGGATAAATAAAAGTACAGTGTCGTGGCAACAATATCTACATAAGGAAATAAACATGTCTTTCTCTATAAATGCAACTAATGAAGTTATTTTTACTTAGAACTTATTAGATTCTTTGGAGATTCAAATTCCGAGTGGGAGATTAGTGTAATAAATTTTGTCCAAGCGTTTATAATTAAATGCTTTCTTTGCTTTCCTCGGAATGTTTTCATATTTAGAGACTGAGATTGCATTTAAAGATGGCGGTTTTACGTAGCTTTTAGTTAATTGAAAACACTCAATTATATTAAAATAGCACAATTTCATTATGATGTTACTTTAATAGACTCCATATTTTTTTATAAATGCCTTTATATTTTAGTGATAAAAATTTCACTCGTGCGAAATTATTTATGAAAAATGTGAGAAATTTTTGGGATAAGCAGACAATCGGTGATTTTCGTTATGAGCAAAATTAAAAAAAGTGATTTTTATAATGAACAAGTTAAAACGGGGTCAGTCTTTTTATAGCAATATAATTGCAAACAAATGCTCGGAAAATGTTCTTAATATTTCAGGTATTCACGGAAAAAATCCCACCAATCAGAAATGAATCACAAAGTTTTAAAATCATCTGCGACAAACATAAAAAATAATAATAAATGAGCATTTGCAGTTAAAATAAGCCAAAAACAAAAGCTGGTGTTTAACTGCTTTTACCGAGATATTGTTACTCTTGATAAATTAATATTTTAACCTAAGCAATTTCAAACAAAATGGCTCTATTTACTATTAAATGAATATAAAAATATTCTCAAATCTGGTACCTAAAATGTTACGAATATTTCAGTAGTCTTTATGATTGTGGTAGTTAACACTTACAATGGAATATTAAAATAAAAATATTAAAATAGTAACACTTCATATCACAAGGAAAATGATTTGAATCATATATTTACAGAAATACTACTTTTTTATCACAATGACTGTTACAGAGTAAAGCTAAACCAAGAGAAAGTCACTAGAAAAATAAAGTTTGGCTGAGGTAAAGTCGGTAGCAGGGTAAAATATGGGTAGGTATTTCTTTTTGATCAAAATTATAAATACATTGTTTTTAAATACTATTTTTTTCAGATTATACTTTCAGACATTACATTCAAGTATTATACTTTGTAAATAGTTTATTATTTACATTTAGAAAAACAATATCAGGTTTTATGTGTTTATTGAATCCATGTTCTTTTCTTGGGACTCTAAAATACTTCCAAGAAACTAATGCATTCCTCAAAGTTTGAGAAATTCTGTTCTTACTTTCAATTTAGAAAAGGTGTAAACAGCTTATTAGATGAAAAAGTAAGAATTTTTAGGAATAATTTTCTTTCTAATTATGTTTTAGAGTGGTGAGTTAAAATGGGTATAAAATTAGGTTTAGTTTTATTATGTTTCCAATTGCTTCTAATTAATTTTTTAATGAGTATTAATATTGCCAACTAAGGTTTGAAATTATAGATTAAAAATTTTTTCAAAAATAAACAATCTATATTTTTGATCAAAATGAAATGTGTACCCACTGTACATCAATTTATTCTTCTGCAGTAATGAAATCTCGGAATGTTTATATAAAACCTAAGTCTAACAGACTTAGGCATAATATTTTAAAATTTGAATAATTGGTAAGTCCTGATGGGAAATAAATGAAATTTTATACGTCTATTCATATTTTCCCCTTTTTTTAATCTATTAAACATTTTATTTCACCTTTTTGTAAAAAAAAAGAAAAAAAAGAGCTCTTAATACAATTTAATATTATTGCAATTAAAACTAATACAGTTATATAAAATCTTTTCTGGGATGAAAGTGTAATGAATACATTTCATAAGGTAACACAAAAATTTTGCATATTTAATACCTATTAGTAATAGAGAACAGCGATGAATAGAAAAAATGTCTATTTTTATCAATTTTACTCCACCGTACTCTACAGATAAAGCTTTACTAAAAGCCATTTTACCGTAGATATCAGAGTACAGTCGTATAGTTCAGAGGCAATGTTTTAGCAATCTTAAAGATTTTGATACTCAAAGATGAATATTTTAAACATAAAATTAAAACATCTTTGTTTTACTAAAATTTTATTAATACTCTTTGTAATGAACAAATAAGAAATATTCTTAATCCATAAAATCTCCCGAGAAAGCTCTAACAGAAAATAATTTTCAGACCTCTGTACATAACATGAAGTTTCAAGGCAATAAGCGAGCATGTTCCTTCTAAAATTTTCAAGTATATAATAAAGAAGTAAGAATATTTTAAATTTCGATAACACGCTTTAAAACTCTTACTGTCCTAATGCACTTTGTCTTGCGTGGGTTATAAAAATCTCTTTTCCAAACTTCTAGCTGTTTTGCGAGGAGTTACTACTCCCGCTGAAAGTTCAAATTTTATTACAGTTAAGAGTAACTTCTGTACTTTTAGGGGGTTGTAAACTTTTATAAAATTGCTAGTGATGAAAATCTTGAAAAATATTTAGATTTGCCTTTCGAATTTTTGAATAATTCGGTACTTTGAGATCGCGATTTCTTAATTACCATACATTTCAAATGGTTTTCAATTGAGAACTTAAAGTTATTACCTTTCTTTATTCAAATAATGTATTTCCCAAATTGAAATTTGCTCAATTCAAATAACATTTTTTTTTTTCATATTGCAATTTAAAAGCTCATAACTTTGTAACAAATTTTAAGGTACACCTAAGAATACCAAGATCCTTAGGAGGAAGATAAACTACGTTAGTAGCGCTTTAAAATTAGAAACTACATAGATTTCTACTTAAAATTATTCTAAAACGATAATTTAATTAATTACAGGAAATAAACTTATGCACTGGGATGTGTTTGAGTGAAAATGTTACGCAGCTGTAATTGTCCCTTATTTCCTACTTGAAAAATACTAACTATAAAATGCATTAAATACATTAAATAAATTTTTGGCAAGTTAGCACCTTAAAATGCATTTTTTAAAATTATAATCTATGTAAGGTGATTTAACGGAATTTGAGTACATTTGTTTAAGGAAAAAGAATTGTAATTTTCTACAAACATTACTTTAAATAAAAGTCACTTTGAACGAGAAAAAATACATTTGTTGACGGAAGGTGTTGGGTGGGGTCAGGGACGGGGGGGGTATACGCTTTAAAGGCGTTATATATATTAAAACAATTTTTTTTAATAAAAAAAGATACAAACATATTTTTGATGTATCCAAATTTGGAAGGCTTATCTAATTAAATAATCCCTTACTTTTAATCCTTTATCGCCATCTCTTCAGAGCATAACAAGGGAATTTAATTAATGAAAAACATAATATAAATTTTTAAATGCCCCTGCTTGATTAACACTTTGAAGCGCAACCCTTTCCCAATGCTGAGAAAAGGGCAGCTGCTGCCATCGCTCGACTTAACTACCAGCAAGATGGCGGACGATCGAAACGTTCATCGCATGCCACAGACCTAGAGACCCATTTTTGACGCAGCTGGCTATGCCGCACAGCCAGCTGCGTCAAAAAATGGTCTCTAGATCTGTGGCACGCGATGAAAGTTTCGATCGTCCGCCATCTTGCTGGTAGTAAGTCGAGCGATGGCAGCAGCTGCCCTTTTACCAGCATTGGGCAATCTATCCAGCTGTTCTCGCATTCTTCCATTTTTCAGCAGATGTCAGTGCTGTTAAAAATAATCGTGACAATTTTTCTTATGGGAAATGACGTGCTAAAAAGTAAAGGATTCTCGTGGAGCTATGTCACCCGCAACTATTTTTATAGAAATCAAATCTATTCTTCGTGACTGGCAACAGTCAAAACGTCAGAGTTTAGTGTTATCAGAGCGGGAACACTGCGCGTTGAAGGGTTAAAGGCGTTATATATATTAAAACAATTTTTTTAAATAAAAAAAGATACAAACATATTTTTGATGCATCCAAATTTGGAAGGCTTATCCATTTAAATAATCCTTTACTTTTAATTCTTTATCGCCATTTCTTCAGAGCACAAGAAGGGAATTTATTAAATGAAAAACATAATATAAATTTTTAAATGTCCCTGCATGCTTAAAAGAAGGTAGCACGTTTTAGGTCCTAATTATAGAATTAAAAAATATTAATTTTGATCTTAAATTAAAGAAGTCAACGAATCAGACCAATTTAATGAAAAACAAAAAAATACAGTAAAAAATGATCACGCAATTCTTCAATTTTAATATGGCTCTTAGAATTCGTCTTATGTTGCTTAATTATTAACCAAAAAGCGTCACGCAATTCTTTGGAAAGTTTCAAAAAGTAAAAATAAGCATCTAATTTAAAAAAATCAATGTAACCCTTGGTTAAAAGTAAATTATGTTATTATTGTTAGAGAAATATTTTTTGTTTTAATTTTAGACTAGACCTAGTATTGCAGTTTGGAAAAAATAAATAAATAAAAAACTGGTGTGGATAACACATGACCGTCTTGTACGCCAGTTAAATTATGTATGCATTTTTGATATATCTAATTCATTTAAACTTTATTCATACATCGTCATTTAAACTTATTTAATATGAAACGGAGTTACGATACTTCAGTAATATGAATGTTTGCCGAATTCTCAACAAATATTAATGATATCATCAAGCGGGTCAGTTTAGAAAACTTAATTTTGACGCCAACTAAGGATCCAAAAATATATTTTTGTAAAAGCAGCCAAGCTTGGCGTCCAGGAGATTTTGGACAAGCACAATCAGTGATTAACCGAGTACTTTTAACGTATTAAAGATGCCCATAGACTTTACTATACAGAAATTCTTATGGATCACCTTGCAAATAAACTACCCCATCGGTTGCTATTCAAAAGGGAGGTAATCAGATAGATTATACAAACGTCGTAAGCAAAATATTTCCCCATTACTCTTCTAATCGTTTTAGAGGTATGGGTATAAATGCGCACATATACGTACGTAGATACAGACGACACTCCGAAACAAATCAAAATGAATTCACTGTTAATCAAAATGGATCGTACATGCAAAAGTACGTACAGAAATAGCATATTCTTACTTTAAGACGTTGCGCACACATTTGTCAAAGTGAATTTAGAGATGGTAAAAATCGATTTTTCCGTCGGAATACCAAAATGTTTCGCGAATACAAATACTCAATTTTTACATGTAAATGAAAATATTATAAAACCCTTCAATTGCGTCCATGTTAAATTAGCTTTCACTAACACTTACAAAGTTTTGAATGATTTCAATAATGTCTTTTTTCAAGACACAATAACTCCAGACGATGATTTATTCAATGGAGTAGTGTATGCAGGAGTAGTGATGTCATCTTTGCGCACTGTAAGAAATACCTGTAATTTCTCCCCACATGTTGCTGTAAAATAATACAGCACAAGTGCTGCAGCTTTGGAGTACAGCACTGTGTGTTGTAAATTCACTCACGAAATGACGTTAATGGGGTAAAATCATACAAGCCGGTGCCCACCCCATGTAAACATGGCGACAGTCGCTGGAGCTTGGCGACCGCCAAGCTCCAGCGACTGTCGCCATGTTTACTAGTCATTCTAGGCAACCAGTGGTCCGTTTTTAACTAAAAAAACCCCAGTGGATTCAGCAACCTAGTTGTACAGCTATCTAAACTAGGCAACCAGTGGTCTGTTTTTAACTAAAAAAACCTTAGTGGATTCAGCAACCTAGTTGTACAGCTATCTAAACTAGGCAACCAGTGGTCCGTTTTTAACTAAAAAAACCTCAGTGGATTCAGCAACCTAGCTGTACAGCTATCTAAACTAGGCAACCAGTGGCCCGTTTTTAACTAAAAAAACCTCAGTGGATTCAGCAACCTAGCTGTACAGCTATCTAAACTAGGCAACCAGTGGCCCGTTTTTAACTAAAAAAACCTCAGTGGATTCAGCAACCTAGCTGTACAGCTATCTAAACTAGGCAACCAGTGGCCCGTTTTTAACTAAAAAAACCTCAGTGGATTCAGCAACCTAGTTGTACAGCTATGTAAACTACGCAACCAGTGGACCGTTTTTAACTAAAAAAAAACAACAACAGTGAACTAAGCAACCTAGTTGTACAGCTAATGTAAACTGGGCAAACACTGGCCCGTTTTCAACTCAAAAAAACATCGGTGGATTAAACAACCTAGTTGTACACCTCTTATAAAGTCAGTATGATTAGAATAGCACGTAAATAGCACTTACGAAAACATAAACACTTCAAATATCAATTTAAAATTCACATTAAAAACCTTAAACATCGAAAGATTCGTTAAAAAAGAACACTTACCTCTATTTTTTTGGTAAATAACCGCACAGAAATGCCCCCAACACCCACCGGCTTATAACGTACTATATTTCTGACAAACACCCACAAATTCTTTTCTTATATTAACATAACACATTTCATTCCCTTCCATCAATAACGCAAACAATTTCAAATTCCCAAACCTGACGAAACACGTATTCTTTATGGTTGCCAGTCACAACTACCACCGGCAGTTGGCGGTGCATCGCTCACTCTCGCGTCAGATTGTTCGCCAATGATTTGTAAACAAACCATTGACATGTAAACAAGGCACCGTATACGGAATATAGTCCGTTAATGGTGTTGATAAGCAAATTACGAAAAACCTTTGTGCGACAGATTGACACAGTCAGTACATCACAACGTGTTGGCGTTACGTTACCCACACGTTATGCAGTAATCTAGATAAATATATTTTTTTAAGATTGCAAGGTTACCTGTTCCATTCAATCGTTTCAAAAACTTAATTTGCAAAGACTCTCAGCATTAGAAGACTATACCCAGAAGTAAAGATAGGCAAGGATCTGACGCCTTTGTCACCACTTTGTCGTTGTTGTCAAGGCAATATATGGGGATTCTAATGCGTTTTCATGTTATATCTGGGAAAAAGCCGCTCAAAACTCCAGACCTTTTGATCGACAGCCGCACGAGTGGTCGGAACCCAGAACCTGCACAATTCAGCCACCTCCCAATGTTCAATATCTTATCCTCTCGGCCAGGGTTTGGCTTGTAAGGATGATAACGAATAAGTTAAGCCTAGATTCCAGGATTAAATGTCACGTATTCGATTCTCGACCTACCATACTATACACCACCACCCCCATGCACCACCATACACATACGATGTAGGTGGCCGTTAAATCCGTGGTTCCAAAAGTCTTCTCGGATCTAGCAGCTTCCGAGGGTTACCAAGATTCAGAAGTCTTCTACCTTTTCATAATGCTCTGAGCAGTAGCAGAAAACTCAATAATTAAGCGAACCTGGAAACAGTGGGAGGAGGTGAAACCCCCTAATTCGTATTCTTTCCACTTTGATCACTTACATGTCGAAGTTATTTTGAAAATAGCTTCTCACTTTTCCTACTTTCCCAAGACGCACAGAGGGTGAAACAATTATTAGTCTCTTACATACTTTCAATTTCCATAAGAATAAAAATATTTTGAATGTTACTAAGAGTTTTGCCACATATTTAAAATTTTGTCACTCAGAGTATGAAGCAGATCACATATTAATTTATTAATTACTTTCTATGCCTTAAATTTAATTTCTCCAAAATCATGCATTCTAAATTAGTTTTCTGTTCTCATTTTTCTATCACTTCGGCTTTTAAATCTTTATTTTCGCTCTCTTTCCCGTATGCATTATTCTTAATTGTTTATTTCCTCTCACGAGACTGAATTTTTGAAATTTTAATTTTAATTTATCAAAGTAAAATAAACATGTTTGTATAACATAAACATGCTTGAATAAAATAAACATGCTTCGTGGTAGTTAATTATGTTGGTTAAAGCAAAACCAAACGTGGGCTGTCATACTAAGGAGAGGAGAACATTGGGCTTTTTAAAGGTTTCTTTCTAACGCTTATTCACGTTACATCGTGAGAAAACCACCCAAAACTATAGACCATTAAATCGGTAAGCATGCGGTAGGCCAAAATCCTAGAATTTCCATCTTCAACCATCTAGCAATGTTATAGTGTGTTATCTACTTTACCATCGGTCCGATTCATGGTCGTACCTTAGAGGGTTATTAGGGGGTCTTGATCAACCCCTCCTAGTCCATGCAAAAACGCAAATTTTAGCAGCATATTCTTCTTTTGTATCCGTGCCACAAAACAATACACGGTAAAAATATTTTTAAATTTCGTGTAAGTTTTGAAAAATTTAAACTAATTTTAAAAAATGTATTAGTTTTTTTAAATATGTAATTTAATATGTAATAAAGAAAACTCCTTGCAAAGAAGATTAAAAATGTGTAATGGAACTGAATTTTTTTTACAAAATATCTATAGTAAAATTTACTGTCAATCGAACCACGTGCAAGCTATAGCTACGCCCGAGGTCGGTATGTAACGAGTAAGTGAAACCTCATAGTTCGAGGTTTAACTTTTTAAAACGTCGTATAAATAGTTTAATAGTAAATAAATGAAGACCTCGACCACCTGATGAGGATCTAAATTGTGCCGAAAACTCTAAGAAAGCTATAAATAGCTGTTTAAGACATACTCAGTCACGTGAGCTGCCCTCTCCTGCCAAACAAGGAAATCAGTCTGGGTTAAAAGAAGAAGGGGAGAGATAAACTTTTAGCTTCTGCCCCTCTTGATCACCTACATATTATATTTTGAAAAGAGCTTCACACATTTTCAAAGAAGCAGAGAGAGTAAAATACTCTTCAGTATATTTCCATTCATATTTTAATTTTCATCAGAATAAGCAACTTTTGAGTCACTTTGGATTTTTAACAAATAATTTAAAATTTGTTTCCAAGAACATTTCCAAAGCATTTAAATTTTGTTTGAATAGATCTTTCTAGATTTTAAATTTTTCAGATTTAATGAGGCAAAATAAACCTGTGTAAATTAAGTCTATGTTGTAAATTACTCTCTGATAATTTTTATTAAATTTATCGGCCGGAAAAGGTTAATTTTTATTTTTGATTTAATTTTTTCCAGATTTAAAAAAAAAGGAGTTATAAGATTGCTTTTAAATATAGTGAATATCAAAAGATTTATATATAATTTTAAAGTTGGAAAAAAGTGAGTTTTTTTAAAGTGATTTTTTAATAACTGTGCGAAATCTATTCAATTTAACATTACGAAAGCATTAGTGCATAACAAAATCTTGATATAGTAAAGAAGATTTATAAAACTCATTTCTTTTGTTGGATATAAATATCACAAAGAATAATCACAAAGGTTTTGACAACAAAACATTTTATATTCATTGTTTGGCTAATTATTCCCTTTCCTGTTTCAAGTAAAAACTACTACACAAACACATTATTTGAATACAATATATACACACTTTTACTTCAGTGTTTTTGTTATTTTTATATTAAGCAATAATAATTACAAAAGAATTTGGCAGCACAGAGTTTCATTATCATTTCCTCGATTAACTCGAACACTGTTCCATTGCGCTGAATAAGCCATCATTATGTCATTGACCGTTTTGCACAAGCACATCTTTTCCGGTGAAGTGCTGGTTTAGATATCGGACAACAGTATTATAGTTTTTCACTAGTACATTCTGCTTCCAAATCTCTGTCTGAAATAATAATATTAATAACAGCAACAAACTTTGGTTTTTATTCGCATTTCTTAAATGTTTTGTCATTTCTTTCGAAACACAATTTTAAAGTAAAATAAATAAAAACTTTGTGAAAAAACACACATAAAATGTTACTTATAAGGAGTTACGATCGTTTCGACCAAAAATTCTTTCAGTCATCTTCAGTCAAAGCCCTTCGCCTCACTAAAGAGAAGGAACTGAAAAAGATAAACAAACAAGCATGTTGCCACATAGAAAAAGAAAAGGCCGGAGAACGAAAACCACGGAGAAAAGTTGGATGGATAAGAAGGAAAGAAAAGAAGGACAAACAAAAATACATAAATAAATAATAATAACAATAATAATAAAAAGAAAAAAATAGAACAAAAACAAAAATAGCATTAAAACAGGAAAAAAAATTATAATGTGCTATCCTGTATATTGTATTTTAAAAAGAAATCTGTTTTTATACTATTTTTGTTCTTTTGTTTGTTTTGTGTTCTTTTGTTTTTCTGTTTTGTGTGCGTTTGTGTTCGTGTGTTCTTTGCTTTTTTATTATTATTGTTATTATTATTTATTTATGCATTTTTGTTTGTCCGTATTTTCTTTTCTTTTTATCCCACCCCCTTTTCTCCGTTGTTTTGTTCGCCTTTTCTTTTTCCATGTGACAACATGCTTGTTTGTTTATCCTTTTCAGTTTCCTCATTCTAGTGAGACGGAGAGCTTTGACTGAGGAAGACCGAAATAATTTTTGTCGAAACGATCGTATCGCTTTCTAAGTAGCATTTTATGCGTGTTTTTCACAAAATTTTTATTTGTTTTATCGTTTAATACCAGTATTTTGAGTGTTTTTTTCGCAATTTGAAGGTACTTTTAAAATAAAAATTTTCACAAATATTATTCATGATTAATTAAAGCTTAATTTAATGAGTAAATGCTCTCACACACACATTTCATATTAATTATACTTCCATATCATTACGTGAAAACGTATTTCAATTTATCATAACTATTATGAAATTCACCTGATGTGGAACTAAACTTTTGTTTTCCTACCTAAAAAAGGGGGAGAGTACTTATTATATTATTTTTATGCTTATTAAACTGAAAGAGTATTTTCACACGAATGGAGGAATGGAAATAACGACACTCAATCATCAAAATTTAATTTTCCATAGTAAAAGATGAACGACTCTCATATCTGGGCTATTGCTCTTTCCACTATTGAAAATATAGATATCCTTTTAGTCATTGGACTTAACGTCTTCACAGATGGTTTAATGTTTCAGAGATATAACGGTGCTGTCGCTGATATATTTTGTGAACACTTTGCTTTCTACAAAGCCGTTGGAATTGATACTACAAGTTTCGATGGGGAATTAGTCTATTTTTATTGCCTTGTAACAAGTTATAGCAATCTTGGAATCTGATAACGTAGTTATCAGATTCCAAGGTTGTAATTCAGGCCATCTCCAGCCATAAAAACTGTAATTCTAAACGCCTTTTTGACTGTAGGTCTCATTTAAAATCACTTGCTGATTTTGTGGTGTTTCAGTGAGCTCGTTCCCACTGTGAAGTGAAAGATAGTGAAAAGCTGATTCTCTCGCAGGAAAAGACACTGCTGTTTTGCAGAACTTCTGATCAAAATGGAATTTGAGAAAAGATTGAAATTGGATTTGACTGCACTGCCTTGTGAAAAGGCCTGGGAACATGTCTGTGATAGAGGAACGTCTATTCCGGACCTCTCACGTACTTCTGCTGTCGCCACTTTCCGTCTTTTAACGGGACAATATTGTCTCAATGTCGATCTTTTTAGAAATTGACTGAAGGACTATCCGGTTTGTTGTCTGTGTGACTCTAGATCCCCAATGGACAGGTTACATATTGACACGTGTTTTGCACTTAAAAGTTTTAACTCTATTGTTGAAAAATATTGGGAAGCCATAAGGGTAATGACTTGATTGTTAAAGCCTGGAATTTGTCATAAATAAACAAATTTGCAATAGTAACCTCATGTCTGACAACTACAAGCGCTCTCAGACAATTTTTTATGCATTTTTCATGGTTACATTCTAAAATAACGTAAACAAAAAGGGCAACCACCATAATATTGCATTAAAAACAGCTCCCTTCTTATGTACAAATAACTTTTGTCAATGGGTTAACTATCAGGTGAACATGAAAGGTTAACGAACTTAGCCTGGACGAGTTGCTACACGTGATAATTCTAATGTACCTATTAGGATTTAAGAATACTTTTTTCTGATGCAACAGGATGCAGGTCCTCTTCGTCTTCTAAAAAACTTAAATATCATCTAAAAAACTAAAATATCAAAAAATTAAATCCTCCTATCATCACTTTCGCTAGTTTTATTCAAATTTTATGCACACACACAAAAATAAACTTTTCCCAAACAATTACAGTAGAATACCATAAAAAAGCTCCAGTAAATAAAAATAGAAAAATCTCAAATCCGATTTAAAATAAAATTTGGCTGAATTTGATAAGCTTTAGACATTGTATTTCTCCAAAAGCTTCCACACAATCTAAATAAATAAAATAGAATTATCCGTACTTCACACATAACCTTTAACAATGCATTATTGAAATTCCCATCTCCTTTGTTTGAGCTACATTTAATAGTCTCCAAAATTAGAACTAAAGAGATATTTTAAGAGATTGTTAAAATGCACTTTGAAAGGTTCTCGGAAAGTTTTATTTAAAACTTCAGTCACGATTTTTCAGTTAAAAGGATTAGAAACTCAGCTCCAAATCAAAAACTGGTGCGTGGGTAGATCGCACGAAGTAATTAATGTAGACTAATTGATGTCACCAATGATTTTATTTTAACCTGTTGCTTTTAAAACTTAGTCACGTGCTATCATTCCATTAAGTTATGAAAAACTATGAAAAATCATGTTTCTTTTAGCTTATTAATTCTTTTATATAAAATTTATGAATAATGTATTGATGATGTTCACAAAATATTTAAAATATTGCATTTATAATTTCAGGCATTTATATATTGCCAGGGAGCTATAACAATTTACAGAAACACAAATCCAACATATGTCGGTTAAGAGTATTCATAAAAGGAGGATAATTTTTATTAGAAGCTTTTTAATGAAATTGTATTTTGTCTTTCCGTCATCGTGTCACTCGTAGAAATTCGGTTCCTCCACTTTACCGAAGTTAGAAGTATTGAAACAGTTGCTAGGAAGAACTCAATTTGTCAAGTGGTTAGGATGCCCGGTTCTCACCCATTAGGTCCCGGGTTCGGTTCCCGACTGAGGAAGGAGCGTTGAATATCACAATGGTGAAGTTTTTTAATATCTGTAAGAAACTTCATAAAATAATGTATTTTTGTAATGTCTTGAACTTTTTGGATTCCTCTCAAAAACTAGAGAAAATTATGAAGTGTTGCCATCTTTAATAACATTACATTTTTATTTTTTAAATTATATTTTTGTCATCGTATCTTTGCGTCTCTGTAAAAATTTAAGTGTGTGTGAAAGAGAGAGAGTCTGGCTATCCTAGAAAGTTGTCATCGCGTCTTTCTCATTAAAAACTCTAAGTTGTTTTTTTTTTTAAATAAAAGCTGCACTTTTTTTTAGTTATAAAGGAAAAATGTTTTTTGTTTGTAACTAAAAAGCACAAAATAAAAATTTTTGAAAGTGGAAGCTATTTATTGTGGAGCACTAAAAGGTATAAGATAAAAATTTATTCTTGCAAATATACGCAATAGATGAATGAAAATTTCAAAATTAAGAAAACTTTAGAAATATAGATAAACTAGAACTATTGAAGCAGATGAAATTTTTTAAATGTTCAAAATATTTAAAAAAGTATTAAAGACCTTTGCAATACAGATATTAATGACTAAATAAATGCCTTACAAACAAATACAGCTCAGTTGGAATATTGGTCTCGAATCCTTTTTAAAATATTTTGAACATTTAAAAATTTACATCTCTTGCAAAAGTGAAATATCCAAGTTTCTAAAGTTTTCTTAATTTTGAAACTTTCATTCATTTATAGCACATCTTTCCAATTTTCATTTTATATTCTAATTCTGTCTAATTTTCATTTTATACCTTTTAGGGCTCCACAATAAAAAGCTTCTACTTTTAAAAATCGTATTTTTACTTAATTTTTAACCCTTACCGGTCGGCCGCCGAGTTTTGCCGAAGCTACAACGGGGACGATTGAGTCGCTACAGAAATTACCCTGGAGGAAGGAAGATTTTCACCTCTAAACCCTTAACAGCATGAAAGACTTTCAAGTCACATTGCATTCAATTTTCATTATTTTCGTCTAGACATTATTTTCGTCTTTACGTCTTTCCCATAAGACATGAAAAAGCATTATACATTATATTCTTCTTATACTGATGAGTGATTTCAACATTCGAAGTGAAAAATGCTGTATAAAATTTAGTACACGGCTTTAAAAAATCCCTCTGATGAACTAAGGTAGAATTTAAAATTTAAATAAATTTTATTTTAAAAAGTAACGAGAATTTATTTATATTTCAAAAGAAAATGTATGTACAATTAAAAAGTGGAATTTTAAAATTATTTTGAAAGTACTTTTGTGTGTGATAGTGATTAAAATACGGATACACTTTCAAAACCGTACCATTATCATCATCACTCGATACATCTCCAGATGAATGAGATGACGTCCATGAATCTATACTATCCACTGCTCTTTCATTAGTATATTCGACTGCTCCAATAGAGATAAAATATTTTCCGGCAGTCCTCCTTTTCTTTCTGTCATATTTTCATCTCGCTTACTCTAATTTTCTGACACCGGACTATGAAAATGCTATTGTAGAGCAAATATCCTTCATCCTTCTGAAAAATAAAAAGTAAAAACGGAAGCTGACGACTGAAAAAGAGAGGACTGGACAGTGCGATCAATTAGCAGCGTGTGCATTTGTTTACATTATCGAAACAGTTCAGAAATATAAACGCAGATTTCTCTCCTAATAAATAAATAAAATAAAGGTATTTCTCTGAAGACTAGTGGTATTCGAAAAACAGATAAGTAACCTTTAGAGATCGTTTTAGGAATGTAAGGGACACTTTATACATAAAATAATAGGGAGTTTTTGTGCTACGTTTCTTCCCACAGTAACGCTAACGTTAAATGCCATCGGACAATACAGCGCATGAGCACGAATAAATTCCGTAACCTGATTGGTCAAAATAGCGTTCGCGTTAACGTGGGAAGAAACGTAGCGCAAAAACTCCCTAATGTTCTTTTTAAAAATGCGTTTACGAGTCAGCCATCCTTGGGGCCTGATTCGCCGTCTTTTGCGGTAAATTTCCGTTAAACGCGTATACGCGGCTGAAAAGGTTAAAATTACTGCGATGTTTTCGTTTTGTTGCACACATACGGTTACTTGTAACTCTTGGTATAAGAACTTGAGTTGTCAAGCTTTAAAATGGATTTTAAATAACTTTAATTTGGGTGATTTCTCACCGAATAATTTAGGTGCTGGGTTTAGTTTTTTGAACTTATTTCTGTATAAATCTATAACCGCCAAATTTGGTATATTTCCCCATCATCTGTCAGTCTTTACGACTTGGCAAGATTTTTAGCGATGCATGGGGCATACCTTACAGAAAAAAATAAGCAATATTTTAATATAAATCATGTTAAATTTTAAAATGCAGACTTTGGACAAATTATTGGGCATAATTTTATGTGACATTTTTTTTTAATCATGAGTTTCCTTGACATATTTTATTACATCATAATATTTCATAAAAAACGATATTCATATCTTTTTCATTAATTTTTTGTCCTTACAATGATAAGTAGGTCATTTTATCTTTATAACGTATGTCAGCTTTTAAAAGAGAATCTAACAGATAAGAAATTTTATATAAAGTAAAATTCAAACAGATTAATTTAGGTGCCGAAACCATACTACAGAAATTAAAAGGTTCTTACAAAAATAATTAAAAGTGAATAAAATTTATGATGGGCAATCCCCATGACTTTCTTCTACGAGTTTTAAATTACTATATACATTTTTAATACACTTCATTCAAACGTATTTTATTTGAAATGGAGATACGATACATTAATAAAATTCCGATTTGGTGATTTCTCATAAAATATAAGAATGGGTTGACTGAGTGGGTTCAGTTTTAGATATCTCTAAATTTGTTAATATTTTACCAAAAGCTGTCGAGTTTGCCGACACTTGGTGAAAATTTGGGCATGGCCCAAATTATAATTGACTGACGATTTTTAACGAATTGAAAATGCCTATAGACCTTTTAATCTATTTAAAGTCGTCTGTGTGACCCTATAGATAAACTATCCAATCAGTTGGTTGTAGTCAAAAATGTGGTGCACGATTAGATATTACAATAGTGCTAAATGCAAAATTTCACAATTCTCTTGTGAAAGAAATATACTTGGCATGAATCAAATATCTGTATTATGTATTAACTGCAGCACGATAATATAAGAAGAATTACCTTAAAATTAAAAAGATCAAGCATGTATATATGTTGTAATCCAATAACAAATGGAAATTACACATGAAAATATATAAAATGTACTGTGAAAGAAAATATATTATACCTAATGGTACCATTGACAGGATAATTGCCTGTTCATTTCCCGATGTTCCACTAAAGATCAACTTATACATAGGTGAAAAATCTCTGAACCACGCATTCGATGACGTGAGCTATCCTCTCCTATCATACATACCTGCTGGTGGTATTAACAATTTTTCCTTTCGGTCTTTCTTTTGCCAGCAGTAACATAACCACATTTTGAAATTTTTTGCCTGCACACATTTATATAAGATTAATTTTGGTATAACACTTCACACAGAAATAAGTAATAGTTCTTAAGTACAAAAATTAACCGGTAACTAAACGAATCTTTTTTGAACGTCGGCTGCAGTGGATAAGAAGGTCCTTATTTTCTAGGAGGCGCAGTAGTACCGGGTATAGGTCACTCCGTATGCTGGGATGAATTTAAAATATTTATGTTAAAAGAAAAATTTCCCAACTCATTTCTTTTAATTTTGATTTTTTTAATAGCTATGAAGTTAAAATGACATATCACGTTTTATTACATTTTGTTATTTGATGTTCTAGGCTGTACGCTTCAAATAATCAATTCTAGATAAAATGATATTCTCACAATTCCTCGCGATTTTTTTTTCTGTGTCAGTTATGTAAATTTCACGCTGGCAGCAGTGTTAAGGGGCCCAGTCCCGACCTCTACCCATAGTCAAGAATTTTCTAAATCGAGCCCCGCGTCTGAGCGTTTCTCGCTCGCATTCGATTACTCATTTAAAAGTACTCGGTACTCACTTAAAAGTTTGGTCATCGAGTTCTTTCACCCTATAAAGCTAATTCGGAGAAATATAGTTTTAATAATTATATAAAAGTAAGAAACATGAATGAAAGCATTATTTTATTATTTTTTTTTAATGTCAGGGAATCAACAGTGGAATTTAGGAACATTCGGAAGTATTTCTGACGCTAAGCATATCAGTCAAAAAGTATTTGATGATTGAAAGAACTGGTGTAATATGACACTGAAGAATATATATGTCCTCATTTTGTTACTATCAGAATAGATTAAGTATTATAGTAAATTGAATATCACTAGGAAAAATAAAATAAGAGAGGGACAAAGTTATTGCGTCGCACTCTAGGAAGTATTGCAGGTTTTTTTTATATTAATGTTTTTTTTTCCCACTTTTTTTTTTACTTTTGCGAGTAACTCATCTACATTTATTTCTAGTACCTAAACTCTATTTTTTTAATGAAATAATAAAAAAAAACAATCTCAGAAAAGAAAAAAAAAGTGCACGAAATATATCTTCCAATGAAGCCCATGACCATGAAATTTCTCCGTGGTCCGCATCTCGCCCCCTCTCCGGTAATTCTTTCCAGCATCCCTTCCGAAGTCACGTGGCCCTCTACATCCTCCAATCAGCGTTGTCAGCTGTTGAATCATGGAACGGTCTTTCAAAATCGAAACTATTTCGTTCAGAACGGCCGCCAGTCTAGGACCTCCTATCTAGTGCAGTGTACAGGCTCCCACATACGGAACTCTAGTTAAGCGCTCATTATTGAAATTTGTGTGGACTTGGATTTTTTAAAAACTTTTTTGAAGTGGGAAAAAAAAGGATTCATTACGAAGTGTGCTTTACAAACTGTGAAATTTCATTTATTTACTAAAAGCAAGTAAGCTAAAAAAATTTAATTTTCAGAACTTCATTTTTAAGTTTATTAATTCTTTATGACTTACTTCAGTTGTAAATTTTTGAATTTAAATTTTCTTATTTCCTTTAAATGTTCTATATTTTAAAACATTTCTCAGTTTAATTTTAGACTTTGAAAACTTCGCTTAAAAGATTTTACACACTTAAAAAGTTATTGAAGATTTCTTTTAACGAAAAAATGCTTTTGTCATCACATTTCGACTTGTAAAATTTGCGGACGCTTCTTCTTCAGAGTGTCAAATTAAATTAATGAATTTTGAAAACTTAATTTTTATACCACCATACTGAAGGCAGTTAAAAAAATCGTTTTTTTTTAATTTAGCAATAGTTTATATTGAATATTGCTTATTAGATGTTTCTTTAAATTTTAGCGGTTTAAATGAGTGATTTATTGTCAATACTCTATGAAGTCTAGCTTCGAAGCGCTTATTTTGAATGAAAAGCAGCTTATGTTCATTTAAATTTCAATCAAGCTAAATTTAAATATTCCTTGAATGAGTAGTTGTAATCTGAAATTGAGAAAAATAAAGTACAGAACTATATTTTTCGAGATATTATTACATTATTTATAATGTAGAACAGTGTGTTCATTTAATTTCATGACTTAAAAATCTAAATAGATGCCGAGCGATATTCTTCTCAAATATCTGTAATGTTTAAAAATTGTAAAAATATTTATACTCTATAAAAATGTAAAATCTTTTAAATTCGATTTCATAATTTAACTCCCCCCCCCAAAAAAGACACTGTTTAAATTTACAAATGGAAATATATATAAAAAAAATATGACATACAAATTTCGTATTGAAGACTGAGTTATATCATATTGGCTTGCAATACTGAGACATACTATTAAATGACTGGCACTTTAAAAATAAATAATTTTATAATGAAAATATAATAGAGAGATTTAAAAATATAATTCCATTTCCTTAGTAATGAATAAATATTTGAAATGCGTTCATTCTAACACTATTTAAATAGCAATCAATAACATAATACTTCGATAAATTTCCGCTAATGTTACCTTGCCTTATTAAACCAATACACGTTTTACGTTAAAAGTGTTTTTCAATTTTTTCACAGCAACGGGAAAATATTTTTCAAATGTCAATATCCCACTATCAATAAAATGCTGTCGGCTAGTGCCGTTGTGTTGCCAAAAATGCTGCGTGAATTTGATTTTTGAATTTATGTACTTTTCAAGTTTAATGATGCGTCATGTAACGTTATTCTGAGACTAAATAAATAAATAATGTTTTTTTTTTTATAAAACTGCATTTATTCTGAAAATTTCAGATTATTTCACTTTTTCAAAACATAAAGCTTTTATGTAGCTAATTTCATGTATGTGTGATGTGAAAACGTTTTAAAATTCAACCAAGGCAAAGAAGCACGAATTTAAATAGGCTGACTAAAACAATCTATTGACTGATAAAAAAACTAATATTATCAGTTTGTATAAGAAAGTCTTTGTTAGTTATAACAATTTTCTAATTCAAAAAATATCGTATACGTTTTTTATTGACTATTTAATTATTTCTCTAAAGCTATTCACATTATTTATAAATGTCTTCTTCAAAGCGCTCTGGTTAGAATCACGTATGCATAGTATATGTGTCTTAATCGTGCATGATTTGTGATGATTAATTTATAAAGGAAAACTTTCATATAACAATTTTATTACAATGTTTCTTTATAAATCTTCTTATACTCGCGAGGTAATATATACTCCTTATTTATTTAATACACACGATCAACAATACGATTACTGAAGAATTACGAAATTTCTTACTTTTTACACTTTTTATTTAGAAAACTGTAAATCGTATTACCTTATTATAAAAATATATTTGTATATGTCGAGCTACTCTGATGCAATAATCTGAAAATTCTGCGTGAATACCAGTGCTTTTGTTTTTTAATAATGTTCAGTAGAATTTGTAGGAATATCTGTACATCCGTAACGGGGGAAAGAAAGAATATTACTAGTAACTAAAGTACCCCCTTTCAATATCGCTTAAATTATTTATTAACATTTTCTAATGTATTATTTCTTTTCTTTTAGATATAATACATAAGACTCGTTAACTTATTTCAACCACCGCCCACTTAATCCAGGGTCCCCCATAATTTTTAACTAAAATTTTTACATTACCATCTGTTGCGTATCTTAAAAACAGTCATTGCAAATATGATCTTTAAACACGCACACACACACACACACACAGATACAGTTTTATTATATAACATGGTTATCAACCCTTTGAAGACGGGGGGTGTTGATTTTTCAACCAAGCCGCAGAACATCTTAAAGGACGGGCATGGTTCATATTTCGATTAAGCAATTGTTTCCCCTCAGTTAAGGCTGGAGTTATGCTGCGGGCGAAGTCAGGAGCTCCAATACTAAATGAATGAATACTTCAGTCCCGTCACTCAGAAATCTTCCTCCGCATCTCTACATCGTGTAAGAGGCATGATATTGTGGTTTTGTGGGTTAGCTTTTGTCGGTACTGTCGGTCGTACTGGCCATTAAAATCCCATAAATATTTCGATTACAATGCCCTGCAAGTGAAAATTGACCATAAAAAAAAATCTCCTCACCCTCGGGAGTGGCAACTGTTGCCCCCACCATGAGCACCAGCCTTTGCTGTTCACCAGTACGTGACGCTTGGGGAAGAGATGTCTACATCCATTCATCATTCCAGTCGCACCCCAGTTTTGGAAAAGTGAAATGGACAATCCCCTTGTTTATTTTACTTCGTCGGCGGGAAAGAATAATCCGACAGCTATTGTTGTACAAAGAGCAATTTCATCTGAAAAATAACTAAACGGGAGAATGCTGGCTCGAGATATTCCCGTCTCTATAAAGCAACACGGCCGAAATCTTCTTGCCGTTAAAAGATTAAAGAAGCAAGAACAATATACGAAGATGGTTCAAAAGATAAGGTAGCAAGTCCTTTTACCTAAACGTTTATTCACGAAATCCAAAAGAAATAGTGCACATACTCAGCAAGGCATTTGGAACAAATTATTTTTCAACTTAACATCTATGGGCATCAAAGAATCTGTTCCATCTGTATACAAAGCTGTTGAAACCGTTGTCGAAGCAATCAGGTCCCTGGACACCGAGTCACCTAACGGTGGCGTTTCGAACTGTGGCATCAGTTTCAAAATGACGTCCTGCCAGGCGCTTCTTCAAAGGCTCGAAGAGATGGAAATCACTGAGTGCGCGATCCGGACTGTAAAGAGGATGATCCATCGGAAGCGCTGTAGGCACACGCATGTCCAATGAAGCTCTATCTAATAGCATTTGAATGCTGTGATTGTCTTAGACGTAACTTGTGTACTTAGACGTGAAATTTCATTCGCTCGGACAATATGTGCACCAGTGAGAGCTCTTGTCATCTGCATTTTTTGGCTTACCTACGTCTTATTATTTAACTTAGCTAGAAGCTGTATCTTACAATAAGATTCGACAGTATTTAGTTTTAAGTTATGTGGATACTGCGATTTTAGTGGCAGGGTGGTTTAAAATCGGATTTTCGCAGATGGAATTTCTCTACCGTCGCTAATCCAGATTGCCTTAACGTCCTCCAATTTCCTAATGATTCATCTGTTGTCCTAAATGCCCCCAACACCCACAAGGGGGCGTTATTGCCCACCCTAAAAAAATTCCAAGACTAAGAAAGACTATTGGAGCTTTAAAAAGTAACAAGTTTATATTCAGATAGGAAACTTAACTTTTATTGAAAATAAAATTGTATAGCTGAAATTTTTGTATGTTTGTGAAAGCAATATATTTTTTCTTTGATGAGAGCAATAAAGAGATATTATATATAATTTTTGACTAAAAGTTTTAATTTAAGTTCTCAATAACCAAATTTCAATATTCAAAACAGATATAAGAACTAAGAACGCTTGGGGAAAATGTGAACAATTATAATCCATAATAATTTCAGTAATTTTCATTAAATGTCTCCCACTATATCCGAGTATTCATTTCGTAAATAAATCTGTCTATATTCGTGAACAAATTTATCTATAGAATTAAGTAAATTTCATAATCTAATATTGTTTAATGCACAAACAACTTATACAAACATATTCCTGTAATCACACCTAAGTGTATATTTAGAAAAACAAAAATTACTACTATGGAATTTATGAAGAACAAATATTCCACTTTTGCGAATAAAAATAAATATTAATGATATTACTTGACTGGGAAATATTTTTTCCATCTACCAGACTACAATTTTATTTGGCCTGTTTATAAATATATTAGAGATTCGATTTACTAAAACTGAATTTTTTCTTAGAGAAATTCGATATGCTTGTATAGTTAAAATAAACAAATCGTTCATATTAGTTATACAAAATGTAATATTTCATTGTAACATTCTACAAATATTTTATCTACAATAGAAAATGAGATTTTCGCATAAAAAATGGGTTTAATGTGATGACACTAATGGTTACATTTACATATGAAGCATAAAATATTAAAATGTTTATGTTAAAATTCTTTTTGGTGTCTTGCAGCAGTATATACATAAGTGCAAGCCATAAACATTTATATTAAAAAGAGCAAAACGATAACCTCACATATATTCAAGAGTAACCGCTTTTAATTTCAGCAGAAATTTTAGCCATTGCCATATCCAGAAAAACTATTTTTAGAAAACACATCTTTAAACAACTATCTCTGAAAACGTTAATAAATACGAAGTAGAATTTTTATCCACTGACGCAAAGCTAATTTAATAACTAATTAATAATTTGAACTCTTGCAAAAAATATATATTTTTTTTCTGCTTTTAAAAATGTCTTTTCTGCTGTTCTGATTTTGAATTTTCATTCCTTATTTTAATTGATGCGATTTAACGTAATTTATCAGGGGTTTTGGACTCGAAATGAAAGAATAATTTCACAAACATGTTTTTCTACTGGTTAAAAAATAGGATTTGCAGTATTTAATTTTTATATTAACTTATTTAAATAAGAGTTCATATATTTTAAGTAGTAGAAAATTAAAGTTTAAATACATTTTATGAATAATTAAATTTTAATACCAGGTTTCTTAGCATTTAAAATTAAAGATAAAAGATTAAAAAATATGCTTCCATATTGAATGGTTTTCTGCAAAAAGGAGTAGTTCTATCCTTCGGGAGTTTGGAGTTGCATGTACAGTCGAACCTCGTTAGTAAATTGCCTGGATAAGACGCCACTCCGCATATTACGTCATCTTTGAGAAGCCCCGATCTTTTAATGCGTTTTTTCACATATTTTATTCCGCTTATTGGGTCGCTATTTTTTCAACCACTCCCACCTAATACGTCACATTTAAGAAAGCAATATACAAACTTGGTCCCACTACTTTGTCAAGGGTATCCCCAAAATCAATTAGGCCGCACAATTACCGAGTGGATAAAACACTAAATATGCTAGACGGCTGAAGTATGAGTGTACCGCAATCCAGCCTACCGCTTGGATGTCGATCTACTGGTGTGGACTTTTGGTCAGTTTTCTCCATATGTAACGTGAATACGCGTCCTCCGACCAAGGCACTCTACCCATAGGCAGATGCCCCTCATGTATGTTTGACGTAACACAAAACATACCAAAGTCACATAATTTTTGTTGAGCACGACTGTCAGCAAATTTTAAGAATTCTTCCAGGACTGTTCTTCGCTTCGAATTCCAATCGATGACAGATTAAATGCGACAGATTGTACAATTAAATGATAAATAGTATTACGTACCGTATTTACTTACTAAACTTTCCTTAATTTGTCACCCATTTTATGAATTTAAATTCGTATTCCACTAATTGATCTGACTTATAATGTAAATTAATTATAGACAGACTTATTATATAAACATTTAGAATTTTGTTTTACATTTAATATAAACTCCGCTTATGAAGTCACTCCACTTAGGAAGTCATATTCAACTGGCCACAAGAGGGACGCACTAAAGAGGTTTCGCTCAATTATCTTGCAGTAAAAAAAAAAAAATCTCTCTTCCTTGGTACCAAAAGAATGTAGCTCCAGTCTCTTAACTGCCTATGTCGTACACTTGCAATAAAATAAACATTTAAAAAATTCACATTATATACAATTAATAAATAAATTATTAAAGAAATTTCTTGTGTTACTCAAAATATGAGGTTGACTGTCTCGTTAGTTTGTTTTGAATCATAAAACGTTTTCTGTAAGCTTGAATAGTTAGAGATAGTTTCGTTTTGCAGGAAACCCTTCAGTTGCATTTCATTGTATCAGGTATGGATGATGCGTAAATTAATTTATCTTAAATTAGAGGTTGTAACTTACTGCTTAATCAAAAGCAAGATTTGAAATCCATATTTAACGAACTTTCAACTATGATTTAAATTATTGCAACTTTTTATTTAACCCTTTGAGGTGCAACCCTTTCCCAATGCTGAAAAAAGGGCAGCCGTTGCCATCGCTCGACTTAACTACCAGCAAGATGGCGGACGATCGAAACGGCGATGGCAACGGTTGCCCTTTCTTCAGCATTGGACAATATATCGACCTGTTCTCGCATTCTTCTATTTTTCAGCAGATGTCATTGCTGTTAAAAATAATCGTGGCAATTTTTTTACGGGAAATGACGTGCTAAAAGGTAAAGGATTCTCGTGGAGCTATGTCACCCGCAACTATTTTTATGGAAATCAAATCTATTCTTCGTGACTGGCAACAGTCAAAACGTCAGAGTTTGGTGTTCCCAGAGCGGGAACACTGCGCGTTAAAGGGTTAACAGTTATGTTTTCGAAATATTGATAAAAGATTTGAATAATGATTTTATTGGTGAAAAAATGTTTTCAGATCAAATTTGATTTGTTGCGTTGGTCCTCAAACAATTCTTTTCAAGTTGTGTTGTGTTGTGTTGTGTTATCAAAGCTACGCGAGGGCTATCTTGCAAGGATGGGGGCGGGACTTTGTAGGAGGACTTTTTAAGAGGCTCTAACGCTTATTCACGTTACATTTTGAGAAAACCGATCAAAACTCCTGAACGTTAGATCGAATGCCGCATGATAGGCCTGAATGCTGGATCTCCACACTTCATTTGCTGGGATTTTAATTCCTTTTCAGAAGAATAGTAAATAGTTGGAATTTAACTTTGAAACAAGAAATCAATATTCATATGTTATTGCTTTGTAGCCTTGAATAAAATCTACATTCCCATAATAACTGAGTAAGAAAAAGTAATATTTTATCAAAATCATTTGAATCCAACTTTTCTTAAATTAAAAATAAAACAAAATGAAATAAAAAAATCTTTGAACCATCATGAACAAACATTGATACTGAGCTACTTTCATTAAAAATAGCTTTGAAAATAATCCTCTGTCGTTTCTTTTGTTGATTTTAGGTTTCAAAATACGTTTCATTTCTACCGAAAAGAAAATTCTTGAAAAACACTTCGAATCTTATTGAAGACGCTTGTTTGTGTTTTGGCCATGTTGATTAACCTTATTTTTTATATAAAAGAGAAAACTAAACTATATCTATTGAAATAGTTACCGTTAATTTCACCGAATTTTGATGTTTCCAGATTTTTCTTTCGTTAAGTCACCGTGCAAAAACTTGCCTTAAAAAACAAGCTAATTTAGTACTTAATGGCGTGTTTTCAAGATAAAGCAAGGAATGTCGAAGGAATTGGTGAGATGCAGCAAAAAATAAATCGAAAACAGAAATAAGAAAATAAACTGAAAGATTTATAAAACTTCCCGTTCTTTATTTTCAATCCTACAATTTTACCAATCATAGGGAATGTGTCCTTAAAAGTCGGGAAAGGAGGGCGGGGAAAGAGATAAGAATTTTGATAAGTATGGTTGGGAAAAAATATCTAGACAAGTTGCAACTTAGACATGTCTGAAAATATACGGAATTTGCTTCCTTTTCCCTTTTTATCAATTTTATAGTCTGCTATTATTTTAGTGTGAATTTATTGATCTTTTTGAATTTCATAATATCCAGTTTTTATAATATGGATAAGTTTTACATTGCAATATAATAATAACATACATAATAAAAGAATAACGGAAAATACAAGTATGTGGTAGAAAGCCGAAACAGCGACTTCCTACACAAATACTTGATATAAAAGAAAGGATACTTCGGAGGAGTTTGAAAAACAAGTTAATAACAAAAATTCTATTTTTAAAGAGAATATCTAATTTGGAATACAATTAAAAAATATATTTTGTTTGTCTTTCCACAGAGCCATCAATGATGACTGGGTTTACTAAGTATTTGGGTTTACTATAGTGTATTTTCGGATATATTATTAGTTGACTAACTATTTATTTTTTTTATAGATGTACTCATTTTTTATGAATTAACTGTCTATTTAAACTGCACAACATTCTCAATGCTGTCACTGTGCATAGGCAATTTACATTTAGTTGCCTATGCCGTGCATTTGTAGAAAAATAAACATTTAAAAAATTAATATAACATTAAAAAATAAATTATCAAAGAAACTAAAACGATGGAACGAGTAAAAATGCAACTGTTTGTTATAGCGTTTTTATGCATTTTATAAACTGCACTCATAATCTCTCTCCACTACATATTTCACAACATTACGCTTAGAAGCAGTACTTATTTTTAAATAATCGGTCTTTTTAATTTTTAAACTTTATACTTTAAATTAGTATCTATGTTCAATTTGTTCGCTTCCATGACTGCAATGATACACAGGCAAAGATAACATCTCTGGTCAAATTCTACTTTGCCGAATCGGCCAGTTCATGTCCTATGTATAGTACTCTCGCATCATTGAAAAAATTAATTGCTCTACTTTACCAGTGCTAGTAACTACAGCACTATTGAGTAAAACTAACGCAATTTCGTTCATAGAATAAGAGTTATTCAAGGGGCGATGTAGAGATGCAAAAGCGGGCAAACACGGCAAAGCATCTGTAAATAACGCTGTTTATAAGGTTAGGTCATAAATGCATCTTACTCAATATATTTTTGCGCACACTTTCCTCAGACCTTTGAAAATTCAGCTCGCTGTAGTCCAGTTTTCAATGTACGATGTTAGTTCAAAAAGTAAGGTAATAAGTCCTTTACGCAAGAAAATTATTCACGATAGCTAAAACAGATACTTACATAGAAAGGCACTTGGTTCATATTATTTTTCAGATTAGCCTTCATGAGCGTTAGTTCAATTTGTACTCCAGTCTATCGAAACCGTCGATAAAGAAATCACAGGCCTGATCGCTGAACCACTTAACTAAGGCGCGCGTCCTGAACTGTGGCATGGGTTTGGCAATGTTCCTCTTAAAATATTCGAAGACATGGAGATTGCTGGGTCCAAGATCCGGGATGTTGGGAGGATGTTCCATTACTTTCCATCGGAAGCGCTGCAGCCGACCACGTGCAATCAATCCGGTATTCATTGTGCATTTTCATCCGATCATTTCATCCACCAATTGATTGCAAATTTGATTTCTGAGATCGTCTATTGCAGCTAGACATGAAATTTAATTTACTCAGATTTGGAAATACCGTCTTGCGAAGTGCTTCTTCAAAGGTCCGAAGAGATAGAAGTATTTGGGTCCGAAATCCAGGATGTTGGGAGGATGTTCCATTACTTTCCATCGGAAGCACTGCAGCCGACCACGTGCAATCAATCCGGTATTCATTGTGCATTTTCATCCGATCATTTCATCCACCAATTGATTGCAAATTCGATTTCTGAGATCGTCTATTGCAGCTAGACATGAAATTTAATTTCCTCAGATTTGGAAATACCGTCGTGCCAAGTGCTTCTTCAAAGGTCCGAAGATATAGAAGTATTTGGGTCCGAAATCCAGGATGTTGGGAGGATGTTCCATTACTTTCCATTTGAAGCACTGCAGCCGACCACGTGCAATCAATCCGGTATTCATTGTGCATTTTCATCCGATCATTTCATCCACCAATTGATTGCAAATTTGATTTCTGAGATCGTCTATTGCAGCTAGACATGAAATTTAATTTCCTCAGATTTGGAAATACCGTCGTGCCAAGTACTTCTTCAAAGGTCCGAAGAGATAGAAGTATTTGGGTCCGAAATCCAGGATGTTGGGAGGATGTTCCATTACTTTCCATCGGAAGCACTGCAGCCGACCACGTGCAATCAATCCGGTATTTATTGTACATTTGATTGCTGGGATCGTCTATTGCACCTAGAAATGAAATTTCATTCCTTCAGATTTGGAAATACCGTCGTGTCAAGTGCTTCTTGAAAGGCCCGAAGAGATAGAAGTATCTGGGTTCAAAATCCGGGCTGTTGGGAGAATGTTAAATTACTTTCCATCGGAAGCGCTGCAGCCGACCACGTGTAATCGATCCCTTAATGAATGCACATCTTTTGATTGCTGGGATTGCCAATTGGAGCTAGACATAGAATTTCATTCAGCTGTTGTTACCTTACCCATGTCATCTCTTGTTAACAGATTTTCGAAACCGTCTACGTAATGCACGTACATTTTTTGGGATCTAAAATACTTTAAGGTATTTTTCAGCTTTAAAAGTTCGCAACTAGTACTGTTCAGTTGATATTGCTTTAAATGGAATTAATTTTATCATTCGCTTTTAGATTGTTAAATCGTTCTTGCACGGAGCAAACAAATTAAACTTGGATTCACTGCGTTTGTGGGAGTTTTAAACTCCATCATCAATCAACTCTTGTATGTACGCAACCGGCTGAACTTGATGTACAATGAAAATAACTTTACATTTTGACAAGACGCTCAGACTGTTGTTTCAGCAGGCAGTTTAAGGTTCTTTAAAGGTTTAAATTTCCGTGAAATTTCTTTAAGATCCCCACAAATAAAACTATCTGAAATCAATACACAATCTTTTAATGTGAAAAGTGTCCATGCAAAACGAACGTTCCACAGTGGAGCAACGTTTTCCTCAAATCTTTCGACTCTGATAGCTGTTTCACTTAAAAAAAAAAAAAAAAAAAAAAAAAATTCTATTTCTTTTATCTTCAGCAGCTAAACCAAACCAAAGAAAGAATACCAATAAAACAGACAAAAATTAACTTGCTTGTAACCGGAAAGACAATAGCAGTCATATCGGAATGATATTTCTTTTAAATGGAAGCATAAAAATACGTGTTAAAGTGATTTCCTTCTTTGTAGCTTTTTTAATTAATGGCATGCTGCGGAAGAGATGCTTTGTTCGAACTTGATGCAGATTTCAGTAAGTGCCCTTGAAAAGAAATCATCAGGTCATATACACGAAATTTTATTTTTATCTGTTAATTGAATTATAAACTTTAGAGCACAAAAGCAGAAAAGGGTATATTATATATTATGATTACTTGGTTATGAAAAATAGCTTATGCTCTGTTCTGTGATGGCTAGTGATCAATTTCAGTTCTAGGGTAACTAAAATAATTTTATTCTGAAACTGTAAATATTTTAAAAAATGGAAATTTTGATTCATTTATTATGACGAAAATTAATTTAGAGTTAAGTACTCAGTCTATACGGCACATCTTAAAGTATCTCTTGAGAAAATTCTGTATTGAAATTACCTGTAAAAAATTTGAGACTTTTAAATTAAACTAGTTAGGTTAATATTCTATGAACATCCAAATGATCATGTCTGATACACGGTCTCATATCCCTGATAAATCGTTTTGCTAAATATCTTGTTCAGTTTTTTTTTTTTTTTTTTCAATCGGAATCAGGATTCGAAAAATCAATGTGAACGAATTTAAATAGCGGTTTTTCTGCTTTTTAGAAGTCTCACAATATCATATCATGGATAACAGTGGAATGACGAAATTAAAATTACAAAAATTAATATTGTGACAAAAATAATATTACTGCAGAAAAGTATGCTTGGTTTTCTATTTCGTTAGCTTAAAAATTCAGTGTATGTGTAAAGTTCCATTAAACAGCCTAGTTGAAGACAAATTTTGTTGGTTCTAGCCAACCAAGTTCTGCCAACAATCTTCACTATACGGTTCAATGAGCAATTAATGAGCAACAACAAACACGTTTTACAGCAGTGAGCTTATAACAGAAACTTTCTCATATCCTGCATTTCGCATACAATAAAATCCTACCACAATTTAAAATTCAGTGGAAACTCTCGAGGAAAACTCTTAGCTGTTTTCAGTGTACAATAATTACGAATTCACAAACAGCTTTAAAAATGAGCCTCTCAAAACAAGCGATAGACCGCTTTCAAAAGTACGCAATACAGAACTTTATAGCTAGCTCTCCAGTGAACTACACGAGACTTCACTCAACTGAACTAAACTCAACTCAACTAAACTAAACGAGCGGTTCAAGATGCTCGTATATTGTTTTTGGCGAAATATCAAGTACTTTCGCAGTGATTCTGCCTCCGAGAACATTTCCTATTGGTCGCTTTTATTGATGACGTAATGCTAATGTTATTGCGTAATACCAATGTAGGAAAGCAAAACATTACACGCCCCATTAATGAAATCTTACCAAAAGTCACCAACCTTCGTGACATTTGGAGAAATCGTGCTAAATTTAGTGCCAAAAATAAGTCCCCATAAAGAAAGTTAGCTAAGCGATATCGCAAATATTTCGCAAGAATTCTAGGAAACCCCATGTTAAACAATAGGGTCACCCAAAGCTCCCTATCTCAAATTATAGTTAACTGAATTACATGCAAAAAAATAAAAATTTTAATAGCTGATGCGTAGAATACGAATTTCAGATATATTTCACCCCCGAAGAACACGTCCCCCAATAATTCGTTACAATATGCTTGATTAAAATATCAATCTGTATAATCACGTTGAGAGAGATAAAGAACTTAAAAGCCTTTGATAACTAATCATTTTACTAAAATAATTTTTATGAACCCTCCCTTTTTCCCAGTACGTAGTAAATAAATAAATTTTTTGCTTAGGTTTTAGGTAGAAAATAAATAAATAAACATTGAAATACTTTATATAAAAAGGTAGGAAAAAACTACGCTGTTTTTGTTGGTAATAATTCTTCATATATTGGAAAATGTATGACGGCTCATATATTTTATGCATCCCATAACATTGATTATACAATTAACGCATCGTGTTTTGTTTAATTTTACCGTTATGTTGCAGAAACAAATTTCAGTAAATGGAACTCTACAGTGGTGATATGTTGTCCAAGCGTGAAATGTTGTATTTTTCAAATTAGTTATGAAAGAAACAAATAAAAATGATTAATTACCATTGCAGTACAAGAGAGTAGCTTAAAATGTCATTAGCGTAATTAATTACTCCTCCTATATACAGAACATCTACTTCAAGTACACTTTGTTGTTAAGGAAAGGTTTTAGAACTACACATTCCTGTACATTCCTGTTTCATGTAGCAGGATAATTCTTTACTTACAAAAGAGAAGTTTTAATTTCCTTATAAGCGGAGAAAGTATAAGGACGACTTTCTAGTACTAAAGGAACCACACAAAAATAAAATATATTCATTTCCCACGTATTATAAAGCACGTTCTACATCCCTCATTATGAATATAAAAGCGGTGATTGATTTGACTAATTCATAAATATACTGAGCAAGGAAAAAGTATAAAAATTAAAGTAAAAATAGAAATATTTCGTGCAATAAACGAATTAAAATTAAAATTACCAATTTTGTAGAAAAAAATTATCTAAATACGGTTTTATTGCCATATTCTAACACATTTTTTTATTTTAAATGATTTTTAAAAAAATGTTAATTTTTATTCGAGCTAGTTACATATTTGACTTATTTTTAGGAGCATTCATACAATAAGACTTTAAATAGTTAAAATTTCAAAGTTTTACTTTAATGTTATATATATATTTCTATAAAACGTTTTAAAAATTTATTTGATTTAGTACATGTAACATATGGGCAATTCCATGTGACTCACATTACAATTTGACACATTTTCACAAAAGTAAATTGTGTATATATAAAAGAAATATCAGACTTGATTAAAAAAACGTTTTTTATGTGTATCTGGGGTACAGTAAGAAACTAGAAATATCAATATTTAAAAATTTAGTATGAGCAAACAGTATCCAGACCATAATTTAGCACTGTGACTCACATTACAAAAAAAAGAAGTCAAGTTTAGTATGTTATTAAAAACCTAATTTTTTTCCTCTTTCAACACAACAAAATAAAAGAGAAGGATTTTATGAAATAACAAACACTTCAAAGTTGTGATATACCTCAAAAAAACTTTGTTTTGTTAATATTTTGCATGTGACTCACATTACATATTTTCGTGACTCACGTTACATCTCCCACTTAAGTCTTCAAGTTAATGAAATATTGATTTTAAAATATTTTATTTTGTAGATGGCAAAGCAACATAACTAAATTTAACTAACAGGTATGGGATTATATATATTTTAGCACAGGAAAATAATTAATGAAAATAATAAAAGTCAAGCCAATAGGAAATACACATCACATTGTATATATGTAAATTAGAATAAATTACAATAGAAATGTAAAAACCCCTCTGGAATTCACAGGAATCGGAAGTTTTAATTTCCGTATCAACTTTGAACGAGGATAAAATAGTTTATCTTCATTTTTAGGCCATTTCCAGCAAGCAGTCTTTGCCTGTAGGGTGCATCTTATTTATTTCAAATTCTCCATTGATGCAACTGGTAATTTTTCCAGGGCACAGTACACCGTCATATTCAACTTCATACCAATCATTACATTTAATATCGGATAATGGTTGAGGAATTATTTTATTATCAGAAGATATCAAAATTCCTATAGGTTTCTTATATTCAACTTTAATACAGTGATATTGCTTGATACCTTTCAATAATGGTGAATTGTCCCACAGCTGTTGAATATTAAGTTTAAATTTCTTTCTTTGATATTTTCTTCTGTAATTTCCTGGATATTAATATTAGTTCCAGGCATCTGGGCAGCTTGAAAATCTGTAGCATTAATTACTAAACATTTGCATTTTTTTCGAGGCTTACAAATTATTTCTTCGTGAAAAGAATGTGAGTAAATAGGAACCGCTTCATTAAACTTATATAATGCATTAACAGCATTGATAAAGTTCTCATGATAGAGACATAAACAAACATTGTGAGGTAGTTTGTTGCAGAGAACATATTTTGGGCGCATTGATGAGAATTTGCTTTTCCCATTTACCTCTGATGGATTATCAATTTTGAATAGCTCAAATACTTCTCTTAAGGAATAAACAAGATGTCGAGCTTGCTTTTTAATTTTTTTCCCGTCTTCCTATATTGTAACTTAATACATCGTTTCTTCCAGGTGCTAGTCTTCTATTGTCGTCTCTTTCAAAAATTCTTGAATTTTACTTAGAGTGTCTTGGCATAAGGGATTTCCTTGTGATGCCGTCTTTGGACACTGAAGACTTTTATCCAGATCCATATTGCATTCACTGCTAAATAATTTTCTCACTTTTACCTCCTTATGATGAGTTAAATTGGGCAAACCCCACTTTGCTTTGGCCAATGCCTTTCCTAGTGCGCTTGCTGTCTTATATATTTGTTCAGGTGAATCTATAATTTTTTCAGATGATTGCCTTGTATTTTTAAGAAGTCGCAATTTAGCTGCTCTTTTTCTTGAGAGTTTCCTTTCTTCATTTTTACTTCCTTGTACGTAGTATAAGGAAGTAATGTGATCCCGAAAAATTTTGGGGGCCAAATTTCGACAAAAAAACCGATTTTGACTACCTCTAAATTTAATTTTAAAAAATTTTTCGATGCATCTCATCGTAGGCTAGCATGCACGATCATATTAACGCGTCTGCAACTCATTTTGACCAACGGCGAGTCTACTGTGGCCAGTTTTTCCATGCCGTCTGTACGTACGTACGTACGTATGTACGTACGTACGTACGTACGTATGTATGTAACTCGCATATCTCAAAAACTATTGGTCTTAAAATGTTGAGATTTGATATTTAGGATTGTTCTATGATCTAGTTGTGCACCTCCCCTTTTGGTGGCAATCGAATGGATAGTTTATGTACAGGACCGCCCAAAAGATTCGAAATACATTACGCTCTATGGGCCGAAATTCATTAAACTCGCCTAACTCAAAAGCTATTAGGCGTAGAATGTCGAAACTTCATATTTTGGATAGTTGTAACATCTAGTAGTGCACCTCCCCTTTTGGTTCCATTCGACTGGATAGTTTATCTACAGGACTGCCCAAAACATTCGAAATACATTACGCTCAATGGGCCGAAATTCATTAAACTCGCATATCTCAAAAACTGTTAGGCGTACAATGTTGAAACTTTATATTTAGGATTGTTGTAACATCTAGTTGTGCACCTCCCCTTTCGGTTCCATTCGACTGAATAGTTTATCTACAGGACCGCCCAAAAGATTCGAAATACATTACGCTCTAAGGGCCGAAATTCATCAAAGCGTTTTTTAGAGGTATTGGGCTATTTCAAACGACTCAGAAGTGATATATGCTGTAAAGAGTTAGAAAATGAATTTCTCCATTAAAAAAAGTGTCTTTATCATTTATAGTTCTGCTACAGGAACACTCAAAAGATTTCCAATACATTACGGTGAATGGCAATTTTAGGGGCATTCATCCATTTCAAGCACAATACCGTCCTACCACATAAGTTAGGTAATGGTCCGACCACGGTCACGTGCCTCCCTCAAGAACTATGCCAAAAGTCGCCAAGCTTGGCGACTTTTGGTGTACGTGTGTGCATATTTAACTCTCAAATCTCAAAAACTATTGTGAAATTTCATATATAAGAATGTTGTAACAATCTAGTTGTGCATCTCGATTTTTGATTCCAATCTACCCAATTTACAGGACCACCGGAAAGAATTTCAGTACTTTAATGTCTATGGACATCTTCAATATAATACTACTGTAGATAGTCATTGTTTGGTACATGCCCAAAATCTCGCCGTCTGTCCTCGACCTTGGCGAGTTTTGGCGAAATATCGCCAAATTTGGCGATAGTCAGTCATTTGGTCCATGCCCAAAGTATCGCCATTTGTCATCGTTCTTGGCGAGTTTTGGCGAAATATCGCCAAATTTGGCGATAATCTGTCATTGTTTGGTTCATGCTTAAAATCTCGCCAAATGTCGTCGATATTGACGAGTTTCGCCGAAATATCGCCAAATTTGGCGCTAAAAATTATTTCGTATTTTGTATAACTCTAAAACTAACCCGTAGATTTTTTAACTTTTGTATTTAGAACTATTGTAATATCTAACTGTTTTCAATATCTTTTTTGACAGCAATCGACTGAGAATTTATTTACAGGGTGAGCCAAATAACTTTGAATACATTGAGGTGTATGGATGCATTCAATTCATTGAAAGTCTGTGGTCAATGACTACTTTGTCTATCCCCAAAATCTCTCATACTATCTCAAGTTTGTCGGCTTTTGGTGAAATATCGCCAAATAAAGTGTCAGAAGGAAATCTTTCAAATTGAACTCAGCTTGGCGATATCGAACTATTTGGCTGGAAATCGCTAAACCTTACTATTATTGATATTTTATCTCTTTCAAACAAATAAATTTAGAGGAAATGCGTCGAAAATATTTTTGATCTAATGGACGTGCAAGGAAGTCATGTGTTGGACACATCAGATTTTTTATTTTATCTTGAATTGCTTGAGGCAACTTCTTTAGTTTGTCAGCTTTCCTCTTTCCATATTCCTTCATAAAGTGTTTCTGTTTATATTCATTGTACATCCCTTCTTGCTTTAATTTTTCCCTGTGCTTTTTCTGTCTCTTTGCTGCTGTTGTTGGTGCCATAGTTTAAAAACTTTCTATTATTAAAAAAATTCAACTTAGTTGTAATAACAAGTGGTAGTTATTTTTTAAACTTAGTGGTTACTAGAAACACTATAGTAAAATTAGATTATTTAATTACATTTAGTGGCAGTAATTAATCACATATAGGCGTGTGTAGCTATAAAATCACCCTCATTTATTCAAAAGATAAAATTAGGATACATCAAATGCCATTAAGAACTCTATTATCATTCCATACTAGCCGTGACTCACATTACGAAATAAAATGTCTTTATCACTAAATAAAATATTTTTAAAATTGAAATTGCTCATCAATTATTTTTAGTAAGATAAATAAGTAGGAGAAAAGGTAAACATTTTATAATTTACAGCTACAAAAAGTTATAAATATTAAAAAAATGAAGTTTTTGTGACTCACATTACAAAGAATTCGATCTATATAAAAATTAACCTCTCTCATTTATCTTAAATGCTAATTCTGAAATATCATTTTTATATTTGTCCTATAGGATAATTCTTTAAGAAAATATAATTATTTATCTAGAAATGTCTAAAACTTAGTAAAATATATACCTTTAAATCTATCCAAAGCTAAGAGGAATTCCCAAAAATAATGTTCTTTGCAGAAAAAATCTTCCATGACAGAAAAGGGTTAACTGTATGTGTTACCACATTCTAATTTGTGAACTTCAATAAATATACAACAAATGAAAAACAAAGTTGAGAAGTTGAAAAAAAAATTATTTTACTACTGTAGTTCCCGTGTTATGTGGAATTGCCCATATGTTTAAAAGATTCTGTTTTAATTTCCTGTTAACGGTGGTAGTGCATGTGGAGAATCTATCCGGTCTAAGCTATGAAATTTTGAAAATTTAGATTATTTGCATATATGTATAATACAAGCTCATAAGCACTTCATTTTCGATAAAAACAAGGCGAAAATGAATGTTTTTAACTTCTATTTATTTAAAAACTGTCTTTATGAAACTTATTGAAATCATAAACACTTACGTTTGTTGGAAAGTTTTAATAAGAAGTAAGTAAGAAAAAACAAACTTTGTACAGCTAAAAGGAAATCGATCGATTGGCCTAAATAAATCAGCGAAATGAATAACAAGAAAGTTTTCAAACTGGAATAAAATTTTTGGCAAACATTTAATTGATTTTTAATGCATAATATTTAACGCCAGTAAAAATTTAGATTTTTTACTGAAAATGTTGAGGGACTATTGAGATGTAACAAAATTTATATAGCGTTAAAAGAAAGAAAAATCATTTCAGACAAAATCCACTCTATTCCTAAATTTCAATAAACAGAGTTAAATTAATCAGTTTTCAAAAGATTAATGTGTCTAATAAATATTTATAATTATTTACGTAAAAGATTTTATACAACTTTGCTTTTTTCTCCTAAACGCGTAATTATGAATTTGCAAATAACTTGCAGTGGTCTTGAGCTTCGAAATTCGCCGCTGCAGCATTTTCTTAGATGGTTGCAAAAAACAGAGAATTTTAAAATATATGGTGGCTTCACCTATCTTAGTCCACCTCGATAACTTGTAACCCTAGTAAAGTAGCAAGATTTGTATCAATTAGGTCTAAGACAAACGGGCAGGGAAAATAAGTTCTTAGTCTTTGAAAGAATTTTTTTTTTTCTCAGAAAGACAGATGGTACAGTTAATACTATTAACAGTCTAAAACATCCTAAAAAAATGTCAAAACTGAAGCATTAAATTCTTTTTCCCTCAAATACACGGACGGTATTATGTAAGCATTATCTTGTTTTTATTTCAAAACTTGTTTAGTATGTATTTAGCCTTTTCACTAATATGAATATCTTCTTACCTGAATCTAAACGCTGAAATGGAAAATCCCTCTCATGAAAAGCATACCGTTATTTAATTAGGATAAGGTTGGGGTAAAACGTGGGTTGAAAACAAGCATATATTTATACATTTTGGCTGTTTTCTCTAATTAATAATGTTAAATATGCAATTTTTTCGCGTCCCTTTATCCAATGTATTTATTTCCTTCACACCTGAAAAGATTTTATATAACTAAAATAGTTTTAAGCTCAAAAATCTTTAAAGCAGTTTTTTCCATAAACGTGTGTCGGTGGGGGTGGGGGGAATTGGCTAGCTGGTGCAATATAAAAAAATAATAATAAAAAAAAATAATATATATACACTTTGAAGTTCATTTATTTCGTATCAGGACTTACAAAAATATTCAATATTAAAAATATTGTGGACAGAAATGTTAAGACTTGGGTTCTTGATAAACATTTTATTCTGAAACCTCATTCCTGCAAGGTAAGGTGCGGTGCAACGAGTAGGCATTTATTTTTTATCAAAAATTCGAATGTTTGTTTTAACGCCATTGGTCTTACGCCAATATTTCGCCTGACCAAAACTACTTAAGCTAATAAAACGAAATTTTGCATGCACGTGAAATTTTAACACAAGTGCTTGATTGGGGCAGCATTTTCCGAAATTCGTAGCCAATTGGGGTATCGCCAAAATGTTTTTTCAGCAAATTCCGCGTGATCTTAAATTTAAAAAAAAGGGACATGCATAACATTCTTTCAGTAAAATACAACGAACACAAATACCTGAAAATCAATTTCAGGACATGTTGAAAATATTGTCCCTCAAGGAGGGTAGATCTGAAAAAAAAATGAGGAAATTGGCCATCTTTCATGAAAGAAAAAAAAATATTATTTGTATAATTTGTGCTGTAAAATGTAAAAAATATAGATCCTATGTTTAGGCTCAGGTTGTTTGTCATAGCTCGTTCATACTTTCTTTGTTTGTTTCAATTTTATATTAAAAAAAAAGAAATTACCTTCCGATCCCTCTAATACATGTATTAACTAACAAACAAAAATTTTTATCTACAGAATTTTAAGACAAATCGTAGAATTGCAACAATTCTTAATTTTATACTTGAACGTTTAGGACTTTAAATAGCTTTCGAGACCATTTCATTAATTTTTATGATAGCTTGGTAAATTGCATTGCTGACTCCGACTGTGTTAGATCTGCATATCTTTATTCTGCTTAATTCCCGTTATTTATTTGATGACACTATTTGGACTTATTTTAAATATAAATACATTCAATGTGGAATCATTTATAAATACTGCATATGAACGTTTAAGAAAAAGAATTTATATGGGCT
This sequence comes from Cheiracanthium punctorium, assembly GCA_038373885.1. Taxonomy (NCBI): domain Eukaryota; kingdom Metazoa; phylum Arthropoda; class Arachnida; order Araneae; family Cheiracanthiidae; genus Cheiracanthium; species Cheiracanthium punctorium. The sequence continues at coordinate 60,844 of JAWZYV010019719.1, read as the reverse complement.
CTTATAGCTTTTCAAAGTTACTCACTTCGTGAATTACTATTAATGTGTTTAACACCGTTGAATTTTGAAACACATTGAAATATATCAGTTTCCGGTATGAAAGAACTTTTTATGTAAATGCATTAACGTGTTAGATGACTTTCTTCAAACATTCAGAAACGAATCCTCCAATCATGAAGCCCTAGACATTGATAGTCATTTTAATACTGACACCACATTTTATTTTCAGCTTTGGATTTTGCATTTTATCAAACAGTTTAGCAATGACTCTCGTACGCAGTATTGCGTTTTGGTGAGTATGCAGATTTTCACCAGATTCACTGTTCACCTGATCTGGCACCTTACGACTTTTGGTTGTGGGACTAAGTGAAGAGCTTCTTTAACCAAGGTAATATGGATAGTTTAAACACTTTAAAGGGCCGATCAAAATTGCAGGTGAAACAAATAAATGGAGATCTTCTGCACTGTGCAGTAGAGAACGCTGTTAAGAGAAGGTACTTTTTGGAACGTTTACAAGAAAAACATATTCAACCACATATATAAATGACGCTAATGTACTTTGCAAATGTTAACTTACTGTACTTTATATGCTTATTTTACTCCAAAAATGGGCCTTACCCGCCATTTTCGCCCCAGGTAACGAAAATCCGAACTTTTTTTTTCAAAAATCAAATCCCCATTATCTCACAAGTATCTAATGCAAATTTGGTTCAGTTTGGCTCAACAGTTTTCTCACAATCAGGTTCTAATCAATTATACTTTTAAGTATGGCCGTTCTGTGTGCAGAGTTTTTTTTTCGGGGGGGGGGGGGAGGTTCTGGTGTAAAATGAGTACTATCATGAAAGGCTGACTGAGAATTTTCAAATTTTAGACAATGGATATCTATTAGCAATGCAGTTTGATTTTTCTAACATGCTATAAACCAATTTTGGGCGGTCCTTTCATAAGAAATAGGACCTTGCCTTTTAACTTTTTTTTTTAGTACTAGCTGAAGTAGCCGTCGTTGACGGGCTAGTACTTATGCAAATTTCCAAAAACGCTTGAATTTTTGACTGCATTAAATGTAGAAAAAATGGAATTACTATATTGGCAATAGTATAAAAAGCAAAATTATAACTTCTGTGTATTTTTAAAAGATTTCTGCTAAATTTCATTGTACTCTCTTAAACCATTTTTAAGGGATGCGAGAACAAACATTTATTTGACTATTCTCAAAATCCCAAAATGTATGAAATCGTTAAAACAGTTTTGGCATTAAGAGTTTTAATTAACTTACATCTAAAATGAATCCGAATTTAATTCGATTCCATTTCCATTTTCAGGAATGATACAAACATGTACCGAGTTTTCACAACATCACAAATTCTATAAAGACTTTTAAGAATCTTTAACGCGTATAGTTTAAATGACCACCTTTAACGAAACTAAATTTTATTTCATTCGCCTGAGTGGTTTATACGTAATAGACAATTTTTTTCACATTTTGAATAATTTTTTGGAAAATCTCTAATCAATTTTTTTTTAAATTTGGCATCTATAGTTTAAGCATAATGGCCACCTATCATGTCACCAAATTTCACTGCATATGTTTTAGTGGTTTATACTTGATGCGCATCAACTATTTACACATTTTGAAACGATTTTCGCAAAATCTCACAGAATCTAATTATTATTATTATTATTATTTTATTTCAACATCTGCAGTTAAACTGAGTCACTACCTTCCATACACTTAATTTCATTTCATTCGTTCTACTATTTACACATTTTGAAACGATTTTCGCAAAATCTCAAAATCTAATTATAATTATTTTTTAAATTTCAATACCTATAATTAAACTGAGTGACTATCTGCCAATCATTTAATTTCATTTCATTCATTTGACTCATTATTATATGATGCACAAACGATTTTGAAATAATTTTCGCTAAATCGAAAAATCCGATTTAAACTTTTAAAAAAATCGACATGTATAGTTTAAGTTGAGTCACCAACTATCATGTCACGAAACTTCCTTTCATTCCTGCAGTCTTTATTTCGTGATGCTGGGACAGAAATTTCCGCATTTTGGAACAATTTTCGCAAAATCTCAAAATCTAATCCTTTTTTTTAATGTGGACCCCTATAGTTTAAGTTGAGTGACCTTCTATCATGTCAATCAATATCATTTCATTCACTTTAGTCGTTATTACGTGATGCGTGAACAAAGATTTATGCAGCTTGAAACGATTTTCGAAAAATCTAATCATATATATATGTATATATATATATATATATATATTTAAATTTGACGCCTATAGTTTAATTTTGAGTGACCACCTATCATGTCACCCAATCTCATTTCATTTGCTTTAGTCGTTATTACGAGATGCGCGAACAAATATTAAAACGTTGAAAGCTGGAAACGTTTTTCACAAAGTCTAAAAATAAATCAAATTTTTTTAAAAATTCGAAGTCTATATTTTATGTTGAGGGACCACGTATAATTTACCAAGTTTCGTTTCATTCGCTTCAGTCGTTTATACACGATGCGTGAACAAAAAAAAAAAAAAAAGCGTCACGGACAGAGCGAAAGAATGACAGACAGACAAACTTGTTTTTGAGGGTCGTACTGGATTCCCAGATTATTGAAACGGACAGAAATCGCAAAATGTTTGAATTCCAAGTAATGTACAAATAAAAGTCTAATTTTATTCATATAGATACGTAATAACTTAGAGTTAAAACTTTTTTTAAAATTTTGTTTTGAAAGTTTCTTTGGTACATTTATTATTGAAAAATATCTAAGTCTTCCTGACATTTAATGTAAAACTGTTTGTACTAAATTTTAAAAGCTACATTTTACCCCATTCATAAATCGAATTCATATTGCATGTTAACATCGTGGAAAGCTATTTTCATCTCAGCGGGATATTTGTTGTGTTAAAAAAATACATTCGTTCCTATTTTGACTTTGTTTTGCGTTAGGAAAGCATACAATGTGGGTGTACCTAACGATTTCCCTTTCGAGCGACATTTACCAGTAGCTCTAAAGTCCTTTGAAATGTCCATGTTCCCGTACCTAGGAAGCTTATAATAAATGCTGGAAGAGGCGGAGGAAGCACGCGAGCTACCATATATCTTGTAGCGGTAAGATATTGGATATCTAGTCGCTTGCGTGCACCATGGGCTGAAATCAGTACTCTTATTCATTGCTAATGGCAACAAGTTTAATCATTCAGATAATCAATAATTGCATATTATACACTTTAACGCAAAATAAATTAGTGAGATAAATAAATGAGCGCAATAATGATCACCTATATAAACTAAATTGAAAATTTCAGTAGAATTGATCGATTTCATCATTTTCAGGTAGATTTAAAACATTGGCTGCCATAATTATGCAAGATGGAATTGGTCATTTCATTAGTAATAGAAAACTTTCATTAGTGTAGAGTGTTCCAAATTCTTATTGATTAATGGTTTAGTTTAAACAAAACATAAAACAGAAATAACGCCAAAGACAATCACTTAAAGGAAAAGTTATTTATATCGAGGCATATTATCAAGGGACGTTACTTATTAATCCCTGTCAAATTGCTCTGTCAAATGCGCTGTTGACTTTGTGTACAGCACACATTTTTGAAAATTTTAAAAAGTATACAGTCATAATGCGATACTTTTTGCTCTGTGTGTAACTGTAACACACGAAAGCTGTTATAAGACTGGCTGTTGAAAATCCGTAAATAATACACTTACCGTTATCAATTGATTGCATGTAGCAAAAAACATTCTTGCAATTCAAATATTTTTACGGAACATTGGCAAACAGAGGCACAAGTAGATAATATAAAAGTTTTTGAACGCAGAAGAGAGTACGATGCATCGGCGTTTAATTGATTCAACAGGTATTGAGAACTATCTTATTTCTGACAGAGAATTGATTCTCAGATAGGAGATCATATTGATGCTTATATTCTTCTTTATTAAAGTTTTTTAATCCTTTTACAAGAAAAAATCCAGTTTAACTTCAAAAGTATTCTGGAATACTCTATTCAGCAGAAACATTTAAACCTTTTATGTGATCTAAGCGTCTAAATAATGGAATAAATATAGGAGGACAAACAGGGTTTGATTTCGAATGTCTTCAATAAAAAGACGGAGAAAGCACTAGTCTGATTACAGTTTAATCAGTAATTATATCTTAAAGCTACTTTGTGTTACATGAATGTATAAGTACTGTGGAGATCGATGTGTAAATATCAGATAAAAATTGCTCCAAATAAGATTGAAACAAGTAAACCATTCAGTAAAATTCACATAAAAACTTATTCACATTAAAATATAATCGTAAAAATGCCTTAGAGTAGTCTCAAAATTATAAGTGTTACATACGGACCACTTTTAAGGAACTCAAAATAATCACTAATTGGGAGCGAAAACTGTTCCCTTTAGCGGGATGTCGGGATAAGCAGGTTTCATGAATAATATCAAAGTACTGACTTGTTAAGGGGACAGTTTACCCTAAAATTTGGTCAAAAGTCAATTTTCTTTTATAAATATTAAATAAATTGTGTTAAATTCTGAATATTTTAACATAGTATTTTTAATCATATGCCAATAATATCACGAAATATTGTAAAATTTGTTCATACACTCAGAGCAATTTAATTGGCAAACAAACCCTTTAAATGGCTTTTTCTCCATGTTCATATGTTTGTTATAAAATTGCTAAGGTTTTTTTGTATTGGAGATAAAGATTTAAAATTTTCTGTCCCTATTCTCTATTGTATATCTGTTAAATCTGTGCATGGAATGAGCCTCTGTTTTTAATTTTTTTTTCAGAAATTACAAGAAGGTATGTTATTTTTTATTGTTTTACTCTTTATATATCAGCAGAAAAATCATATTAAACGGTATATTAGATGTATCTTAAAATCCATGTACAGTCTTGTGTAATATATATTTGAAAATATATATTTTTTAAATTGGACAAAAATCTGTATTTTAAAAAATGTAGTAGGCATTCCAAAAAATTAATTTTTAATTATTTTTTTATCTTTACTTAAAGGTGCAGTTTAAAAATATTTATTATTTCAAAGTGTACTTCTAGTTGAATATTGAAATGCGTTTAGTTCATCATTTGTAACATATTTTTTAAAATGGAAAAAAAAAACTGTAATGGTAAATTGTCTCCTTAAGCCGTTATTTAAGTACGGGGCATCTGCTAGTGTCACCTCTAGAAAGTGTTGATCAGCTCTTGAAAAAATTCAGTGTCCGAAGGGAAGAGCAAGGGAAGAGCAGTGATCTTCAACGAATTTTCAGACCTGTTCGTCTGAAAAAAATCACGGACTTTACTTCTTAAGTTACTTATTGTGTTTAGCAGTGATTATAAATGATTCCACAAATGGAGCTGACTTGCACTGCAAGCAACCAGCTTTCATTCCAACTTCTCTTACTGTAAATCCAACGTGACTCTACTGTATACATATTTTTCATTATAGTTTACAGTCAAATATATAAATTGACAATTGCCTGGTGTCTAATAAAGACTCAGGACAATTAATTGTATACAACTGTGACAATGAAAAAGTCAGACTGCGTTTGCCTTAGCAGTTTGGAAATGGAATGTTGTTGACTTTGATTCTTCCGGTGCAGGTGGTAACGTTATTCCATTCCTCTATCTAGTTAAGTTTGTTTTTGATCCTCGTTTGAGAAGGATGTAGCTGTGTCGAAGTGCCGCCATCATGATAAGTTTAAACATCGAGCAGCGCATGAATTTGAAATTCCTCGTGAAATTAAAAAAAAAACTCCAACTGAATATTTTAAATTGTTGAACGAGGTGTTTGGAGATAATTGCATGTCACGTTGTCAAATTTTTGAATGGCACAAACGAATTTCGGAAGGTCGGGAGGTTTTTGAACATGATGAACGCTCTGGTCGACCTTAAAAAGTGCGTTGAAGGTAACACATTTTCAGTCTGTAGAAGAGGTGAAGGCAAAATCGGCAGACTTACTGAAGGTGACATTTAATGACCCGCAGCAGGGAAAATCTCATATGCAGCGATGTACTGATAGGGAAGGGGGACTATGCTCAAAATAACTAAAATATATTGGTATAATTTTTTCAATAAAGTTAATTTTTAAGACTAGTCGGTTATTTAATTGTCACAGTGGTATAACGTTCGTTATTAATATTTTAGGATTTACGGTTACTGTGGGACTAAAAAATAACCTCCTGATAATGATCACTGAGATGATCTTAAAATTTTACTTTTAGTCTACGTAAAATGTGTGCCTTCCATTATTATTTAAAGTTCTACATAGAATTCTGTACAAGTAATTCAGATATCACCTTTGTGAGTAATAGAGTCACATACGCGCATAATAAATATACAGGTACGACAGGCGTCCAAACTCTTGGAAAAGATCATAGAGAACAAAAGGTTAATGATCCTTCGATTCTGGAAAAAATACTCATTTTACGGATGATTAATTTCATGTTTTACAAGTGTTTCATACATTTCTATTCTTCTTAAAAATATTTGTATATGACATTGCAGGCTTGTAAGAAAATATCTTCCATCTAAAAGAGAAACACTAAAATATCATGAAATGGCGTAGTTTCCTCATTTATCGTTCCATGCAGAAGGTGCGTGACTTTATGAATATCATTCTTCAAACAAAAATATATCGTCATTTCCTTTTTTCCCGGATAATCATAACCATCATTTGGTTACTGAGGCAATGCGTTACTACTTGAGGATTTCGTCCATATTCATTTTTCGGCCGAGATAAGGAAATATGCATTTGAAAATATGTTATGGTAGTAATATCATAAGTATGTTTATTGACTTATGCTCAAAATTACATGTCTTAATATACTGCTCTCTAATCGAGAATCTATGCACCACTTAAATCAGCCTATCAGGTTAGGTAGTCATTTAAAATTTCTACATTTCTGGTTTTTAATAAACTAAAGTACAGAACCCATAGTTTCAAACCAATATAAAGATCCCCGAAAGACTATGCACTTTTAGGATTTATTGATTACAATAAGATAAATTCAGAAGCTAAGCATTATTGACAAAAGTAATGACAACAAACAGCATGCTGTAGCGAAGGAGATTACTTATAACAACATCCATCCACTTTCTAGTAAACAGATTTTTTTCCTCTTTCAAGTACTAGTACATTAAGGGTAAAATAACAGTGCATAATGTGCATCTAAAATAATCTTAATGAACAATTACTGCAAGGTATTCATGCTTGGGAAAACATTAATTTTAATTAGTGAAAGAATGTAACTCTTATTTGTTGATTATAATATCTTAATACATATTTATGCGTAAATTTTACGTTAAATGGATAAGTTAATCTCAATAAAAGCTGCTGGTGGCGTTTTTATTATGATTAATTGAACTTTGAAAAAATAAGCATTTAAGCTAAAATTTCGCAGATATAATTGATTTGCTTTTACTTTAACAAGTTAAATTAATTAAATTGCTACATTATAAAACTCTAATAATACAGTAAGTATCGTAGAATATATTTTAATAACTGGGATAGCGAAAAATTAGATTCTTAACAAAGAAGTATGAAAGCGATAAAATTAAATTGGAAACTTTATGCTAATCGAAATAACATTAATAAGTAATAAATACGTGACATAAAACAGTTTTTTTTAATTCGGCCTGAATAGCTAATAATTTAATGTACATTATGCTAAAAACAATCTGTTTTGTTGATTGTTTGATACATTTCAATATTACATAACGCGAATGCTTTGAGACTGTTATCCATATATGCCAGAAATATATGGATAGTCTTTATAGAATGACAATATAATCAAGCTATTCAACAATTTTCATCCCAAAGTTAAAGATTTATGAAAGTGAATGGCTGCAGATATTATTTTGTACTTCAGAATTGTAAATTGTTGCACAGTGATGGTGAATGACTTTCAAACCCACCAGTTTTGCTAACATGAATACAAGCAATTTGTTCCTTGGGAAATGGAATCTGAATCATTATCAATTTTGCTGTGAATAGCTAAAAATTTTGCCAAAAATTAATGTACAGAGAGGTCAGTGTTTTTGGTTTGACAGTATTTACTCGAAGGGCGCCTCCGACACCCGTTCCTATCTTCACTTTTAAGAAGACTCTTCTTGAAGTGGAAGGCTACAGGTAAACAAGTCCAATCAACACATCTTGTCTCTAAGTTTAATTTTTTCTTACGCAGAAATTACAGTTTTTACCTTATAAATATCAATATATTTTTTCAGTAGTTATCCTTATAATAAGAAGATATGTACCAATGTTAGTTATTTAACCATTTTTAATCTTCAAGAGCAGCAGATGTGTAAAATCATTCTTAAAAGCAGACACGTGCTTAGGGTTTGATGCCCTGGTGGAAAGAACTCCTCTTTCCTCGTATCCCAAGTTACATTTTAGTTCCCAAAACACTCGGATTCCATTTTGCATTTCCTGTTGAAATGCCTTTCCTGGATTGTTAGCTTTGAAATGACCATTAGACTAAGTATTCATACACATTGATATGCTTGTATTTTATAGTGTACTAGGATGCACAGTAAACGGACAGAAGAAAGTACATGAAAACGATTTACAATAGCTTATAGTACAAAATAATATTTCGGCGCTATGACATCATAAAATTAAGAAAAATATTATTTTTATTTTATGCTATTTTACACCAGTAATTTAGTAAAATGTCAAAACGTCAGACTTAGTGGGCCAATTGAAGATATTTCTTGATTTAACTCTAATTTTGGATTCTTACTTAGGATAGTACTGGACAACTTTTCCGTCCTGTTACAATATCTTTTTGGTAAATTCGAATTTTTCCTGCCCACCCTAATGTACATAAACACACACACACACACACACATATATATATATACAGTCATGACATATATTGTCACCCAAATAATGTGTGAGCAGGAATAGCTATAGTCATAAGGCGTAAAAACGTATTACTGATACTTTTGCAAGCCTTTCATCAGCCATGTTGTACTATGTGCAGCGACAATTGCAGACTAGAGTTTCCTGACGGGAAAACACTTTAACCATAAAAGATAAATGAACCTAGTGCCGGGTAAGGCAGTTAATTGACTATTTAACTCAGCATAAAAATGAGTGTTTTTTATGCCTTTAATTCGTAGCATTATTGTGCACACTGATGTGTGCAAGGTACCTTTTCTTACAAAATCAATGATGCTGACCAACTTTGTATCTGAATTTTTTTCTGCATCTCGCACCTTTTTTGAGTTAAAAGCACTTAACTCCAAATTTAGCTACCAATTTGTGTTGTAAGCGATTTTATTGCTTAGTGCATGGCAGCTTTACTATACCTAGACCCCACATTTATGACTACAACTCTTGCCGCACAGAAATTAGTGGGATGGCAACGAACGGACTTTACGGGCACACTGTATACCCACATACACGTACATACACATGCACAAATGCATATATTAAATGGTATCATGTCCTATAAATCATTATTTCATAAATGTATGCCAGGAAAAAAACTCAAATTTTATTTCCTTTTACTTGTTTAAAGCATCATGGAAAATTTCCATAATCTATGTTTGCGATAATAAATAAATGGAAAATGTCCCCCCATACTTCTTAATTTTGACGGTTTTTATACTCACCAGCCACGGGTTGGATGAACGCCAATACTCATAAAACAGTGGAGGAAGTTTTTCACATTACGCGTTGCTATAACTAACTTTTATGTTGTTCATTTCGTTTCATCCTTCCTTTGATTTTACGCATTCTGCATTAATTAGTCATCCTTAAATTGTTATGCGTTTAAATAACTGAGCCGAGTAATTTCAGTTTACGAACACGCTCGGGAAATATTCACTTCACTTATTTAAAAGAAAAAAAAGGAAGTTTTTAATATCGGTTTGATGGCTCACTAAAAGGCGATCTGATCTGGAACTTTTATAACTCTGAAATGCGTATTTCATATTCGGTCACCGAATATTCAAGTAGATGTATTTCTCTTATGCATTCTGTAGAAGAAATATCCATGCAGTTTATCGCTTTATACATTTTCTTCTATCAAAATGTATAAACTTATATATTTTTTAAAAAATTGCTAGTAATTGTTTTGCCATAATATTCAACCGTTCTTCAGCTATCATGAATTTCAAGACAGACAAGGAAACAGTATTTTTAAGCAGTAAATTGATCAGATTTCAATGACCTCCAGATGTTACGAATAACAGTCATGAAATTTATTTAATGTTTCGTCCTGTTCCTTTTATTTACACAATTTCTTTGTCCACAGGGAAAGCCGAAAAAAGATTAATACAAAATTTCACTACAAATATGATAATAATGCAGCGACATTTAAAAATCGCATTAATTTGCATTCGTAAGCCACATATTGATCTCACAATATGAATAACTATCAACTGTACTTGGGGTATCCCTATACAAAATCACGTATTTGACATTGAATAGTTGCGCAATGTTAACGTCAACAATTAGACAGTAACGTCATAATGAGAGTAAATAACAGTTATATATTGATGCATAATATATGTTTTTTTCCATGCTTAGAAATCTGAGAGACTAAGTATTTATAGCACTAAAATTAATTTTGCGATATTGCATATTAAGCCATACACACAAGAAACCACAAAAACTTTCTGTGTTTATCACATCAGACAATGCTTTTTATATCTCGGTTGGAATAAATTATTTAAAGTTTTAATTTCAATTTTTTACACAGTTAAATGTCCCCTTGTTTACTTATGATTTAAATATGTAGTTTATTACTTCTGTTAGTCTGCTGTTAGCAAAGTGTTGCAACAGCAGCAACAACAACAGAGAATGTTATGGTTGTATATGGCTAAATAAATACAGAAAGCTTACAGAATCACCAAAACATTTCCACATCTGCAGCACACGAAAGCGTAGCTGATGCAGATTAGATATGAGTTTGGGTTCATTTTTTAAAGCTCGAGCCCGAGGACGTTTAATTCGAGCCCATCCGAGCCCGAGCCTGACATTTCAGTTAATACATAAATAAAATTTAATTACACTTCATTGACGGAGCATCATAAATTTTGCCGCTTGGGCAAATTAAAGACAAAGATAATAGCAAACTCTCAATGCACTTTCTAATTCTTCATATCCAAGTTTATCAAATTATGGTAATAATTATCAGGTTGTAACGAAAGTTTCCCGCCAAATCTGCTTGAAAAACTAACTTCTAACTTCTTAGATAACTGTCGAGTGGTTAATTACTGATCTTCTTCTACAAGCTCACGCAGGCTGGCCTCATCAACATCAATAGACCAGCCAGAGCTCTCTGCTTCTTGAATGTCATAGTCCTTGTTTTTCAACTTTCGGTACCGAACTTGCACAGTGTCACATGATACAACAATAATATTTAAAGCTGTACACATAGTTCGTTGATATTCTGTAGCTGCCTTTTGCAATAGAACTGGAAGTAAATGGTTCTAATCCGCTAGAGTGATAGTTCCATTTGAGACATCTTATACTTAACTATATTTTTTTACAGATTTCACAATACGGTGTTATACAGTAAGTCTCTTTCTTTCAAATGCCAAAAACCGTTTGGCAAAATATGAGCAAATATGCCAACGCGAACTATGTGTTGAAGATGTTTGCGGTGGCATGAAACTTTAGTTACAACCTAATAGTTTATTTCTCCCATGAATCACTTTATAAAATCTGTTTACAAGGGGTACGTTCAATAAGGGAGAAATTTCTCAGGAGCTCGAGTCCGAACACAACCGTGAACGTTAGAGTCCCGGGCTGAACCCGCCTCGTCTCTAATGCACACCTGTTACTTGATTATGTTCTGATGATGTCGCGAAATGCTACAAGGATAAGTATAAACCTTTGTGTTAAATCAAAATGAGCATTAAGCATGTTATCAAAAAATATCTGTGGTTTATCTAATAATTTTGCTAGAAACGAATGTTAAGCATGTAACTACGAAAAGAAATCGCGTGTCTAAAAATGTTGGAAAGGGACTGTTCACTAACTGTGGCAGGGGCTTGAAAAATTTCGGAATCAACCTTCATAAACTGCACAACCCACTGCATTAAACAAAAAAAAGTATGTGTGTTTTATGCAACTTCCAGAATGAATAAATTAAACGAAGACCTGCACAGAATTTTTAATTTTTTTTTTTTCAAACAGTGACTCATTCTACAAAATTTTCGATTTTCAAGACTTTTTTCAAAACATTTCTTAACTGGTACAGGTTTATTGTTTATTTCAAATGCATCTTGTTAAGAAGAATACTGAACTTATGAAGCTCTTCACATAATTAATTTATTTGTATTTCTGTACTAAAATCGCACGATATTTGCGAACTGCAGCCTTCAGATGTTGCGTGAAAATTGAAGAGCGTATAATACTTTGGCCAGCTACTGTAAATGGTAAGAGTTCAAACGTAGAACGTAATAAAATTTTAAGGTGGAAGGTTTTAGGATAATTGAATAAGCATACGCATTTAGGTACAATGTTGATAGTGCGGTGGTTAGTTTGCCCGGCACGTTCAATAATCCGGCGGATTTGGGAAACGCATGTGATACTGTAGAAGAAGTCACGATGGCCCCAGATAATCCGACATATATGGGAGCAGACAACCGATGTGTCATCGAGCAAGTCTTAAGATCCGCTTACCAACGGTAACAAGCATGGCCGTTCTTGTGCTTACCTCTCTCTTTCGTCGTTGTTTTCCACTTTACCTAATGTGTTTTGTATCTAGTGTATTACAATGTTGACCAAACGAAAACACATGACTTTGAATTTGTGTCAAAAACAAGAGATCCTGAAAATCCAGGATCAGAATTGCTCGATGATACATCGGTTGTCTGCTCCCATATATGTCGGATTATCTGGGGACATCGTGACTTCTTCTACCGGGCTTGTTTGTGCACTCCGATGAGTCATCCAAAGAGGCCTACGGATGCTCACTTATTGGTTCCAGCACTTAGATACGTCATCTAACGTTCGTATCTAACCAATGAGAAACGACCGTAGGCCTCTTTGGATGACTCATCGAAGTACACAAGCAGGCCCTGTAGAAGATTCAAGATGGTCCCGGATTATCAAGATTGGACTGTATATGATACAACGTCGTCTTGAAACTTAAAAAAGAGGCTTCAAATTAATTTTTCTTGTAAATTCATGATCTACTGCAACGACGAATCAACAATCTTCACTCACCACGAGCATCAGATGTAACTTATTACATTTGAACAAACACATTTTAAGCGCCCCCCCCGGGGGGGTAATCTTCCGGGATTTTTAATGTTTATGAATTTTGAAGTAAAACTTCAAATATTTAGGCGCAACTAGGGAGTAACTCAGATTTTTTTTCTGACGGTAGTAACGCTCAGTAAAGGAAGTGACGTATCTTTTTCCCCCCTTGCTACCTTCAATTGCGGAACAGCTCTCGGGCGTTCGTTCCTGCGAACATCGACTGTGCTCCCTGCGCGTCGGCATTACTCTCTACCTGTTTTGATGCAAGATCTTATCTGATGACTCTGCTCAGTGGATAAGTGGACCGGCTCTTGTCAGAGCCACTGTCAGAAGCCTTTCGCTGAGCAGGCGGCGATCCTGCTGACTGTCTCTCACTGTTGTTACAGGCGGCGACCCAACCCGTCACCTCCGATAAACAAGGCCTACGCACCGAATACTGAAAGTGGCATAATGGTGCATTCCGTGGTCCAAGCTCCGTTGGTTTACTCACATGTTTTCAATGGCATTATAACAATATTTAATGGATACATAAATATTGTTTGTCTGTATTTAAACAGTATGTAATCTTTTAATATTGCTCGTGTTTTTGAGTTATTTATAATAATGAGCCAAATGTAAATTTTTCAACAGAATAATCCTTCGAGCAAAACCAGCAGAGGAAACAAAGGTTTAAGAACACTGCCATGGAAAAACGCAATAATAGACTCTACGTGCATTCGATACCAACCGACAGAAGAAAACACCAGTTTAGGAACACAGTTAAGGAAAATACCACAACATAGACATTCTCTCGATTCAAACCCTATGGGAAAACGTTTTAAGAAAACAGTGAAAGAATAATCGTTCAACACGGACACTTCCTGGATGCTAGCCCGATATCCAGATTAGTAAATTATTCAGGCTAACATTTGTATTTTTCTAAGTGTCTCAGAGAAGCAAAATATGTATAAAAAATGTACTTCTAAAAATTAGCATTAAATGTAGCAATTCTATAGAATGTTTTAATTACTTAGTAACCTTCAACACTGGCTTTAAATGAACGATCAGTGACAGATAGTATTCAAGTGGGTATTAATTAAAATCCGATACAGTGTTGAACTAATACTTTTATGTTTGTTTATTAATTTGTTATAGAAAAATATGCTAGAATATTTGAATGTCGATATGTTAATACAACTGTAAACATATTCTCTCATGTGCAATTATGATCAGCGGAACTATTTAAAATAAAATAAGCGTTTTTGGAAGTTAACAAGCTTCTAAATTAACCGACAATTTATTTTTTGTTTGGGTATTTTCAGAGCATTATAATTAAATTACTCGCACTAGTTCTCAGTTGAATTAATTTATTAATAAAGCATGTTTGACTAAATTGGCGTTGGTTTTTAAATGTATTCCATAGAGGCAAATTTTTCATAGAAAGAAGCTCATTTCAAATATAATATTGGTTAGGTTAAAAATTTGATTATCTAAATGTCATTTGTTTCTTATTGATTCTTAACTGCAATATCTCTTCACTTATATTTTTTATTTATTTTTATACAATGCATAGAATGATTTTTCTCGACATGGTAGTTCAAAATTATTTGCAAAACGTTCACATTTGTGCTGAAATTTCACTTAACGACTTTGTAAAACTTCTGTCTTTCTCGATATACGTTTGCGCTTGTTCATCAACCTCTATTAGTCGCTTAGGTGCTACAGTTCATATGTGTACTTTTTGAGGGGCAATTAAGTTGAATAAAATAAAACTACAATTTTTATTTTCCTGTCCTTAATATACTCATTTATTTCTTTAGAATTTAGATGTAACTGAAATTCTTTGTTCCCCAGCACCACGTTGTGATAGAGATCACATATCTAATTTAATAATCATTTAATTTGGCTTTCTTTAATGTAATCTATCCAAAATCATGTATTCTAAATCACTTCTGTTTTCAGTTTTTCTGCCATTTCCGCTTTTACATCTGTATATTCGCTTTTCCCGTATGCATTATTGATACATTTAGTTGCAATATAATAAAAAGAGGTTAAATACTTAAAACTATTTTATTAAAAAGATACTATTGAGACATAAACTTATTACAACGGATGGTGGTGGCTCAGTGAAATGAAAAATACGTCCTATATAGACAGTGAAATTAAGGTGGAATGACTTAAAAATTACGCCAGCAGAGAATTACACATTGGCGAGAACAATAACTTGGCTGAGATCAATAGCGCCAATTCCAGATCAACCCTAAAACTTAATCCAATAAAATTAAAATGACGTAATCACGAGCAAATAATTTTAAAGATGTCGCAGGACAACAAAAATATAACTTACGCCAGCAGGATGCCAAGATGGGAATCAAAAAGGCCGTTGATTTTGCAAACGGACGCAATCTAATCTATTTTTAGCACAACGACGCAAAAATGTTTGAAGAAGAGACAAATAAACAAAAAATAATAATGCATACGGGAAAAGCGAATATACAGATTTAAAAGCCGAAATGACAGAAAAAACGAAAACAGAAGTGATTTAGAATACATGATTTTGGATAGATTACATTAAAAAAAGCCAAATTAAATGATTATTAAATTAGATATGTGATCTCCATCACACACGTAAGCAAAGCTGTCAACTTTGTCAGTTGAATTTTAAGTACATATGAAAGTAAACTGTCCTTGTTGTGTAAAATTGTAAAAATCTTGACTCTAAACTACTGCGAGCAATCTCAGTTTGAGGAAAGTTTATCATAGTTTATGTAATTTCAGAACATCTTAGAGCCACAGATTGATTAGGTTAAAGTGAATTCAAAAGAAAAATCGATAACGGGTATTGTTCAAACTATTTTCGACAAAAATTTATAGATTACTTTATAGTTTGACAGGTTTTGATGTGTTAAGAGTGTGTTATCTAGAACATCACGTACATCAACATGAAATGTTCAAGACGTTTTCTTTCTTTAAGTGCGCTTTAGCACATAATGTGTGTAGATTGTAGGTAATGACAAATTTAAAAGAATTCTCTGGGGAGATCAATATTTCTTTTTGTTGTTTTATTATATTTACCTACATTATTTGCCACACAATTTTGAATTTAAAAAAAAGTGCGCCTATTGGGAAAAAATATGCAGTGACACCACTCAACTTTTCGAACCTTTGAACGTTACCAAACATTTAAATATGTTTGGATCGGTGAATAATTCAGCGAAACGCGAAAGTTAAAATTATGATATGGTGTTTGAATACTTTTTCTCCAATTCGTATATTTTAGTCATTTATTTAGTACATTAAAAAATGATTTGTTACTTTCACCAATCAACTATGCTTGTCTGGAGGATTTTAAGTACAAATGTTTGAATCGAGACTACAAAGTGTAAAAATACTTTTTGTAGCTCCTTAAAAAACTGTAAGTGGTACACATACCAAAATATGTGGAGTATATAAGACAGATTATATGCGTATCTAATTTGAGCTCAATAGAATTCAAATTGAGCTCAGTCGAACACACTATCGAGATAAGCTCACTTTAAATACTAGTTTTCTTCTATAGGCAGTAATGTATAAAAATTCCTTTTTTTTTAGCCCTGTATACAATCTCTAAATCCACACACAAAAACCTGTACAGGTTGTGTGGCAGTGACCTATAATATACAAACACAATTTGATCTTATTCGAATGCACTATGAAGAACATTGAGCTTGAGCTTTCAATTGTTTGCGTAGTGCAGAAAGTTTGCTTATTTATGTTCTAAAAATATTTCATACCTCGTACTCAAATAATTTTTCCCTACATGTATCTGAACGTAACCCTATCAAGAATTTACTAATAATATTTACTCACGGTTTCGTCTTAAAAATGGGTAACGAATAGATGCTGCACGGAAGTGTAAATTATAATTAAAGCTTTCAGCATCCTTAGGTCTGCAATTATAATAAAACTAATTTTATTCAAGTTTCTCTGACAATTCTTCCAAGAAGAATTGCCTAAGAGTTCCATTCTGAAAACTTTGCGCCAACGAGAAAGAGTGATGAATGAATTAATTATTCATCTCGATCATATCAATGGTGCTGATTAATATCTTTTATTTTCTACTCAAAGATGTTCAGAAAATTAAACTGTTGTAGAACATTGAGAATTTAATTAGTAATTACGATATCTAGGTTCATTAAATCTTACAAACGTTTCTATCACGAGGGGAAATCGTCAGAAATAAACATGCTCCATTTGTGACCTCTGTAGTTGACTGGTACCTTCGCATAGTTATGGCATGTTTCGTCATTCACCAGTGCTATCTCTAGAGGTAATAAAAGAAATGTGTCTTAGAACTTCCGATGAAGACAACTGTTATGCACATTCTTACTGTTTTTTAACCGTGAAACATTATCTTAAGCCTCTATACTGAGAAAAAAGAAATTCATTCGTCACACGCCTTTTGAAAAATATTGTAGAACAGGCGAGTTACTATGTCAGAGACTCGAGGTGGTTTTGAGTGTTCCTTCACAATCTGTACTGTGACTTTTTATAAATATTAAAACTGCATGACTGATTGCAGCAAAAATACTACGCAAAATTGGAAAAGGAGGCATTCTTTTAAGAAAATATTCATCATTTATAATTTTTTGAAACCGAAAATAATTACTTATAACTATTACAGTAATTGTTCGTAAGAGTTTATAGTAATCTTGCGCTTTGCCTTTGTGCATGAGCTATTTCAGTCTATTCAAATCTGCGGCATAAATTTATTCTTTTGATATGTTTTACATCCGCCAAAAGACAGTCTTAATTGAAAGGGTAGAACATTTTTAGTGGTGCCATAAAAAGAGAAAAATGACAAAACTGAATATGCCCCGGACTAAGATTTTTTAAGGATGGAGTACCTCATTACTTTTAACATTTATATGACTAGTTATTCCTGGAAAAAACTAATTGTAGAAAATTTTCTAATACTAAATATCAAATTAAACTGAACTGTCCTAAAATTTTTGTAAGTTGATGATATCATCAATAAATTGAACAAGCTCATAAAATCGTTGAAAATCAAATTGTTTTTATCTCGCTTTTGATTTACAGGCTAAATACCAATAATATTTCTACATATTTAAAGTATTAAAATAATATTTATAATTATTACTCTTTTAATTTAAATATGTTAATATGCATGTGAAGAAAAAGTACAAATAAGTCTAAATAATGGGTTAAACGTGGAAGTGAATTCTGAGAATGGGTATAGAAAGAATCTTGTTTTATTCCCATAATACTCACTAATTCAAGATGATAGCCGCCAGTTGGAAAGAAGGAGCTAAGTCTCATATTGTAACACAAAGAAAATTATTTTACTCATACATTCCACAACTTCTGACATTTTCCGCGGATTTTCTCCATCTAGCTGCAGACATGGCGCATAATACAATTTTTTTCTCAAATTCGAATACTTTTTTCTTGATAATACCTTGCGACATTCACAAATTAAATGTAAAACTAATCTTTGTGTTCATTCAATATTTATTTTAATTTTTTCTAATCTATCTTACGCCCTAAGGTAATTTATTACGACCTACAGATTGAAAGCCGCTGCTCTAAACCAACTATGCCGCCAAGGTTTTTTTTTTTCTCGTAATAATTAAGGGCTCTAAAAGCAAAAAAAAAAATATTTTATATTTAAAAAGAAAATTGACGATGTCTGGCTGGTTAGGTAATTGTAAATAGGTATAAAAACTTTCTTAACTATGCCAATTTTAAAAGTAAAAGCTATTTTCATTTTATACAGACTGTATAGAACAATAACGGTAGAATATGATAGCACACTGTAAGAAATCCAGAAACTTTCCTTGGAAATGATCATAAAAGTTAGACTTACAAGTACCATGCAGAAAGCAAATATTTTCTACCTGAAAACTTCTAAATACTATTGCTCTCACGACTTGTTTTAAAAACAAGTAGTTAACTTAAAAATGACACACATTGTAAAAAATAAAATAAAATAAAATAAAAAATCCAGGAACGTTCCTTTCAAATAATGGGCAGTTGAGGTGCCCTAGAATTCTAAGAAACGTTACATAGAAATACTATTAACTTTATTGAACAATTTACACCGAACAATATAATTGAGTGGAACTTTTCTGAGTTGTCCAGTAAAGTTCCTATTATTTTTATGTGACGTTCCTTGAAATTCTTGGGCATCTCAGCTGCCCTTTATTTCCTGGGAAAGTTCCTGGATTTTTCACAGTGAAACAGCTATGCAATACTTACTTAATTTATAAAACCTCTACTACATCATTAGGCTGATAGATTGAATCTCAATTCAAAAATATTATTTTTTCTCAGTTTCAATTTTCTTCGTAAGTACACATTATTAAGCATCACTTCATTACGATAGTTGATATATTCTTGAGTAATCTTTCAATTAAAATTCACAATCACTCAACCATGATGATCTGTATTTCCAATTAGCTTATCGAAGTGCGATCATTTCGCTTTATTCATTATGGCAGAGCCGACTCAAGGGACTGGCGGAGACGTACGACAAGGCAGAAAACTTATTAAAAACGGAAGATGCATTTTGGATTCCCATTTGAGTCTATCTAAATAAGACGCATTATGATATTTAGTTCGAAGATAACTTTTTAAGATTGCGTCCTTAATTGCTAAAACATTAATTAGATTACACGCAAAGTTCGCCGGACAATTATCAAAAAAGTTTGTGAAATGGAGCTCTCTTGCTAAACTACTAATATATCTAAATAGCGACTAATTTACGCCATTTTAAAAGAAAGATAATGAAGAGTTTTATTACGTAATTATTGATCAATAGGCGTTGCCTTCCCCGTATGCCAAAATTTAAGTGCAGTTTCAAATTCATCAGTATGACTTAATACTTTAATTAAAGGGCTTCAGATTTGTTAGTTTAGCCAACGTTAATTCATTAAGAGATTTTACAGTAAAAGCTATTTTCACGCACCTCTAAAATAATTGCGAATATTTTTGAACGTTTCTTATGTAATGAAAACAGGAGTTCAAGAGCGATAAACATTACTAAATGCATTGATTAAAAAAAGTTCTTTAATTTAAATATATACTACAAATAAATGGAATGAAATGAACAGCGTCATTGGCATTTTGTATGCAGTCACTATCCAAAGAGCAAGTTTAATATGACTTTATTGAGTTCTCATGTTTAAGAATCATAAATGACACTTAACACTCACTACATGAAATGCGGTATCTTAATTTATTCAAAACCTGGAACGTGTATATAATATTTGATGAATGAATCTATGTTTCTTTTTTAAATCAGAATTTTATATTGTGACCCTGTCAAAGATCAATGAACTAGTGCATATAGCTTATCACAATTTGAACTTTGCAATAAAGACCTTCTTGTTATGTTACGGGCTTTCATAAATTAGGCGAACGATTACCTTCGCTCTATTGAAAATTTGAGCATCATTACTTAAAACTTAAGCTGGAATTTTTCCTGCTTAAATCTTAAATAATGATGCTCAATTTGTATTAAAATATTTCTGAAAAAATATCTATCTATTTATCTGTATATATATATATATACATATATTCACATTTTCATTGAAATATTTTATCAGAATATGCGGAAAATTTGATAACTGAAAGTTAACGGAATCATGCATTTATAAACATTAAAAAATGTAATTTTAACGAAAACTCATCTGTTGCATTTTAAACCAAAAATTCTATGAACTTATCCAAGACTGTTTTTTAACTCTCTCTAGTTTTACACATTCTGTTTACGCGTTCGGCATAGCTGTACGTTTTGTACTTCTGTCCGTCGGACAATGCTCTTGTCTATTTGTGCTCAAATTTCCAGAATATGCTTGAATTTCTATGTAATGTACACAAATAAGCAGGTGCACCGTCATAGACGTAGCGGCCGTGAAAAGGGGTGGGGGCAAGATCCCACAACCAACTTGGTCTAAAAAACATTTTATTCATTACACTTGTTTCTAAATATAAGAAAAACTCCCCCTTTTTATTCTTGATTTCGATATGTATACCCTAAAATTTTCAGTCACGTTACGCCTAGCGTGACACTAATGAATATATTTATCACACATTGGTTGAGAGAAAATATTGGTTTATTTATAAACTCATATCACTAAATAAAAAAAGTAAAAATTAATATTCGTAACCTGAACAACATACCCTAGGAAATGAAAGGGAAAAAATGTAAGAATTCCTCACAAAAGGACTAATTTTTATATTTCCATTACAATAAGTACCAATATCGAAGAAAGAAGGACGATCTCTGGACCTCTGCCTTGTTTAAGTCGTTTCTACTATCGGTTTGCAAAAATATATTTTTACATTATACCAAACTCAATAACTATTTGGTGCCTTATCCAAATAAAGATATTTAAATGCTACGCGAACGTAATAGGGAAATCATCTCCCGTCCATCTGAGAGCATTTTCAAATAGCAAGATTGAAAGGAGTTTTAAAAGTTAATCCCTATCTGAATGAAAATTCTTTCTCCTAAGTTATTTCACAGGGAATAATCGCCTATGATTTTAAAGTTAGTGGGCGGAATTTCCCATTCTCCAAAACTACAGATATTGTCTCTGAAGCTCTTGCGGTTGTGTATCTAGCGCTTTGATAACACGTTTTACAGTGGATAGGATAAGCTATCGCAAATTCTTTTCATGTAAGTTCAGCCTATGGCGAAAAAAAAGGAAAAAATAATCTTTATATATATGTTCTTAGAACTTATAGCTGTTCTTTCCATTTTCCATTGTTCTTTTTTAATAATGACTCCAGAAAATAGCTTTACAAAGAAAAGTTAGATGGTATAGAATGAACGCACTCTGTATTTTTGATGTAAAAATAAAAGATATGGATTTCAGAGTGAAGGGGGAAAATCGTGTATTTTTTAACTTACCAAAACTGAACTCTGAAGTAATCTTGGCTTTATCTTCGTGAGAAGTGTTTTAATATAATCGCAAACTGCAGTTTCGAATAAGCTGCCAAAAAAATTGTTTGGTCATAAAAATTAGTTTCTTTATATTTATTCTATTAAAAATTAGCTTTACAAGACAAACGGAGATTTGAAATTGATTTTCCAGACTAATGAAAATAAATTTTCTCATATTTTTAATAAATCGCGGTTTTTTGTAACATATCGTTCCGGAAATGACTGAGTTTTAGATAATTACGAGTTTTTTCAAAAAAAAAATCATGAATTTGTAGTGCATAGGTTATTTGTTAGGTAAAATGATTCAAATAAAGAGTTGTTTTCTTATGATAAAATTTTATTTATGGGACTTTCGAATTTAGCAAAAAAATGTGAATTCTCTGAGCATCTAAAGAAAGAGCAAAATTAGAAATTTATAAGACATGTGCACGGGACAAAGAATGTTTCAAAATAATAAAACAAATAAAATATTAATAAAAAATGGCTCCATTGAAAAAAAAAAAGAAATCAGGGGTCGGTAAATTTTTTCTAGGGTCCTATTTTTGTGAAAATTGCTTAATTTTTGTGAAAATTGCTTATTTTTGTGAAAATTGCTTATTTTCGTGAATTTCAATACTTAATTTTGTGAATTTCAACATTTAGTTTTTGTGAATTTTTATACCAATTTTTACTAAAAGTCACTATTTTGTAAAAATAGTGAATCTGTAAAAGTCACTATTTTGTAAAAAAGTTGGAAAACTTTTGCAGATTCAAATGTTCGGTAAAATGCCAATGAAGGGTGTTTTAATCGATTGTTTTTTGGAGAAGGGGCCGTTTTAATCGATTGTAATTTTGGGAAGGGGCCGCAAAACAGACCCAATTTTCGTCTGCATCCACCACTGGTAATGTAAATGCCTTTATGTAAATACAAATTATTTACCAGGTTTACTTCGAAGATTATAACACTATATAACTTTGGATAATTATTAAGCAAAATTTATCAAAATTCAGAACAATTAATTGAGTCACAAGGTGAGTCTACTCTCATGATCTCATAGATTTCCTTGAATTATATGTGCTAGTCATTAAGGTTCTATGGCTTACAATTTTTAGTTCATTAGAAATACAAAAAAATATTTTTAAAAATTGGAAAAAGTTTTACGCTATTGTAAGAGAGAGAGAGAGAGAGAGCAACTTATGTTGCTAAAACATATATATCAGCTACTCAGAGTTTAAAAAATTATACGCACTTTCTGAAAAAAAGAAAAGAAAAAAATATTTACAAAACTTTCCCTTTCCATGACGTATGCTACAGTGTAAAAATATTCTTTAAATTATGCACACAATTAAATGTGATTTAAGTGAGGATAAAACATAAATTTCAATAACTGCTTGCTGAGTTATCAGTGTCTGGGATGAATTAATAAACTGCTTTTAAAATTTCAGTTTAGCTGATTACTGCATTTCGTATTCCACTTCCGCCTACAGCAATTAGGTATCAACTTCCATCAAAACGGCTTTCGCCAAACCATCTGGAGTCTGTGAGTGATGCATCCATGAAAATCACTAAGCCGATCACGGGATTAATGCTTTACTTGGAAGGCACAAATGGAATTTTAATGAGGCACAGAATTACATAGGGCTCACGTGAACCAATGTCGTGAAAATTCATTATTAAATCGGCGTTTAAATTATTCACGAAACTTTGCTGTTTGCGTATCAGCACAAAATTCTGTGGTTGAGATTTTTGGAACTCAGAGGAACGTATTTTACAATATTAAGGCTATACCAGAAATGTGTTACTCTTTTTTGCAAGCTTTCAAGTGGTATATACGCTTAGCTGTCTAGTTGAAAAGCGAAATTTTGTACAATTCAAGTTAAATAACAAGAACATGACAGTATGCCATTTTGGTCATATGTTAGGGTTCGCATAATGAAGGTGCGCATAATGAAAGTTGGGATGTAAAGGATATCCGACAAACATACTGCATCCAGCCTATCCGGCCAATATGCCGGAAAACTGACAGTAGCCGGATATTACAAATATCCAGCAGTACACCCAGCCCAAAATTATAAACTGAGAAATAACAAACAATAAATGGATAAATTCTAAACATCTGCAATAGTAAAAAATGAGAAAAAAAAAACTTTGTGAAAATATTTTGTTTTCAATACTTTTATCATGTATAGAAAATGACGAAAAAATTAAGTTCTTCTATCTTTTTTTTTTTTAGACTGGAGTAAATTATTACTGGAAGAAATTATTTACAAAAAAAACTGTTTTTCAATCTTGTAAGAATTTGGTTACCATTTTTCCCACCATGAATTGACCCTGCTTATGAGAATAGCGTACTTGCTGTCGTAATGTTGGCTAGTGAGAAAATGCCCCCCTCCCGTAATTTTGATAAAATAAGATAATTTGTCACATTATGGAGATATCTTTCTTCCAATAACTGATTTTGTAAGACATTTATCTAAATCTTGAAGGAGAACATTCATGCCTTTTTTTTGTATCAGCTTTAATTGCAGTAAAACTGGTACTAATTTCATGGAAACAACCCCAGAACGATTTCTGATTTTTTAATTAAATGATTTGAAACTACATTTTGAATTACTACATTTTGAAACAGCATTTTTGAATTAAATGATGTGAATTTAAAGAAAAAAGTAATACCTAAATGATCTCAGAAAACTAGCGAAAATAAAACAAAAAAGAAGAAAACATACTGCTGTCGGATATCCGGTCGAAAGTTTTGCCGGATATTCTATATCCGGTATCTGACCGAATTGATATCCGTTGCATCACTAAATGAAAGTATGTTGGTTGGAAGTAAAGAAAAAGTGTAATTGGGACACCCGACACTATTTTCTATATCTCATATTTGGCCAGATTAGAATACCTATAGATTTTAGAAACCTATACGTTAAGAAAATAAATAGTCGCAAATTAGCATAATTATAACTGAAAATTAGCATAAAACAAATTAATATTTCATTTTTTTTAATATTCTGAACGAAACAAATTTATCAGAAGGGAAAAATATCTACGACAGTTTCGTAAAGTTTATTTAATATGTTCTGGATAATATTGATATTTAGGTTTAGCATGTTTTTAAGGTGATATTACTCTGCTTCTAGGGCTTTTTCTGATAAAGTCTAAAATTTTTCTGATGAAGTCTAGAACTTTTTCTCATATAGATCTTTCGCGTTCATTTTTTGAAATGGCAGCCCTCATTCTAAAAACAGGACATTGCGGCGGTAATTGGGGACTACGAGACAGGCTATCTAAAAGAGGACGGTCCCATTCAAAACGGGACGTCCCACGTATGAAGCTTTGCATGCAGTTTAATCCGAATAATGGATCCTAGATGGTTACATAAGTGCAAAATAACAGAAAATGCAGAAATGAACACAATGGTGTTGCCAAGTTTCCAATTTTTTTAACATGAGCGCAATAAAATTTATAAATTGACCGTTTCGTTTTATTATTCGTTGTTTTAATGTGAGTTGGAAATGGCCGCCCTTAAACCATTTCAAACAATAAAAACTCTGCTCTTTATTAATTATCTGCATGTAAAGCCATTTCACTTCAAACATCAATAATGGCAGTATGCTCTGTTTTGAGACTATCTGCGTCGAAAATAGCCCGTCTTGTACATCGACACTACTGTTATGTCCTTAGTCTATTAACTATCACCATTCTTCAAGAATACTTTCAGTAGACGATAACTGTCACATTAAATATAATAGAGCCATTAATTTCTTGGCTAAATCTTCTTTCAGAAAAACGAACCCGTACTTTTTAAAAGTATATAATGCAACATTTCGAGATTTTATCCACTAGAGAAAAAAAGTTAAAGTCAATTATACCTTTTTTTTCATTTCTAATTTTCCCCTTTACTGACCTTATTCTCGTACCAGAACAAATATCGATAGTCTGTCATCCTAATTTGATATCGAAAATCACAGCTGGCAGTCGCTCGAAGGCCTCATTGTGGTCCACTTTCACTGGAGACGGCGACCACATAGATTATATTTTATTCGATCTCTTATTCTTTTTGGGGATAGCTTGATGCCCTTTATCTGATATTCGAAATCATATCTTATTCCAGTGTGGTATTTTGGCAAATTATTATTCTGTCGAACACATCAGAAGCATGTTTTTTCTTTATAAGTTTTCCTTCTTTGTGACGTTCGATAAATTATTGTATACATAGTGTCTTTGGCCTATTCTGCATTATTACATAAGTGTTTTTCTACAATGTTACTGATGGGGGAAATAGAAGTGTATTATTTATGTTTATTCTGGAACACTTTAACATAAAAGATCTGCTCATACTTTTTTATAATTTTGGTATTAATTCCATATAACTACTGTGTAAGAATAGAAATTATGCCATAGTAATGCAATTTACACAAAAATCATTTCGACAGAAAAGATCTGCTCATACATTTTTTATAATGTTGATATTAATTATATATAATTACTGTGTATAAGAATAGAAATTATGCTAGAGTAATGCAACTTACACAAAAATCATTTCGACCCTATTGCCGAAAGATATGTCTAATGCCCTGTACATACCTAATAATAATATATAAGTCTCTTTGAAATATATGTGCACCAAAATTATTACATACATATGCAGTGATCTCTCACTTATCCACGGGCTCTAGGGACCCCGAGATAAACGCGCATGAATGAGAGACAAGCATTAACGAAGAAACTACAAAAAGGAGCGTAAAAATGACATATCAATACAGTGAGGTGTATGATATTGTTAATTAATACTGTATGTACACTGAAAAATGCAAACAAGATAAATTTCAAAATGCATTTTTTAAAAATGAATTATGCTAATTGTGTTGATTACCAAGAATATGGAAATAGTTACATACCCGAATTTGGTTTAATCCAATAACAGTAGACTCTTAAATTACGCGACGTCTGGTTCCAAGGCCCCTTTGCATGAATGAAAATTTCGTGTTGTGGAACAGGGTGTACAAGGTGGTAACGGGCTTTAATTCTTTATCTATTAGAGATAAGTGGGAAGAAAAGATGTTCAAAATAAGGTCATAAATAATGCTCCGTTAAGAAAAAATTCCCCTCGCTCATTTTCAAAAAGTTACACTTTTTAAATTTTGGTAGCAGACTATGGTGTACATCATATTAAGCATGTTTTGTAAACTTTTGTAGATTATTTATATGTTCTCAATAAAGCTATGATACGCCACCTAGGAGTGGGTTTCGAAACTGATTGTTTTTTTTTTTTTTAATTGATAAAATTCCCATCATTTCAGTATACCATTAGCCCATTGTCATGCAATTTCGCTGCATAGTTTTTGCTACGGACTTCTCGCACATTTCAAGTTTAATCATGGACCCCGTGAGCATACAAATGTTATAATTCTAGTGTAGGTCTTTAATGCCCTTTCTTTATAACATACTTTTGAGCAATTTTGAATTAGAGCACAGGCTTGAATTCTGACATAACATTTACAGGGGGCCAGAAACCGTTACAATTATTGTCATTAGTCGATATAAATATTTCTGTAAAAAATTTCTCCGAGAGATTTTTAAATCCATGAGCATGTCTCTTCACTGACTGGCTCCTATTTCTTTTGAACTTTACACTGCACCATTTTAACTAAATTAGTTATACATTGTTCCGTGAAGTTAAGATAGCGTTTGTGCAAACCGACGAATTTCGTCTAAATAATTAATCAACTAAAATTATAAAATAAATCTTCATGAAAATATATTAGTTTTAGTGGTGATTACCTTTTGTGCAATTTTATTAAATGTCATTGGTATTGATAAATAACTAAATATTATTAAATTACAAATTGTGTACCACTTTAGTAAATAAGGTAACCCACCTATTCCTGATACTGCTCCTAAAGCTGTTTAATTCACTTTAGGAGCACTTAGCTAGTCCAATAAACTAGCAGAGATTGACAGTATCATTTAATTTGAATCAGTTTTACATGAGATGTAATTACAGACGGATACAGAATTTTTTTCATGTTTGACAATACATAGTGCTAAGAAAAGAACTTCATGGTTTTAATATGAAATAATTTGAAAATAAAAATCAATTCAAGAATGACACTAAAAGTATATATATAAGCTGTTTTTTAAGCTGTAAAAATCTCATAAAGGAGTTTCAAAGTTAACGGTTAACAAAGTTAACGGTTAACAGTTAACGGGATTAACAAAGTTTTTACAATGAATCAGTTGTAACATTCATTGTAAAAACGTAGAATAAAATAAGACCTATACAATGCCATCTACTGGCATCATTTAAAACTAATTTTTAAACTTTTAAATCAGATTTGCAAATTTTGCAAAATGAACATACCTTTTTTGTTGTATTCTTCTTTGCATCCGAGTTGTTTTAAATATAAGTCCAGCGACTGCTTCTTTAGACACCCTGTACATGCAAATACACATACGTACAATGTCCACCAATCGCTGAGTTTAGTGTCTGAATGTGCAGTACGTTTTCGAGATGTTCGTCTAACCTCATTAAGAAAAAGTACGCACTCATGTAAGAAGAAAAAACACCAATTTACGCTTTATGTTCTATAGAATAATAGCTTTAATGGTCCTGTTGTTAGATACTTTTTGAAGCAGTTTCTTTCCATAAAAAAAAGTGAACTAGCGGAACATTTAAGTCTTAAATAATAAAGTGCGCATTAAATATTTCGCGAATGGATATTTTATAACCCTTTTTATTAAATAAAAAAGGCTGCAGATTCAT
Organism: Cheiracanthium punctorium; assembly: GCA_038373885.1. Taxonomy (NCBI): domain Eukaryota; kingdom Metazoa; phylum Arthropoda; class Arachnida; order Araneae; family Cheiracanthiidae; genus Cheiracanthium; species Cheiracanthium punctorium. Next base: position 31,909 of record JAWZYV010019719.1, on the reverse strand, counting down.
GTAAGGCAGCAAGTTAAGATATTTTAGATAGTTTTTAAAATTATGCTATAGCATTTTTGAAATTTGAATTAATGCGGTGTGTGTTGTTATTATTGTTACTGTTAGTTCAATGCTTTAATCCTGAACGATGTTGTATCATGCTCGCTTTAAATTATAGTACTATAGTTAAAGTTTTTATATTCAGAACAGTGTACAGCGAAAACTACTGGTCAGAATAGTACCAAATTTTCAGTGAACCTTAATCAGAACGTGGGAGAGAGATATGAGTAAACGAAAGATTGTCAAAATCTAAAACATTCCCAATGGATATTGTTTTACAATGCTGTACTGTATTAGCCCGAGTATCACGCGATGTTTTTGACTGATCGTTTCCCGTTAAAAACCTGACTAGTTCTAAATTCGAGGACTTAAGATTTTTCGAATTATCTTAATGAAAAATTGCGTGGTCGCGTTATATACGAGGGCGCGTTATATTCGGGCTTGTAGGGAGGGCAGTTTCTGATATTAAAATTCTCCCACATCGAATAAGTGTAACACAGCTGTTTCACAAACTCGTTATTGTTTTCTTCGCTTGCAAAATTTTATTTGTCTGTTTTATTCGCCCTAAAATGTTGTGAAAAGCCACCTGGTGGCAGATTTTTAAACAAACATTTTCCAAGCAAATCTCTCTCTCCCTCATAGGGCCGTATTCACCAAACTGTGAGTAGCCCGCCATGATCCGAGAGTTGGGAAACCTGCATTGCCGCTTTGTCTCGGAGACAACTCGGAAACTGTATTCACCAACTTATTTCCACCCAGGGTTACTTGACTCTGGAATTGTCTCACCCAGCTTTGAAAGCTCGCCTGTGATTGGTCAGAGTAATCATTCCATGAAGGACTGAACTAGATTTAATGTTCGCGAGATCGAACCCAGCACCCATCACACACACTTCCTTCATAATATTTAATTTGTTTTTTATGCAAACTGCGCATTAAAATGTGAAAATTCATTATAAAAAAGTACACTGATTAAACATTTAATAAAAATTACATCCAATATTTTTTATAAATAAAATTTCATGTCTGTTATACTTTTTTCAAATTTCGGAATTTTCACAATTTTTAACACACAAAAATTAATTTATTCGCTATTCCCAAGTACAGTACACTACAATCAGACAAAAATGTTTAACCCCTCAACAACACTTTTTTTTTCCAGCCTTTACACCTAAATGATTAATCTCTTCAATGTAAATATTTTTATCCCGCCTCTTCTTACAAAAAAAAAAAAAGCGAGGGCGTAGTAGATCCACAGTGCTCTGGCCAAATCGCCCCTCATCTGTGGAATAATGGAGACAAGGAAATAAATAGGAAAGATCAGAATTTACTTACTTATTTTCAACACAAAAAATAATTAAGAAAAAAAGCGTTCAAATCAGAAAAAAGAAGGAATGGAAAAGCAAACCAAGATAAGTCCGACAGATGGCGCCTGCAGTCCCTACGGCAAAAAAAAGCACAGTCATTCTCAGGAGTTTTTGAAAACATTGTACAAAGATTTTTTATGACTTTTGGCTACTTTTATAGCTTGATGGGTGGTTTTCACAGCAGTTTCCGTCTGTTAAAGCACAAAATATTCAAGTATTAACAAATTTTTGGGATTTTCCAAACCTATAAAAACAACCCTCGTATCCGCCATGTTTATAAACCAGAGTCAACCCTCCGATATTGCAGGGTTAGAATCTGCACCTGGAGTCAGGGTCAATTCTTGGGGTAACCCTTGATTTTGGAGTTGTGAATACAATTTTCTCACTAACCCTTGAAGTAGCTCACTTTGCTGGGTTAACTCCGGGGTTTAAAGTTCGGAGAATACGACCCATAGTCTCAATAAGGTTTCTTCAAATGCCGCTATTATTAGGAAAACCAGTTATGAACAACCTACATATATATTTAAAATGCACTTAGTGAAAAGTAAGCATTTCTTACGCATTTTTAAACTATATCAAAATGACATCTATCTTGATTTTACTATACCATCTCGGCAGAATGCTGAAAAATTTTGGATTTATTGTGTAGGATATAATTGTATTCATGTTTGCAACACTCAATGCATTCACGACAAGAAACCATAGCTACGATTAAACAATATATTCTTATTAATACATTTAGAAGGCATAATCTTTCCCTTTTGACAGGGGATCGAACAAATTTGTGGCAATTATTGTCCGCGAGAGGTCAGGAAATAACTAGTGGACTGTAATGGACTGGTTCGTTGCTGTTATGAATGAAACTCACCTCTTTGACAAACTTAACAAATTCTTTAATAATAACAAGTTCAAATGGCAGTGGTTGGTTCGCTGCGCGTACAAAGGCTCGCACATGGAGCTGCTCGAACTCACAACTACATCTGACAGTTTTGGCGCTGGGTGCGCCCTCACACACCAAATCCTCAAGTACGGAGGAAACAATTATCCTAAATGAAAACTTCATCATGAATCAAATTTTCAATTTTTTAATTATTAATATTGATTCATGTTAGTTAAGATGCATTAGTATGTAAAATTTCAGTTCGATTGAAGATTGGGAAATGAGCGAAAGTAAAATAAGAAATTCAGGAAAAATCATTGTGGAGCCCATGCCTCTTTTTTAGCTCTTCCCTCCCCGACACTACGCTTATATGACACAAGAACAATAAAACAATTTATTTATGCATTCTTAAATAACTGTAAGAATAAAGAAATAATTAAACATCAATAAGATTATACTTTTTCTAAATTTAGCATTTGTTTTCACTGATATTTCTTGTTTAATAAGACAGCACATCTTTGTTGAAGCATTCTAAATTTAATATCAATTGAGTATTCTACTCTCATCCATATTTGTAGCTGTTGACCAGCTTTTAAACGATTCGATTGAAAAATGAGTTTTTCTCCGACGACCTTCAAGGAAAGAAACTGCGACCATCGTCCATGGTAGTCATTAGTGGACAATGAACGATTCATCCATGGTCCACTTATGATTAAACATTGTGGAAATTATACAACTGAAGAACCGAGAGTGAACGGAGGGTTTTCTTACAAATCTCTTCAGGAAACTGTATATTGGTGTGTAAAAGATAGGAACTATGCTGGAAATCGATATGCGATGCTCTTACCGGACGATAAAAAGTCTCTTTCATCTAACTTGTGCAAAACTTTGTCTCGTATTGGATTGTGCCTGTATAATAACGGGAAATAAACTTTTCTCGTCTCGCATGACACTTGCTAATTTCTGCCTCGTTTTGCCTCGCATCCATCCCCCCAGGCGAGAGCAAAGCTGAATCTGCCGAGGTTTAAAATTGTATTTTTGCTGAAATGTCTCATTGATGATAAAGATCATACCTGCAAACTTCGGTTATGTAGATAATAAAACGCAGATGCTTTTCCCAAGAACAGGTTGAGAATATTTCTTTCATTTTAAGGTGGATGTTTACATTAAAGTTAATTATTTTTATCATGCAAAATAAATGGTGTATAAAATTTGCATTTAGTTTGTATTGTATACATTAACACACCTTAAACCTTTAACGTGCGGTGTCCTCGAAGTGAGTACACAAAATTATGATCTTCTGACTGTTGTCAGTCACGAAGAATAAATTTGTATTTCTATAAAAATACTTGAGGGTGACAGAGGTACACGACCCGTAAAAGTTGTCGATTATTTGTAAGATTGTCAGGATTATTTTTAACAGCACTGGCATCTGATGAAAACTGGAGAATACGTTGGAAATACAATGTAGAAGAATAACTGGATAGACTGCCAATGCTGAAAAAAGGACAGTCGTTGCCAAGGCGTGATTTAACTACCAGCAAGATGGCGGTCAATCGAATCGTTCATCGCGTGCACGGATCTAGACACCATTTTTTGACACAGCTAGCTGTGTGCGTACAGGTCGATGCATACAGTCGATGAACGATTAAATCGATCACCATCTTGCTGGTAGTTAAATCGAGCGGTGGCAACGGCTGTCCTTTTTTCAGCATTGCAAAACGGTTGCGCTTCAAAGGTTTGATATGAGTTGTGATGACTATTTTTAAAAAAGTAAAATTGTATCTAAATACGTGCAAAACGATTAGTAATATGGGCTATAATGTGCCAGAATCTCTTAAGTAATTAAGTCTCTGAATTTTTAAGCATTTATTGGCTTAATGTCTCAAAATTAGCATTTTTAAAATTCATTTTTCTAGCAAGATGATGATGAAAAGTACTGGAATCAGATATAATAGTTTGAATATAGAGAGTATCTAGAGAATTATTGGACACTTTACAAATTTAAATTAAAAAAACTGTAAGTGCCAGCCGGTTACTTGAATGATGCTTGACTTACAGAAGTGTTAGATTTTCGTTTCCTATAATTTTATAGAAAAACTAGCAGCGAAACCCGGCGTTGCTCGGGTTAAAATACACTGCATGTTTAATGGTATAAAAGATATTTAAGGATCCATTTTTAACGTAGATAATTTAGATTCCTATCTTAGATATTGAGAGACTTATTTGACCATTAAACATGCGGTGTATAGAAAGTATTCCTGCTGATATGGCAACAGACGATAAACATTAAATTTTAATATTTTATTGGAGTTGAAAAACTGTTGTTTAAGTTGCTTTGTTAGTGTTTGTCTAAAATTCATGCTATTTGAATTCGTAGCTTATTGAGTATAAAAAAAGAAAGATAATGTTTAATACTAATGAATACACTGAAATGGTGTTACTTTAAGGAGAATTTCATCGGAATAAGCTAGAGGCTGCGAAGCAGTAAGTTATAAAATTTCCGAATGACAATCACCCATCGCAATTGATCTTCACTCGACCAGACATTTCTAGAACTTTCTGGAACATTCCATATCGATTTTAAACTTTCACACAATTTGGAACTTTCTAGACCATTCCAGAAATTTTTAGAACTTTCTAGAACATTCCATACCAATTTTAGCAGTTGCAGACATTTTGAATCTTTCTAGATCATTCAAGAAATTTTTCGAACTTTCTAGAACATTCTGGATTGTTTTTAACAGTTGCAGAAATTTTGGAACTTTCTAGATCATTCCAGAAGTTTTTAGAACGTTCTAGATCATTCTAAATCAAGTTGAACGGTTGCACACGTTTTGGAACTTTCTAGAACTTTCTGGAAATTTTAAGAACCTTCTAGAACCTTCTAGATTGACTGTAACAGTTGCACACATTTTGGAGTTTTCTAGGTCATTCCAGGAATTTTTAGACCTTTTCAGAAGTTGTCATGAGTTAAAAAAGGACAGATATATATTTTTTCACATTTTCGTCACCCACAACCACCCACTTTCACCCACCGCGACCAAACTCCCTTACTTTCACCGTGAGGCCAAGGGGTATTTACCACCCCAACGGGAAGTTAATTCGAGTTGGTGGTGATAGAGAAAACCCTGTCTTTACAAACGAACATTAGCATTTTATAAATATACTAGCTGAATGCCCCGTTCTTCGCACGGGAATGGATGGATTCATTTTTTATATTACGGTTTGTTGTAATTACTATTTATCCTAATAAATAGATGTAATAGCAAAATTGATATCGTATAAATATTATCTGTATTCAATAATTATCCATAAAGAATTTCATGGCGATCGTTTGAACGGTGAAGAAGATGATTCGGCGCAGCGCCATCAACTGTCGAAGTTTTTTCAAATGGGTAGCATCAAAATATTTTCATGTTCAAATATCTATGTGTACCAATTTTCATAGAAACAGTTTCACGGTCAAGATACGCTGCATCGCCATCTAGTGGCAAATTAAAAGTAATAATACGCTAAAGCGCCATCAAAGGGCGAGTTAAGCAAAATGGATAACGCAAAAATATTTTCCGTGCTCAAAAGTGTATGTATACCAATTTTCAGAGCAGTTAGTTGAACGATCAAGAAGTTGATTACTGAAGTGCTATCTAGTAGCGAGTTAAAATAATTAAGTGCAGCACACAGGGGGCAGATTTGCCGAGTTGGGGGGTCCTGGGGGAAAACTTCGTTAGGGGACCCTCTTTCGAAATTTTTTTCAAAATTTACAAATTTTGCGACTTAAAGAACAATTTAGGGGGGGGGCTTTTTGTTGGGGGCCCGGGCGCTTGCCCCGAATGCCCTCCCGGAAATCAGACCCTGGCTACAGTGCCATCAAATTGTGAGTACAGACAAATGAATCCTAAAAAAATATTCTTTCTGCTCCAATGTGCTTGTATACCAATTTTTAAGGTTATCAGTCGAACTGCTTTGAAGTTGGTGCACTGCATCGGCATCTAGAGGCGAGTCATAGCAAAATAGATAGTGTAAAAGTATTCTCCGTGCTTAAATATCTGTGTGTACCAATTTTCATAAATCAGTTGATCGGTATTTTCATAGCAAACGGTTGAACGGTACAGAAGGCGAGCTATAGCAAAACGGATGCCGCGAAAATATTTTTTTCGTTCAAACATCTATGTTTACGAATTTCTATGGCGTTCAATTAAACAGTCCTGAAGTTATTGGTTTGAAGTGACATCGAGTGGCAAGTTATAGCAAAATGGATAGCGCCAAAATAGTCTCCGTGTTCAAATATCTATCTATACCAGTTTTCATAGCGATCAGTTGAACAGTCTTTATATGCTGCTGCGCCATCTATTGGCGAGTTAAGGTAATGATGTGCTACGAATATGTGATGTGCAAAGAAGTAGTTATTTATAACAAAATGGATAACACGAAAATATACTCCGTATTCAAGTATCCATGTATATCAATTTTCATTGCGATCAATTGTCCAGCCAAGAAGTTGGTGCGCTGCATCGCCATCTAATGGCGAGTTAAAGTAATAATGCGCTGCAGTGCCATCTAGTAGTGAGTAGCAGCTAAATGAATAGTTAGAATGCACTCCCCGTGCTCAAATGTGTAAGCAAAAAATTTTTATGGCGATTGGTTGAACGGTATAGAAGTTGATGCGCTGCAGCGCCATCTTGCGGCAAGTTATAGCAAAATGGATAGTGTAAAAATATTCCCCATGTTCATATATCCATGTGTACCAATTGTCATCAAATCGGTTGACCGGTATTTTCACAGCAAGCGCTTAAACGAAATAGAATTCGGCGTTCTGCAGCACCATCTAGCGGCAAGTTATAGCAAAATGGACAGTGTAAAAATATTCTCCGTGTTCAAATATCCATACGTTCCAATTTTCATAAAAATCGTTTGAAAGGTATTTTCATAGCACGCGGTCGAACGGAATAGAAATCGACGTTCTGCAGCGCCACTTAGCTTCAAGTTACAGCAAAATGGATAAAGTAAAAATATTCTACGTCTTCAAATATCTGAGTGTACCCATTTTCATCAAAATTAGTTGAACGGTACTTGCATAGGAAGCGGTCGAACGAAATAGAATTCGGCGTTCTGCAGCACCATCTAGCGGCAAGTTATAGCAGAATGGATAGTGTAAAAATATTCTACTTCTTCAAATATCCCTGTGTACCAATTTTCGTCAAAATCGGTTGAATGGTATTTTCATAGCAAGCGGTCGAACGGAATTGAATTCGATGTACTGCAGCGCCGTTTAGCAGCAAGTCATGGCAAAATGAATAGTGTAAAAATATTCTCCGTGTTCAAATATCCATACGTCCCAATTTTCATAAAAATCAGTTGAACGGTATTTTCATAGCACGCGGTCGAACGGAATAGAAATCGACGTTCTGCAGCACCATCTAGCGTCAAGTTACAGCTAAATGGATAAAGTAAAAATATTCTACGTCTTCAAATATCCGTGTGTACCCATTTTCATCAAAAACGGTTAAACGGTACTTGCATAGCAAGTGGTCGAACGGAATAGAATTCGACGTTCTGAAGCGCCACCTAGCGGCAAGCTAGAGGAAAATGGATAGCATTAAAAACCTTCTCCGTATTCAAATATCTATAAATAGCAATTTTCATCAAAATTAATTGAATGGTATTTTCATAGCAAGCGGTCGAACGGAATAGAATTCGACGCTCTGCAGCGCCACCTAGCGCAAGTTATATCAAAAAGGATTGCGTAAAAATATTCTCCGTGTTCAAATATCCATACGTACCAATTTTCGTCAAGCTAAGTCAAAAGGTATTTTCATAGCAAGCAGTTGAATAGAATTCGACGTCCTGCAACGCCACCTAGCGCCGAGCTAGAGTAAAATGGATAGCATAAAAACCTTCTCATTGACAAAAGACTTAAGTGTACCAAATTTCATGATGATCGGTCAAATGGTTTTGGAGTTTTTCAACGTCCCACACACCCACATACATACATACACACAAACATTCATTTTTATATATATAGATAACACATCGAAATTGCTAGTACGTGAATACTCTAGAACATTCAAATAATTTCTTCTTTTTCACTTGTCAAACTAACTTGAATTTGTTTCACTTAAAATTGTTCCCAGACGATAATTGCTTGAGATTCAGTTTTCCTGCTGATATGGCAACAGACGATAAACATGAAATTTTAATATTTTATTGTAGTTGAAATTCAGAAGTAATCATGAGTTAGAAAAGGACAGATATATATTTTTCTACATTTTCGCCACCCACAACCACCCACTTCCACCCACCGCGACCAAACTCCCTTACTTTCACCGTGAGACCAAGGGGTATTCACCACCCCAACGGGAAGTTAAATCGAGCTGGTGGTGATAGAGAAAACCCTGTCTTTACAAACGAACATAAGCATTTTATATATATACTAGCTGTATGCCCCGTTCTTCGCACGGGAATGAATGGATTCTTTTTTTATATTACGGTTTAATTTAATTACTGTTTATCATAATAAATAGATATAGCAAAATTAATATCACATAAATATTATCGGTGTTCAACAATTATGCATAAAGAATTTCATTGCGATCATTAGAACGGTGAAGAAGATGATTCGGCGCATCACCATGAACTGTCGAAGTTTTTGCAAAATGGATATCATCAAAATATTTTCATGATCAAATATCTATGTGTACCCATTTTCATAGCAAACAGTTTAACGGTCAAGATACGCTGCAGCGCCATCTAGTGGCGAATTAAAGTAATAATGCGCTACTGCGCCACCAAAGGGCGAGTTAAGCAAAATTGTTAACGCGAAAATATTATCCGTGTTCAAATGTGTATGTATACCAATTTTGAGAGCGGTTAGTTGAACGATCAAGAAGTTGATTGCTGAAGTGATATCTAGTGGCGAGTTAAAATAATAAAATGCTGCAGTCAGGGGCAGATTTCCCGAGTTGGGGGCCCTGGGCAAAAGCTTCATTGGGGACCCACTTTCGAAAGCTTTCTCAAAATTTATAAATTTTTAAACTTAAACAATTTGGGGGCTAGTACGCTTGCCTTGAATGCCCTCCGGAAATCAGGCCCTGGCTGGAGTACCAGCAAGTTGTGAGTACAGCCAAATGAATACGAAAAAAATATTTTCTTTGCTCAAATGTGTATGTATACCAATTTTTAAGGTGATCGGGCAAACGGCTTTGAAGTTGGTGCGCTGCATCGGCATGTAGAGGCAAGTCATAGCAAAATAGATAGCGTAAAAGTATTATCCGTGCTCAAATATCTGTGTTTACCAGTTTAAACGGTACAGAAGGCGAGTTATACCTAAACCGATGCGGCGGAAATATTCTTTTCTTTCAAAGATTTATGTTTACTAATTTTTATGGCGATCAGTTGAACGGTCCTGAAGTTATTGGTTTGAAGTGACATCTAGTGGCAAGTAATAGCAAAATGGATAACACCAAAATATTCTCCGTGTTCGAATATCTATCTATACCAGTTTTCATAGCGATCAGTTGAACAGTCTTAATATGCTGCAGCGCCATAAATCAACGAATTAAAGTAAGAAGTTGATACGTTGCACCGCTATCTATTGGCCAGTTAAGGTAATGATGTGCTACAGCACAATGAAGTAGCTATTTATAGCAAAATGGATAACACGAAAATATTCTCCGTGTTCAAGTATCTAGCTAAATCAATTTTCATAGAGATCAATTGTCCAGCCATGAAGTTAGTGCGCTGCATTTCCATCTAATGGCGAGTTAAAGTATTAATGTGCTGCAGTGTCATCTAGTAGTGAGTAACAGCTAAATGAATAGTTAGAATGTACTATTTTCCGTGCTCAAATGTGTAAACATGAAAAAAATTATGGCGATTGGTTGAACGGTATAGAATTTGATGCGCTGGAGCGCCATCTTGCGGCAAGTTATAGCAAAACGGATAGCGTAAAAATATTCTCCATGTTCATATATCCATGTGTACCAATTTTCGTCAAAATCGGTTGAATGGTATTTTCATAGCAAGCAGTCCAACGGAATAGAATTCGACGCTCTGCAGCACCACCTAGCGGCAAGTTATATCAAAATAGATTGCATAAAAATATTCTCCGTGTTCAAATATCTATAAGTACCAATTTTCGTGAAGATAAGTTAAACGGTATTTGCATAGCAAGCGGTTGAATAGTATTCGACGTTCTACAGTGCCACCTAGCGCCGAGCTAGAGTAAAATGGATAACATAAAAACCTTCTCCGTGACAAAAGACTTAAGTGTACCAAATTTCATAGTGATCGACCAAACTGTTTTGGAGTATTTCAACGTCATACACACCCACATACATACATGCATACATACATACATAGAGGAGAGGAGGTGATTATGGAATAGTCGGGAAATATGGAATACCGAGTTTTTGGCTCTGTTATTTGCTATTGCCACAAGGAAATACCATGAACAACTCAAGAAAGATTCCCTTCTTACAATGCAGTAAGAGTTGACCGCTCTCTGTTGCCGTACCACTCGCTACAGAACAAAGTATGTATTGTGATTTTCAAGAGTTTTTGTAGATACGTTTTCAAACATTTTAACTTACTAGTAAACACGTGACTTGAACATTGATGTTACGCATAATGTACACTAAGAGAATGGTAGTTTGTTGAACTGTGGTTATTTTTTAGATGATAGTGTTTTGCCAATTAGTTTTAAAGGTTCGTTTTCAAGAGATGGCGTGTCGGGTATTATGGAATACTGGGTAATATTGTAATGGGTTTCATGTCATCCACTCAAGACCCGGAAAACAAAGACGCTGAATGCAACTTTTGTCACGAAAAATTCTCTAATGATCAACGACGATAAGTTTGGATTCAAAGATCCAGCTGTTCTCTGTGGGCTCACCATGACTGTATCCGAGCAAAGAAAGAAAATTATATCTACAACTTTTCTAAATCGACTCGAAGCAGAAATGACTCCAGTATAATGATTTAAACTACAAAACATAAAAATTTGTTTTATAGTAACAAACAACTATATATGAAGCAATATAAATTGCTTTTCATCGGTTTAAACCATCTATTCGATATTATACTCCATTCGTAACTTTTTTTAAAAATATTTTTTTCTATAACAACAAAATAAATTGTGTATTTCTTTGCAATTGATATTTCATTACGATTAATTATAGCATGTACTCATGCTGTTTTGGGGGATTTTATTTAAAAATCTATGAAGTTACAGTTAGAAATGTAAATGGTATTCCACAATCACCTCCTCTCCTCTACCCACAAACATTCATTTTTATATATATAGATAATAACACATCGACCTTACTAGTACCAGAACATTCTAGAATATTCAAATAATTTGTTCTTTTTCACTTGTTACAATAACTTGAATTTGTTTCAGGTAAAATGGTTCGCAGACGATAATTGCTTGAGATTCAGTTTTCCTGCTGTTATGGCAACAGACGATAAACATTAAATTTTAATATTTTATTGTAATTGAAATTCAGAAGTTCTCATGAGTTAGAAAAGGACGTATATATATATATTTTTCACATTTTCGCCACCCACAACTACCCACTTCCATCCACCGCGACCAAACTCCCTTACTTTCACCGTGAGACCAAGGGGTATTTACCACCCCAACGGGAAGTTCATTTGAGTTGGTGGTGATAGAGAAAACCCTGTCTTTACAAACGAACATTAGTATTTTATATATATATTAAGATAAGATTAAGATATCTGATAGATGGATCCAGATGCCAAGGCTTTTGTCTATCTAAATATGTTGGAAGTTACTGTAATTCCCGAGATTGAAGGATTTGTCAATTTGATTTTTCAACAGGGCGGCGCACCTGCACATTGGTGAACGTCTGTGTGCATTTGCCCGAATCAACGTTTCCCAAACAGACTGACTGGTCGCGGTGATCCAATTCACTGGCATCCTCAATTGCCAGATTTAATCCGCTTGGATGCGGGGTTACATCAAAGGTATTGTTTACAGGACTATGTGTCCTAATGCAGAGGAATTCAAGTAGCGAATTACATCTGCTACTCATTTCATAATTCCTCAAATGCTTCCAAATACTATCTAAATATGAAATATTTAGAATGAAACTACTTCGAATGATACGATACTTCGAATGAAATCGATATCTGTTATATCATGTTCGACCCACCAAAGGGACACATATTTAAATTTATTTATTTTGTTAAGTATGCAATTAGTTAGCAATTACAATCTAATGCTACTGTGTTTAGAATTTTTTTAAATTTAATTTTATAAAGTGCCCAACAATTCTCGGGCACCTTATATTGTAGCTCTGCAGGATTTCATCCGGTACATATCGATGAAAATGTCTTAAAAACAACAGGGCCATTTGGAACAAAGCCGGATTTTCTCTCTACGTTTGTACACACTGCAATTACATTACACCAATAGAAAATTCCGGTACAGGCTATGAAACCATTACAGGCAGTGCTGTATACATTATTGCTTCCTCACTGTTCTTGCCAAATGGACCATAAAGCATCCAATTCCATCCTTGAAATCGGAACAATTCCTATTTGTTTGGTCGTTAACACTTCCAGGAGTAATAAAGTGCAATTGATTTTCCATCTAAGACGTGGTTAGGAAAAGAGAAATCATAGTTAAGAATGGATTTAAGTGAAGTTTTGAAAGATCACGGTAATAATTAATTGAATGGTTTGAAAAAGTAGCTGAAACGGGTTTATTATTTCGACGCTTAGAATATCTATCGCTTACTTTGTGAAACAGCATACATGTTGGTTTGAAAATGACGTATGTAAGCTTGAAGTTGCAATTGAATCGGTGAGTGCAGAAACCACCTCAGTCACAAAAAGGAAATTATTTTCAGGAGAGAGAAAAAACTTCATAACTCCTCCAAATTTTCAAATATTTAAACTTATTTTTTTCCTCCGTCATAACATGCATTTATGTTTCTGTCATGCAAATATTACATAATTTATGAAGTTTTATGAAGTTTTTTCTCTCTCCTGAAAAAAATTTCCTTTTTGGGACTGAGGTGGTTTCTGCACTCACCGATTCAATTGCTGTAGTGAAAAATATATTTTGTTTGGTATCATGAGATTTTATATACAAAAAAAAAAATTTAAAAGGCATAAAATGCTTTATAATAAAAATGAGCAATATTGTGCGCTACAAATGTTTCTTTGTTAATTAAAATTCACATATTAATCTGAACGAAAAATATCAGTTTGAAGTTAAAGAAATATTTTATTGTTTTTGAAAGAAATCTGAATTTCGAATTAAGTATTAATTTTTTGAAAACTATGTGATTAAGATCATTGTTATATTCATGCCCAGTAATCACCGGGACAACCTTATTCTATGTGCAGTTATATAAAAACTTTTGTCAACTGACTCAGAACTTGTATGTTCTTGGAAACATAATTTTAATTTTAATGGGTTTTTAAGTTTTAGGTATTTGCTAACTAAAACTCACAAAGGAATTTTATATTTCTGAGAGCTTTTAAAATTCAATATTCTAAAGTATTATTTACGATGATATATATGTATGGGACAGTTCAGTTTTAAAAATAATTATTTAAGATCGCAAATAAACTGTCCCAATATGCAACAACAGCATAGGGCACGAATTCATACACCTGACTACGTCCCTGTATGACCAGTTTGGTGATATTTAAGTCTCGTTCACTTTTCAATTGCATTACGCCCATAATATATCTCACGAAAGGAGACGAAACAATTATAGACTCTGCTAAAAACATCATTCCTTTCACAGTAGTCTTGCTAAATGGACCATAAATCATCTAATTTCGTCCTTGAAATCGTAACAATTACTATTTGTTTAGTTGTTCACACTTGGCAGAGTAATGAAGTGCAATTGATTTACTTTCTAAAGCGTACTTCAGAGAAGAGAAATCTTATTTAGAAACCTTTGAAAATAATACTTTGAAAGATTATGAAAATGTGCACTTCATTACCTCAAAAAGCAAATATTGGCTATAGCGGATTATGTGTTATTTTAACTGAATCGCAGCAATATTTGTCACTTATTTATTTACTAGCTGCGTGCCCGTTCTCCGCACGGTAGGGAACGAAACTTTTTCTTACATGTATAGTTCGAATTGATTCCAGTGATTTGAGATCTAAAAATAAGCAGAATGATTTGACTCTTGGCGTAAAGTTACTCATTAGTTATTTGTAAAGTTAGTATAAGTACTGACCTGAGACCATTGTTAATATTATGACGCAAAAAACTATGTCGGTGTCATTCGCGATCAGAAAAGAAAAGCGTGACGGTTTGCAGTGAAAATTCCTAATTTTCAAAATGTCTCATTTCTGCATCATACTCTTTTTTAGATTTAAGTTATGCCATTAATACCTTAGATACTACATGATGTGGAGAACCGTTTTATTTTATAATTAACCCATTTGTGCCTGGATATTTTTGCGACTTTCTTCGATTTTTACTGATAGCAGAAATAATAGATAAATTTCTGATGTCAACTTCTTGAACAAGGGATGATTTCTTTTAAAATCATTAAGCATAAAAATCGAAATATCAACATCCTACTTGGTCATGTTAAAATATTTTGTAGAGTTGAGGCTCAATACTCATGAACAAAGGCTAGGAAAAATAAATAACGTTTTCGACTAATAGCGAAAATGCCGTCCCAAAAAAGGGACACTAGGCATAAATGGGTTAAATAGTTGTGTACCCGCTCTTCGCAAGGCAAGAAGAGAACATTTTCCTAAAATGCGATCATAACTACTTGTGACAAAACAGAATCTCCAAGAAAAAAGTTGTGTTACAGTCTTTTCTGTTGAAACTACCGGGGGATATATTAACGCGACGTAGAATTACTTAATGTTTTGTTAGCTGTGATGTAATACGGCTGTTGAAAAATGAATAGAAGACTTAGTTTCACGAAATATTTATTAATGCGGTATATTCTGCTTTGATCAATATTGTCTTATCATATCTACTTACTATTACTTATACTATCTTTTACTGATACCCATACAATATATTTCCGTTTTGCAACCGTTAATGCTTAATTTAAAGAAACGGTCTATCTAGACCGTTGCCACGAATGTAGTCTATTACACGTTAGTGATTCTTTGCAATTTATGCATTAGCATAAGCGATAATCATTTCCCTTAATGGTTGCCACTAAATCAGCTCTCCATAAATTTTTACGCATAATTCTTGTCAGATTGGCGTATTTAGCACCACGATTATCGCACGGGCAAATCGGGACTTTGCCCAGGGGCCTCCGGCTCGAAATGGCACCCAAATTCAAATGTTGTTCTTTTTCTATAAAAAAAATTATGAAAAATAAAACAAATTTTATAGACGGGGGGGCCCCAAATTCAACAATGCCCGGGGCCCCCTGTTGGTCATAATCAGGCCCTGTTTAACACCGCAATATATTTCTTGCGATTCGAAAACGTGACCCGTTTAAAATCTCAATTGAAAATAATGCTGGATAATTCACTTGTGAAAAAACAGCATACAATTATTTTTCTGGCAACGTAAAATAAAATATGGAATTATTTCATGCGTGGCGTATGTTTTGCTTGTGAGTCCGTTATTCTGATTGAGTTTCGAAAGGGGTTTTAAACTCGTGACGTCAAAGTGGCGCACATTTCACATGTGAAAACTCGCTTATTTTTAAATAATTTTATTTATTTTTTTTCAACTGGCAATTTTAATCATTGTTACTGTCTCCAAGACAACCAAACCGCAAGATATCATACCGAAATTTTAAGCTGCTGCGATTGAAATGAAAATCCTTCTTTACTTAAAAATTCGTAAAAAATCTCCTAATTTATATTTTCCTCTGATTTTTCTTTTAAAAGAGGGCGAAATGTATGCTCCGTCATTTGACAAAATATATAAGAGTTATGACGGATAGAATTCAAGATGCAGCAGTTTTAAAAATATTTTACGAAAGTCAGCGTCAAATTTAATTTTATTTGAAAAATTCCCAAAAATCTGAAAATTATGTTACACAGTCCGAACAAACAATTTTTAAAAGAAAATTTTCTCCTCTATCCGATGATGTAAATTTCGTTTTACTTGCGAGTGTAATGACCGGCGTTATTACGCATTAAGCGAGAAAAATCGCTAAAAATCGGACAAAACATAAAATAAAACATTTTCTAATTCGAATTTCGAAAAAATCGCTCCGAGGCGTGTAACGATCTGCCCTAGTGAAGCCGTATGCAAAATTCGGTGGATCTGCGACCAACCGTCTCGGCGCAATGTGATCCAGAGACGCGCGCAAAAAGATCCGTTAGGGATGGACGCGAGACGAAAATTAAGCGTCTCGCGTCTCGCAAAATAGCCCAAAAGCTTGTCTCGTCTCGCAAATTTCCCTATATCGTAATGTTAAAAATGTGTGTCTCGTCTCGCAAAAAAGCTGTAAATCTCTGTCTCGTCTCGCAAAAAAGTCGTCTCGCGTCCATCCCTATCCGTGGTCACAAACTTGCCTACCTACATACATAGCTACATACAATGTTTACTCTCGGATTTTATTATATACTAGCCGCTTACCCGTTCTCCGCACGGTAGGGGACGAATATTTTCCTTACACATATAATTCGAATTAAACCCAGTGATAGGAATCTCTAATAGTGAAAAATTGCTGGAATTCTGAAGAAAAGCTGACTCCATGAGGGAAATTTGAGACGATTGCAACATGATGACACAAAAACTACGTCATTGTCACGGGTGATCACAAAAGTAAGAATTTTACAGACGAAACGTTTCTCTTTCGAAAAATGCCTTATTTCTACATCATATAATTCTCTTTTTTAGGTTTAATTTATAGCATTCATACATACCATATGAATAACATTACATGATGTTGAATACTATTTTATCTTATCTTGCATTTCGTAAAGCGTGGACAATGCATTAGCACAGTTATGTTGCAGATGACTTTATTAAATTTTACTCAAATTTAAAAAACCTACACGAAACAATCGATGCACATTGTACGTTCAGAAACCAAAAATGCATCCTGTTTCCGTGAAGATCTTGTCGCTTTCGCAAATGAAAAAATTTGTGACGTAACTTAAGCGGAAAAGCTTATTACCCTTACTGAACTCTTAATACAGTAGCACACTTGTTACATAAAACTAACGTTGATCTCACTGCCAATTCACACTAAATAAATAACTAATTTCATATTTTATTTTTAACATAGATTAATTGCATAGTGTCAAATTCAATATTAAACAAAATCTGAAATCGTTTCTAGAGCTCTAGGTCTTGTAACTGGAGTAACTGGAATATATATGAAAAAATAAATAGAACTTTAACATATAAGTAATTTATATGAAATATTCTAAGCACATCGGATCCCGTTATTCGGAAAGATTCCACAAACGCCATGGGAAGAAAGAGCAATTAATTTCATATTATATTTTGTATTCCTTGCAAGCGCCTTTGTTATGTACATGATTGCAATATCATTCTCGTACACGATGCTTATCCTATAGTCTCTGGTGATTTATTTTGGATTTTCATTTCATATTCCTGACTTTTCATACTTTTGAAATTTTGTTGCTTTGCGCATGTGAATAATCGATTATCATTTCGCATTACGGCTACCAATTAAATAGTTTTCCATATCGCTTCTTCCACGTTAACGACGTTAATCTGCCTTTTTCTAGTTTAAAAAAAAACGCCTACAAAGTTTCATTGCTTCAATTTAGACACACAGAGGGGTTAGGCAAATACGCACCCGACAAATTGCTTCCTTATGTCCGCCGAAGCAGCACATACGTTAGCGTGTAATGTGCTTCTCCGGATAATCTGACAGCAAAACAGAAGACAATGACGTGAAAATGACGTCACACGCGAAGGAAATAAAATGAAAAATATGCAGAATTGCCTGAAAAAACTTCGATTATTTTTAATGCGCAAATATGTTAAAATTCTATTTGTTTCATATTTAATGCGTTTTCACTTTTTTGGGTCTTAAGAGCTGTAGAAATGAGTGGTTTCACTTAATTATTAAATTGAACAACTTAAGTGGCAACAATGGATTCCGTTGCTACGGAAACTGTAGCAGTGTTAAAAATAGAATATGAAATGATTTATTTATGTTTACTTTGCTAGAACTGCCATTTTGGCGTAATTAACGTCGGCAGTCGATGGCAAATAGCCAAAATGAATCACACATTAAACTTGACAATAAATGCAATAATTTAAAGGCATTACCAGCTAGTCTAACTGGGTTTAAAAAATATTCTCATTCATCTCAAACAGCATTCGTATTTATAAAGACTTCCTATTTTATTACACCTTGTTTGGCGGGATTAAAAAATATTATCTATTCATACGCTCGTAACACCAACTCATTTCAATCGGGGCATAGAATTAGCAATACAAATGAAAAAGTTTAATTTTCTGAAATTTGGCGGGGTTTCCCTAACTTAAATCAATTTATTTAACTTGATGAAAATCATTTAAAATCGCCTTAATAACTGCATTATTTCTGAACAGAAAATTAAAATTTCAGGCTAAATTCTAGTAAAACCTACACTTGTTTTTAAAAATACTATTTCTTTACGCTCTCAGTAAATTGCGCCAAGCCTAAAACTGTGCAAACCACTAGAATCCACTTTCTCAAAAATCGGCATATAAGCCATTTTTTTTCGCCAAATTATAAAGTTATACACTTTAGTCTCTGAAATTTACAAATCCTTTTTCTTTTGCGTATAAAAAATATAGAATTCCTGCTCTGATTTCCCACGCAGACGATATTTTAATTAAAAAATAACCTAGCAAATATTCGAAACAGAAAAAAAGTATTATTCCTTTATTTTTAATGCAAGAGTGTAAATCATTTAATAAATTCGCCAAACATGGCAACCTCGATGCTTATTTCTCACATTTTCATTACAGGGGTTACAATCGCGGAGTTGCGGAGAGCAAAAATTAGTGTTTTTGACGGGGTTTTTTATCAATATCTCCTAAACTAATTCGAATTTCGAAATTTAAATTAGCGGAGGTTCTTTCTCGAAATTTTCCGAATAAGTGGATACCTCGTTCGAAACTCAACTCCCAGCCGTTTAGGAGGAGATGATGTTACACACACACACACACACAGACAGACGCGCACAGATTTTAATAGTATAGACTAGCTGCCTACCCGTTCTCCGCACGGTAGGAGACGAATATTTTCCTTACACATATAATTCGAATTAAACCCAGTGATAGGAATCTCTAATAGTGAAAAATTGCTGGAATTCATACGAACAGCTGACTCCATGAGTGGAAATTTGAGACGATTGCAACATGATGACACAAAAACTGCGTCATTGTCACTGGCGATCAGAAAAGTAAGAACTTTACGGTATGCAGACGAAACTTTTCTCTTTCGAAAAATGCCTTATTTCTACATCATATAATTCTCTTTTTTAGGTTTAATTTATGGCATTCATACATACCATATGAATAACATTACATGATGTTGAATACTGTTTTATCTTATTTTGCATTTCGTAAGTCGTGGACAATGCATTAGCACAGTTATGTTGCAGATGACTTTATTAAATTTTATCCAAATTTAAAAAACCTACACGAAACAATCGATGCACATTGTACGTTCAGAAACCAAAAATGCATCCTGTTTCCGTGAAGATCTTGTCTCTTTCGTAAATAAAAAAAATTGTGACGTAACTTAAGCGGAAAAGCTTAATACCCTTACTGAACTCTTAATGCTGTAGCACACTTGTTACATAAAACTAACGTTGATCTCACTGCCAATTCACACTAAATAAATAACTAATTTCATATATTATTTTTAACATAGATTAATTGCATAGTGTCAAATTCAATATTAAACAAAATCTGAAATCATTTCTAGAGCTCTAGGTCTTGTAACTGGAGTAACTGGAATATATATGAAAAAATAAATAGAACTTTAACATATAAGTAACTTATATGAAATATTCTAAGCACATTGTATCCCGTTATTCGGAAAGATTCCATAAACGCCATGGGAAGAAAGAGCAATTAATTTCATACTATATTTTGTATTCCTTGCAAGCGCCTTTGTTATGTACAAGATTGCAATATCATTCTCGTACACGATGCTTATCCTATAGTCGCTGGTGATTTATTTTGGATTTTCATTTCATATTCTTGACTTTTCATACTTTCGAAATTTTGTTGCTTTGCGCATGTGAATAATCGATTATCATTTCGCATTACGGCTACCAATTAAATAGTTTTCCATATCGCTTCTTCCACGTTAACGACGTTAATCTGCCTTTTTCTAGTTTAAAAAAAAAACGCTTACAAAATTTCATTACTTCAATTTAGACACACAGAGGGGTTAGGCAAATACGCACCCGACAAATTGCTTCCTTATGTCCGCCGAAGCAGCACATACGTTAGCGTTTAAAGTGCTTCTCTGGATAATCTGACAGCGAAACAGAAAACAATGACGTGAAAATGACGTCACACGCGAAGGAAATAAAATGAAAAATGGGGCAGTTTCAGATTACGTCGCAATTCTATGCTGGTAGAATAATATGAAGTTTCTATTGGTTCACTCAAGTTCCTGGTGGACAAACGTCACTTCAAAAACCAGTTTTTATTGGTAGAGTCCAGTGCCGGTCACATGGTTGAAACTGCTCTATATGCAGAATTGCTTGAAAAAACTTCGATTATTTTTAATGCGCAAATATGTTAAAATTCGATTTGTTTCATATTTAATGCGTTTTCACTTTTTTGGGTCTTAAGAGATGTAGAAATAAGTAGTTTCACTTAATTGTTAAATTGAACAACTTAAGTGGCAACAATGGATTCCGTTGCTACGGAAACTGTAGCAGTGTTAAACATAGAATATGAAATGATTTATTTATGTTTACTTTGCTAGAACTGCCATTTTGGCGTAATTAACGTCGGCAGTCGATGGCAAATAGCCAAAATGAATCACACACTAAACTTCACAATAAATGCAATAATTTAAAGGCATTACCAGCTAGTCTAACTGGGTTTAAAAAATATTCTCATTCATCTCAAACAGCATTCGTATTTATAAAGACTTCCTATTTTATTACACCTTGTTTGGCGGGATTAAAAAATATTATCTATTCATACGCTCGTAACACCAACTCATATCAATCGGGCCGTAGAATTAGCAATACAAATGAAAAAGTTTAATTTTCTGAAATTTGGCGGGGTTTCCCTAACTTAAATCAATTTATTTAACTTGATGAAAATCATTTAAAATCGCCTTAATAACTGCATTATTTCTGAACAGAAAATTAAAATTTCAGGCTAAATTCTAGTAAAACCTGCACTTGCTTTTAAAAATACTATTTCTTTACGCTCTCAGTAAATTGCGCCAAGCCTAAAATTGTGTGCAAACCACTAGAATCCACTTTCCCAAATCGCCATATAAGCCATTTTTTTCCGCCGAATTATAAGGTTATGCACTTTAGTATCTGAAATTTACAAATCCTTTTTCTTTTGAGTATAAAAAATATTGAATTCCTGCTCTGATTTCCCACGCAGACGGTATTTTAATTAAAAAATAACCTAGCAAATATTCGAAACAGAAAAAAAGTATTATTCCTTTATTTTTAATGCAAGAGTGTAAATCATTTAATAAATTCGCCAAACATGGCAACCTCGATGCTTATTTCTCACATTTTCACTACAGGGGTTACAATCGCGGAGTTGCGGAGAGCAAAAATTAGTGTTTTTGACGGGGTTTTTTATCAATATCTCCTAAACTAATTCGAATTTCGAAATTTAAATTAGCGGAAGACCTTCCTCGGAATTTTTCGAATAAGTGGACACCTCGATTGAAACTCAACTCCCAGCGGTTTCGGAGGAGATGATGCTACACACAGACAGACAGACAGACGCGCACAGATTTTAATAGTATAGATAGAAGATTTAATGAATGCTTATTTTATCACAATAGCTTCTGTTCGTTTCACTTTGTACCTGCAATTAGGAAAAACTCTTCTCAGTTTTGGTTACATGAGTTTATATGGCGATATGAGCACTAAAGTTTTTATATTTTTAGATCTCCATATATATATATATATATATATCTAAATTAGATCTAGACGTTGTTTTATTTAAGATTGCACTACTTAACATTTGTAAAAGAACGATTTAACAGCAAAAATGTTATCAGCTGCGGGAAGGAAACTAATGAGGGAAAAAATCTATCTATCTATCTATCTATATCTATATCTATATCTATATATATATATATATATATGTATGTATGTATGTATAGTTTCAGAAGTCCCTTTTACGAGAATACTGGCGTTGCAATATGTGGAGCTAAGAATTTAGACTGAAGAGCATAAAATTTCAAATCTGAATTTATTTTACAGTAAGAGAGTCAGTAATTTCGTTAAACATAAAGAAAAAAAAAAGACACTCCGAGCACTAACTGAGTTGAACATACCGCCTGCGATGAAATCGACTATCCTATCACTAGAGCCATTTTTTTTTTTTCAATTTCAATAGAAATTTCTTATATATAACACACTTTAATAACACACTATAAGATTTTCCTCCCTCCCAAAATTACTTCCCGAAAATATTAGAAGAGAGTGAATTTATTTTCTTCTTCAAACATGAAAAAAATAACCATCGAGTATACGCTTACAGACCTATTATACTAATCTCAACATTTGGAAAGTATCCAAAACACAATAAATCAACTAAGCCAATAAAAATAATAGTTTTATAGTAATTTTAAAGCTACAAAAGTAATATCTCTATTCTAAAAAAAAAGTAAAAGCCGCTGTCGCCGCCGCTAGCGCTGTCAAAGCTTCTGGACCTATCTTCTCCTAAACCGTAGGGATTTGAGTTTCGACTAAGGTACCCACAGATTCGAAAAATTCCGAGGAACCTGCTAAGCTGATTTAAATTTCGAAAATCGAATTATTTTAGAAGATATTAATAAAAAACTGAAAAAATAAACCGAATGGTTGCCAGATTTGGCATAAAATCATTCATTCCTTTGCAAGAAAGCGTTTCCAAGTATCTAGAATCGCGTGAAATTTACAAAGTTAACACAAAAAGCCTAATAACTTCTTCACCGTTTGCACGATCCGCTTGAAAATTTTCATGATCATGTATAAAAATATAGAAAACAATCTGCGCTTCTTTAAAAATCTGAAAATCTACCCGTTCCCTCCTTTTTAAGCGATTTTTCGCTATTTTCAGCACCATTTTATTTCCGAGAGTCAAAAAAGTAAATCATTTGCGTGACAAAATTACCCTTTTCAAGTGAATATGACGTCATACAATTGGGATTCAAATTCGTTTAAAAGAGATTTTCCAGATTACACAGTTTATTATCATTTTTTTTTTCACAAATAAATCGTTTGCATGGACATGAGAATAGCTGTGTACACAAAACGAAATCTTTCGATTGCGAAAAGATTCCGCGAGTTTCCAGAACAGCATGAAATTTAATTTGGGTATCTCTCTATTCTAAAAAAAAAGTAAAGGCCGCTGGCGCTGTCAAAGCTTGTTGGCCTATTTCCTCCTAAACCGTGGGGATTTAAGTTTCAACTAAGGTGCCCACAGATTCGAAAAATTCCGAGGAACCTGATGAGCTAAGTTAAATTTCGAAAATCGAATTATTTTAGAAGATATTAATAAAAAACTGAAAAAATAAACAGAATGGTTGCCAGATTTGGCATAAAATCATTCATTCCTTTGCAACAAAGCGTTTCCAAGTATCTAGAATCGCGTGAAATTTACAAACATGAGTTAGAATTACGCCCATTTTACGCCAAAATAAAAACTATATGAAATAAGTAACTCAAAATGTGTTACACAAAGTTGACAATTTTCAAATAGTAAGTTCGCTTAGACAACAGGAGTTTATAATTAGCGATTATTCGTTTTTCCAAAACAGAATAACTAATATCTTGAAAATGAAAAATAATTAAAATGCAGATTATTTTAAAGCCGGTTCTCGTCCAGCTGGATTATTTGCTACCAGTAGAAATATTGGCGTTAACTATGCCATTATAGCAGTTATAGTACACTTTGGATATTTGCTAGCGCGACGAGATGGTATAATTCGTGGTGTTAAGTACGCCAATCTGCAAACGATTATGTAAATGAAAGTATGGATAACGGTTTTCCGGTAACCTTAAATGAACAGTAAATATAGGTTGTGAGTATGTGTAAATCGCCAAATAATGAAAAGTCGCCATTGGTGGCAGGCTATTCTATCTGTTCCGTAGCTTTTATTAACTTTACATGTACGCAAGTCGCCAAATAATGAAAAATCGCCATGGGTGGCAAATTCGCAAGGTGTCCAATAGGTTTTACATTATTAAAAATACAGCTGAAACATATGTTCTTATTTTATTACGCTTTAGCTCCTAATTAGTATAACCTTTGAATGGCAACATTAAATATCATTGTGTTTCTGAGGAGTACAAATAATTTTTCCAGCGATTATAAGCGGAATCCGCACTCCAGGTGGAGTATAGCTCAGGACCCGTACAACACGGATTCCCATAACAAAATATCTTCCGTGTTATGAGGGGTAGGGGGTCTACTGTAGTGTGAAGTTTAAATTTTTATGTACCAATGAAGATGCAAGAACTAAGCAATGTGTAGCTTAGCTCAGTAACATTCTATCTGATCCAATCTTCGGGTTTTCTCTGTTGAAATTATGGCTTTTTTTACGAATAAGCCCGATTAGGGGCCGAATGCCTCATATGAAAAGCGAGTGTAGCGAGTTTGGGGGCCTTGGCCCCATGTCTTATAAATAAAAATGAAATTCTGTTTGTTTGTTTGTTTGTTTGTGGATTTGATTCGTATACAAATCCACAAAAATGGACCTATCAGCCTGAAATTTTGCACAGATATGTAAAATAATATAGAATAAATCATAGTCCACTTTAAAACTTTGAAAGTCCACCCGTTCCCGGAATTTAAGAGATTTTTTATGTTCTCCACGCAAAAAGCTTTCCGTAATTGTAACCCCTGTAGTGAAAAAAGTGTGAAATAACCATCGTGGTTGCCATGTGTGGCGATTTTGCCGAATAAAATGTTTTAAATTCTCAAAGTAAAAATAAAAGAATAATAATGATTTTTTTTTGTTAGTTTATATTCGTAAGGTTATTTTTTTTTAATTATAATATCGTGTGCATGGGAAAACAGAGCAGGAATGAAATGTTTTATACGCAAAACAATAAGAATTGAAGATTTCCGAGGCTAATATGTAAAAGTTTTTAGTTTGGCGATAAATAAAATGGCTGAAATGCAGAGAAAGTGAGTTCTAGCGGTTTGCACAGTTTTCGGCTTGGCGCAATTTACTGAGAGCTTAAGGAAATAGATTTTTGAAAACAAGTGCAAAGGTTTAATTGGAATACAGCGTTAAATTTTAATAATCCGTGCAGAAATAATGCAGTTATTAAGGGATTTCAAGCGATCTAACTTCAGAATTCTCGCCAATTGAGCACATTGATTTAAGTTGGGGGAATTCCGCCAAATTTCAGATAATTGAAATCTTCTCATTTAGTACATCGGAGTAACGATGAATAAAACACGTTATAGTTGATAATTTAAAAAATGCAGCTGTATTAAGGGATTCCACTTTTCAAATAAATGCGTGCTACTCTTTGGCGGTCGAACCATTTCCCATTTTGATTGCTGCTAAGTCAATGCTTCCAATGATTCCCTGAAAAATCTCTTGCAAAATGGCGTATGTTGGCACTTTGGCGAGGCTTAGATTCTAAACTGCATTTTATTTGAGACTGGTATATATAATAACACTATTTATAGATAAAAATGAATGTTGGTATGTGTGTATGAGGTTGAAAAACTTCAGCTCCGTTTGACCGATCACCATGAAATTTGGTTCACCTAAGTCTTTTATATCATGGAGAAGGTTTTTATGCTATCCGTTTTCCTCTAACTTGCCTCTAGGTGGCGCAGAAGAACGTCGAATTCTATTCCGTTCAGCCGTTTGCTATGCGAGTATCGTCCAACCGATTTCTATGAAATTTGGTACACGCGGATATTTGAACACGGAGAATATTTTTCACTGTCCATTTTGCTGTAACTTGCCGATAAATGGCGCTGCAACGCATCAACTTCTATATCGTTCGACCGACTGGCATAAAAGTTTTTATACTTACACATTTGAGCACGATGAATATATTCAAATTGGTTCCTTTTAATGTTACTCACCACTAGATGGCACTGCAATGCATTATTATTTTAACTCGCCAATAGATGACGCTGCAGCAGGACAAATTCTTGTCCATTCAAACGGTCGCTATGAAAATCAGTATACATAGCTATTTGAACAATGAGAATATTTTAGCGTTATCCATTTTACTATAACTCGCAACTTGACGGCGCTGTAGCAAATCTTTACTTTAATTAACCACTGGATGGCGCTGCAGTGTATCACTTCTTGACTGTACAACTGATCGCCATGAAAATAGGTATACATAGATATTTGAACACGGGGAAGAGTTTGGCGCTATCCATTTTCCTATAACTTGCCACTAGGTCTCGCGTCAAAACATGAACTTCAGGACTGTCCAGCCGATCGTCATGAAAATTCGTATACATCGATATCTGAATGCGAAGAATATTTACGCCGTATCCGTTTTACTAAAACTCGCCACTAGATTGCGCTACGCCGCATCGCCTTCTGCACCGTACAAACGATTGCCTTGAAATTCGGTATGCATGATTATTGAACACAATATAACACGATATCCATTTTCCTATATCTCTTTATTACAATGAATAGTTATCACAACAAATCGTAATATCAAACAGTCCATTCATTCCCGTGCGAAGAACGGGTACTTCAGCTAGTTTCTATACTATTAAAATCTGTGCGCGTCTGTCTGTGTGTGTGTGTGTGTGTGTGTGTGTGTGTAGCATCATCTCCTCCTAAACGGCTGGGAGTTGTGTTTCGAACGAGGTATCCACGAATTCGGAAAATTTCGAGAAAGAACCTCCGCTAATTTAAATTTCGAAATTCGAATTAGTTTAGGAGATATTGATAAAAAAACCCCATCAAAAAACACTAATTTTTGCTCTCCGCAATTCCGCGATTGTAACCCCTGTAGTCAAAAAAAGTGAGAAATAAGCATCGAGGTTGCCATGTTTTGGCTATTTTATTAAATTATTTAGACTCCTGCAGTAAAAATAAAAGAATAATGATTTTTTTTCTGTTTAGATTATTTACAAAGTTATTTTTTAATTAAAATATTGCGTTCATGTTAAATCAGATCTGGAATTCAATGTTTTTTTATGTGTAAAAGAATAAGTGATTGAGAGATTTCCGAGACTAATATGTATATTTTTTTAGTTTGGCTGAAAAAAAAAATGGCTCATTTGGCGATTTTGAGAAAGTAGTAGGTTGTACCGATTTGTACAGTTTTGGGCTTGGCGCAAATTACTGAGAGCGTAACGAAATAGTATTTTTTAACAAGTATAAGTTTTTACGGCGCTATACTTCGATGTTTTCATACAGAAATAATGCAGTTATCAAGGCGATTTTAAACGATCTATAGAATTTTCACCAAATTAAGTAAACTGATTTAAGTTAGAGGAATTCCGCCAAATTTCAGAAAATTGAAATTCACGCATTTTGTACATGGTAGTTAACGGTGATTAAAACCCGTTATAGTTAATAATAATTTAAATAACTGTTACTTATCAATAATATGCCTGCATTAAATATTAGGCATATAAATGATAGATAACTATTTCCCATTTTGATTGCTGTTAAATCAATGCTTCGAATGATTCCCTGAAAACAAAAAAAATCTCGCAAAATGGTGTATGTTGGCATTTGGCGATCGAAGTACTGTGTAATAAATAATTGATTCTTATTTGTTAAAGCAGAGCTACGGAAGTTTCTTTTACTAGAAGCTGTTAGAAAGGCGTAATTAATACTGTCTAATATATTTTTTGTTTTACGACTTGAAATGTATGTTGATTCCTACTTTAGTACATTTCTTAGCAAAGTTGGCGAAAAATATTCAAATTTAGTGCAGCTCTGTACGTATTATTAATTCCATTCCACAATTGAGATGAGCCGATGTCACTAGCGTATGCATAGCTATTTTTTTTTTAATTTACGACAAACAGAGTATTGCGTATTGCCTTTATTGTCAAGTTTAATTTGTGGTTTGAACTATTGGCCATCGACTGGCGGCGTTAATTTCGCCAATATGGCAGTTCTAGCAAAGTAAACATGAATAACTCATTTCATGTTCTATTTTTAACAATGCTATAATTTCCGTAGCAACGGAATCCACTGTTGCCACTTAAGTTGTTAAATTTAAAAATTAAGTGAAACCACTCATTTCTACAGCTTTTAAGATTCGAAAAACTGAAAGCGCATCAAACGTGAAATAAATAGAACTAACTGTAACAGACTTGTGCTTTAAAAATAATCGAAGTTTTTATGCAATTCTACATACCTTTAATTTTATTTCCTTCGAGTGTGGATGTCATTTTTTACGTCATTTTTGCTGTTTTGCGGGCAGATTATCCGGAGCAGCACATACCCTCTAATGTATTTACTCCTCCGGAAGCAAGAGCGTATGTCCGGCGCGTATTTGTGTAACCCCATTGTGTTAATCAGAACTTTCTGGTGTCACATTTTTTAGACCATTTTTTTACCGTGGAGATTCCGATCCTAAAGTATATTGATTAAGCAGGAGTAGCCAGAAATTTTTCATGGGAATGTTACGACTACTGCAACTCACATATATGTACACGTGTGTGCGATAAGGGAGTGAAGAATATACATTTTGTACGGCAAAAAACTCCACATGGGGGGTTGTGACCCTCTATCCCCTCCTTGGCTACGCCACTGTACACAAGCATCAGTTGTCACGTCGTGAAAAACCGTCGTAGATGGGCAAACTCCGAAGTTGTTCTGAGGGTTATACAAAATTAAAAATTTTACTGTTAGTAAATTTTACTTTTGATACAGTTCGAATATTTGGTTTTAATACATTTCGGCCACTAAGGTAAGATGAAATATTACTAAATACGGCAACCCAGAATTTTCTTAACTATTGAATTTGACACTATGCAACTACAGTAGATTCCCTATAACACGATAGATACGTTCCGTGTTATAGGAATCCGTGTTGTACGGGTCCTGCGCTATACTCCACCTGGAGTGCGGACTGCGCGGTATAATCGCGGCAAAACTTATTTGCGCTCCGTAAAAATGCAATGATGTTTGGGGTTGCCATTCAAAAGGAATGTTAATTACAGGAGCTAAGGCGTCATAATATCAGAACATATGTCTCATTTCACCGTGCTGTACGAGTCTCTTTTAACGTGTTACACGAAAACGATCGTAATGTTTTCGTCGTGTTCTAAGAATTCGTGTTGTAGACCCATGTTATAAAGGGGTCAACTGTAATCTGTAAAAATGAAAAATGAAATTAGTTATTTATTTATTGCGAACTGACAGTGAGATAAACGTCAGTTTTATGTAACAAGTGTGATACTGCATTAAGAGTTCAATAAGGGTAATAAGCTTTTTCTCAGAAGTTTCATCAAGAACGTTTTCATTTACAAAAGCGACATGATTTTCACCGGAGCAGGGTACATTTTTGGCTTTTAAACGTAAATGATGCAACCATTGTTTCATGTAGGTTTTTTAATTTAGTTAAAATTTAATAAAGTCGTGTGTAACATAACTGCGCTAATGCATTGTCCACGCTTAACCAAAAATGCAAGATAAAATTGTTGTCAACATCATGTAATGTTATTTATGTGGTATATACTATATATTAATGCTATAAATTAAACCTCACAAAGAGAATTATATGATGTATAAATCAGGCATTTTTCGAAAGAGAAAAGTTTTGCCTGCATACCATAAAGTTCTTTTTTTTTGATCGCCAGTCACATTGGCGTAGTTTTTGTGTCATGTTGCAATCGTCTAAAATTTGCACTCATGACGTCAACTTTTAGTCACGATTCAAGTATTTTTTCACGTTTTGAGATTCCGAATTACTGGGTTGAATTCGAATTATATATGTTTAAGGAAAATATGCGTTTCCCACCGTGCGGAGAACGGGTACGCAGCTAGTATATAATAAAATCCGAGAGTAAACATTGTATGTAGCTATGTAGGTAGGTAAGTTTGTGACCACCGATCTTCTTGCGCGCGTCTCTCGATCGCATTGCGCCGAGACGGTTGGTCGCAGACCTACCGAATTTTGCATACGGCTTCACTAGGACAGATCCTAACACGCCTCGGAGCGATTTTTTCGAAATTCGAATTAGAAAATGTTTTATTTTATGTTTTGTCCGATTTTTAGCGATTTTTCTCGCTTAATACGTAATAACACCGGTAATTGCACTCGCAAGAAAACGAAATTTACATCATCGGATAGAGGAGAAAATTTTCTTTTAAAAATTGTTTGTTCGGACTGTGTAACATAATTTGCAGATTTTTGGGAATTTTTCAAATACAATTAAATTTGACGCTGACTTTCGTAAAATATTTTTAAAACTGCTGCATCTTGAATTCTATCAGTCATAACATTTTTATATTTTGTCAAATGACGGAGCATACATTTCGCCCTCTTTTAAAAGAAAAACCAGAGGAAAATATAAATTAGGAGATTTTTTACGAATTTTTAAGTAAAGAAGGATTTTCATTTCAATAGCAGCAGCTTAAAATTTCGGTATGATATCTTGCGTTTTGGTTGTCTTGGAGACAGTAACAATGATTAAAATTGCCAGTTGAAAAACATAAATAAAATTACTTTAAAATAACTGAGTTTTCACATGTGAAATGTGCGTCATTTTGATGTCACGAGTTTAAAACCTCTTTCGAAACTCAATCAGAATAACGGACTCACAAGCAAAACATACGCCACGCATGAAATAATTCTATATTTTACTTTACGTTGCCAGAAAAATAATTGAATGCTGTTTTTTCACCAGTGAATTATCCAGCATTATTTTCGATTGAGATTTTAAACGGGTCACGTTTTCGAATAGCAGGAAATATATTGCGGTATTAAACAGGGCCTGATTATGACCAACAGGGGCCCCGGGCATTGATGAATTTTGGGCCCCCCCATGTATGAAATTTGTTTTATTTTTCATAATTTTTTTTGTAAAAAAAGAACAACATTTGAAATTGGGGGCCATTTCGAGCCGGAGGCCCCTGGGCAAAGTCCCGATTTGCCCGTGCGATAATAGGGCCCTGGTGCTAAATACGCCAATCTGACAAGAATTATGCGTAAAAATTTATGGAGAGCTGATTTAGTGGCAACCATAAAGTGAAATGATTATCGTTTATGCTAATGCGTAAATTGCAAAGAATCACCAAAGA
This sequence comes from Cheiracanthium punctorium, assembly GCA_038373885.1. Lineage (NCBI taxonomy): Eukaryota > Metazoa > Arthropoda > Arachnida > Araneae > Cheiracanthiidae > Cheiracanthium > Cheiracanthium punctorium. The sequence goes on along the minus strand of JAWZYV010019719.1, from coordinate 253 downwards.
GTAAAAGCCTACATTCGTGGCAAATATCTAAACCGTTTCTTTAAATTAAGCATTAACGGTTGCAAAACGAAAATATATTGTATTGGTATCAGTAAAAGATAGTATAAGTAATAGTAAGTAGATATGCTAAGGCAATATTGATCAAAGCACAATATACCGCATTAATAAATATTTCGTGAAACTAAGTCTTCTATTCATTTTTCAACAGCCGTCTTACATCACAGCTAACAAAACATTAAGTAATTCTACGTCG